>OW026319.1:7834746-10234746 GCA_932273695.1 Apotomis betuletana | reverse complement strand
AGCTTGTAATTTTGTCACATAATCTCTTAGTAGGTAAGTCTTATTTGAGTACGGTTGATTCCCTACAAGTAGGTATTTGTAATTTTACTGAAATCGCTGTCGATTTGAGAACCTCATTTTCGAAGTATGTATGTTACGTATACTTACCGCAATTAATAAAAGTCAGACTCAAGAATTGTAATTATGAGTGTAATAGAGTTGTTATTTTACCGTAAGCCCAGTGTAAAAACGGAAACCAATCTTTCTGCTCGGCTCTGCTCAGTGTAAAAACCGGAATAGGAAAATTAATCATAGTCTTCTAATTAACGACCTAATTTAGCCGAGTTACAATTTGAGGCATATTTATATAGCTGTTACAAGAGCAACTGCCTGTGAAATGAAATAGCGGCGTTTGTGCACGAGAGCATTCTATGCTAATATGTTATAAAAATAATCATGTTTTAGAGCCTTGTCTGAAAATGACGGACCATGTCTGCTCGGCAGTCGGTGTCGTAATAAACTCAGTTACAGCTATACTATTATAAAATTCTTTGAATCAGTTTTCTATGGAATGGGTTGTTATTTGAAGGAAAAAATGTTAACATTGCCTATTTGAAAAATGTTAACGGGAGGATCGATTTTGGCCAATTTTGATACAAGGATAGCTGGACATCCAAAGATGATAAAGGATATTTTTTAGCCGACTGCGGTAAAGAAAAAGTTACACATGAACGGAGAAACTAAAGCTAAGCTCTAGCGAAATACATAGTAACTTTATAGAAAGAATATGTACTTGCTTCTACTTCATCTCGGTGTTCGTTTCAGTACCCTTACCTTGAGTTTACAGTGACAGTACTAGCTAGCGACAGCGTAAACGATTTGTTTAGAGCATTGTTCTTCTACAAATTAACTGCCAAGGGCGCTGTACTATTCTCCATACAAATCTTTTACGCTGTCGGTAGCGAATACGGTCACGTCAACTCATGTTAAGGCTACTAATTCAAACTTGTCGTGAGTTTTATGATCATGATCATCATCATCGCCAGCACAAAGTCGTCCACTACTGGACATATGCCAGAAGACGTGATGAATAACATAAATTGAAAAGATCATCCTCATATTTTCGATTAGAGATCAGGTCAAGAACTTATCGTTGTCTTACGCCCTATTTTTGCTATACGAGTATTAAGTGCAATTGACAAGTTGTCGTTTTAAGCTATAAAAATCACATGGCAATAGTAGACAAGTGTTGATATTTTCAACAGCTGTAATCTGATGACACCTAGAATACGAGGATGGTCTTTCAGACGGCCTAGAGGAAGAAGTCCAACACGCTGGTCGGACCAAATACGCTCTACTCTCAAGACCTCTATTTACGAAGCCATCCATGCAGGATAGAGTAAGGTGGCGCAAAATAGTCCACGAGAAAGTCAATCAGAGAGGCCACGACCCTCAGCATTGAGGATATCGACTGAAGGAGGAGGAATCTGAAACCTTAATATATATTAGCCCGAGTCTTCCAGGATCATTTTCATTTATAAGAAAGAAAGAAGAAAGAAAGAAAGAAATACATTTATTCGTGACGAGACACAAAACATAATTACATAAAAGGTGTGACAGAAACAATAATAAAATAAAACAATATGCAACTATTTTTATGGCTGTGTCACGAAAAGGTCCCACCTCAGCAAGATGCTAGCTCGAGAGCCAGCGCTGATCTTCCGGTGGGACCATAGGTGGCGCCACGGAGAGCTGCACGCACGAGCTCTAATCGCGTTTAGGATGCGTGAACCTGAACGCACACAAGCGCTGTCAGTGTCACGTCAAATGTCAATTCGAGAGGCATAACCTAAACTAAATCAAAAATGCGATGTTTGCGTCGTGAGCACAGCTCTAAAAATAAGACAAAAAAGAATACCTAACATTATATAAACGGACAAGAAACAAGAAAAACTATAAAATACCAGAATGACAACTCAATAACAAAATCCAATTAAACAATGTTGCCAAAAGTACTAACTAATAACTACTGAATTAAGTGAACTCAACTACTAAAATACTACGAGTATTAACACTATTAACAAAGGGAATATGGATAAAACAAAACAAAAATGACGCCAACACACAAATGGGACATAAAACTAAGGTACTTATGATATTCAAATATAATTTTTACACATAAAAAATAGCAAATAAGGTAGGTACTAGCATTAAAAACAGCTCGTATCTAGTCTCAAAGTTCCTTGTTTTAATTGATGTTCAAAAATAAATTTCGTAAGTTTAAGTTTAAAATTAGTGTAATTTTGCAGGTTCCTTATTGGTGGAGGGATGTTATTCCAACATTTGGTGGCGACATATCGGAAACTACCTTTGAAAGCAGCTGAAGCGTGTTGCGGAGTCATTAGCTGCAAGCTACATTGGCGGTTTCCACGAGTTCTGTAAGAGAATATTATTTCATGGGATGCCTCTACATTTATTATGTCTTTGTTCTAAAACAAAACCAATGTAAGTTCAAATTCTACCAATACCCAGCATCCTAAACCACACTCATTAACTCCAATTGGAGTTATTTATTTCTTAATCCCAAAAAGCTACCGATCGGCTTAATAAACTTAAAAACCTTCCAATAAACTAAGTTCTACACGATGATAACTTCGACTGCCGCCATTATGCCCACCATTCTGGTTGTATAGTGGTAATAAATGAATAAAAACAATTACTGCTACGGGTTAGCTGTTACGTAATGGTAATGCGCCCTAGGAATGAGGAGTACGGTTTAAATTCAAATGTATGGAGGAATGAGAGAAATTTCGTCATATTATCAAGTAATGGGTCTGTTTGATGTCATAGGCGCAGCGGAAAGCGGAATGAGAACGGCCGTGAAGATTTAGACCGTTATGGTCATGGTTTTTAATTTTTATCTTAGTTAAAATAGTATTGTAGTGACATAAGTAGGATATCGAAATTCAAAGTTCGTATCGTGCTGTCCTTCTCGATGTCGTATAAATAATATTTTAATGGGTGGGACGGCATGATACGAAGTTTTAATTTCGAAATTCATTGGAACCATCCAAATAAGCACTGATGAAAATAAATATTTGGTGTAGACAATTGCCGATTGGCAACTTTAGTGTATTTTGTTGTTTTTGTTTTGTGATGCACAGTTATTGGCGATTAACGTAAGTCAAGTTAAATAAATAACTACAAAAGTTACACACAGAATTAAACCAACCGGATCCATGTTTATATGCGTTTTTTAGAAATAAAAGCGCATGACACCTTTGAAAAATGTACATTACGTACCAATTTTCGTACTAATATTACTAAACTATATTTGGTAACGATAGGACCGTCACCAACACTTCGAAAACAAAAGTGGGTAATACACGCAATGGCGTTAATTGAGGTAAAGATTGGTAAGTAACAGGAAAGCCGCATAGTATAGTTATTAGTTAAGGTTTACCGCTTCTGTCTCGCCCGCTTTCTTTACCTCGTCTACTCCTACCTGTTTTTCTTTAGGAAGGAATTTAATGAACACCACCAATAATACCACCACATATAAACCTCCTGTCACCTCGCACGCTCCTGGTAGTGCGAGTTTAGGCTCTTCCGACTTTATTGACAAGTGGAACATATTTGGTGGACACGAAAACTGCGTGTACAACAGCCACGGGCCCTTTCAAGTTCCAGGTGGTGCCTTTTGGCCTATTAAATGCGCCAGCGATCTACAAAAGACTAACAGAAAAAGTATTGGCGCTGGCGGTAACCATATAGCCTGCCTCCGTCACCGCTGCTGCGCCCGCCACCTTTCCTCGCTGTAACCGCGACCGCGGTGAGATGAAAGCGCGCGGCGCGTTTGAGGCGGCTATTATGCCGCGGTAATGAGTGAGCGACACAGCCACCGCTAATCGCCCGCTGCGCTAAGAGGCACCCAATTGAAATGGATCGAAAAAACGTTTCGAATTATGCTCGATTCTTATGCTTGCCTAGTACTCCTGAGATAGAAATATTAGGATAAGATTTTTCCGTGTACACACAATGCATATAAGTGGATAATTTCAGGTATGCTATACCTACAAAAGAATAACTATTTAGTGAATTTATTTTTCCCTGTAGCTTTTTATTATAATATTCTATGGAAAAATCTCTCAGAGACCCTTCGTGTTATCTATTATAACAATATTTTATACAGACTAATGTGGCGCAAGAAAGGATACTTATATGTTACGAAATATATAAGCTAAATGGACCTCCTATCCTAAAGCCCAGTTACAAAAATTCTTTTATTAATTTAAGTAAATGTGTTCTGTATGATATCTTTTGAACAACCTTATAAGTACTTATGTATGGTTGTCTAGTAATAAAAGAGCACCTGGTAAAAGCATTCCTAATTAGCGACTATAGCTATTGACAGTTCATAATTCAAATCACGACAAAACAACTTTTTAACTCTTACGAGGCAAAGGTATTCGATATTCAGCCGTTGAATATACGTATTTTATTGCCGCCATCGCCATCAGACCACCAGAGTGCAGGGTAAAGGGACTTAGTATTATCAACCTCAAGTTGAGGTATTCGTACGAAGCACTAAGCAAATAATACTTACGTGTGGTCTATAATGTTATTTCTTTTCATTAAAAAAGGATAATCTTAAATACGCGATGCAACAGTGCAGTGTGTCAGCCGTAAAGCGCCATCTGTTGGTCAAATTTCTGTTCTCTCATTGCGCCGAAACGGTTGGACGGAACTATTTTAGTACGGAGATTGCTGGACATCTAAATATTTATAGTTCATCATAAATTTAAGAGTCAAACTCTTGTCGGTGAAGCTGGTAGGGTAAGTAGTTTTCTCCATCAAACTCCGTCCATAGCCATTACCTTGACTTCCCTATACGACATGATGCCTACTTTCTCATTTATTTGTTTATGTTGACATTTTCCCTCGCCCATCCATACTAATATTATAAATGCGAAAGTGTGTCTGTCTGTCTGTCTGTCTGTTACCTCTTCACGCTTAAACCGCTGAATCGATTTTGATGAAATTTGGCATGGAGATAGTTTAAGATCCGAGGAAGGACATAGGATAGTTTTCATCCTGGAAATTATCCCTCAAATTTAAAAGTGAGTAAGTAATTCATGATGACATTGATGACCCTGTAGAAATGTAATGATTTAACCAAAAGCATAATTGCTCTTACATTTGCTTAGGCGCTCTTTTATTAATTAAGGTGATTAGGTGGATATCTATCTTGTTGTACGAGGTTGCTTCCATACTTCCAAGTTCCACGCGGACGTAGTCGCGGGCAAAAGCTAGTTCTCTATAATTTTCAGCAAGTTCCTTTTTTTTTCCATTCTTTTAAGTTCATCTTTTTTTGTAACTTTTTCTGTATAACTGATCTTCTTCGTCCTTCGCCAACACCACTCTTCAAATGCCTCCAGCGCCTCACGGTCCCTTTGCGTCATGGTCTACTCCTTACGAACATATGTATAAAGGATTTTTTTTATGAGTTTCTTTTTGGTCTTTTACATATTTACCTAATGACCGCCAATAATTACAAATATTGGCGGTCGTTAAATATTTATTATTATAGTCTGGCTAATTAAATATTACTCAAAGTTTTGGCGGGAAATTTAAAAAATCTGCGGCTGGTCACACTTTGTGTAGTAGGAATTATAGTTTCGATACTAGAAAATATATTTGATTTTCTATGCACATGTAATGTAATGTACCTAAGGAAATAAGTTAAATGTATGTATGTTGACGTGCACTCATAGTCAGCTTACATACCTATAATTTCTACCACTACTATGTACAGTATAGTCAACGACAAACACAATACCTATGTTTACACTTTCTAACCATATACAAGGCGAAAAATTTATGTAGTGTCAATAGGACCTAGCTTGATAATGCCATGAATCCATAATATTGATCCATCACCAAAAAAATTACGTAAGTACTAAGTATGCCAAATTTCAACTCAATCGGAATGTTAGAACTAGTACATAAAGTATCAAAATTATTTATAGAGGACCCACCATGGACCCACCTATTAAATTGTTTAAATCACAGACAATTGGTGATACCACAAGGAAATATCTGTCAACATTATTTGGCTAGCCAGACTCTATTAAAAGTTCCTTTTGTCATACCTAACCTTATTCTGATGTCTGGCTCAAAAGCAAACTCTTCCTTACGTAGCTTATGGAATATATATGAGTTAAAGTAATTGACCGTCCATCAGTCCCTGCCTACTGAATCCTAAAAGTGAAATCTAATTGGGTAGCACTGTCTGTAGGTCATACATAACATCATAGTAAAGTTTAGACATAGCGAACATATGAGCTTAGGTACCAAGCTACGATGTGTCTTGGACCACCAGGGCAGCATATAGCGGTGCAGTCGTGATTCCATACCGACATTAGACTGAATGGGAAACTGCCACTGTGGTTGGACGAAGAGCAATATTATTCGTAGCGCGTAGGGTCATATACCTAATGAAATAAAACCCTAAAGCTAAAGCACCTTCGTCCGCGTCTGGAAGAAAGTATGTACTTAATTAGGTAGCCACTCGTGTATCAAAAAAGGCTGAAATCTATTAATCCGCTTTAGCTTGTTGAAGACGCTAGGACACATACATACAAATATTCATATTATTCCTTTCGTTACTAAATTGAGGATTTCATAAAGCCTTACAAAATTTGCGAAAAAATTAGTGTTTAATAAAGTTGCATAATAAACTAAATTATCACCACACAAAGGCTATGACTGTTAGCGGGTACACCTCAATCAGTCGTGTGTGGCCACGCCGGTGATATAATTAGAGTGTGGCATTGTGCGGCGTGGTCTATGGCCTGTGTGTGGTAACGGCTTAATGTCGGATTTCAATTTCTCTTCGGAAACGTGGTTACGAACTTATGAGAACCTGGTATCTGGGTGGTAAGTTCGTGAATCCCAGTAAGATCATTATTTTCCTATCCAATTTCTCTGAATCGTTTTGAAATCAGGATTAGCTGCTTGTGCTAAATTACAAAATGAAAGTGAAGATATTTTGACCAATATATTTTTGTCGTCTTAGGCCTGAGACAACATTATCATATTTTTGGTGAGTCCTACCTGTAGAAAAAAAAAAATTGGAAAAATTTTATCCGTTTCCCAGTACTTTTGTCAATAAAATAAAATAAAAGCTTGTAAAAAGAGGAAATGGCTAAGTATTTTTTTTTATTTACTCATTACATCTCCATCTAGGGTATTCGTACAAATACAGTCAGATAGAGTGCATCATTAATTTCATTACAATAGTTTTCCGGAAAATGCGCGTTATATTACAGGTACTCGACTTATTGCCACCGTTTCATGTGGCCCTAGTAAACGCGGATGCAAAATGGATCCCTACAGTGGTAGATTGATACGGAAAACAGAAATCAAAACTTTTTTTTTTATTAAAGCAGTAACGTCTGCTAACGTAAACCAAATGTTTACAATAAAGCGAAAAATTGAAAAATTTAATGGTTCGGACAGGATTCGAACCTGCGTTTCCAACGGCTTTCCGGGCCAACACGGGCGTCCAACCAACTGGACCACGAACCAGATGTCAGAGCCATTGAATCTTTCAACCAGTTGCTTCAACATGCCTTAGGGTGGCATGGTAGCGCCATCTACCGTAAAGATTTAGACTTTATCGTCGGCACCATCGTCTCAAATTTGTTGAGAATCGATAGTAACGATGTGCTACACCCGAATTAATTTTTAAATTTTTCGCTTCATTGTAAACATTTAGAAATCAAAACATGAAACAATCGATTAACCCTTTGAACACCTTGAGATTTCCCTAAATTTTCTTTTCATAATTGTCATTTCACGGGTTAAGATGTAGTTTTAATTTTATCATTTAAACTGATACTTCAAAATGTTGTCCGAAGGGCGATTCAATTGACAAGAGAGTTCTTCCACATTCAATTTTACCTCAACATCCTCAACACACACAAAAATATCCAATTCCAAAGTTATGGTAAAGTCGGATATTTCCCACACTTTCAGCTTGCAAACTGAATTTTGGATCAGTCAGACGTTATGCTTGGAAACGCCGTGCGTCTTCGTAGCACCCCATGAAACTTTGGGGCACATTTCCCTTCCGCGTTTACTAGGACCGCATAACAGCGAGGTGGCCGTTTTCAGGTGTTATCGTGAAAATGCATCCGATAACATTCGTCTCATCTCACTTCTACATAGGAATGCATCCTGTCCCACTCTGTAGCATTGATTGCTCATTTATTAGGGTTCCGTACCCAAAGGGTAAAAACGGGACCCTATTACTGAGACTTCGCTGTCCGTCCGTCCGTCCGTCCGTCCGTCCGTCCGTCCGTCTGTCACCAGGCTGTATCTCAACAACGGTGATAGCTAGACAGTTGAAATTTTCACAGATGATGTATTTCTATTGCCGCTATAACAACAAATACTAAAAATAAACTAAAATAAATATTTAAGGGGGGCTCCCATAAAACAAACTTGTTATAGATTATATATATGTATAGGTACGGAACCCTTCATGCGCGAGTCGGGCTCGCACTTGCCCAATTTTTTTATACAGTGAAGCCTATTTAAATGAATATAATATATTATGAGGATTTTTTAACACATTTATAATGTAAGAGTATTATAAATAAAGTTCGACACGCAATTCGATTGGGAAGCCAGTCCACCCAGTTACATTCGCGTATATACCCAACAGAATCCCAAAAAGTTCTCACAATTTTCGCTTAAATAAACTGATTCGGTCAGTCGGATTCAAACTGTGTTAGCCACTCAATTGCTTCGAATTTTGAGTTGAACTCTATTTATATAATAAAATAAGAGCGGTGACAGGTAGCCGTAGTTACCAAAAGCAATCTAGTGGTTAGGCAGACGACACGTTTGCATACGCTGTGCGTCTTCGTAGACCACCCGTGGAACTTTGGAGCATATTTCCCTTCCGTGTCTACCAGGACCGCATAACAGCGAAACGGCAATTTTCAGGAGTTACGTGAAAATGCATCCGATATCTCGTTTGCACATAGGAAACATTCCTTCTCACTCTGTTGCCTTTATTACCCATAATAGTAAAGCCTCCCTTTAACTTCAATGTCCCAAATATGTATATAGAGGGTGAGTAACTTAAATGTGTCAGTATAGGAAAGTTAGATAAAGATAAGTAATACGTAGAGGTACTATAACTTAGAGATACATTTTATCTTACTGGCTAAGACCTCAATATTAACTCATACCATTACCATTTTTTTACACTTTTGATTTTTACAGCAGAGTCCTCAAAATCCACAAAGTCACATTTACACGAAGCAACGCTACAAAAGGATTACACACCTTAATCTATGAATTAATTTTGATGCTGCACGTTTATGTTTCTGCCTTACGCCAGAATATTACCTCATTTCATTTGCATGTAAGACTGCGGTGGTGCAGACCTGGTTTAACAACAGTCTGCTCTGTATTTTCGTTGAGCACCTTTGAACGTTTGGAGCGCTTTTCTCTTCCGCGTCTACTAGGACAGCATAACAGCGAGGCTTACCTACATTTTCAGGAGTTGCACATGGAAATTTACTCACACTACAACGCCTATTCACGAGACGCACCTGCATACAAACTGTACATAAACCGTTTTGCAGGGAACTCTTTATATTTGAGTTGTATACTTTAATAACAATTGCCCAGACATCTCGTTCACTTACATTGATTAATGATACCCATAACAGAAAAGCCTCTCTTTCAGTCAATTGGTGTCCAAATCGAAAACTTTTTTTTGTTAAGTTTGTTCTTATTATATCCCTATTTCTGACATCTGAAACAACCTTAGAGACCTAGATCGGACATGCGTACTGCACTACTAGAAAATCGTTGCACGCACACAGTGCATTTTATTGGACGTATTTCGAATTCAGGTCACTCCGAGATTGGGCCTCCTCAGTTTTATTCACTCCTAGTGCACACGGAAGCAAAATGCCGCCACCCCCAACATCCCCAGTATGGAGAATACAGGTTTACTCAGAAGATACTTTATTGAAACGGATATCCCCAGTACAATACAATGTGTTTCCATATTCTTTTGCTATGACTACGATTAATAATCGGAGTCGGCGGGATTTTGTTTATTTTTTGTTGACTTGTAGTCGCAGTCGTAGTTTAGAGAGGGATCTCTCAGGTCTCAGACGAAGCTACCACTAGACAAAGTGAGAGGGTTTTGGATTTTACAAGTTCGCCAGTCCAAGTCATAGAAAGCCTCTCCACGCTGCATGTTCCAGTTCGCGGTCGCCGCTCGTAAAACTTTTTGTCCCAGCGGTCGTCATTTCTACGAAGAATGTGCTTGTCTACTCCACTGCCACTTACGAATTTCAAGTACGAATATGTCAACCTACAAAATGATTCATTTGATGCATTGTGCTCTATGCAGGTCATCTAAAAATATTCTGGACCAATTCTCTTCCGCGTTTACTAGGAAAACATCAAACCAAAGAGGTGAGTTTTCAGGGCTTGCTGAACACAAAAATCCACTAGATGGCAGTGCCCGACGATTTGTATGCAGTTCGTTTATAGGTCACTCAGATGTCTTATAGCCCACTTTTAGTACGTAGCCAGGTTAGGGAGTCAACGAAAGTGCACTAGATGGCAGCATGCATTTCATTTTAAACCTTTATCTGATACATTTCAGCTCACTTTTATAAATGGCAACAAACCAGGGTTGTCATTACGAGGGGCAAACCGAAATGATCGGGAATTTAAAAAACTATGTGCACTATATACATAAATTATATTTTATTGTTTTTCGAAGTATTCTCCGTTACATTCAATGCACTTTTGCATTCTTTTAAACCAGTCATTAAAACAATAATTCCAGTTTGAAGTAGGCATTGCCAAAATGGCCGATTTATAGGCTTCCACAGCGGCTTCTGGGTTCTCAAACCGCTGACCACGCAATAAATCTTTAATTCTAGGGAACGTAAAAAAATCATTTGGACTCAGGTCAGGGCTGTATGGAGGATGGGACATCAACTCAACGTTTTCGTCGTTCAAAAATTTAGTTGTTTTGTGGGCGGTGTGGGAGCTCGCATTGTCGTGGTGTAAGATGACGCGGCGTCTCGGGTTCCCTTGGCGAAGTTCGGCCAGCACCTCCGGCAAACAAACTGTGATATACCAATCAGCGGTAACGGTTCTTTGTTCTTCTAGAGGAATTGTGGCAACATGCCCCTTTTTTGAGACGAACGAAGCCACCATCTTCTTCGACACGCTTCGAGAACGCACAACTTTCGTTGGTTTGACCTCGTCATCGAAGACCCATACTGCCGACTGGTGCTTTCTTTCAGGCTCATAAGAATAAATCCAGGATTCGTCACCCAAGACCATATTATAAACGGCTTTTGACTTTCCTCCATTGTAGCATTTCAGAATAGATCGGCACCAATCAACACGAGCCGCCTTTTGCTCTTCAGACAAATTATGGGGTACCCATCGGGAAATCAATTTTCTGACACCCAATTCACCATGCAAAATAGTGTGAATTGCAGTCATTCCAATGCCTATGGTTGCCCGAATCTGCTCGTATGTCACATGTCTATCTTCTTTTAGTAGTTTTTCCACAGCCGCGATGTTTTCAGGCGAAACCGCCGTTTTCGGCCGACCTGATGAAGGTACGGTGCCAAGAGAGGCACGACCCCGTCGAAACTCAGCATACCACCGATATATTGTCGTCTGACTAGGTGCTTCAATGTCGTATATAGTAACAAGCTCATTGCGACATTCATCTGGAGATAAGCCACGACGAAAGTTATGGTAAATAATTGCACGAAAATTTTCACGCGTCAGCTCCATTTTGTTCATCGAGTTGTCAATTTAAAAATGGAATTAAAAAAATATATCGTTCTTTTTTTAAATTGTAAAAACGGCATCGTGATTGTAAGTCGCCAGTATGCATGTGACAAAAAAGGATTTAATGTAACTCAGTTTAAAGTACTCTATTCCCGATCATTTCGGTGTGCCCCTCGTATTCTTAGGGAGGTACAATATTTTCAGTTTATTTAATAAAGTCTGTATCTTACAATAGTTACAATGCCATCTTTTGCATGACATTGTTACTGCTCTGGAAAAGGCGGGATTGAAAAAGTCCTTGCCCTTTATGATATCCGATATACAAACAAATTTAATTACAAGTGAAGGTAATAAAAGCGTGTTAAAAAAGAACCATTCCCACCAACGCTAAGCAAAAGTAGAAAAATAAAGCGTTTTTATTGTTGATTTTGGCTGCGTTTCCACCAGAGATGTGCGAGGATGCGTTGCGAGGGATGTGTTTTTGTTAACCAATGGAATAACTTCATTTACTTATCCTCGCTCAGCGCAACTGATTCTAGTGGTTAACAAAAATACATCCCTCGCTCTCGCTACGCATCCTCGCACGGGTGGAAACGCAGCCTTAGTGTCGCACACCGTTTAGCTAAAAGAGGTAGCAAATAATTGACAACATTTAAAATTTTGGAATTGTATTAAGTTTTAAACAAATTTCATTACTTTATTATCACAGAATTCAAAACTACTTATTATTTTTAGTTGGTTATACGGACTAGTTTTGAAAATGTGATGATGTTGTCAATTGTGAAATTGGTAGAGTGGAGAGAGGGAGTGTCGTAGATGCGCAGCTTTAGCGGCGTTGGAGCAAATTTCTCTTCCGCGTCTACTAGGATAGCACGAACGTAAGGAGCTAATTTTCAGGAATCAACGGGTAACTGCACCAAATAACAATATCTAATCTAAAGTATGTTCGGGAAAATTACCCTCTTTATCGCATCTCACTTTATTGCATTGATTTACCATTAAAGGACATGCGCCATTTCGTTTCAATTTACGCTGGCAATAAAACGGATACCCACAGTTTATGAAGTTTTTATACAAAGTGTACTCGCTTCCACTGCTCGTGAGTTTAATACTAACGTATAATATTGAGCTTTCGGGTAAATATCGGACATACGTATGCATACTGACGACGCGGTGGGCGCATTGGTTAAGCAACTGCCTACTGAGCCGATGGTCCTATAGACGGGCCTATAGGTTCGAATCCCGACAAGGGCAAATATTTGTGTGATGAACTCGAATATTATTGCTATAATATTTGTGCCTGGATGTTATTTGTATTTAAGTATGTATTTAATTTATCTATATAATATAACTATATGTTTATCGTAGTCCACTGTCTATTACACAAGCCTACTAGAGCTTACCGCGGGACTAGATTGATTTGTTGTGTGATGTTGCCGATATGGCAGCCTATTAAGGCTGCCATAAATATTTATTTATATATAAATATACTCCTGTGGACACATTAGATTGTGGGTAGACATTAGTCTAAAGCGGCATCTTCCAGTATTTGAAAGTTAGAAAAGAAAAAGTAAATTATACCCCTCGTGGCGAACGATGAGTCCTATATGACACCTGTCATCTCAGTACATTTTATACTACTAACCGCTGGAAAATGTAGTGCACTGTAACTGTCTGTGTGTTAATATGGTGTTCATGTTGTTGGTGTGAACTGTATACCTACAGCAACAACGTATTTAAGTCACACACCTGAAATCGAAGCTCTTCGATTTTATTAGATCCTGGTGAAAGCGGACGAAACATGCAGCCATCCCCAAAATGTGCCAACGTACCTGAGCATTTCTCAAAAAGTTTCTACAAAATTAAAGTTCAATATAATTTTCCTATTTTGTTACTGTGACGTCCAGGGTTTCAGGGCGGGAATAGATTCAATGAAACACGTAAACGGGTTTACCGTCGACACGATCAGCCCGCTCCCGTTGACGTCTGTCTTAGTAATGGCGGCAGCGGGCAGGTGGTGGCAACACTTTATTTCATAAAGGTGTCTATACACCACACCATCCTCTTTTGATAAATTTGAAATAGTTTTATTGATAGCTTACTTATTTACTTATTGCTAGTTATTAATATTTCATATCGAGATTGCATTACATGTACATTTTATTTATTCCCGGAATCTAGACTGATTTATATTATCAGTAATTACAACCCTTAGCGGATTCGCTCACTGCTCCGTCCGAGTGAATTGAACTAAATTCGGGGCCTACATCCAGACGCCCCACACCAGCCAACCACGCCAAACACCAAGGCGCGAAGCATTTGCTCAGACTCAGGGTTCAGCTGAGCACGGTTATTGTGGCGCATCGCGTACATCCAGCACCTTCGCTGAGACAGCGAAGATGATAATTCCACCATTAATATGGATTGATTTCGCGTCGGCGCAGTGAGCAAACCAGCCAACAATATTTCAAAGTAACGGGTATGCGCAACAATAGCAATACCCCGGTCACTAGACTGTAGTTAAAAATGTAATATTTTCTAATTTAATTCTCAATCATGAATTTGAATGTACATTGAAATATAACAATAGTTTAGTTAATTTTAGTGAGGACTTATACTTGTTTTTTTAGTAGTTTCAAGTTCAATGTCTTCACTTTTAAATCACTAAACAACTCTCACGTTTCCGTTTTCTTCTCTTTTCTTTTTTTTTTTTCATAATCATGATGCACTAAGAAAATATTGTCAATTACTTGTTATTAATCGGAGGACGCAATGGATTAATGCGATTATTAAATATTTTGTATTTGGTATTGTGTCACAGTTATTATTATTTTAATTCCCTTGGCAACCATAACATTAAGTTATATTTATTTACTCGTGAATTAATCTACTGTAGAGCAATTATTTTCTAAAATTTAGGAATCTACCAGCGCTTCCAACTAAAGCCTCCGTGAGAAAGAAGCGCCGCAAGAAAACTCACAGTTTGCCTTTTCAATGAAATATACATTTTCCAATTTTTGGTATGAATTTAAAAATCTTCTCAGGAAATGTAATTATTTCAGAATACTAAACCGGCGTTGATTAGTCAGCGTTTGAAATGAAAAATGTGTTTTTTTTCTTTATAAATTTTATTGATTGGTATATCGACCATAATTTCAAATACCGTAGTAACTTTACAAGAAATCACGAATTCCTGCTGCATTATTGAAATTTACATTGAAAGTTACAAATGAGTATACCTCAAGGAGAATAGATAAGTAGGTATATACACTGCCTACGTCTCTTATGAGGGCTCATGCATATTATAAACGCTGCATATCTTAATGTAAAACAAAGTCTTCAATTTGGAAAACCCTCGTCTAACCCGAAGTTTATTTCACTTTACCATTTGATTCAGGGACAACACCGTTTTAATGCATGTATGATTAATGATTATGAAGACGCGTTTATCATAAATAGAGGTACTACTCACATTCGGCGCGACGTCTTACTGTTAGTGGTGCCAATTACGTAAAAAATCAGTTTATTGCGATATTCGTTAACTTTTTATTGTATATCAGTTGAGTACCAATTCCTTGTTTGTAACTGTATTTTAATATAATTATTTTTTAAGTATCATCTGAATGTGTACATTCCAAGTACTACTGAAACATATATGTGTATATATATATATGCTACGCAGTTTAATTCTGGTTTTTTTTAGTGCCTGTCATCACAGACTTACTACAAAATTTCAATAGAATAGTCTATTGTTTTGCTCGACGTTAGTACCAGTCTTTCCAGACTTACTACTTTTGTCGTTGTTAGTACCAGTCTTTCCAGACTTACTACTTTTGTCGTTGTTAGTACGTCTTCACAGACTTACTAATTGTTAGTACCAGTCTTCACAGACTTTCTAATTGTTAGTACCAGTCTTCACAGACTTACTACTTGTTAGTACCAGTCTTCACAGACTTACTACTTTTCTCGTTGTTAGTACCAATCTTCAGAGACTTACTACTTAGCCCATTAGAGTAGATCTTTTATTTACTTGTTGTTAGTACCAGTCAATTTCGACTTAGGTACTACTCGGTCCATTAAGAAATAGATGTGATTATCAGTACCTACACCTAGGTATTGTTTAACGTAGTGTTGACGTGTCTACTACACTACCCAGCGAACACTACGAGTATCTAGAACAAATGCATGGCATATATGCATATACTAATACGACGTTATATTAATATAGATACAATCCCATAGAAATGCATGCCATTTATAATGCGAGTAGATTTTAGTTTGTAAAACCTGTTTGAAATTGGTGTAGTTAAAAACCCTTTTTTTTAACATACAAAGGGTACATACAATTTCGCGCATGTGAAGTCCAAGTGTGACTCGAACACACGACCTCTGTTTAACCGGAACATTGCTCTAATGCACACTCAGCGTTTGTATCTCACGCAATGTGTTCCCGTGACATCCGAAAAATCATTCATATTGCGCTTTTTTTTTTTTAAATATTGGTTTTCCTTTTTAGTTCTCACTTAATCTTTTACCGAATAATGATCTTCTCAATATGCAATATGTTCGATTAAACTATAAATTATCGTAATTTGGAATTTCAGCCACCAGGTTGATGATTTAAATTTAACATGGAATTTACGTCGTACTTATGTATTATAAATATATTTTCTTTTAGTATTTATTAAACTATTTTCTTATAATTTAGGAACATATCAGTATTATTTTATTACACAGGAAACGTTTACTGAAGTCTACTATTTTCTCGTTTTAACGCGTAATACTTTATATCATCGAGTCCAGACAATACCGTGCGTTTTCCGTGGCTGTACAAGTTGCCCTGTAGCGCATTTGGTTCTCTATGCAAGGTTAAATGTTACTTTTGTTTTTACATTGCTTCTAACCCTGCAAAATCAAACCAAAATGGAAATTCACTTTCAACCCGCAATTAAGATAAACAATTGACCAACTTTCAGAATATGAGAAATTAAGAGGGTTGTCATTATATTTAATATTCAGTTATAGCATTAAATGCCTAAAAGACAAGAACAACACTCTACTTAAAGGTTGTCTGAAAGATATCGCTCTTTAGCTATTAGACTGCATGTTGTTTACCTCCATTGTAATTCTAATTTTACTTGTTATCCTTGTTTATGTGTGCAATAAAGAATATTCAATCTATTCTATCAACTGGCAAAATGCTTTTATCAATTGCTCATAGAATAGAATTACCTATACTCATACTAGTTAATTCACAATGCGTAATAAATGTCGAATTATTCACAATTACTAGTATAATTTACCTATTCCAGAGAACTATGACAATCAGGTCAAATCGACTCAATTTCTAAGCGAAGATTTGCTTTAAACGCCACAAACTGGACAATTCGTTTTAAAATGTCATTACCATAATACTCATGTTTTACTCGTAATCGTTTATTTATAATGCACGAATACTTTAAATGACAAATAAGTCGTTATTTCTAGTATATATTTTCTTTTGTTATATACTTTATTCTATAGTGAACTCAAATCAGTCAAATCGTTTCAACTTCTAGACAACGATTTATTTAATAGAGTATAATATATATTACACTTATTGTTAATTTAGTTCCAATGCAGATAAATCAATACCATGTTTTATTTGTTACATATCCAATCAATTTCGCGATAATCCCTCTACGACATGAATTACTGTAGTATCATTCGACTTTCGAATTTGACACGGTGTCACTTAAAGTCATACAATTATAACGGCCATAAATGGCTTCATGTGCAGTAAAGGGTGAAGAGATGTCATCTGCGCAACACTCATTTGACAGTCCAGCCTCTCGAATGAGACCTCCAGTAAATAGGGTCTAATGCGCTTGTCATAGTTTGAGGGCATATTTTATTACTCGCACCCCCTTTACGGCTATTTATCAGTCATACAATTTAAAATTTAGAAAACTATTTTCTCGGCCTGTCATTGCCAACGCACGACAGCTTGTTTGGTAGTTAATTTCCGTACCTTTACGGGCTACTCTAAGGGCTGATACGAGATCTTTCCGCCTGTCATTGCCAACCAATGACAGCTTGTTTTGTAGTTGTTCACCGCTGATACAGCTGAACCGATTCTATTTTGATACCCTAATAGGGTTTTGTTTTCCTCAAATCCTGTTGGTTTTGCCTCCCATATCCCTTATATTTTAGTTACGTTCCCACTTTCCCAGTTCCTTTATTTGCTACTAGGTATCCAAATGTTAGGGTAGTTTATTTAAACTAATTGCATTACAAATATTTGAATTTCCGATGCTTTGCAGCATCTACATGGCTAGCACAATATTTTGCCGCGACCCCACCCATGGCGCGACTCAACACCACCCGTCTAGCTCGCACGGCATTGAAATGAAAGTGACAGACACCCTGTACTCAAGGAGTAAACAGTTGACGGGCTAGTTAAAATATAATTCTATTTAGGTGTCAATACGGTATTTGATGACAGCTCAAATCAGCTATTCTTAATGAAATGTCAAAACGGTATGTTAGTACGAGGAACCGATTAATGCACATTACTCTCGATGTCACTACTTCATAAATATATTGGCAATTAGTTACGTTAATTTTGTTCATTCAATTTGTTACTTTACTACCAAACATCGGTCGATACTTCGGTTGGCTTGGCCAAAGGAAACGTACGAGTACTTGTATGGGGGCAAAACGAACAGTACCAGGATTAGACCTTGATTTGCATTTTTTGTTACCCGGATTATTCATTTACAAAGAAACCCGAAGAGTTTTCTTGATTGCTACATAACACAAAATACAAATAATTGCATATTATTATTTCCAAACACAAGAAGTGAGAAACTCGGTGAGCTTACGCTCTTTTGTGTTTGTTATGTTATATTCGCAATACTTAGTAGTTATTGCATACACTTTAGTCACACTTAGGTAATAATGAAATAATGCACTTTATTCTGCAAGTAGGCAAAGGGCACCTTTACATGCCCGAGTCTACCGGCATTTCAGGTATATGTATTATACTCATACATAAATATTGATTACGTCTTCGGTACGGTTGTACGAGCTGTACGACTAGGTAAGTACATACATCTTCTGTGTTATAAAGTGATTACGACGCCAATTACCATATAGCATATACAATGTGTTACCGCCAAGTAGGCTCTTCTTAAAGCAGAGTAAAGTAACATAGATCTTTAACGTATCCATGACCTTAATTTAATTAATTAACTTAAATCCAGGCTTTATTAACTTTCTAACAAAACTTTAATTGCCAGTAATGTACAGTGAATAAATTGACAAGTGAGTGTTAAATGACAGCGTGATATGAGTAACGACAATTACGCTGTACACCCACTACATTGAATGTGCGGATTTAAGAAATTTAATTGTGCAGTTAATCACATAAGTATACTGAGTAATTATGACCTAGTTTGTAAGATTTTTCTAGTAACTAAGCCAATCCAAAAATATTAAATAAATGTTTGCTACGCCCTGACAGGGCCTTGTACCTAGCTTTAAGTACTTGGTCGCAATAAATTATTATTGTTATTATTTAGATGGCTATATTTGATAACGAAAATGTATTAATGAAAAACATAGACGATATACCCGATATAGTCGGTTAAGTTACATTGTCTCACCAGTGTTAGTAGGCCAAGTGACCGTCAAATATATTAAAATCTGTTGTTCTTACAATTACATGTTTTGACCGTGTCACAATTTATAGGTAAATAAAACCGATTATACCGGGGCTAGATTGTCTAGCTTGATAAATAATAGTTATCACTTATGTTTTGACACCTTTGTTGATGATATCAACATCCATTTCCAATAAGTAGATACTCTTACTACGGCTAATTCCTCTGCTTATTTTTTGACATAAGTGCACAAAGTACTGGTCAGAATGTTATGCGACTTTTGTTGTAGGTACTTTAATATTCTAAACCACTATACCCACTTTTTCCTTTTCTTTTCCTTTTACAGAAATTAATTAAAAGGATTCCACTGATTATTATTATCGGTTATTTGTACACTTCCTTGTTTCGTTTTAATCCTCGTCGCCATTGTGACGTCCAGGGTTTCAGGGCGGGAATAGATTCAATGAAACACGTAAACGGGTTTACCGTCGACACGATCAGCCCGCTCCCGTTGACGTCTGTCTTAGTAATGGCGGCAGCGGGCAGGTGGTGGCAACACTTTATTTCATAAAGGTGTCTATACACCACAGTTACCAATTATTTTAGTAAGTAATTGTATAGTATATCAATGTTATGGCTAATTCGATAATTTCGATAATTGGCTGGTTCGATAATTTAGGTTCTGTTATGCTAATACTTTTTTAATTATGTATAATCTGAAATAAATGTATAATCACAAACAAAATTGATAACAAAATAGGAAAAATATTATTGAACATTAATTGACGTCTTAATTTTGTACCAATTTTTAGAGAAATGCTCACCTATTTGTCAGATAAATCAAATAGGAGAACACTGGTCGAAGTACCAGGGTCTGCGTGGTTCATTTACTTATACAGTAACTAGGATTACATAAATAGACAATTGGTTCACGCAACGCCAAGGTGTAGTAAAGTGGCACTGTGTTGAAGTCGATGGATATTTTATTAGAGGTCGATCTGCAGTGAGGTACTCGCCTTCAGCTCGTTTCATAAAACCTCACTCGTGTTGTAAGATCTCTCATTACGTAACAGTTGCATAAACTATTTATTTGGAGAAACTAGTGTATTTGGAGTTTGTCTAATTGGGGTGTACCGTTTTTTTTCAAAACCGTTAATTCGATTATGACTGACGAGCTGGGTTCTTTTTGAACCATTTCTAGTTATTGAAAAAAATTACAAAAATTTCGTAAAAAAGATACTACCCAATTTTTCACTTGACCTTCAGTAACCGGGGTTTTACTACGTCACCGTAGTTTGGAAAGGTACAGGTGGTGTTATCTGTGGTTACCCCAATACTCGGTCCAAATTATACTAACGGTTCATTATAATTATTATCTTACTGCTATTATACTGCCCTTTCCTTCAATAATTATGATAATTCTTTAATATTATAATGTTGAAGTTGTGAATCAAACATTCAAGAATATTTTAAATACTTGATTGCGCTGGCAATTGAAACTAAATTGAACACAAATTATTACAGATTTTATGTTTGGACCGGTAAATATTTCGTCTGACAGTAACAATGACAACTATTTATTTACATTTTCAATATTTACATCGGGATTTTCTAGATGTATATATACATCGTCTCTTAACTCGTGTAACTTACGTTCAACAAGAAAAAGAGTTTTATTAAACACTTACGAGACGATGAGTGGAAATAAAAATAACATCGGTTATAAAAAATTAGGATGCAGACTAATAGACCTATATTGTTTATATTTCTTGTCAATTAACTGCGATTAACAAAGACTGCGTGAATGCACCAAACCGAGCTTTGAAGGAGAAATGCATCGGTGGTTATTAAAAATGCTGATTTAATAAGAAGGTAATCATCTCAAAACATTTGAGGTTTGTTTTATATTTGTATTTAAAAATTAGACACTTACGTGTGTTTTACTTTTAGGCGTATGACCAAAACCAAAACTTTGATGGTATGTTGGATCCCAAGAAAATCTTAGACGTGCCCTTCGACACCTTCGATACTTTCAGAGACATGAATCTCGATCAGATCCACTACAAGTACACTACAAGAATATTTTCATTGATTCAACAGTCAACACCCACCCAAAAGGGCGACCGTCACTCTCACCACCTTGCAGATAGTTTAAAGCCAGCATGTGTTAAAATATATTAAAATAATCTAATAACTTATTGTTACTTGTAGCGCCACCTAGTGGCCATATTTGTTGTTTGTACCATATGTTCCTAATCTGTGGTTATAATTAAAAAGTTAGTCTCATTGCAACAGCTATTGTGTTTTATTAGGTTATTGGTCCAGAGCGCTTTTAAATTAAAATATTTAGTAAGTTTTGTCAAAATGTCGACGGCAAGTTATATAGTTAATGTGCCAAAACTCAAGGGACGCGAAAACTATGATGATTGGGCGTTTGCGGTGAAAAATTTTCTGTTGTTGGAAGGAATTGATATCGACAACATAGCGGCGGATTTGAGTGAAGCAGAACAAAAGAAGGCTAAAGCGAAGCTCGTGATGACAATCGATCCTACGTTGTACGTGCACATCAAGAACGAGAACACAGTTTCTACATTGTGGCTCAAGTTGAAACAGTTATTTGACGATACGGGATTTACTCGGAAGATAAATTTACTTCGGACATTAATATCTATACGTCTTGATAATTGTGAATCGATGACAAATTATGTGTCTCAAGTGGTGGAAACAGCGCAACGTTTAAAAGGAACGGGTTTTGAAATCAATGACGAGTGGATCGGTTCATTGCTGTTAGCCGGACTTCCAGAAAAATTCTCGCCAATGATAATGGCGATTGAACATTCAGGTTTGACCGTTAGTACAGACGTGATAAAAACGAAGTTGCTTGATATGACTTCTGAGGTTGGTAGTAGTGGAGCAGAATCTGCGTTTTGGTCGCACCATAGATCGAAACCTGGCAACACTCTACACGTTAAGTCAAAACCTTCAACGACAAATGTCAACAAAGCGTCTACTGGTGCGAAGCAAATAAAATGCTACAATTGTAAGAAAATCGGCCACTACAAGAACCAGTGTACTGAATTAATAAAAAGGAAAGAAGCAGGTGCATTCAGCGTAGCCTTTTTAAATGGAGAATTCAGCACAGAAGACTGGTATATCGACTCGGGGGCAAGTTTTCATATGACGGCAAACCAAGAAAGCCTATTGCAAACACGACACGGACAAGAAACTAAAGAAATAGTTGTTGCTAATAAAATGACTATGCCAGTTATGTGTTGCGGCGATGCACAGATTACGACAGTGGTGCATAATTCTCAGTTTGACATTCCAGTGCGAAATATTTTGTGCATTCCAAATCTCACGACAAATCTGTTGTCAGTTAGCCAGTTGATAGCAAACGGAAATACTGTTACATTTAAGAAGAATGCTTGTCATATCCGTAATCGACAGAATGTGCTAATAGGAATAGCTAATTTAATAAATGGAGTGTACAAATTAAACACTGTGAAAGAAGAGAAAGTGTTAGCGGCGGCAGTAGCTCCGACAGCAGCGGCGCCACCGACACCGGCGGCGGCGGCACCGACAGCGGCGGCGGCGGCACCGAAGGCCGTGGCAGCACATGCCAGAGATGCTAGGAGGTGGCATAGAAGACTGGGACACATCAATAGCACTGACCTAGAGAAAATGAAGAATGGCGCTGTGGAGGGTGTGTCATATAAGGATAAGGCAGAAATTCAGAAATCTAACTGTGAAGTCTGTTGTGAGGGAAAACAGGCTCGCCTACCCTTTCCATCTGGTAACCATAGGAGTGAAACACTGCTGGAGGTGGTACACTCGGATTTATGTGGACCTATGGAGACAAAATCACTTGGTCAAGCAAGATATTTTCTACTTTTTGTGGATGATGCCAGTCGCATGACATTTGTATATTTTTTGAAAGAAAAAAACCAAGTGTTACGGTATTTCAAAGAGTACCAGAAAATAGTGGAGAACCAAACAGGAAATAAAATAAAGGTACTCCGGACAGACCAAGGAGGAGAATTTTGTTCACAACTGATGGAAGAACATTTAAAAATGTCAGGTATAATCCATCAGAAGACAAATCCCTACAGTCCTGAGCAAAATGGTCTTTGTGAACGCTTTAACAGAACAATAGTTGAGCGTGCCAGGTGCTTACTCTTTGAAGCTGGACTAAATAAAAGTTTTTGGGCTGAAGCGGTCAACACAGCAGTTTACCTGAAAAACAGGTCGCCGGCATCAGGCTTAGGACAGATGACACCATTTCAGAAATGGACAGGCAAGAAACCGGATATGAGTCACATCAGAGTATTCGGGAGTCCTGTGATGGTGCATGTACCCAAAAACAGAAGACAAAAGTGGGATAAAAAGGCCATGAAGTTGATTTTGGTGGGTTATCCAGAAAATATAAAGGGATACAGATTGTACAACCCAGACACAAAGCAGATTACTACGAGCAGAGATGTAACTGTCCTGGAAAAAGAAGAGAAGGAAATAGATTATGCTCAGATAGTAGTGCAGGAGGTAGTGCCAGACAGAACAAGAAATGAAGAAGAGGACGACGAGTCAGTGGAGGAAGAAACTGAAGAAGAAAGGACTCTTCTAGATGAAAATGATCCGACCTATGTCTGTGATGAATCCAGCTCAGGCTTATCCTCATCAGATGACTCATATCGTACTATAGGTGAAGAAGAGAATACAGACGAAGCTCCCACACTTGTCAGCAAGCGTGTCAGAAAGCCGGTAGAACGGTATGGTTTTACAAACCTGTGTGTGACAGAAGAGCAGATGTCCTGTGATGCAGAAATCACCTATGAGGAAGCGATGAATGGGCCAGAGAAAGAGATGTGGAAGAAGGCAATGATGGAAGAGCTGAAGGCTTTCGACGAAAATCAAGCATGGGAGATGGTGGATGAAAAAGAAGCAGACAGAGTAGTACAGTGCAAGTGGGTGTTTAAGAAAAAATATGAAAGTGATAACAAAGTGCGTTATAGAGCTCGGTTAGTGGCTAAGGGCTTCACCCAGAAAGAAGGAGTGGACTATACACAGACATATTCACCAGTTCTTAGGTATTCAACGTTGAGAATGTTATTTGCTTTAAGTGTAAAAATGAATTTTGAAATAACCCATCTTGATGTCACTACGGCATTCTTAAATGGCTATCTTGATGAAAATGTATACATGCAAGTTCCACCAAACTTAAAATGTAGTAAGAATACTGTCCTTAAATTAAAACGTGCAATATACGGACTAAAACAATCTGCCAGGGCATGGAATAAGAGAGTAGATGACTGTTTGTTGGAACTTGGTTATGTAAAGTCAAAACTAGAGCCATGCTTGTACAGTAAGAAAAAAGATAATGAGCAGATTATAATAACTGTGTTTGTAGATGATTTTTTCATCTTCTCTAATAGTAGTGCTATGACAGAGGAGTTGAAAAAGAATTTGATGTCAAATTTTAAAATTAAAGACTTGGGTCAGGTAAAAAGATGTTTAGGTATGAGAGTCAAAACTTATGAAAATGGCAGTATATCCTTAGACCAAGAGCAATTTGTCAGTCATATATTAAACAAATTTAATATGTCAAATTGTAATACTGTTGATACACCGATAGAAAACAATTTAAAACTAGAAAAATCTGAAAATGTTGTAAATTCACAATATCCTTATCAGCAGCTTATAGGTAGCCTAATGTATCTCTCTGTACTCACCAGACCAGATATTAGTTACAGCGTTAGTTATCTGAGTCAATTTAATAATTGTTATGGAACCGCTCATTGGAAACATGCTAAAAGAATATTAAAATATTTGCAAAAGACAAAATCATTTGGGTTGATGTTCACAAATGATAGTTGTAATTTAGAAGGGTTTGTTGATTCCGATTGGGGATCAAATACCATTGATAGGAAATCCTATACAGGATTTTGCTTTAAGCTATCAGGCACTGTAATATCATATGAATGTAAGAAACAACCGACAGTGGCCCTATCTAGTACAGAAGCGGAGTACATGGCAATTTCTGAGGCATGTAAGGAGGCAATTTATTTAAAAAATTTGCTTTCAGAAATTGTCAGTTGCGACTATATCATTACCCTGTATAATGACAATCAAGGTGCGCAGAAGTTGACAGAGAATCCTTTGTTTCATAAAAGGACAAAGCACATTGATGTGCGTCACCATTTTGTTAGGGAAGCTGTTGCTAACAAACTTGTGAAAATAGTTCATCTGCCAACATCTGAAATGCCTGCTGACCTATTAACAAAAGGACTAAGCAGTGTAAAGCATAACTATTTTGTTAATAAGTTGGGTATTCAAAGCGTTGTATGATAAGCTTTGTTGAATTTTTTTTTTGTTTTTTATGTTTATGAAGCTTAGATTATTTTAATAAGTGGAGGTGTTAAAATATATTAAAATAATCTAATAACTTATTGTTACTTGTAGCGCCACCTAGTGGCCATATTTGTTGTTTGTACCATATGTTCCTAATCTGTGGTTATAATTAAAAAGTTAGTCTCATTGCAACAGCTATTGTGTTTTATTAGCATGAACATAAAAGAGGACAGGAAGGTTCGATCGAGGAATTTTTTCTTGAAAATGTCACAAAGATTATTTACTTTCAATAAAAAAACTGTTATAATAACATGAGTTTAATTTTTTCTGCTACATTATACATTCATTAAAGTTACGACACAGCATATACATCATCCAAAAACTTTACTTCATATATAGGAATGAAATAGAACTATGATGTAATTCACACTAGGAGTTTGTACATTTTTGTCAATTTAATCTTCCGGATCCATTTACTAGCAAGTTTTCTATCTTTAATGTTGTTAGACGTGATGAGATTTTCCTAGGAATCTTGACAGCAATATTTTCGTCCTTAAACATAATTCTGCATAGTGAATTCTTTGACTGTTTTAAAGTATTAACAATAATCTGCTCCATGAAGCTTGTTGGGATGTTGAATTTTTAGGTTTTAGGACTGTTATTTCCATTTTATCTAGTATCACACAAATACTTTTATCGTATTCCAAGTCAAATATTTGTTGGTACGGTCAAAGCATAGCCATGGAGACTAGCCTGGCGTGAAAAATAAGTCCAAAATTAAGACAGAGCTATCGAAAAGCAGCACATATAACTTGTAGTAAAATAATGAAAACAAACTTGAAAACAATTACATTTTTTGTTGGTTGTTTACAAACTGTCACCTGACAGTTCTTTGACAAGATATCGAATATTTTTTTTTTTGGGAATTTCATGGCCAGTTTCACAACTTCAGAAATGCGTAGGTTTACCAGTGAAATAGTAAAAAATACAAATAAGAGTGCGCTGAATAGCGTTTTTTTACTATCCTCAAACACACGCGGATATCATGACGTCATCTTGTGAGCTTCTTAAAATAATTAATAAAAAAATAACTACTTATTCTAATGAAGAGTTAATGAAATTGGTATTATAAAATGGCCTATTTCATCGAATAAAAATATAAAAAGGGGGGGTAATTTTTTTTGGGATACCCCAATTGTCACGATTGTAACAAATAGGTACTGAAATGACAAGTTTAACGTAAATTAAGAATGTTATTTTGTTTTTAATTCATTGACAAAAACAGGTTACAGTTACAAATTTACCTTCAATTCTACAAGTTGTGAACCACAACAGTGCAAGTAAACTACCAGGGTTGACGTGGTACATTATAACGATAAACAACTAGGATTCCATAATCGGGCAAAGGCACATGAAATTTCAAGATGTCATCAGTGGCCACCAGGGGGCACTATTTTTAACCGACTTCAAAAAAGGAGGAGGTTACCAATTCGAACTATTTTTTTTTATTTTTTTTTGTATGTATGTTATATCATTGCGAATATTTTATTTGAGAGCGGTCTGCGGAACGATGTAGACGTCATGTTTGAAACTCCACTCCGTATTTACGCTGAACCACCCATAGTGCCTTTGGAGCAAAAATTCCACAGTGTACTAGGACATCATATCAGCAAGAAGGTTTTCAGCTCCTTGTTTCCCGCGATTTCTGCTTCCGTAATACTCTTGGCAATATTTACTCACCTTGGCTCGGGAAAACTACCCCCCTCATACTGAATCTCTCTAATCACATTGATTGGCCATAATAGTACAATGTTTCCCTCCGATTGACTACTGTAGTATATTATGCACATACTATGATATTTAAACGTAGGTTCGTCTAGTTCAGGCATTAAGCATTGTAGCACTATCTGGTAAAATCGAAGCTCTTCGATTTTATTCATTCGTAGTACACGCGGAAGGAAATAGTTGCCATACCGCTGTCCAGTATTCGAATACAAACAAATGTGCTTGTGACATTTTCATCACAACGAATTCTTTACCCCAAATGAATTAATATTTGAGGCTTCCGAATGCTATGCTAATGGAACTTATATCTATTTACGCTCGGAGAAAATGTTATTTATTCAAAAATATTGTCCGGCTAGGCGGGATGCATGCAAAGTCTTTCCCCAAAGTAAAGCAAAAAAACATATATTATACATTCTCGATCATGCGGGCGTCCCTTTTGCGGCCTTGGATCGAATTTTCCTTTCACGTCTACTAGGATAGCAGGGATCGGCGCCGAAATACATCAATAACACTCATCAATGAAAACTATCTCATTCCATCACATTGATGTTCCAATACAGTACAGGTCGTCTCACCTCGATTTACTGCTATAGTAAAATGCAATATTACAGTTACAGGTAAACGTAGTATCAGACAAGCGCGATTGCGCATCTCATTTCCATCCCCCTCCACCTAGTAGTGCACCTTTGTTGTATTCAGGTCATTCCTGTAAGCTTGGCTCTTCAATTTTATTTGCTCCTAGTAAACGCGGAAGCAAACAGCCGCCATAGTTTTAGATAGTAATTCCAATTTCATTGCGTCAACACTACAATGTACAGTCAAGAAAATTGAGACACGTACCTTTTTCGCTCTTGTCACAATGAAAACAAGGGTAAAAAAGGTACGCGTTTTAGTTTAATTTACTGTACCTACATTTTATTATTTATTGCTGAATCCTATACAAACAATTATTATTGAACCTTACACTTTAATGTGATACAAATTGTGTAACTGTAAAATTAAATATTGCAACTTTTTAGGGTTCCGTAGTCAACAAGGAACTCTCTCATAGTATCGCCACATCCGTCTGTCTGTCCATCTGTCTGTCGCAGCTCATTTGTTAGGTATTCAATATTCAATGTTATTCAAAAATCGAGCATTTATGAATCAAATGGCAAATTTAAATTACGGTGAAAAAAATTGTTTTAAAATAATATGTTTATATTTTGACTATAGCTGTGCCCCGCGGTGTTACCCGCTCATCCCACGGGAACACTAAATATTTTCGGGATGCGTGAATAGGTAACAGACAGACAGACAGACACACTTTCGCATTTATAATATTAGTATGGATATTAGTATGGATATGGATGTTACTAACTATGGTAAATAAATTGGTTACAGTCGCAGCCGGTGACATGCTGAGGCAATTCTCAATTTTAACTAATCTACCAGGGCATGATGCCATTATACACTTTCTTACGATAACTAGGCTTTCATAAAGTGGTAACAAGTTTATTGAAATATCTCAATATGTTGATGTTTCGCTAGATGTCACTAGTTTATTACACTCTATAAAAAATAACAAATTCAGTCATGCAGTCTTTGGTATGATACAGACATAGACGTCATAATCATAATAGTTAATCGGCTTGCTTCGTTAGCGTAGCACCTTTGGCGCTCTGAGTATATTATATTCTTTGGCTCTGTTGCAAAATATCTTTTCGCGTTTACTAGGGTAGCATAAATTCCACGGAGTCAGATTTTAGATTTTACATGTCAATGCACTCTATAGGTGGTGTGCAACATTTATCTCTTTTATCACAGGATAACCGCCCATCTAGCACAACTATGCTTCGCGACTCTTGTCGCGCGAGATAGCGCTACCAGTCACTCTCTCACATTACTGCATAGATTATAGAAAGAGACGGGTAATTATCTCGCGCGGGAAAAACTCGCGTGTCACAGTTATGCTAGAGGTGCTGCTCCTTTCACCCCGTCTCTCTTATTACATTGATTGACCCTACTAGCAAATCTATTTCACTTCAATTTGTTATTTGTATTATTGGGACATGCGTATACTACTTATTTGTTACATAATGCATATTTCTTAATTTTATTCGTTCTTACTGAATGCGGAAATAAATTGCTTGCATTCAGTTTGGAGCATTGAACCAATGAGAATACCTAACTGAGGTTCTAGAGAAAGTATCTCTGAAAAAAAAAATTAATGACATACTTTCGTAACGTCTACGACCCTACTTTTTAGTTTTTCTAAGTTATAGTCTGATAGACAGTCTTTGTACGTGTTTATTAAGTACTTAACCTACCTAAAGTTAGCAGTAATGCAGGATTTTTAGGTTAACTTAAAGTTTGTTATGTGTAGGTATAATTCTTTAGTATGTAATTTAGTTTTATTTTCTATTTTTGTCTTACAATCTAGGGGTAGGTAGTGCCCCGCCAAAAGAAACAATATTATTGACATTATAAATAACTAGCTGTGCCCCGCGGTGTTACCCGCTCATCCCACGGGAACACTAAATATTTTCGGGATGAAAAGTATCCTATGTCCTTTCCCGGGTCTCAAACTATCTCCATACCAAATTTCATCTAAGTCGGTTCAGCGGTTTAAGCGTGAAGAGGTAACAGACAGACAGACAGACAGACAGACAGACACACTTTCGCATTTATAATATTAGTATGGATTCTTACTTTACGTTGTCATCATTAAGAGGCCTTACCTATTCATTTTAAAATGCTGGTTGTTTTAGACATTTTTCTCTATGATTAAACATGTTTCTTAACCTAGGCTAGGGTTATTGGTACATATTTGAAACCTACAGTTTAAATTTTTCATTGATAATTTTTGTTTCAAAAACTCCTCGAAATTGACAAAATTCACGCGAAAAACTATTTTTTTTAACTAATTTTCGACTGCACGCAATGAAAGCATGAAATAGCTATGTTACTACCTAGAATTCGGGGAAAAGTATTATTCACTTCAAAAAGTTGGTTGAAATTATATTTATTTGTCATATTATGATGTATGAAAAAAATAAATGTTAAAAGGAATAAGGCCTCTTAACGTAAATAACAATTAGACGAGTATAAAAGAGGAACTGCAGATTGTTTAAGAACACAATATGGACGAGTGTACTTTCAGGTCAGGAGCTTAGTAGAAATTTCTCTTCCACGTTCACTAGGGTAGCATATCTAAATCGGGTTGATTTTGAGAAGTGGCTAGGTGGCATTGCACTAAATCATTTGTCTCGCCTAGGCACAGGCGAAACTGCCTCTTCATGCCATCTCTCTTTACCACATTGATTGACAAATATCGACTCTTGATGTTGTTATAATATAGTTGTATGTTGATTGCCTCCCAGGTGCGCTTTTGTGTGAACCTGTTGCGTATTTAGGTCAGTCCTGAAACTGAGGCTTTTCAGTTTTATGTGCTTCTAGTAAATGCGGAAGAGAAATGGTATGGAGGTATAAATCCATTGGATTGGCAATGTAGGTACTAAGATTTATGAAATAAACGCAGTGACAATGCAAAAATGCAAATTACGTCATGGCCACATAGAGGGTAGGTAAATTGAGATTTAATTTAGGGCTACTTTGTTCAGCTAAGAAGTTGGTAAAATGGGAATGTGGTCAGGATGAAATATTAGATTCAAATGTGTAGTTATAATTATAACAGAAAAATAACTTACATTAGGACTGCTTATGATTTCACCTTCTGGAAGATCATCTTAGATTTAGTAACAAACACATAATTACACATCCAAATGTATAGTTTTCTAGGTGTTTACAATTCCTTAAAATAACTTGTTAACTATATGAAAATGAATCATTTGAATGACAGCAAAAACTATTGACATATATTATTGACATTGCCAATTGTCATCTTATTCATAAAAGTTTTAATATAATTAACAAGTCGAAGGTAAAAACTCCTCTTACATAATACCTAGTTGGTTAAGAAGAAGGATGTATGTTTTTGAGCACAAATATTAGCTACAGTCTGACAAAAACGAGTAGAAATTAAAAAGTGGCAATACTGTAGTGTCTTCCCTATCTAATCAATCTAAGAAAACGGGGACGACACTACAGCATTGCCACTTTATAATTTCTACTCTTTTTTTGTCAAACTGTAAATAGCTAATATTTTCTGCTCAAAAACATACATCCTCAGTTTCTGCCGTACAAATTATTTTTAGAGTTCTGTTAAAATGGAACCCTTAATTGGATCACTCGTGTGTCTGTTTGCCTGTTTTAAACTTATTACTTGACTGAACAAAGGCCACAATATATCATATCTAGTCTAGTTATAAGTTTTACATTAAGTCTGAAAACATAAAATAATCAAGCCAAGATCTACTACCGTAACATAAAATCATGTTGAACAAATTGATATTTCAAAACGACCCGATACAGACACAGTTACTAACCGATGTGGCTAAATAACTTAATGTTCTATGCAACGACAAATTTCACTAGACCTGCTATTTGATATTAAAACAACTCCCAACGAAATTTTACAAAGATATTTACCCAACAAGCTACGTAAATATTATCTCTATGCATTTAGATTTAAAGCTCACTGCAGTAGTCATAAATATTTTTGTTAAAGCAATCCAAAGAGGTGCGGTAGTCCATTTTGTGCTGGTTGAACCAAATCGGTCCCATGAAGGAGTCCTATTACGAGAATGACATTACAATATCGCACGGTATCGTAATAATCGACAGTTAGACGAAATGTACTTCCGTTAATATATAAAAAGACACAAGTTCCATTTATTACCTAATCAGATAGGTCATTTTAGATAGTGAATCTATGAAGGCATTTCAAGTTAGCGTGGATGGGCGAATTAGACTAATGTAGGCTTCGAGTTCAATCAAATATTTATTCAATAAATGGTACGTATTGCAAGGCATAGGGAGTTGGTGAGTTACATGATATTAAGTTTTGGGTTATTTTATCTATTTACTTTGCGTTTTGATGGCTGCCAGAACTGAATTATAAAATAACCTAAAATGTTATAATTTTATTTCAATAGTGACTACTTACTAATTACTGAGGCTGGTTGATGGATGACTCCCTGACAACTCCGTGTAAGTACAGGGTGGGCCATTTATATAGTCAGGTTGGGCAAGCCGAAAGATAAATGTAGGTAATGTATCTTTCATACCTCTTGGTGTATGTATCTCACCTTTGTGTCAATATTTAGAGAAAAAAATGTGATATTTCCACATTAAAAAAAGAATATAATAAATTCATCTCTGATGTTGGATGGCGGCATGTTTTTCCGCGTTTACTAGGAACCCATAAAACCGACGAGCTTCAATTTCGAGTGTGACCTATATAATTACGCTATGGATTTATAAAAGTGCATCAGATCTCTCTTTCCTATGGTTAGTAGTACGCATGTCCGAACTAGGTCTCCACTTAGCCTACGTGCAATGAAAATGGATGCACTTAGTATATAAGTAAATTGAATACAAATTGTAGCCGTTTTATTGCTTGAGTTAAAAATAAATAAATAAAATAGTGAATTAAAGAGAAAAGGTGGTTTTACTATTATCGGCAATCAATGTAATAAGTGAGACGGGATGAAAACAGTATTTTTTAATGTGTATGTGTGTGTGCATAGGCCAGACAACCGCACCTATTTCAAAATCTTGGAGTGTTTGAATTAGGTCTCTAAAGTGTCAACGATTTCGAATTAGGTCACTATCATTCTAAAGGTGCGAAACATAGTGAATTTTCCACGCTGTAACTCCTGAAATGTACTCTTTTCTGGTATGATGTCCTAGTAGACGCGGAAGGAAAATTTGCCTCAAAGCGCCAAGGGTGCTTGTAGTGTTTGTGGATCTGTATAAAACCTATTATGTGGGTAGTTATGACGTTGTCTCGAGAGTACGGGTGGGAAGACAGTCACGGGAGAGCCACCGGCTGTGACGGACGTCTGACCTGCTGGTGCCATACCGAGCCAATGACTACGGTTCTCCTATGGGTGGTCATGGGATCACTACATAATGGCGACGAGGACAAAACATCGTGAGTAAAATAATAAGAAAAAGAGAAAGGGATATCGGGTAAATTACGATAGTGACATAATAACTAATCAGTTCAATAGTTACCGGTGTTTCTTTCCTTATTGAAAGAAAAATAGTCAATCTATTAGTAATTGAGTAGATTAGTCTGATGTTTTAAAACAGTGAAAGTCGGAAATTGAGATACTTGTTTGGCATTATATGCAACAACAATATCAACATGCAAACAGATAATCGAATGAAAATAATGAGTACAATATTTTAGGCATTCGTAAAAAATCTGTTAACTTTAGCTATTTAACAAAATAAAGAAAAAGAACGCTATACAATTAGAGAATCGTTGGACAACGCCATCTAGCGACGTAATGTAATAACATGACGACTGAACTCATACAATTGAGGCAACATTAAGTTTTGTAGCGCGGGTAGTTGCGATTGATAATACATACTTGTGATTACGGTATACCATCATAAAGTGGTATTGTTAGTTACTTCCTTTTACGTGTTACTAAGAATGCGAGAAAAATATTTTTGTTAACTTAGCAATAAGAGTGTTATAATATACGAAATGAATTGTGGAAAAATAGTGACGGGAATCGTGGTCTTGTTAGCAAAGGTTTTCTCAAAGTTTACAAATACAAATGCTCTTTATCGCACACCTCAAACATCATTGTGGAAGTGACACAGCATGAGATATGTTGGATCAGCGGGCAGAGGTAAACAACATGCGGTCAGGTTATTAGTTCTTCGGAATTTATTTACGGTTTGTGTCTTCTGATATACACGTATATTATTTACTTAAATGTCGACTTTTGTCTTAAAATGTGTGCTTAACAAGTTAAGACGTGTATCGTGCAATTGACTAAAAATAATAAGTATAATTGCAACAGATCTAATATATAAAATACGTCAACCCAGCTTCATTCATTCATATTTCTATTTATGCTATGTTCATTTTCTTCCTACAATATACCATCCTTGAGAGATTGCGACTGTGTAATAGTTAGAGGTAGTAGGTATTCCTATTTACTAGTGACCGACCGAAGTTTCGGTTACGGTTTCGGTTTCGGCCAGTTTCGGCCTAAAAATCATGTTTCGGCCAAAGGTTCGGTTTCGGCCAAAAAACAGCCGAACCTTTCGGCCGCGCCGAAACTTACAACATCGTACTGTTGGGTCGCGTTCGGCTAATGTCGGGTGCGCTCGGCAGTCGGTACGGCTGGCAATATGGCGTCGCTCGCCTGACTCCGCCGGCCGCTGAATCACTTTGCTTAGTGAGGTGACATTTGTGATTGTTCCCCGAATAATGTTAAGTACCTAACTGACCGAGCGAGCAAAGCATTTTCGTTTCAGCGTGGCCCAAAATTCTTTCGTATGCCCGGATGTTTAGATGTCCATGCGCTTACCGGTTGTTGCCTTGCCTTAATGTGGCATTTCTCAACCGATTCTCATGACATTTTCTGAGTATGTTCGATAAGTATTATAGTATTTTTCCGTCGGTTCAGTTTTTCGAAATTTTTAAAATTGCGGTGGTTTGCGGTTAAAGATTTACATTTACTTTAAATTTACTAAATTTAGTTTTTGTTATGAATTTATCAACTCATAGTGAAATTTTTAATGCTAATTTTCTTAATTTACAAATTAATTGACGGCGATATTGGTTATTTAGGATAAAAGTGAGGGTTTACTTATCTCATAAAACGACTTTAGGATTCGTCATTGTTGCGTGTATGTAATAAAATTAGTACCTACGTTTGAATTAGCGTTACGAGGCTGCCTGATTGGAATCATAAAAATTAAAACTCAATCAATTATTTTGTTGCTATGTTTTTAAACTTGTTTCATTTTATACCATCTACAATAAAATTAACAGATCGCTGTACGTTAATGCTTTTCACTTTTTTGGGTAATTTAATTTAGACCCAGTGTCAATGTCAAAATATCAATTCAACAAAAGTGAAACGTGAGTTTATGGTGTAATTGCTTTTTGTAATTTTTTTTGTAATTTAATCGACTAAAAGAATCTAAGTATATTACTTATCAAACCTGCTCACAAAATTTCATGAGCATCGGTTAAGAAATACGACCTCCAGGCGAGAACAGAAAAGCATCCAATCGTCCGTACATACGAAAGAATTTTGGACCAAAAAACACTTAGCTCCATCGGTCAGCGATATTTTTCATTGTATTCATTATTAGTTCTAGAAAGGACGGCCCGCTGACATTTTATACAAAGTTTTAATCATGTTTATAAAAGGTTCGGTTTCGGTTTCGGTTTCGGCCGAAACTGTAATCAGAACCGAACCTTCGGTTTCGGTTTCGGTTTCGGCAGAAAAACGTGTTTCGGTCGGACACTACTATTTACTTTATTTCGCACGCTGCAATATTACAAATAACATAAATTTAATTTGATACATAAATCAGGTATACGGAAGATCATGAGATAGGGTTATATCCTGAGAGTGATTAATAAATAATTATTGGTGTCGATAGTTTCCATTTAATTTCTCGGAATGACAAAATAATGGAACACCATCATCAATGGCCACTGTTTCCTCTACGAATGATTGTTGCAACGCTGTATAATATTTAGTTGTTCCGGTTGATACAGTTCGCTTATGGCTATATTTAAGCCAATGTACAGCTGCCACAAATGTCGCGTTATATTATTGTTGAAAAAAAACTGTGGCAATGTTTTCTTAATATTTTTGTGTAAGTTATCCAGCCACTTTTCAGCGTACCTATTTCTTAATGCCGCTACACAATCGGACAAGCGTAATAATAATATTACACTTATTAAAATAATATACAGTTTCCGTGTAAGATTCATCAGTACGAGTATTACATCAGTTGTTTACTTCGCTTTCCTATGGGGACATTACAATGTCATAGATTATACAATAATATATACATACGTGCGTGCACGTACGTTAATCCTTTTAGAGCGCAATGCGCAGGCGATACTTCGCAATATTTATTACATTTCTACTTTTCTTATGTCTACTTCAATAATAAGCACATCCAGTACTTATAGAAAAAATAACATTTCTATCATGTCAACTTGTTAAATGACGATTACATAACAAGAAATACATAATTTTATCAGATCTGAAGTATAGGTAATCTCAAATGCAGTTAGATAAAAGATTGAGATGGCGACGGTTGATAGTGGATCTACGAGCATTCTTTCGAGTAGAAAAAGGAAAGGGGAAAACCAGGACAAAAAAGAAGGAAAATATATGAAGCAAATAAAATAAGCTAATGCTTTATTATTTTATTATAAAGAAACAAAAGTCGGAATGTAGATTAAGTTGAAAGTTACTGCACAGACAAGACCCTAGCTCTTGAATATATGATGATGATGATGTAAATGAGTATAATCTGTGTGGTCTTTTAACTTCCTACATTTATGTTTCAGTTCGACCCATTGGTTGACTGGTGGAGAATGCCTTGAGGCATTGAGTCTAAAATTTTTGGTTATTTTTGTTTTGTGGCGAGCGTTGTGAGTGTGTTTGCGTGTGTTAGTTGCTTCCTCGCGCTCAGACGGCTGGACCAGTTTTTATGGATTATGGTGCGGGGCGGCACCCTGGATTGACACATGGGCTGCTTTTTGTCCCGAGAATGTGTGGTGTTCCCGTGGGACGGGCGGGTGACGCCGCGCGGCGCTGCTAGTATCGATATGTCCGATAAAAAAACGCTATATTTGACATCGGTAGTTATTACTGCGGAAGATTATAAATATGATTTATCTATAATTATCTTCGTCTAGTGCCCATGGTACGGGCCTGCCGCGGCTTGCTGTGGGGTTGGTTCGATTTGTGTAGGGTATTTCGTTATTGTTAGCGTGGGTAGGCCCCCCACAAGGTGGACTGATGACCTGGTGAAGGTCGCTGGAGTCCGCTGGATGCGGGAGGCACAGGACCGGTCATGGTGGTGTTCTCTGGGGGAGGCATATGTCCAGCAGTGGACGTCTTTTGGCTGATTAATAATGATGATGATGATTTCGTTATTTATTTGTTCATTCTAATATTCATCCTAAATAGAGCATGACCGCGGGCTTCGTTCGCACAAGAGGAGGAAATGGGTTGTGACTTTTCTTCTCCGTGGTGGCCGGTAACCGTGTGTGGATGTCCGGCTGCATGTGTGCTAGAGGTGGTTAAAATCGGACTGGTCGTGGGGGCGCGATTAGCGCGCAAAGACATAGGTATGGGTACACAATTATCTAAAACGTAGATGTTCCGATTCAGTGATCTCTGAGTGGCCTATTTCACTTGTTTCTGTGAAGAGTATCTTCGGTGTACAGACGTTTAATTTCGGAATTTTATAATGACATATGTAGAAGTAAAAGGGCTGACTGCATTTCATGGGCAGCTACTACTTGTTGCAGTACCTACTTATACGAATTTAAATACAAAGTATAAATTTGGATGTGACAAATAAATCACTAAACATGGGACGTTTTGGTCTCATAGTTTAAGTCATTTTATATCTCTGCCTCCCTTCTTTTATCATTAATTGATATTTCCTAAATTAAACTGAATAAACGATAGGCAACTATCTTTGACTAATGCCATAGTCTGACGGACTATAGCATTCTGTAACGAAGTTCTTATTTCATGCACGCAGCAACGCTTGCAAACTAGTATGACTGCTAAAATTGAAAAATAAAACAGTCATTCACAGTTCATTGTACGATTTTATTTGATTATTTCATCTCTAACTTCAGCTTGTTATAGATTAACGTCTTACCTATGCGGATACCAAGAAGTTACATTTCAGACATATGTCCTTTTACTAAAGTCCCCTCGACCAGCATTAGATACGATATCTGTTACGGCTGTATGGGCCTACATGAAATTGTAAAACCATGCGTGAATGTGTAACGGCTGTATGGGCCTACAGAAAATTGTAAACCATGCGTGAAGGTGTAACGGTTGTATGGGCCTACATGAAATTGTAAACCATGCGTGAAGGTGTAACGGCTGTATGGGCCTACATGAAATTGTAAACCATGCGTGAAGGTGTAACGGCTGTATGGGCCTACATGAAATTGTAAACCATGCGTGGATGTGTAACGGCTGTATGGGCCTACATGAAATTGTAAACCATGCGTGAATGTGTAACGGCTGTATGGGCCTACATGAAATTGTAAACCATGCGTGAATGTGTAACGGCTGTATGGGCCTACATGAAATTGTAAACCATGCGTGAATGTGTAACGGCTGTATGGGCCTACATGAAATTCTAAACCATGTGTGAATATGTTACGGCTGTATGGGCCTACATGAAATTTTAAACCATGCGTGTTAAGTTAATGTTTATTAAGCAGAAACACGGGAAATAAGTCAAACCGTTTTAATGGTAGTTTTTAATATGAGAAATCAACTTGATTTACAAATAAAATATAATAAACTTTACTTGCGTGCGGACGCGCCAAGCAGGACTGTCAAAGAAATAGAGATATGAGAAGAGTAAGTGCAGGAGCTGCATTGATCTCAAAGTTGCAGAAAATATAGCTAATTATACTCGTGCACTGGTACACTGGTAGGCGTCACTAGTTACGGAGGTGGGCACCAAGCAAACCGACTAGTCAGAGCATTATGTGCCATAAAACAGTTATATTTAAGCAAAAGACAAATAACTGAACAGGCTTTAGGGCAGGCTTTTAGAAGATTTTTCTAGTTTCACCTGTTTCGGTGGGTGCCGTGCGTGCAATCAATAGTAGCAAGTTAGATTTCACCTGTTAGACTGAGTTAGATACCTAATGCAAGCTTCTGTTAATCAGAAGACAGCACCAACAATATTATTGTGATGTGAAGTTGGTCTGATGATGGAGCCGGAGAATGGTAGTGGGAATTCTGTAATATAAATATTCGACTCCATCATGTTTGGGCTTGTTTGCTTGGTCATGCCATGACGACGAGCTATTGAATGTTGTTCAGTAATTTATTTTGGTAAAAAGTTATTACCTTGATTATAGTTTATTGTTCTAAACGATTCGTTCTACTTTGCCCTCTTTCTTGTGTAATATATAATATTAATCCTGTAAGGGCAATGTGTGCCGTAACGTCAATGTGGGAACAGGTTAAAAACATACCAAATCGTATTGAATTAGTATCACGTAGTTGGACTCTAGGTCAGATAAATAATATCATACTGAATTCTGAGCTTTACAGACGAACTTTTTGATTAAACCGTTTGACAACAACCCTTGAATTACACGTCTGATAAAAATAACGGTGATCTTATAATATTCAGTTGTGCAATCCTGGGTCTCTCGATCATTATATAATACAGAGGTAGAATTAGTCATCCATCATCCATCCATCATCAGCCTGTTTCAGTCCACTGCTGGACATAGGCCTCTTCCATGGCACGCCACTGAGCTCGATTTTCAGAATGAAATGAATGAAATGTTAGAATTAGTCACTGAATGGTAATTTGTAAAACAAAGAGCTAGCTGGGAATTACATTTATTGCTGTCTAAATGTCGATTAAATCAAATGAAAAAAAAAACTGGTAGTAAAAAAAAAAAAAAAAAAGACTACCTTCGATACGACTGAGTCTGAGACTCAATTTTGAAAGAGAGAGGAAGAGAGGAAACGGATAAAGATGTGCAGCAATTTGAAGCGTAATAAATTGACCTTATAGCTGTACGAAATGATTATCTCTTCATAATATAGTCAGTGAAAGTAAACTAAAAAATTACAATAAAAAGACTTGCAAGTGACGATAAATTAATTGAATCTCTCTGGAAAGAGAGTCTTAAACTAAACCCATTTATTCGATTAGAAAAACATATTAAAATAAGGAAGGGATGTAGTGTTTGTGGATCTGTATAAAACCTATTATGTGGGTAGTTATGACGTTGTCTCGAGAGTACGGGTGGGAAGACAGTCACGGGAGAGCCACCGGCTGTGACGGACGTCTGACCTGCTGGTGCCATACCGAGCCAATGACTACGGTTCTCCTATGGGTGGTCATGGGATCACTACAGTGCTCTACTTAAAATTTAAAATACGTAGCGCACTGTCCAGACATGGCGTCTGCAGTGTACTGTCTGTCTGGTGACTGACAGCGTTTTGCTTCCGCATTTACCAGGAGCGCATACAACAGAGGCGGTCAGTTTCAGGTGTGACCTAAATGCGCAACAGGTTTACACAAGAGAACTAAGATAAATAATGTGCAAGTGGCAGCATTATAATTATAAATATCAGTTTCAAGTATTCATAAGGCAAAATATCGTTGACAGTATAAATAGTTGGCAGCACCGTGGCAGCACCTTTCGACAGCCTTTCCGTCTCAGAACTGACTAGGCTGTTACTAGTATTCCATAGGACTCGAGCCCTTTTAGCCCGAATTTAAAGCCTCACGAGCTCTTTTTAGAGCTGGCTTGATGAAATGAGTTTCGAAGAGCTAGTGATTCTATTAAGGCCTTAGTCTTAAAAAAAGCCTATGGGTTTTTATTTTTATTTTAGGCTTTTAAGGGGCTTTAGGCCTTTTTAAAGGCTGTAGCCATTTTTTTGACCTAGGCTGATATTGTACTTACTTGTGTACTTACGTTAACTTATACAACAAAATAGATAGGTACAGAAATCAACCACATGTATGTACTTACTTCACTTTTCATACCGGTGGTCGGCGGTCGCTCTATATCTAGGGTTGTCAACTATGGGCATGGCTTATGCACGAAAACATATCGTGGTACTGGCGCTCCTATATAGTTGATTGATTTATTGTGGAGAATGAAACGGGAAGAATGGAAATATAAATTAATAATAACTACAATATTTTTATTTTTATGTCATTGTTATATGAAATGTGGTGCTGGCGAAAAATGCTAGGAATCTCTTGGACGGCACGTCGCACAAATGCGTCGATCCTGGCCGAACTGAAGATCAAGTGCCGCTTATCGACCATTTGCCTCCAGCGGATCCTGCACTATTTCGGTCACGTGGCTAGACGCGAGCCAGATAGTTTGGAAAAGCTCATTGTAGTTGGCCACGTGGAAGGAAAAAGGGCCCGTGGGAGATCACCGAACCGATGGACCGATGCCGTGAAAGAAGCCTGTCAGGAAAATCTACAGGCGTCAATCCGGAAGGCGGAAAACCGTGTGGAATGGAGAGCTTTGATGCAACAGATAACGGCCTCAAATGGTCATGACCCTCAAGTCATGAGGAAGCGAGGAAGAAGAAAAGTATATTAGTATAATATTACAAATTTGTCACAGAAAATATTTAAAATACCGTAACCTCAAAAATAACGGGCCAGAAGTGAAGTGAATTGTCAGTTGCTGTTTGCCGCATTGATGATAATACTTTCGAGCGGAATCCTCATTGGAGATTTTTTTATTTGATTTGATGGCATGGATTACATATTCAATTAATTTAATTTTACAGAAATAAACGATGCGATTAAATTCACCATAAATAAATTCAAAACGAGTCACTATCACATCACTTAGTACATTTTTTATTTATTTCTGCCGTCATGTTGGCATTTTCGTCAAAATCAGTTGTCTTTTGCCTATTACAGAAATTATTAAACTTAAAAAACTAAACGGACCCCTTATGAAAAACGTATGTTAATGGTGCTGTTGAGAAAACATACTCACGTCTTTTGTTTTATTTAAAACACCCCACTAAAAGAGCGCTGAGTTTATTAAATCTTTTTAATTAGCTCAAAAATATTTTAGCCTCCAAGCCTGTTGAAGTTCAGAGGCCAAAATATTTTTAAGCCTCATTATTTCGACAAGGTCTTTTAGGCAGTTTTAGTCCTTTAAACTTATAGCCTTTTAATAAGGTTACGAGCTCTGAGAGTCTAGGCTGGTGGCTTGGGGGCTAAAGAGCTTTATAGGCTTTTAGCCCTCTTAGGCTTAAAAATATAGGCCAGCCTTAAATAAAAGAGCTAAAGGGCTCGAGTCCTTTGGAACACTAGCTGTTACACATAAATACATACATAGTCTACATAGATGAAATATTTAGTAAGATCCAAGCGATTTCGTGGTGTAAAGTTGATCGATTAGGTACTTTATTTGAAAATAGCTTCGCTCGGAGTTCCAAGATACCTACAGAGAAAGACTGAATGCCACCACTACCTCAACAACACCTCTAATTTTAAGTAGGTACCTACTTACCGACTAGTTATGGGATAACTATTTGAATAATAAATAAATAACTAAGAAATGAGAATCGTCCATTAAAAATATAAAAAGTTCATAATTTAATTGCTGAATGAGATGGTGATGTGCAACTATTTAATCCGACAAAGAAAACGCGGCTAAATGCTATTAATAATAAAAGCTTCCTTTCACCAGAAATGTCTACAAATACTTACTAATATTTAACCTGTTTTCGTTTACAATATTTAAGCGTTTAAAATCGCCCACCAGTCACCACTCACTCGAAACTAATTACCTCCAGCGTCCCTGCTCCGTTCCTCGTTGGTCGAGCACGCCACATTTGCTGCAGAGTCGACTCTAATTTTATTAATTAGTCCCTACCGATCCATTGACGAGACTGTAGAGCTGGTGAGACATAGGAAGCTATAACTTCTGAAAACCTGGTACGTGGAATTTTTCAAATCCTCGAGTGGAAAGTTTTAAATGATTAAAACAACGTAATCAAATCTTTTTTCTTTTTATTACTTAGTCTACTATAGATATGCAGGGCTAAGCTAACATATCTTGTTTTTGGGGAGCCAGTGATTTTAACAAGGCCGTAGTTTTACCAAGGCTACACTTTTTTAAAACGTTAGTGTAATCTATTAAATTAAAGCTCAATACCTCGACAGTTCAAAACTTCTTAGATTTTCACAAGTAACCCAGAAAAGCCATCCCCAAAATCGTGGCCAGAAGACCAGGTACGTTGTTGCGAGCCTGCGACCCCGATTCCGCACTAGAAGGCCCATCAGCCCGGTAGTGCCTCCCAAGCTCAAAGCTTCAGCTTTTAGAAACCGAGATGAAGTAACCCTGTGGAACATCAACCTCAAACTTAAAACACGTTCTCATTACTCCGAAATCGCACAATTAATAACGAGTCCGTCTGTCCGTCCTAAACGATGCCGAATCGTTTCTGCGGCAGCGTGCGTGACACACAAACTATAAATAAAGACACATGTCGTGTCATTCATAATTGATTTACTACAAATCGCTTTTGTGCCGGTTATGTTTGAAATTTTGAAATAATTTTGAGGATAATTCTTGGGATGGAAATGCTGTTTTGTAATAATTTCATGTGTAGATTTATTTATTATTTTATTTTCTGTTGAAGTATCTACTTGGATAACATATATAGATAAGTAGGTATTCTACTTCTAATAATAACGAAAGAAAATCTAAGTTTTTAAAAGCCAAATGCTCAATAGGCCACCTTTAAAAAAATCCTTTTGGAGGCCAAACCTATAGAATGTTAAATATCTGCTTAGCCCAATGGTTGACTGGGTAGAGAATGCCTAATGGCATTAAGTCCGCCTTTTGTACGATAAGTTCTTTCTTTTGTGCAATAAAGATTAAATAATTAAATAAATATGCAAACGCGACAGTAACACCAACTCAAGAAGACTTCAAAACATACACCAAAAAGAATCCAAAAGATCCGATTTGTTGTAGGTAGGTACCCAATTTTGAATACCTACCTAAAATAATTTTAATTCATCGACTATTACTTAGCAATAAGTCTTTATTTAAGGTCAGACTGCCACAGTCCAATAACAAACTAACTGTTAGTCATACCCCTTAGACGATAATCTATTTTAGTCATAGCTTGGCCCACCTTACTTTACATCTCTTAGTTTGGGATCATCAACATGTCCACTATCAATTTAGAATATGATAATAATCTTGTTAGGCTTCCGTTAGTCACCTTTTTAAAATAAGTGCATATTACGCATAACGAGCAAAATGGTGGTTGTCGGGAATGTCACAGAGGTAATTACGGTTCTGTATTCAGTATTAGCACTAACTGGAAGAGGAGATAACGATGAAGTATTGTGCCGCGTGGCAGCGGGCACGGTCAGCAGTCCAGGTTGCGGATTTAAATATTATACGTTTGAAAGTTGTTCCATGATCCGGTTTGAAGGACCAAATAAAATTTCGACTGGTTTTATTTGGAAATTTTACCTTCCATAAAAGTGGGTTTGATATTTGACTCAGTGACTTCGAGTCAAAAACTTATTTACATCTAAAACAATTAATCACTCTACCTAATAAAAAATTATCACACAGAATCTGTAAACAGAACGCATCAGCAATGCAGACGTTTATTGCTGTCGTCACCTGTCCTGCCGTCACTGAAACACCACGAAACTCCGAAGCAAAGAATATAATACTCACAAGGAGAAGAACGGTAACTACGTACAAAAAAGTTGCCTCTCTTTTTTTTTTTAATACTACTAGCGCCACCGTAGTAGAGCCTATGAACTAAGTGACAGCGGGATTTTTTGGCGGGGTTTTCAAATATGCCATATTGAAAGTTTGTTTTTCAAACTTTTCTATTTTACATGCATGCATATTCAGGTTTAATCCTGCAACTCATTTGTCAACCACTTCTCAATATATGAGATTGAGCTGAAATTTAATAGTTTTATAAAAAAATACAAAACAATGAATTACTTTTAAATGGTAGCCTTTATTCATTTAATATCCTAAGCAAGAACTTTTACAAAATGTCTTTAAAAAGTTTACTACATAGGTGCACTATTATTGCATTGTTTTTAATAATATATTCTGTTGTTCCTGGAACAGAATACTTGCTCAGGCGGTTTTTGCAACTGTCAGTTTAATGGGAATCTTGGAAATGTCGTCCACATAAAACCTTATTCCTTTTGTGCTTTGGTCAACAATATGTGGCCCAAAATGTAGCCCTGAAATAGGAAATTACATTTTAACAAGTTAAATATTATTTAAAACTAACAAACAAAAACTGTGACTTAAAAACATACAATAGCCGTATTTCTAGGCAAGGTAACCTACTAGTACTAATGTACCTAAAACACGGCTAAAACAAACAGCTGGTAGTCCTACTTCATGTTTATTAAAACATACAGTAATGTTCCGAGACATATAAAAGACCTGAATTAAAATATTCTTACCGTTAAATATTGGTTATTCCAGCTCTGGGGATACGGTGAAATTGAACTGAATCGTCTTTAGTAGAAGTTGCGCCGCGCTGCACATTCAAGGAATATAACAAATCACATTTTCTATTTATGCATTTAAAGACATGATGATATTTTCGAAATTAATCGCGAAACAATTTAAATTAAATTAAATCCAGGAATGGCAGCTCGTGGCTTTTGTCAATGTCAGTTTATAATAATAATATTCACTTTATAAAGAATAAAACCATGAATAGAAACAAAAATTAAATTATTAAAACGAGATGAAATGAACATGAACAAAGATGGCCGATGAATCCCACGAAACAATTTGAAATTGGCCATTCTTTGACGTAAATTAAAATAACACGCTGACAACCATCAGTTTTTTTTTGGGACTTTATGGCTTAAACCCGTAACAGACGATTGAACAATCCGGCGGACCATAGAGACGCTGCTATCTGTGAGACGTATATTACTATCTCATTCCGACAGATAGCAGCGTCCCTATCGGTCCGCCCCGCCGGATTGTTCGATCGTCTGTTACGGGTTTTATTGCCATCTGACCGTCCAGCCTGGCATTGCCAGAATAAGAAATAAATCTTTTTTTCATCGAACAATAAAAATATTGTTAGCCGTATATAAAATCTTGAAGCCAATTCTTTGTATGAAAGTGAAAAGACCTCTCCGAAGCTGGTATTTTTGTCAAACCTACATGTCAAACCATCATGAGTGTCAATTTTTATAATCCGAAGACCATGTTCGGCATCAGATTGAATTTTTGGGGATAATGTACAATCCTAACCACATCCTAACCCAGATTGTTGCGATGTATCCGACAGATGTCATTAAAAGTTTGACTTAAGCCTCAGTTGCTGTCGCTCCCCGTCTTCCATCCATCAGTCACGGGCGGCGACGCGTGCGCACATGTATCTGGGATCTAGCTGCTTCACTATCGCTGCGATCCTGATCTTTAGATACGCCTCATTTAGAACTTAGGACTGAATGCTTTCTTATTTCAGTGTATACTAAATGCGATGATTCTACAGATTACGAACAGATATTTCAACGTTGAAGTTACCCTTATTTTACTACTATTTTTACTATTACAAGCCACAGAAAAGAACTAAAAAGTACCATACCATAGTACCATAAAGGCTAAAAGGCCTTATTCCTTTTAATTTGTTCATATTACGACAAATGTATTGATAGTTTCAACCAACTTTTAAAAGTAAATAATACTTATAAAAAAAATGTGCTATTTCCACATAAAAAAATAGAATCGATAAAAAAGATTCTATAAAAATAATACTTATAAGTTGAAATAAAAACAGTTTTCGGCGTGAATTTAGTCAATTTGGAGTAGTTTTTTAAACAAAAATATCAATGAAAAATTAAAAATGTAGGTTCCAAAATAATATACCATTAAATCGCAATAGCCCTGTTATAGGTAGATAGTAACATTGATATTAATATGTTATGAAACATGTTTGATCATAGAGAAAAACATCTAAACGATCAGCAGCAACGGATAACGAACGGACGGTACGCGCAAATGCGACATGTCATAAAGTTTTGATCCAGGTAAACTAATTACAGTGTAGTACTTACCTTGTAGTATCAAACAAACTGCAAATTATCATCTTTGCATATTAGTAGTACCTACAGGTACAGATACCGTCAACATCAAAAGTAGTTATGAACGCGCAAATTAACATGCTCACATTAATCTATTAGTTAGGTAGGTATAATCTAAATCTAATCAAAAAGCGATAGGCTGCTCATCCACCATTGCTGTATGAAATAGCTAATCGGCATGTAAAATCTACCAGTAGAAATGTTTAATTTTCCTCCTTTTTTATATACATACAAAGTAAGCGACAAACACGTGCGAGACATGTGAACGACAACATCTATGAACGCAAGTTTGATAATTTTTTTATATTTTTGAAATAGTCTTGAGTACCTAGATTTTAACACTCGGTGCGCTTAGCTACTTCTGCTGCTGACTGTACTTACTAGGATTGCTTGCTTGACAGATTGGCAGTGAGCAGTGGGTTAATTTACTAGATTTCGTCGTCTTGTCCATTATAACACAAGCCTACTAATAGGCTTGTGTTATAATGGACACTAGACGGATGGACTGGACTGGAGTCCCACAGTAAGCTATATAAAGCTTACTGTGGGACTAGATTGATTTGTGTGAGGTTGTCCGCTTGTCCGATATTTATTTATTTATTTCATTACTTATAGATGGATTTACCATTTGCTCTGCTTGATAGGAATGATAGGTTATTTAGATATTTATTGATTTCGATCTTCAATTAAGTAGTTTTGGCGGCTGACGTGTTAAACATAATTATGTACCTATACGAAGATAAAATATAGCTTACAGTTAATATACTTAGTAACTATGTAAATATAGATAGTACCTAAGTATAATGCAGACTGCAGTGAGGTTTAATGTAGGTACCATGTTACTTAATGTAATGAATGACCATAATCTAAAAACCACCACCATCATCATTTATTGTTATTTTGTACTAAACGTAGTGTAGCGTAAACGTAGGTTAAAGAAGATAAATAGTTATCTAATGACACAATGCATAGAATAGATGCATTGACCCATTTCATTGCCATTCTAAATGAAAAAAATATCACGAAAATTATAATTGATTTAAGAGACATCTGGGCAACATGTCAGTAAACAAAGATAACATTGATTTTAGCGCCATCTGTGGTTGAGTAGCGACTCTGCCAAGCTAGTTTGACTGCTTGAGTACAAAAGTAATACAGTCTGTGACAATTGGTATAATACTACTAAATATGAAGGCGCTACGAATAATAACTGAATGAAGCAGTGCACCGTACAATACTAGCGCCACTTTAAGAGATATAGCGTACTACTAAAATTTGTAGTATTTTCTGAGAGTGTTTTGACGTTAAAATGTCAATGACGTTCGCTTGGTTGCTTTTGCTTGACGTTTTGCAGCGGGAATGTAGAAAGAATTCTCGTTTGTTGATTCCAAGTGATTGTGTGCGATACGGCCTTATATATAAAAATTTGATATCACAATGCCACCGAGTAGCTTACGAGTGGTCTACGCGTTCGCCAGAGAAATGCACCCGAAAACAACCGACGTCTTTATCCAATACGGCACCGCCGGATTCCGCACAAAGTGAGTCTTATTACATTATTCATGCAAGGTTTTTCCATTCTAATAAGTAGGAGCGGTTACTACAACATTATTTTGTAATAAACTTAAGTATTTGGCGCACCTTTCTCTCAGACAACGCGTAAAATGTCACGTAGACATTTTTGTCTTTCGATTCGCGTATTTCCTTTTAGGATCGTGCTGCATTGTGAGTCATGATTTGTATCGTATTTGGGTACCTATAACGGGAAGCAGTCGGCGTAATTATGGCCAATGACTCCGTGATAGGGTGATAACTGAGGATTAGTCATTCATTCATATTTTACGGATTTATATTTATGCTACGTAACATCATTGATTTTAATGTGGTTAAGGAAATTAATGCGGCCTTGATGCAATTAAAATATCGTTCTAATTAACTCCAGCATTGAGGGCATGTTGGATGCAATTATTCTTCATTAAATGGGTGTTCTAATTGTAACCATATAAATAGTTTTTTTTCTTTTTTTTGTAACCGCAGTTCCTTATCAAATGTATCATTTAAAAAAGTATGTTCCTATTGATACTCCAAATATTCCCTGTATCAGTTTTGAGTTATAATTTATGAATGAAAAAATATTTGTAAATCTTCCAATACTATTATCACGAAAAGTATAGCATAAAAAACAATTTATTAAAGCACCTACATTCATCCAGATCTGCCTAAACAATATAAAAAAATAAAAGGTTAAAAACTTTAAACCCGACTACGGAGAAACGAACTAAAAAGTTAAAAACAAGGTAGAAAAATCGGGTATCATCGCCTTATTCCACAAGATAAGACATTTGACATGTAAAATGTTCTTGTATATTTTTTTCTACTGAAATTTTCTGTTAGTTAACAACAATAACATTATAATTGAATTCAAATGCCGTAGTCGTGCGTTGTGGCATTAACTACCCACGATACAATCTTCCTTTTACATATCTCCAAACAGTAAAAGAGCAAACATGCATATATCATACACGAATTAAACCGCTTATATAATTATAGTAGCCGTAGCAGCAAAATTTATTTTATTTAGTGTTCTTAGTTTTTTTTAAACATGGAATTTTGTGTAGCAACTAGCAACAAAACCTACCTATAGTGTCTAGTTGTCGAGAATAAAACGGACGCACAGCATTATTACACGGCTACACATCGTTATCATATTGATATCAAGAAGAGTTTGATGATGATGGCGATCTAACTAAAAATACGGAAACTTCGTTGAATAGTTGCAGTTTTTTTTATTGTCGACAACGCACGACTACGGCATTTGAATTCAATTATAATGTTATTGTTGTTAACTAACAGAAAATTTCAGTAGAAAAAAATATACAAGAACATTTTACATGTCAAATGTCTTATCTTGTGGAATAAGGCGATGATACCCGATTTTTCTACCTTGTTTTTAACTTTTTAGTTCGTTTCTCCGTAGTCGGGTTTAAAGTTTTTAACCTTTTATTTTATTTCAATATTTTCAGTTTTTACATAATATGATGCAGTAAAGAATATATAAATGCATATGTAAGTTAAAAAAATGTCGCTGTATAGCTACATCCTCCTTTGAAGTCTGATAAAATATACTCAGTAATCAAAATCTGTCGAGTAGTTTAAGCGCTATCGTGGAACATACATAAATGACATGACTTAATACTTTTCCCTATGACTTTACGAGTACCATAGTCGGGCAAAACTAAGAATAATTTATACGCAAACGTTGAATACCAACGTCGAATTTCAGCTATCGACACCAACCAGTGCTTCTATCGTATTGTGGACCTGTAGACGACTGAAACTTTATGATGGAAAACAAACGATAAAAACAACAATTTCATACACCTCTAATATTTTTACGCAAAAAGAGATTATTCGTTTGTATATTTTTTTCAATGCCACAATATCTAAATATTAAATATAATCACGTCTTAACGACAATTATTTTCATTTGACGACACAACATTTTCAGCAATTTAAAAAGCAAAACAGAAAAAACTATTTGGAAATCCATATAATATCACTACCATCTTTTATGTCACCATCTCCTAGGTTAACTCAAAAGTTTCCCCGAGCCCCCCGTGTTTTATGTGACCATCTCCTCCGTTACCACAAAAGTTTCATAAGATCTGCTACTTTGTATCCGTTTAAGGATAACGTATTCTTTTTATTGCGGGGGTTCCACCGCCCATCTCCTCTATCCCCATCTCTTAGTTTAACTGATAAGTTTAGATGCGACCCCAATACCCGTCCCATGTTTTATGTCACCATTGCCTCCGTAGACTCAAAAGTTTCATAAGATTTGCTTCCTTGTTGCCGTTTTAGAACATTGTAGTTTTTTATGGCGGGGGGCTCTGCCCCCCGAGCCCCCGTCGTTTTGTGTCACCATTGCCTCCGTAGTCTCAAAAGTTTCATAAGATTTGCTTCCTTGTTGCCGTTTTAGAATATTGTAGTTTTTTATGGCGGGGGGCTCCGCCCCCCGAGCCCCCCATGTTTTATGTCACCATTGCCTCCGTAGACTCAAAAGTTTCAGAAGATTTGCTTCCTTGTTGCCGTTTTAGAACATTGTAGTTTTTTATGGCGGGGGGCTCCGCCCCCCGAGCCCCCCATGTTTTATGTCACCATTGCCTCCGTACACTCAAAAGTTTCATAAGATTTGCTTCCTTGTTGCCGTTTTAGAACGTTGTAGTTTTTATGGCGGGGGGCTCCGCCCCCCGAGCCCCCCATGTTTTATGTCACCATTGCCTCCGTAGACTCAAAAGTTTCAGAAGATTTGCTTCCTTGTTGCCGTTTTAGAACATTGTAGTTTTTTATGGCGGGGGGCTCCGCCCCCCGAGCCCCCCATGTTTTATGTCATCATTGCCTCCGTACACTCAAAAGTTTCATAAGATTTGCTTCCTTGTTGCCGTTTTAGAACGTTGTAGTTTTTATAGCGGGGGGCTCCGCCCCCCGAGCCCCCCATGTTTAATGCTACCATTGCCTGCGTAGACTCAAAACTTTTGTAAAATTTGCTTCCTTGTTGCCGTTTTAGAACATTGTAGTTTTTTATGGCGGGGGGCTCCGCCCCCCGAGCCCCCCATGTTTTATGTCACCATTGCCTCCGTAGACTCAAAAGTTTCAGAAGATTTGCTTCCTTGTTGCCGTTTTAGAACATTGTAGTTTTTTTTATGGCGGGGGGCTCCGCCCCCCGAGCCCCCCATGTTTTATGTCACCATTGCCTCCGTACACTCAAAAGTTTCGTAAGATTTGCTTCCTTGTTGCCGTTTTAGAACGTTGTAGTTTTTATAGCGGGGGGCTCCGCCCCCCGAGCCCCCCATGTTTAATGCTGCCATTGCCTGCGTAGACTCAAAACTTTTGTAAAATTTGTTTCCTTGTTGCCGTTTTAAAATGTTGTATTTTTTAAGGCGGGGGGCTCTGCCCCCCGAGCCCCCGTCGTTTTGTGTCACCATTGCCTCCGTAGTCTCAAAAGTTTCATAAGATTTGCTTCCTTGTTGCCGTTTTAGAACATTGTAGTTTTTTATGGCGGGGGGCTCCGCCCCCCGAGCCCCCCATGTTTTATGTCACCATTACCTCCGTAGACTGAAAAGTTTCAGAAGATTTGCTTCCTTGTTGCCGTTTTAGAACATTGTAGTTTTTTATGGAGGGGGGCTCCGCCCCCCGAGCCCCCCATGTTTTATGTCACCATTGCCTCCGTACACTCAAAAGTTTCATAAGATTTGCTTCCTTGTTGCCGTTTTAGAACGTTGTAGTTTTTATGGCGGGGGGCTCCGCCCCCCGAGCCCCCCATGTTTAATGCTACCATTGCCTGCGTAGACTCAAAACTTTTATAAAATTTGTTTCCTTGTTGCCGTTTTTAAATGTTGTATTTTTTAAGGCGGGGGGCTCTGCCCCCCGAGCCCCCGTCGTTTTGTGTCACCATTGCCTCCGTAGACTCAAAAGTTTCATAAGATTTGCTTCCTTGTTGCCGTTTTAGAACATTGTAGTTTTTTATGGCGGGGGGCTCTGCCCCCCGAGCCCCCGTCGTTTTGTGTCACCATTGCCTCCGTAGTCTCAAAAGTTTCATAAGATTTGCTTCCTTGTTGCCGTTTTAGAATATTGTAGTTTTTTATGGCGGGGGGCTCCGCCCGCCGAGCCCCCCATGTTTTATGTCACCATTGCCTCCGTAGACTCAAAAGTTTTAGAAGATTTGCTTCCTTGTTGCCGTTTTAGAATATATTAGTTTTTTATGGCGGGGGGCTCCGCCCCCCGAGCCCCCCATGTTTTATGTCACCATTGCCTCCGTACACTCAAAAGTTTCATAAGATTTGCTTCCTTGTTGCCGTTTTAGAACGTTGTAGTTTTTATGGCGGGGGTCACCATTACCTCCGTAGACTGAAAAGTTTCAGAAGATTTGCTTCCTTGTTGCCGTTTTAGAACATTGTAGTTTTTTATGGAGGGGGGCTCCGCCCCCCGAGCCCCCCATGTTTAATGCTACCATTGCCTGCGTAGACTCAAAACTTTTATAAAATTTGTTTCCTTGTTGCCGTTTTTAAATGTTGTATTTTTTAAGGCGGGGGGCTCCGCCCCCCGAGCCCCCGTCGTTTTGTGTCACCATTGCCTCCGTAGACTCAAAAGTTTCATAAGATTTGCTTCCTTGTTGCCGTTTTAGAACATTGTAGTTTTTTATGGCGGGGGGCTCTGCCCCCCGAGCCCCCGTCGTTTTGTGTCACCATTGCCTCCGTAGTCTCAAAAGTTTCATAAGATTTGCTTCCTTGTTGCCGTTTTAGAATATTGTAGTTTTTTATGGCGGGGGGCTCCGCCCGCCGAGCCCCCCATGTTTTATGTCACCATTGCCTCCGTAGACTCAAAAGTTTTAGAAGATTTGCTTCCTTGTTGCCGTTTTAGAACATTGTAGTTTTTTTATGGCGGGGGGCTCCGCCCCCCGAGCCCCCCATGTTTTATGTCACCATTGCCTCCGTACACTCAAAAGTTTCATAAGATTTGCTTCCTTGTTGCCGTTTTAGAACGTTGTAGTTTTTATGGCGGGGGGCTCCGCCCCCCGAGCCCCCCATGTTTAATACTACCATTGCCTGCGTAGACTCAAAACTTTTATAAAATTTGTTTCCTTGTTGCCGTTTTTAAATGTTGTATTTTTTAAGGCGGGGGGCTCCGCCCCCCGAGCCCCCGTCGTTTTGTGTCACCATTGCCTCCGTAGACTCAAAAGTTTCATAAGATTTGCTTCCTTGTTGCCGTTTTAGAACATTGTAGTTTTTTATGGCGGGGGGCTCCGCCCCCCGAGCCCCCCATGTTTTATGTCACCATGGCCTCCGTAGACTCAAAAGTTTCATAATATTTGCTTCGCTGTCGCCGTTTTAAAATATTGTATTTTTTAAGGCGGGGGGTCCGCCCCCCGAGCCCCCCATGTTTTATGTCACCATTGCCTCCGTAGACTCAAAAGTTTCATAAGATTTGCTTCGTTGTTGCCGTTTTAGAACGTTGTAGTTTTTTATGGCGGGGGGCCCCGCCCCCCTAGCCCCCCATGTTTTATGTCACCACTGCCTCCGTAAACTCAAAAGTTTCATAATATTTGCTTCCTTGTTGCCGTTTTAGAATTTTGTGTTTTTTAAGAGCCCCCCCCCCATGTTTTAAGTCACCATTGCCTCCGTAGACTCAAAAGTTTTATAAGATTTGCTCCTTTTTTGCCGTTGGAGTCTGGAGCTGCTAGTTTTCTTATGATGGTTTTCCTACGTTTTCCATGTTCTTATCATAATAGTATTTGGTTTCATTATTACTATTCTGTTGGTACCTCTTTCATCAAATTGGTTTAGTACGTTACGCGTCATCAAATCATGTAAGATATTTGAATACGAATATAAATAAAGTATTAGTTACTTTACTAAGACTGTGCCTTATTCGGGTAAAAGTATAATGACTGAAATCGGTTTTATTGTAAGCAGTATACTTAACCACACCATCACTTTTTGAAGTCGGTTAAAAATATGGCCTACGCAATGTAAACCGTTATAACAAATCGATGGACATGTTATAGATCAAAATCGGTAAGTAGTGTAAGCGCTCTGCTAGAGCATACTTGAATAGGTACAAACATATAGTTCCAATCACCTTTCGTGGTCTTCTGCATCAGTTCCACTTGGTCACATTATGCTTTCTGACAACAGATACCTGAATCACTTGAGAAAATAATAAAGAAATTGTACTTGTTACTTTTATATTTACAGAGTTCCGTCGATTCCTGATGGATTCCATCATCAGAAATTTACCATATTTCTAAGAGATAATAACTGAAGTGTTAACTTTCCAACAAAAAAAGAATTTTTGACATCTGTTGATTTTTTTATTTTTTTTCTGTAGAATTTTTGCTCTCACTCGTCCTCCTTTTTTGAAGTCTGTTAAAAATGTAGCCTATGTCACCCGGACTGTAATAACGAATTGATAGACACCTCGATCACTAAAATCGGTTGAGTAGTTTTCGCGCTATGCTGGAACACACTTACATATAAATATACATACATACATAGACTGCTAAACTTATAACCCTTCCTTTTGGCTTTGCCGTAGTCGGGTAAAAATATTCTTTCATCTTTATGAAGTTTAAATATCTTCTCTTTGGCTCACAGCCAAGCACTCATACTTTGTTTTTCTTAATATGCAAACACTTTCAATATTTTATTGGTCAACATGTTGTTATCACAGTACTGGCCAGTTCAATCAACTTTGTGACCAGAAACAAAACATCCGCTTTTTAAAAATAGAACACGGAACACATGGTAAAGAAATGGCATTGGATTTGCCAACCCATGATGCAAGCTAAATCATGCCTTATGATTGTGATTCTTAAGATTGGTTTTGTTTACTGGACATGTTCAGATTAACTGTAATAAAAGACAATAGAAATCCCTTGGTACTTTGATGCTGATGCTCAGTCATTCGTAGCATTGCTTAAATTGTTCCTTGGTACTATCTTCGTATGTTGATAATCAATCAATCATTTTAGTATGCCAATATAGCAATCAACCTTATATTGCAATATATATATATATTTTCATTCTCTTTTTTTTTCATGTTCTTTTTTGTTCTTTGTTTTTTATTTTATTCGTAATGATATTATAAAATATGAAATTTCTACTACCTGCTTGTATTTTTATTTAGGTCACATTAGTGTTGTTTTTATGTGTTTTTTGTTATCATTTATAAATATCAGTTACTTAAATATAATTACAATTTAATGACAAAAACTATGGAAGGCGATGATAAATTACAGGATGACTCACAAATGAAGTTGTCTTGAAACACTGTTATAGTAACTCTTATTATAATCAAGTAAAGTTCTTAATTCCGCACCATAACCACACTGTAGATTCATGATAATTATAAGCAAGATCTGATTAATAGCGAAGCATGCTCTGTTATTCAATGTAATTACTGTCTAGTTTGTATATATTTATGTCGTAATCAACGCAGCTAATTATAATTCTAACAAATTTATCTATAATTTATCAAACAGGTAGGTAGGGCAAATCACATATTAGTTGGAACCAAAATTACTATCCGAAATACCATTAACCATTCATTTGTAAATGAACAGTAAGAGACAGTCCTTTGTTCTGGTTAGCGTGCTTTTATATCCACTCATAGAGACGCGCACGGGCTCCCCTTGACATTCGCCTCACAGTCGCATTTTACACAAACAACCAATAAAATACAGTTCGATGATTTTTGCAAAGATCAAAAGAGCCTTATGCAGTCTTTTATTCTGTGGCATAATGTGGCGGTTTTTTGTCATAATTCTATATCGCATAATCATTATAGGCATAATTGTCTACTGTCTACTATTGGATTGAAATTCACACTACACTGAAATTGGATTTGTAATTACTTATAGTTAAATGAATTGTTTCTTTTGTTATCTGAAATAACATGCCATACGAATAATAATAATAATAATTGTCTACTATTTACCTACGCCGAATCCTCTTTTCGCCGAATGATCTTTACGCATAACTTTTTAATGTCGAACACTTTTCTGGTAGCATTCGTCTTCTATTCGGGATCGCAGTTCTAACCTAACCTAACCTACTTTTCTGACAGTAGTTCTTTACAAATACAAATACTCTTTATTGCACGCCTCAAATACACAGGAACAAACAAAAACATGCGAGATACAGTCGCCATCAGATATATCGCAGCATATAAGGCGTTCATAAATATCTGAACATGTACTGTATAAGGCCCAGTCAATAAGAGTCGTGTTCAGATATTTATGAACGCCTTATTTGCTACGATATATATATATATATATAGTCCTCCTTGTCGTATCCGACAACGGCGACTCTTACACTCTCCGTTCATGTGCGCGGATGTGACTTGCAAAGCCAAACTTGGTCTTGAATGTCCGGTCACACTGTGCGCAATAAAGTTGCCCTTGTGTGTCAAAAGTGTAAGCGTAGGTAGGTTTGGGTCGAGTCTTCCGTAAGCGGCGCTTTTGGTCCAGATGCTCGAGTCGAGCTTCTTCAAATGAAGCTACACCTTTACTGACGTTATTGCGCCACTCCGGTCTCATCGACGCAAGGTCCTCCCAACGCTCAGATGGGATGTCGCAAGCTTTAAGATGACGTTTCAGAACATCCTTGTAGCGCAGGAACTGCCCCCCGTGATTGCGTTTTCCACTAGCGAGCTCCGAGTAAAAAAACGGTTTTTGGGAGTCTGCAGTCTTCCATGCGGCTAACGTGGCCACACCATCGTAGCTGGTGTCTGATCAATAGAGCCTCCATGCCGGACATGCCAGCTCGTCGTAGTACCTCCGTGTTGGTCACACGATCCTGCCACCGAATGCGAAGTATGCGACGTAAACACCGCATATGGAAAGTATCAAGCTTTCTGATGTCTCCTTTGTACAGGCACCACGCCTCAGCGGCGTACGTAAGTATTGGGAGAACCAGGGCCCTGTACACGGAAAGCTTGGTTTGCAGTTTCAAGTCATGCGAGTTCCAAACACGTTGGTTTAACTTGCCGAAGGTAGCTGCAGCTTTGGCTATACGTGTAGGTATCTCTGAGGCAAGGCTATTGTCGGATCGGATTTGGCTACCTAGATATTTAAAGCTTGTAACTTCCTGCAGTACTGAACCACCCAATGTTATTTGAGTTTCATCAGCAGCACTGCAGTCTCTAGGTGGTTGTTTGAGAACTTGAGTTTTGGTTACGCTTATTACCAGTCCAAATCTATAACACGAGTCATTCAGAGAAGCCATGGAGCTCTGGAGTGCATCTAAGCTGCTAGCCATCAGGCAGACGTCATCGGCATATAAGATTTCAAGCAGTGATGCCTACGATATATATGATGGCGACTGTACAATAAAAACCAAAAAGAGGTAGACAACAGTCTTTATTGTAAGAAGTCGAATTTGCAGCTAACTAAAATTCGGCAATACAATTGCGTATTAGAGCTTCCAATAACAGAATTATTTGTATGGGTAGTCCAGTCCCGGGATTTTTGAATGGTCAATCCCTATCAATATGAGTCCTAATGCGTGTTTAGATTCGGCAAGGTGAACATTTGGCGGAATCAAATTACGTTTGACGTTACAAAAAACATGTTCCGCGAAATAAGTTTCGGACATAAAAGTTTCTGTCAAAAATGACATTTTAGTGGCAAGCTTTTATAGCCGACTGTACTTTTCTTTGGATATCCATCAAATGCTCACTGAGACGATTCTAAAGAGCCCAAGCTCGGTAGGATTGCTTTTTCTATTATAGAGTTCCTATGGCCACCTTCCGGCTCCATCATCAGATCAGCCCCATGGTACCATATTATTGTATTGTCATCAAAGTTAAGTAAGTATGCAACATTTCAGCTCAATCGGTTGACGATTATCTGCTTCAAAATTGAGTTGCAAGATTTCACCCGAACAAACATAGGTACTTTAAACATACAATGCAAGTTAAATAAAAGCTTGTGAAAAAATAGATGGCGTCCATTATTGCTATTGTCAGTTTTCTTGGATTTAATTGGTGCTCGTCTGTACCATCTTGGATTTTGCAGTAATCCAGCGAACATCCTGCGTGACCCGTATTCGTGGGCCGGTGTGAAATGGGCCCCCATTTCCTGAATTCCATTGCGTGATAATTTTAGCTCTCATTTTCTTGGCAAAGGTTTGCTCCAGGTATAATAGATTTCGTGCCGATGGGTTCCATAGAAAATAAATTTGTTTGCATCTTCTTGGTTTGTGTTATGGGAACCCGAACAATGCGACCTTTTATTAAATACTGTCTCACATTTTCAATGAACATAAATTATACGGAATGGTGCAAATTTGTTTAATCAGTAGCGACGCTTCGCACGGGTGCAATCTCATACTATGCATTTATTATACATATAAACCTTCCACTTGAATCACTATAGTTGCGTAGTTTTTTAAGATCTAAGCATGCATAGGGACAGATAGAAGGAAGCGACTTTGTTAAACTATGAAGTGACTGTCTACTATACTTACCACTCATTGGCAAAACTTTTCTTTTTTTTTAATTAAGGAGCTTAGATCATTATGATCGAAAGTAGTGCGAAAAGGAGATGACAGGTTGGAAAATCTGATCGTAGTTGGGAACACAGAGGGTAAACGAGCTCGTGGACGATCCCCGACCAGATGGACCGATCAAGTGAAGGACACGTCTTCCTCCAAGTTTTGCTCGGTTGTAAGGGAAGCAATGGACAGGACTCGATGGAGACAAATCATTCACACCAAGTGTAAGCCATCCAGTGATGACCACGGTCCTCAGTCATGAGGGAGCGACAAGACAGAGAGATCATTATGATGAGCATAGTCAGCTCCAGCAGGCCTAATACAAGGCAAAGCTTTTTATTACAAAGTGTTAACCGCCAAAGTATGCTACCTGCGAACGAAACAAAGGATGATGAATCGATAGTTTTTTGCATAGATATAGATATATGTCAGAGAAGGGGGTACCTAGGCTGATTGTTGTAGACATAGGCGTATTTAGGGGGGTGGCCGGGTGGTCCGCGCCCACCCCAATATGGTCTAGTGCCAAATAAGTGTGAGTGTGAAATAATCATAGATACGCCAATGGTTGTAGGATTTTAAACCCCGAAAGAAATACGCCCTTCAGCGGGGTTACGGTAACGGTGGTCATGTTTAGCACGCGATATATAAATCGAGGTTAGAGCTCTCAAATCTCTCTAAAATATTGGCTTTGAAATAAGAACTCTATGCACGCTACATATAGTTCTAAAAAAATCATATGCTCAACTTATTGAGTTTGAACGCTCAGCCCTCAAAATAGAGTATATTATAAAGAGTTTTGCGTAGTTGAATTTACAAGACCGTACCGTGTGTAAATATGAACAAGTCCACTACTTTTACCTTTACGTGTCCCGGCGGGCATAAGCGTCAAAAATCCATACACGTGAAGCCGAGTGGAAAGTGTGAGTGGTTACCGTTCCGGCGGCGCTCCTATCTATACAGCCCTCTTCCACGAATCTTCTTATCTTCCTGCAGAAAGAAAGTTGCCCTTCCTCTCCTAGTTTATCTTTTCTGGAGAAAAATCTTATATCTAATGTATCACTACATAGTATAAAACAAAGTCGCTTCCTGCTATCTGTCTGTCCCTCTTGATCTTTAAAACTACGCAACGGATTTTGATGCGGTTTTTTTTAATAGATAGAGTGATTGAAGAGGAAGCTTTATATGAATAATACATATGTATAATATAGTAGAGAATCATTGATAATTTTAGAGGTTCCGTGCGAATGGATGGTCGCTAGTTATCTATATAATTCTATCATGTCACATACGAGAAAATCACAGCCCCGCAGTTCCCAAATAGGCGACAGCGTGAGCAAAAAGTTCGTTTGTCCTTGCCCATCGACTTTGATAACCAGTAGGCAAAATAGCCCATTAACACGAGACGCTATTAGCTAAACAGGAATGCGCCGTAAACGAGTTCATTTCTCATTATTATGATAAGCGTGTCGTGGTCGCCGCGTAGATAATTAATTTATTATCTGTAGATCACTATAGCGTTTTCTTATTTGTTACAGATTATCTTTGCTTCCGGCCACTTTGTATCATTTTCATCATCGACTATCGTCAGCCGAAGCACGTTCAATATTTCGTATAGGACTTTTTAAGAAAATTCCGGGGTTTTCGGTGAATGATTTGACACTAGGCATCAAATCAGTCGGCCATTTATGTTTATATTAAGTTTATACTATCTCTGTACTATGGACTGTGCATGGCCCGTGCATGAATGAATTCATTCTAAAATGGGCCATGCAATTCTGCAGCATTGTACCTACATATATTTTGCGTGCCGGTGTCAATAAATATTAGGTAAACTATTGGGCGGTAGTCGACCTTTATCTTCCTTCCATCCTTCAGAACAACTCGCTTTGAACTCGCTGTTTCATTAGTACGTCTGAGACAACGGCGCGTGAAACCGTGTCGAACCGTCAGACGATGTACCTAGATAAATATAAAACATCGCGATAAACCCGGTTCATTAAATAAATAAAACATCGTTTCAATATAGACATTCCTGTAATTTGTTCCAAAATAAAATTGGTGAACACCAACGTTAACAATCAGTACCTACCCTTAGAGTTGACGTGATCGTACTCGCTACTCGCGACAGCAGCGTAAACGTTTTTAACGGGGAATAGTACAGCGACCACACACATTTAAACCGGGCAGGAGAGGCGGGCTAGCCCCGCCCCCAGCCATCTAGAGACTCTCGGATGCAGCCAGATTAGGCTTCCGACTGCCAAGGATAGGAAAAAAAAAAAAAAAGCGCCCCTAGCGGTAACTGTAGAACTATAATTCTCTATACAAATCGATTACGGAGCCGCTAACGAGTACTGTCACTGTAAACACATGGTAAGGGTAGGTACAATCACAAACATCAAACCCGGCTCCGTTACCCAGTAACTGACACGTTTGTGAAGCTAACGTGTCACCGCGCTCGTCTCAATGAAATAATAGGTCAAACAAACATAAGCGAGACAAATCACTCAATATCACAGAGTTCTATATCACATTCTCAGCGTAGTTAAAATTAGACTTAATGCCACTTAGACAATGTTCAAATTTCAATTCGCTACAACCAAAACATAGAACGCTGTAATACTGGGTCAGCGAAATATCGGCAACCCAGTAAAGTTTGAGCGCGGTTGCCAAGAATCCGTAGTAAAACGGCTATCTATATTTTACGATATGGGAAATAGGCTGCACTGTAAAACAAACAATCAGTTCATAGACATTAGGCCGTGACGCTTGAAAGGTTAACAGTCATGTCGTTGATTGAGGTTCAACGTCTTGCTTTTGATGTGAAAATCCGAAGAGAGCTTTATAGTCATTATGATTAAACTTGTATATCATAACTTTTTCATAATATTTAAACCGACTTTAACGAGCAGAAATTGTATTTCCGAGGACATCTGAACGAGTTAGTAAAAGATACACCGAAATTTCGTATAAGTGCCCATAATATTTGAGGAATCCCTTCGACTTCTTACGGATCTCGTCATCTTCACCAAAATTTTATGGTGACACGAGAGTGCCCCGCCAATACGAACATAACATCTTACTGAAAGCGTTCAGAAACGAACGCCCAGTAGTTTTTAATGATAATTGCCAATCGAAGTAACCAGTTATCAGTTATTCCAAAGAATCCTTCGTTTTTCCATAGAGATATTCACAGTAATCTTTTAACCGGTGTATTTTTCCAAGAAATCGCGTCAAGCCATTGCCCCATTGTCTCGTAAATCGAAGAAACCAATACACCATCAAACCCACTACCGCGTTTATTTATTCAATTTGATTTACTAACACTATTAACACCGCCATCTTTGTGTCGGATAACATTTAGTAATTTCCACTATCTTTGTTCCAGAGCCAGCTTGCTGGAGCATGTGGTGTACCGCATGGGGTTGCTGGCCGTCATCCGATCCAGGGTGAAAAATGGTAAGCTTTAGACATTTATGAAGCATGTAATGTCTAATTTTTTTTTGCCATTGATAGAAAGGTCAAAGCTCAAAGAAAAGGTTCGATTGCTGGTATCTTCCACCAGGTTACACATTGAATTTTTGATTTGAGCTTTTGTATCTATCAATGGATGGAAGTTTGACTGTTTCACGCAGAGACATCTTTGGCATCCGCTCGCTCTATCGTAGAATAAATAAATAAAATAATAAATAATAATAATGACCCAGGCACAAATATTTCGAGTTCATCACACAAATATTTGAACCCGGGACCGCCGGCTGCGTCGTCAATGCAATCAATGCTCACTATCAAGCGTAATCTTAAGAGCAATCCCATTTCAATTGAAAAAGATTGCATTGGCACATTTTAAAAGTGAAGATGTTGTGTTTTGCACATCATATTGATTTAAACTTACAAGATTTTCACACATTATTGTAACAAAACCTAATCGTGTTCAAAAATTAAGTCCCATTTTGTTATTATAATGTGTTTTGCACATTATTTTCTTCTTAAAATTCTATGTGATAATGCGAAATGTGCAATAATCAGCATAACATCTTTTTCATCACACTTAGTCGTAAACAAGGGTTTACATGCTAGAAAAGCGGGCGGTAAGTCGTAAATTACGCCCTAAGGCGGTAAGGAATTTTTGTCACACTAAGGGTTTACACGCTAGAAAACCGGGCGGTAAGTCGTATATTACGCCCTAGGGCGGTAAGTAATTTTGGTATTGACTACTCCTACTTTTGTTTTATTTCCTCCAAAGTGTGATGAAAAACGTCGTACGTGACTCTGGTGGTAAAGGAATTCCATGCTCGTGTCATTAAAGCCAATAGACACTCGTTTGCAATTCCTAGTTTACCACCCTTGTTACGTAATGTACTATTACTTACACTAATACACGAGACGTAAATGATTTCTACTACATCTTTACTCTTGAATACCTGTTTGATATTCCAGGTCGCACAATAGGCATGATGATCACAGCCTCCCACAACCTGGAGCCGGACAACGGCGTGAAGCTGATCGACCCGGAGGGCGAGATGCTGGAGCAGAGCTGGGAGGAGATCGCCACGAGGCTGGCTAATGTTAGGTAAACCTTGTTCATGGACTTTATTATTTCTTCCATGTTAGTTCTGTTTCCCTAGTACATAGAAGTGTAGTGTATAGAAGATTGAGTACCTAGTGAAGAGTCCTGGAATCTCTTACGACGACCGGTAGGGTGGGCATCCAAATCAAGGCACTTACAGCGTTATGCTTTCTCAGGTACGGATTTATCGCCAAGTTTGCCAATGCTACGTTCGTTACGTAGAAGGTAACAAACATTATAAGCCTGTACAATACAATAATAAACATACACAACCTGGTGCCGAGCAAAGCTCATTTCGGAAGCGAGATTTTTATCGGATTACCGGTACATTACATAAATTTAACGGTTTGCATGGGTTAAGCCTATCTGGCGCCCTCGTCCTGGTTATAAAAACGCTTTAGGAGCCAGCGCTCCAAGCGACCACCCGGGTTGACCCCCCCTGAAGCCGCCACTGAACATGTGCCATAAATGGTAATTATCGCAGTAGTCACAAACAAATGACTGAGACCAATGTCTGCTGCCGTTGTTTTTATTCCTTGGCGTTCACCTTTGAACACTCGAGTGTCTAACTAATTCTGGATTTAACCAAACTTTTATTTTAAGAATGAGGCTTCGAAGAACTATTATATTAATCTGTGACGAGGCTTACTCTTGGATTTGTTAAAAACCCACAATAGTTTGACATTACTATCCATTAGTAAGCATTATTCTAATTCTAAGAATAAACGTTTGGTTGAACCCAAGAGAACCTTAAGAGGCAAACTCATTGCGTGCTCTCTGCGAATTCGCTGCGCGCTCGCCTCGCTTTCAACTCGCATTCCTAAGGTTCTACGTCTCATAGTCTAAATTACCAGGACATTAGGGCTAATTAACGTTTCGTGAATTTTGCAGTGACAATGACTTGGAGGCAACAACTGTGGAGATAATCCAGCAGGTGAACGCTAACATGGGACTCAAGGCTAGCGTGTTTATCGGCATGGATACCAGGTAAATATTAATCAAGACTTTTATTGTAATCTAAGGGCGATCACGCGCGATTACATACTTTAGAGGTCTTATTCCTTTAATTTTTTTTTTCATATGACAAAAATATTGATATTTGTATAGAATCTTGATACTTTATAAAAATATTGATACTTTCTACCAACTTCTCGAAGTGAATTATACTTTTCCTTAAGTTTTAGATAGTAACATAGCTATTTCATGCTTTCATTGCGTGCAGTCGAAAATAAGTTGAAAAAAAAAAACCGTTTTCTGCATGATTTTTGTCAATTTCGAGTAGTTTAAAAAAAGCTTCTTTTGGAGCGTAACGTGGCGTTCCAGACGCGATCCCTCTAAAGTTCAGCGCTCCATGGCCAGTTGACAAACCTTTTCAATTTTGACTTTTGTCTCTCAGTGAGCGACCATGCTTGGACTATATACTACAGCTTGGATTATGAGTACGTTTAAAGCCAAGTGTGATAATAAAATAGTACTAGGAGTAGTAAGTACTAAAAGTGCAATACAGTCTAGCTCTGTAACAGAAGCAAGGATGTCTATTTATAAGCAAAACAGTTACTCGATGCAACTGATGAAGTTTTCCTGTGGCCGACCGCGTCCGTGAAACACGATAGTATCTGTATGTACATTCTTACTTGTATCCCTATACAATGCATCTGCGCATTAACCACTTAACCCTTAAATGCATACAATTACGCTAATTTTATTTCTGAAATGACGTAATTAGCAAAGAAATCCACCTCAGTTTGAGATTCCAAGACAATCTTGACAAAGTCTCTATTGACAATATTCAGATTTTGACTTGTGTCAATTCAGTAACGTGTAAAATATACATCATCATGCATTCACGGGTTAAGTTCCGCATGATGCCAGAAAAATAATGTTGAATGGTGTCGCGTACTTCCGTACCTTCCGAGGTTTTTTCAGAATATTAATTAATCTGTTTCTGTGGACAGATATACCAGCCCTCGTCTCGCGGCAGCTGCCGTCCATGGTGTGATGGCTCTCAAAGGCACGGCGAAGGAATTTGGCATCGTTACCACACCCATCTTACACTACTGTGTGAGGTGCAGAAACGATAATACCTACGGGACGCCTACTGAAGAAGGTAAGATTTATTATTTATTTATTTATTTATTCAAATTAGTTACACAGCATTACAGTAATTAAACTAAGTCACTGTGAACTACAAAATCAGACAAAACAAAATCATACATAAAATAAATAAAAAAAACTTAAATCTAGTTAAAGATGACATCTTCACATCCATTTGCTCTTTCCCTCGTGTCAACCTGCCTCTGTAGAACCGTCGATGAACTATGATTTTAGTATCTTATTAAAAAGTTACTAAATATGCTGTTGCACTTTACCACAATATAACAGTAGCAAATCTTCACATGGATAAGCAGGAATAGGCATGATATTGTCAATGTGACACGGCACATACACATACACACGATGTATTGGTTCGAAAACTGCTGACTGTAATTACTGTGACTGTACCCTCTAGAAAGAAAGAAGAAAGAAAGAAAGAAAGTAAATTTATTTCGCCGCAATTAGTATTAAGTACATATTATAACATAAAAATTACAAGCATTGTGCGAAAAAGGAGTCCACTCAGCACATTGCTAAACCACGGGGGTGACTTGACGGCTGGTATTATGTGGATCCTCAAGTTGAGCGAAACAGGACTGCTCTATCATCAACGCTTGAGGGATCGACTATGAATAGACAATAATATGGAGGGCCCCCATATTATTGTGTATTTTCACAGTTAAGCGTTATTTCCCAGGCTACTACGAAAAGATAGTAGGCGCCTTCAAGAACATCCGAGCTAAGCTGCCCGTGCACGGTTCTTACAACACGACATTGTACGTGGACGGCGCCAACGGCGTTGGCGGGAAAAAGCTGAACATCATCAAGAAGACCTTGGATGGGGAGTTGGATCTGGTGCTGTATAACTTGGGCGGGAACGGAGGGAAACTGAACTTGAATGTAAGTATAGATCAGCGGCGTAAGGGTGAGGAGCCATAGAAATAAATTTGAACACTTAATGTGGCAAAAAAAAAAGTTCCATAATTCGAGCACCGTCGGGTTTCGATAGTTCAAACGATTGCGTTTCAGAAAAACATAAAGAGGGTCATAGATGTGGTCCAGTATATTGGACATTGCCAAATTAAGGGTTTTAAAACAACATAGTCATCCAACGACAAGAAAGTAGAAAAAAATTACGTAATAGTTTGCACTTAGGTTTACAATCTAATACAAGTTTTATTACTCTTTAAATTCACAGAAATGATATATACTCGTCTCGTTATGTTACTGAAGATCAATAAATTAGACGGCTGAGACAAGGCTCCCTTAAACTAGGCATCCGGTATACTGGATCTTACTTGGTACATTTCTCTAGTGCATATGTGTCTTTCTTTATAATACGAGGTCGGAGGCTTCATGGCGAAAGCTCCTATATGTTATTACATAGAGGAATCAATAATTGCATTGTTCACATTACTAGAATAAACAAAAAATGTAGACTAATTGTTTAGAGTCTTGTCTGAATATTTAAATAATTGCCTCGGTTTGTCCTCGAATCCTGTGTCGTACTGTTCATGTCGATATTGGATTGATGGAAATCGTTTTATATTGAGTGAGTGGCCATTGATTCTCATTGCGACAGGGTTCTGCAGTGGTTGCATTGCACTATCCTAAAAATAATACTTTAATTATATAAACATTCTTCTACAGTGTGGTGCAGACTTCGTGAAGGTGTCACAGCAGCCGCCAGTAGGCGTGGAACACGCGCCTTTCCAGCGAGTCGCGTCTCTGGACGGGGACGGTGACCGCATCGTCTACTACTACCTCGACGACAAGTAAGTGTTTTAATATCATTTATGTAAGTAATTTATAAGTGGTAGCACACGAAAATGTTTGTGAGCGCTTTATCCGCCAACAAACTGTCCTCAGTTTGGCGGAATATATATGTTATACATACCACATAAGTTTTTTATGATAAATAAATAATAATAATAATAATAATATCCGGGACATATGAGCCCGTGACTCAAAAAATGAGAAACAAATAATAATAATAATATCCTTTATTGTGCACCACATGAAAAAGATTTATACAAAGAAATAAAGCAACGTTAAATAGGGTAACAACAGGCGGTCTTATCGCTAAAGAGCGATCTCTTCCAGACAACCTTTGGGTAGCAGATAAATTAAAAAAAAAAAAAAAAAAATATCACACAGTAGGTTTCCAGTAGTTAAAATATACGACTAACAATAAGTAGCAACAATGGGTTGTACTGGCCTTACCGTACCGAGTCTTGTGAGGTACCAGGAGTGCAGAGATTATAAAGGTGTCACAGCAGCCGCCAGTAGGCTTGGAACACGCGCCTTTTTAGCAAGACACCTCTTTAGATGGCGACGATGACCGCACTGCAAGCTATTTTATTTATTTATTTTTATTTATTTACCTATTTAAACTTTATTGCACAAAACAAAAGTCAGTACAAATGGCGGACTTAATGCCAAATGGCATTCTCTACCAGTCAACCATAGGGCCAAACAGAGATACTAGAATAGAGATATTATAATAGCAAAATATCATCCGTGTTCAACCTCTTACTGAACCGCGTCTTGTGAGAATATATCACATATATAGAGTTGACTACTTATTTATTTATTATCCAAATAAGTTTTAGACAGCATTCTTGTAACCAAGGCCGGGCGCTGTGAACTACAAAACAAAATCAATTACATTTATTCATAGTCATAAAGATTGTGGAAGCTGCCAAAATGCGTCAAACACGCGTTCTTAAAGCGAGTTGCTTTATTGTTACTTCTTAGTAGTTTACTACCTCGACAACAAGTTAAACAAGTAGGTATAGTATGGAGACTTCCATACTATACCTACTTGTTTAGGCCGACAATGGCGTAAATGTCGTAAAGTAAAAGTTACAGATGGCGTTACGCGGCTCTAGCGACTTCGCTACAGGTTATTAATCCAGAGAGGGAACACAGCCAGCCTTATGGGAACCCTACCCACATACAATACAACTTGAGAGATTTAGTTCAAGGTCTCCTCGATTTTATGTTCTCCCGGTGAACTTGGATGTTAAAGTGAGCGGATTCTCTTGAAACTACCTACGCTGTGAGATCTTCAATTTTCAAAAAATTATACCTACTGACTCAAGTTTCAAGTCAAGTGAGATCTGTCAATGCATTAAACGTGGACAATATACGTGAACTATAAAGATCCTGTGATTAATGGGTTAGTGCACAAACCCATACTGGCCGTTAATTAATTCACCATGGTGAGGTTATTAAGGGTCAGTTCGGACACTTCAGTAATTTAATCCAGTAGCAAATATTATAGTTCGTAAACGTGTCTGAATATCAAATAAATTGTCGAGTCGTTGGCCAAGCGAGCGAAGCGTCTCCGTTATATTATGTCTGATCCAGATGTCAGAATTCTCTGAAGCTTACTTCCTGAAAACAACTTTCACGGCCAACTCTCGGCGAACATACTACGTTTAGTATAACGCCGCCGTCCCTCTACTAGTAAGTGTTATGCCTGTAATGTGGGTGTCTCTTTCCCATCAATGGCGCCAACCTAGATGACATTATATAGGTTATCTACGTGTTACCAAGGCCGAGGTTATCGTTAACCTCCTTCATTTTGATGCTGTCCTAGTCAACGCGGAAGAGAAGTGAGGGTGGATTGGACTGGACCGTCCCGTCTTTGACATATTTTGATGTTTTACTTAGAAAACTCCCACGAGTCTTAGATATAATATTAACTCACTCAGTTGCCATTAACTAGTAGGTGACCTCGTCCGCGTTAAACTTTTTTTTCACCGTAGTTGGATAAAAAAAAATCCTATGACCATCTATGGATGTCCAGCTGTCCTCGTACCAAAATTGGTTCAAATCCGCCAGCCGCTTTGGAGTGATGACAAAGAAATTCTGACCAATAAACAATATATGCGTTACTGCATAACGCTATTAAGATTTTTCTATGATGTCCTAGTAGACGCGGAAGGGAAGTGATGGTGGATTCGGTTGGACTTTCCCGAGCCGAAATGTGTTTGTTTTAATAACACGCTTTTATTCCCTTCACTTGAAGCTGAAGCTAGGGCGGTTCACACGTATTAAGTTGTCAAGTAGTTAACTAAATTTTAACTCAATTTTAAGCGACTTAATTTTAAGGAAGCGTTTACACGTTCGAATTAGTTAAGCTCTTTAGTTAGCCCGAGATGTTGATCGCACACTTTTGATCTCTGATTCCGCTTCCTTGATACCAAAATTAGGTATTGCCATGGCCGACACTATATCGGCAATCCGTTGTTGTTTTGCTTGCTTATTCCTATAATTAAGGCTTCTTATATCCCACAGACAATGGCGCTTTATGTATTCTTCAATAAACTTTACTGTAGTGTCCTCCGACCACTTCGACATTTTTATTTAAAAAAAGTTCTTCAAACGCTTACGAAATACCAACTTCGAATGCGACTGCTCCGCCAAACTAATACACTTAAGTAGTATAGAACTAAAATTGTGTCTGTCCAAACGTGTCAAGTTATAATTCACGCCCACCCACTTAACCGAAAAATAGACAAATTTTTAATCTACTTGTTTACTTGCACGCTAAATTTTAACTTGTAACTTATGGCTAAATTAATTGTTTACACGTTTTAAGTCGCTTAAAATTAAGTTAAAATTTAGTTAACTACTTGACAACTTAATACGTGTGAACCGCCCTTAAGTTTAATCCCGCCATGTGGGATGTTGACTCGACGATCATTGTCCCGATAGTCGTTTCGGCAAACGGTCTTATAGCGAAGAGTCTCGACAAACATCTTAAGAGACTCTCGCTAGATGGCTGGATCAAGGGCCAGATACAAAAGGCGGTACTCCTGGACACGCGCGTATCGTCAGGAGGTTCCTCTCTCTGCAGCCCTAACCACCGGTAGCCTGGGCCCTGCCCCGCTGCCGGCGGCACCCTTGGTTAGGTTTTTTATAATGTGTTTATATATTTTGTAATTTCTTTATTGTATTTTACTTTTGATATAACTTTATTGTAAAAAACCTAACTTAAGATTTCAAATGAATAAAGGAGATAATAATAACCACATTATGTATCTTGGATCTGTTATAAACATATATATATTTTAGCCATAGGTAATTTCGAAACAGACTCGTGAGGTCCACAACTCACAGAGCCAATCGTTTTGGCAAAATGTACCAATAAAAATGAGAAAATATGGTAAATGCTCTCATAAATACGAATTAAAACCACATATTCATCGTAGACATATTCATGAATCATGTTTGTTGATGTTTGAACATTTTGAACTGGGAAGCGCCAACTACCTATACCTACTGATAATAACTGACCTAGTGTACTAGTAACCAAGTTAACCATGTATTACTCCAGTAATGTATGTTCTCCTGGTCAACGCGGAAGAGACGCCTTAGCGGCAGATATCTATTTGCGACATGCATTCAGTTATTCAGTACAATGCCACACCTGTTACAACATTTTAAAAGAAAAACATTCAAACTATACGGATATATAATGTGACCGACTGTACTGGTTACTATTTACTAAGGTACCAAGGTTAGGCTGCCGCTTAATATTGTATGCTCTCCTGGTAAACGCGGAAGAAAAATCGAACAGTGTTAGCAGCAGATAAATGCGAACTCGACCTAGCTGGGTGCAAAGCATAAATTAGTAAGAGATGTTTTAGTTGGAAACGCTTACAACTTTTTCACGTCAGATTAAATTTGAAAATATGCTTTAATTTTTTATTTTTTTTAGTTAATCAAAGTGAGGATTAGTGAAGCCTAGTCCTTGACTTTATAAGTTTTATTATGATATATTATAGGTACGTAAGACTCCATACCTACTTTTTGGTGGCATTAATTATTGAATAATATATAGTACAACGCGAATTAAAAATGTACTTAGTAATTAATTAGTCATGTAATTTGCTCAATCATAGTAAGTAGGTACATGTACGCGGTACTTGATACAAGTAAATTGGTACATGACAACACGTTCCGTCATAACTACGTAATAATAATGATTAGGTAGTGATGATTCATATGTCACATACACAACTGTTTTGGTGATTCAGTCAAAATACGCTTTTGTGTTGTTTCATGTTTTGTATTGTTCTCTCGTTCTATTCAATTTAATCTGGCTTGTTGACCTAGTGTACTCGTAACTGCAAACATTGTCCTGTCATTCATGAAATCCTGGTAAACGCGGAACCAAAACGAGTACAGTTACTAGTGGAGGCGATCCGCTGAAACACTTTTAGAAAGCAAAGGTGATACAAATTTCAATTTATTCTATATCACCTCTTTAAAGAGTTGATTTTCCTTATTGCGCTCCGGCTAAACTTCACTCTATCGTCATTTTCTTCTTTAGACAGTGTATTTTCTGTCAATAGTATCACACGACAGAATTATAAGCCGTTTTGGTTAGCAATTTCGAAAGCTCTTGCCGGGTGCAAAATCTACAAGAGTAAATAGCCTTGCAGGAATTAGGCTCGTTTACTGGACGACAGTCTCGTTAAGGGACAAAGTCCGGAACGAGATTATCCGACAAAAAACCAAAGTCACTGACGTAGTTCAGAAGTGTAGCAGACTGAAGTGGCAGTGGGCTGGTCACATCTGTCGCAGAACCGATGATCGGTGGAGTAGACGGGTTCTCGAGTGGAGACCACGACTCGGCAAGCGTAGTGTAGGACGCCCTCCGGCCAGATGGACCGACGACCTGAAAAAAGTGGCTGGTGGTGACTGGATCGCGAAAACGGGAGATCGGGCCATGTGGCGAACCCTGGGGGAGGCTTACGTCCAGCAGTGGACTGCAATAGGCTGAAATGATGATGATGATGACTGGACGAGCAGAAGTGGTGGTGGAAGTGATTATCGAAATTATAACTAAAACTGTTACTAAAGCTACTATTATTTCTAACGGAAAATTCTGAGGCTGGCGGTTGGACGTGGCAATTAAAATATAGGCTGCTATAGAGCAAGTTTGAGTCAAGTTCAAGGGAACTGAGTGCAACATGATTGTCTCTCTCGATTACGTCATCTATCTCTAATCTATACAAATAGGTCACCTACATAATGAAACTGAATACTAAAGGTTATTTCGTTGATGTTACGCTTGCCTTCAACTTTTTATGCTATCCCGGTGAACGTAGAAGCAAATAGTTGGCAGTGGGATAATCCCGACAATTTTGATAGTTTTCGTCATAATTGGACAAAATAATATGTTTTTTGAGTCGATTTTCGTAAATTAGTGTCATGTACTTATACATTATTAATTAGTGCAAACGTCATTTAACTTAATTTGGAACTAGGACAATTTGTGTAAAAATATCTGATATTTACCTATATATTGGTTATTGCCAAAAGTATGTGTTCTTACGAGGTCTCTGTCAACACTACAACGAGTTGTTAGCACGACGTTCACGTCACACCTAGAAAAGCTGGTTTTCAAAATGCCAAACTGAACTTCTTTCATGCGGTAGTTTTTAGCTGTGGACATAAAAACCGTTTCGGAGCTAAGACGCCGCAGATTGACATTAACATAGCAATAACACCGTTTTTTTTCGGTCAATTTTGGAAGATGCCTAATATGCCTATCGTTATTTACTTTTACGTTTCTTTATTTAAGTATCGAAATGTCTTCAATGTAAGGGAGAAGTTTTAGTTCTATATTTACATCGTAGTATGTAAAGCTAGCAGTCTTCTCCATTAATTTGTTACGAGGATACACATTACTCCTTTCGTTTATGTTATCCTGGTAAAACGCGGATGCAAGTAGTGGCTGGATGGTAACCTGGTTACACCAATCTTGCTTCATTTAATTTTACATGTCTGCTTCATTGTCATGCCGGCTCCACATGCTTGGCAAACAACGGCAAACCGCAAAGACGCAGTTATACGTTAGAGTGAGACAGAACTACGTCGTGCTTGTGTTGTTTGCCAAGCATGTGGACGCGGCATCATATTTACCATTCTTTCAACATCTATTTAAAATTTATGTACATAATATGTTTTGCTGTTCTCTCGTCGAAACCTCCCCAAAAATTATACCAGATGATACTTCGATTCGGGACGAAATGATATTTGTTGAAGTTTTAAGAACTTGCACCTAAAATATTATGTAAATACGATGGGACAAATGAAGTAACTACTCCCTTATTTTGCCTATTTTCCTTTTTTATAAAGTGCTGGCCTTCGTAAGAACTGTGCGATACATTTCTTGCAAATAATAAGACTTTTATTTATACATAAACAATCATAGCCAAACCAAAATATTTGTAGATTCGTACTCATTACACAAATCTCAATCACGTCGTCGTATCGGCGATGTGTGCATGCATAATCAATAAAATGCATACTAAAGTTCAGTTTACAGAGTGTCTATGTGTACAGGTATGAACACAGACGCACGCTAGTCTAGCCCGAAAAGGAAAACATGCAATTTACGTCCCGTTCTAGACTCCGAATATTGATTTTCACAAATAGGTCACCTAGTGCACTGCATAGCTCCTGCATTTTATGCGGCCCTGGTAAACGCGGAAGCCTAAGCGAGCAGAGATAGCTCAGTGGTGGATAAGTTTGCCCGATGCACTATCGGCTGTTTTTTTTTATTATGACTTAGTTAACTTACTGTTTTTAAGCATTAAGCAAGAGACAAAAGAAGTTTTAATAAAAATAGTATGGCTGAAACCGTTATTTATTAATAAAAACATGATTTCATGATTTCAAAAAGGAGAAAATACTCGATCCGAATCCGACTGTTTTATTTACCCATATTTTAATTTGTACCTATGTTTGTTACGCATGAGTTTGCGTTTTCACGCCGAACTTTATTCTCACGGGTAAGAAAAACGTCATAACTCTTTTATGGTTTACGGTAGTTGGGTAAAAAGTGTCCTTTTACCATCAATAGGCACCAAGCTACCTGTGTCGGTACAAAAATTCGTTAAGCTGTTTTGGCGTGTGGTGAAGCTGGGATACATTCTCGAAAGTATTTTATATACTTATTAATTAAAATACTGCCATTACTAGTATTAAATTCGACATGCTATGACTCCTCGATTTTATACGACCCTGGTACGGTAAAGCGAAAACAGTTCATCTCAGTACAGCTGTACTCACTCGTGAGACCAATTCGGTTTAGTGCGACTGTACTCACACTTTATAAATAATACAAGTAAAATAAGTACACTCAACACTGTATGCCCACTCATTTTATCTTGGTTAATCTAATCCGGATGATGCTAATGATTTTTATTTCACTGTAGGCCAATGGCCAGGTATGTAATAAACACTCGGTATTTCATTCAATAATTTATCACCCTCTCCAATTATAATATAAAAAAGTTTAGAGGAAATCTTTAATTAATTAAGATTATAATACTAAGCCTAACTATATCTGGGTCCTGTAACACAGGGAATCCTAGCTCAGGACCCAAAGGCATAAATCATTATGTTGTGTTGTTTAGTTAAATAAAAAAAAAACTTTTTTTTTTTTCATTTTATATTACTATGTATTGTCTGGTTTTACTTACTGGTTTATTATTATGTTTTTAGGGTTCCGTACCTCAAAAGGAAAAAACGGAACCCTTATAGGATCACTTTGTTGTCCGTCTGTCCGTCCGTCTGTCAAGACCCTTTTTCTCAGGAACGCGTGGAGGTATGAAGCTGAAATTTATATCAATTACTCAGGTCTACTGTCCCTTGAAGCTGTGAAAAAATCAAACTTATAAGCCAACGCAATCAAAAGATACAGCCGTTTATGCCGCAAATTTTCGACACTTGCAAGGGAATCAAAACCTACAGGGTGCTTCCCGTGAACTCAGAATCTTGAAATTTGGTACGAAGCAACGTCTTATAGCATAGATAAAGGAATCATTACGAAAACCATAAAATTTTTTTTTAATACCTATACAGCCGTTTATGCCGCAAATTTTCGACACTTGCAAGGGAATCAAAACCTACAGGGTGCTTCCCGTGAACTCAGAATCTTGAAATTTGGTACGAAGCAACGTCTTATAGCATAGATAAAGGAATAATTACGAAAACCATACATTTTTTTTTAATACCTAACTTTGTACCTAATTTATATGGGGCGCTATACATACCAGGTGCAAACTTAACTTAACCACTTAGGGATGGAAAGTGTTTGTACGGAACCCTCGGTGCGCGAGTCCGACTCGCACTTGGCCGGTTTTTTTTTAATTGTACATTTACTTTGTTTATCACATGAGCAATAATATGTTTATAAAAACGCCAGGCTTTACTGTATCGCGGAACAAGCGAAGCCGCGACCAGTTACTGTTACAGTTACTTGCAACATTTTAACTTTCATTCATCCTATAATAAAGATGAGTACATTATTATATGATTCTATCATAGCTTTTTTTTCAGTAACAAGATGAATCTTCTGGACGGCGACAAGATCGCCACATTCCTCGCCAGCTACGTCACAGAGTTGCTCAAGGCTTGCGAGGCCACGGATCTGAAGTTGGGACTGGTCCAGACCGCTTATGCCAATGGAGCCTCCACCAAATACATCACTGAAGGCCTGGTAAGTCCACACTAACCGATTTAACCCAGATAGCCCGACCAGGTGTTATAACACCGCTCATTTTTTTTTTTTTATAATTTACTCTAATGCTTGTTGCGATTTCAGATATCGCAAAATTTACCCAGGTTCCAAAAAGTTCGTTTAGGTGAAAGTGGGTTAAATAGCTAATCCATTCTTTCTACCATCGATCGACGGTGGATCCATTGGTGTGACCAAGCCACGCGCGATCCAACATCTGTAGACTAGGCGTCTCACTAGACACTCACAATAAAGCCGAAAATAGTTGGTGTAGATATGAAATAAATCCCAATTATCAATAAAAAAAAACTGAAGTGTGGTTAACATTCATGTCCGATAAATCTCATATTTATCAACAATTAGCTGCGCCGCGCGGTGCTACTCGCTCATCCTACGGGAACACTAAAGTTTTTCGGGGTAAAAAGTAGGTTATGTGTTAATTTAGAGTGTCTGCTACCTTCAAACTATAATTTATCAAAATCGGTCAAGCTGTTTAACCTTTTGACCGCCACAGTCGGCTGTGGCCGTCAACAAAAAATCGCGCCCCTGACGCCACGTCGGCCACAGCCGTCCAAATTTCCATGATCAAAAACTTTGTAATTCTAACCGCTACAAGTATTTTTCAATCCCTGTTGATTTTGGGGCACATCTTTTTTTTTTTACTCTGGCATCAGTGGCACGGTAAATTGCTAGACCGCTTGGCGGTCAATAGGTTAAGCGTGAAGAAGTAACAGACAAACATAAACACACTCACAAACTTTCGCCTTTATTAGTGTGATTATTGCAGAAAGTGCCAGTATCGTGTGTGAAAACTGGCGTGAAGCACCTACACCATGCGGCTCTGTCGTACGACATCGGTGTGTACTTCGAGGCCAACGGACACGGTACCGTCGTGTACAGCCAGCGCGCCAAGAGCACGATTAGGCGCATCGCTGAAGAAAGGTAAGAGTTCTCTCAATAATCTCTTATTCTTATAAAAAAATACTAGTAGGTATCAGGTATTGTGTATAAACTGGCGTAACGCATCATCGGATGTGTGCTTTGAGGCCAACGGACACGGTACCGTCGTGTACAGCCAGCGCGCCAAGAGCACGATTGGACGCATCGCTCAAGAAGAGTAAGAGTTCTCTCAACAGTCTCTTGTTATAATAGAAAAATACTAGTAGGTATCAGGTATTGTGTATAAACTGGCGTAAAGCACCATGCAGCTCTGTCGTACGACGTCGGTGTGTACTTCGAGGCCAACGGACACGGTACCGTCGTGTACAGCCAGCGCGCCAAGAGCACGATTAGGCGCATCGCTGAAGAAAGGTAAGAGTTCTCTCAATAATCTCTTATTCTTATAAAAAAATACTAGTAGGTATCAGGTATTGTGTATAAACTGGCGTAACGCATCATCGGATGTGTGCTTTGAGGCCAACGGACACGGTACCGTCGTGTACAGCCAGCGCGCCAAGAGCACGATTGGACGCATCGCTCAAGAAGGGTAAGAGTTATATCAAGTCTCTTGTTATAATAAAAAAATACTAGTAGGTATCAGGTATTGTGTATAAACTGGCGTAACGCATCATCGGATGTGTGCTTTGAGGCCAACGGACACGGTACCGTCGTGTACAGCCACCGCGCCAAGAGCACGATTAGGCGCATCGCTGAAGAAAGGTAAGAGTTCTCTCAATAGCCTCTTTTTATAATAGAAAAATACTAGTAGGTATCAGGTATTGTGTATAAACTGGCGTAAAGCATCTACACCATGCAGCTCTGTCATACGACATCGGTGTGTACTTTGAGGCCAACGGACACGGTACCGTCGTGTACAGCCACCGCGCCAAGAGCACGATTAGGCGCATCGCTCAAGAAGGGTAAGAGTTCTCTCAATAGTCTCTCGTTATAATAAAAAAATACTAGTAGGTATCAGGTATTGTGTATATAAACTGGCATAAAGCACCACTATGCAGTATGCACCTCTGTCATACGACATCGGTGTGTACTTCGAGGCAAATGTTTACGTTACGGTCGTGTACAGTACAGTAACTGCGCCCAGAGCATTATTAGATGCATCGTTCAGGAAGGGTACGTTTCTTTTATATACTTCCACCCTTCCCTACTACAGAAAGCAACTTGTTTAATTTGCCGCTTGTTGTTTTCTCTGTCGTATTTCTCTAAATATTATCACTCAATAATCAATATTTATGATTAGATTCCTGATGGATGGTATGATCTAGCTGACGAATGTATTTCGTCGTGGCCAACCGACCATGACACATTTCGTTTTCTATCCTAAACAGTGTGATAATTTGATTTCCTTCTGTTTCCACGACTGTCACACATTTAAATTTAACTTTGACACCGGAAAATTGTGTTTTTCTCAGTCAACCTTTGACAACGGTAACTAGAAAGTTACCGTAAACGTCAGGGAGGCTCAAATAATTAATATATCTATAATTAATATATATCCGTTTAAATAGTTTTATTCAGAAATAAATAAATATAATTTCATTTTAGTGACAAGCTTTTATGGCAGTCTGTACTTTTCTTTGGATATCCATCAAATGCTCACTGAGACGATTCTAAAGAGCACAAACTCGGTAGGATTGCTTTTTCTATTATAGAGTTCCTATGGCTACCTTCCGGTTCCATAATCAGATCAGGTACCATATTATTGTATTGTCATCAAAGTTATGTAAGTATGCAACATTTCTCAGCTCAATCGGTTGACGATATCTGCTTCAAAATTGAGTTGCAAGATTTCACCCGAACAAACATACCTACATACATACAATGCAAGTTAATTAAAAGCTTGTAAAATGTACCTGAATTCACCATAATAAAATCCTATTTGTTTTCCAGGGAACCAGAGCAGCGCAAAGCAGCCCAGCTCCTCCTGAACTTCATCGACATGACCAACGAGACGGTCGGCGACGCCATCTCGGACCTGTTCCTCGTGGAGACGGTTCTTTGCGCCCGAGGGCTGAACGTGAGCGAGTGGATGACGGCGTACACGGATCTGCCGTGCCGGCAGCTGAAGGTCACGGTGCAGGTGAGATTAACCCTAGTGTAATATCTTTTTGCATCAGATCTCATAATCGAGCTCATCTTGGAAAGGGTATAGCCGTGTTTGTATGGGGCATCGGCCCCAGAAGCCAAATCGATTGCCGTTTTGGTAATATATTAGTCCAGATGTAAGATGCTATTTGACAAAAAAAGGACCCTGAAATACTTCAGGTTTTTGAGAAAATAAAAAAAAACGAAAATTGGTTTTTATTTTCTATCGATTTGGTTTCTGGGGCCAATGCCCCATACAAACACGGCTATACCCTTTAAAAGTAAAATTTCAAAACCCTGTGCAGATAGCCACCAACTTCCATAATGTATGGCACTTTATACCCTCGCGGTTTGTACACATAATTAACACAGATTATAACGGGTCTACCGCGATATTTCTTATTTAAAGCCTGACCAGAAATATATGAGGATTGTCAAGAGGGCGCTATTTATAAGATTTATATGGCAACAATTTTGCAACCAATCGCGACCCACTATAATGACATTAGTTTTAAATATCTGTCAGTTCCACTATGTTACCTCGTAATATCATTTAATGGAATGCACTTTTTTCCTGACTGTTGTTCGTGTAGTAAACACATTGTACACTCTATTTATAATCTTACGTTCACGACTGTGAATGGATTTCGGCATTTTCTTCGGATATTTTTAAATATTTGTCTTTTAAAGAAATCGCCACGAATGACATTGACATTGTTGACGAACCATCATACAATCATTGCCAGTGTAAGAAATTAGTTCCAGCGAAATTCCGCAAAATGGCGCATCCTCATATATTTCTGGTCAGGCTTTATAATGTCTTTTTGTTTCGAAACCCTGTGCTATTTACTAACTGCCATAATGTGTTTTTACTTGCAAGACTTTTAAGTACAACTTGTCTCCAAAATATGTGGCAATCCGTAAGAAAATCGGATCGTATCGCTATAAGGACCCATTTCTTACGCATTGCCATATATGAACGATCACTACGCATCGGATAATCGGATGCTTTATACCTACAATTTGGCGGCGGCTTTGTTGTTCAGTTGTAGGTATAGGCGGCTTTGTTGGAGGTATGAGTGAAATAGCAATAGGATTTTGTCAACTTTAGGTAAATATCCACCTAAATTCCAATCCCTGACGATCACAATGTAGTCTTGAGTTATTAAAATGGTGAGTTCGAACAATTTGGTAATTGTTACTTTTTCTTACGTAGGGTAAACAAATAACGTTAATTGAACACGAAAAGCGTCAAAAATGTTCAATATCAGCACTATTTGAGAAGCTGGTTAATATTGTTTGTTACCAGGACCGCAACACGATATCGACAGCGGACGCGGAGCGACAGTGCACGGCGCCCGAAGGTCTCCAAGCAAGAATCAACGAGCTAGTCGCTACATACAAGAGTGGGAGGGCTTTTGTGCGGCCCTCGGGCACTGAGGACGTGGTGCGAGTGTATGCAGAGGCCGACACTCAGGAGGTAGGTCTAATCTCTCATCATCATCATCATCAGCCCGGAGTCGTCCACTGCTGGATAGGCCTTCCCCAGTTCGCGCCACCATACCCGGTCCTCAGCTTTCCGCATCCAACCGCTTCCCGCCACTCTTTTTAGGTCGTCGGTCCACCTGGCGGGAGGCCGTCCTACAGGGCGTGTCGTTCGTGGTCTCCACTCTAGAACTCGTCTGCCCCATCGACCATCAGCTCTACGACAAATATGCCCCGCCCACTTCCACTTCAACTTGCATATCTTTAGGACTATGTCGGTCACTTTAATCTCTCAATTAATCTCTCATGTCTCAGAATAATTGTAGCCTAGAAGGGTTTCCTTTGGGGCTATTTTTGGGTCAGCCATCCATCATACGTTTCTGTTCCGTAACAGGCTAGGTGTAGCGCTAAAATAGGGTTATGACTTTGCTTTTTACGTAGCATTAGTAGTCATCAAGTTCATCACTATTTCACAATCTCGGAGCGTTTGTACTAGGACAATAGGATCTACGAAATAGTTACATACATACAGCACATCGCCTGGTGAGAAGCAAAACTCACTAAAATTTATGTCACTACTCTTCAAAACCTCGTATCTTGTTTTAGATTGATACTGATATACGAGCTTTGTTTTAAGTAGATATTTATTGTTACTTTTGTCAACAGACAATATGTATCCAAAGGATCCCTACGTACTTAAGCGGGCGTAGCTAGTCTATTTATACAGCGATTCTCTAAGTCACCCCAGACAACCATTGTCATGTTACCTCCGTATTTTGTGATTTTTTATCGTGGCTGTACCTGCTCCTGGCGTATTAGGCGGTTACAAAATCATCTTCATCTGCAATTGTACATTATCCAGTAATTTGTATGTTACAGTCGGCAGACAAGTTAGCAGCGCAAGTAGCACAAGCCGTGTTCGACCTCGCCGGAGGAGTCGGCGACAGGCCCCAAGCTTAAGGAGTCGTGGTACCAGGGCATCATCACTAGCGAAGGATACATCCAGAACGGAGACAGATGTCTGAAGCGGTCTGTAACTAGACGAAGAAAACCATCAAGCATGTTTCGAGTTTTCATATTGAAGGAAAATGTTATTTGAACACGCTTAAAACGATGAATATCTATGTGATTATGTCTCGAACAGTCAAAGTATTCAAATAATCTACTGTGACACTGACAAAGGTTTCATTTGGATCGCGTTATGCAGAAAACAGTGATGACATTTAACAATAATTGTCAGAGGTCAGAAAAACATTTTTACAACAAATGGTTATTTTCAGCGGGGCGATTTGTCCTCATAAGGTCAATAAAATCACAATTTTAATTAGCAATGCTCTTTTATTCAAGTCGTGTAGAGATTGATTTTTCAACTTACTTTTTTTCTAAAATTCACCTGTACTTAATTTGGTACGTTTGCTTATTTGACTTTGTGAGGATAATAATTATAAGTGATAATCGCGAAATATAAATACAGTTGCAAATCTGCAACTTATTTAGGTTTTCTAATTTATAGACGATTACATTTTTATAATAATAACAAAAATGTAGAAGATATTTACATGCAAGGATTATAACTATTAATCGAGGTACTGGATGGGATATATTTACAAAGTTGAGAATAAGGATGTATAAGTATGTAAACAAATTTGAAAGACAGAATTTTTCTGCTCACTAAACTAGTGGTAAGGAAAGCTGAGTGTAGTCATGCAATGACTTAAAACTAGTGACATATATACTGAATAAGATGTCTACTGAGTGAAGATTAGTATAAATTTGCCGAGTTTATATAACTGGAATTATATATTATAGAAGTGACCCTCGTAAAGTAAATACCCGCCTTTTGTGCTATTTTCAAAGTTAGGGTGTTACTTTTATAGATATTTAAATAAATTTAATGATAATGAGTATAGAACAAGTCTTTATTTTTTTTCCGTGGTCGAATCAAACACAATTTAATATTTACACGTTAGTATTCTAGTGATGACTATCAAAACACTTGAAATACTGTTTTTATTAAGTATTAACACAAATCCACTGTTTAACTGTAGAATTTACCTTTTTATTGCATGCCTTGTACTTTTTGTAACAAATCAAATACATAAAGCTTTTTGACAGTTCTTAAATCTAAATCAGGAGAAAATCTTCTTAAGATGTTTTGTAATTTTAAACTGAAAAACAATAATTACTAGTTAAATCTGATTGATACTTGTTATGGTGAAATTTAAATTAATTTTGAAGGATGACTCTTTATTACATAAAGTCGTCCACCTTGTTGAATATTTTTTAGAACTGTCAAATTTATTTTAGCGGTAAAGTTAGAATAACCTACTCACTGCCTTTTACTACTTTATTAGTGTTAAGCGAAGACAGATCGACACTTGAAGTGTTATTCGAATTTAAGTTTAATTGTAGATATTATATTGTAGTTTTTCGTTAAAAAAACTTCCATTTAACGTAAACAAAGGCTTTGTAAGAATATACAAAGGAAAATGTTCGCCTTTTTAACAATGACCTTGTGGTTGAACTAAACTTTGTTTATGGTAGATAAATTCATTAAAAAAGAAGAAAAAAAAAATGTGGAACGATTATACGCAGTTTTTTTTTTATGAAAGAGCAGCTCAGGAATTTACTTAGTTTTATTATTGCGACGAATTTCTTTTTTTATATAGAAAATTACTGTTATTTTAGCAAGCTTGTAAGAACGTAGTGATTTTGAAGGTGATAAAATGCATAAGGTGATTTATTTTGATGGTGACTCAAACGGGTAATTAAATGTGTAAAATAATCAAATTCTTAGCGAAAGTTTTTTTTGTTGATCTGTCTTTTTATATTACTTATACCTTTAGTCAATAATCTAATGAAAACACAATTTAGAGAGCTTCACTGACTTTAGATGAAGGACCAATTTTAATTTTAATCCGTTTGAATGGCCGTTTTATTTACGAACATTTTGAAAGTGTTCTAAAAAAATCTGGTAAGGGCTGCTATATTGTAGGTGGTAATTAAATCATAGATTTTTTTTGTTCAGTGCTTTTACGATTTGTTGTATAAGTAATGTTTCAAAGAGAACTTTGTTTCTTCAAGTGTTGAAAAAATCAATTGTTTGTATAAAGAGATTAGATTTATCATTGGATTTGAATTGAAGCTTTATCATGTTTGTTATAATTAATCATTTATTATAATCATTCATTAATCATCACATAAGTACGAATATTTTATTTTGTGATATAGATGTTACATAATTCGAAATTGCATTTTATTTCAACGAATCATTTTGAATGCGTGCGAGCGTTTTGGAATTACTCATAACTTCTAGTAGCCATCTCTTTATGGTCCTACAGTTGAATGGTAGAGAATGCCTTTTGGCATTAAGTCAGACGTTTAGAACCACAATACAATTTTCGTACAATAAAGTAAATTGTTTTTGAACGCTTATACACCCTGCACCAACTCAATGTTTTTATTTAGCCCTATGGTTGACTGGTAAAGAATTGCTTGTGGCATAAAGTCCGCCATTTGTACTTGTTTGATTTGTGCAATAAAGTTTAAATAAATAAATAAAACTCTTACTTTATAGTTTCTTAAAGAAGTTTTAGTGTCGGTGTGGGTATGTTATTGTGTAAATAGTTATTTCTAGATTTCTCCGAGTTCGAAAATATTTACTACACCCGTGTTTTGAAAATGAGACTGGTCGTTTTTCGCACTAATAATTTCACTATCACCTGTTTGTATCTGTTGTTATCATTTGATAGATCTCGTCGTACGATTCGATAAGTCACCGACCGGGTCAACGCATACGGCAAATGTCACGTAGGAGCCCTTATCTTGGAGCAAGCATGTCTTTTTTATTTGAACGGTTGTAGATGAGCAAAGGACCATGCGCCAAATTGAACCAAAAACCAACAGAGATGAGAGTTAAGAGGCCTTATTCCTTTGAAAATGCTGATTGTTTTTGACATTTTTTTCTATGATTAAACATGTTATTTAACATAATATTGATGTTACTACCTATAACATGGCTAATGGGATTTATTGGCATAAATTTCAAACCTACAGTTTGAATTTTTCATTGATAATTTTTGTTTCAAAAACTACTCGCAATTGACAAAATTCACGCGGAAATTTAATTTTTTCAACTTATTTTCGACTGCACGCAATAAAAGCATGAAATAGCTACGTTACTACCTAGAACTCGGGGGAAAGCATTATTCACTTCAAAAAGTTGGTTGAAATTATCAATGTATTTGTCATAATATGAATAAAATAAATTTTAAAAGGCATAAGGCCTCATAATATCATTAGATAAACTTACATTTTTACCTTGTCTGCACATACCTATATATACCATCAGCAATATCCTGTATTTATAGATAGTCGATTTAGATAAGTTGACTATCAATTGATAATTCAAAATAAAAATACATCAAGATATTTAATATTTTAATCATTTGTTATCGTTGAACGATATTTGAACTTAAAAGTGCAGTACAAATTATTGGTTAGTTAGATCATATCATTGACTCGAGGAATTTGTATGCCTTATTGTATTATTGATATACCTGACCAGAAACTTCTTTATTTAGTTCAAGTTATCTCCCTTGTTTGTAACTTTGGGTATCTGGTATTATATTTTTAATCTTCTAGTCCTGTAGAGCGACACACGAGATGCTTTGTGCTTTAATGTGCGTAGAAATTTTTGGAAACACGGCAATGAAAATCTGTGACCCTACCATGACAGTTGTCGCTACTACAGTGAGACATAAAAGAGAAAAATTCAAAAGTGGCAATGTGTAGTGTCGTACCTTTCTAATCAATCTAAGAAAATGAGACGATTTCACACTAGCAGTTCAATATTTCTGACCAGAGAGTTTGAAGTGTAACATTATTTTACTACCATTATAAACTGATATATTTACATTCGCTAATATTGCAGCTTATTCATTCTATTACAGATTTTTAATTCCTGTGTGCAATGGTGTGTTCGTTAGTAGGTAAGTCGTTTGGAGCGAGGTCTCGTGAATCTGTGAAAATGTATATATGTCTCCTTTTACTTTCAAGCTTACAATAAATACGCATAGCAACTTAGTTAGCGCTTGAAAGTAAAGCTAGTTTTGGTTAGCCACGGGCTAAGTTTCGTCCGTGTGCGCGTGTCACAATGTCAAAAGCAAAACGTCTCTATTCTATGATCGTAGACACGCACACAAAACCGGCTTCAATTTCGTAAATTAGTTGTTTGAAGACTCGTTCTAGGCGTATTTATTCTAAGCTTTCAAGCTAATCTTTAAGATGGAATGAAAGTAGTGATGAGCCGTTTTAGAGAATGAACAACGGAAATGTTTTTTTTTTATAAAACTGAAAATGTTTCTGGGAATTTTCGGGAAAGTAATTTTTCTTTTTTTATGTAGATACTAAGAAGCCGAATTAATGTCGTTATAATATACCTATATATACGAATGAATATACCTATATCTACCTTACATATACTTACTTATTACTGTCGCTAAGTGACCGAAAGAGAAACTTGACCTCTGACAAGGAGCGCCATTCCTCTCTTTTTTGCGCCCCTACCTGATTCTTTGTTGCTTGAACTGTTGAATTGGGTGTATCAGGAATTTCTACCTAAATTAATCGAAAACATTTTCATCCACAGATTGTTTTACCTTTTTGTATTGTACAGTCAGCAAAGACAGTACTCTACCATTTTTGGATTCTATTACATGTAAAATAGAGTCCAAAAGTGGTAGACCACATTTTTGGTTGACTGTACCTGGGGCTTCCAATCCCGGGGTATTTTACTATTGCCCATATTACTATTGGAAGCCTTAACACGTTCACTGTCCGTGTCCCATATGTAGGGTCACGGCAAGGCTCTATTACAGTGACATAAGGTTCACATATCAAACTGGGACAGTGAACGTGTTATGCCTCAGACTACCGCCAGTTGTTAGCCATAGTTACAGAGACTGTGTTTGAATGTTGACCTGCTCCTTACGATTGTTCAGTACGCTGCTGTTATTTTTTAATAAATCAATAATTACTATTTATGTGTCTCATTTGACCTGTACTATTTTGTTGATTTTCGGATTCTAGTGCAGTTCCCAGGGCATTAAAAACACGAAAACCTCGGACTTTTGATCTGATGAACGAAATTAAAAACAAAAAAAAATGTGTTTAGCGAATAACACGTAAAAAAGGTATAAGTACCTACTTACTATAAAACCCTAAAAATAAGAGCGCTCTTTGTTTTTCTTTTTTCATACAGAACACCTAATAACCGTCTTAGTTTTTAATTACTTTTTATCAGGGATCGATAACGGTATTCATTAAAAATTTAATATCTTTTAAATTCCGCATTTTGTTTCCTATGTTATTAAATAGAATTTCGTTATAGATATAGATATTAGCCCATTATAATATAAAAATGTGTTACCTATAATAAGCAAAAAACCGAAATTATATAACGGTATTTTGTATGGAGCGAATACGGTATCCGATCCCTGGTTTTTATATGGTATTATTTTGAAAAAATATCACAACGGAACCATTTTTCAAAAATAATAGGTAGGTAGGTATATTAGAGAAACAAAACTTAACAACATTATATTTTATTCAACAAAAACGTCAATACAATACTATGTCCGGGATACCATTCGAAAACGAAACTTATGACTAAGAGACATCTATTACAACTTAATTAAAAACTTAAAAATAAAATATACACTTCACAATAATTATTTCATCAAAACTGTAATCTTTTCGAGATCATGCGTCATTTTATTTCGGTACCTATTTCATTGCTTATTTCATATTAAAGGCACATCTACATTTCTCTGGCGTTGAAGAACAATATATTTTTATTGTTCTGTAACAGATAAAAACAATAGAAACCTATTGTTCTCATTAATAGCACGGGAATATGACACTGTATTTTTTTTTCTGTGCTAAGTCATTCGGGACTAAACACAAAGACTTTAAGTATTCATATTTATTGAAACAAAGGCTTTGAAACTGAATTACTACAAAGATATTGTCCCTCATTGTATACGTGATTCATAATATTACGTTCAATGGATTTACATAATTGAAGTATTTTAGAAACACATAATAAAAACACAAATTTTGGAATGTTTCCTCATAATTGTAAACACACTAAACAACGATGAGTTAAAAATTACGTATCGTCTCTTTATGTTCTAGTATTAACTTACGAAACATTTTGAAATTATGACATTTGGAGAAATGCTCTAGGCACTGTTGTTTACAATGATTGCGTTATTTGCGTAGAAATCGTATAAGGCTTGTGTATATTATTCATAGCTAAACCAACAATGGCATGGAGATCGTATAACAGTAGTTATATTGCCTATATTGTATGCCAACGTATATATAAGCGAGTAGTGACTCCATGTGCAACACGTATGCGCGGAATGTATCGAAAATGCGTTGCATAAATCTCCATAAAAGCTGACGCACCGCCTGCATAACGTATGTGTGCACATAAGTACCTTACGCCTCGGTGCTTTTCTAGGGATGCGGAGCCGGGCGGAGCGGACCCCAATTAGACCAATCACAATGCTTCACTGACACACACACGCGATCTCGAGCACATTGAGATGGGTCAAACTCTTCACTCAGCTCCGTCCAGCTCCGTGACAGTGAAAACAGACTCTAAAGCCTTCCAAAATATTGAGAGACACCCTTCAACTCAACGGCACAGCTAAAGTTAATGTTGTAAACGAAACATCCCCCAAAAACATCTATTATTTTTATTGGCTAAAGACAAAAAACTACCTACATCCAATTGTACAAATGGATCAGAGTTTTAACTCCGTTTTTAAATTAGGCGTCCTTCCTGCGGACATTACTAAAGTTATATTTTCATCGCACAAGGCCTTAAGTGCTTGACAGTTGAACTTGGTTTGATCCAGCAAGGAAATTATGATTTAAAGTCTAATAAGTATATTAATTTTTTGGGTGTCCACAGGAAAGGCCATATTCCATGGTAAAAAAATAGATACGCAGAATACGTAGATACGATGATTACCTTTAATGCATCTTACTGTACTTACATACGTTCTTTGTTTAAAAATAGTTAGCAATGCCCTTTTGCTTACGTACTTTTCTAAATGTAGTTTTTCAAGTAGCGTACATTATACTATGGCAGTACTATTTAGATTTAAAATGTGAATTGTGAAATAGGTTCACAATTTTCTGACGGAGATACAATTGTACTAGGTACAGTTGTCGGTAATAAAACGTTCAATAAAAGCGCCCATAAAAATCTGTCATGCCTGAACAGCACTAAAGGGATAAGTCTTTATAGCTTTCAGACACCCATCATTGCAGAGGGATAATTCTGAAATTCGATATTCTAAGTTCGACACCGTTCCGTTAAATCAAATAGAGCAGGGGTCGCCAACCGATTCATCGCAGCTATTGATCCAATCGATCGTGATAAAGTAAAAATATAAATAACATAAAGTAAAAACTGTGTGCGTAGTAGAAAAGACTGCGTATGTCATTTTACTAAGTCGTGTAGGGTTTGGATAGTCAACAGTATGATTAGGTTCAAATCAAGTTGGCCACCCCTGTAATAGAGTTAATAAGACGAGAGTGATATATAATGGAACGATATACGAACTTCAGTTAGCCTACTCAATTTAGTAGACTCATTAGTGTGACTCATTAGTCACATTACTAAATGTGTCGGATTCAAATTTAAGTGTCTATGTCAAATTATTTAGTGAAAAAAGGTGACTCATATACATACATATGTATGCATTCTAGCACTATCCTTTGCAGCTACGTGAGCTACGTCTACGTCGCTGTGTATTTAATGCCAGCGGTTAAAATATCCCGATACTTAACTGTATAGTTAAATATGACACGTTAATTAACTATATTACAATCGTGCATACTCTATCCGCTAATGATCCTTACATTCGTAAAATTACTATCATTTTATTGCAGAAGAGAATACCTACATTTAATAGAATATAGAATAAAATAAACTGCATAATAATGTTCTAAAATATATGAATACGCAAATGTCATTGTTCTCGATTAAAAAGGTTTTTACTTAGTTGAAATGACGAACTAAAGGAAAGAAAAATCAGAGAAATTTGGCTATATACAATTTAAACCTAAAATTGACTTTTTTGTGCATTTGATATTCCTAATAGGCATGACAGGAATTAAATGAAGATCTGTAGGACTGAACCGTTATACTTAGTGGTAACATCTAGTCTAGACTCTAAATATATCAACACATTAAAATCCTTAATGAATAATGGTGACTGATAAAATAATGATAAACATCAATTGTAAAATTACTGAAAATAAAATAGCACTGAATTAAGTCTGTCTTACTGAGTTAAGCAACCTACATTCGACTTTTGTATACGACAAGTCATAATTTGTAGTTGTGGGACTTGGTCAGATTTATTCTTACAGCAAATGTCTTAAAATCAAGGCACAAAAACATTTGAACTATGTATTCTACAGTTACAGTCATATTACATTTTGGAGGCAGTTAATTTCAGAGTAAGTTAACTCAGACTTGGCAATGTATCTTTTTGCTATGGTTTATGAAAATTTAATAATACACAGTAAATGGATCATATTTACACAGGCGAAAAAACACAAGTTGTCTCTCCTGTAGTCAAAGGTTAACAGCTTGTACAAATCTAGGTTATTTTTATTATGTTGATTATAGAAAATGAAATGCTAGTTGTATCATACAACTTCTATGGATATGAATCTAATTAGAAAATTAGGTCATGAGTTATTTTTCCATATGTCCACAGAAAAGATGCAAAACTAAATCTATGTTTGTCAATAATAATAATCACCGTTATATTGAAATTCAATATTTGGTACGGCACAAATGAATAAATAGTCCCTTGGCTGTGTTAAGCTGTGTATGTAGGTACATGCAGTTGGTAATGCACCTGCCTACTGAGCCGGCGGTCCTGGGTTCAAATCCTGGCTGGGGCAAATGTTTGTGTAATGAACTCAATTATTTGTTCCTGGGTCATGGATGTTATCTATATATTATGTATATCGTCATTTAGTAAACATAGTATATAAGCTTTGCTTAGTTTGAGCATAAAAAAAAAATTGTTTTTGACCATACACAGCTTTAGGATTATAACATTCTTTGTTGTCAAGTCAATGGAATAGGGATATATACAACACAATTAATTACTAAATTGATAATTATGATCTCTTGACACATTAAGTCAGTTTCAGTTTGCTATGAACATTGTCGATAACCCTTAACAGTAAATCTTGTGTTTATTTCAAATTCATTTAAGGTACTAATATCTGGTCAATTATTTAAATTTAATACCTACCTAGTAATTTAATTTGTACCTAAATTTCGTCCAAATTAACTTGTCTTATTTAGCAAACAAGTGTATCACATCAAAATGCACTCTTGCCTAAAATAGTAGTTTATTCATAAGTCAAAATGCCTAAATTGCTTAAAAGGTTGTGTCGTCGTGGGTTTTTGGTCAATAAGTGCATTTTGATAAATGTGTTTACTAAATAAGGCAAATTAATTTGGATAAGCCCTATCCCAACTTAGGACCTAAGTATGGAGCTTGATCACAGTAGAAACAGTCGGGAGCGACAGTCTCTTGAAGTTCCACTACATTAGTACTTATTTTATTGATTACAGTATAATAGCTACATCGTCTGGGCCCAATTCCTTCTATCAAGGTGTCATAAGGCGGTGATAAAATATCAAAGAATGCTGCCGGCATCTGAAGAGCCTCTATCTCATGATAGTTTGATACAGTAGGAGTGAGCACACATGTCTGAGAGTTTTCTCTACAGACACGGTCCTGTGAAACTTCAGCGAAAAACTTTCGCTTGCAGTGAATACCCTGAGATAATCTTGTAGCCTCGTATTTAGCGCGTATGGCTATGTCTATAGGACTCATCTTTTCCATCAAGGGATACTCGGAGTAGCTCCGAATGTTAACTGCTCCTGATATTACCTTGAGTAGTCCGTGCATCTGCGGATGGTCGTGAAGCGGCATTTTGAAGCCAGGTCGCAGCACGAAAATACTCATGTTGATGCCACTGTTTTGAAACACTTGGATGTACGAACAGGGTGCTTTGTTAGGTTTTGCCCACGTTGCTGGATCGCTTAACCGTCTATCCAGGCCTAGGTCGTCGCTTCTTAATGTGTCCATTAGTTTTTTCAGTTTGTTTATGTTGACAGGGAGATCGGCCGCCGACTTGTTATCAAATGTCTCCAGCGCCAGCCGGTATGTTGCGACGATTGGCGGCACACTGACCATGTCCATGTTCGTTTTACTTTCATACTTCGAATCCATATGAAATTTAGCTGCACTGATGCACGAGAATTTTGTTCTGGTCCAAAAAGTGGAAAATAATCTAGACGATAACAAAGCAAAACTGTCAACAAACGTCATTTTTCACAGCCTATTGATTCTTGCACAGGTGATGACATTATGTCCAAAACAAAGTAAAAGAACTTACTATTACGTATCGCAATTAAAAGTGATTTCTACACTAATAAAACTAGTTACATAGACATATTTTTCTCATGTATTATTCTAATGAAATTAATCTAAATGAATAAAGTGAAGATTATTACAACAATGATCAGACACTGTCATCTATTGGTGAATAGATGAACTTTTTATAAGGCGACATCTAGCGCTAGACTGACTAATTACAACCAAACTTTGAACATTAACTGTATAAGAAGTCACTCATACGCTCAACAGATGGCAGCAGCGAAAAATACTTAAAAAATCCACTAGATGACAGCAGCTGCTAACACTTCGAAAATTATTCGTTTTCAGAAAAGAGATCGTTTGAAATTACTTTCCCATAAATACTTAACTCTGATTACTCATTCCACACAGATCATTGCTAAATTTAAACATGCTGTTAATAATTACCGCCAGGTATTGTGTGGTCTGGCTGTAATGGCGATATTTACCGCGTGTGGCGGCTGTAAAACCACTTAAATAAATACCTCTGTTTAAACGCGATTTTATTGAGATTCCAACAGTTTCGTCTGTGTTTTATCGATACGATTTAAACTGTTTATATCGATTAACAGGAAACTCTAAACACAGTAGATAAATTCATTACATTAACGTGGGTGTAAAATTCATTAAACGTAGGTAGGTGGCTACCTATGTATACATGTACCATGTACCTATTAAGTACATCAACATTACGTATCAACTTATCAACTAAATTTTTACCTATTATATACTTTTGGCTCAGTGAGCTGTAGAACTCGCGAGTCTGTTCCGAAATGACTTAATTATTTAGGATAGGTAAGTACCTACTTAATATCCGCCATTTGGAAAAAAAGTGAATCGATAAAAAAATCTATGTACTCATAGTATCGAATCTGGGCGAGAACCGAAAATCCGGTAATCCAGTCATACGAAAGAATTTTGGACCAAGCTGAAACGGAGACGCTTCGCTCGCTCGGTTAATTAATTCTAATAAGGTAAAAAAGTATCTATCTATCTTGTTCATCACAGAGAATTAAGAGATTTATGATAGATAAACTTACGTAAGTAGGTATCTACATTATATTATACTACTTCTGCCCAAGTAACGATATTATTGTTTTTAGCGTTCCGTACCTCAACCGGCAATATCGGAACCCTTACATAGCATTACTATGTTGTCCGTCTCTGCCTGTCCGTCTGTCAAGACCTTTTTCTCAGGAACGCGGAAAGCATCAAGGTAAAATACAAATAGGTAGATACTTGGGCTTAAAAATATATCAAACTTCAAACTAACCGAAAAATTACCACTACCAGAGAAGAGACCGCGAATTGTCTCGTGAAATTTGTGTCTTTTTCTTTAAAATTCAATGTGTGTGCTCCTTCTTAACCGGACACTAATTCTCCATAGATACATCTCTCCTTCGTGTAAGTTCAAAATAAATAGAATGGGATAGATCTTTATTGCACACCGCAAGAAGAAAGAAATACAAATACAGATAACACTTATCTTATCGCTAAAAAGCGATCTCTTCCAGACAACCTATAAAATATCTAATATGTATATACAAGTAATTCCCCACCCAACAGCTCTCAGCAAGCACCAACCATCAGCAATGATTCTTGGAACCGCGGCCACCCACGCGCCTGACAAACAAACGGACGAACCGCAGTAGCCCGGCTATTCCGAGACAGCCTCTTACCCGCGTCATGCGCAGGAGTAGTTAGTTGTATTGTACAGGTAAGTAAGAATAAAATTGTAATTGTACCCCGGCTCCACACTATCGCAAAGTTGATCGACGCGAAGTTGGTCGAAGTGAATTTCTGCAGTCAACTGCCTCACTATAATATTCGCCCAACTTCGATAGATAACCTTCGCGAGTAGGTAGGTGCTGTGGAGCCGGGGTAAGGTAAGCAGTACCTACTGACCGTTACTGGGTTATATTACTCGTTCGGAAAAACAAGCGTCTGTCCTGCTTATCACAGTTAACGATTTGGTTTCCACAAATAGAAGGCTTTTAAATGCCTATCGCCCCCTGCCTGCTATACGGCCACATCTCAAAAAACCATTTTTTCGAGAAATCGCTTGTTAAAGTTTTGGCAGCGTAGTGCGTAGTAGTAAAACGGGGATTACTCCCTGAGTTTTGGGTTAATTAATTTTTGATTTAGCTCTTTTTACTCAAGATGATATAATGCTTCTAATGAATACATTTTTTTGTATAAAACATGTATATTTTTTAAGATACAAGGCCTTTAAGTCAGGCACTTAGAGTTGTGGCCGTATTGCAGACACGTTTTGTTGAAATTTTGAGATGCGTCCAAAACCGCACAAGAAATTTATAGGAAAATGGTTACATGAAAATATAAATACACCCACCAAAATAGTTAAAATACCATTATTAATCAGCTTTTGTTACAGTAAGAACATCACTGTAAGCGACAATCAGTGCATCCAGCTTAATTTCTACTTTTAGGTTCAGGAATACTGAACGAAGACTCGTTCGATTCAGAGTAGCAATTAATGTGAGTCGGTATTTTCTCACAGTTCTATTCTGGCATAGTCTTAATAATAGAATTCCACCTAAGTTCAACCCGTCCAAAATAATAGCCATGCTGAAACCAGGTAAGCCAGGCGACGACCCAAAGACTTACCGACCAATTGCTCTACTTAGTTACGTCTACAAACGTTTGGAGAGGCTAATATCTACATCTAATCGATTCTATTGCCGACAAAATAATTCCTGTGGAACAGGCTGGATTCCTTAGTAGTCGGAACTGCGTGGATCAGATAATGCAGCTCAGAACACACATAAAGGCTGGGTTTAAGAGGAAAGAGAAAACCGTGGCAGTCCTTATCGACCTCTCAGCTGCATTCGATACCGTATGGAGACAATGACTTTTCTATAAGCTCACGACCGTGGTGCCCTGTAGAAAGATTGTGAGACTAATTAACTCTATGCTCAGCAATAAGGGAATTTATCATCTACCTTGAAGCACTCCAAGCAAAGTCAGGAAGCTGAACAATAGACTACCGCAGGGATCGGTCCTGGCCCTGCTCCTGTTCAACCTACAACTCGCGATCTGGAATATCTTGGGAAATACTTTAAAAAATGGCAACTGCAGTCCGTTGCTAGGAAAACAGAAGTTGCGACATTCCATCTCTGCAACTAAGAAGCAAATCATGGGCCAAAATCGGCTTCAGAGAGATGGCGATGCAATTAAATCCTACACCAAAGTACTTGGGTGTAACTCTAGACCGCAGTCTCACCTATGCGCCACATATTAGTTAGGGAAAAGGCTACAGACGCGGAATAACATACAACACAGACTAGCGGGAACCCCCAAGTAGTTCCCATCAGCAACAGCTGATGTGCTACGCGCCTCCAGTTTTAGCCAAGTTTACTCCACGGCAGAGTATTGCGCGCCAGTTTAGCTCAACAGCGCACAATATGTGCATCGGATAGACGTATAGCTAAACCAAACCATGCGATGTATATCGGGAACCATCAAAATGTAATCCTCTGGTTTGGCTGTGTTGAGTCATATAGCTCGCGCCGAACTAAGAAGACATCAGGCACTGGTCCACGAAGCACAAAAAGTCGTGGATCGTCCCGATTTGCCCATTCATGCAGAGTTCGCAAACCCGCCTCATCGGTTGAAGTCGAGGCACCCACCGTACCATACTGCTCGAGACCTGCTGCAATCAAATTCTAACCTACTTGTAACTCATAATCACCCGACTTACTCAGAGATGCAAGTATAAAGCCCACGGCAAAACCTCCTGTCTTCATTCTGCCTCGAAAACAATGGTGCCAGATCAACAGGCTCAGAACTGGGAGTGGGCGATCCCGAGACTTCCTCTACAGATGTGGTTGGAGAGACTCACAGTATAACGGCGACCCTGCAGACTTGTTTGTCCTCATTAACGACGCAATTCATTGGATAAAAGATCTTGAATTTAACTTATAATTGTATATAAATGACTACCATAATGGGAAAAAAATTATTACAAGAAAACATAAAAAAAAAACAAATAAACTTATACAAAAAGACGGCTAAAACTATTAGAAAGTATTATGCTATACGAATAAATTTAAATAAATAAAAAGTACTATAGGCCTTTGCCCTGCAGTGGGACAGTACAGGCTAAAAATAATAATAATAATAATAATAATAAATAATAGGTACTTACTGTTGTGACACAATCAAATGCCCTTTAATTCGCTTATATTTAAAGGGATTCATCAGAATAACACTCGAATAATCTTTATGCCTTTAGGACGCAACTCAAAAAATTGATTATAAATTAATGTTATACAGCCATAACTCCAAAGTGGCTGTCTTGCAGGGAGTCAACTGACAATTTTTGGTCAGATCCATAAGGCCACTTGTGGAAAAAAGGCTTTTAAGGACACTTTTTCTTATATCTCTCGAAATAAGGTCGTAAATTAGACAATTCTGAATACGAATCAGCAATAATCCAAAAAACAAATTTTTTTGAGATGTGGCCGTATAGCAGGCAAGGGGCGCTATAAGGGCCCAGCACGAAAATTAGACTTAATAGCCTCTTATTTATAATTCTAACTCATACTGAAACGTCTAAAACTGCGTATAGCAACATTAGCAACCCTACCTTTATACAACGTATTTATGATATCTTCAGGGATGTTTCTTGACCGGCCTGATCCTGGCAGCATAAATCGGTTTCTTTTTATTAAATATCAAAACGCCGGAATAGTATGTTTATAAAACAAAATATGATTTTGGATTTCATTGACCAGTTACGGTTTATTTTTAAATGTTCGGCGTAAAGATTTGGACTTTTTTCCTTTAGTGGCCTTCACTTCTTGCTGAAGATAGCAGGAGGAAATACTTACCTACTCCAATGTGACTTGAAATGAGAATGGTCGGTTGTAACTTTTTGATTTTTGTGAGAGGACGTGTATCCATGGACCCTATACTAGAAAAAGATGTCGTTTAATGTATATTGACTTCAGGAAAGAGTAGTTAAATTTCTTCGTTTGAAAGATTACTCATTCCATTCCCCACAGAATTACTCCCCGTTCTGCCCTCTTAAAGCAAATAGCGGTACCTATCTCAAACAATTGCATTCGAATTCACCCATCTTTTCTCATAAAATAAATATCTATACATTGGAGATAATTTAAAAAAAAATAAGACGTGTCATTGTTATAAGCTATTTGGAGTTGAAGGGTAGCGAAAGTTGTTGCCGAAGCTCTACGTGTGTCCACAATTATCACTTATTTTCTTCCTCTTGAGCGGGAACAAACGTTTTTCTTCCTTTAATAGTATCCTGCATAAGGTCTAGACCTTATGCAGAAATTTAGATGTTCTGTTAAGTTATGCGATACGGACTAATGGCGTAATAACGGTCCTGTGGCTGAACACTCGCTAAATGTTGAGTTCTGATGAAAGAAAGGCGTTATGCTGCAAGGAGCACACTTAATCAAATTTATAATTGATTCTTTTCCTGGTTTCCTTACATTTTTTTACCGACTGTGTTCGCAGAGTTTTAGCTCTACTTTGGTCACATTGTCAGGAAAGACAGTGATAACCTAGAAAAACTGATGATCATTTCAAAAATCGAAGTCAAGCGACCAAGAGGCAGGAGCCCGACACACTGGACAGACCAGATTCGCACAACCCTTCACATTTGGTACAGTACACAATGCTCTAAGCATTGTTAATGATAAGTAAAGATGGCGGCGCATCATCCGGGAGAGACTATTCCGAGAAAATAACCACAACTCTCAGCAATGAGGCAACCGAAGCAAGAAAGAGATATTTCTTTAAGTGAATAATTTTGTTCATTTCTTTATTGTGTTATTTAAACTTCATCGCACAAAACAAAAAGTCAGTGGCGGATTTAATGCCAAAACCATATCTACCAGTCAACCACAGCGCCAACAGAGACACTATAGAATTGGTAATTGATCCATAGAACCATTCCAACAAACGATGAAGCAAAAAGTAACAGTTTAATATTTCCTGAAATAATGACCCATCCCCATCAACAAATAATGATCGAGCTTTAGAATTGTATAATACTGCAGGGATCGATACCGTTATTTTGCTCCATACAAAATAGCACAAAATAACGTTATTATATTCCGGTTTTTCGCTCATTATCACACATGTTTATATTTTAGTGGGCTAATTTCAAGGATCTATATCTATAACGAAATTCTACATAACACAAGCCTTTCACATTCGAAAAAAAACGCGAAATTAGAGCGTTTTCATGAATACCGGTATCGATCCCTGTATAATAGTATAGATTCGTATTAATGAATAGATTCTTGGTTAGTTATGGTTGCAGCCGTCCGGAAACTCGATGCCCAATCCGTGTAATTGCAGATGTCGGTCTGAACTAATTTATTTTAAACAAATAGAGGGAATTGGCGCAATGATAGCTTTTACTGCTAATGTGCTCTAACAGCGTCCAGAACATCTGCTCACATCGGGGACTTGAGCATTTTTTTATACTTATTACTACTTAGTTTTTTTTCAGCGGCAATGCTAATAATTCAGTGAATAAAGGATTTTGACCTTACAAACGGTCCGGTAGTTTTGAATTTTTGATATGTTGTCTAGGATCGTTAGTCAGTGTTTAAAATGCAAAATGCACAATTCCCCCCCCCCTCCGCGCCCGCCGCCATATTGAAAAAACCGGCACTCTCTTCATATTTTTGCTCATATCTTCCTTTAGGAGCATTTTAGCTACAAGAAAGCTTCGACAATGTTATAGAGAGTTAAATTTACTACATTTTCCATTTTATATTTTGTTTCTAGGACAGATAGTTACGGAGATATGCACATTTAAAAAAACTTAAGAAACTGCAATTTCCAACTCAAAAACAAACTTCTGGATTATATCTTCGTTTAGGAGCATTTTAGCTACAACAGTGCTTGGGCAATTTTGTAGAGAATTAAATTTACTATAATTTACATTTCAAATTTTGTTTCTAGGACAGATAATTACGGAGATATGTAAAAAATAAAGTCACATTTTCCGAAAATGTATGTAAAAATGGACATGAGTTTTATAAGCAATTATACAATTTCCTACATGTTTTAATTTGTCCTAGACTAGTCCGTAACTGAATGACAGCGTTCTAAACCAAGAATTTTGAGAAATTTTCGGAAAATTCGACTTTTCCTGTTTTTTAAATGTGCATATCTCCGTAACTAACCGTCCTTGAAACAAAATTTGAAATGTAAATTATAGTAAATTTAATTCTCTACAACATTGCCCGAGCTTTGATGTAGCTAAAATGCTCCTAAACGAAGATATAATCCAGAAGTTTGTTTTTCAGTAGGAAATTGCGATTTTTCACGTTTTTTTAAATGCTGATATCTCCGTAACTATCTGTCCTTGAAAAAAAATATAAAATGGAGAATGTAGTAAATTTAACTCTCTATAACATTGTCGAAGCTTTCTTGTAGCTAAAATGCTCCTAAAGGAAGATATGAGCAAAAATATGAAGAGAGTGCCGGCTTTTTCAATATGGCGGCGGGCGCGGAGGGGGGGGAATTGTGCATTTTGCATTTTAAGCACTGACTAACCATCCTAGACAACATATCAAAAATTCAAAACTACCGGACCGTTTGTAAGGTCACACATAGTACTTTAGTCTCTATTCACCGTATAGAAAGGAACTTGTTGTGATCAAAAGAAACGAAAAGTTACTGTATTAAGCGGTTTACACTCATGAGAAATTGTCAGGAACGGCCCGACATTTTCACGTGGGTGTAAACCAATACTTAAATTTGTCTCACGAAAGTTTTAATAAGATAGTTGTTGTTTCAAAAGAAGAGAGCTGATTTTGAATCTCGAGCAAGTAAACCGAAGTTGGAAACCTGAGCGTAGCGTGGAACTTCGGGTTCGATGACATGAGATAGGTAGGTACTTCGATGAAAAAAAAAAATAACGTGATCGGATGTGCCGTTAAACGGACGAGATTCAACCTGAAGACATGTAACTTATTAGGTACTGTGTGTGGGAAAAAAAGTCATAACCCTATTTTTTTTCCTCCAAAATCAATTAATATGAGTCGTATAGCCACCCGTCTTTGTCTACGTACCAGTAGGTATAGACATTTGTTTATACTTTAATAATGGTACCCATAAATGAACATCATCGTAAATAGTTAATAATTTCCTAGTGCCACAGTTTCGTGGTGACATCTAGCATTAAATATAAATTATTTTTTACACAACTTTCAGCCTCGTACGTCAAATTTATTACAAATTATTTACGACACGAACTGTAAATAGATTTGGCTGGACATTGGACTTGGCCTCCATAGGCCACTTTTCCATTCATTCGAAATAAAATGAATACAAAACTGGGCCGTGCCCACCCCAATATGGTCTAGTGCCCACCGGTACCAATAGGTCCAGGCCCTGTCTGAAAAAAAAATCTTAGATACGCCAATGCTTAGGTGCCTTAAAGCCACTTAAAAACCATGTAGGAATTGAATTAATTTATATGTAAATAGTACTCATTTAGGGAATTTTTCATACGTTTCAATAGGTTTACAAGGATATATCACATTTTTACAAGGATTGGAAAGTGGCATCCAAAACTCCGATCATTGATTACAGGACATAACGTCAGCCCGGCGGCACTACAGCATAGATGCGTCTACGCAGATCTAACGACCCGCTAGATCTAGATTTAGGATGGCTGGGACTATTGCTATTGTTGCTTTGAGCCGGTTATAGATCGGCTACTTCCCTTATATCTACGATTGGATCACGTAAAACCGTGCAGTCACGAATAATTTGTATCTGATAATATCTGATATGCAGTGCCGTACCTATTTACCCAGGGGCCCAGCCCCAGCCAGTCTAGGTGCCCCAGTCCCCATTGGCGTATCTAAGATTATTTTTCAGGCGGGGCCTGGATGGCCATGGTCTATGAGTCCTGAATTTCTATGGGTTACCCAAAATCCTGGGGTGGGCACTAGACCATATTGGGGTGGGCACGGTCCACCCGGGCACCCCCCTTAAATACGCCAATGCCAGTCCCCAGATAGGACTTGCACCATACTTATTTAATCGCTAAAAACTGTTTCGAGATAGGGGAGGGGGCCCCAAATACCAAGTGCCTAGGTGCCTTGGCCCTCCAAGTCCAGGCTTGCCTATATGGATTATATATGCTGTGTAGCGCTACCGATGAAGTAGTCGCTGCAAGCTGCCCTACATAACCTGGACGGCGTTGCAAAACGTAACCTATTATTCATAGGCGATAAATCATTCATTAATAAGCTGATTTAGTCACTTTCGTTGATAAATAATAATTTGTGAGAGGATGTGTCTCGTTTACTTACCCTAATTTATCTAAATGCGATGGTGCGTTTGTTTGAAATACGAAGTACCTAATATATCTCCTACATCCATATTACAACAAATAAATAATACATTACAGCATACCTAGGGCGGTAAATTCGTAAATGTCCCAGATCACACCGGTGTGTGTGATTAAATATGCAATACGGGGCTTTACGAATTACCGCCCGTGGTTTGTCTAAAGTTTGGTCTTGCCTTGGCCAGGGAGTAAGATTTTCTCCCCAGGAAACCACACTTACGGCCTAGGGTGCTGTAAAATCTATTACATTTATAACATGGTCCCGAAAATATCAGACATAAAGTTCACAGAAGCAACATCCACGCTACAAGTAGCCATCAAGCGGATACAACGTCCTAACAAGTCTAGCGACGGACAGACGGACGGACGGCACAAAGGAACGCTTCCTGTGTTTACGAGTGTGAAACGAGCATTGTTACTGGCTGTTACATAAAATTGATTCATATGTGATTTTATTCATCTGATCTCTCTCAACCCAGAGTCATGTCCGGCTATTTCTCGACCACTTCGCACGGTTTTCGGCATCCCTTACGATGTCAAAATTGACTTCGAACCGGTTGCCAAACATTTCACAAAAAAACGTTTCCCATATAGTCCGTCCGTCTGTCAAGACCCTTTATCTTGGAAACGCGTGGAGGTATCGAGTTGAAATTAAAATCATATACTCAGGATTATTGATTATATACTCAGGTCTACAGGCCCTTGAATCTGTAAAAACCAGGTGCAAACTTAACTCATGGAAGAAAGAACCTAAGTTTCTTAACCTAACCCGGTCAGTTAAGATGGGATAAGTCTTTGTACGGAATCCTCCGACTCGCACTTGGTCGGTTTATTTTTCCTTATGAGGTATAGTTAAAGTATTACAAGCTGGGCTAATCCTCTTACCTGCATTCACAATAGCATTGTGTCTAATACAATCCTATCTGCTTTTGTTCTGATAAACGCGAACCTGGCGCCAACCAGTTACTTACAAAAAAAGGTAAGAACTACATTGCGTGGATATTGAATTTTCAGCCTTATTCCTTGTTGAATAGGTTTAAAATGTTTGTTGACGTGAGATCATAGTCCTTTTTCAAGAGAATACGGTCTTGAGGAGGTTCGGACGGTTGTAAAATTCCAAAAAGTTATGATCACCATTATTCTGTTAGTGCATTTTGTAGTCTAATGTCCAAGGAAATAGAGTCGATAATCTATATTAACCTTCCAAGGTGGTTACAATCTGCTTTTACTACGAGCTCGTTATCTTAATTTGCGGTTTACCAGTTGTGGTTTGTTCAATGGTATTCAGTTCTTAAGTGGATTAGCCCAGCTTAGATGAAGAAAACTATACCTACTGAACCCTATTAAAAAGCCGAAACAGTTCGATGATTTTCCTTTAAAACAATCTCTTGCATCAGAACTGGCGGGCTGCCCATTCGTCAAACTACTCTTACCCGCCTACTATCGCCACTACACTCGGACGCGGTACTGTTTAATGTGGGTTATTCTGGTGGATGAGTAGGTGACTACTCGACAAGTCTTTTTTGAAGAGTACATTGGAAGTATAGTGAAGTTTTATTGAGGAAAATGTTAGTCAAACGATTATTCGTTGGCGTCTTTTGTCTTTTCGTCGTTGGGTTGGGGTTTGACGACGCGGTTGTCGCAGTTGTACAGCAGCTGCCTGCTGAGCCGGCGGTCCTTGGTTCGAATCCCGGCAAGGGTAAATATTTTGTATGATGAACACGAATATGGGTGCTTGGGTCATGGATGTTATATGTATTTAAGTATATATTTATCTATATAAGTATGTATAGTGTAAGTATATATTTATCTATATAAGTATGTGTATCGTCGCGCCCTTCGTTGAGATTAGACGCATCCACTCGGTTCACCATAAAAACCAGTGTAGGAAGACCCCTGTCTCACGGTGTTTGTGCGCAGTGCCAGTGTCTCGTTTCATTGGACGCCTTAGGCGGCCCGACCAGTCACGTTGACCTCTCGCTTACGGCGCAGGACCGGGCGACCGGTGTCTCGCACGATTGGTTTAGTGCGTACAAGTGACATTACCTACTTCGGACTTTTAAAAATATCTTGCAATTTATTGAATTAAAATGGGTACAAAGTGTTATGCGTGTGATCTTGGCATTTTCGACATCTCGTTTATGGAATGTTCTCAAAATCAATGCAAAAACATATTTCATCTAAAGTGTCTGACGCTCACTATAGAAGTGTTTGAAACGTTCGACGAAGACTACAAGAGTGCTTGGATTTGCCCGGAATGCTCACGTAAGGTTCCGAAGAAAGGCAACACCGATACACCTGTTCGTGGGAGCGTATTGAATCAAACGTTTACACCCGGAAACTTTGTAAACACCGAACGAGGGAGCCGTTGTAGGACCTACGGAAACGCAACGCCGCCGGACAGTGACATCATAATACTCAGCGAACTACGTGAATTTCGACTCGAAATAAAGTCACAGCTGGATGAGCAAACTAATAATTTCAAATCTCTTCAAAAAACAGTTATGAGTACAGTGTCGCAAATAAAAACACTCGGCGAAAGTATGCAGGCTATCCAAGGCAAAATCACCAAAATCGAGGAATTAGAAATACTTATTAAGTCGAGACAATTACCGATTTTCCAAGAGATGTCACCGGTAACAGCTGATCAACCCATACCATCATTTGCGAACGTAACAAAAAGGCAGAATCAATCGTCAGTGGTTAGTAAACAGCGTGTGGCCACGAAACCAGCGAGCGTCTCGCCAACGGCTAACGATACGGAAATTAGTATGGCGGCCGAAACTACATCAGGCGAGGTGGATGTAAATAACCGAAATGCAAAAAAGGAAGAGTGGGTTACGGTTTCTAGGAATAAAAGACGTACTTTTACAAAGCCTGAAATCAAGAAAGGGGAAAATTCAAACGTTCTTGACATTCAGGGAGCGGAAAAGAAAAAGTACCTGCATGTATGGAGGCTTCATAAAGATACCACAGTGGAGACGATGGAAGCATACGTAAAGAGTGTGTGTGGGGGAGAAAGGGAAAAATTCAAAATTGAAAAAATAAAGCATAAAACGGAAAGGGATTACTCATCCTTCGTTATTGGAGTTCCGGCGTGTAGCTACGATAAGTTATGCGACTCGGCCATCTGGCCAGTGAACGTGGAGTACAGCGAGTGGGTGTGGTTTCGGAGAACAACAAATAGAACAAACCACCCAAAATAGCTCCATCGATATAAATAATTCGACAAGGAAAACTCAGTTTGGAATTTTATACCAGAATGTAAGGGGGCTCAGAACGAAAACTAAAAACTTTTTGTTTCTTTTGCAAGCTTCTGCATTTGAGCTATTTGCTATAACGGAATCCGGCCTCAACGATTCTATCCATGACTCTGAGATTGCACCGCCTGGTTTTCAAGTTCTGAGATGTGATCGCGCGGATGGCCGCAAACACGGCGGCGCACTTTTAGTGGCCACACCTCGGTTTGAGCTGCGGCGTGTGAGTCATAGCGTCAACCTGGACGAGCGTGCATTTGAACTTGTGTGTGCAACGGTGAATTTAAATAACAAATTCTTATTCGCTCTTTGTGTAGTTTATATCCCGCCCCGAACAGATGAAAATGAATACACGATTATGTTTAATTTATTACAAGCACTTGTTATTAAGTATAAAGGCAATATAATTGTATTGGGTGATTTTAATCTGTTTTCTTGTAATAGTAGCATATGTAACAACTATGATTATTTAATGGCCTACTGTAATTTCGTTCAGGAGAATAAAATTCCCAACTGCGATGGGAGACAACTCGACCTAGTGTTGAGCGGGGAGCTCGTTCACGGTAAGCTATCCGTGTATGCAGCCTGTGATGACGATAGCGTACAGCCTATTGACATATACCATCCTCCATTAGCGGTGAGCGTGTCGGCGACGGTATCTACACCGACCTCCGCCGCAGCTGGTAATGACAGTAGCCAATCGCCGCGCGATATCCCACAATCGTTTGAGATGCGTGAATGGAATTTTTACAAAGCCGATTATCACACGCTTTATCTAAAATTAAGTAGTATTGACTGGACTGATATTTATAGTATTATCGAGGCTAATCTAGTTTTATTGTTTTTCTATACCAAAATCACTCAGATAATAGATGAATGCGTTCCCATTAAAAAGCGAAAGCCTGCTGTAAGCTCTCAGTATTCATACCCGGAGTGGTACACGGCTCAAATAATTCGCGACATTAAAATAAAATATGCTCTTCATAAGAAATATAAGGCAACAAAATCTAATGAGGATTACGAAGCGTTCTCTAGGTGTCGGGCACAATTGAAAATTGATATCGCAACTGCTCATGACCATTATCAGGACCGAGTCCAAAAACAATTGGCGTTGGATCCAAAGTCTTTTTGGCAATTTGTAAAATCTAAAAGATCCAGTGGCTCTGCTCAGAAGCTGGTAAAGGACGGGCGTATTTTAGGGGAACAGGAATGTGCCGACGAGTTCGCAAAGTTTTTTTATTCCGTCTTTAGTCAGGTGCCGGCTGAATTAGACTGGGTTAAAGCGGATGCTACGGCGGGGGCGAGCAGTGCAAGAGTTCACATTGAACGTCTGGACGTAAGCGAGATACAGCAGGCCCTGGCTCGGCTTCCGGCAAAGCGTTCTGCTGGTCCAGATGGAATACCACCTTTCCTCTTGAAGGACTGCCGTTCGACACTAGCCGAACCTCTGTGCCACATATTCAACGTCTGCCTGACGTCTAAGGTGTATCCTGAGACGTGGAAGGTAACCAGGGTGGTACCTGTGCCGAAGGGTGGCGGTGGGCCAGTGCCCAGTGATTACAGGCCAGTAGCTGTATTGAATGCACCTGCTAAGGTCTTCGAGTCGGCTTTACATAAGACCCTGCAGTCTCAGGTGAGTGCTCAACTTTCCGATGCGCAATATGGGTTCCGAGCAGAGCGTAGCACTACTGGAAACCTCCTGCATCTAACGACCTTAATTGTCCCAGCCTTGGATGCTGGTAGACAAGTAGACGTTGCATACTTTGACTTCCGAAAGGCATTCGATACGGTGGACAACGACATATTATTGATGAAGTTTGCGAGGGCTGGTTGCACGCCACACACTTTAGAATTCTTCGCTAGCTATTTGCGCGATAGGCAGCAGTATGTGGATTGTGCGGGCAGCAAATCTCAACCATACTACGTCAGGTCCGGAGTGAGTCAAGGCAGTAATTTAGGGCCGTTGGGATTCATCCTCATGATCAACGATCTCCCTGACGTGGTGAAGGATTCTACGTGCCTTTTATTTGCTGACGATTTGAAACTAGTCCGAGTAATCGATGATGTCTCGGATTGCCATAAGTTGCAGGAGGATATCGACAGGGCTGTGTGCTGGAGTGTGTGTAACAAGCTGTACTTCAATGAGTCTAAATGCAGTATAGTTTCAATCAGCCGTGCACGCAGCCCAGTGCATCATCGATACGATGTCGGTGGAAAGCCAATGCAGCGAGTGTCGGAGGTACGTGATCTTGGTGTGGGCATAAAGGCCGATTGGTCATTTCGTGAGCATATCGGTAGGATCTGCAAAAAGGCATTCAGAAATCTTGGTTTTGTAATGCGTCTAGCAAAGGACTTTACAAATATCTCGGCGATACGAACCGTGTACGAAGCTCTAGTTAAAAGTCACCTCGAAAGTAACGCAGTAATCTGGAGTCCACATGAAGCTAAATACAAGCTAATGTTGGAACGTATCCAAAATAAGTATGTTAGGCTCCTTTACTTAAAACAATATGGTGTATATCCTGGATACCCATTGTTGTATCCCACGCTATTTGTACTAGGAATGGTGGGGTATAACAGACTAGAGGTGAGGCGAGAACTGGCCCTCGCTTCATATATATGGAAGGTATTGAGAGGGAAGTTATGCAACCCCGGGGTCCTGTGCGCCTTGTCGCTGTGCGTCCCGGAGCGGTACGTGTGGCGCCGGCGCCGGCCGCCGCTGCTGGCCGAGCCCGTCGCTCGCACGAAGCTGCTGCGGGAGGCACCGCTAACGAGGGCTATTCGCACTATCAACAAAGTCGCGATACAGTTGGATGTATTTACATGCTCCCTGAACGAATTTACAAAGGCAACTATGTTATTACTAAGCGATTTGCACTAAATGTCATTTTGTTATTTTATTTCTTATTAATTAAATTGACATCGATTTGATCTGGATTATTAACTTATTTGACATTGTTTTTTTTATGCTAGTTTTAATTTTGTATTATTAAGTTTTTATTTTTTGTTTTTCGTTGTATAAGATCATATTAACTTATATTATTAAACTAAGCATTTACTATCAAAATGTCCGTGGTCTTCGAACAAAATGTTTGGAATTATACAATAACATACTTCATAACGACTACGATTTAATATTCTTAACTGAAACTTGGTTACAGAGCGATGTCTTAGACTCGGAACTATGCGATTTTCGATATGACGTATTCCGTTTCGATAGGAACCTCGAACTAACAAAAAAAAGTACCGGAGGCGGCGTAATGGTGTGCGCTCGCCGCGACCTTTGTGCTACGATGTCCCGCGAGTGGTCGTGCTCGGGCTCGGGCATCGAATCACTTTGCATTTTTATACCTGCCCGCGCTCTCGGCGCCTCGGTCGACATGCTCGCGGCGATCTCATATCTCGCGCCCGATGAAGATAACTTACCGTCCAATCTAAATGAGATAAAATCCAATATTTCACGTATGGTTGGAGTGCACCCGAAGTCTAATTACTTAATACTGGGGGACTTTAACTTACCTTGTATCTCGTGGAGTACTGAGCTAGGTTATAGTTTAATAAGCCAGGGGAAAACGGATTACCAAATTGCCGCGATGTCGTTTGTGGAGGACTTGCAATATGCAGGGTTAACTCAACAAAATTTTATCATGAATTCTTGCAATAATATATTGGATCTTTGTTTTAGTAATCAGCCATTGTGTGTTACACAATGTCAACCTATCTCTAAGCTAGACGTTTTTCACCCTTCATTTACTATTGACATTTTAGACCTGTACATAAAACCGTTTAAGAGTAATAAAGTCCCCCGTTTTAACTTTTTTAGATGTGACTACGAAAAAATTAATGATCGCTTAGGTAAAATAGACTGGGTGAACATTTTAAACACTCGTGACGTAAATAAAGCAGTTAATATTTTTTATAATACGTTGAATGAATGCTTCTCATTATTTGTACCAATATCGTATCCTAACAACGAATGTTATCCTGTATGGTATAGTTCTTCACTCATCAAAATAATACGCGAAAAATCCAAATTACACCGTAGATGGAAAAGGTTTTCAAACCCACGCGATTATGATGAATTCTCCCTACTTAGAGCTCGACAGAAACGCGTCCAGGATCAGTGCTTCCAACGTTTTACTCATAATTTGGAATCGCATATCAGGCGCTCGCCGAAGGTTTTTTGGAAGTATGTAAAATCTAAAAGGGGTGGTTCTAACTATCCTAATTGTTTCCAGTTAGAAAACAACAACTACACGGGTGGCAAAGAAATCTGCGACGCATTTAATATGTTCTTCGAAAGTGTGTTCACTACTACAGCCTCATCCACGGACCCTGTCAATGTCCCTCAGTGCAGTAATAATTCAGTATTGTCCAGTATCGATATAACTTGTAATACCGTCTTAAAATTTTTACAAACTTTAGATAAATCTAAGGGGCCAGGTTGTGATGGAGTACCACCAATTTTTCTAGCATCATGTGCCGAAAGCCTCGCACTTCCTTTAACCATTCTCTTCCAAATCTCACTAGAACAAAGTATTTTCCCGGAAATCTGGAAAAAAGCCCACATCATTCCAATACACAAAAAGGGTTCAAAATCAAATATCGATAATTACCGACCCATTTCGATTCTTAATACTATCGGGAAACTTTTCGAATCAATTGTATTCGATAGTATATATCCTCTAGTAAGTAACGGTATCTCAGATAGTCAGCACGGTTTCCTTAAAGGACGTTCCACAGTTTCCAATTTAGCTAGCTTTTCAAATTATGTTCTGACCGAAATGGAGGGTGGTGGGCAGGTTGACGTGATATACACGGACTTCGAGAAAGCGTTCGACCGGGTGGATCATGCCATCTTGCTCGCAAAACTTCAAGCACTTGGAATCCATGGTGATTTACTACGGTGGATCAAATCCTATCTCTCTAATCGTTCTCAAGCTGTAGTTCTTGGTGGCTTCAGGTCCGATTATATCAAAATCCCATCTGGCGTACCCCAGGGATCGCACCTCGGACCTTTATTTTATAACGCATACATATATGATATTGACAAGTGTTTCGTTAACGCCCGCCATCTGTTATACGCAGATGACAAGAAAGTTTTTATGCATGTTAAATCCATAGCCGACTGTAAGCTCCTGCAAAGTGATCTTAATAATCTACTTGAATATTATTCAAATAACAAGATAACATTAAGCATCAGCAAGTGTCAGTGTATTAGTTTTACTCGGAGAACTAAACCGCTAACATTTTCATATAATCTTAATGGCGTTGCAGTGCAGCGGGTCAATGTGGTGCGCGACCTGGGTGTAATGCTAGACGACAAGATGACCATGAGGAATCATGTCGACCTAATAGTGAATAAGTCTTTTCGTAATCTTGGCTTTGTGATGAGGACCTGCAAACCCTTTCAGAATATATTAAGTTTGAAAATAGTATACAACGCTTTTGTAAGGTGTATTCTAGACTATGCTTCACCGGTGTGGTCAGTCTGCTATGCTACTCACAAAGATCGAATCGAAAGAATCCAAAAAAAATTCGTATCGCATTTGAATTACAAGTTTCATAAATCTTTCGCTACGTATATCGACAGCTGCAAAGAATATAATCTTTTAACACTTGAAGACAGACGTAAACTGGCTGATATGAGCCTGCTTTTCGACATAATTAGGAATCGTATTGACTGCCCAGAGCTACTATCGGGTTTATTGTTCCGAGTCCCGAAACGTCGTACTAGGCATACCACTCTGTTCCAAGTTCCCTTACACACGACTAACTACGGTTCCAACGCTGTATTATCTCGCATTCCTCATCTATACAACAGAGAGTTTAACATGATTGATCCATTCATCGGGTCCAAAAATAAATTTAAAAATGAAGTTTGCAGGATACTATCGAAGGGGTAAACGATGATACTAGGCAATAATTTAGTATAAAATCTAATTTGTCTCATGTTAATATTTCGCGTACACCAACGGATTTGCTAAGTTTCTTAACTTGCCTAAATTGTGATGTAAAAAGCCGTACATATCCAAATTACTACGTTGTTGTAGTTATTAGAGTGAAATTTAATTTAAATATGATAAATAGTGTATACACAGTCTAAAAAAGGCAAGTGACAATAAGATATTTATTTGCAAATGAAACATTTATATATTTTTTTTGTTTTTTTGGCATATATACATATTATTAAAAATAACATGTAACTATTTGTATAGTATAACTATTAAATAGCTGTATAATATATATTAAAAAAAAAAAAAAAAGATCTGCGCTGTAGGTGTGGAAAACATTTTCACGTCAGTGGGTACTTTTACCTTTTCAACAACAAGGCAATTATATGTCTTCGATGTTTTTCAATCATGCCTTAAGTTTAAATTTTTTGTCATTGCACACTTGCATTACCTTATCTCAATTTGTTATAGTGTTATAACCTAGACTTCTCAGTACTTCTGTATTTTTTGTAATTAATGGATGACTGTTATTGGCCTTCTGATATGTAAACCATTTAATGTAAATATTATAATTACGGCTGTTGTTATCCTGAATACCAATAAATAAATAAATAAATAAAATATTGACATTGTATATTTTTAACCTCGACATTTATTATTTTAATTTTGTAACAATCTTTATTTGCATCTCTTTTTTATTTAATGACTTTAATTTTTTTCTTTTCGTGTTATTTTTAATTGGAAATTTGTGTTTAATGCCTATTTAGCTTATCTATCGCATTGGGGCTGCCTGTAATGATAGATTTAAGTTATTGATTATAGAAATAAATAAATAAATAAATAAACATTCCGATTCCGATTGAGTATATCGTCGTGTGGCGTTTCAAAACATCCTTGTAGCGCAGGAACTGCCCCCCATGACTGCGTGTACAGGGCCATGGTTCTCCCAATCCTTACGTACGCCGCTGAGACTAGGTCTCAGGCTAAGCTAAGAGATATCTACTACCTATCGCGTTCTATTTTAGTGCGAGTAAGACGACTGACGAATTGTATGTGACAGCTAGATGCTCGGTTGACTGTGGTGGCTAAAATCTTTAAAGAAGTTTTAATTCGTATAATTTTGACATTAAGCAAATTTGTAATGTAACTTTTATCGTGAAGTAAATAATCTAATCTAATCTTAATCTACTCTACATATAATATTACTCTATTGTAAAGGCGAAAGTAGGTGAGTGTCTTTATGTTTTTGTATGTTTGTTACCTCTTCATGCTAAAACGGACCAATTTTGATCAAATTTAGTATAGAGGTAGTTCACACTGAAGCTAACTTTTATCCCGAAGCAATGTAGTGTTCCCGTTGGATGAACAAGGAATTAAAATGTATGTAATCTCCATACCGATTTGTAGCCAAGCATAGATCACCAACCTTTTTTCTGTGGTAATAAAGACACGTGAAACAAAAACATTCGGCCACTAGCTACACATGCTTCACACTGTTAAAACACCACTGGATCTTTGTAAAAACTTAAAAACACCTATTAAATAAACCGTACAGGGACAGACACTAAAACTATATAGTCACGTGTAGTTCGGGGAACCGGTTAATTATCTTTTGTAAACTAATAAAATGTTATACCAGAATGCTGGAAAAATAATTCTTAGGGAATTAGGCCGCGGTAGCGCTGCCGGGGGTTTGGTGTACTGTCAGTGGAGGTTCACACTCAAATAGTAATAGAGACGACGCGGTTGGCGCTGTTTGTGGTGCAGCTGCCTATGGAGCCGGCGGTCCTGGGTTTGAAACCCAGCCAGGGCAAATATTTGTGTGACGAACTCGAATATTTGTTCATGGGTCATGGATGTTATCTTTAATTGTACTTATTTATATATTATGTATAACGTCGTCTAGGTATAATAAGGGTGTTTACTAATGTTTCGGCAAAAAAAAATTGGCATACATTTTTGGCGAAATTTATATTGCAAAATTTTAATTGTGCATAATAAAAATGTTACCAAATGAACAAAAGTGCGAAGTAAAGTTGTGCCAACGATTGATTTGCGAAATAGAATTGCTGTGAAAAGTTGGTTGTGAAGTGAAATTTGGCGAAACATACTTATTTCGCTGAAATGGTAGAACCCTACTACGGGTACCAAGCTTTGCTTAGTTTGGGACTAGGTCGATTTGTGTAACAATGTCCTTTAAATATTTATTTATTATAGTGTGGTTTTTGGGGTACCGTGCGAGAAAAATGGCGCGGTTGGTGCAGTGGTAGTCCAACTGCCTACTGAGCTGACGATAAAAACAAATACTAGTGACTGCGAGCTGTCTAAGATAACTGTGACACGCAACTCTGTTGCGCGACAAATACTACCTGTCACTTTAGTTTCAATACCGTGCGAGCAAGACAGCACGTCTAGCATAACTTTGACATAGCATCACCCGTCACTATCTCATAGTACTGTACAGATAGAGACGGGTAGTATATCTCGCGCTAGAAAGAGTCGCGTGTCAAAGTTATGCTAGCCGTGCAGGTGACGCTGAGTCACGCGACAAGCGAAATCGCGGCAAGATATGCTAGCCCTGCAGGCCCCCTTTAGCTTCTACATTCACCAGGAGAACATGAAACATAAGAGTCTCGTGAAAAAATAACTTTTACTTATCCTCGCTCAGCGCAACTGATTCTATTGGTTAACAAAAACACATCCCTCGCTCTCGCTACGCATCCTCCCACTGGTGCAAACGCAGCCTTAGTGTCGCAGAAGAGTTTCAGGCTCGCTTTAGCTTCTACATTTACCAGGAAAACATGAAACATAAGAAAAACTTCGTAAAAAGGCAGCATTAATTCGCGTTAGGAGGCGCTACCGGTTCTCAATTAGCCACAGTCTCGCGTTTAGCGTTCTAAATTTACCAGGTGAATATGAAACTAAAGAGAAAACTCGTAAACGTACACATACACATACACATACATTCAAATCAAATATGTATAATTATGATGGAGTGTACTGGAAACTGGTAGCTGTAGAAGTTTGAATTGTTTTGACGTTTTGAAACTCCGACGTGTCTCCGTCATTAAAAAAAATTGAAAGGTAAGGGTAAGGGTATTCTGTATGGGTAAGGATCATACACACACTACAGTAGAATCATTTATGCGCAAATTTGACTCGCAATTAGCCAATGATAGGCTTTGCATCCGGTCCTTATGACTTTGGTAAAATGTCAGACACTGGCGTAGATATTTCTTAAAAAGAATATCATTGATTTCAAATGATAGAATGAATTCGCGATCTAGCCTGCGAAAGTGCATGTACTATGATAATCATAAAATTATACTCTTTATTGTGCACCTCATGAAAAAGATTAATAACAAAGAGATAAAGCAACGTTAAATAGGGTAACAACAGGCGGTCTTATATGATATACTTGAATAGTATAAATGATTTACAGATCGTTGTAATCTCATTATTTACACCTCTCGCTGCAACGCAAGGCGACACCCCCTACATTTGGTGGAGGTGCGGGATATTTTTCATAAGGTAGTCAGTCCACATTGTAGGACACCTTCCCTTCCTTAGCTAGAAGAAGACGAATAAGAAGAAAAAGAATTAGAAGAAGAACAAGAAGAAGAAACTAGGTCTTTTGTTTGCAAATGTAGCAGACTAGACGCTTTAAAGGTTCAATTATTTTATTGACCGAGCTAGCGCAGCGTCTTCGTTTCAGCTTGGGCTAAAATTCTTTCATATGTACACCGTATGTCCAGATTTCCGACGGTTCTCGTCTATAGGCCGCATTTTCTCAACCGATTCTCGTGAAATTTTTGTGATCAGGCCGTCTAGCACAACTATGCTTCGCGATTCTTGTCGCGTGAGATAGCGCTACCCGTCACTCTCTCACATTACTGCACAGAAAGAGATGGGTATAATTATCTCGCGCAAGAAATAGTCGCGTATGACAGTTATGCTAGAAGCGCTGGTTTGATAATTACATACTTACATTTATTTGTCGATTCAGTTTTTCGAAATTTAAAAATATTGCGTAGTTATGGGATTTAAGATTTAAAAAAACAGCCATATCGAAGCAGACTCACGAGGTTTACTGCTCCCAGAGCCATTCATTAAATACCGACTCAAAACCCCCGGTAGAGGCGCAGATGCCTCTGCCAATTACAACGCATGTAAACTATTCCGGAAAAGAAAATATTCGTCGTCTTCTAATTATTTGTCTATTGTACAATAATTAGAAGCTAGGGATTCGGGTTAACACTGACGGTACGGCAGTGGTTTGTTTTTGTTGTTTTAGAATAAAACAAGACAACATTCGACTATGTTTTTTCATCAACGCTCTATGTAACGTAATCAAAATAAAACTACCTAAATATTGCGTACCGTACTAATATTATAGAATCGAAAGTTTGCGTGTATGTATCTTTGTTACGTCGTCACGCCGAAACGGCTTGGCGGATTTGCATGGAATTTGGAACAGAGATAGTTCATATCCTAAATTAACACATTATATACTTTTTATCCCATAGAAAAAGGCATGGTTCCCGTAGGAAAGTGTACCCTGATTTCAACGCCAGCGAATCCGCCAGGCAAAAGCTAGTAGGGACAGAATTAAAAACAGTCTGTATAGAGTCTTAATAAATTTAAAAGTAAAAATAATAACGTTAAAAAAAATTGAGAAGACATGGTTGGTAAATAAATGTTACTATTGCGTTAATTAATATCTAGACACTTCGACATATTACATTAAAATTACATATAATTTAATTGTTTTTATATTATTTGTGATAAATATGGTATTATAGTAAGTAATAGCACATCCAGTTAGACTAATGTGTAGTTTTGGTAAACTGGAAGTAGGTAATCAACGCATAGCCTGCGTAGGTATAGATGGTAGCAGGATATCTTCTTACCGACTACGGAGAAGTAAAAAGTGGTGTACTTATAATCATAATCATAAACGATTACTGTTCATCTTACAGTAGCATTTACAGTGAACTGTGAAAATTTAGTACAATTGCTTTAAAAAATCAGTAAACGTATAAAGCGGTCTGTCCACTGTTATATTTAGAGTGAACAAAGTAAGGGCGCGCGTCCACCGCCGCTCGGTAGCGCGCGTTTGATATGTTTCTACCTGTTTACCGGTATTGTCGGAAGCATCCGTGCTGCGTTTAGCCTATGCTGTACTTTTACAATTTAGTTTGAGCTACTTGCATCGACCGACTGCACGATTAACGTAAAATGGTACCTACAATAAACGCCCCTATCCCCATTCAGACTAAGAGTCGTTAGTTTTCACTCAAACCGACTGAAATATGAAGTTACGTACTTACGTTAAAATATACCTTAAGTAATATTGACGGTTGAACGTTTTCCACCGGGACATACCAATAAATAAATAAACTTTATTTCGTGTCCGCAACTTCGTCCGCTTAACGACTTTTCTTTACCGTAGTCTACTCGATTATCCTATCTTTGGATGTTCAGCTCAGCTATCCCTGTACCAAAATTGGTTTAGTGCAGCGGTTTCGGTGTGATGAGCGGACAATTTTTTTTTTACCAACGCTGTTAAGATTTCTGCTGAAATAATGTCCGTAAAAAACTGATGTTCCATACAATATAGGTCATAAATGATGCCTCGAAGAGAGACGAAACACGTATCGGGGACAGATTGTGCATTGAATAAAAAACACAAAGGTCTAATTATTATAGGCATTAGGCATACTAGGCAAGCCAGTAACTAGCACTACAGCACTAGCAAGTAGTAAACGCGGCATCTTTCAAGCGGATGGGCGAGTTGTCTATGCTCCGATTTATATTTAAATCGGGCGCGAAGGTTCATTCCCGTATGGATTGTCAATAAACACCGTGTAAGTAGATAGCACACTTGCTGATATTACGTCGGAGTAATCTAGTTATACAATGCTATTGAATTCTAGATTTCAGTATTCTATGGAGCGGGGTCACGGTTTCAGGAAAAATCTTAATAGCGAGATGCAGTATCGTCTTTCGTCGCCATGCCAGTCTAGCGCCATCTGTTGGTCACATTATTTTGTGCTCTCATCACGCCGACACAGCTCGACCAATTTTAACCAATTTTGGTACAGGGGTAGCTGGAGATCCAATGATGGTATGGGGTCCTTTTTCGTGGTTACGATAAAAAAGTTATACGCGCACAAAGTTGCGGGCACTTTCTAATACAATTGAATATATTTTTACCTGTAAATAAAATGTACATTTAGTTGACATCAATTTGCAAGCATTTTACGAGGTGGTCATCACGAGATCTCCTCATTTCATTTGAGGTTTGGAAAATGCCACTAAAACTTCAATATTGACTGTAATCCTGTCACTAGTTGAGCCGAATATCTTGAAGATAGATACAAACTTTATTGATCCACAACAACAAGAGTAACATTAAATGTATAAGCTCAACAATTTAGAAGACAAACTGCTTTAATTTCCACTCATCATACATAAAAACCACCTCGACTAACAAGGCTTCTGAAAAAAATCGCAATCAAATCGGTTCATCCGTTAAGGAGCTGAATTCGATGCCACAGATCTATCTGATCACTACACGTGATAAATGTATAACAGTCCTCTTTCTCGCTCGGGGTTTTTAAATTCATCAACAGCATTTGAGGCTTATTAAATGGGAGGCAATAATAAATAAACAATAAAACAAAGCATACAGTGAAACATAGAACCTCTTTCTCTTTATGAAGTCTTTTGAAAATCTTATAAACAGGAGACCGGTTAACCCTTCGGTTAACTCGTGGTAATCCAACATCCCGCCAAAAACATTTTATGTAAAATTGGCGGCCAAGACTCACATTCTCATAACGCTATCGCTGTAAAAAAGTTATCAGATCCCAGGAAAAGCCAAGCCCCTAAGCCCTGACTTTACTAACCCCACCACCTTGGTTTAAAAAGTATGGCATCAACTGGCTTCAAGCCCCTAAGCCCGGAGTTTACTAACGACTTATTTACGGTACGTTACTCTATATGAAACGGCCAAGCCATACTTTTGAAACCAAGGTGTAGGGTTAGTAAACTCTGATGATGTTGCAGGCGGCAGCATCTTTTTTCCGCGTTTACTAGGATCTTAACAAACTCGAGGAGTTTCAATTTCAGCTATGACCTACATACGCTGTGGGTTCATTCATACCAGTGCACTAGATATAATTTTCTAGCGTTTGGAAGTGCGCATGTCCAATAAACCCTTATACTCGTATTATACGAAGCAAGTATACACTTACGAGCAATATAAACAACAATATTTTGTATGGCGATCCCTTACTTAGTATATGTGTTGTTGTTGCTATTGCGTGTAGTAGTAAATTGAAGTGAAAGGGAAGCTATACTATAATGGTAAATCAATGTAATAGAGTGAGATGCGACGAGGCGAGGTAGTTTTCCCGGGTATAGGCTAGACTAACTATAATGTTGTTTGGTGCATTTTCCCGTCAACTCCTGAAAGTTGATTCCTTGCGTTTATGCTCTCCTGGTAGACGCGGAAGAGAAATTTGCTCCAAGCCCGCTAAGGGTACTCTGCGTAATACAGAAAGACTGTCGAACATTACGTCTGTTAGGTAGCGCAGATAACCGTATAGGTACTAAAATTATTCTGGGATTGTAACAATAAGAATATAATACAGTGCCACCTAGCGTGCTACTGACAACATCTTGACGTTTCGTGAATCTGTTGCCCATTCATGACGTCTTAGTTACCGTAGAAATAAAATGTTCCATGCCGTCCCTGGTAGATCCTATCTATCTATCTGATTATGAGAATGTGAAAAGTACATTAAATTATATCAAAATAAAAATAAATTGGAACACAATCTTAATTACGACATTGTATTCAATTTTACATTCATTTTCATCGACAATAATTTACGTTTTCATTATTTCTTTTACTTTGTTATTTTTAACATGGTTTCATATATTTTCGAAGTAGTGACTGTATAAAGGCGTTGGCGCCATATAACCGAACCACACCCATCTTGGATTTCACCAGGATATCAGAAACGGCAAAGAGCTTCTAGCCATATGTATCGGGCACTTCTGATAAAAGGCTCCTTACACTTGGCTAAATTTAGCATCCTAAGTGAGGGATGCAGCAATGCGAAGGAGTGAGATGGAGTTATCTCCATACGTGTCTCACATATGGCTGCATCACTATCGTTAGTGACTAATTTAGAAAAGTTTAATAGCCGCAAAAACACTACGTACACATTGACGCGAGTAGAAGTGAGACCCAGATATACATTGACGTTTCTTTAAATGTGTTGGAGTTTTTTTTACTTAAAAAGGTTTTGAATCGTATGAGATAGTGCAAACCGGCTGGCTCGACGGGATAGTCCCGCCCTCCGCCACATTATTGACTATCGGATGCAGTGCAGCCAAACCACTCACAATTTAGAAAAAAAAAGAGATAGTAGAGTAACATCTCGCGGTTCCCGACCGGAACGCGCCGCACACGTGCGGTTGATTGTTAGCGCTGGGGTTAATTCCGTCGCCGCTAATTGACTTCTAAACGGCTAAGTAACGCCTAGTGCCCTCACTGATTGAGCCGTTCCCGATTTAAAAACTGTTCCGATTTCAAATAACGCGTCTCAGTTTCGAATTTCGAATTACGTTCTTGTTCTTGAAAGATGTTGACATCGGAAAAGTCAGTGTGTGTCTCCTGAGCTCAATTAAAAAAAACCGTTCTAGTTAATTTCAAATTACAACGCACGATTCTGATTTTGAATTTCAGATTCTGTTATTTTTTTATGTGTTATCCTTTATAACACGCAGTCACTGATTTTGATCGACGGTTATTAACAAATTGTTCCAATTTTAAAATTGTTCGGTGTTGAAAATTTAATCTCGATTACATTTTATAACTTACTAATTATTTTGTAAAATGACGTGTTTTAAAGAAATGTTTATTGCGGGTGCGGTTCAATTTGCATAAAAACTTTTAGCATATTTTCATTTAACTACTTTCAAAATGCATAATAAACACATTGTATAAAAACAAAACTCATAATTTTGTCAAGCATAATATTTAAACATCATAACCATTAATAATCATAATAACATTCGTTATAATGTTCATAAGTCATAATGTCACTTGGTATAACATTCATTCAGAATAATTATGAAAACTCATAAAAACACTTAAAATAATTATCAAGTTGCATAAATATCATACCTATCAAATAAGTCCTGAATAAAAAGTTGTTGTGAGCACTGAAATTGGTAGGTTATGGTTATTTTTACCCTAAAAACGAAACTGCTCCAAGAGATAGGTAGGTTAGGGCCTTATCACACTTGCGATTTGCGAGCGTATTTTCTATACAAATAAGTGACGCGGCGAACACGCTGCGCGATCGCCTTCATACAAAATACGCTCGCAAATCGCAAGTGTGATAAGGCTCTTAGGGTTTTTTTACCCTAAAAAGGAAACTGCTCCAAGAGATAGGTAGGTTAGGGTTTTTTTTTATGACCCTTAAAACGAAACTGCTCCCAGAGATAGGAAGGTTAGGGTTTTGTGCCCTGAAAACGAAACTGCTCCGAGAAATAGGTAGGTTAGGGTTATTTTTTTTATGACCCTAAAAATGAAACTGCTCCAAGAGATAGGTAGGTTAGGGCTATTTTTTTTTTATAACCCTAAAAACGAAACTGCTCCCAGAGATAGGTAGGTTAGGGTTTTTTTTATGACCCTTAAAAGGTAGGTAACTGTTCCTAATTTGGCTCGGCAATGGGGAAGAATGAATAAGAAAAAAATATTATATTTTTTGGATGTATTTATTTAGGCAAAATTTATGCTTTAAGTTATTATGAAAAAAGTATGATATGACAATGGTATAGTATACAAAGTGACTATTATGCTATTAGTCTATTATGCAATTAAACTATTATAATTTTCGAAATTATGCAATTCGTTTGTATGCATTTTGTTTTTATGCTATATGTATTTTTTTATATGATCACTTATGCAGGTTGAAATTATGCAATTTGTTTTATGCAAAATGAAAATTCGCAAATTGTTGCCATGCAAAACACTACACACCCGTTTATTGCGTACAATATTTGTTTTCTTATACTGAAAGTGGTTAAGGTACCTAATGAAATTCATGGTAAATTCCGTTGACTTCTCAGAAAACAAAACTCACACTAAACATCACTAAAAACCACCTTTGCCTCAAAGTTGAATGAGGATCATCTAAAATTAGCGAATACTTAAATAAAAATTACTCATTGCCTCCAGAAAGTACGTAAGTAGGTACGTACGTTTTTTATCATTCACGAAGCCAGTTGTTTATTCTGCCACGTGCGTTTTATTCACATCGCCCGCTGAAATATTAACTAAACAAACCATTACACTAAAAAAGACTCACGAAACTTTTAAACAGCTCTCTTTTCATTACTGATTCAGATTACTAGTGAGTAGAGTTAGGTTATTTTTAACGCGCAATGGATAGCGAGTTTTTGTCTTAGTCGGGTGGTGTGGTAAGAGGAAATTATTAGGTGAATGTGGTATTTTAATGTACACAATTAATTAGTCGTGATGTTTCCAGGGAGCGCCGTGATTGGCCAGTGTTCTGAATAGAATGTCGGTGCCCAATAATAATAAATAAAGGTTTGTGGAAACGGCGGGAAAATAAATTGCAATTGGCTAGTTAAAAACTACGGAAATAAACTCGTTTCTGGTGTTTTAATCAGTAATTACCTTACGGAAAAAGTTCATGTTATGAGATAAGTAGGTATGTTAAAACTAAATAAAGTGCTGTGTAAATTTTAACCTTTTGCGCTTATCGAAAAAAATGTGCGTCTATCGTCTTCATTCTTAAATGTATTTAGTTTGAGACGGATTTTCAATAACTGGTATTTATGTATACTATACGCATAATTGTTTATGAGAACGACAGATACAATAAAAGTCTGTTAAAATCTTCGTTTTTTTTAAGGCAAGATTCACACGTGCGTTTGCTTGTTTGTTCAGCAAGTGTCCGCGTCTTTAAACGGTTTTATCGTTTGACAAAAAAAAAAATCGATCGTAATTGGAATCTGCTTATAAGTATACAGGATTTTGAAGTTTGAACTTCGTTTTGTGTCATCCTGCTCATACAAATAGTGTTACTTAAACTTCGATTCCGGATATATCCTCAAATTTAATAAAATCTGCGATGGAAATAAGTTTGAAAGGCGTTCACACGTGCGTGTGTTTGTTTGTTCAGCAAGTGTCCGCGTCTTTAAATGGTTTTATTGTTTGACAGCCGCAATAAAACGCGCGTTTATTTAATCGTGTGTTATTGCCGAGGATATTATCAGTGTTACGCCATCTTGGCTCAAATAAATAGACAATATTATTCTATACCATGTTACAGTTCTAATTTTTTTTTCCATTGCAAAGGGTTGTGAAGTTTTGATATAAGGAAATACCTTAACAGCGCGATTCACCTTTTGCACTTTTTTTTTAATAAAAACAATGATATTGCTTTATTAATATGGACTTTGCTGAAAGTAACAAAAAAGCTTGATTCAAGTAATTTACTTTTGTTTCATTATAGGTACACGTTGATTACCGCCATCTCTTAACCATTTTCTTATATATATGCTTTAGAAATGTGGTGTTGGAGACGAATGTTGGGAATATCATGGACAGAATTTCGGACCAATGTCTCCATCCGCGAAGAATTCTGCGTCAAGCAGAATCTGTCCGCTTTGGTCCAGTCACGTATTCTCAAAATTTTCGGACACGTTTCAAGGCGAAACAATAACTCCATAGAGCGTCTCGTCGTCCAGGGCAAAGTGGAGGGAACCAGATCACGTGGAAGATATGCGAGGGACCGACCAGATCAAATCGGCTGTGGGCGGATCTTTACATGAGTGCACCAGAATGTCTGTGAATCGCGAGAAATGGCGTAATATCATACCATACAGCGAACAATATCTGCCTCTAATAGTACTAGCAGTTGATCACGACCGCTCTGTAAAGAGTGAAACGACTAAGAAGAAAAAGATACCTAGTATAGTATATATGTATATATTTTAGGTGCATCACATCAAAACGGCTAGGGTTTTTTTTAGCCAATATTGATTCAGAAATATCTGGAAATCTAAAGAAATATAATATACTTTTTACCCGATCACGGTAAAGGAGGGTAACGCTGTCTAAGACGCCATGTTGAAACATTTTTTTCATGTCATAGGGGGGGAAAACGAGTAAACGGATTGCCTGATGGAAAGCGATTACCGTCGCCCATAGACACCTGCAACACCAGAGGAGTCACAATAATTGCGTTGTCGGCCTTAAACGGCCGGTACTGGCTGTTCCATAACTAGAAAATAAACATAAACGTTGTTTCAGAAGCTTTGTTCTTTCCTATTTGTTTTATTGCTTTGAATGCTGTGACGGAGCGGCTTCCGACCAAGACAACATACACAGGTATGGTATGACGTTGATAGGCTGTGGAGATCAAAAGTATTTTTAGTAGTGAAGTATTTAATATATACAAGCGGTATAATTGGTTAAAGGGACCGTTTCCATATCAACTCGCATGACAGGGACCTATACGTAGCACACGTTCTGCATAAGCGCTTATAATTATAGCCTTTATACAGCTTAAATTAGAGTTTTAATGGCTGTATAGGTTCTTATTCAAACTGACAAACAAACTTGGGGAGAGTTAATACATACATAGTTAAGGTCTAAATAGTAACTAAAACCCGGTCAAGTGCGAGTCGGACTCTCGCACGAAGGGTACCGTACCATCAAATAAAACGGCAAAAAAATCACGGTTGCTGTATGGGAGCCCCACTTAAATATTTATTTTATTATGTTTTTAGTATTCGTTGTTATAGCGGCAACAGAAAATATACATCATTTGTGAAAATTTCAGCCGTCTAGCTCTAGCTATCACGGTTCATGAGATATCAGCCTGGTGACAGACAGACGCTCGGAGGAGTCTTAGTAATAGGGTCCCGTTCTACCCTTTGGGTATGGAGCTCTAAAAGGGCCTAAACAATACCTATTTGTTTACGTGATAATTACCATTTTAAGAAACAATAATCCATAATTAACATCTGAGTTAACCAAACTACTTAGAACTAGAGGCTCAGTGAGCTGTAGAACATCGGTTTTTTTTTAATGGCTGATATCTGAAGTTTTTAACGCTTTCAACCCAGCCATTTTGAAAAATAGTAACTCCCAAAATTTAACAAACGGACTTCGTAATTTTTTAATAAATGAAATGATCCCGCGTTTAATTCCATATTTAGAATTATCATCCGACCACCCAACTTATATCAAAACACACCGCGAAGAAACAATCAATCAATCAATCAAGAACTACACGCGCCCTAATGTACTTGTATGTACTTCTTAAGCCACTTGATTTTAGATCCTAGTGAATTGTTTTAAGGTTGACCGTTTTGTAAATCATAGATGAATCCTTTCATAAAAGCAATCAAATATTTTGACCGCTACGCGTAGCTAGCAGTATTTTGACACCTGATTGAAAGGAAAAACAATTAAAATCGATGTATTTCCAACTAAACAACGATAATATTTAAAGATGAGCTTCTAACTTAAGATTAAAAAGCAATATTAAGCCACGAGCATACGGCTGGAGTAAACAACAGAAAAACTAAAATTAACTTCAGTTTTTGTTTCAATTCCATCAACCACGAAAAAGGCTTATTCTTAGAATTGTTATTTGATTCTGGTTTAGTCACATCTAATCTAAGTTAAAGAAAAGTACATTACCATGCAGACGCCGGGAAATAAGGGCTTGCGGCTGAGTAGGTATAGACATATATATATATATACGATAGTGGTACGAAGCCGGCAAACCCGTTTCACGGCTGAGGCATATATAGTGCTTTTCTCAAACATATGCAATGAAATAAAAAAATACAGCACTCAAAATTAAAAAAAAAATTACTTTCCGGCTTAGGCCTTTAATTTTGTATGAAATTCCTTTACAGTTCTCTCGACGTGACACTTCGAAGCCTGTTTTAACCGATATATGACGATATTTCATTGCATATTTGAGAAAAACAAATAACTAACCTTTATAATATCCATTATATCCAACTAATGAGGCCGTTTTGGGGGACTTGGGGGTAGCGACTTTTTCTTCCGCGTTTACCAGGAGCCCATAAAACTGAGAAGTTTAAATTTCAAATGTGACCTAAATGCATTCCTTCTAAAGGGCACTAGATGGCATGCACTATAAATGTCTAGTACACAATAGACCGAATTAGGTCTAGCTGTTAGTATGGATGAGATGGTGCAGCAATACCCTATAAAAAATCAAGATAGTTGGCACTTGTCAATATCAAACCATTGAAATTTTTCCATGTACAAGTGTCAACCATCGACCAGTTATTTTTCATTGGGTTTTGTAGGCAGAGAGCCCTTCAGCCAAAAGGAAAATAAAATGTCATGAGAAACATTTAAAGAAATATTATGGAAAAACTAATGGCGAGGGAAAAGTAAAGAGCTGCAGTTTGTAGATCCATATAGGACTATCGGAAAAATATAATTTAATTGTCTCCCAAAAGCTGTACCCTGGGTAGGTTATTAGCTAATATTGTAAATATACAGCGTGTATATTTGATACAACCGCAAACTTTACGGGGTCATAGTAAAGGCACTTATTAATATATTGATCCGTAAATTATGGAAAAAAATCTACCTTTTTTTTCATACAAAATCCATACTAATCCATACTAATTCCATACTAATATTAGGTATAAATGCGAAAGTGTGTCTGTCTGTCTGTCTGTCTGTCTCTCTGTCTGTTACCTCTTCACGCTTAAACCGCTGAATCGATTTTGATGAAATTTGGCATGGAGATAGTTTAAGATCCGAGGAAGGACATAGGATAGCTTTCATCCTGGAAATTATCCCTAAAAAGATTTTAAAGTGAGTAAGTAACTCATGATGACATTGATTCCCCTGTCGAAAATGTAATTATTAGACCAAAAGCACAATTGCTCTTACATTTGCTTAGGCGCTCTTAATAATCCCTTTTATTAAGTAAGGTGATTAGGCGGATATCTATCGTGTTGTACGAGGTTGCTTCCATACTTCCAAGTTCCATGCGGACGTAGTCGCGGGCAAAAGCTAGTACCTACAAAATAATTCAACACGCAATGTATTTGTTTGTTGTTGTTTGTTGACATTTAACATCGTGATGTCACAAAGTCACAACTGTCACTAGTAATAACTACGCCATACATTGCTGCTCAGAAAATTTTCAAAAATTAATTACGCTATGGTAGTTAACGCTAAATTAATCATTGTTATAATGTATCAGATTATAGCACTAAAATCTCCGTCTGGCTACAATATGCGGTTATATCAAATATACGCGCTGTATATAAAATTTGATAAAATAAGATGTTGCGGGTGGCAGTATTCTCTTCCGCGTTCACAAGGAGCGCATACAACTGAGGAGCTTCAAATTCAGAAGCGACCTGAATGCGCTGTGTACATTCCGATGCACTAGGTATGCATGTTGTCCTTCTGCCGATCACCTTATTGTAGTAGTTATAAACGGGATATTATTAAATGCAATCTGTACAATTTTTCAGCACACTAGGTAACTCCGCTAATTAACTGAATGCATATACCAGAAAAACTAATGCTGTGCAAAAAAAACAATTGATTAACTGAACATGTCCTACAAAAAAAACTTAAACATCATACAAAACGAGATGACCTTTTTAACCGAATTCACACCAAAAATATGGTTCGTACATCGGATATATTTGAAAGTTTCACCAAAAATACTGACTTGCACACTAATTATCCTCGCACTGCACACTAAGATCCGACTCGGCCGGGTTAGGTTAGGTTAGTTTTTTTTTTATACCCAGTAAAACAGTTTTGCAAATACCTTTAAATAGTATATTTAATTCGCATTATTTAGTGTCCATAATTAGTGTGCAAGTCAGTATTTTTGGTGAAACTTTCAAATATTTTGATCGAAAAAAGGGAATATATACAGATATCGATTTAAATACATGCCTTAGGTTAGTTTTTTTTTTTATATCCAGTAAAACAGTTTTGCATTATTTAGTGTGCAAGTCAGTATTTTTGGTGAAACTTTCAAATATTTTGATCGAAAAAAGGGAATAATATACAGATATCGATTTAAATACATGCCGTTATAAACTAGCACTGCACTTGGGGGTGGCAGTCATTTGTTTCAGCTTTCACCAGGAGCACATACAACTGAGGAACTATAGTTTCAGGACTGCGCACCAGCGACCTGCAAGCGCTCTGTTCCCATTGAAGTGCAAGTAGTACGCATGTCTGATCTAGGTCTACCCATAATTTTAAATAGTAAACTATTAGCAATGAAGTTGGGAGTGGCTGCCATTTGCTTCCGTGCGCCATTTGCCGCCCTCCTACAGCATGTATCTTCCGCGTCCACTTGAAGCTAATAAAGCTAAGGAGCTTCATAGTCAGGTGACCTGAATACGTCATGAAATCATGCACTAGCTAGATGACATTTTCCAGTGGTTAGTAGTGCGCATGTCCAGATATCTACACTCGCGAGCGATGAAAACTGGCAAACTTTGCATAGCAATTCCACACACAGTTGTCTCGTTTCATTGCACGTAAGAGTAGTAGTAAATTGAAAGTGAAAGTTAGGCTTTACTACAGTGGTCAATCAATGCAATAGAGTGAGATGGCAGGAAAGGGGTAGTTTTCAGGTGTATAGGCGAGACAAATGATCTAGTGCATTGCCGCGTCATAACCCCTGAAAATAAACTCCTCGTTGTTATAATGCCCTAGTAGACGCGGAAGGAAAATTAGTTCCAAAGCTCCAAGGGTGCTTCGATTAAATAAGCGGACTGTCCAGATACCACGTCTGCACTGTACCGTAGTCTACTCTCAAATGATCGCTACATTCGGTACTTGATCGGTACTATCTGTAGTTCGGCTTGAGGCATTTCTTACTGTTGAGAAAACATTAAAATAAATAAGTACAATTTTTGTTGAGCCACATGGCGAATATTTATGAAAGGAACGCGGAAAGAACATGTCTTTTTCTGAAAACGAGATTTTAATTTCAATATATAGAGCAATCAATAATAGACCAAAATCATAACTTAGCATTCAGTTACAAATATAAATATTTATGTAACTTTCTTTTTATCACTTAAAAAGATATGTAGGATACGAAATTTTCGAGTTATTACAATATTATGCAGGGTGAGAAAATTAAATGTCTTAAATGTAGATTTTCCGCAATTTTGTCCAGTTTTGATTACAAACAAAAATTGCATTGAAAAAGAAAGTCAAATGAACTAATGCAAGTGATACGTGACATTGATGTTGTCATTTAAAGATATCGCGAAACTAGACCTATTGTGGTAATAAGTATTTCATCCACATGTCATTAGAAACGTCGAATTCAATCAAGTATCGGTCCAGTAAGGAAGCACCGATAGCCGGACAATCGGCTCTAATGAGCGGGACTCCTGATAATTATCTACCTACACTTTCTGTAACAGCGACTTTCTGATTATAGCTAGGGTTGGCGATACCGGATTGCAAAATGTAATCTAGATCTACTGAGGGCAATAAAAATCTTGAAATTTTGTTTATGGGTAGGAATATTGTCAGAAAACACAAAAAATTATACTTTATAAGGACATAAATGTTGAAATTCCAACTTTCTTTTTTTTTCTACTACCGGCATTAGTATTAATTTTTAGTTAATTTATTTAATAATCTATTCATTTTTTGTAAGTAAGTAAATTTCTAATTTACGTTTTCGCAAATGTACATACAAATACAAATTCTTTATTGTCAACAATTTTGATCATAGGTAGGTACTTACTTATTTTACAAATGACAGAAGGTTTTAACTTATGATTATCACTTAACTTAATTTATGTTTATCACATTGTCTACATTATTAATACCCACTACAATTACGTACATGAGTTACAGAGGTAACGTTACGATTTCTCATCTCCTGGCAGCATTTTTCACACACGTGAATGATATTTGAATACCATCGCAACTTGTTCGGACGACGCATAGATTGTGTTGTGAACGCTATAGTAGTGCAGTGCAGGTTATACAGGGTGCCATCTTGAGAATATGCATGTGCTTGCGTTGCAATTCAAGATGCCAAACGAGAAACGGCACAGACTACATTCGGACGAGTTCAAATGTGAGTTACCAGGAGTCCATATCGTGTAGGCGGTTAGATGAAGCGCGACAGGTGAGGTGGAGGAAATGCAACAGATGGCATTGCACCCTGGGGGTGTAGCCACCCCGAATGCACTAGGTTTCTGCTACCCGGCACTATAGATTGCGGGACTGGTCACTGTTTCTTTTATTTGTTTACTAAGCTTGTTTTACCGACTGACGACGTTTCATTGTATGATCTAGGTCGACCTTAGAGCTTTAAAACAACCAGAGGCTCATTCGCCGTATAAAAACTCTGCCAAAAATGGTATACCTAAACAATCTGTACACAAATTCAAAACTCTCTTATTAATACGGACCCACACTAAAATAATACAACAACACTTATTTAAGTCGTCACACTAATACGAATTCCTTAAAAGTGTTGTTAGGTTCTTTGTTTATAATTTCGAACAAAATAAGCCACTTATAGTCCTTATTATTTTAAATATGGAAATGTCAAACGCCAAAACAGTTGCCAACCGTCAGAATTTATAAGGATTATTTTGAAATCGATTTTGCAATCCTTGATTTCTGATTTGAATTAAAACGTTTATATCGTAAAATATAATGATAACAACCTGTAATATGATATTTAAATACCTAAATATTTTTTTTTTGTAAATAGAGGAAGTAGAACGTTTTTTACACCCAAAAACAGTACATAATATAGTCTTTTTCATGAAGCTACACATCCATTGAGAGTTGAGACCAATGATCAAAATGCGTAAAATCGATTACTATTTAAGTAGTTTTATATAACCACTATGACCGACGACGGTCTTGTACTTTTGGCAATGGCTACTCCAGTTAGTTTTGCTCTAAGAGGTCAACTGTTTACGACTTTCGCCTTTCAGTTCGTTAAGTGCGTTCTAAGCTGGCGGCTAAATACGAGTAATGCTTTGCTCCTGGATATTGCCATGTTTATAGGCACAATTCAGTGGTCCGACTGCTCAATGGTTGCATTTGTGCATCCATTTTGCTTCCGCGTTACCAGGAGAAAATGAATTATAAGAGTCTATCTAGCACCAGCTGCATGCATCAGGCTCTATATCTGAGCTAGATGACGTTGGCGTAGTGTGAAAACTAGGTCAAGTTAATTCATATTGAAGCACATAATAAACATCTAAGCCACCTAACCTAGCATTCCAGTTGTTGTTAAATCGTCACGGGACGCTACTTTTGCAATTGCATAAAAAATAATTGGGTTTTATTTTCCCTAACCCCTTTATTTCTGTATGATACCTAGATTAGTAACAGATGGATTTATCTACAATTAGATTTTCAATAAATCTGATCTTAGTGAAATTTATCTGTCAAATTCCGTTTTAGTTTTGTAACTGTTTCGGCGACGTTCAATTTTCTACCCAGTATTATTTAGTCCACTAGCATCAATATTCCGGGTTTGGTAATTACCTAATCATTATTTAATTATTGAATTTAACAAATACTTAAAACTACTGGTTCTGTGAGCAGTAGGTAGCGTACCTCGCGAGTTTGTTACGAATTTGCTAATTTTTTTAATTATTATGTTTTCAACCCCTATCTCCGTCATTTAAAAAAAACGAAAACTGAATCGACAATATATTACTTAATTATATATTTATCGAACCTACTCACAAAATGCATGAGAATTGGTTGAGAAATGTGACCTGCAAGGTGAGAAAAGCTGGAAAGATGAGAAATCCGTATTTCGTACATCCAAATATCCGGATATACGAAAGAATTTTTGGCCAAGCCGGAACGGAGACGCTTCGCTCGCTCGGTCAATAATTATTAAGTAATTTCGAGTTTTTGAAAAATTTCAATATTTTCTGAAAATAATGAAATTTTAAATAGATTTAACCGGGGGCATGGTACTCGTATTTTGTAGTTGACTGAACGAAGTTGCATTTGTGCATCAAGTTTTTTCCGCGTTGACTAGGAGCGCATGAAATGCAGGAAGCATCTCGCAGTAGGTGCAGTAGGTTGTACATACTGTTTAGATGACAGTGTGTGAGTGGGGGGTGGTAGGGGGTGCGATTAGTCAAAGTTGCCTAGTGCTCCAGTCGGTTATGAATGAACTGGGTCGATACGCGTATCGCGTCACGACTGACGCTACTCTCTTTATATATCTTTCTATCTACACATCTGTAATAAATGAGTTTCTGTCAAAAATGACATTTTAGTGGCAAGCTTTATAGCCGACTGTACGTTTCTTTGGATATCCATCAAATGCTCACTGAGACGATTCTAAAGAGCCCAAGCTCGGTAGGATTGCTTTTTCTATTATAGAGTTCCTATGGCCACCTTCCGGCTCGATCATCAGATCAGCCCCATGGTACCATATTATTGTATTGTCATCAAAGTTAAGTAGGTAAGTATGCAAAATTTCAGCTCAATCGGTTGACGATATCTGCTTCAAAATTGAGTTGCAAGATTTCACCCGAACAAACATACATTAAACATACAATGCAAGTTAAATAAAAGCTTATAAAAATCGAATTGAATAAAAAAATCTATATTTGAATTTCTTTATGTGTCTATACTATATATATAAGCGCAATACTCGAACACAGCCTGACCAATTTAGAAATTTTCTTGGTAGTAGGTATAAAGGTTCTTTTGAAGCGAAGTTATAGAAAAAATGCCCGTAATGAGTAGAAATCCTAAAAATTCAAAATCTTTTAATTTTCTCATATAAACTACTAGTTTTTACAGAACGTCTGTCGGATGAGCTAGTTTCCAAAATTAACATTGTGATAACGTTAATTAGAAGAGTAAATAGAGCTGGCAGCTTCCTCGCTCAATGCAGCCAATCGTAAATTAAATATTTTTGTAGTTGTCTGAGCTGGTTGCATTTCTGCATCAGGTTTCTTGCATGTTGACCAAGAGCACATGAAACGCTGAAGATCGCTTGCAGTCGTTGCGGCAGATATTACAACAGCGCTAGATGGCAGTGTATCTGAAACAGCTCGCTAAGGGTTGATATTGAAGTGCAGTTTAATGTAGGCTTCCTAGTGTTCATATTGTTTATGAAGATAGCCGCTGCATGGCGCTATGATGGCATTTTATTGAACCGGTGAAGGAAGTTGTTATTATTGACAGTTTCTACGTAAAAGTATACCTAACTTACACACTTAGAACAGCTGGCAGTTTAATTTTTAATGCACTGAAAAAAGTCTACAAATACAGTTTTTGTGAAAGGAATTTCTATTTAAGTAAGTTTACAAATTATTATGATATTAAAAGTAAAATAAAGTTTACTTTCGTAACATTCCGTAAGAACTAAGAAAAAAAACCTACTTATGACTAAATGTTACTTCACTAAGGTCTCTTCGTAAATCCCATTATAAAAAAAAAGTAACACTAAAAGTTAACAAGTAGAAGGCACATTGTCACTTGCAACTTGCACGAGGACGGCGGCTATCAGCTGTTTATTTTCCTTGCTATCAGAGAAGAATGGCGGCGTGTAGAGTCAAACCACACTAACTCCCAAGCAAATGAACTGTCAAACCATACGAAGTGTAGTTTGTATGGAAGAGTTAGCGTCGTTTGATTCTAGTAAAGCTTGCCACAAACATCTGAAATGATGAACACGACCATTCTGCCTACTGACCCCGACCAAGAAGAAGAATACTAAAAAGTTACCTAATACCTTTTAATAGCTTTGGTCACTATAAATCCGGCAACATCTGAAAGGATGACCGCGACCGCTTAGTACATATTTCATTTGTTATCAATGTATTTATAACCAGTTGTTGTGTACAATAAAGTGTTTACATACATACATATTATACCACTCTGCCAAGAGTGAAACCGACCAAGAAGAAGAATAGGTACTAAAAAGTTACCTACCTAACTTTGGTCACTATAAATCCGGCAACATCTGAAAGGATGACCGCGACCACTCTGCCAAGAGTGAAACCGACCAAGAAGAAGAATAGGTACTAAAAAGTTACCTACCTAACTTTGGTCACTATAAATCCGGCAACATCTGAAAGGATGACCGCGACCACTCTGCCAAGAGTGAAACCGACCAAGAAGAAGAATAGGTACTAAAAAGTTATCACTATAAATCCGGCAACATCTGAAAGGATGACCGCGACCACTCTGCCAAGAGTGAAACCGACCAAGAAGAAGAATAGGTACTAAAAAGTTACCTACCTAACTTTGGTCACTATAAATCCGGCAACATCTGAAAGGATGACCGCGACCACTCTGCCAAGAGTGAAACCGACCAAGAAGAAGAATAGGTACTAAAAAGTTACCTACCTAACTTTGGTCACTATAAATCCGCCAATAAACCATCCTCGCCAGCCCTGTACAGATGGCGACCAGTCCAAAGTAGCTTTCCAGAACAATAAAAAACTGTTTCTTACTGAACTTGACGATTTTAGGAAACGATTGTATTTTCGATGTGAATAATAAAAAAAACCGGTCAAGTGCGAGTCGGAAAAACTTTCCATCCTTAAGCGGTTAAGTTAAGTTTGTACCTGGTATGTATAGCGCTCCATACAAAGGAGGTGCAAAGTTAACGCAACCAATCCCGTTTGTTGTATGGGTCCCCCCTTAAATATTTATTTTATTTTATTTTTAGTATTTGCTGATATAGCGGCAATAGAAATACATCATCTGTGAAAATTTCAACTATTGCCGTTCTTGAGATACAGCCTGGTGACAGACGGACGGACGGACGGACAGCGAAGTCTCAGTAATAGGGTTCCGTTTTTACCCTTTGGGTACGGAACCCTAAAAAACGTATCCTTTTGTCCGTTCTGTTACGTTACGTCTGAATTCATACGTGCTTTGCTTTATGTACCTACATAAGGGAAACTGAAATTCCCTTTCCCATTTTTTACACATTTTTGACACAAACTTTTTTGTCATTCACATCGACAACGCCATAAATTCTGTGTAGGATGATCTCAAAATCGTCACGTTATGGTAGAGACAGGGATTGAGTTTTTTTTTTTAATTCCCATCAGCACAATTTCCACTTTTTTCCAATTTCTTAGTACTTAACCCCATGTGGGGCACAGTGTAGGTGTTAAAATATTAAATATCCTCAACATGCTAACGGCAAAATAAACTTAATTTTTCGTGCCCTAAAATTAAAGAAAAGAAAGATCTATAACTAAATATCACCAAACTAACTTTGGTCACTAAAACCCCACAGTAACCCTCCCTGCCAGCCCTGTACAAATGGCGATTTGTTTTCCGGTTCGGTAGCGGTGCAATTACGCGATTAGAATTATTTCCACTTTTTTCCCCCCACTCCTTCGTAATTTCTTGTGGAGGTTTCCGCCTATTGAATCTCCTTTTGATTAGCCTCCTTCCCGTTTGAGGCCATTTTGCGGCTAAATTGATTCTCGCCGTCACGTTCCGGAGCACAGAGTATGTGGTACAGAAAGTCTACTTTATAAGCTAGGGCTTAGCCATATATATCAAGAAAAAATAACAAGAATAGTTCCAGTTGTAATTATTTTGTAAATGATCAAAAAGTTGCGTCATTAAAAATTTATAGTAAGTAGTAGTGTGGGTGTAGTAAAGTACAAATATGGTATAAGAAGTTAGTAACATACAGTAATTTGATTCTTTCATAGAATGGTTTGGTAGATACTTTATAGAAAAAAAAAAAAATTAGGTAATATGTTTACATTTTATGGTGCTCTAGCAAAAGCCTAAAAAGGCCATAAATGTTGACAGTGGTCGGACATGAATTCGACGATGAAGGTTATTCTAAGAAACTCACGACAATTGATGTGCTAAGTGTCGTCGTGAAGGTAATGTATATGATAACGCAAATTTGTTATACTGGATTCAATAAAACAGTGTAGAGGAAAAAAAGTACATTAATTCCAGGCAGTATTCCATGTAAATGGAATCAAACCTTACCTGTATCGTATCTACTTAACAGTTACTTTACACTACTAAAATATTCCTTTAAATACACTCATCTTGTTACATTCCTCTGACTGTCAGGACTGAGCGTTTCATATTTTCATAAAAGAAAATCTATGATAATGGTTATGAATATGTGTGTAGATAAAGTAGTATATGCAACTGTACATAATTAGGTCTTAAAACACTCATGTGATCCTATTAAAACTCGCCTACGGCTCGATTCATAAATCCACACTCGTTACTATTTCCTCGAGAACGAATAACGTCATTTTTATAGCATTATCTTTCGGCCTTGGCATTGGAGCTTTGAAGCAAATTTCCCTTCCGCGTCTACTAGGGCACTATAAACGGTAGGAGCCCATTTCCACATGCTTATATGAAGTGGAGATGCACTTGATATCGTTTGTCTCGTTCTCGCGCATAGGAAAACTACCCCTGCAACCCCGTCGCAGTCTAGCGCACTGACTACCCATAATAGTAAAACCCCACTTTCACTTCTGTTTACTACGATAGCCCTTATATTAAGGTTACAGGTAGAGACCTAGATTGGGCATGCGTACTAGGCAATCGTTGCAGAATGCCATCTAGTGCACTTTTATGAACCTATAGCATATTTAGGTCACACGGGGAATTGCAGCCCTTCAGTTTTATTAGCTCCTAGTAAACGCGGAAGGAATATGCGCCACCCCCAACATCAGCGCTATGATTACTCTCTCTTGTAAATTACTGTACTTATAATATTTGCTGATGAATTCTTCCAATTTGGTGAGAAGATTAATTTTACCTTAGTTGTCAAAACTAAGGTGGTTTTATTTGGGGTTTTCAGCTAGGTACCTGTATGCTTGAAATCTTTTCACTTGCTTTGATAAAATACGATTAGGAGCCTACTTGCAAAACAAAGCCAAAAGACAATCGTGTCCTGTTGCAATGTTTTGCAGAGTGTATGATATTAAATACCTTTCATTGTAACTAGATTGTACAAGTAAATAATTTTCAATTTAACGCTATTTTAAATGTACAATTTAATGAAAATCATATTGTAAAATCCAATTATGATATTCAACGATTATAGAACACTGCTAATTAGTTGTGGACGGAGTCATTTTAGCGTTGCCTTTATCTCATACGTTTTGTATGACCGTAAAACTTTCTTAACATACTAAGTGCCATCTATAGTAAATTTCTAAATTTAAAACTTGAATCGCTTTCGTTGCAGAATGCCATCTAGTGCACTTTTATGAACCCTTTGCGTATTCAGGTCGCTTTTAACGTGAAGCTCCTCAATGTTATTAGCTACTGGTGGAAGCGGAAGAAAGATGCCGCCACACTCAACTGCAGAGTTGAATTAATTTAGTAAAATACGTCTAAGAGGCGTTTAAATACCTACGTCCTAATTTCACATTAATCTACGAGTCATTAACGGCTGACTACGCCTGGCAAAGGCAGGCTTGTCATAAGGACCTTATGAACGCTGCCCTCTTTTTAGGGTTCCGTACCCAAAGGCTAAAAACGGGACCCTATTACTGAGACTTCGCTGTCCGTCCGTCCGTCCGTCAGTCCGTCCGTCTATCACCAGGCTGTATCTCAAGAACGGTGACAGTTGAAATTTTCACAGATGATGTATTCCTATTGCCGCTATAACAACAAATACTAAAAATAAAATAAAATAAATATGTAAGGCTCCCATACAACAAACTTACAGATAATGGTACGGAACCCTTCGTGCGCGGGTCCCACTCGCACTTGGCCGGTTTTTTGCTTAAGACATGTCTTGAACTGTATCATGGCTGGTTAGCCCTCACTAACAGTAGTCCCACTAAATGTGGGACTTTGAATGATATAGGTATGCACATGGACAAATAATAATAATCTAGCTAAAACCAAATTTATTCAATACTAGCTGTGCCCCGCGGTGTTACCCGCTCATCCAACGGGAACACTACATTTATTCGGGATGAAAAGTATCCTATGTCCTTCCCCGGGACTGAAACTATCTATATACCAAATTTCATCTAAATCGGTTCAGCGGTTTCAGCGTGAAGAGGTAACAGACAGACAGACAGACAGACAGACAGACACACTTTCGCATTTATAATATTAAGTATGGATCGGTCACACAAATCTGTTACTAAACAATTAATTATTAAAAACTATTTTTAGGCTTAGTAATTGATAGTCACAGTTAAATTGAAAAGAGCACGTTGATTATATATGTTCTAAATTAAATAGATTTGTTTTTGCCTTAAGAAAACTTAGCAGAACCATTTCTACTGAAGCAGACTATAGTACGCGCGCCACAGGAGAAATATGCACTCAGGAGATTTATACCTCAGGACGACGCAACATTATATGTTTTTTTTTTAGCCCTAAAACATTCATCCGTAGTCAACATTTTAAATTATTCCACGCCAACCGTTAGATTAAATATTCACGGAATAAAGGAAATAATCTTTTTATTTATTTTTCGTCTGTTCCAACGGAACATTTTTTTTTGATAAAGTGCCTTCTCTGTAACGTTTTTATCTGCGACGCGGGTAATCGTCGATTTGCCATTTTTCCTACTTTTAAAGAGTGTCGCTTTTGTGCTCGGCTGATACGTTCGGACGAATTCGGCGCGAACGTGTCCAATTACCCGCTCTTCAATGTGGCACAGGATTCTGTTTTTAGTATTCCGAGCGAAGTGAGGGACTTGAATACCTGATGTATGAAGATTATGCTTGATAACCAGGGTTAGGAAATTCGAATAGATTTTTTATCTACATTCGAATTGTCAAATTATTATAACATTTTAAAATATTCTAGGCAAAGATCTACTTTACTATGCAGCGACGGTGGTGGGCACGGAGGCAGCATATTGCAGAATAATTTCATAACATTACCATATATGATGATGTCATGACCACGCTGCAGCCGGCGCCTCGTTAATTCTAGGAGTTACTATACGTACATAACTTCCATCCAGCAGAAAATAAAATGTATGATAGATAAAGTAGTATAATGCAACTGTAGGTACATAATTAGACCTTAAAACACTAATGTGATCCTATGATGAAACTCGCCTTCGGCTCGTCTCATGAAACCACACCAGCCTATCTAGCACAATAATGCTTCGCGACTCTTGTCGCGCGAGTTAGCGTCACCCGTCACTCTCTCATAACACTGTACAGAAAGAGATAGGTAATCGCGCGAGAAAGAGTCGCGTGTCACAGTTGTGCTGGAGGTGCTCTTTAAAGACCTCTCATTATATAACAGTTGCATAAACTATTACGTATAGGTACATAAACTTCAGCGTCGGCGTCGATGTGGATGGAGTTGTATGGAGGCAGACTTATTTAAAACGGAAAACAAACCACTCCAACAGCGAATTGGCAGCGGCTATTAGTTATCAATTGTAGGTCAGACTAGTCGAAATCGAGATAAGCGGCTTATTGCTAACACTTTACCACAAGATATATATTATACTCCATTTGCTAGTTAATATGGACGTATTTATGCAAGTCCACATATCAAAACCGTTTACATTGAACCCTGTAACTATAGCATAAAGTACAATCGTTTAATGTGGATTGGTTCCCTTTTGCATAAATACGTCCATATAGTTTAGAAATACACTTTATTTGGGTAATTGTCAGTTCAAAAAACAAAAGTTGTCTCTGCGGTGGCCAATAGTTAACAGCGTATGTGCATAGAAGTTATGTATTTAACACGCAAGCCCATAGAAAGGGAAACGTCGTTTATGCTAATATAATTTTGATCGGAAAACTAGGCCTAAAGTCCTTAACTTTGTACGTATCCACCGAAAAGACGCAAACCTAAATCTGAAAATGACCCATTTGAGGTTTCGTGCAGAAATTAGTATCAATTTTTTATCGAAATCGGTCTCATAAGAAGACTCAAAGTTACTCAAAGTCAAAGTGCAATGGAGCGAGCTATGTTCGGAGTTTCCTTGCGGGATCGAAACCGAAATGATGAAATACGCAAGAGAACCAAAGTTGTAGATGTAGCTGAGACAGTCGCCAAATATTAGCGGCAACGCGCGTGTGATGCTCCTGGCATCGCAAGCGTCCATAGGCGGCGGTAACTGCTTAACATCAGGCGGGCCGCATGCTTGTTTGCCACCACGTAGTATAAAAAAAAAACCCTACCAGACTTCCAAAAAGTAGAAGGTTCTACGCTTCACTATATTTTTTTTAAGTATGTTCACCGACTTCAGAATGTGATTCAAATGTAATCTGTACATGAACTGGTTATTTTTGGCTTTTCAGTTTACTTTGAAGTCGGTTTTTTTTTTGTTACATAATTTTATTATTTTAGTTAGCAGTGTATAACAAGCTTAGTATATCCGTTTAGCGTTGTTGCGCAACACCGATTAGCTGAAAACGCAATAACGCTAAAACGCACTTCACAGCAATTTGCGTTTAGAGCTGCAATGTAGAGGATGTACGTGGGATATACCAATCAGCTATGATTTATAACACACTACAAATGTTACGGGGCATTCCATCAAATGTCGGGCATATGACTACGGTATTCATGTAAAAGTGCCCTTGCGGCTTACTTACAGAATAATAGTACATTATTGTCGAAGTGAGGGAAGTAGGCAATTATTAGCCACTATGAATTCATTGCAGTCTTTTATTTTTATTTTTTCTAAAGTAGAAGTGTAGTTTTCTTCCGAAAACGCCATAAACTATTTGAGGCAACTAAAAAGTCGCGATAAGTCATAGACTGATCTTCCGTTTTGGCTGTCTAAGGACTGATGCCTTTTTATATGGCCGTTTTAACTTTTTAAGAAGTTTGTACCTCGACAAATAGAGAAAGTTCATACAACATTCTTGACGAGAAAGCCGAGCCGGCAAGTTTTTTTTTGACTACCATAAACTATGCACTTCGCGTCCTGATTTTTTATCAATAAAGTCAACATTCCCGACCATTTTGGAGAAAAGTTCATTAAATATTTCATTACAATGCGATTCTTTTCATACTTCTGCAAAGGAAGGAAGCAAATTTTTGCTGAATGTCAATATTTTAGTTTTTTTTTGCATTGATGGGATGTTCTGGCTTCAGTGTTTTTTCTGCCATCGAAAGGATACAGCAATAAGCCGTTAGGAATTCGCCGTACCTAAGTGTTTTGAATCCTAAATATATCGTAATAAGCCAATACTTAAGTAGAGTGAAGTGCGTGTAATCCTTGCACTTGGGAACAGACAGACAGCAGCAGATAAACCAATGGGTTACGCCACTTACGGAGTTGCTAACCGAACAGGTGTAGTGATGGGAAATATATCGATATATCGACTAAAACTTAGAAAAATATGTTTTACTACATAAATTTAGTGAAATAAGTTTGCCAGCAAAAGCTATACCAGATTTACTCTAGATAGCACTGAATATGAGATAATACTACGTATCAAAGTGGGTTAGAAAGAAAGTGTATTATCTTACACATATATTAAATGCATATAACATAAAAGTATACAACAGTGCGAAATACAACAGATAGCGTGACTCTGATCAATGGTAGTCCGTTAATAAAACTAACAATTAACTTAAAACTATATGTGAGCGACAATACTAATGCTACTAGGTTATTTAAATTCGCTCCTTCTAATACAAATGTAATAAACTAACGAAAGGCACTTTTACAGATTGTATATAGTAAAGTCTTCATGCGCATGTAGTAGTACTAAATTGTATTCAAGACCGCTTAAGTATTTAGTAATAGTCGCCACCTAAAATTGGACTAAAGTGGCCCGATAGCGAGATATCGATAAAAATCATCGATATCGACATGTCAGGCGACTACAACTGTCAAGCTCGAGGACCCACCTGTGACGCTGCGCAGGCGGCGATCGGTGGCGAAATAGATACTCCAGCTAGCCGGAGAGCCACTTGTGGTGACGTCAAGTTTTTATGGCTGTTATTTATTAGAAAACAAAGCTAGAGCTTGACTCAAAGTAAGTACCTGTGACACGGGTCCTTGGTGCTTAGAGAGAAATAAAAGGAAAAATTTCAAATTTTTCAAGCGACATTTTGCAAAGAACTTTTTGAGGCCATGACTAGAACCTGTGTTTTTGTAAGTCAACATTGAAATTCGAAACCTTGATAAAAGAGTTATTTTAAGTGTAAATTTTTTCACAATATTAATTTTTTAGGCTTGACAGTATAGCAGGAAGTAACTACAAGAAAAAAGTGTCCCTGGATTTCCATTCCAGATTTCATTGAAATGAAATGAAATAATTTATTCAGTAAGTAGGCCACAAGGGCACTTTTACAAGTCAGATTGTGAATCTACCGGCATTTCGCAAGACCGCTGTTGAGAAGAAAGCCGAAAGAAACTCAACAGTAAGTCATTTTTTCGTAAATAATACTTAGAACAATTACATTATATCCGTCGTTTGAAAATCTTGTTATTAATGCTAATAATTATGAATAAAATACTCATGTTGGATTAAAAATAGCGATCAATCAAACTCATCACTTATACAATCAATTAGACCCAATCAGAAATCAAAACAAATCGTAATCGACAATAAAACACCACTTCAGGCAACTTTATTACCGAGGTCGGCCACAAATAAATAATATAATGATAATTATAAAATGCGCCATAATGAATGTTTGGCAAGGAATGATTTACGATAACTACGGAGAGCTCGGAAAAACTCTAAGTGCAACGCTCTTCTGTTGCCAAAAGAATCGGCAAGGGATGCTCGCGCACAATAGTGCCTACGAATTATACAATTTGACGACACGGATGGCGCAGTTTGGGGTGCGCCTGCTTACAGAGCCGGCGGTCCTGAGTTCGAATCCCGGCAAGGGCTAATATTTGTGTGGTTTTTTCCTGGGTCATGGATGTTATCTATATATTATATTTATGTCAAAGGAATTATACGTCTCTAATAAAAGCCTACGAGAATGTTGAGAATGCCTTGGACGGCCCCTCGCACCAATGAGAATAAGAATAAGAATAAATTTATTTCACAAAGCACACATGAATAAAATACACAGGAAATATCTTGCAGACCCCGAACTAGGCTGTGCCTGTATCTCGGGGCCTTGGAGTGCACTAAACATGATGATGTTAACTAACATTATGCGCAGATTATATAAGCTAAGCATGAGATTATAAATACAAAATGGAATGTAAGAAAAAGAAAAATGAAAAACATTGGACTAATTAGGTAAATACCTATACATGTAATCTAAAATTCTAGACACAAATAGATGCAAATGCAATGCCTCCATCCTTCAGGATTTCGAATCACCATGAATCACCATGAGACTATTGAGACTCCAACATCTGCCTCCGTTGAATCCTTGAATTGTTGTTCATATATTCAGGAAGAAGAATGACAACCTTATTTTTATAGTATTTATTTATCTATATAAGTATGTATATCGTCGCCTAGTACCCATAACACAAGCCTTCTTGAGCTTAATTTGGGACTAGGTTGATTTGTGTGAGGTTGTCTGATATTTATTATTTATTATTATTATTATATTATTATTTATTACCTTCGAAAGCTCCTAGTGACAGGAAATATTCAAGGAAGAAGACCACGTGGAAGCCCCATGCGCTGGAGCGATCAGATTGAAGGCACAATGGTTACTAAGTTTCCCGACGCCATTCGGTCTGCAATTGAAAAATAAAAACCTATGGCTTCTTCAAACAGTCACATAAACCATGAACTGGGTGTACACGGAAACATCGCCAGGTTCTGTAATAATCTTCTGTAAGACTGAGGTGGACGGGTCATCTAGAATGAATGCCGGCCGGACACGAGAGTCGCAAAATAATGACAGAAGAAGCCACAACAGGAAAGATCGAGCAGGCTAAAAAAACGTTGCAGTGAGTGTGCGTGAGGTCGTCAAGTACCGTGACAACTGGAGAAACAATCTAGGGAATTAAGGCCCAATCAGATTGACGGTTAAGGCGTTATTGAGTAATAAACACCGACATATCTGAAACATCTTCGCAATATTTCACCTCTATAAATATGAGTAGAATAAGATTTTAAATTTTATTCAATATTATAGCGTCTTTAGAGTGTTATTGACGTTTTTCGTTTCGATTTTCGTATTTTACACAAATATGTAATCGGTAAATTCCTATTTATACAAATACGAAACCCGAAAAGAAAACGTCCACACTCTAAGGACGTTACTTATTTGATATACTTTATTGTGATCACTTTTGTGTGCCACAGTACTGGAGAGAAGTGCCGTTGAATTGGGCAAGCGAAACTCAAGTGGCTCACATATAGACCATACTCGTGCATTCGGGTTAATGGAGACTACCTGCCTCTAGTGGTTCGTGGGCGATGCTAGGCGGCCTATTGGTCAACCAATAAATGATCATCGTTTCCCAGCGAGCAGTTTCCTTTATTCTACATTTAAATGTTTAGTGAGAATGCAATCTGTAGTCATAAATAGAACACAATCGGATGGAGCAGCTGTGAAACTAGGCGTGCCCCAGGGCTCGATTCTGGGACCCTTCCTTTTTTTAGTTTATATAAACGATTTGCCATATATCGTAGAAAATGATTGCAAGATTGTTCTTTTTGCAGATGATACATCCCTGATCTTTAAAATTAATCGAGCATTAGTGGACTACAATAGCATAAATAATACACTATCGAAAGTCTTAAATTGGTTCACTATTAATAATTTATTACTTAATTCTAAAAAAACTAAATGTATACGGTTCACATTACCTAACGTAAAATTAGATAGTCCGTCTTTGTATTTAAATGGGGAGCTCTTAGAATTGACTGATAAAACTACTTTTTTAGGCTTGATTCTAGACAAAAATCTTCAGTGGGGTCCCCACATATCATCATTGGCCAACAAATTGGGTTCAGCTGCTTACGCTGTCAAAAAAATCAGGCAACTGACGGACGTAGAGACAGCGCGTTTAGTCTATTTTAGCCAATTTCACAATGTCATGTCTTATGGAATTTTGCTATGGGGAAAGGCTGCAGACATACATACCATTTTTGTATTACAAAAAAGAGCAATTCGCTTTATTTATAACATGCGGTCACGTGACTCGCTGAGAGATCGTTTTAAAGAATTTAATATTTTGACAGTGCCATCTCAATACATATATGAAAACATTATTTACGAGGTTAAAAATATAGATTCATTTAAAAAAATGCTTAGTTCTAGATACAAACACAAAATTGTTATCCCGAAATTTCGTGTGCGGAAAATATATAGGTCATTTATGGGTCAATGTATACTGTTTTACAATAAGTTACCTGCTGAAGCAATGGAACTACCCCTACCTACTTTAAAAAAATATTTGAAATCAGTTTTGCTGAAGAAAGCTTACTATAGTGTCGAGGATTATCTGAACGATAAAAAAGCTTGGCCTGATTTGGACAGTGCTAATGTTATGTGATGGTTTTTTTTTTTTTTGTATAATTTTAATATATCTTAATGTTTTAAATATATTTAATTTGGAACGTACATTTATATTTTTAATAATTTGTTTACTTTTGTTGACATTAACTGTTAATTTTTTTTATATACAAGATTTTATTTTAACTGTTAACTTAATGTATTTTAAAATGTTCTGACGTATTTTATAAAGTTCATTGATTTAATTTTTCACTTACTTTTAACGATGCGTTTGAGCTGAAATATTTGAATTTGTTTTCATAAATGTAAGTGCTATATTTGATTGTATTATAATTATTGAGTGTAATTTATTGACGATGCAAAAGTGATTCCCATGAATCCTACTTGAATAAATGATTTTTATCTTATCTTATCTTATCTTTAGTGCGAAGTAATTTACATAATTATAATAGTTACGGCCCGGGTTATAGTGCATACCAGTGAGTTTTAGAGTGTATTTCCACTGAAGCGAAGCTGAGCTGAACGGAGTGGAATACAGCCGTGAATATTAGATATAGGTACTTACAAGTTCTATTACTGGCTGGTTATGGCATATAGACCACATTTCACAGGCACCGTTGATTTCTTGTTTGTTTTTATTACGATTTGGGCTTCTCTTTCCGCTTACCATCAGGGGAAGTGGAGCCACTATGTTGAGCCGGTATGTAAAATAAATTGCCCAGAAAATAAATACAAGTGGCGGACTTATTTGACATTATCTATCAGTCACCTGTATTATTAAAGAGAAAAGGATTAGCGGTATTAATTGGGCTTCAGCGGACCTATGATAATTGCGAAAAATAAGTGACAAAGCATCCGTTTGGACAAAATGCGAGTGTGAGTAATGGATGCTTTGTCACGTTTATCACGTGATAAACGCAACCATCATAGACCCGCAGGTTAGGCTAGATAATAAGTTCAACGGTTCTAATGCTATATTTCCGAGATCTTACCACTACCTACTTTTTGTGTGAGTACAGTCAACCAATTTGATTCCTAGGCCATTTCGTACCTTGTCACAGTGAACGTCAATATGAAAGCCGCTTGAAATTTCATATCATTGTCATTGTGACAAGGTTCTATAGTGGCCTAGAAATCAAATTGGTTGACTGGACCTTTGCATGAGTGCATCAGAATGTCTGTGATTCGCGAGAAATGGCGTAATATCATACAGCGAACAATTAAATATCATGCCTCTAATTGTACTTGCAGTTGATCACGACCGCTCTGTAAAGAGTGAAACGACTGAGAAGAAGACCACTACTTAATGATCTAAAAGCACAGACATATTATAAGCACTCATTAGTTATCCAATTCATGAAAAGGATAATGAACTATCATGATAACATGATCTAAGCTCCTTATGTCAAAGATCGTGGGAGCCTGACCATCTCAATACGTCCTTGTTTGTCCTCACACTTGACCATTTACCAACAGCCATATGCCTTTAGCTATCCTTTAAGATCCCTGCATAAGGTTTCGATATTCAACACTCGTTGTAAAAGAAAATTTGTTCTAATACAGCCCTCCCAGAATACCAATAAACAAAATGCGGTCGAACCAAGCTTGTAATCGTTTGTTCTATAGTGCTTCCTTGAAGGTTATACGAAGAAATGCTGGTTAAAAAAGCAAAGATAACTTTGTAAAAAGTACACGTTAATAACTCAGATAATGAATAACTTTGTTTGGTCGAGTGGGTAAGTGTTCGAGTAGGTAAGTACTTGAGTTTAAGTGAAGTGTACAAGCTCCTTTATAAGATATAAGCTACTGTCTGAAACGTAAAAAAAAGTTTGAGCACATGAGAAACGGGTTTTAAGAGGTTTTCCGAAATTTACGATGACGTTACTACTACTAGATGCTGATAACTGTTTAATGTTTCTAATATTGTAGTTTATTTCTTAACTTAAGTAAAACCATGTTTGGGCTAGAAAATCACTTATACCTAGTCTTTTATTGATTTTTGCCTGTAGCATATTACCTAATGCACAATTCTTACATATGTATAAAAATGGTTCGTATAGCATTATAATATGTACTAGTAATTTAGTGAAGTGAATAATATAACAGGAAAGGACCTGTAATGTATACTTTATTCATTTATTCAAGTATATATTTGGACATAAAGTGTGTAGCACTCGTCGTCACTATCAACTCCTCACCCTTCCTCACCTCACCTTTGATTTCGTTTATCTTTTCTGCTGAACAACATACTTGCATCCGAGGAGTTGTAAGTTGGAGTGCGAACAATTATTTGGCAAATGAAATTCTAATTATTTTTTTGGGAAGTGATAATTTGTCAAACATATTTTGATAAAAGAAAGATAACCCGTGAGTCAACGAGTAAAATGAGATCACAGATGCTACTTAGTTATGTTTACATGGGAAAATCACTGGATGGGCCATAAATTGCTTAAAAACTGAGCAAACATGCCTAAAATCGCTTAGCCACGCATATTTGCCCGCATAAAACGCCCCATTTCGACGGTAAGCGATACTCCGCGACTCGGCGGAGGCCGGCGCCCCTCTTAAAAGCTAAAACGGAGTCAAGTGATTGTTTGACGTCGACTCGCAGGCAAATCTGTGTACATAGAGTCATCCATCACTTTGGCGTAGTCGAAGAGTTGGGTCACATAAATGCAAGATGAATTATGTAATACGTAACCTAAAGCGTCGCCACCAAGTCGCACAACAACCCTCATAAACACTTTCTGAGCAATTGAGTTGTGAGTGCATAGATTGGACAAACTCCCCGAAGATAATCTCCGCAACTAATGTCAGTTAATTTCAAGAATAAATTAGAGAAGCTTATCACTGAACAACGATCTTAAGACACAGATCATTGGATAATGCCTAATATTATCAGTTGTTAAACTGCCTGCCTCATTATAAATAATAATAATAATAAAATAAAAAACCCGACATCGACATAAGCGAATTATGGTCTTCATTAGCTAAGACCCATTGTAAGAAACCAGGGGTGGGTGATATAAAGCAGCATTTGTCACTCACACTCGCATTTTGTCAAAGCTGATGGATGTTTTGTCACTTTTTTATCGCGCGATAAAAGCAACTATCATAGCGCATACTTATTATAAACCGACGTAACTTAAAAAAAAAAAAACATTTCATTTTCAACTAAAAAGCAATGACTCAAAATTGTGTATGGTTTCATTGCCATTTAATCTGATGGATAGAATAGCCACATGAAATTCAACTTAGAGCCTTGCTATGTAGAGGGAATATAAAAAGCTTAATTGAGCGCTTTCACATCATACCATGTAAAAACCGTACAACGACAAAAACAAAACATAGTGCCGATCATATTAGTTAAGATAATTAATTAGAAAACAATGTATATTCTGCAAAAGAACTTGAAAGTAGAGAGCGAACTTTTTTTTTAAACATGACTTTGTGAACTGTATCAGGGCTGTTTAGCCCTCAGTGCCAGTGAGTCGGACTTTGTGTGGGAGTATAACCCACTAATGGTATCTCCGCGCCGCAGGAGAGATTGGAGATGAACCTCTTAGCCTATGTTAAAAGAGAACAAGGTGGTCCACCCCCTCTCGGGGAAGCAATACAACACTAATGTGCTGTTATTTGCCATTCGCCTTGTTGAGCCACTTTCCACTTGCTTACGATAAACAATTACCTAAATATTGATAAAGGCGGACGGCCGCAGGTTAGGGCTTCTAAATCCGGGATTTTTTGTATGGACAATCGCGGGGTCCTGGGGTTTTTTTTATATCACTAACTGATCAGCGATTGACCTCAGTAACACCTGATGGTGGGTACACTACAATAGTCCGAAGTTTAATTTGTCTGACTGCATCATCATTCTGAATTTTCATAATTCTGAAAACCATGTTCTGATAAAATATTTAGTTTTTCTTGGGTTATCACATAACCTTAACCAAACCTAATTAACGATGATTTTTAATCGGTGATCAGGTACCAACTTTTCTAACTCAGTAATTGATGGCGGTCACGTTGAAGTCGTAATTACATATGAAAACAAACTTATTTTTCTATGATATTTTTTATTCTGAAACCTAAATTCCTTGTCACCGAACTAATCTGTATCGGTGTGCTTACAACCTCTTTAATAATTTAATGGAAATGACAATTTATGAGTAATAACTTGTCATTGTCATTGTCGTTACATAAACAAAGTCGTAGAAAATTTCGTAAAATTTCCCGCCAAAGCGATGACACTTGACGTAGGTATCGTACTTCAATAATTTATGTAGGATGACCATGTATCTAGTGGTAATTATGTTTTAACTTTTAATTAATTTAACACTGAGGTAATTGCCGGGACCTCGCGTATTAAGTTTAATTTTAGCTAAATATTAATATTTTTCTACTCCTGATCACCGATTAAAAATCATCGTGTATAGTGTGTAACATAATATGATCCATGGAGAAAATGATCGTTTCGCGTTATTTCACAATCGGAATTTTGAAATTCGGAATATCGATTGGTTTCGGATAAATGAAACTTCGGAATTTTCGAGTGATCCCGATCATCCCGATGGTAAGTAACTACGGGGTCGACGATGTCTCTCGTCGGTTTAGGGCCTTATCACACTTGCGATTTGCGAGCGTATTTTCTATACAAATAAGCGACGCGGCGAACACGCTGCGCGATCGCCTTCATACAAAATACGCTCGCAAATCGCAAGTGTGATAAGGCTCTTAGTAATAGCCTATACCTAACGAACAATCCCGGGATTGAACGTGTTTTTAGGGTTCCGTGGGTAGTGAACTAGGAACCCTTATAGTTTCGCCATGTCCGTCTGTCTGTCTGTCTGCGGCTTAGCTCCGTGATCATTAGTACTAGAAAGCTGAAATTTGGTATGAGTATGTGTATATATCATGCCAACAACACGGTAAAATAAAAACTAAAAAAAAAATTTTTTTCGGTTACCTTCCGTACTAAAGTGGGGGGTAAGTTTTTTTTTCGTTCCACTACTAGTGTGTGGGATGTCGTTGAATAGGTCTTTTAAAAAGAATAGGGGTCTCCGAACATTATTTTTTGATAAAATCAGCAGTTTTGTAAATATTCGCTCCGAAAATAAAAAAATAGTGTCCCCCTCTAACTGTTCAACCACGGGTCAAAAAATTATGGGAAAATTCGTGAAAATGAGGCCTTATAAGTACTTTCAATGAAAACTATATTGAATAAAATTGGTCCAGCTGTTTTTGAGTTTTCGCAAAACTTCATAATTTTCTTTATAATGACGTAAGTGCCGCGCGGTGTCCTTTATACTTCGAACGTTACCCATTTTGGTTAAGTGCCATACTGTATCAAAACATTTCGCTCAATCTGGCGCGTATAATCGATAACTTCCAGAAACATCATGATTCATCATTAGAAACATCAAATTTAACCCCTAATCATATTTTAAGTATTTTTAATACCAATAGCGTCGTAGGTAAAATTATATTATACTATAGTAGTTAACGTTAACGCTTTATATAATAAACCCTTTTGAATGGAGTTGGCTTGTTTGTTTTAACTCAATTTTAGTATCGCGTTACCGGCGGCGGTGGAAAAAATCTGCGCCCGACTGCTGGCAGCGGTGCTCAAACTTTATCTACATACATTTATGAAACATGTAAAGTTTCATTACTTTTAATGTAAGTAGGTAGTTACACCACATTTTTTTATAGTTATTTCTACATTGTACCATTGATACAAAGATCAAAGCACCAAGAAAAATTTAGATGCGTAACCTGGCGGAAGAGACCGGGAATCGAACCCAGTATCTACCTCTGGATTACCGGTCCAACATGTTTAGCTTTCCACCACCCTAACGCCAAATAACCTTTCGAATTATTCCTTGTGCTTTGTGTGTCGATCATTGTATTGTTTATTTGAAAGGCTTTACACCTTACTGACCTCTATTTGAATACGTTAATATTCTCATCTTAACGCACTACTTTACAGCGGTGAACGACCAAGCGAGAGAGGGCGCTGCTATTTACACATATAGGTATACATAAATCTATAAAACTACATATAAACCGTTTACAAAAAGATCAAGAACGTACATAAAAACTAGTTTTCACATTGTGCACCTAAGCAAAAAGGCTACTTCAAAATTCGAAATTCCACGTTCGTATGAATGTTTCTCGCTCAATCAATTACATTATCACATAAGAGCTAGAGGGATGGCCCTAATTATTTAATTTCGAATAGTTTTTGCATCAAAAATTAATAAAGAAAAATTGTAACTGAAGGTTTCAGTAATTATATACCAATAAATCGCAAAAAATCGCCCTGTTCTAAGTAGAAACATTGATAATATGCAAACAGAAAAAAGTCTTAAAACAATCAGCATTTTTTAACGGATGAGGAGCCTTTATAATTATAAAACCCTTAATTTGACAAAAAAAAACGAAGGTCGCTAGTTCAAGCCTCGTTAAGGTTGAATAGAGCAAACAATTCTCGTTCGAAAAAAAATAGAAAAAGATGGTCAAAGAGTATTTTCATCCTGGCGAACATTGTCAAATTAAGGGTAACCTTTTACGATAACCGTTTATATAATTATAACGAACGTGAGTACTTACAGTTTGAGCAGCTCAAAGCATTAGCTGCCTCGTTGGCTATTAAGTAATAGTCGTGTGCCGGATGCGACTTGTAAATATTACCCGAGCACAGGGGGATCCCTGGAGTTGACATTATACTTAGATTTATTTCCCTTTAGCTGCGCCCCGCGGTGTTACTCGCACATCCCACGGGAACACCAAATTTTTAGGAATATAGAGTAGTATATCAACGAGTTTTATCAACTTTGGTCCAGTCGTTTGAGCATGAAGAAGTAACAAACATAGAAACACACTAAGAAACCCTATATAATAATATATAGTTTGAAATAGATAGTGTCTATTTCAAACAGCTTTATGCGTATGACACCTGTCATCTCATTTTGATCAAATTTAGGTTATGAAATGTACTGAGATGACAGATGTCACACGCACAAAGCAATGCGAAAGGCTATAATAGGGTAAGTACTACAGGTTTTTGAATATAATGAAATAAATAAAAAATGCTGTAAGAATTTACAAAGTTCCAACTCGTTCTAAAAACAGCTCTTTAGTTTTTCCTCATCATGGTTTTTCCAAAATGTTTTCGATTCGACGTGGTTTTATGTAACCGTTGAAATGATGACATTGGCAAGTTTAAACCATTGACCAGTTTTTTTATTGGGTTTTGAACGTAAAGAGCCCTTCAGCCATAGAAACTTTATGATCATCCCAGTCATTTAGATATACCTAAACAAATCTAGGTAAGTACCTATAGGAAAAACATACCTATGTACTAAAACTCTAATTTTATAAGACACGTGTAAGGTGCTGGCTACTCCATTCCTTTTTACTTCCGTTTTCAAAGCCGCCAATAAATTAATTAAAGCCCCGCTAAAGACGTCAATCGCTTGGCCAACACACCGTTAACCTATTCCTCTCCCATATATAACCCGCCGGCCTCGCCACGCCATTCCCACCCTTACGCCCAAAACAAATTCCCTTAAACATATCAAAATTCGGCACACGTTTACGCCTCTCACTAAAAATTTAATCTAAACAAAAACGCGTTATTTTCGTAAGTTTTAAAATATAAATGAGCCTCATTGAGGACGTGCGTTCAATGAAAGTTGGAAAATAGTAAAAAAACAGTGTTAATGGTTGTAAGGAACCATTTTATGGGGAATTAGACGGAGGAAGTGCCGACGACGTTTTATCTCGGTTTTATGGGGAGGTTTTATATGGATGATTACGTTGGTGCGTAAAGAGAACGGATAATGAGGGGTAATGAGTAGGCACGTGTAGGAGGACGCGCGTAGGGTTGCCACCTCTCTTCAATGTTGGTGTACAGTTGCCGAGAAAGTAGCCGATTTACGTACAAATATGCATGCGCAGATCCGCCATTTTGGGTCAAGAAGTTTCTCGGCAACTGTACCAGCCTGTCTAGCACAATTATGGTTCGCGACTCACGTTGCGCGATATAGCAACTCCCGTCACTCTCTCACAGGACGGTGAAGAAAGAGACAGGAGATTTTTTTGTATGGGTAATCCTGGGACTGGTCATACAAAAAATCTCGTGATTGGAAGCCTGGCCTGGTAAACGGATCGTCATTGTCCAAAACTCACAAAAGTGGCAGTCTTTTCAAATTCCAATTGTCAGAAAAAATATATATGTGACCTTTTAAGGAAAATATTGCATAGGTAGGTACTTTTGCACACTTACAAGTCTACGTGTATTACTCTGTCAAGGAGTTCCTTGATGAGTGAGTGTGTCGAGTCCTTTTGGTGTACATATATTATATAATAATTGACATGTGAACTTTAATTTTAATTTGATAACTGCTGTACAATTTCAAATCTATTTTATTTCTTTCGACACTTTACTATTATTAACTTTTTATTTTTTAAGACTGAACATGTAATAATTGAATGTTTGACAATGTAAGTTTATTACAAATAAATTATTCTATTCTATTCTACGTGGACCTAATCTTGGGATTGGTAGTGTAGTAGTTACGTCAGTCCAGTTAGAGCAACTTGCCATGACTTCGTTTTAGATAATTCCCCAGCATTACCAATCTCTGGTCTTGCTCGCACGGTAATGAACTTCTTTAGTGTGAGTTGAGGACATATTTGTTAGGGACTTCTATATGCCCAGACCACTGGCCGGCTTATGCCTGACTGACTGACTGCCAGACTTTTTCTTAACCTAATATGTGAACAGGTTCACTTGCCGATTGGCAAGGTCTTCTTTTTCGACATGTGAATTGTATACGTTTACTTAAAAGTAGTAAAATCAAGTGAGCGATAATCACATAAAATGTATATATCAAATAATTCCCCGTCGACAACCCTACTTATGGGGTTAATGAGATATTTACAATCTGTAAATCTAGCACTGGCTGTTTCAAAGGATTTTATGTAAAAATTTACCGCTTCTTATGCCTAAAATATGAAACGAAAGTAGTCCAGCGCTTTTTACTCTCGACTCACGAGTTAAAGATTGCTTTATGAATCTTAAATTCTCTTCCTCGATACTCAATACAGAGGATGTGAAGATAATTTTAGGGGTACAGTTGTGACGCTAAAAGCTTCATCCCCTACTGAAACTCCCTTTTTAGTCGCTTTATACCAATTTTAGTTGGATTTAGTTGTTTGAACGCCCAATATTGGTATGTCAGAATTCTCTAAAATGGAGGCCAGGGCCCTTTTTGGTGGGATTAACTGTTAAACCCTGGTGGGTTTAAACCCACCAGGGTTAATCAGTTAACCCCACCAAAAATCATTTTCATGTAAAATAACGCAAAGACCATAATATGACTCGTCAAAAAGTTATCAGCACCTCTGGCACAACTGTCACAAGTGACTATTTCTCGCGCGAAATAATTGCCTGTCTCTTTCGATGCACTAATGTGAGAGGGTGACAGGTAGCGCTATGTCGTGCGACAAGAGTTGCGAAGCATAATCGTGCTAGATGGGCTGATCCCACGTAGAGCCAAGCTTCTGACTCTACACGTCCTAACTCTACAAGGCCTAACTTGACAACTCTACAACTTAACGACTATGTGACTTAGAAAAAAAAATTACGAGTGCGATCTTCCCTTTCATAATATTTATATGCAAGGTAAGGTAAGTAAATATGTAAAATTGGCATACTGTTACACTTCCCAATTTCGGATTAACTCATCAATAAAATGGAAACCGAAATACTACTATGGGCAAAAACAGGGATGCACGATTTACGCGCGGTAAAATATTCAAACGATGTTTAAATAAACAAATCTAGCTTTTTTATTCCAAAAAACAAAGTATTGCGGCGCCAAAAACCTTTGAAGTAATTAAAGCTATTTGCACTGCTTTTAGACCTTTACCCCTTTAAGCAAAAAACGGCAAAAAAGGGTCGTGCAAAAAGCAAATTAGTAAAACTTGCCACGCCACTTAACCGTAGGCAAAATAGACGACACGGGGCGCGACGCCGAAAAAATCGAGACACATTTACGTAAGAGTAGGCCCTACCACGAGGCAATACTGCATCTCTAGCACAACTGTGACATGCGAGTCTTGCTCGTGCGAGATACATTACCTATCCCTTTCTATGCTATACTGTGCGAGGGTGAAGGGTGTTGCGCGACATGAGTCGCGAAGCTTAGTTTTGCTATCAGGCGGGCTGCATCTGCAGTCGGTGGCCGGTAAAGTGACATTAAACTCACTTCTAACATTTAAATGATCTCAGCAAAAGGCTAGCGACCGAAGAGCTGGCAGCTTCCTCGAACAACGCATCAGCATTGCGATTCAGAGAGGAAATAATGCTGCCAGCGTCTTCGGAACCAGTAGTTAAAACAGTAGGGGCCAGTCTAAACGACAAGTGATAGGCATCCCGCATCGCTCAAACGAGCGTTGGTGGTCGATTCAAGTTAATCGCAACATGTGTGCGACTCGCGATTATCGTGACGTTTCGAGTTGTAATCGACTAGCAACAGTAGGGGCCAGTCTAGACGACAATCGACAGGCGTCGGTCACTTCGCTAATGCGATCTCAAGCCCGGGTGGTCGATTCAAGTCGATCGCAACATGTGTGCGATTATTGTGGGGTTGTTAAGAGTTACGACTTGTGCAATTTGTTTTAGTTCTTTTGTTGGCTATTGAGAACGATGAGAATTCGTTAATGGGCTTAATGATTGAATTGGGGCGTATTTTTTTAGGGTTCCGTACCCAAAGGGTAAAAACGGGACCCTATTACTGAGACTTCGCTGTCCGTCCGTCCGTCCGTCCATCCGTCCGTCCGTCCGTCCGTCCATCCGTCCGTCCGTCCGTCCGTCCGTCCGTCTGTCACCAGGCTGTATCTCAACAACGGTGATAGCTAGACAGTTGAAATTTTCACAGATTATGTATTTCTATTGCCGGTATAACAACAAATACTAAAAATAAAATAAAATAAATATTTAAGGGGGGCTCCCATACAACAAACTTGTTATAGATTATATATATGTATAGGTACGGAACCCTTCATGCGCGAGTCGGGCTCGCACTTGCCCAATTTTTTACAATATGTAATAATTTAGAAGCCGTTTTGTTCCATGACAGTATCTAATATACAACTATCACCAAAATTTACAGGCGGTTTTTACAATATTTTAAAGTTAAATTTAACAAGGTTTAAAGTGTAACAATTTACAACTATTTAGCAGTGTCACTTTTTCATATAGGTAGGTAGGTACTACTATTTTTTTGTATATATTCGGTACTAGTACCTAGCTAGCTGCGCCCTGCGTTGTTACCAGCTCATCCCATGGGAACACTACATATCTTTGTAAGGAAGTAGCATAAGTATTAATCATGGGTATCAGCAGCTACCTTCATACCAAATTTTATTAAAATTGGTCCAGCCGTTTAAGCGTGGAGAAGTAACAAACATACAAACACATTCACAAACTTTCGCCTGTGATAATTTATCGTTCTTTTGAGGGTTTGACATTGCGAAACGTATTTTGCTTAGCTTAGGGATCTCCCAAATACCCTTGTTTAAAAGGGGTGTAGTGTACTGTAGCCTATGTTACTCCAACAGTGTGAAAAAAAACAGGGCTCCGGAGGAAACTGCCTAAAACCTTAAGTTAGCTCATTTTATTTAGCGAAAAGAACTTTCTTTTTTAAAGTTGTTCAGGATAAAGTTTGGTCTTTGAAATAAAACAGATCGTGTAATCTAATTTTAATTTTATTTAATCAACAATTCACGAAGAGACTTCTTCAACCGTTACATCTGCCATTTTGAAAGTTTTCAGGAAACTGCATTGACAAAAACATTCTGTATGAACAAACGAACCTACTCACGAAACTTTATGACAATCGGTTGAAAAATTCGATCTCTAGGCTAGAAATGTGGGAAATCCCAACTTTCAAACATCCGGACATACCTACGAAATAATTTTAGGCCAAGCTGTAACGAAGATGCTTTGCTCACTCGGTCAATAAGAGGGCATATTAAAAGTCGGGTCATAGTCAGATTCAAATTCGAGTCTTTCCTGTGGACATAAGCGAAATTAAAGATTCCAGGGGCCTATGATGGTTGCGTTTACCACGTGATAAATAAGTGACAAAGACTCCGTCCCTTACATTCGCATCTTGTCAAAATTTGTCGGATGCTTTCTCACTTATTTATCGTGTGATAAAAGCAACCATCATCAGCCCCCAGGCCAGGGCGTAATTTTGTAAAACTCGTAAGAGAATAAATATCCCTCTTCTATAATCCGATGTAATATTTTAACCTAGATTCGTACAAGCTCTTAACTTTTGACAACCGGAGGGATGACTTTCGTTTTTCGAACTGACCCAATCATAAAGTAGAATTTAATACATCAATTAAGCAATAAACAGCCAACCATCAAACACAATTTCACATTAACAACACTTACAAGAATTATTATTAGAATCAGTCCGTCTGTCCTTTTTGCCGCCGAAGACATTTAGCCGACTGGAGGATGCTTCAGACAATTGCGGACGATTGTCGATGTGGACGTAAACACATTACCGCTCTTCCTGCAGGACTAATAGGGATGTCACCCAACTCGATAGATTCTGTGCGTTTTACCAATAGCAAATATTTTTTCGTAAATATATGTCTGAACTTCAGACTTTACCTAGAGCCTTAGAGCCTCTGAAGAAAAGCATGTCATAATTACGTCTTTTAACCTTTTTTAACCCCCGACGAAAAAAGAGGGGTGTTATAAGTTTAACATGTGTATCTGTGTATCTGTGTATCTGTGTATCTGTCTGTGGCATCGTAGCGCCCAAGCGGATGGACCAATTTAAGTGCGGTTTTTTTTATAGTATAGTTCTATAGGATTATGCGATCTAGGACACAAACGCGATTCTACCTATGCGTGATTCTACACAATATGGGTTCAACACAACTGCAGTTTACTACATTCGTGATTCCACACAGCCGCTATTTTAACGCAATCGGGATTCAACCTATTCGTGGTTCTGCTCAATATGGGTTCAACGCAATCGCAGTTTACTACATTCGTAATTCCGCTCATTTTTTTTTTTTACAAGCTTTTATTTAGCTTGCATGGTATGTTTAAAGTATGTTTGTTCGGGTGAAAACAGAACGGTAAAATTAAATTAAAAAAAAAAATTTTTTTTTCGGGTACCTCTACCTAAAGTGGGGGTGAAAAATTTTTTTTTTCAACACTGGTGTGTGGGTTGTCGTTGAATAGGTCTTGTAAAAATAATACGGGTCTTTTAACATAATTTTTTGATAAAGTCAGCAGTTTTGAAATATTCGCTCCAAAAACAAAAAAAATTGTGTCCCCCCTTGTAACTTTTCAACCACGAGTCAAAAAAATTCGGAAAAATTCATGTTAATGAAGCCTTATAAGCACTTTCAATGAAAACTATATTGAACAAAATCGGTCGAGCCGTTTTTGAGTTATCGCCAAATTTCATATTTTTTCTTTAAAAGGTCGTAAGTTGACTTCCTAGCTGTGTGGACCCGGCATAGAATAGGTTCACCCCATCTCTCCCCTTGGGTGTCGTAAGAGGCGACTAAGGTGCACATGGTGGCGGTGGGCAGCAGCGCCGTCAACTACAACATACTACCAACCTACTGCGATCGCCAACCCGCATGCCCAGCGTGGCGATTAGGGCAAAAACCCCCCCATATAATATGATAAGCACAAATAAAAAACGGCCCCCAGTCTCCGGTAGCTCTGCTGCTGCTGGCTACAGTAGCGGTCAGGCCAGCGGTGAATCAGGGGGTGCGAAGAATCTCCGGAGGCGTGTAGGCTACCAGAACCAACAACTGGCCCTGGCAACTTATAACGCACGCACTTTGAGGACTAACGAGAAGATCGACGAGTTGGAAAAAACAATAGAAAAGGTTCGCTGGGGCATTATAGGATTATCAGAGGTCCGAAGAGAGGGGGAGGATACGATAGTCTTAAAGTCAGGGAACCTTTTCTATTACCGGGAGGGCGATCAACTGTCCCAAGGTGGTGTCGGGTTTATCGTCCACAAGTCCCTCATCAACAATGTGGTTTGTATAGAGAGTGTGTCGTCGAGGGTGGCGTATCTTATACTCAGAATTACCAAACGGTATTCGCTGAAGGTGATACAGGTTTACGCACCAACTTCGGCACACCCCGATACGGAAGTGGAGACAATGTATGAGGACATCTCCAAAGCCATGCACAGGACTTCCAAAACTCACTATACGGTGTTGATGGGGGACTTCAACGCAAAGCTGGGTAAACGAAACGGTAATGAGCAGAGAGTAGGGAATTTTGGTATTGGAATACGTAACCCCAGGGGGCAGCAGCTGGTCGACTTTATGGAGAGGGAGGGACTCTACGCGATGAACTCCTTCTTCAAAAAGAAACCCCACAGAAAGTGGACCTGGATCAGTCCCGATGGTTGCGTAAAAAATGAGATAGACTTCATAATTTCGACCAAAAAGCAGATATTCAATGATGTCTCCGTGATCAACAGGGTGAAAACCGGTAGTGATCATAGGATGGTAAGAGGCACATTGAATCTGAATACTGCAGTGGAACGCATGAAATTGATGAGGTCAACGCTCCGTCCAGGCCCTGCCGATATTCAAAACCCCGAAACTTTTCAGCTGCAGCTCGAAAACCGTTTTGAATGCCTAGCAGATTGCGTTATTGTGGACGACATCAATAACGGGCTGGTGGAAACTGTCCGTACCGTTGGAGCTAAGTTTTATAAGCCCCGACGCACAAGTAGGACCAAAAAGATCTCCGATGACACTCTCAAACTCATGGACAGAAGACGTGAATTAATATTGCAGTCTTCAGCTGATATGTTGGTGTACAGGCAGCTAAATAGACAGATCTCCAAATCTCTGAGGCGTGACACGAGGCATTTTAACACAACATGTGTCAAAAGTGTTCGCAAAAGATATGTCTATTGGGCAAAGCCAGTTAACTAAGCTGAAGACTGATAGTGGCAATATTGTTTCGTCCAAAACTGAGATTTTGAGAGAGATCGAACGGTTCTATGGACAGTTATACACCTCAGCACAAAAGCCCGTTAACAGTCTTGATGCTGACCCTAGATCGAAACTGACCCGACACTATACCGAAGACATTCCGGACGTTAGCCTTTATGAAATCACGATGGCTCTGAAACAGCTTAAAAACAACAAGGCACCAGGTGATGACGGAATTACGACTGAACTTCTGAGAGCGGGTGGAAAACCAGTACTCAAAGTCCTCCAGAAGTTGTTCGGTTCCGTCATACATGAGGGCACAACGCCTGAAGCATGGAAAAGGAGTGTGGTGACATTGTTCTTCAAGAAAGGTGACAAAACCTTATTGAAGAACTACAGGCCCATCTCACTGCTAAGCCATGTTTATAAGCTGTTTTCCAGAGTCATTACAAATCGCCTCGCGCACAGGTTTGACGATTTCCAACCTCCCGAACAAGCCGGATTCCGAAAAGGTTTTAGCACCATAGACCACATTCATACGCTGCGGCAGGTTATACAGAAGACAGAGGAGTATAACCGACCCCTATGCTTAGCGTTTGTGGACTATGAAAAAGCCTTTGATTCGATCGAGACTTGGGCTGTGCTTCAGTCTCTCCAGCGGTGCCGTATCGACTATCGATACATCGAAGTGCTGAAGTGTTTGTACAGAAACGCCACCATGTCAGTCCGAATCCAAGACCAGAGCTCAGATCCTATCCAACTGCAGCGAGGAGTAAGACAAGGAGACGTCATTTCTCCAAAACTGTTTACTGCTGCACTGGAAGATGCCTTTAAACTACTGGATTGGAACGGACTTGGCATCAACATCAACGGCGAGCACCTCACTCACCTTCGATTTGCAGATGATATCGTGGTCATGGCGGAGTCGTTGGAGAGATTAAGCGCTATGCTCGAAGACCTCGACAGAGTCTCCCAACAGGTAGGTCTGAAAATGAACATGGACAAAACGAAAATCATGTCGAATGACCATGTTGCGCCTTACCCGATAGTGGTTGGGAACTCTGCCCTCGAAGTTGTCGACGAGTATGTGTACCTGGGACAAATTGTCCAGCTAGGTAAGTCCAACTTCGAGAAGGAGGTTAATCGACGAATTCAACTCGGCTGGGCAGCGTTCGGGAAGCTACGTCATATCTTCTCGTCGAAAATTCCCCAGTGCCTGAAGACGAAAGTCTTCGAACAGTGCGTGTTGCCAGTGATGACTTACGGAACTGAGACATGGTCGTTCACAATGGGACTCATGAGGCGGCTAAGAGTCACGCAACGTGCAATGGAAAGGGCAATGCTCGGAGTTTCTTTGCGCGATAGAATCAGAAATGAGGATATCCGCAGAAGAACCAAGGTAACCGAAATAGTGCACAGGATTGCCCGGTTGAAGTGGCAATGGGCAGGCCATGTAGCCCGGAGAACGGATGGCCGTTGGGGCAGCAAAGTCCTAGAGTGGCGACCACGTATAGGAAAGCGCAGCGTGGGTCGGCCCCCGACTAGATGGACGGATGACCTCGTGAGGGTAGCGGGGAATCATTGGATGCGGTCTGCACAGGATCGCACTTTGTGGCGAGTCATGGGAGAGGCCTATGTTCAGCAGTGGACGTCTGTGGCTGATAGATAGATAGATAGAAGTTGACTTCCAGAAGGTAATACAACAGCTTAAAATCTTTCTTAACGTAAAACTCGGGCTTAAAACAGCAGTTTATTGTGAAGGATGAGCAACTACGGAACCCTACACTGAGCGTGGCCCGACATGCTCTTGGCCGGTTTCAGCGGCAAAATTTCAGCTCAATCGGTTGACGATATCTGCTTCAAAATTGAGTTGCAAGATTTCACCCGAACAGACATACTTTAAACATACCATGCAAGCTAAATAAAAGCTTGTAAAAAAAAATGAGCGGAATTACGAATGTAGTAAACTGCGATTGCGTTGAACCCATATTGAGCAGAACCACGAATAGGTTGAATCCCGATTGCGTTAAAATAGCGGCTGTGTGGAATCACGAATGTAGTAAACTGCAGTTGTGTTGAACCCATATTGTGTAGAATCACGCATAGGTAGAATCGCGTTTGTGTCCTCGATCGCATAATCCGTTCTATAGACTACGTCGTGTAAACGGAAACATTGGGAATGGGGAAAGCATAAAAATCTTGAATTAAGCCAGGTCACTTAATAAAATCCTAAAAAATACGAAATTTTGAAGAATAGCTGTACATTTACATTTAAAAGCCATTCCAATAAACAATATCAATGCCGGCTTAACTGATTACCATAGGTATCGTACCGGGCCAGTAAGTAGGCGGGTTTTAATCTTTATTTTTTTTAAGACCCAGAAAAAAAACTTTTTTTAAGTAAGTTAAGTTTCTATACCTACTGCTTATTATGTTATCAACCGAGCTATTATATGTATTCATGTGAAAATAAGGATTTGTAAGCCAATCCGGCAAAACTTAATAATGATCATAAGCTAAATGTAATTAAGACCTATGTTTAAACAATTAAATGTTCTCTCTCTCTCTCTCATTGACAATAAAGGGGGGTTATCCCTAACAATATACAAAATAACGAAACTTTATAAAAAAATCCATCCATTTCCCATTGAAATGAAACACCTAATAATCCGTTTAATTTATTTTACGTTGGCATGTCATCATTTCAAGAAAGAAAAAAGTAAATTTATTTCGCTGCAATTATTAAGAGTACATATCAATTAGGAGTATATTTTATCGACATCGGGCGCCGCACTGGCCGCATTAACCCTTGCTCGGGTTACGCGCACGTGCGCCGGAAATGTCGTCAGGTAAATAAATACTCGCACTCACTGCACTCCGAGTTGCGTCAATGTATTTTGAACTATTCACTGACCTGAGTTAAGGCAGAGGAGAGACTGCTGTTGAGAAGAAAACCGAAAGAAACTCAATCTCATCAGGATCACCCATTCAGCATTCGATTGGTCGCCACCTAACCCCTTCCTGACTAAAATTCGGGTTGGTTCTCTTTCTTAAAATGTTCACAGGGTTCAGAAGATCCATTCTGTCAAAAGAAACCTTCTGATCAACAAATGCCATGTATTATGCTTAGGTATATGTCGTGAACACCGCCCACTATTTAAGATAGGTCTGGTTCTCTTTTTGTGAAGCGATGAAGTGTGGATTAGGGAGTTTCTCTGGGAGATCGAATTAGAAATAAGGCTTGACAAATTACTAAACTAGTCAAATATACCTAATATCTGTACTTTTCGATATTTTTGTGTTAGCTATCTCCGTGTTGCGCGTTTGTCCTAACTGACCTTATGTATAACCAATTCAGCGAGCCTATGATGTTTCTTTTTATCACGCGAGAAATAAGTGACAAAGCATCCGTCACTCTTTAACAAGATGTGCGAGTGCAAGTGACAGATGTTACTGCATTGTGGAATGAATTGTCGCTTGCGGTATTTCCGGACCGATACGATCTTCAAACCTTCAAGAAAAGAGCAAACTCCCACCTGAAAAGCCGGCAACGCACTTGCGACTCCTCTGGTGTGGCGGTAATCGCTTTCCATCAGGAGATCCGTTTGATCGTTTTCCCACTATGACACAAAAAAAAGAATTGCTTGTCACTTGAGTCAAACCACGTCGCTAACTGAAAATGAACTGTCAAACTACTCACTTTGTATGGTTTGACAGTTCATTTGCTTGGAAGAGTTAACGTGGTTTGACTATACTTATTTATCACGTGATAAACGCTACCATCGTAGGCCCCTGCTTTAGTCGTGATGAGACTTTAGTATCGAGTCCTTGCCAACTCTCATCATACTCAGACAATAAAATGAGTCGCGTCATAATGATTCCCATCATAACGATTGCATCCATTCCCAGTGTTGTTTACGTTCGGTGCACATTTGGTTTGACTCGGCACTTTATGATACGACGTATACGAAAGTAATTGCAACCGTTTTAATTACATTTCAATGCTCTTATTTTATGAACTCTTTTTAACTTAAATGAAAACAAATCCCATTTTTTGCGTAATCACACTAATATTATAAAGGCGAAAGTTTATGAATGTGTTTATGTGTATGTTTGTTACTTCTTCACTTCGAACGGTTGGACAAATTTTAATAAATTTTGGTATGAAGGTAGGTGACACCCTGGATTAACACATTGGCTACTTTTTATTATGAAAAAATATACATTTTTTTTCCGTGAGATGACAGCGCAGCTAGTTGAATATAATTATGCCCTGAAATTTATGTACAGTCAGGAATTCCGTTGATTTTTCGATCTCATGAAATTAACTGCCTGCCACCACTACGAGTATGTAAGTAAATTATATAGGTATATCTGCATTTTCATATTGAAATATGTTTATATTGCTTTTTTATTTTGTTAGTTAATTTATTTGCTTACCGTTGTTTTTGCATCACCTACTCAATTCAAACATCTTGATATACTCAGCTACCTAAAGGTTGTCTGGAAGAGATCGTTATTCAGCGATAAGTCCGACTGTTGCCTCTCGCCTCTGTTTATTATTTTTCTGTATATCTCTCATGTTTTGTATCCTTGCGTATTTGAGGTATGCAATAAAGAGGATTTGTATTGTATGTATTTCGAAATACATTTTTTTCATCCATGTTCTTAGTTAGATAACTTACCTACTTAAGAATTCTTTGCATGAAATTCCCGGTCTTAGTACATAAGCGTAACCCAGTGCTTAAAGCAGCAATTTAAGATTCCATTCACACGGGCAGCTCGGCACTTCAGACGGAAAGTCTTAGAAAATCGTCGGCGCGGAAGCAAGCCGGTATTTTCATAATGCGCGCCGCATTCATATGATAATCCTGTAAGTATTGAGCACGCGCCGCGAGGCCAGGAGAGGGCTTTTGTACAGCTTTGTATAATTACGTTATGACAAGACGCCTCACGCCACGCGACGCGATGATGCGCGCTAAGCGCGTAACGCAATAGGTGTCTGCCTTCCGGAGATTCCACGACTTTGGGCGACCAGCGACGCGGAGAGCGGTTGAACGAGAGATCCGAGCGCGGCGTCTATAACGGGTGAGCGAGACACACGTACCTACACCGCTGCCGCTGTCGCGCAGTCTTGGCATCTCCGTCCGGGGGATCATAGTGCCATTACGCGCTATGGAGGCCTTTAGGTCGACCACCTACACGTTACTTGTGCTGAGATGACAGGTGTCATAGGGATCATCATTCGCCGCGCGGGGTATAGGTAGGATGATTATTAAGAAAGACGTCACGTGTTAATTTGGCATTGTCCAATATACTTGACAAAACCTTTCCTTTTTGTATTTTTTGTGAACCACATCATTTGAAGTATCGAACCCGGATGAGACTTGAATTATGGAAATTTTGTGTTCTTTGTCAAACTAAGAATTAAGAGAATGGCTGAAAATGGCATTATTCTGAAAAACATTTGCTAATCACAAAATTTCACGAGAATCGGTTGAGAAATGCAACCTGTTGGTTAAAACGGCGTACCTATATACAGCTTTTTCAACGCCCCTTGTGCTGTAGTAATGGAAGTTGAAAGAGTCCGACTCCATCTTAACCAGCCGACTGCTCTCTACGAGAATTCTTCAGTACACTTGAGAGTGCCCTACAATTACTGATCAGGGACATTACGTGTCTGATTGTCGCACTAGTGCCTTGGGCAATCACGTAGTTGCTGCCATGATTGTCGATGTTCTATTGAAGGTTAAAGAATTGTTTTAAATGTTAATGAATGAGCAGTACCTACTGTAAGCGATTTCTTTGAACTCTGTGACACAAGATTATGTTTTTTGATATCGATTAGGCTCTCTGAAAATTCTAAACGTGCAAATGGGTGTACCTAATGCATTTTTCAAACATTCAGCATTGAATATACTTATTTTCAGATATAGGTTCGAGTCTTTCCCGGACATAAGCGAAATTAAGGATTCCAGAGGGCTTAATTTTCTGATAAAACTCGTATGAGAACAAAGAACGTCCCCTCTTCTATAATCCGATGTAATAGCAATATAACCTGGATTCATACAAGCTCTTAACTTATGACCACCGGAGGGACGACTTTTGTTTTTTGAACTGACGGAAATATATGTGCCTTGTTTCAAACAATATGTTTTTTTTTATTGGAACATATTAAGACTGTGTTAGTTAGTAACGAACTACCTTGATACCTACTCGTAATAATATAATGGAACTTTTTGCTTCCAATAATAGACACTTTTCATGATTGGTTTCAGTAAATAGCATTTTCTTCGTGATCTACCATAAGTAGGTTCAAAAACAGTTATAATATTAACAGAGCGAGAACTCAATAAGTATAACCAAACCAAATGTAAAATGATTATTTAATAAAATAATCACGTTATCAATTATTGATAAAATGATCAATTTTTTTGTCATCTTGCAAGATCTAGGAAATCTATAGTCCTTCGTTACACTCAGGATTCCAACTTAGAATCCTTGGCTCGCTTGGGACTCTAATTAGACTACGACAACGACGACGGCGACAAAAAGAACTTTGCTCTCTTGATTCACAAAAAACTATTAGGCTGCGTTTCCACCAGAGATGTGTAGCGAGGGATGTGTTTTTATTAACCAATGGAATAACTTCATTTACTCATCCTCGCTCAGCGCAGCTGATTTTATTGGTTAACAAAAACACATCCCTCGCTACACATCTCTGGTGGAAACGCAGTAACTATGTCTGAGTGAGTCTCGCGGGAGTTTTCCATGTCTTTCATCTTATTCTTAAATCTTATAACGTTTTTAGGTAAGTATAATGGTATGCTTAGGTACGTATAAGATGTGTGTGTATTAAAGGGATGACTGCACAGATTTCTATAATTTGCCGAATAAAACCAACATAATAAACTGTATTGCACTTTTATTAAACTTTAGTACTATTTACAAACGTGCCGATCTACATAATGTAGTAAATACAACATTTACTCTAACCGCTTAATTATAGACTATTTACAACAAACTAAATTCAACAACTTATAACTAGTGCTTAGTTTGGTTACTGTTTATATCTTTGGTTACCTTTTGTATCTTTGGTTACTGTTTGTATCTTTGGTTACCGTTTGTATCTTAGTTACCTTTTGTATCTTTGTTTGGTTACCGTTTGTATCTTGGTTACCTTTTGTATCTTGGGTTACATTTTGTATCTTTGGTTACCGTTTGTATCTTTGGTTTAACATTTAAGTACGTACATTGTAGTTACAAACCCATCTAAACAAAGTGTTTTAAAGTGTACATGAACTTTTTCAGAAATTCGTTTTTTTAGGCCTCTGGAGACATTTTGCTCAGAATCATTTGTACATTCGATCCCCATAGAAGAAAAGTACCAGTGCGTGGCATTCCTGGAAATGAAAAAAAAAATCATACAAAAACGTTATGGTCTGTAAAGGCAAATTTTACGACAGTATTTTTTTTGTATGAGCTTCGAATTTGCAAACGATTCTGAGTACGATGAGCCAAAACGTACAATTTCTGAAAAAAGTAGGTACATGTAGGTACACTTTATATGAAAAACGCTTATTACTCATTTACCTATTAAGAATTTTCAATTCAGAAATTAGAATTTGATCAATTGTGATTTCACATAAATACATCCAGTTATCATATTATTTAACCACTAATTCGTGTAAGTACATAAGAAAATTTGTAAAATTACATTCAAAGTGAATTAAAAATTATTTAGTCGTTGAAAAAAAACGAAAACTGCAGACGGTTTTACAAAATTATTACAGTTTCTGATAGGAAAGTAATTTCGTTGCGACCAAATTGTTGAATTATTTTAATAGCATGTCTTTAACAGGGACGAAAGGTATTATTAGGTACCTTTAGCGTTTTGACAACTTCACGTGATAGGCCCGAGTGTACTTTTAATTTTTCGTCATTTTGTTCACAAATTATGAACAAGAACATTTATTTACTCATATACTCTTACACCCCAGTCAGCTCAACACTTATCGAAATAACACTGTATTTTAACTAATAAACGTTCAATTTTCTATCTCAATATTGCTAGCCATGCTTTCATTGCTGTTTTCGTTCAATTCGACATGAGGCTTTTTCTCTTTCTCATTCTCTCTCGAATGCTCCCCGCTATCCTTATCGCTCTCACATTGCATCGGCATCCCAAACGCCGGATGTATCGGGTAATACATATGGGAAAGGGGTAAGTTTGGGTAATTTACCCCTAAATGTGAACCGTATAGGGATTGCAAGACTGCCTGGTTGTAAGATTCCTGAAGCAACGCTTTGTACTCCGGGTTCTTCGTGAAGTCAACACCGTAAACGCCAGCGAAGTGTTTTAATACCGGCGATCCGTCCAACAAAGGCGGCGCAAAGAGGGGATTTAACGCCTTTCCCATTATAGGCGACGGATACTGCTTTAGATCTGGCAAACTCGGCTGTCCGTTGTTATTCACGAGGACTTTAACGGCCACTTTTCTGGCGTGGTTCGCGGCCGCCGCTGCCGCCGCCAGCATTCCGTTTTCTTGCATCTGTAGTTGCTTTCTCTTGGTCTTGTAACGTCTGTTTTGGAACCAGATTTTGACTTGGGTCTCGGTCAGTTTGAGGCTGACGGCCAGATCAGCTCTTTCTGGGCCGGATAGATACCTTTGTTGGCTGAATCTTTTTTCTAGCTCGTAGACTTGTGCGTGGGAGAACGCCGCTCGGGAGCGCTTCTTCCTGCCTGCGTTTTGCGTGTATTCCATGGGGGTGTAGTTCGGGGAGTGGACGAGAGGGGAAGTGGGGGGAGATTTGCGTTCATAAAGGAAGGGTTTGTAGGCTATGTCGGAGTTTGGTGAAGAGGCGCGGCGGACGGGAGAGCCGGTGTTGGAGGAACGGGAGTCGTAGTCATCTGTAACAATAGAGATTGTGGTTAGCTAATGACTTATAATGCAAAACAGATATCAAAGATGGGACTAATTCTGGTTTGATTAGGCGCATAGATCTAATATTGTTTTTACTGGCGGATAGTATAGCAGAATACCAGCCCGACGACTTTTCCTTTTTACGTAATTATACGTACATCACAGTTTCCTAGCACGCGTATAACACTAACACAACACTAACTACCTATAAGTTACGCAACAGTTTGAATTCCGAACGAAGTGAAAGAACAACGACAGAAAAGAATCGATAAGATTCTAAATTAAAATTCGCTTACCATAATAATGCTGCCAGCGCAACAGTAGCAACGTACCTAGTCGTCGTTCAATAATTGACACCCTGATGTTAAGCAGAGGTCTAAACGACATACGAAAAATATGAAATGGTGGTATAGTCTACACTAGGTCGGTGGATGGATGTATTGGATGTACATATTAACATCGGCACTCGAGGACTAGTACTTGTCTTCCACCATCACCACCACCAACAGAAAGTTCCGTTACACAACATTTCGAATTACGAATTCCGAACAAAAGAACACTGACAGAAAAGAATCGATGAGATTCCAAATTCAAATTCGCCCACCATAATTATGCGGCCAGCGCGACAATAGCAACGTAATGGCGCGAACACACTAGGCGACACTCGCGATGTCTCCACTTAGCGTCACTTCGCGTGATTACACTCGCTCATTAGTGCAAGTGACGCTTAAAAGCATTATAGACGCATTCAATTTAGTAATTGCTGGTTGTGCGCGTGGCGTGGGAACGGTTTGAATATATTGTCGAAGTTGACGGGGTTAATGCTTTAGGGGAAATATTGCGACATTGATATTATGCATTAGGTATGCCGTATACGATTTTTCTACGAAAGAAGTTCCAGTATTTTCACTTGATCTTTAATTTTATGTAAATAGAATAGTGTTTATTTGAGTAGGTAACCCAATTACAAATTTAAGTTTACGCAATTTAATCCTAAGCACATTTTTTTCTACTTGCGATATGAAATGTATTAAGTTATAAATGCCGTAAATGAAAAACATAAGGGTGGACATTCAGCGTTTGTTAAGCGTTTTTTTTCGTCATTCGAATTTCTGCAAATATTGTTAAATCGATTTTTTTTGTACCCCGAAGCCACTCCCGAGTGCGATCCTAGTTAGGTAGATCATAATTAAAGCCACTGGCTCTTCCGTTGTGGTATAATAATCGTGAAAAAGTAATAACGCTATGCTATGTTATGCTCACAGATTATTTATTTATTTAATCTTTATTGCAATGCTACACTCGTCCATATTTTATTATAACACTATTATATATTATTATATATATTTTTTTTTGTAATGTAATTTTGTAGTTCACAGTGCCTTGGTTTAGTTACTGTTATGCTGTGTAACTAATTTAAATAAATAATAACGAAATGGCGCTTAGTCGCATACAAGTAGTGTTTATTTTATTTCCTCGACCTTTCGAACGTGATTTTACGCTCATGGTCTCGAAGGGACTGTGTGAAAATCATTTAAGTTTAAATTGTTTAAATCAACATATTTATCATTTACTAAACTATAAGTTTCATTCAACAAAAACTTTAAACTAATATTTTCATATAGTACGATTAACTATGTTAAATCAAGAAATCAAAAACTCATTACTAGACACCAAATTCCTAATACTAGCAACAAAAGCGCCGGCACGCAAAAATACGGTTAGAAGATAATGATCGGCGACAATTTGCAGGCTCAATATTACAGGGTTCTACATTACATTTTCAGTGTAGTTAAACTTAGACTTTGCGTCGCTATGACAACGTTTAAATTTCAATTTGGTAAAAGTGAAACATAAGACCCTGTAATGATCGGTGACAATTTGCGTAATGCACCCATTGTGTCTTATACGCGGTTGGCGTGATCCCTGATTGATCCGATTGTGAGGACGCGCCCTAATGAGTTTGGAGTTTGGCGGTTTGGCTTTTTGAGCTTTTGCGTACTATGCTTTGTCTGCGAATCGAAAGAGGTTTAAAATCCGATTTGTAATATATTCATTGTATTACTAAGCGCCTCAACTTTGTCCGCGTATTTTTTTTCTTTACCGTAGACCGATAAAAAGTATTTTGGTGTGATGAGAGGACAATGGAAATTATGACCCACAGATGGCGAAAGGTTGGCATGGTATCTACCGCGCGCCCATACAAAACAATTGACGATCCTGCATCACGCTGTTTAATGAAATTATGACATTGTATTGAAAATCAGTTTTCTATATTATAAAATTCTAAATTTGTATTGCAAAACATATTTTCTAATCTAGAATTTTATAAAAGTAAAGAATTATCAAAGTACCAAAGGGATTCGTCGTTTTAAAACTGACATTAGTTGAATATAGTGAAGATTACGAGTAGAGAGTGAATTTTTGAAGAGAAACTTTGAATCCTTTAAACCTAACACAAGATAATCTTATTAAAACTTTCGTGGGACATATTTTAATCATCATCAGCAGTCATCAGGGACTGCTACCCGAACAGCAGCGTGGTAACTTCGTCATTGTGCGTCGCATACCAGTCAGTAGCCGTCCCTGATGTAGAGCTCCACACGAGTTCGAAACATGTCGGGCCGTTCCTGACAATCAATTTCATGTGAGTATAAACCGCTTAATTTAATTCAATAACTATAACACAAAATACCTAAATTCGATGAGTCATTGCGATATTCCCAATTAAGTAAGTAATATTAATATCTCGTTTCATCGCAGTCATTATACCTGACTTAAATCGATTTGTACTGTGGAGAACAAAGAAGTTGACATTTTAAAGGAGATGTGTCTATTTGCACGACAACGATTAGCCATCTTAAATTTTACGCTTGAAGTCATAAATGAGAGAGAAAACATAAAATAGTGGCAATTTCGAATAGTGCACATCGCTAAAATAGATGTAGGGCTCTCGCCTGACTTCTTGCCAAAAATTGGCTATGTCCCATGACTGTGACAGTTGATAAATGGTGTTCTAGGTCAATCATATATTATGCTGCACTGCATTCGAAATTTGGAAGTAGTTGACAACGGTAATCCAAATGTATAAAACTGTTGGAATGGTGCGTGTGACTCGCATTTATACAGTTTCTTCATCTTCAAGTGATCAAGAACGCTTAGTAATAACCGTGGTTATTTATGGAGAAAGTTTGAGACCCCGAAAAGGACAAAGAATAAGTACCTATTCTTTACCTAAGAAATCTTCCCTAAAAGGTTGAAAAGTAGCACACAGGCTAGGTACCTATACAAGCACTTATACCTACAGCTAGAATTAGAGTTATAATGGCTGTATAAGCTCTTATATACCTACCCTGTTTGCTACTTGGGTGGGGTTGTGGTACCGTTGGTATTCACAATAGCAGTGCGATAACCCGTGGGTTTCAAGTTCGCGTAGACAATATTATGTGCTCTAATTTATATTTTCCTCGGATCGGTATTTTTTTAATTTGTGCTTTAAAAACCTAATTTGTATACAAAAGCCGCATGCTACAACACACTGATTCCGCATCTCCGTGCGGACCGTGCGGTCGGTATAGTACCTATAACACTTTATACTCTCGCGGTTTGAAAACATAATTTAAAACTTATTGAACCGGGTCTATCGCGATATTTTGATTTACCTTCATTGCCTGACGTTTCAACACGGTTTCACGTGTACGCCAGGGACCACGGCACGTGAAACCGTGTTGAAATCAAAATATCGCGATAGACCCGGTTCAATAAGGTAGGTATAGTACCTATTCCCGTCCGCACTTCGCAGCGGAATGCGGCGCCAGTGTGACAAAATTGACAACCGCCTAATAGGTAAGGTTATTAGTTGTAGTAGGTACTTGGGGTACAACCCGGTAAACAATAAGCAAACCAAAAGTGCGCTATTCTTTAACGTACCGGAAAACAAGGTTTAAGTACAAAACAAATCATTATTTGATACACTTATTGAAATTTTAATAAATAAATAAATCATAACATAATACATATTAAGGGACAATCTTACATAAATAAACCCAAACTAAGCAAAGCTTGTACTATGGGTACTAGACGACGATATACATAATATATAAATACATATATGTATATGTAGATAATATCCATGACCCAGGAACAAATATTCGAATTCATCACACAAATATTTGCACTAGCCGGATTTCGAACCCAGGACCGCTGGCTCAGTAGGCAGTTGTACTAAAAACTGAGCCAACTGCGTCGTCAAAAAAATGATAATTTGATACTAGGTAGAGCCCTTATTACGTGCAGCGTGTTAAAAAAACATGTTTAACTTATTTAATTGTAGTATTAAGCGGTTTACACTCACGTGAAATTGTCAGGAACGGCCCGACATGTTTCGAACTCGTATGGAGCTCTTCATCAGGGACTGCTGCCCTGTTTATGTTTAACTTATTGCTTAAATTATGACAATTTGTAGTTACCTACTACGAGTAGGTATCTTAAATACTCAAGAAATAAGTATATAAGTACAAAATACATCTCTTTTCGACAAGGATACCTATATCACAACATATTATGTTAATGTATTGGAAAATATATCTAAATTGTTGAAAACTTACCATAATTTAACTACCCAACATTAGTCCAGTCCACATAGTATGCTCAAATTAACTTAAAAATGAATGTATGACAATTATTAAGAATAAATTCTAAAACACATGAAATCACTGATAGACTGATAGTATATGGATCTTGATAGAAATGAATGGGCTTTGTTTAGGACCATAGTTGGGTAGTATTACGGTATCTATTGATAACTAAGTTTCTAATAAAATAAACTGACCACTTACCGGATAGTTCAGTGACCGGATAGTGTTTCCTCGACATGTCCAACGCTCCATCATCTGTATAGTCCCTGTAGTTACAATCGTCATAATAACTCAAGCTCTTAGCAACCTCCTTCTTTCCAAAATCCTCCTTACTATACCCCGGCGGCTTCAAATAATTCTTCGCGCCAAAATCCAGCATTCCATTTTCAAATTCACTTTTTTCGTTCTCTTTTGTCAATATATCGTTAATCGAAAATGGCGTCGTTATTTTTTCACACTCTTGCAATGTCATAGGTAATTTTAATTTGGATTCCATTTTTAAAACATTAACGAACACTTGACCGCGCGAGCCACCTTACCACAAAGCGTTTCTCAAACGAATAAACTTTGCGTGATAGATAGCCCGCCTGTTTGACGTGTTTAAGCTGTAGAACGAGACGGAGAATGTCGACCTTTATTTAGTTTGTGGCGGTTAGAAAGGGATGGTGGGGGTTTGGGGCGGCGTTTTTTAAAAAAGCTTCTGAAGTAGCATAAGTAGTGGGGATCGGTGAGTTTTCCTTGAAGATGTTTACGTGAAATGCGATTTGATCGCTTCGGTCACATGCGCAGAGTCGCGATGTTGTGAATTGGCTCTTGTTAGATAAATTGGTAATTAATAATTAGACGTATAATTAAAAACCACAAAATATTTTTTCCTATAGTTCAAGTAAACGTAAAATTAACTACAGACTATTCATAAAATATAGTTTTTATTCTCGTTTATTTATTGAAGACTACTTGACCAGTGATGTGCCACAGGTCCATATTAAGTATGTTGTTGGTACAGTAACAACTCGTGCAATTTACAACTCTTACCTTTGATTCATTCAATAGCGTAAAAATGTGTTTTTTTTTTGCAACTTAATTTCTTTAAAATGAGTTTTGGATATAAAACTGCCTAAATATGTAGGTACAGAAAATAAAGAACAATATCAATTGGAGTTGGTGTAATGACGATACGATATTAATTGATCAACATCAATCAATATTACAAAGAATGCAAAACAACATGTTGCGATCCATAAGCAATGCCCCATGGTTTACAACCAACACGGAATCCACAGAAACCTACCTTAAAATAAGTACAGTGACAGTGAAGGATGAAATAACTAGGTATTGTAATTAAAAAATATCGCGATAGGCTGAAACAACATCCTAATGAACTAGCAGTGAAGTTAACAACTAGAGACCATGCGAAAAGATTGAAAAGGAAAGATATTTTTCCAGATTGAAAATCCGGCTTCTAGAAAATGGAATTTAAATGAGTAGATGCCCTCATTGTAGGACACACTCGAAATGTCAATCTGCTTATAGTTTAACTTGTAGTAAAAAGTTGAGAAGTCGTGGAAAAAAGTTGAAAAAAAAAAAACATCAATAACGACAACAAAATCGACATCAAGACTCCATTACCCTAATAAATAATGTGTGCTGGCGAATCCTACGCCAAATTTACGCCTTAAGCAATATTTTTCTTAACGCGCTGTTTCTTTCAGCTTTCTTCTCAACAGCGGGAAATGCCGGTAGATTCACATTCACACTTATTAAAATGCCCTTGTGTTGTGCCCTACTTACAGAACAAACTAAGTATTTATTTTCATTTCAAAACGTACTTACGTGTTATAAGTAGTTTTATTGAAAGCATCATATTTCTTTACTAAAGTCATTGTCTACACATATTACATGTATGCATATCCAATTCTAAGAAACAACCTCTTATTCAAAGAAATGTGATGAACAAATATTGTTTATTTAGGCATTTAAATATAGGTATTACTTTATCTCTTTACGTTTAACTCGCCTTATAATTTAATCCAATCACAAAATAACACCGAAATTGATCGATAACTGAAAATGGCATCCAAGGGCCAAAAGGGTGATCTTATCAGATTATCGAAGTAGCCAATTCTCGCCAACCGCTCCCGCCCCGATCGCCAACTTCCTAAGACGCTGTTATCGCCTCGCTTTAGCGGTAAGTGCTTGACAAGTGTCTATCCGTCCCTTTTACTCTCGCCTGCCTCAACACTTCCCCACTAACTCTATCCCTTTCCCGCCCTAGGGCCTCATTTAAATTAACCAATAGCAACGAGCCGCGGTTGCGGTTGACCAATAAAAGAAGTGGGCTTCGCTCAAGTGTCAATAATAAATTTTCTTTTAATTTGCTTTTATCTTCAAATTTGGAATAATTATTGGCTCGTTTTATTAACGACGGTTAGGGATGTTCGAATTAGGAATTTAAATTTGCGATTATTAAGAATAAACGTTGAGGGATGGCTTGTCGTTGGGAAATTACGTTAAGAATTTTGTCGTTTGATTAGGTATTGAATAAAAATATCACCATTACTTACATTTTGGGTAACGAGGTCGAGTCGATGATGTCTTCTAGGCAACAGCGTAACGAAAAATGAATTGTTAGTAAGTACTTACCTAGGTATATATTTTAATATTTATTCATTGTTGACGAACATAGTTTACCTACCTATTTAAATAAGTATACCTACTTAAAAGGAAGTTGTAATGTTTCCTTAGTTCCGTATTGTAACTTATTTACACTTTAGGTACCAAGATTCGTTATGAACTCTAATAACCTACTCTACTAGTTTATATTTTTAAAGAGATTTATCAGGTTATTACCTAGTCGGGCGTTTCATTTCAATCGCCTGATTTTCGACACTAAAGTGTACACAAGTGTCGATAACGGTCAGTTAGAGCAAGTACCTACCTACTATACCATATCGAAATATTGATAACCACGCAACGAGTGTCATTCATTCATCATTTCAGAGTAACATACCTGAATGACCCGATATTCTTATAAGTGCTTACTAAGAGTACTACGATCATTCACAAGCGCACCCTATGCGCCGTAAGCGTGCAATGTCAGCCATAACAGCCTTTTTAAATTAATTTGGGTGTAGCACATCGTTACCTACTATCGATTCTCAACATAATTTGAGACGATGGTGCCGATTATAATGTCTAAATCTTTACGCTACGATGCCACCCTAAGGCATAGGTACAGAAGCAACTGGTTGAAAAATTCAATGGCTCTCGCATTAGGTTCGGTGGTCCAATAGGTAGGACGCCCGTCTTGGCCCGGCAAGCCGTTGGAGACACAGGTTCGAATCCTGCCTGAACCGTAAAATTTTCACTTAATTGTAAACATTTGGTTTACGTTAACAGACGTTACTGCTTTAATAAAAATAATTTATTTGAGATCATCATCATCATCATCATCTCAGCCATAGGACGTCCACTGCTGAACATAGGCCTCCCCTTTGGACTTCCATATATACCGGTTGGAAGCGACCTGCATCCAGCGCCTTCCGGCGACCTTTATAAGGTCATCTGTCCACCTTGTAGGTGGACGTCCTACGCTGCGCTTGCTGGTCCGAGGTCTCCACTCGAGCACTTTTCGGCCCCATCGGCCATCTGCTCTGCGTGCTATGTGGCCTGCCCATTGCCACTTCAACTTGCTAATCCGGTGAGCTATATCGGTCACTTTAGTTCGTCTACGGATTTCCTCATTTCTGATTCGATCACGTAGAGACACCCCGAGCATAGCCCTCTCCATTGCACGTTGAGCGACTTTGAGCTTTGAGATGAGGCCGATAGTGAAAGACCACGTTTCGGTGCCGTAAGTCATCACTGGTAACACACATTGGTTGAAGACTTTCGTCTTGAGGCACTGAGGTATGTCGGACGAAAAGACATTGCGTAGTTTCCCGAACGCTGCCCAGCCGAGTTGGATTCGGCGGTTGACCTCTTTCTCGAAGTTGGACCTACCTAATTGGACCACTTGTCCTAGGTAGATGTATGAGTCAACAACTTCGAGTACCGAGTTTTCAACAGAGACTGGGATGGGCACAACCTTGGCATTTGACATGAGTTTCGTCTTGTCCATGTTCATTTTTAAGCCCACCCGTTGAGAAACTCGATTGAGGTCATCGAGCATCATGCTGAGTTCCTCCATCGACTTTGCCATGACTACGATGTCGTCGGCAAACCGAAGGTGAGTGATGTATTCGCCATTGATGTTGATGCCAAGTCCTTGCCATTCCAGGAGCTTGAAGGCGTCTTCCATAACGGCCGTAAACAGTTTCGGGGACACAACGTCCCCCTGTCTTACGCCTCTTCTCAATGGAATGGCCTTTGTGCTCTGCTCCTGAACTCGGACCGACATGGTGGCGTTACTATACAAACACTTCAACACTTCAATGTACCGATAGTCAATATGGCATCGCTGAAGTGACTCGAGCACCGCCCATGTTTCCACCGAATCGAAGGCTTTCTCATAGTCCACAAACGCTAAGCATAATGGCAAGTTATACTCTTCAGTCTTCTGTATAACTTGTCGCAGCGTATGTATGTGGTCTATGGTACTATAGCTTCTTCGGAAACCGGCTTGTTCGGGAGGCTGGAAGTCATCAAGTCTATGTTCGAGACGGTTCGTGATGACCCTTGAAAACAACTTATAAACATGGCTTAGAAGCGTGATGGGCCTGTAGTTCTTCAATAGGGTTTTATCACCTTTCTTGAAGAACAGTACCACCTCGCCTCTATTCCATGCTTCAGGCGTTTTGCCCTCGGACAAGACGGAATTAAAGAGCTTCTGGAGGACCTTAAGTACCGGTGTTCCACCCGCTCTCAGAAGCTCTGAGGTGATTCCGTCTTCGCCCGGCGCCTTGTTGTTCTTAAGGTGCTTCAGGGCCATCCTAATCTCGTACAGACTGATGTCCGGGATATCTTCGGTATAATGTCGGGACAGCTTGGCTCTTGGATCGCCTACCAAGCTGTCAACGGGCTTTGCGACTGAAGTGTATAACTGACCATAGAACCTCTCGATCTCGCCTAGAACCTCTGCTTTGGTCGACGCTATGCTGCCATCTTCCCGTTTCAGCTTGGTCAGCTGGCTTTGTCCAATAGACTTGTCCTTTGCGAACACTTTGGAGCCTTTGTTCTGCTCAATGGTCTCTTTATTTGAGATAGGTAACCCTATTTGGGATAGGTAGGTAACCCTATTTGGGATAGGTAGGTAACCCTATTTGCGTTAATTAGAAGCACTGGAAATCGTTGCAAATGGGCGCTTGCGGTACTGTGTTTATTTTTTAAGCATACTTTTCAAGCCTCACCCGTTAATTTTATTACTTAATCTGAATAACTAACTTAAATATTAATTGATATAACTCGCATTATTATCAACAAAATGGCCATTGTCTGAAACAAATTATTTTGGCTTATGACTACTTCTGAGGTTTCTGGCGCTCCAAAAACCACTTAACCTAGAATAACCCGATTCGCCACAAAAAGGGTAATTAAACAGCTCTCATACTGAATCAGCTGATTGATTACCGGTACTATAACCGGGTATAGCGGCACGGGTTGGCCGCAAACACGCCACTTATGGCCACTTCGGACAACACTTAGCGCCCGGAGACTTAATTATGTATAGAACTGACTATACCAATCTATAGATCCATACATTGGAGTTTTAAAGTACATTAAATCCCCGCTTCGAATGTAGTAGATCGCATTCAATTTTTCTTTCTTAATTTACCTTTGTGTCATTATTTATAAAAAAAAAAAATGTTGTAAACCACATAAAAAATATGAATCAATAAAAAGATTCTATACAAATACATACATAAAACGTGTTAAATCTGTCCGAAATATATAACTACTTAAGCCATGCTTGGTTCAATTATAAAACAAAAGTGAAACTATTAGGCATCGTATTGTTCTTAACTGTTCTGCTATAATAGAGAGACTGCGAATACAAATCGATGCGATTTTTTGCAAATTGATAAGTGCAACTGGATATTTCATAAATTATATACTCACTGAACGAGTGAATCAGTCAATTTATTACCGGTTCGGCAATAACGTTGCCTACCGTCCCTGCGGGTCGGCCGTAAACACGCCACTTATGGCTACGTTGGACAACACTTAACGCTGCCGCACATTGACTTATATAGAACTGAACGTGAACAAGGTAGGATACAAATACAAACGCATTGTCTGAGGACCTTTCACCCCTTGTTGAGCACCACGGTCAAAAATTATGTTTTATGGCCGTTATTGGATAAATAGGTACCTACCTAACACACATAAATAATAGACATTCGAATTAATAAATCATCGTTATCTTTTTGGCATATTATTACTTAACAAGTTCTCTTATCAAGGTCAAAGCGGTCAAAGGTTAAAGAAAAGGCTTTACTTTTACATCCATTCAAAAACTATAGGTAGACAAGAAACCGAAATTACCAGCTGAAGTTTTCTTTCAAAACAACATTTTTTTTTTTTTAGGCTGATATAGTTATCAATGAAATGACAATGTGAGGAATTAAGAATGAAAAGTCTTTTCCAGCAATGTCCGTTTTGCTGGCTGATATGATAATGTAAAGTATTAGATATTAGTCCACTTTATACGACACATTAGTCCACTCTACACATGCATAAGTCTATATCGGTATCCGACACGTACGGGTCATATGTAACCCTATCCGGGCACTCTGCGGCACTTCAGTGCTTCATTGCCGATTATTAATAGTGACCTATCAAGTAAATAATACGACACATTAGTCCACTCTACACATGCATAAGTCTATACCGGTATCAGACACGGACGGGTCATATGTAACCCTATCCGGGCACTCTTGGCACTTCAGTGCTTCACTGCCGATTATTAATAGTGACCTATCAAGTAAATAAAGGTCTTCGCACACTATAGCAACTCAACGGCGACTCGATTCTATGACAAAAATTGAAATTTAAGCCCTATGTCATATTAACTAGGTTTAATTTCGACGATGCACCGACGCGTCGTCCACTCGTCGTCCACTACTAATATCATTTTTTGAAATTAAACCTAGTGAATGTGACATAGGGCTCAAATTTCAATATTTGGCATAGAATCGAGTCGCCGTTGAGTTTTTATAATGTGCGAAGACCTTAATACGACACATTAGTCCACTTTACACATGCAATGCATATGTCTATACCGGTATCAGACACGGACGGGTATATATATATAACCGTATCTGGGCACCCTGCGGCACTTCAGTGCTTCATTGCCGATTATTAATAGTGACCTATCAAGTAAATAATACAACAAATTAGTCCACTCTACACATGCATAGGTCAATTACCGGTATCCGAGATGGACGGGTTAGAATATGTAGGTACCTAATCCTATCCGGGCACTCGGTGACACTTCAGTGCTTCATTGCCCATTATTAATAGTGACCTAAGTATCAAGTACATAATACGACACACGTCTGCTGACAACCAAAACTCACTAAGTGACGAAGACCTACTTAAACTCACTTAGGTGACAAAGACCTACTTAAAATAAAGCTCGTATCTCAGTAGGTATCAATCTACAAAGTAGATCTGAGGTTTTGAACAGTAGTGACAGAAATTTTAGTGAGTTTTGATTGTCACCAGGCGATCATAATAGTCCACTCTACACATGCATAAGTCTATACCGGCATCCGACACGGACGGGTCATGTGTAACCCTATCCGGGCACTCTTGGCACTTCAGTGCTTCATTGCCGATTATTAATAGTGACCTATCAAATGAAGGGGCAAACAATATCACGTGGCAGACAAGAAGTTTATTTATAGACTGATAGATATAGCTTATTATATAGTGTAGCTTAGTAGAAATTATCAATCCTACTTCAAGAAAAACTGTTAGTAATTCACTGTGTAATTTCACGTAATTTTGATTTCGTAGGAAACCGCTGAAACCGTTTTTCACATCATTAAACACGTCCACACTAATTGCATGTGGCTACCGCGGTGATAGTTATGCATTAATTTAGTTGATTGAAAGTACTACGTATTAAATAAATAATACGATTAGAAAGAGACAAAGAGAGAGATTGCGCAGGATCGGGTAAAGTGGCGAGCTCTTGTGTTGGAGGCCAAGACTCCTTTTGGGTCGCTGAGCCAACGCAGTTAGTTAGAAAGAGACAAGCAGCGAGGTAAAACATTGCGAGTCGATGTGGATTGAGTCGATGCGTATCTATCAGATATAAAGAACTTAAGTTTTTTTATACCTCTTAAAATTCAAACCACAATTAAAACCGACTAATTACTCACACATCCGTTCTTCAGCACTTAAAACAAATCAATAACCAAAGCAGAAAATCAAAAAGATCGGAAGTACATTAATTTGTTTACTCGATCGGACGCGTTCATTGTTCTTCGTTCAAATTGGCTCTTTCCGTTAAGTGCCGATTTTCATTTGTTTACGAACGCGACCGGAACACTTTGGAGAATTGACTTTTCATGATTTGAATTTGGAATCGGATGTTTTGAAAATAGAATGAGTTAGGGTTGGTGCACATTTTCTAAGCACATTAAGCAAGGAAACTGACTGACCTGACACGACTGAAAGACACTGATTCCATGGTCATGAAATTAATAAAAAAACTAACCTGACAGATTAAATTAAAAATGTATACAGTACCTTTAATGTATGAAGAGTGAAAACGCTGGGATCGTGCTGGGATCAAGGAATGTAATACTCACAAGGCTCATAATTAAATAAGGAATGGGTGAATTTTAGTTTGGTGTGACATTTTCAGTGTTACCAACCGACGTCAAAAAATGGAACAGGACAGTTACCTACTTCGAAGATCGAAATTTGAATTTCGTACCATGCTATTCTTCTCGATCTCGTGTCAAACAGTATTTGCTTAGTTTTATGGGACTAGGTAAATTTGTGTATGATTGTCCCTTTTTTTAAGACGATGTAATTATTGCGACCCCACGCATTAGGCACCCACGTATTCTTTTAAGTACCTAAGTACTAAGGGGTGCACAAAATGATTGCATTCATTCATAAATGGGTCTTGCAATTCTGCAGCTCACTGTACATTCAACTAGGCGCGTACTGTGGCAGGAGAAAACATTTTCATCCTTTTTGTTGTTTTTTAAACTTCTTTTCATCATGTTCATTTTCATATTTATCTTCATAATATAAAGCTCCATACGAGTTCGAAACATGTCGGACCGTTCCTGCTAATTCCACGTGAGTGTAAACCGCATAATAAATTTATAAATATGTGTGTTATTAAATACCATAGTTTTTATACGATTATTTCACAATAATCTGTAACTATTTTCTAGGTAAATTCAAGCCTCTTGAAATTTGTCACATATTCATTCTTCATATTGCGACCTCTATTGAGAGAAAATAATACTTTCACGCTTTTGCTTAGGCAACTACTGATAGTAAGGTAGCCTTTGTTGTAATGACTTAGTTCAACTACTTGTCGCTAGAGTGCGCTAACTATCACTTACTGTAATCTAAAATTATGTTGATTTAGTTTAGCTACTTGGTGCTAGAGGACTCTGATCATCAGAGTTATTTTAGAATTTAATATTGTTAATTACTATGAAGAAGTGATATTATTTACTGCAATTTCCTTTTTTATGCTAATCAGATAATAATTTGTCTTTCAAAAGGAATTTGAATTCGAACGTTAATTGGCTATATTTTGTTGTGCATACATAAATTAAGTTACTCTACTCTCTCATAGATGGCGCAGCATGTTGACAACTCTGTAATAGTGATTTCAGCTATTTTGTGAAACCTGTGGCTTGGAAATATCCTCTATTTTCGTGCTTCGCTGTTATTTTCAGCAATAGAACTACCAGTTGCAACTTTACCGTATTAAATAAACCATACATAATTAAGGATCTCGAATCGAAAATCAAAACGCGTTCGAAAATGCGGACCTCAAAAACATACTCCTGCTAACGACGCTTTCAGTAATGAATAATGAATACTAGTAAATGTGATCGTAACTTCTTTCGTGTAAGCCTCCTCAAGATTGGGAGAAAAGAAAGCATGAACTGAACTTCAAAGTATCACGTTTTGGGCGGAACAACTCGAGAGAACTTAAAGGAATTTCATACAAAACTGAAGGCCGGTAAGCAATTTATTTTTTAAACATGGTGCATGTGTACATAAACAGGCTATTCAGCTGAATTATATTTTTTCTGTCTATGTCTATAAGTAGGTACCTAGTCACCCGGCAACCCTTATTTCCCGGCGTCTGAAGTAAAAAAATCAAAATTCAACACTTTATTCTGCAAGTAGGCTACAAGAGCTCTTTAAGCTCTTTTACATGTCTGATTCTAAATTACAAAGTAATAAAAAAAAAATTACAATTTACACTAATAATAAGTATCATAGTAGTAATGCAACAGACAAATCACTGGGCATAATTATTTTACAGGGAGATGTACTTATATTGTCTCCGGATATATTAAATTACAATAAACTTAAACTATACTTTCAGAAATATAAAGGGTCTTTGTGCTATTAATATTATTTATAAATCTGTTTATTTTTTTGAAACGGGGTTTATTTCCATTTACATAAAAATCTTTTCATCCGTTCCCATTCTAGCCTTCGTCGCAACCAAAAATTCAAATTTAATTGCATAATCATGTTTCATGTCTTTTAAACCGCACAGTGGGGTCAACAGAAAAAAGGGTCACTCAAATAACATTGTTGCGTAAAATTCGCCATGAGTTATTGCAAACAGCCGGCAGGCGCGCTGGCGCCGGCAAAAACAGATGCAAACTTGTCAGAATTTGCTATGCGTTTTTTGTTGAAACTATTAGGTGTCGTGTGAAAGGTCACGACCGGTTGCTGAATAGCGTTTTTTGATACTATTACCGATTAGGAAAAGAAATCACATATTGACTAGAAATACCTACGCTGTGTCCATAAGCGCCCAATACAACAATTCATCGTTGCACAACAAGAAAACGATATAATTGAATCCTTAATAAACGTCACGACAAGGAAACACTTAAAGTCGATGCGAAAAAAATGCCGCGTCCTTTTTGCAAGGATTTGAAATTTTGATAAATCCGCCTTGTGATAATCACTCTTTACAAAAAATAAAAGGTTAAAAACTTTAAACCCGACTACGGAGAAAATAACTAAAAAGTTAAAAACAAGGTAGAAAAATCGGGTATCATCGCCTTATTCCACAAGATAAGACATTTGACATGTAAAATGTTCTTGTATATTTTTTTCTACTGAAATTTTCTGTTAGTTAACAACAATAACATTATAATTGAATTCAAATGCCGTAGTCGTGCGTTGTGGCATTAACTACCCACGATACAATCTTCCTTTTACATATCTCCAAACAGTAAAAGAGCAAACATGCATATATCATACACGAATTAAACCGCTTATATAATTATAGTAGCCGTAGCAGCAAAATTTATTTTATTTAGTGTTCTTAGTTTTTTTAAAACATGGAATTTTGTGTAGCAACTAGCAACAAAACCTACCTATAGTGTCTAGTTGTCGAGAATAAAACGGACGCACAGCATTATTACACGGCTACACATCGTTATCATATTGATATCAAGAAGAGTTTGATGATGATGGCGATCTAACTAAAAATACGGAAACTTCGTTGAATAGTTGCAGTTTTTTTAATAGTCGACAACGCACGACTACGGCATTTGAATTCAATTATAATGTTATTGTTGTTAACTAACAGAAAATTTCAGTAGAAAAAAATATACAAGAACATTTTACATGTCAAATGTCTTATCTTGTGGAATAAGGCGATGATACCCGATTTTTCTACCTTGTTTTTAACTTTTTAGTTATTTTCTCCGTAGTCGGGTTTAAAGTTTTTAACCTTTTATTTTATTTCAATATTTTCAGTTTTTACATAATATGATGCAGTAAAGAATATATAAATGCATATGTAAGTTAAAAAAATGTCGCTGTATAGCTACATCCTCCTTTGAAGTCTGATAAAATATACTCAGTAATCAAAATCTGTCGAGTAGTTTAAGCGCTATCGTGGAACATACATAAATGACATGACTTAATACTTTTCCCTATGACTTTACGAGTACCATAGTCGGGCAAAACTAAGAATAATTTATACGCAAACGTTGAATACCAACGTCGAATTTCAGCTATCGACACCAACCAGTGCTTCTATCGTATTGTGGACCTGTAGACGACTGAAACTTTATGATGGAAAACAAACGATAAAAACAACAATTTCATACACCTCTAATATTTTTACGCAAAAAGAGATTATTCGTTTGTATATTTTTTTCAATGCCACAATATCTAAATATTAAATATAATCACGTCTTAACGACAATTATTTACATTTGACGACACAACATTTTCAGCAATTTAAAAAGCAAAACAGAAAAAACTATTTGGAAATCCATATAATATCACTACCATCTTTTATGTCACCATCTCCTAGGTTAACTCAAAAGTTTCCCCGAGCCCCCCGTGTTTTATGTGACCATCTCCTCCGTTACCACAAAAGTTTCATAAGATCTGCTACTTTGTATCCGTTTAAGGATAACGTATTCTTTTTATTGCGGGGGTTCCACCGCCCATCTCCTCTATCCCCATCTCTTAGTTTAACTGATAAGTTTAGATGCGACCCCAATACCCGTCCCATGTTTTATGTCACCATTGCCTCCGTAGACTCAAAAGTTTCATAAGATTTGCTTCCTTGTTGCCGTTTTAGAACATTGTAGTTTTTTATGGCGGGGGGCTCTGCCCCCCGAGCCCCCGTCGTTTTGTGTCACCATTGCCTCCGTAGTCTCAAAAGTTTCATAAGATTTGCTTCCTTGTTGCCGTTTTAGAATATTGTAGTTTTTTATGGCGGGGGGCTTCGCCCCCCGAGCCCCCCATGTTTTATGTCACCATTGCCTCCGTAGACTCAAAAGTTTCAGAAGATTTGCTTCCTTGTTGCCGTTTTAGAACATTGTAGTTTTTTTATGGCGGGGGGCTCCGCCCCCCGAGCCCCCCATGTTTTATGTCACCATTGCCTCCGTACACTCAAAAGTTTCATAAGATTTGCTTCCTTGTTGCCGTTTTAGAACGTTGTAGTTTTTATGGCGGGGGGCTCCGCCCCCCGAGCCCCCCATGTTTAATGCTACCATTGCCTGCGTAGACTCAAAACTTTTATAAAATTTGTTTCCTTGTTGCCGTTTTAAAATGTTGTATTTTTTAAGGCGGGGGGCTCCGCCCCCCGAGCCCCCGTCGTTTTGTGTCACCATTGCCTCCGTAGTCTCAAAAGTTTCATAAGATTTGCTTCCTTGTTGCCGTTTTAGAACATTGTAGTTTTTTATGGCGGGGGGCTCCGCCCCCCGAGCCCCCCATGTTTTATGTCACCATTGCCTCCGCAGACTCAAAAGTTTCAGAAGATTTGCTTCCTTGTTGCCGTTTTAGAACATTGTAGTTTTTTATGGCGGGGGGCTCCGCCCCCCGATCCCCCCATGTTTTATGTCACCATTGCCTGCGTACACTCAAAAGTTTCGTAAGATTTGCTTCCTTGTTGCCGTTTTAGAACGTTGTAGTTTTTATAGCGGGGGGCTCCGCCCCCCGAGCCCCCCATGTTTAATGCTACCATTGCCTGCGTAGACTCAAAACTTTTGTAAAATTTGCTTCCTTGTTGCCGTTTTAGAACATTGTAGTTTTTTATGGCGGGGGGCTCCGCCCCCCGAGCCCCCCATGTTTTATGTCACCATTGCCTCCGTAGACTCAAAAGTTTCAGCAGATTTGCTTCCTTGTTGCCGTTTTAGAACATTGTAGTTTTTTTTATGGCGGCGGGCTCCGCCCCCCGAGCCCCCCATGTTTTATGTCACCATTGCCTCCGTACACTCAAAAGTTTCGTAAGATTTGCTTCCTTGTTGCCGTTTTAGAACGTTGTAGTTTTTATAGCGGGGGGCTCCGCCCCCCGAGCCCCCCATGTTTAATGCTACCATTGCCTGCGTAGACTCAAAACTTTTGTAAAATTTGTTTCCTTGTTGCCGTTTTAAAATGTTGTATTTTTTAAGGCGGGGGGCTCTGCCCCCCGAGCCCCCGTCGTTTTGTGTCACCATTGCCTCCGTAGTCTCAAAAGTTTCATAAGATTTGCTTCCTTGTTGCCGTTTTAGAACATTGTAGTTTTTTATGGCGGGGGGCTCCGCCCTCCGAGCCCCCCATGTTTTATGTCACCATTACCTCCGTAGACTGAAAAGTTTCAGAAGATTTGCTTCCTTGTTGCCGTTTTAGAACATTGTTGTTTTTTATGGCGGGGGGCTCCGCCCCCCGAGCCCCCCATGTTTTATTTCACCATTGCCTCCGTACACTCAAAAGTTTCATAAGATTTGCTTCCTTGTTGCCGTTTTAGAACATTGTAGTTTTTTATGGCGGGGGGCTCCGCCCCCCGAGCCCCCCATGTTTTATGTCACCATTGCCTCCGTACACTCAAAAGTTTCATAAGATTTGCTTCCTTGTTGCCGTTTTAGAACGTTGTAGTTTTTATGGCGGGGGGCTCCGCCCCCCGAGCCCCCCATGTTTAATGCTACCATTGCCTGCGTAGACTCAAAACTTTTATAAAATTTGTTTCCTTGTTGCCGTTTTTAAATGTTGTATTTTTTAAGGCGGGGGGCTCCGCCCCCCGAGCCCCCGTCGTTTTGTGTCACCATTGCCTCCGTAGACTCAAAAGTTTCATAAGATTTGCTTCCTTGTTGCCGTTTTAGAACATTGTAGTTTTTTATGGCGGGGGGCTCTGCCCCCCGAGCCCCCGTCGTTTTGTGTCACCATTGCCTCCGTAGTCTCAAAAGTTTCATAAGATTTGCTTCCTTGTTGCCGTTTTAGAATATTGTAGTTTTTTATGGCGGGGGGCTCCGCCCCCCGAGCCCCCCATGTTTTATGTCACCATTGCCTCCGTAGACTCAAAAGTTTTAGAAGATTTGCTTCCTTGTTGCCGTTTTAGAACATTGTAGTTTTTTTATGGCGGGGGGCTCGGCCCCCCGAGCCCCCCATGTTTTATGTCACCATTGCCTCCGTAGACTCAAAAGTTTCATAAGATTTGCTTCGTTGTTGCCGTTTTAGAACGTTGTAGTTTTTTATGGCGGGGGGCCCCGCCCCCCGAGCCCCCCATGTTTTATGTCACCACTGCCTCCGTAAACTCAAAAGTTTCATAATATTTGCTTCCTTGTTGCCGTTTTAGAATTTTGTGTTTTTTAAGAGCCCCCCCCCATGTTTTAAGTCACCATTGCCTCCGTAGACTCAAAAGTTTTATAAGATTTGCTCCTTTTTTGCCGTTGGAGTCTGGAGCTGCTAGTTTTCTTATGATCGTTTTCCTACGTTTTCCATGTTCTTATCATAATAGTATTTGGTTTCATTATTACTATTCTGTTGGTACCTCTTTCATCAAATTGGTTTAGTACGTTACGCGTCATCAAATCATGTAAGATATTTGAATACGAATATAAATAAAGTATTAGTTACTTTACTAAGACTGTGCCTTATTCGGGTAAAAGTAATGACTGAAATCGGTTTTATTGTAAGCAGTATACTTCACCACACCATCACTTTTTGAAGTCGGTTAAAAATATGGCCTACGCAATGTAAACCGTTATAACAAATCGATGGACATGTTATAGATCAAAATCGGTAAGTAGTGTAAGCGCTCTGCTAGAGCATACTTGAATAGGTACAAACATATAGTTCCAATCACCTTTCGTGGTCTTCTGCATCAGTTCCACTTGGTCACATTATGCTTTCTGACAACAGATACCTGAATCACTTGAGAAAATAATAAAGAAATTGTACTTGTTACTTTTATATTTACAGAGTTCCGTCGATTTCTGATGGATTCCATCATCAGAAATTTACCATATTTCTAAGAGATAATAACTGAAGTGTTAACTTTCCAACAAAAAAAGAATTTTTGACATCTGTTGATTTTTTTATTTTTTTTCTGTAGAATTTTTGCCCTCACTCGTCCTCCTTTTTTGAAGTCTGTTAAAAATGTAGCCTATGTCACCCGGACTGTAATAACGAATTGATAGACACCTCGATCACTAAAATCGGTTGAGTAGTTTTCGCGCTATGCTGGAACACACTTACATATAAATATACATACATACATAGACTGCTAAACTTATAACCCTTCCTTTTGGCTTTGCCGTAGTCGGGTAAAAAATAACCGAGTAAGAAGAAATTGTGTTTCAAAAAATACTGGACGGATTACTATTAAAAAAAAAACTCAATTTTGATGAAATTTACATGTGTGGGACCAAGTAGGTAAGGTATAGGTGCTTAACAAAAAAAAAATTGGCAATACGATCGCGTAAAATACATTAAAAAATATACAGTCGAATTGAGAAACTCGTAAATTTTTGAAGTTGGTTAAAAATAGTATTGGCACCGACGCAAATGCGGTGTTATGACTGAAGAGCGATATCTCCCAGATAACCTTTGGGTAGCGGAAAAAACAAATAGATTCCTTGTTCCTTACTATTCATTTTTAAACGCATATTTTAACATTATTTCCGAAATGCGGTGCAGTTGTTTTGCGTTTATTATTAAACTGACAATAACCACATGTCTGTGTCTGTAAGCGATACTATAATCGCCCTCTGTGCACAGATTCGGGGATTGTGTTTGACGTAACCGATATGTTATTCGTGGGTTATGGGATTCGAAAATCAAATATGGAGTTTAATGCGTTAGGGTGTATAAAAAGTTTGATAACAACATTTTGATCCAGCTTGCATCGTTTTAAATAATTTGTGCATCATGTTTTTCTGAGGCTCCGCGCTTTTGAAGTCTGTTGAAAATATCCATACGTTGTCAAACTGCTCAGTGTGACGTCTCAAAACAAAATTGCTGAAGGTTTTTGCTGACTTGAGTACTAGGTCAGCATAAAGCGCCAAAAGATTAACTAGATCATTTAGGGAGACGTCCCAACGGACGGATAGTCCACACAGAATGGTGTCTGAAACATATGCTGTCATTTTCCGGAGCTTTCCTCAATTGTTTTTTTCTCTTTAGTTTTCATAGTTTGTGGTTGTTATGCTTATGTGAAGTAAAGTGCTTATGTAAAGTTGGACTTAACACTTTCACTACTAGGAATTGTCTGCGTGGGCTCTCTCTGCCCTATTAAAGCCCCTCTGTCTGTTAAATCACAGGTTCCACTGAACAGTGGTGGATCTTACCAAACTCCCTGAATTCTGTTCGATCCACTGGTGGAGCATATTAAGAGATGCAAGTATCACAGGATCCACCAAGCCAAATGGTGGATCACAGTGAACTTCAGCGTGCGATTCAATCCACTGGTGGATCGAGATAGTGGATCCTAGTGGACAGAGGGATTAAAGAAAATGGAGGTAACTCAATTTCTTATACATTTGGAGTAAGTACGCTGGTGCCTACTATACTATACTTACTACTTATAGGTAATTGTGTTAAAACTTCTGATTTAGCGTTAATTTGTTTAGGACGTCGGATACAAAATGTTTTAAGCTATACGATGGTATCAATAACACAATACTGTTATTTTTTTCTCATACACCGCTATTAATATAAGAGGGCCGCTCTGCTTGTAACAAGTTTTCGCTACATACGCACTTTGTCTTGTTTTAGGCTGCATAACCACGAAAGCGGAGCGGGGAAAATAAACCAATCAGGTTGCGCCTTTGTGAAGCCTGAAAGACGAGCATTTAAATCTGAGAATAGTGATTGGTCGTTTTACACATTATTTATTTCAGAGAGAAGTAGAAATGATGACTATGAAAATTATAACTTTTGAAAGTTATGAATAAGAATTTTATGTGAGCCAATATGGACCCCCCCGCTTCTTAGGCTACGCCAATACATTAGATTGTCAACTTGTGCCATTTAATGCAGCCTGAACTGGCCGAAAAGCTAAACGGATAAGGACATGATATTTAGGCCGTGACAACGTGATATTTCTCGATATGTATTAACCTAATTAAGTCCGTAAGCAATTCTTGAAAAGCCAAAAGAATAGAGTTACTCTGGGAAAAAAAAGTTTGCTAACAGTAGCTCAAATGTTACATGCATAGTTAATAAATTGGAGGACTGATAAACTCAGGGTTACTAGTAACCAGAATAAGTTGTGTAAAATTAGCATAATTTTGGTTACTAAGTACAACACACACACAATACAATTTGGCTATTTTTTCAGTGTAGCAAGAGGTCCATGAAAAAGGCAGGAAGTAATTAGAATTACCTTTTCCAATATACGCGATCGCCTCATAGACCAGGAATGCATGAGCGAGCAGCAGGCTAGCCCAGTCATACATGATGTATGGCGCACGTGGTGTTTGATGTATTAATATTGGGGCTTTTAAGGTTATCGCCGGCGCAAGGTGATCTGGCCCGATAGTCCGATACCATGCCCCGACGCACATGCGCACGGGGTAGGGGCTATTTATTATTTTAATATACAATTATACATGTGGGGACGGGGCAGGGAAAACGCACTGTTTGTTCTTCACGTTGTTTATTTACAATATTTACATCTTTATTACAAAACTTCGGCCGTCCTCAGTTAAATCATTCTATCGTCTGACACTCCGTCCTAACGTTAAATCTAACACATTCCTTATTTCCAGGGGTCGGACTTTCGTTCGCACGGTAGGACTATAATGGAGAGCTATGGAACCGATATTCACATTAAAATACTATTCATACTCATAAGTGTATTTCTTCGCAATTTTAATTTTATAGTCAAGGACAAAGTCATAAGAATATACAAAGACCTGATTTGTGTAGGCATTGTTTTTTTCGCCACCATAAAATACGTAAATATTTGCAACTTTATCCATGTTTTCTGGAGTAAATTGGGTTCTATATTGATCAAATATCCATTTATGACTAGACAGTTCATGATATTGAGAATAAATTGAGTTAAATTAAGAGAGGAAGTATTGTAAAAAAAATATTTTATTCATAATTTTAGTCATTTAATGCTTGGGAATGTGAACCATAATAATCACAAAGGCAGTTTGGAATGAAATAGATGAATGAGTATGAGTATGAATTGTATTTTAATGTTAATAACGGCTCCATAGTTCTCCATTAGTCCTACCGTGCGAAAGAAAGTCCGACCCCTGCTTATTGCATTCTATTCGTACAAGAATTCATCGTCTATCAGCCAGCTCCTTATACCCTACCAGTAACAATCCCACATAAGTACATGTACCTAGCAATTATCATACGGATTAAGAAAATACGTAATAAGTATGTACCTACAATCAGCATCAAAATTCACTGACAGTATCAGGCTCTAAGCAGAAAATAAGTATGTACTGCAGAATGCATGACATCGGAAAAGTTTGCGGTAATTGTGTCGCAAATCTGATCGGTCGAGTGCATGGGACTCCTTCCTCTAGGTCGTCTTCCTTGAATAGGTATTTCCTGTCACTAGAAGTTTTTTCAGTTTGCCCTTCTTCTTCCAGGCTATGTGACCAAGACAGTCTGAGATTATACAGAGGAAGACTTTGGACAGTCTCGCGGTGATTTTCAAGTCATGGAGGATAGACGCATTGGATCCATGGTATCCTCAACATTCTCCTCCAGTACCAGCACCACATCTGAAATGCATCAATCCATCACCACCTACATAGTTTATGTATCTTCTTCTTTGTCGTCACACTCTTGGCAGAGTGGTCGAGGTCGTCATATCAGGGTTGGTAGCAAATTTTACAATCCGTCGCCATTCCTCCCGTACTGTTAGGTAGCTCTTCTTGTGCATTCTTGGAGTAGACCATTGAGTGTATTCTTGACTTGGTCGGTCCATCGCATCGGTGATCTACCGCGCGTTCTAGTGCCTTCGACTTTCCCCTGCACCACAAGTCGTTCCACAGAAGTGCGTTACGTGTGATATGTCCGAAGAAAGTGAGAATACGATGCTACGATGATGCCGAATTATTGGATGATTGAGTCGTTGGTTCGGAACTGTGTCCGGGTTATGCCAAGCACCCTTCTCCAGCACCACATTTCTAGAGCGTCTATCTTCTTTTCTCGCTTAAATTAGTTTATGTATAGCCATAATATAAAGTAAAGTTTCGATGTTGCCACAACGCCGTGCGGGTGTACGCCATTACTAAGCCCCCGTACAGCGCTCGTTAGCTTTTATTTGGACACCGGACTCCCGTTCCAGCGCCGCGGTACACTGCGGGACAATATAACCGGCCAATGGGGCAAAGCATAATTGAGGAGTGTCTTTACAAAAGGGCCTTTAAGAAGAAAAATAAAACCTTTGAAAAGACTCCTCAATTATTATAGCTGGCCGAATATTGTTCAGTATATACACAATTTTTTGTTGTTGAGAATGAAACTTCCCAAGCAGCACATTAGTGAATTTTGCAGCTTATCTTACAGCTTTAAGTTCAAAATGAGTGGTTTAACAGTGTTTGATACAACTTATAGCTTTAAACACAACTCAAAACTGTATATGAGTTCATCCTATCACTTGTAGTTGCATAGGAACGTTTTTTGTTTCTACTTTATTACTTATGGTGGGATAAAGTCGATTTTGCTACTTAAAGTTGCATGCAGGTTCAAATAGTCACTCAATAAGAAGCAATAGTGCTATATAAGGCCTTAAAATCAACTTAACTTAACTTAACTTAACGGATTGTAACTTAAGCAACTTTTACATATAAGTGGGAACATACCCTTATTTGGAACTAAAAGTTCCAAATGACTAGTACAATAGCGAATTATATCACCAATAGTGGCTAAAGGGATAATTTTACGGCTCTTTTGGAACCAAAAAATATTGCAACTTTAAGGCCTAAGAAGTACCTTATTGCCACTCTAACGCATAAATAGGTCTCAATAGGAGGTTCTTGGAACCAAAAGCAGTTATTTTCACTTATTTCAAACCACTAACGAACTAAAAGTTCTATTATTGTTCCTATTTGCGCCTTGTCAAAATATATTTAATAGTCTTGCTTGTTTAGTAGTCTACAAAAGAGCAAATAATTACTATTGGTAATATCATTCACTGCTTTGCCACTCGCAAGATACAAATAAGTGATTATTAGACTTGATAGTTCGAAATAAGGAACAAATAAGTGAAAATAAACACTGTAGGATCTTTTTTGTTTCGCCATGTTTACAAATGGAAGCCTATGAAAATTGATTATTTTAACCAGAATTTTATCACACTCACGCATAATCACAGATTTTTGAGAGTTGTGACGATGTTACTTTAACAATGTACGTAACCTACAATCATTAAGTCAGGTTTTTAACAGTTTTATTTCTTATCAGTATCTATTCCTTATTTAATTTAGCACTCTCTTTTTTAATATTCCTGATCAAATGAAAGGCGCGTCTAAATTTACAAAGGAAACATACTATAGTTTCACAGTAAAAAAAAATTCGCAAGAATTTCGTGCTTATTTCAATGCTTGTATAAGTAAAGTTTTAATCAGACGTATAAATCCAAAATTAATATGGCAGATCACGTATTACTTTTAATAAAACACAATTTGACAGTTGCCTCGCCACTCAAAGATAATTTTGGCGACTCATTTATCACTCATTGACCGAACTGAAATGTTTTCATTCGTTCACTGCGCATAACTTTTACCCTTAGTTCTAATTGCCACTTAAGGTGATTGTGAGATCTCTTATGGACGCATAACTTTCACCCATAGTTCTAATTACCACTTAAGGTAATTGTGAGATCTCTTATGGATTCTATTTAGCACCAAAAATAGGCTGCAATTTTTCTCCTTTTGGTTCTATACTGGTGGCATAAGGGTTCTGCCACCTATATAGCACTTAGTCATGGTGGTAAATTTCACTAAGGCATCTAATTAGATATGATATACGAGCTATATAGACCCAGTTGTGCTACTTGGGTTATCTAGATCAAGTTTGACGGGAAGGCCATGCCTCAAAGTTTCAATCAAATCGTTACAGTTGCTTCTGAGAAAAGTGGTAGCATACAAGTTAGTTGTCCCTTATATATTGACTAGTGAAGCAGTGGTACGTGTTTGAAACAGGTCAAAATACACTTCTCCGTCAAGCAAACTGTGCAGATTGACGTATAACAAAACTAAGGATGAAACCTATCATTAGGAATTGTCTAAGATTCGTCTTAAAACAACGACGAATCCGTCCACGCTCATTAATAACTCTCTGCGGACACAAGTTTTGTGAATGCCGCACTTATAAATACAATACACAATACAATACAAAATGCTATACAGCACGCCTAAAAAAAAAAAATTACAAATTAAACAGAGAAACAAAAAAAATTCATAACGGTAGAAAACAGGCGGCCTTATCGGTAAAGAGCGATCTCTTCCAGACAACCTTTGGGTAGTGGAGTTGAGTATAAAACACACAATGAGTAGGTGAATGAATAATATAAGTATATACTACTAACTACTACGTATACTACTAAGAGATGTCGACGTAGTCGCTAAGCGACAAAACGTATTTTACAAAAATCGTGGGCTCGTTCCAGTGTCCCGCAGTGTACGCTATGATTTCTCAGTGCGTTATCGGCGGCTACACATGCACGATTTAATGCCCCGATTAATTGTCGATGCGCCCGCCGGTCCCAGACCCAGACACATCTTTACGAACATGACAAATTGGATTATTTTTAGGTTAGAATATGCGCTTGTGCGAAGATTCCAGTTCATTTTTTAATTGATGCATATATTATTTAAACATGTCCGAAAATTCGTGCTTTATAGTTAAAAAGCAAAAATATGGGCAAAACTAAGGCTGCTTGAGTATTGAAGTGGAGCGGAGAAAATTAACCTTGGTCCTTGTCAAGTCTAAGGGCCAAAACACAATTACAAGACACGAACACGACATCGCTCGTCGTACGACGCGACATTGTGCCACGATGCGACGTCGTGAGCTGTAAAATGAATTTTAATGTTGCATCTTACATGAAGATAAAGTTCCTAGTTGACTACGGAACCCTAAAAAGTTGGCATTTTAAATGAGGTGCGTACAGTAAAAATGTGCATCATGAAAAGTATGCATGCATCTACGGTAGCGTCGGTAGTCATACTACCTATAACTCCTTTAGTATATTTATTATCTATAACTATCAAAATACTAACTATATTCATCTTAGTGAGGAAGAAAAATAAAAGGTTAAAAACTTTAAACCCGACTACGGAGAAACGAACTAAAAAGTTAAAAACAAGGTAGAAAAATCGGGTATCATCGCCTTATTCCACAAGATAAGACATTTGACATGTAAAATGTTCTTGTATATTTTTTTCTACTGAAATTTTCTGTTAGTTAACAACAATAACATTATAATTGAATTCAAATGCCGTAGTCGTGCGTTGTGGCATTAACTACCCACGATACAATCTTCCTTTTACATATCTCCAAACAGTAAAAGAGCAAACATGCATATATCATACACGAATTAAACCGCTTATATAATTATAGTAGCCGTAGCAGCAAAATTTATTTTATTTAGTGTTCTTAGTTTTTTTAAAACATGGAATTTTGTGTAGCAACTAGCAACAAAACCTACCTATAGTGTCTAGTTGTCGAGAATAAAACGGACGCACAGCATTATTACACGGCTACACATCGTTATCATATTGATATCAAGAAGAGTTTGATGATGATGGCGATCTAACTAAAAATACGGAAACTTCGTTGAATAGTTGCAGTTTTTTTAATAGTCGACAACGCACGACTACGGCATTTGAATTCAATTATAATGTTATTGTTGTTAACTAACAGAAAATTTCAGTAGAAAAAAATATACAAGAACATTTTACATGTCAAATGTCTTATCTTGTGGAATAAGGCGATGATACCCGATTTTTCTACCTTGTTTTTAACTTTTTAGTTCGTTTCTCCGTAGTCGGGTTTAAAGTTTTTAACCTTTTATTTTATTTCAATATTTTCAGTTTTTACATAATATGATGCAGTAAAGAATATATAAATGCATATGTAAGTTAAAAAAATGTCGCTGTATAGCTACATCCTCCTTTGAAGTCTGATAAAATATACTCAGTAATCAAAATCTGTCGAGTAGTTTAAGCGCTATCGTGGAACATACATAAATGACATGACTTAATACTTTTCCCTATGACTTTACGAGTACCATAGTCGGGCAAAACTAAGAATAATTTATACGCAAACGTTGAATACCAACGTCGAATTTCAGCTATCGACACCAACCAGTGCTTCTATCGTATTGTGGACCTGTAGACAACTGAAACTTTATGATGGAAAACAAACGATAAAAACAACAATTTCATACACCTCTAATATTTTTACGCAAAAAGAGATTATTCGTTTTTATATTTTTTTCAATGCCACAATATCTAAATATTAAATATAATCACGTCTTAACGACAATTATTTACATTTGACGACACAACATTTTCAGCAATTTAAAAAGCAAAACAGAAAAAACTATTTGGAAATCCATATAATATCACTACCATCTTTTATGTCACCATCTCCTAGGTTAACTCAAAAGTTTCCCCGAGCCCCCCGTGTTTTATGTGACCATCTCCTCCGTTACCACAAAAGTTTCATAAGATCTGCTACTTTGTATCCGTTTAAGGATAACGTATTCTTTTTATTGCGGGGGTTCCACCGCCCATCTCCCTCTATCCCCATCTCTTAGTTTAACTGATAAGTTTAGATGCGACCCCAATACCCGTCCCATGTTTTATGTCACCATTGCCTCCGTAGACTCAAAAGTTTCATAAGATTTGCTTCCTTGTTGCCGTTTTAGAACATTGTAGTTTTTTATGGCGGGGGGCTCTGCCCCCCGAGCCCCCGTCGTTTTGTGTCACCATTGCCTCCGTAGTCTCAAAAGTTTCATAAGATTTGCTTCCTTGTTGCCGTTTTAGAATATTGTAGTTTTTTATGGCGGGGGGCTCCGCCCCCCGAGCCCCCCATGTTTTATGTCACCATTGCCTCCGTAGACTCAAAAGTTTCAGAAGATTTGCTTCCTTGTTGCCGTTTTAGAACATTGTAGTTTTTTATGGCGGGGGGCTCCGCCCCCCGAGCCCCCCATGTTTTATGTCACCATTGCCTCCGTACACTCAAAAGTTTCATAAGATTTGCTTCCTTGCTGCCGTTTTAGAACGTTGTAGTTTTTAAGGCGGGGGGCTCTGCCCCCCGAGCCCCCGTCGTTTTGTGTCACCATTGCCTCCGTAGTCTCAAAAGTTTCATAAGATTTGCTTCCTTGTTGCCGTTTTAGAACATTGTAGTTTTTTATGGCGGGGGGCTCCGCCCCCCGAGCCCCCCATGTTTTATGTCACCATTACCTCCGTAGACTGAAAAGTTTCAGAAGATTTGCTTCCTTGTTGCCGTTTTAGAACATTGTAGTTTTTTATGGCGGGGGGCTCCGCCCCCCGAGCCCCCCATGTTTTATGTCACCATTGCCTCCGTACACTCAAAAGTTTCATAAGATTTGCTTCCTTGTTGCCGTTTTAGAACGTTGTAGTTTTTATGGCGGGGGGCTCCGCCCCCCGAGCCCCCCATGTTTAATACTACCATTGCCTGCGTAGACTCAAAACTTTTATAAAATTTGTTTCCTTGTTGCCGTTTTTAAATGTTGTATATTTTAAGGCGGGGGGCTCCGCCCCCCGAGCCCCCGTCGTTTTGTGTCACCATTGCCTCCGTAGTCTCAAAAGTTTCATAAGATTTGCTTCCTTGTTGCCGTTTTAGAATATTGTAGTTTTTTATGGCGGGGGGCTCCACCCGCCGAGCCCCCCATGTTTTATGTCACCATTGCCTCCGTAGACTCAAAAGTTTTAGAAGATTTGCTTCCTTGTTGCCGTTTTAGAACATTGTAGTTTTTTATGGCGGGGGGCTCCGCCCCCCGAGCCCCCCATGTTTTATGTCACCATTGCCTCCGTACACTCAAAAGTTTCATAAGATTTGCTTCCTTGTTGCCGTTTTAGAACGTTGTAGTTTTTATGGCGGGGGGCTCCGCCCCCCGAGCCCCCCATGTTTAATACTACCATTGCCTGCGTAGACTCAAAACTTTTATAAAATTTGTTTCCTTGTTGCCGTTTTTAAATGTTGTATTTTTTAAGGCGGGGGGCTCCGCCCCCCGAGCCCCCGTCGTTTTGTGTCACCATTGCCTCCGTAGTCTCAAAAGTTTCATAAGATTTGCTTCCTTGTTGCCGTTTTAGAATATTGTAGTTTTTTATGGCGGGGGGCTCCGCCCGCCGAGCCCCCCATGTTTTATGTCACCATTGCCTCCGTAGACTCAAAAGTTTTAGAAGATTTGCTTCCTTGTTGCCGTTTTAGAACATTGTAGTTTTTTATGGCGGGGGGCTCCGCCCCCCGAGCCCCCCATGTTTTATGTCACCATTGCCTCCGTACACTCAAAAGTTTCATAAGATTTGCTTCCTTGTTGCCGTTTTAGAACGTTGTAGTTTTTATGGCGGGGGGCTCCGCCCCCCGAGCCCCCCATGTTTAATGCTACCATTGCCTGCGTAGACTCAAAACTTTTATAAAATTTGTTTCCTTGTTGCCGTTTTTAAATGTTGTATTTTTTAAGGCGGGGGGCTCCGCCCCCCGAGCCCCCGTCGTTTTGTGTCACCATTGCCTCCGTAGACTCAAAAGTTTCATAAGATTTGCTTCCTTGTTGCCGTTTTAGAACATTGTAGTTTTTTATGGCGGGGGGCTCCGCCCCCCGAGCCCCCCATGTTTTATGTCACCATGGCCTCCGTAGACTCAAAAGTTTCATAATATTTGCTTCGCTGTCGCCGTTTTAAAATATTGTATTTTTTAAGGCGGGGGGTCCGCCCCCCGAGCCCCCCATGTTTTATGTCACCATTGCCTCCGTAGACTCAAAAGTTTCATAAGATTTGCTTCGTTGTTGCCGTTTTAGAACGTTGTAGTTTTTTATGGCGGGGGGCCCCGCCCCCCGAGCCCCCCATGTTTTATGTCACCACTGCCTCCGTAAACTCAAAAGTTTCATAATATTTGCTTCCTTGTTGCCGTTTTAGAATTTTGTGTTTTTTAAGAGCCCCCCCCCCATGTTTTAAGTCACCATTGCCTCCGTAGACTCAAAAGTTTTATAAGATTTGCTCCTTTTTTGCCGTTGGAGTCTGGAGCTGCTAGTTTTCTTATGATGGTTTTCCTACGTTTTCCATGTTCTTATCATAATAGTATTTGGTTTCATTATTACTATTCTGTTGGTACCTCTTTCATCAAATTGGTTTAGTACGTTACGCGTCATCAAATCATGTAAGATATTTGAATACGAATATAAATAAAGTATTAGTTACTTTACTAAGACTGTGCCTTATTCGGGTAAAAGTAATGACTGAAATCGGTTTTATTGTAAGCAGTATACTTAACCACACCATCACTTTTTGAAGTCGGTTAAAAATATGGCCTACGCAATGTAAACCGTTATAACAAATCGATGGACATGTTATAGATCAAAATCGGTAAGTAGTGTAAGCGCTCTGCTAGAGCATACTTGAATAGGTACAAACATATAGTTCCAATCACCTTTCGTGGTCTTCTGCATCAGTTCCACTTGGTCACATTATGCTTTCTGACAACAGATACCTGAATCACTTGAGAAAATAATAAAGAAATTGTACTTGTTACTTTTATATTTACAGAGTTCCGTCGATTTCTGATGGATTCCATCATCAGAAATTTACCATATTTCTAAGAGATAATAACTGAAGTGTTAACTTTCCAACAAAAAAAGAATTTTTGACATCTGTTGATTTTTTTATTTTTTTTCTGTAGAATTTTTGCTCTCACTCGTCCTCCTTTTTTGAAGTCTGTTAAAAATGTAGCCTATGTCACCCGGACTGTAATAACGAATTGATAGACACCTCGATCACTAAAATCGGTTGAGTAGTTTTCGCGCTATGCTGGAACACACTTACATATAAATATACATACATACATAGACTGCTAAACTTATAACCCTTCCTTTTGGCTTTGCCGTAGTCGGGTAAAAATGTAATAATGATGACGGTCGAATAGCTCATACCGCTAATGTAGAAATATAGTGGCGAGATGTCGGACATGTCAGTGTCAAAGTTGAAACCCTACCGATACCGAAACCCGAGGTATTTCACCTACACGATTTTTTACCGCACATAGGAGAAAAGTAGCAGCTTATCGCTCCACACCGTGTCTGCAAAACGTGACAAAAAGCGGCGCCGGCGCCGGTACCCCAATAAATTATATTGGCATTTGTCAATAGGCCGCCCCCGCCCGCCCTCGCCTGAAAAAATGTCAAGTGGCGCTGAAGAAAGGAGGTAAGTTGAAGCTTGGATTATGAAATGCTTAATTTGTTTGCTAATGCTATTAGAGCATGTTTAATGTAATGATAACTATTTGAATAAATAAATATTGGACAACCTCACAAAAATCGATCTAGTTCCAAATTAAGCTCAAGAAGTACTTATATAGATAAATACAAACTTAAATACATATTAGAACAACCATGACCCAAGCACAAATATTCGAGTTCATCACCCAAATATTTGCCCCGGCCGAGATTCGAACCCGGGACCGCCGGCTCAGTGGGCAGGTGTCTACAAACTGCGGCAAACGCGTCGTCAATAATTTCACAAAAAATAACCTACTTCAACGAGAAGCAGTTGTATTTCCGAGAACGTTATGTGATATCGATGTGACTATGAAATTTGAGAATCCCTCAATATCTCATGCATTTCGTGCAGAGTTCTCATGGAGTTTCGAGGTAACAAGCATAAAAAACATTGATAATCCTTTCCTTTTTGAAGTTGGTTGAAAATATAGGTCAACTAGGGTCACAATTAAATAATAGTACATTACAATAAAGCTGCCGGCAAACTTTTAGAGCATAACCTTGACTGCGCAGTAGCCGATTTACGTGCAAATGTTGCGCAGATCCGCCATTCTTGTTCTAAAAGTTTGCCGGCAACTAGAACTAGTATAAAGTAGCGGTGAATTCGTTAATGTCCCATATCGCAGGTGCTTGTGGTCCGAGCCGAAGTTGAGGGGTGATCGCATGTCGCATAAACATGCGATCAGGCCTTTGGATTTTCGGAAATATATTTATTTATTAGAAAGCGCTCGGGTAGGCTACAAAAATAGGTCATCTTCATCATTATTTCAGCCGATAGACATAGTTAGCTGGAAAAAGATCTCCCCCAAAGTTCTCCACAACGGTCGGTCTTGTGCTCGCGATCCTAACTAGGTCGTCGGTCGACCTTGTTGGGGGCCCTTCACGCTGCGTCTTCCGGTCCGCGGTCGCCACTCAAGAACCTTTCGGCCCCAACGGCCAACGGTTATACGAGCAACGTATGTACCCGCCCAGCACAAGTACAGGTACACAATTGCGTCATACAAGCTGTTATTAGATTCTAAGCAGAAATTATATTGAACATTTGACAGCTTCTGTTAAACTTCACCCGTCCGTCTGTCCGTACGAAACTCTAATCATTATATAATGATATTATTCATTTCCCGATTTAGTTTAGTTTGGCACACAACGAGGATAACATTATTTAATACAATTATGAAATAATTTGATTGCTTTTTCCCAAGTTCCGGAAAAAATATTTTATAAAACGAATTCAAGGGATCCTTATTACTATCTATACAATAACGTACATAAGTAAGTACCAAAAGGCAAATCACACTAATATTATAAAGGCGAAAGTTTGTGACTGAGTTTGTGTGTGTATGTTTGTTACTTCTTCACGCTCAAAGCGTCTGGACGAATTTTGGTAAAATTTGTTATGGTGGTAGCTGACAACTTAGATTAACTAGTGTTCCTGTTGTATAAGCGGGTAACCATCGGGTAACACCGCGGGGCGCAGCTAGTAAATATAAGTATATGAAACAGAAGAAAACGTGCACCTCACTGCTATACTGGAAAAAAAATAGCTTATCTAGTTTAACTATGTACTTGAGAAATAGCCAGATTATGAATTTGTGACAAAACTTATTTTGCTTAAATACTTCAATTTATCAATCCTCCGAATTATGTAACTAGCATGCAGCTAACATTTGGGCTAAGCTCTTAACAAATCCTATTTTTGTGTATATTTTTCATGGAATCATGATGTAAATTGTCTATGGAAAAGCCCATAGAACATTGTTTATCAATCAAACTTTACATGTTGATAATAAGTAAGTAAGTAAGTAATTAATTTATTCATAACAACATACAGTCGTGTTGAAATACAGTAATTTAAAATAATAAATAAAAACCGGCCAAGAGCATGTCGGGCCACGCTCAGTGTAGGGTTCCGTAGTTGCTTATCCTTCACAATAGACTTAAGTTACAGGAAAGATTTCAAGCTCTATAAAAAGGTCGTAAACGCCACAGTAACTGTAATTACTTATTACCTTCTGGAAGTCAACTTACGTCCTTTTAAGAAAATTATGAAATTTTGCGATAACTCAAAAACGGCTCGACCGATTTTGTTCAATATAGTTTTCATTGAAAGTACTTATAAAGCCTCATTTTCATGATATTTTCTATAATTTTTTGACCCGTGGTTAAAAAGTTAGAGGGGGGGGACGCTATTTTTTTTATTTTCGGAGCGAATATTTTAAATACTGCTGACTTTATCAAAAAATAATGTTTAGAGACCTCTATTATTTTTAAAAGACCTATTGAACGACATCCCACACACTAGTGTTGGAACGAAAAAAAAATTCACCTCCACTTTAGGTGTTGGAGAGGTACCCGAAAAAAACATATTTTTTTAGTTTTTATTTTACCGTTTTGTCGGCGTGATACATACACATACTCATACCAAATTTCAGCTTTGTAGTACTAATGATCACGGAGCTAAGCCGCGGACGGACGGACGGACAGACGGACAGACGGACATGGCGAAACTATAAGGGTTCCTAGTTGACTACGGAACCCTAAAAAGAATTTTCAACAGTAATAGAATAGATATCGTGTATAGGGTTGCCACCTTTTTTTTGAAGAAATATAGTATTTTTCTCAGAACCTTGCCAAAATATAGTACTTTTGGGAAATTTTGGAAAAAAAAATAGTACACGTTCTAAAATTCACAACGCGTCACTACGGGTACGTTCCAATTTAGTCGATGTTTATACAAAAAAGTGCAGCAGTGGAGTTAGCAATGAAAATATAGTATTTTCCGTACTATATTATATTTCTATAATATATAGTACAATTGACCGCAATATAGTACGATACTATATAATATAGTACAGGTGGCAACCCTAATCGTGTACCTCCCTCCCTTATACGCGCCGGCGCCTACTAATTTTCTCAGCGCTGCGGCACAATGTTTTTTGTTCAATTTGTGCGTTATCTGAATTGCTACCACACCACCGACACCGAGCGATCTGGGCCCCACATACGAGCGTTAAAACTCCAACCCCGACTCCACATCTCGAAGATGACCGAGGCGAAGCTATCCGTAGTATCAGTTTTTTTTTTATGTCATATGGTGGTTTTTTATGTATGTACGACGCGTCGTCCACTCGTCGTCCACTACTAATATCATTTTTTTTAATTAAACCTAATAAATATGACATCGGGCTTAAATTTCAATATTTGGCATAGAATAGTTTAGAATAGAATAGAATAGTTTATTTATTTAACAACAGAAAATTATTACAAACAGTATCAATATCCGGTAAGTACCAAACTAGGCTAAGCCTGTATCTTGGCACTCACGAGTCGGTTTACAGATAACACACAGGTTGATAACTGGTTACACTAAGGACTTCAACTTAATATTATAGTCAAACTATTGATATAAAAAAAGAGGGAAACAATATGCTCATTACATTTAAATTTACAAAACTATTGAATTACAAAAAGAATCGAGTCACCGTTGAGTTGTTATAATGTGCGAAGACCTTTATTGTGTTTAAGTCATTCTTCAACGAAGTGCTTATCATAATATTCGTCTCGGCCAACTTCGATTTGTATGGGGTAAGAACGTTCTCGAGAATATTTCTCATACAAATCCGGAAACGCTCTCAAGAACTGCACAACTCTAATGGCACAACATTCTATGTCCAGCGAAAAGTATTTCTAAGAATCTGACAGGGTATCATTAAGGATTTGTTCAGTTTTATTCAAGCAACAATCTAATTGTGCTACCAACTTTTCTATGAACTGAACGTTGTCACATACAGAGCACTCGACCGTAGAGACGAGACACTGACATACGAAGTTCCTAATTTCGTCGTTTCACAGACAACTTTCTCCTTGTGACAAGGCTACTAATATCGTTAGGACTGCGCCACAATGTCTTTTTTAATTCGTTAATTTTATCTTAACTTAATAATATTAACCGCGCGGTACTCCAATGTTCAAAATTTGACCGTCGTATAGTGCCGTCCCTCATTCATAATATTGTTTGACTGGAGATCGAGAGGGACGGAACTATACGACGATCGAATTTCGAACATCGAAGTTGACTTTTCGGGCGCCTCGATCATTACCGTGACCTCATATTTTGACGAACCCCGTATGATCAAAGGCGCCATTTTATGTTGTATTGCAGAATGAGAGCAATCAAAATCATTTTCAATGTTGATTCTATAAGTTGGCCAATATTGCGGTCACGGTAATAAGGCGGTTAAAACGCTCCGAATAATCACCGTTTGGGCCTCACAAACGGGCGTTAATATACCTTCATTATCCATGGATTTACCCGTAATTAAGTCTTATTTTCTGAAATTGTTGTAAAATTAAATAAATATATTTTTTATATTAAACAAATTGCCTTTCCACTTAATATCATACTCGTGAGTATGACTGGATCAGACTGGCCGCAGGCGCCGGCGCCAACGGTATCGCACCAACACGTGTTCGACCCCTTATTTTCAAGAAGACGTTTTCTCCACTAAAAGCATGTCGCTTACGCCCTTCTATTTATAGAGCTACGTTACAAGGAACCTGCATGGGAATCAAACCCCCACCTGTCTTTAAAAGCTTTACAGTTTTATGGGGAGCGTGCGCGGTTTTAAAAGCGTTTTTTTAAGTAAAACTAATGGCCGTTAAAATTTAAGATGGTATTAAGTAATAACCGTTTTGTGGTTTATTGTTTTATGGGTTTAGGTTTAAGTTTAATATTAATGAAGAAAAATTCAACGTGAAGGAGTCGAAGGACAGTCATAGCCGTCTTAAGTGTCCGAATTTATACTTTTATATTTTTAAACGATATTTTCAACAAATTTTAAAAACTAAATTTTAGTACCTATTAGGTAGGTACGTGTAGTATAGGTTGAAATTATCTATAGTTACATATTCATAATCATAACTTTAAGCCCTAGAATGGCAATTCTTACATTAAGTCCTAGGTATACCGGGTGGCCCTTACCATACCAATACTAGGTATATAGGTAGGTACAGTATAAGAATCCAAACTTAAACTATAAAATATACAAAGATCTGATGTTAGGAACCATGTCTGTTTTAGTCTCGCAATGACCATTTTTTTTTATACAGAATTCAACATTTTCTCTTTCCCTAAATATTTTTTTTTACTTTGACCTAAGGTGTAGGGAATGGATTTAAGTCCATGTACGATACTTTTTTTTAGTGACATGGTTTCCTTTTCATCGAATTTAGTGACCATTTAATTTTGAACGTTAATCGACGAAGCCGTCCCACAGACGCCAAGGCAAAAAAATAAAGAATTGCTATAAAACCAACCGAGATTGAAAGACTTGTAGCGGTGTGAATTACGAAGTTCTTCATATTTGAAACTTGTATGTCAGTAGACGATGTTGGAATGGAATGAGTGGCACAATTACCTGTTGTAGTAATTTGCCGTCTTTGGCGAAAAGTGAAAAGGTTAAGAGATTGCATCTTGATGTAAGTGGGCCACCAGCCACCCCGCGTAAAACACGAAGTTTGGGTTACGGAGACTTAGAATGTTTGTTCTTTCTATTCCTTATAGTTACCTTTTGTCAAATAGATTTTGGAATAAACAAACAGAGCAAGCTAGATAAAACTGTTTAAAACCCGGTCCAAACCCTAATATAAGACGTGTAATGTAAGTTGTGTACACACAATTGTGTCTACAATTAAGTTTCATAAGGCTAATAAATTTCCATACATTTGGAAACAAAATAAATATTCAAATGAAAAAATAAGAGAATCATATTCAGCCCGTATCGATCCACTGCTGGATCAGGGCCAGAAAAAGGGAATATAATAAACAATACTAATAATTAATAGTCAATTTATTTATTTATGTAAGTATAACTAACTAATACTTTGGTATGTGGCTGCATTATCTCATTTATTAATAACTAAGTACAGTCCGCTTTTTAAAGTACGTAAACGAGTTACAAACTGGATTCAACCAACATTAAAGAAAAATACATTGGCAATGGTAAAGCATCATAAAATTCTAAAACTTTAATGTCAGATTAAATGTTAATTTGGAATAGTGTAAATAATAATTAATATTTGGTTAGGTGAATCCAACTTCATGTATGAACTAAAATATTTATATTTAGGTACTTACACGTTTGGTCACATTCGCACAATATTTATAATCTCATCAACAATTATACAATAACAAAATAATACTTTGGTATCAGTCTAAAATGGCACATTTTAAGGCAGGATATAAAAATCGAATTAGGTAAGTCAAAATAATAATGAAGGCGAAATACCTAACCCTTAAAAACAACTTAAAAAGAACTTACAAATAAACCTAAATATCTCAAAGTATAACAGTCAGTTCTCCATAAAAACATCCACTAAAACAAATATTAAAAGCTATCAACAAATTGTATTCTAGAAAAATACTTTTTAGCTTCTGGTGTTTCGTTATAGTCTTTAGGCATTTCGTATAAATGGTTCATATAAAGTCCCGCGTCGGAACTGCCTACATTATCATCAGTTTTATCACTATAATACTTCTCTTGTTTCTCCTCTTCATAAGAGAACGTGTCTTCAAAATAATTAGAAGTCAACGCTTCTTCTTTCTCGTAATTTACAGGGAGAGACTTGAAGGTATCAAAGTTCATATCCTTGTCTTTGGTATCTGCTTTGAAGAATTTTCTTCCTATATTCTTACTTGGCTTAGCATCGGTGGAAGTTGAAACTTCATCAGGTTTTATCCTTTTACTTTTGTAACGTCTATTTTGGAACCAGATCTTCACCTGTGTGGGGGATAAGTGTAGGTATTTGGCCATTTCTTCCCGTTCTGGTGCAGAGAGATATCGCTGGGAATTGAAACGTTTTTCTAGCTCGTGTACCTGGGTCTGGGAGAACAGGATCCTCGGCTTCCGCTTGGCTCTTTTGTCTTTTTTCTCCATCTTGTCCGAGCACGGGCTTGTCGGAGTTTCTGCTGACAAAAAAAAATCGTAAGTTACTTTACACATTGTTGCTTTACAAAAAGCAAGTCATATCGGGTCTGCGAACAAAGAGTACCTAAGCAAACAACTAAAAATGCTTGAAATTTATATGGTTTGAGACGGAAAATCCACCTGCTAGAGTCAGACCACGCTAACTATTCCAAGCAAATGAATTGTCAAACCATATAAACTGACTCACTTTATATGATATGAGAGGAGGTCTGACTCTATCAGTTTACCTGTACAATCAAAAATTAAAATACTTAAAAGACGTCGACCACGAGGTAGTTTTTGAGATGATAACGCCGCATCGGTTTTGTAGCAAGAGACACTGGTATACAAAGGAAACATATCCTATTTTATCACTAGTATAAAACAAAGTCGCTTTCTCTGTCCCTATGTCCCTTTGTATGCTTAAATCTTTAAAACTACGCAACGGATTTTGATGCGGTTTTCTTTAATAGATAGAGTGATTCAAGAGGAAGGTTTATATGTATAATACATGCATAATTTATCAGCATTGCACCCGTGCGAAGCCGGGGCGGGTCGCTAGTTCTAGTATAAAAAAGTACAATGTTTCTACTTACTTGAGTTTCTCCTGGACAAAACGGGAAGCTTCTCGAAGGTGTCTATGGCGGGATACTGCGGTGGATTGTTCTCAACCGATGAAGTATTTTGAGTACGCTGCGCGAAGACTGTGGTCTTCTCTGCAAATCTGTCTTGAGCCGCAACTTGTGAGATAGGTGTATGGAGTTCTCTCTGGGGTTCTTTCACCGGTTCGACGATGGGATGTGTCGCCACGCTCATACTTTGTTCGAAGTTCTGATACAAATTGTGGCAGTAGGGGTTGTACCCGTAGTATTCTTCCATTTTCGGTTCCGGGTACACATCTTGACCCCAATAAGGCTCTATGTTCGTGTGCATAGGGATATTTGGGTAGACTTGTCCGAAGTATTCCGTAGTGCACGCTTGGGTTGGATACATGTAGTCGTAGTGTCTCTCTCGTTCGTTTATCTTCCAAGTTTCGGTTCTTTCGTAGTTATATATCGTCGTTTGATTAATGTTGAGTATATCTTTAACAGAAAACGGTGTTGTCAAATGTGTGGTGTCTTCTATCTTGGCTCGGTAATTCTTCTCCAAAAAATCCTTCTGTTTTTCCAATTCGACGTCTATATAACCGTTGTAGAAGTCTTTGCATTCGTTGTAGTTATGCTTGAGGCTGTTGTTGTTGAATGAAGTGGAGATCTCGTTGTGTTGTTCGTATGTCTCCATTGTCACTTCACGGCACTTTGATTAATTGTTGGGGTCACTAATAGCTGTTGTTTTGTGAGCTAACCGTGGAAGACTGATGGCGAGTAGATTGTGGCGAAGCCAATCCACGGCGACTCAAGTGGCACGGGGCGGGGCTATGGGATCTCCTGACTTACTCACACGTGTAGGGCTCCGTGTATGTCTGTCCTTGTCCACCGCCCGTGTTTACCACGCGGGTAAATAAAGCGAGTGATTTCATTTGGGCGTTAAGATATTTGGGTTGTTTCATGGTTAGTTTGATGGGTTATAAATTTGTGTCAATTGGTCGTTTGTAGGCGAATGAGATATAATTATGAGAATGAGTAATAGGTACTGAATGATTTTAATTAGCGTAATATTATAAAAATAAACAAATACTTAAATAATAAATATCTTATAAACTCCAAACTTAGTTTAATGTAATACATTTTCTCCAAGCGGTTCGTTGTATTTTCAAATCTTCATAGCTGTTATTCTGTGCTTTGGCCTAGATACTCAACTAAATATGAGATCCTTTTTTAACAAGATGTGGGGTCATATACCCCACTTATTATTTTCCATGAAATATTTTTGGTGGGATTTCTTTGCATAACCCAATTTTGTTGTAGGAATTAATTATCCTCTCCTGATAGGGACCTATATTAGATTATTGGAGAGTGCCTGCAACTTCCATTGGCACAGATATACAATATGGTTGGTTAGTCCTGGGTTCGAATCGGTGAGGGTAAATATTTTTGTGTGATGAACTCGTATATTTGTTGCTGTATCATATAAGTATCTACTTGTCTAGTGGCCATAACACAAGATTTATAGAGCTTACTTTGGAACAAGGCCGATTAGTATGAGGATGTCCGATATTTATTTATTAAAAGTGCTGGCCGTGTAGTCGTTGATACGAGACTCATTTGTGCCGGTAATGCAACAAATTATAAAAAACATACAAAAAAACGGGCGTTACTACGCTACGCGGCCCCGAGGGGGCTTTCCGCAGCGAGGGAGAAAGCTAAAACAATCTGCAAATCATCAACCTTTCCTAACCAATCAAATTATGTCAAAAAAAATATACGTGTTTATTCAACCACAGATGTCCACTGCTGAACTTAGGCTTCCTCCATAGCTCGTCACAAGGTGCAGACCACATCCATCGACTCCCTGCGACCCTAACGAGGTCATCTATCCATCTAGTCGGGGGCCGATCAACGCTGCGCTTTCCTATACGTGGTCGCCACTCCAGGACTTTGCTACATCCGTTCTCCGGGCTCCCATTACCACTTCAACTGTGCAATCCTGTGAGCTATAGGTACTATCGGTTACTTTGGTTCTTCTTCGAATATCCTCGTTTCTGATTCTATTACGCAGAGAAACTCCATAGCATAGCTCTTTCATTGCAACTCACGTCTCCTCCACTTCAATTTAAGAGCTGCGCTCTTGACGGTGTAGCACTTGCCAGCCGTTTCTTTCTTAGGCTTACCTACACCGTCACTTCTTGTAAAACATGACATTTACCTTTTCTTTTATTTGCTCAAAGTAATTTCGTCATAGCCTTGCTCTACCTCGCTTTCCCTTGATTTTTCCTTCTATAATATTTTTAAGTAAACTCATGTCTTAGCAGCTCCCTCTCATATTTCCTCTTCTATCTTCTATTAGTGTTTGACGACGCGGTTGTGGCGGTGGTAAAGCAGCTGCCTACTGAGCCGACGGTCCTGGGTTCGAATCCTGGCAAGGGCAAATATTCGTGTGATGAACTCGAATATTTGTGTCTGGGTCATGGATGTTATTTATATTAAAGTATGTATTTATCTAATATTAGTATGTTTATCGCCGTCTAGTATCCACAACACAAGCCTACTAGAGCTTAGTGTGGGACTAGATTGATTTGATCGTGTCGTTTGTCCGATATTTATTTATTTAGATGTGTCCTTTTTTTCCGTCCAGCTTCAGCCTTCCATCCTCACCTATTGGCGCTCTATCGGATTGTATAAAGTTACCATATTTATGAGGTCGATAACGAATTGTTTATAATAAGTGTGAGGTGAGACTGTTTACGGCCGTCAGTCGTCGCCACACACCAATCGGGGTGCCCTGGCGTTTGTGAAGTCGCCGCTTTGTTTGGACTTATTGTTTCTATGCGTTTTTGAGTCTTGATGAGTTTGCTTTCTTCATACAAATAGGTGTAACCTGCAACTTTGCTCGCGTTAAGCTTTGTTCTTTACCGTTGTTGGGTTAGAAGTATCCTAATAACCATATTTGGAAGTTCAGTTATTTCTGTAACAAAATTTGTTAAAATCCATCCAGGTTTTGGCGTGATGTGAGGACAAAGATATTCTGATCCACAGGTCACACCAGGCTGAGAAAATTTATTAAGGAGTATAAAGAGTAATCGTAACCAATCCATAAGAACAAGATATAAACCAATCCCAAACATTTGTATGTATCTGTTGACGGCAATAAAAGGCATTTTATCTTGACCTTTCCTATTCCCATGTAATACGACTCCTCTCTGGCATTGACACCCAGCAAAAACCAAAAACAAACTTACCTACAAATCCCTACAGCTCTAGACACCTTAGAATAGCGATTAATTTCGCTTAACTCAGGTTACAAAAAACTTGGAAAGATTTGCTTTCCTACTAATACAAAAGGGCAAATATTACTAGAACATTTTTGTCAGTTAAGACCTTTTAGTTATAAGGGCGTTGTGATAGACCCTTGTCTCGAATTGAACGGATGCTTTTACATTTATTGGGCAAAAAGACTGGCACGTGTAGGTCACTTCCTATTATTCCGTAGAACTTTACGAAACTTAGAAAAAAAAGATTGGTATAGTTTTTACTTTAAAACCACGGAACCATAAATGAGACAAGAACTATGAATTATAAATAGAGAACAAATTTAAAAAATATCCATGAAGGGTATACCTACACGGAAAAAACGTGTCTAGTCACTTTTCCTTAAAAACTAAATTTGATTCGGAAAATATAGAGCATTCAATAGATTCTAAATTACCACTCAGTTACTGACACAAATATTTACGTATCTTGTATTTAAAAAAGTATTTATACGAGAATTATATGGATAATTTCATCGTTCCAAACTTTCAAATCACGTTAACTCAAAAAGTTGCTAAGTTTGCATGTTTTTTCCGTGTACCTTTAATTTTTAGTAAGACGAACATTTTTGAAATGCTAAATTGAGACGAGTGGCGTAAGAGAGTGGAGGCCTTTGTCCAGCAGTCGGACGCATTTAAAGGTTAATAACAAGGTGCTTTGTCCGCGTAATTTTTTCACTGTATAAATAAATATCTCTGGATATCCGCTTATCGGGCAGAAAATGCCACTTACGGCCTAGGTTGACGTAAAATTGGTTAATCCGTCCAGCCGTTTCGGCGTGATGAGAGGAAAACGAAAATTTTGACCAACAGATGGCACTGTACGGCTGGCGCCACGCTCCTGCATCGCGCTGTTGATTTTAGAAATAAGCACCCACTGTATAGATTGATAATCATAACCCGTGGTTTTCGGTGCACGAATGATTTGACACTAGGCCGACAGTAGGTGTCTAATCATCTGTGCACCTAAAATCCCGGGCTATGTTGATAATATAATTTTAGAATTGTATAAAAGTATGGATATGAGGGTTTGTGAAATCAAACTAAACGAAAAAGCTTTTAAGTCTATTCACTTAAAATAGGCAATGATATATTAAATGTAAGCCATAGATCATGAGCCATTGGATCTTAGTAAATTTAACTTTAAATATTTTATCAGTCGGCTAAAGCAATTTACTTGCTATGTGGGTCTAAACCGCGTAAGGCATAAGCTGCTAGCGATTTCAAAGGTCTTTAGATGGCACTTACTAAATACCTACTATGTCTATGTCCAACAGTTCTCGCCTTTCGGATGATTAATCTGGAATTATACCAAAATGCATATTTTGTTGTTTTTCCTATTATTCAGAACGGATGTTTGGGTGATTTTACAGGTTTGCCTATGCTATATTCGCAAGCTAATGCTATTTAAGTTATACAAATACAGTCGATACGAGGAACATATAAGTTTGCATTCATGTATAAAATAAAACACATTGCAAGCAAATATGACAAACGAGTTAGATACTGGTCTCCGTCAGACTATTAATTCCCAAAAATTAGTTTTTTAGGGTCCCGTCTCTCAAGAGGAAAAAGAAACAGAACCCCCTACTTATAAGATCATTTTGTCGTCCGTCTGTCTGTCTGTCTGTCAAGACTCTTTTATCTTGGGAATGCGTGGAGGTATCGAGTTGAAATTAAAACCATATAGTTACTCTTGTCTAGGTACAGGCCCAAAAAAATCTGAGACTATACATTTTTAATTAAATCATAAAAACCTGAATTAAGTGTATTTAAAATACCTATGTACCCGCATATTGTCGTCTTTTTAGGGTTCCGTACCCAAAGCGTAAAAGCGGGACCCTATTACTGAGACTTCGCTGTCCGTCCGTCCGTCCGTCCGTCCGTCTGTCACCAGGCTGTATCTCAAGAACGGTGATAGCTAGACAGTTGAAATTTTTACAGATGATGTATTTCTATTGGTGCTATAACAACAAATACAAAAAATAAAATAAATATTTAAGGGGGGCCCCCATACAACAAACTTGTTATAGTTTATGGTACGGAACCCTTCATGCGCGAGTCGGACTCGCACTTGCCCATTTTTTTAACTTATACGCATAGTTATCTCCCTGTATATAGGTACAAACCAAGTACAAACACATAGAATTGAAAGAATTCATTTATCATAGTCACGTCTCATACTATTTAATGTCCCTTGAATCGCTCTGCTCTCGTCACTCGTATCGCTCCGTCCCTTTCGTCAGTGATTAATGAACATGTAAACTAATTAGGAATCGCGTAATCGACGCCCACAGTAAATATTGATGCCTTGGTTTCGCAAAAGGTCATTATTTTGTATTAAATTAAGGTATTTTAGGACCTTTTGGACGTGTTAAACTTAAACTACGGGTGTGTCTGGCTTTAGTGGCTATGTATTGAAACTCCCATTTTGCGCAGCACACCGGATCAAAAATTTATATCATTATTACTTATCTGAATGATAGAAGTCGGTTTTTGTCTGTTAAGATTCTAAGTAAAGTTATTATTATATTCTGTGTTAAACGGAAAGTACCTATGTATACTTACTGCTAAAATTACATCCATTTCTTTACACATACACACCTAGGTATGTATGTACCTACGTACATACCTGGAGCTTCCTTTGAGCTACGCCGTAGGTGGATAAAACTGACAATAAACGTGTCTTGTGGTGAAATTGGCAGTCGATAAAAGAAAACAGACCTACAGATCCATTTTTTTATAACAAAGCATTCATGTGCCAAAATGAAAATGAGTAGAGTGATTCAAGAGGAAGGATTATAATGCATAATTTATCAGCATTGCACCCGCGAAGCCGGGGCGGGTCGCTAGTATCTAATAAAATAAAATTCAGTAGCCCTTAGGTACATTTCTATATGGGTAGGTATGTGCTAAAATATATTAATGATTTAAATAAAACTTGAATGAGTTGTCTATCAAAACAAGGAAGACATCCGTCTAAATTACAGCATACATAGATTGGTAAAAAAAAACATTATCCTTCAATAATCTTATCTTAAACAAGGTAATTAAAAAAAATCGTTAAAATATTTTAAAGATTGTTTACACCTCATAAAGTTTAGCTAACACGCCTGAAGTGGTCAATTTTGAAAAAAAAAAGTTAAAAATGCCAAAAGTTTTAACTCGAAATGTGTCGGTTTGCCAATAAAGTAGCAAGTTTATGATCTTGAAGTATTCGTCAAGTGGGCAGGTTAAGTTTGTGTTTTTTACTTCGGGCGTAGAATTGTTATGGGAATGTGTCGGAATTTCAATTTCACTTGGTTAATTAATCATGCCCAAGTATGTGGGAAATATAAGTATTGGGATAGATTTTCATGTAAATCATGAAAGTAAATAATTTAAAGTACTTATTTTTCGATTGAGCAAATGCTTCTATATCTACACTATCGGACTTTATAATTGGGTCGATTGCAAAAAAATTGTACATAGTTGAGGGCTTTAATTAAAACAACGTTAATTGATTCCTTTGTGTGACGAAAGTTACCCATACATTTTGTTATCGTATTTTATGTTAACCAAGCTTTTTACTATGTACAATTTTTTTGCAATCGATCCACTTACTGATTTTTTTTTCATTTTCCTATACAATAATGTTGATACATTTTTTTTTGTATACAATTCTTTAATCCTAATATGTTTCTTAATTTAAGTTGTTTTTCTTTGTTTGTATCTATAATATTAATTTGTTATTAATTGCATGGTATATCTGCTAAATGTGATGTTTTTGTACGCCAACTGGCAAAACATAGTGTTACCTACTTTATATTTTTGTTCCGCCTATATTCACTATAATTCGCGATAAGACCGCCTGTTGTTTACCTCTGCCTGTTATTTTAATGTATCTCATGTTGTGTTGTATATTCCTTGATGTTGGAGGTGTGCAATAAAGAGTATTTGTATTTGTATTTGTATTGTATTCACCTGTTTTACAAAATAAAACATTTTGACTTTGACTTTGGCTTCTTATTTATTTATTTAAACTTTATAGCACAAAACAAAAGTCAGTACAAATGGCGGACTTAATGCCAAATGGCATTCTCTACCAGTCAACCATAGGGCCAAACGGAGATACTAGAAATGGATGCAAATCAAAAATCTGATGGTACAGAGAGGATCTAGAGTATAAGTAAAAGTTCTTATTGAATGGGTTTTTCTAGTAAATTAAAGTAGATAGGTATTTTAATTGACAAAGCGAGGGAAATGCGTGTAGTGTCTGTTTCAGCTTGGATAAAATTAAAAAACCTTTCGTATTCTTATTAGTCTGTGCGTTTGTCCGCATTCTCATTTTTTTTTGAGCAGGTTCAATAATTTGGTAAGTACCTAGGAACATATAAAAATGATAAAATTGATACCTATACAAAAAACATTGATGACATGAACATACAGAGGAAGTGTAAGTATTGGATGTTGCAGGCCACAGGAGAATTTAAGTAATATTTGTTGTCTAAAATGTAATAGAAAAAATATTTTTAAAGCAATAAATGAACAATAGCAAACTGAACATGGCATTTAATTATCTTTACTTTTACTTATGGCTACTAGCAACTACTAGTAAGTTATTAATACCTATTCCAAAACCTTATTGAAAGGCTGACCATCGTACCGTTGAGTTACCCATTTAAAAACAGTGCACTTTAACTTAATCGCATGAAAATGAATTATCATAATTTGATTTAAACCAGAACGCATAAAATTATTTCTAAAGAACCTTAACATTAGCATAAATGTAAACCTATTTAATAAATAATTATTGTTAGCTACTGCTAGTTTTTACGCTAATGCGACATCTAGCGTCGAGTAGTAGAACTAACGGCAAGTTGCTTACAGCGCCATCTAAACTTTATGCTTTATAATACGTTGAGCGAGGACTAAGAATGCTAATGTATCATTCAAGCTGCTGCGGAAAGAATCCGCTAGATGGCGTTTAAATTAGATTAAGATTTGATGTTTCTTTATCGGAATTCTAGATGGCGCGATAAGGCAGTTTGAATTAGTATCATTTTTTATAATAAAAAAACCGGCCAAGAGCATGTCGGGCCACGCTCAGTGTAGGGTTCCGTAGTTGCTCATCCTTCACAATAAACTGCTGTGTTAAGCCCGAGGTTTAAGTTAAGAAAGATTTTAAGCTCTATAAAAAGGTCGTAAACTCGTAAACGCCCTAGAAACTGTAATCACTTATTACCTTCTGGAAGTCAACTTACGACCTTTTAAAGAAAAAATATGAAATTTGGCGATAACTCAAAAACGGCTCAACCGATTTTGTTCAATACCTATAGTTTTCATTGAAAGTACTTATAAGACCTCATTAACATGAATTTTTCCGATTTTTTTGACCCGTGGTTGAAAAGTTAGAGGGTGGGGGAACCAATTTTTTTTGTTTTTGGAGCGAATATTAATTTTTTATTAATATTTACAAAACTTCTGACTTTATCAAAAAATAATGTTAGAAGACCCCTATTATTTTTACAAGACCTATTCAACGACACCCCACACACCAGTGTTGAAAAGAAAAAAAAAATCACCCCCACTAGAGGTAATTTCTTTTTAATTTTATTTTGTCGTTCTGCCGGCGTTATACATACACATACTCATACCAAATTTCAGCTTTCTAGTACTAATGATCACGGAGCTAAGCCGCGGACGCCCGGACGGACGGACGGACAGACGGACATGGCGAAACTATAAGGGTTCCTAGTTGACTACGGAACCCTAAAAAGTAAAATTTATTCTGTTACATTTGTTTTGGAAGTTCATGTCAATTGTGTAATTTTCAACAGTTCAAAATATAAATATGAAATGTTTTAAAAAGGAGGAAGAAGACCACCACTATACTATCGTTGTTTAAATAAAGTCATTCTTCACGATTTCAATACCTTGTTAGTCCTCGCTGTTTAGTTTACCTACACGACAATCTGTTGTATACTTTACTATACTGTCTGTAAAAGACAGAAAGGCCTTTGATTGATTTGAGTACCCATAGCCAACAGATAACCCTACCTTATAAATAGATAGGTACTGAGCAGAAATGTACGTTTAAAATATGGTTATGGACTGATTTGCCAAGCGCAAGCCGCGTCAAGAAAATTAACTAGCCTTTTACAACTGCACCTACATTTCTCGTAGCTCCGACAGCTTCGCTTCTATTTGTCATGGGTCTGTGAATGGGTGTTACGGAGTAAATCCAGTTTTACTGTCTGTTTTTGGAGCTTTTGGGGTTCACAAAGACGCAGCCTGATTGGTTCATTTTTCACCGACTTCAAAAAAAGAGGGAGATATTGTATGTTTGTCCGCGATGATCTCGTGTTTGGCTGTACCGATTTCGATGCGGTTTTCAAAAAAGTATTTGTTATTAGGGGAAGATTTTCGTATTTAAACTGATTTAAAAAAATAGAGGGTCTCAGTTTGACCCGTATGTATGTACCTATGTTTGTTCGCGATTATAATGTTGTTTATGTATTCGCGCCTTACACTCATCATCTCCCTATGCCGAGGTAATGATGGAAGGTACTTATAACTCCTTACGGTTATAAGTTAGGGGACAATTCAAATTGAGTGGTAAGACATCGACTTCAAAAGGTGATTCAAATGTAGGTAATCTGTAAATGAACGGCTTTTCAGTTTGTTTTCAAGTCGGTTCTTTTTTTCTTCTCTCCACTTCAGTAGACAGGGAGCCTATTTAGTAGGCATCGGATAATCGGATGCTTTAATGCCTAAACTTTGGCGGCGGGTTCAGTTGTAGAAATAGGCGGCTTTGTTGGAGGTATGAGTGAGATAGCAATAGGATTTTGTCAACTTTAGGTAAATATCCATCACAATTTCCGATCCCTACTAATTAGTAGGGCGACCTGAGCTAATTAGCTCAGGTCGCCGTCACCGGTCACAGCGTAGATAAACTCTAGTTTACCAGGCCAATTGCGTCGCATCAGGGTTTACGATCTTATCAAAACAATATCGATCAAATTAGACTATCATCATTAGAACAACCGTTTAGCAATCGTGCCGGCCACCCGCCAAGAACAATCGACTAATTTGATATAGTTTGTTCTGTCCCGCCGATTTGTCGGTGATCCTCTTTAAGATACCCTACAGACTAATATCGACAATGAACATTGTAAAACTCGTAACTTATCCTATATTGTTGTCACAAATTCAACTTTATATCTGCTATATAAAATGCGTTATTTTAAAACCTTCTTCATAGGAGATAGGAGAGAGGAATAATAAAGTTTGAATAGGAAATGACTTGGCGAAAAATGAAATTAGTCAATAGAGCAATAATTTTTGATGTTGTTATTTGTTTTATTAGATTAAAGTTCAATAGGTTATCTGGTTATAATCTTCGGCTATCTATTAGGAATTGGTATTTAATTACCTAGGGACAAATATAAACTCTTTCTAAAATCTGAATCAGTGTGAAAATAAACTTGCAATGACAATTCACGTCAAAGAATGATTCAAAGCGCAGTGTTTTGGCAAGCGTTTTTAAGCGCTGTTATTATTTATTATTTAAGTAAATATTGAAACAATAGGCAAAGGAACTATAATGACAATCCTAGCAAAAGTCTTTCGGTTACCTGTGCAGTTCCCTTTAGTGAGAGGCATGGCGTCTTATGCTATCATATGGCCGACTTGCAGTGTTGTACAAGAGTACATCGCGAATGGTACGAGCTTTGAGGACGCAGATTGGGCCCGAGCCGCTCGTTACGGCATCTTCGGAACATTCTTCATGGCACCAGTTTTCTACGGGTGGATGAAGTATACCAGCCGCTTCTTCAAGAACAAAAGTCTAGGCACCGCTATAACTAGAGCTCTAATCGAGCAGGTCTCATATTCCCCGCTAGCCATGGCTTATTTCTTCTTTGGGATGAGCGCTTTAGAGCTAAAACCAATGTCAGCCTGTGTCAACGAAGTTAAAGAGAAGTTCTGGCCGACTTACAAGATTGGTGTCATCTTTTGGCCAACAGCACAGACTTTGAACTTTTATTTCGTCTCAGAGAAGAATAGAATTGTCTTTGTGAGTGCAGCAAGTTTCGTCTGGACTGTGTATCTAGCTCACATGAAAGCGAAAGAGCAGCGTCTGGAACTATTGACAAATGAGGTGGAAAATGTTATTAAGGAGGAATGAAGTCTATCGAGATACTTTTGTAAGATGATTGTGTCTATGCTTGTTTTGATGGTACGAGATTGGTGTAAAGAAAAACGAAACACGGACGAAGATTATATGCGTTGAGAAATTTTAGAAAAAGTACGTAGTACCTAAATGTACCTACTTCTCAAAGAATATAACAATATGAAACTGAAAAAGTGTTTTCATTGGAAATTAACCAAAACTTCAGTAATTTTTCAAGTACTCATTACCCATGTGGATGTGTAAGTATTCGTTGTGTTTCAATTTTTGTATTCAGGGCCATACATTTATCAGGTAGGTACCTCGGATAATAAAACTGTATGGACTGAAGAATTAAGTGTTTCTTTTTATTTTATCCAAGACCGAGTAAGTCCAAGAACTAATACAAAATAGTTTAGGTACTTTAAACGCAATTTACCTCAATTCTCTGACATCAAAGGCCGATTCGGCTAACATCTTAGACTTCAACAACGATGTGAAGGTTAAATGCTATGTAAACTAGACATATTCCATTTAAAATAAAGAAAGTTAAAGGTCATTGCAATAAAAATATCCTCGAATCTATTATAATTACCATTCTGACTAATATTTCTCCAGAAATCTCTCCAAAGCTATTGATAATTTAATAAAGAATTTTATTAATACGGCATAATTATAAACGAGCGCTTCGGGTGTGGTTAATGGCCCTACTACATAAATCCCTTGTCAAATTCCTGCTCACAAAAAGAGGTAAAGCATTAGAATTAATATCGGGAATTTTGAAGATATTTTTATTGGGACATTAATCATGTTTTGTCAACACGGTCAATGTTGCGTTCAGTTGGGGTCCGGACGGGTCTTTTGGTCAAAAAAGTTATAAAATCAGAAGCGAATAGGTGCAGGATTCTTGTCATTTTGCCAATCAAAACTTCTGAAAAGGGTGAACAGTGGGTGAACATGAACATGAAGCATTTTGTTCATGAGTATGACGAGTCATATAATATCTTTATTTTTTTATCGATTCACTCGCTGATTTACGACGATGCTATTAGGACTATTATTTGCTTGATTAGGTTATTAGAGTTTTATATAAATACTTAATACTTACTTAAAGTAAAAGACATCTAACTTTTTAGGTATTAAGTATTGTTAGAGAATTCATTTACAAAATGATTTATACAACCATTGAATAAGTGCTATGTGCTAACATTACAGATATTTAGCGTGCCATTGCATATATGTACCTATTTAACGTGCTTTTATGAAATTTGTTTAAGTATAAACCTAAAAATTAATATATTGGTATAATTGCGGAATGCAGCATTGAGATAACAGACAAACCAAATTGATTTAAGGATGCCAATACAATGAAAATTTTTTTTTTTTTGTTAATAATTTTGTTGAAAAATAGTACCTATGATTAACAGTTATTAATTCACTAATGCTTACACAAAGCTATTCGAGTAAGTTAGGTTAAGATAAACGTTCTATACCTATGTATAACGCGTGTCCATAAAACAAATCATCGTCTGACGATAATGAAGATTTATTCAATATAAATGTCACAAAGTATCGTAAAAACCTTTGAAACTTAAGCGTTGGCATTTTTTGCGTTCTTTTATTCCGCTAACTCCGTTTTTTTTCTATATCCAGTAACATAACACGACTTTACGACTCCATGGGAACACGGACTCAATCGATTCGTCATAGAAAATTGGTACGTACCATTATGATATTTTTTTTAAATATAAAATATCAAAAGTGACAAGTGGAAGATTAGGACAGTTGAACATAGTTATGCAAATGCGTTTCAAACCACAAGTCACTGAAGATTTATTAAAAACTTACTACCTATAATGTCAATAAGTTCAAAATTAAATTTTAAGTGACGTGTGGGTTGGATCGTTTTTGCATAACTACGCCCAGTTGTTAATAGACCGAGCGAGCGTAGCGTCTTCGTTTCAGCTTGGCCGCTTGGGGAGAAATGCGACCTCTAGGCGAGAACAGCCGGAATGCATCTGGTCATCCAAACATACGGACATACGAACGAATTTAGGGTCAAGCTGAAACGAAGTCTCACTTTGCTCGCTCTTTCAATTAAAAAATACTATGAATATTATACCTAGGTACTCTTTTTCTATCTCCATATCAGCTCTATGGCTTGATCCATGTTTAAGACGTGGGATTACTACGGGCTAAATTCCACATGACAACTAACATTTGCCCGAGATATACGGCCTTCCAGCGGGACTAGCATATATCTTGCCGCGACTTCGCATGTCGCGCGAGCGCGACTGCATCATATTGAGTAAGTACTCCGTTAACTAAAGGTTGTCTGGAAGAGTTGTTTACCCCTGCTTGTTGTTTATAATGTATCTCATGTTATATATTTTTTCATGATGATTTAGGTATGTTATAAAGAGTATCTGTATTGGGGGGAGGGTGCAGCCTCCTGCCACAAGTATATGTAATAAGGACATTCCAACCATGATTGATTATGATTACTATTTGTATCGTATATTTCACCAATTAAAATATTAATATTTTCATGATAATGATGATGAGTGCTCAACTGCACTTGTAGCGCAACAGCTGTAACACGCGATTTATTGTTTGTCAACACGGTCAATGTTGCGTTCAGTTGGGGTCCGGACGGGTCTTTTGGTCAAAAAAGTTATAAAATCAGAAGCGAATAGGTGCAGGATTCTTGTCATTTTGCCAATCAAAACTTCTGAAAAGGGTGAACAGTGGGTGAACATGAACATGAAGCATTTTGTTCATGAGTATGACGAGTCATATAATATCTTTATTTTTTTATCGATTCACTCGCTGATTTACGACGATGCTATTAGGACTATTATTTGCTTGATTAGGTTATTAGAGTTTTATATAAATACTTAATACTTACTTAAAGTAAAAGACATCTAACTTTTTAGGTATTAAGTATTGTTAGAGAATTCATTTACAAAATGATTTATACAACCATTGAATAAGTGCTATGTGCTAACATTACAGATATTTAGCGTGCCATTGCATATATGTACCTATTTAACGTGCTTTTATGAAATTTGTTTAAGTATAAACCTAAAAATTAATATATTGGTATAATTGCGGAATGCAGCATTGAGATAACAGACAAACCAAATTGATTTAAGGATGCCAATACAATGAAAATTTTTTTTTTTTTGTTAATAATTTTGTTGAAAAATAGTACCTATGATTAACAGTTATTAATTCACTAATGCTTACACAAAGCTATTCGAGTAAGTTAGGTTAAGATAAACGTTCTATACCTATGTATAACGCGTGTCCATAAAACAAATCATCGTCTGACGATAATGAAGATTTATTCAATATAAATGTCACAAAGTATCGTAAAAACCTTTGAAACTTAAGCGTTGGCATTTTTTGCGTTCTTTTATTCCGCTAACTCCGTTTTTTTTCTATATCCAGTAACATAACACGACTTTACGACTCCATGGGAACACGGACTCAATCGATTCGTCATAGAAAATTGGTACGTACCATTATGATATTTTTTTTAAATATAAAATATCAAAAGTGACAAGTGGAAGATTAGGACAGTTGAACATAGTTATGCAAATGCGTTTCAAACCACAAGTCACTGAAGATTTATTAAAAACTTACTACCTATATGTCAATAAGTTCAAAATTAAATTTTAAGTGACGTGTGGGTTGGATCGTTTTTGCATAACTACGCCCAGTTGTTAATAGACCGAGCGAGCGTAGCGTCTTCGTTTCAGCTTGGCCGCTTGGGGAGAAATGCGACCTCTAGGCGAGAACAGCCGGAATGCATCTGGTCATCCAAACATACGGACATACGAACGAATTTAGGGTCAAGCTGAAACGAAGTCTCACTTTGCTCGCTCTTTCAATTAAAAAATACTATGAATATTATACCTAGGTACTCTTTTTCTATCTCCATATCAGCTCTATGGCTTGATCCATGTTTAAGACGTGGGATTACTACGGGCTAAATTCCACATGACAACTAACATTTGCCCGAGATATACGGCCTTCCAGCGGGACTAGCATATATCTTGCCGCGACTTCGCATGTCGCGCGAGCGCGACTGCATCATATTGAGTAAGTACTCCGTTAACTAAAGGTTGTCTGGAAGAGTTGTTTACCCCTGCTTGTTGTTTATAATGTATCTCATGTTATATATTTTTTCATGATGATTTAGGTATGTTATAAAGAGTATCTGTATTGGGGGGAGGGTGCAGCCTCCTGCCACAAGTATATGTAATAAGGACATTCCAACCATGATTGATTATGATTACTATTTGTATCGTATATTTCACCAATTAAAATATTAATATTTTCATGATAATGATGATGAGTGCTCAACTGCACTTGTAGCGCAACAGCTGTAACACGCGATTTATTGTTTTTTTCTCACGCGAGGTACAGTCGAGTTCATTTACATCTACACACTTACGAGAACAAAAATATCTGAACACGATTTTATGCTCCTGACAATAGGGTATTTTGTTCTCGTAAGCGTGTAATAGATGTAAATGAACTCGATTGTACCTATACTACCTATCTCCAGTGAACGCTTATATTATCCGGTCACTGCCTATCTCTTTCTGAACAGCACTGTGGGTCACGAGAGACTTGACATGAGTCGCGAACCATCAGGACTGGCATATCTTGCCGCGACTTCGGTTGTCGCGCTCAGCTTCACCTGTCTTGCTCACAAAGTATTGAAAGGAAGGTGACAGGTAGCATTTATGCTAGACGTCCATAGTTGTGCTAGACGGACTGGAGGCATCACAGTGTCACGCCGAATTCGGCCGCAGAATAGCACGAACGTTTCCCAGGCTATACTGCGCCACATAAATAACAGTCGACATCGCGTTATATATCGCGACATTGTCTGTCCGAGTGTCCGTCCGTATTTATAACCGCCAATCAACCCAGTAGCCCTTAAAATATGTATTTATGTGGTGGCATTTTGGTTTGTTTTTAGAAATATTATGATGGTGTCGTTGAAAGGAATTTATTATGCTAAAGGGCATTTTCGACGTTTGATACTGACATCCAATATCCATCCGAGATTTACTATACTTCTGTAATTAATTATAATGTTTTTATTCCCCATTGATATGAATATCTCTCCGAATTAACTATATCCACTGAGCGCGGCGGTTACGTTTTTCTCACCATGATTCAAGTACAAGTTCAGTGAAAAAAGGCGTAAGCTCCATCCAGTATAAGATCTTTTTGTATTTTTGTACAGTAGTATTGACTCTGCGAATATATTTAACATGCCAAAATGACGAAAATACAAAATGAGAAGAGCAACCAGTCAAAATTTATTTTAACACATCTCCTTTAAAACGTGATAGGTATTGTCAATGACATTCTGTCTGCATCGTGATAGTATAAGGTAAAGTGGGGTGACTATAACCGGGAGAAGACTACAACACTCCAATAACTATTCCCGTTGGACAATGAACTATGTTAATCTTACCCCTTACATAATAGTTTTATTCACGTATTCATCTGTGTTCTCTAATAGGTACGTAGGTTTAATTTGAACATAATTATATTATAATAAAACCTAACCTCGGGTGCTACCGGTGGTGTCGGGCTGCACAGAGTCGAACCTCCTGACGATGCACGCCGTGTCCAGCATTCTCATTCTGAACCTGATCCAGCCATCTAGAGAGTCTCTTGAGGTGTTTGTCGAAACTCTTCGGTATTAGACCGTTCGCCGAAATTATTATCTGGACATTAGTGACAGTACTTATCAATATTATTGTTTAGTATTTTTCTTTTAATATATGTTTTAATATACGTCAGTAAAAATCGAATTAGACCCTTGCCTTGGGTAGTTTCTACATAAACATATGAATAAACGATAATATAGCTTTATGCGTTAGTGACTCTTAATTTAGGTAGGTAATATTAAGAGTTAAGTATACTTAATATGTTATGCCTAAGTCTCATGAGTTTTTTTCTAAATACGTAAAAGCGTAGTTCAATATTGTAATAACATACCCAATAGGTAATAAAGTAACTATAATTCCAGTTCCATCTCAATTAAGCAAAGGCAGTTTGTGAAAAACAATCCGATTAATTAGTACGATAGCAATACCGCTACCGGCAACTTTTGGGCTCAAACGTGCCGAAACTGGTCCTTTTTCACTTAACGATCTCAAGTCGCTACCAAAAAAATTGGTAAAAAACGGATACCTGACCCTTGCGGGGTGTTATATAGAGCTGTGTTTACCGACTAAGGCTCATTATCCGTTCAAAAACGCTGATTGTTTTAGACATTTTCTCTATGAAGATGTTTCTTAACATATTATCAGTCACTACTTAGAACAGAGCTATTGAGATTTATTTGTATGTATTTGAAACCTACAGTTTGGATTTTTCATTGATATTTTTTGTTTAAAAAAAAGTGTTGACAAAATTCACGCAGAAAACTCGTTTTTTTTTACTTATTTTAGAACTCAGTGAAAATTTACTTCAAAAAGTTGGTTGAAATTGTCAATATATTTAATTTTATCATAAAAAACCGGCCAAGAGCATGTCAGGCCACGCTCAGTGTAGGATTCCGTAGTTTCTCATCCTTCACAATAGACTTAAGATACCAGAAAGATTTCAAGCTCTTTATAAAGGTCGTAAACGCCAAAGTAACTGTAGTTACTTATTACCTTCTGGAAGTTAACTTACGTCCTTTTAAGAAAATTATGAAATTTTGCGATAACTCAAAAACGGCTTGACCGATTTTGTTCAATATAGTTTTAATTGAAAGTACTTACAAGGTCTCATTAAAAAAAAATGCCATAATTTTTTGACTCGTCGTTGAAAAATTAGAGGGGGGGGGGACACTATTTTTTTAATTTTCGGAGCGAATATTTACAAAACTGCTGACCTTATCAAAAAATAATGCTTGGAGATCCCTATTATTTTTATAAGACCTATTCAACGACACCCCACACACTAGTGTTGAAATGAAAAAAAAAATTCACCCCCATGTTAGGTGTTCGAGAGGTACCCGAAAAAAATTTTTATTTTTTGTTTTTATTTTACCGTTTTATCGGCGTGATACATACACACACTCATACCAAATTTCAGCTTTCTAGTACTAATGATCACGGAGCTAGGCCGCGGACGGACAGACGGACATGGCGAAACTATAAGGGTTGCTAGTTGACTACGGAACCCTAAAAAAGAAAAAGAAAAAATAAGGCCTCTAGTCGGAAAGTAAGAGGAGAGTCTGTTTAACGGAAAAATACTACTTTAGTGGAAAAAAGTAACCCACGGAGCACATAAACGGCTTTATAATGAATAACGTCAAATTTGTATAAGTAAGTATGTGTGGTTGCACTTTTTAATTATTCAAGTAGCAGTGCCGTATTATCAAGCAGTAGTGGTTTCATCCCATTCATCACTCTGAATTCTGACAAGAATTAAAATATTTGCAGAGATTAAGCTTTCAAATAAATACTCCTACGCATATGTTTATAAATACTAGGTCGATGCAGAGTCAGCCACCGGCTAAGCTTGCACCATAGATTGGAGCGGAGTTTTTTTTTTTTTTCGAAATTTTCTCTTCGTCACGACCTAGCGAAATTTAATTGTGCATTTTAAAACAAAAATTTCTAAAATCGGTCGAGAACTCGCTGAGATCCTGCGCATTGTTACGAAGTCCATTCGAGTCGATCCATGGGAGCTTCGCTCCAATCAGAACTAGGTCTGCAGTCCACGATCAGAACCTATCATGATTTTTTTTTATATGAAAGCATCTAATGATTCTATTCTTGTCATAATTCAGACGCGGTGATGAGATCCATAAATAATTGAAGGAACTCCTCAATTGTTGTAAGCACAAACATATATTTTAAACCTTTTATGGAAAATTATGCTTCCAGAATGTGTTTTTTTTTGGTGAAGTCAATTGGGCCTAAGTAGCGTCATAGTCTTACTTGTTATGGACGGTTTTGGCCTGGAAGCTGCACTTTGTGATGGAAGCAAGCCGTTTTGCACAGTGATAATATAGACCAAAATAAACGATTTCACTCGAGGCGAAATTAGTTTCACCCCTTAGGAACAGAGAGGGCGCCACTTATTCAAAAAAAGTTTAAAAAATTCTAAATCCTGAACGGATACTCCGATTTTGACGTAAGAGGTGCCAATCGGCAGATAATTATCCAATTTAACATGAAAAAAATTAAAATCACGTAGAAAATAATTTTGGATACCTAAGAAATAATATTTTCTGAAAAAAATATTTAAAATTTGTGATTTTTGGATTTTTACTCGTAAAAATGTATGTACATGGTACTTTTTTTATTTATTTATATTAATACACAACTAATTTTACATTTACGAAAAAAACCGCATATCATTAGCTCGTATAATTCCAAAGTTATTGAAGAATACAGACATGGCACCGCTGGGTCAAAAATTCTTACAAAAAATCTAAAACCTCAACGGATATTCCGATTTTGATAATTAAGGTGCTAATCGACAGATAATTACTTAAATTAGTTTAAAAAAATAAAATAAAAATTCAAATAGGCAAAAAGTAATAATATTTCCAAAAAAAAACATAAATTTTGAAAAAATATATTTTCTTTGGGGCTTTTATGTAATTTCATATAAAAAAAAATTAAGAATATGGCTTTATTTTACTTATGTATATTATAACACTATTAGGTAATTGATCGTTTAATAAAAAACCGCATATCGAGAACTTGTACAGTTCCAACGGTATTGAAGATTTTACTATAAGGTGCCGGTGCGATGTTGCCGCCACACGTGCAACTTATGTACATGTATCTAGAAAAGTCTTCTCCCGTTTCGAAGGTACTGATTACCCTGAAAATATAACCACAATTGAAAGTACAAATAATAATCATCCCAAGTAGCACACAACACACTTATATCCCTTGTACAGCTTAAATTAGAGTTTTAACGGGTGAATAGGCTCTTATACAACCAGTTTGCTAATATCACAAGTATATTCTGCATATTTTCACTAAACTGTGCATTGTAACGTGCATGTTAGGCCGTTGCATCGGCTGCAACAACGCATTTTTCCATAGCTCGATTTGCACCTATACTAACTGTTCTATTGTGGATCGCACCTGCAACCTGCTTCCAACGCCATTCCATTCCCAAAAAGAAAGGATTTGGGACAGGAAATTAAGACATTTATTTCACATTCGGCTCGCTTGAAACGCTACACGCAGAACATGTTGTTCAATGGCAGCTGAAGTAGTCGGCGAAAGGCTTGTCGCCAGCTCTGTGAAAGCATCGAAGCATTCAAATTGCAGTCGTCAGTGCAACGGTCTACTAGTAGCAGTTTACAAAACAGTTATTACTTTAAGTAATGAAATTATGACTGCACTTCAAGGCTTTCACAGTGTATGACAAGACGTCTAATTTTAATACAATAAATATTAATAATAAATAAATATTAAGGGACAATCATACACAAATCGACCTAGTCCCAAACTAAGCAAAGCTTGTACTATGGGTACTAGACGACGATATACATAATATATAAATACATATATAGATAACATCCATGACCCAAGGCCGGGATTCGAACCCGGGACCGCCGACTCAGTAGGCAGGTGTCTACCAACCGAGCCAAACGCGTCGTCGAACATACGTCGACAATAAGAAAAGAGTCCTGTTTTAAAACTTGCATGTTAAACCCTGAAATAACTACTGCTTTTGCAAGTACATCGCTATCTATAGAAATTCTCTCTCGATACGTAACGGCTCATGTGAAACGATTACTTAGGGCCATTTTTGTTTCTTTTGTTTAGGGTGTGTTTACATAATTAATGTCATTCATTATTATAACAGAACGGGATTTAACCGAGTTCAAAAATGTTTATTTACTGCAATTAAGTCCCGTTTTATTATTTTAATATAATGTGTGAAAATCGTGTAAGATTCAATCACTATATTAATGTCATTAATTGGGTCTCAATTAATCGTAACGTTGTTGGTCCCAGATTCACATGCAGGCTATACGATGCTCCAACAGAGCATATATTATTACTGTTAATGCGATTCGAAAAGATCTGTTTAAACTAAAAAACACTAAACTAAACAAGCTTGTGAGATACCTTCCATCTATTTCAGCTGCCATTGCATGCTGCCGTTTCATGCAAACCAAATGTGGGTTCACCTTTTAATTTGGAAATATCGAGTCCCAAGTCCTTCTTTTTGGGAATGAAACGGCATCAAAGGTAGGTGGGGTCCACAATAGTTGAAGGTTAGTTCAATTTGGACTCCTTGAACATTATGGATACAAATTGGGCTGTGGTATAATGCGTTGTTGTTTTTTTATGATGCGACGGCCTAACTTGCACGTTACAATGCAAAGCCTGCAAAGACTAAAGTGAAAATAAAACGTAAAGTAAGTAAAATATTGATTCAGAAATGCTATTTAGCATCTAATATACTTGTGATATTAGCAAACAGGTTGTATAGGAGCCTGTTCACCCGTTAAAACTCTAATTTAAGCTGTACAAGGGATATAAGTGTGTTGTGTGCTACTTGGGATGATTATTATTTGTACTTTCAATTGTGGTTATATTTTCAGGGTAATCAGTACCTTCGAAACGGGAGAATACTTTTCTAGATACATGTACATAAGTTGCACGTGCGGCGGCAACATCGCACCGGCACCTTATAGTAAAATCTTCAATACCTTTGGAACTGTACAAGTTCTCGATATGCGGTTTTTTATTAAACGATCAATTACCTAATAGTGTTATAATATACATAAGTAAAATAAAGCCATTTTCATAGTTTTTTTTTATATGAAATTACATAAAAGCCCCAAAAAATATATATATTTTATCAAAATGTATGTTTTTTTGGAAATATTATTACTTTTTGCCTATTTGAATTTTTATTTTATTTTTTGAAACTAATTTAAGTAATTATCTGTTGATTAGCACCTTAATTATCAAAATCGGAAAATCCGTTGAGGTTTTAGATTTTTTGTAAGATTTTTTGACCCAGCGGCGCCATGTCTGTATTCTTCAATAACTTTGGAATTATACAAGCTAATGATATGCGGTTTTTTTTCGTAAATGTAAAATTAGTTGTGTATTAATATAAATAAATAAAAAAAGTACCATGTACATACATTTTTACGAGTAAAATTCCAAAAATCACAAATTTTAATTTTTTTTTTCAGAAAATATTATTTCTTAGGTATCCAAAATAATTTTCTACGTAATTTTAATTTTTTTCATGTTAAATTGGGTTATTATCTGCCGATTGGCACCTCTTCCGTCAAAATCGGAGTATCCGTTCAGGATTTAGAATTTTTTAAACTTTTTTTGAATAAGTGGCGCCATCTCTGTTCCTAAGGGGTGAAACTAATTTCGCCTCGAGTGAAATCGATTATTTTGGTCTATATTATCACTGTGCAAAACGGCTTGCTTCCATCACAGAGTGCAGCTTTTTTTCATAACAAATAGTACTATCAAGTTTGTTAGACAATTTCAACCTCCTTACAATCCGGACGGATGGTAGTATCATCTCTCCGCATGTCCCAAACCTACAACTATTTCACGCTAGTCCAGGACTCGTAAGTTTTGTCAAAGATAACGCTGACCAAAATCACAAGACATAAAGTGACTTTTTTCAATGTCGGACAAAAAGACCTATCCTCACCTGCTGGGGACATTATTTATTATCATTTCACAAAAACCTATCGTAGGTTCGCATCGGAAATGATTCAATTTTTGACCTTTTATAATTAGTGTGAAATATGGTTGTTGGCGATACTTTTTGTAGATAGTTTTTTTTTATATGCCAAAGATAAGGCATCTGATTGATTTTTATAGTAAGTATTTTTATGTTTGCTTCGTTTTGGTTTCCTGTGCAGACTTTTCGTAATAAATTGCAATTAATTGTTCTAAGTTGTTAAATTTATGAATATGGATTACCAACATGAAAGTATTAGGGCCTACATTCATGCGGTAATGCCGTAGGAATAGCATTAAGAGGTAGTGGAGTACCTACGTTTGAACGATATCTATTAATAGAAAAGTGTGAAATAGTAGGTATACATTACATACCTAGGTGGTGAAATAGTGAACGTCCCATATCGCAGGTGTTTGTGGACCGAAAGTGAGGGCCTCAAATATGCGGTCTGGGGCTTTACAAATTACCGCCCGCTGCCCACTAATAATTACAAATTATTAGTGGGCAGTAAACCCTACTTACGGAAAAATACATTAGCGGCAAGAAAACTATCATGTTTGTGTACCTTGTACACTTTGTATTAAAGATGCCACACTCTGATAATTATAAAAGGTTTTAGCCATTTCACTTTTACCAAATAAAGTCGTTATCGACTTTAATACACGTTTGCATCATTTGATATTAAGTACTATTTGAAACGTTCAAACACTCTTAATTGGAACTAAACTAAAAAACGACCTATTGTTGTACCTATTCTTTATCTGTTACACAATTGACAAGTTTTATTTTCTAATCCTTGAATCATTTATATCTTAAAATTTAAAAATTTGAAAACGGTAGATTTTTTTGCCGTTACTGTAAATAAAAAAGGGTAAATATTTGTATAGAATCTTTTTATCGATTCTATATTTTTTTTTTATGTGGTAATACCACATTTTTATTTTTATAAATAATGACACAAAGGTAAATTAAGAAAGAAAAATTGAATGCGATCTACTACAATCCCGCTTCGATTGTAGTAGATCGCATTCAATTTTTCTTTCTTAATTTACCTTTGTGTCATTATTTATAAAAAAGGGTAAGTAAACATTTAAATTTAGGAAGTTAGGCTGCTGTGGTTTTGGTACCCATATTGAGAATTATAGGGGTTGTATGTATTTATGGATTTTGGTTATAGAGTATTTCCTATGCAAAGCAAGCACACTTAGGCGCCTGCAGAACTTCCTTCCTATGTCCACCAAGCTTACTCTTGCCAGTTCACTCTTGCTGCCCCTTCTGGATTATGGTGACATTGCTATGACGAATCTCAAAGAGGAACTACTTGACAAGCTCGAGCGCTTACAAAATGTGTGCATAAAATATGTTTTCGGACTGCGCAAATACGATCACGTGTCCGCCTTTAGAGCGCAGCTGGGTTGGCTGCCAATACGTCAGCGTAGAGACCTGCATGTCCTGTCATTGCTTTTTAATGTTCTCTACAACCCTGCTTCACCTCCTTACCTCAGTGAAAGGTTTAAATATATGGCCGATGGCAGTGGTCACCGCTTGCGGTCGTCTGCCAATCTCACTTTGGCTGTACCGTCTAACAAGACGCGTACGTACGCCAAATCTTTCACAGTAAGCGCTGTGAAGTTGTGGAACGAATTGCCACTGTCCCTTAGGAAGTCTCCATCTGTAGCATCGCTCAAGACGAATCTTAAGAAGTTATGGCTTTCCAATGACTTGTGAATTGGATCTACAATGTATTTATATTTATGTGTATATTTATATTACATTATATATATATGTATGTATGTATGTATATATGTATGTATGTATTAATAGTTTATATGTGTAATTATTAGTAGTCTTATTATTTTTAATACCTTTTTGTACACGGTGTTAGTTTGTCTATCTTCTTCTCGTACTCACTCAACTGCTCAAAGGTTAACTGGAAGAGATCCCTTATAGGGATAAGTTCGCCTTTGTACCTATATGTTAATTGTAATAGATGTATTTTTTAACTGTTTTTGTGTACAATAAAGCGTTTACTTACTTACTTACTTACATCACACTAATATTATAAAGGCGACAGTTTGTAAGTGTGTAATGTGTATGTTTGTTACTTCTTCACGCTCAAACTGGACCAATTTTGATAATTTTTTGTACGAAGGTAGCTGACACCCTGGATTAACACATAGGCTACTTTTTATCCCGAAGCAATGCAGTGTTCCCGTGGGATGAGCGGGTAACACCGCACGGCGCAGTTAGTATATAAATAAATTTAGAATAAATATAACTTAAACTACCTCAGACATATCATTCTATCAAACGACGGCTTGTTAAGAGGCCTTATTCCTTTTAGTATTTTTTTTTCATATAATGACAAATTGTATTGATAATTTCAACCAACTTTTTAAAGTTGATAATACTTTTCACCGAGTTCTAGGTAGTAAACATAGCTATTTCAGGCTTTCATTGCGTGCAGTCGAAAATAAGTTAAACAACTAATTTACCGCGTGATTTTTGTCAATTTCGAGTAGTTTTTGAAACATAAATTATAATGGAAAATTCAAAATGTAGGTTTCAAATATATACCAATAAATTCCAATAGCCCTGTTCTAGGTAGTAACATCAATAATATGTTAACACGTTCGGCCCACCGCCGGCCTAAACAGATACTGAGGTTGTGACACAGTAATTCCCCATACAAATTGCGGGTACGTTGGATGACGATCTGCACGCCATATATACTCGAAAGATTTCTTGCGCGACACAAACGTTTTGAGACGTCGTAGTTATATAGCGTTGTGTCATATGCGTCAAGTTGTTTTATATCAAATAACTACACAACGGCTAAGGACGTCACCGTCCACGAACGTTGTGTCACATATATTAACTTTATATCACATTTTAAGTCTCAAAGTCTTATCACGTCAACTTGCATACACGTTGTGTCTCAACAAATCATTACTTTTCCTATAGACGAGAAACAACATCATAACACGATGACGGGTATGGAAGTTGCGTCGTACCTATGCTTGATCATTTTTGTGACTGTGATGCATAAACATCTAAAGACGTCGACATGATAAAACGTTGTATCACTAAAATATTTGGATGTTAGCATGCTAAAATGAACAACGTTGATAAACGCTGACTTTTATACGCTTATAAAACTTATAAATTAATAATAAAACCACTTTTTAGCATATTTTTTTTATTATTAGGTAATCTTTCACAACAAATCAACTTCTAAGCAAAAATAAATAGGAATTATTTATTATTTTATGCCTAACAATCTCAGCGTCCCTATCGATGGCTCGTGGTGAAATAGGAGGTGTAGGGATATTCTTCATTTGTTCAGGTGAAGGTGAGACATTGGGTACTTCATTTTCTAAATCAGCTGCAAAGGGTAACCCAGGAAGAGATTCAATTGAAATAGTATCAGCCTCTGCCGTGTTTGAACTACTGTCGGATGCAATTCTACGCCGGTTAGCTGATGTCGGTTTGTGTTTCCTTCGATTCCGAGTCCCAAAAATACTTTCAGAACTCGAGGAACAGGCTGAATGATCAGAACTGGGGTCACCTGAGGCTGAAGATTCGATCTTTGATGTCGTTGCTTTTGAAGGTCGCACGTAAATTGCAGAGTTGTCGCTGTCTGACGATTCAGCTGGTCCTGGATCATAATCCTGATCACTTCCGAATTCCCCATCTTCACTGAAAGGATCAGGTGTATTTTCTCCTGACAACGAGTCTTCAAAAAGTTTCATGGTCGCTTTATTACGTCGTTTTTTATCCATCTAAAACAAAAGGTATGTATTTTACTTTTTTTATTCGTTTTACAAACATACAAAATAATTTACAAGTTATATAAATTAATAACATGTTTCTTTCCTATAATATTCACTTACCTCTTCATTTATTCATTTCTATAATGTTTACTTGACTTTAATTCAATCATAACATATTATAAAATAATCATAATCTCGTATGTGGCGTACGTACGGTTATTTGCAATTATAAATATAGGGTCCCTACCATATTGAAGACAAATACTATACGTAATCCGTAAAAAAACGACAGGTTTTTAATAAAAAAGTACAAAATACTTACGATTATTTCAACAACTTTCGCGTCTCCGTCAACAACAGCGCGCGCGCACTCCGTTGCGACGCACTCCGGCAACTGTGGGGCGCGCCGCTTACCCGCGCGACGTACACGAACGTTGTGGTGGCGCCCGTGGGCATGTGTGCATGTGCAGTGGATGTTCGGTAAATCCTCCCAAAAGTTGACGCGTTGCGGCTCTAGTTATTTCAAATTTCTCAGTGTTACGGCACAGGAAAGGTTCTAATATGAATTAATATGGGCTGCCGACGTTGTACAACGTAGTGCGAGAAATGTATTTTTTTGTATGGAAGTCAATAGACGTTGTGTTTATAAAAAAAATCTGATGATGACGTGGTAAAACGTTGCTGGCCCGAACGTGTTAAGAAACATGTTTGATCATAGAGAAAATGTCTAAAATAATCAGCATTTTAAAAGGAATAGGTAATGCCTATTAAAGAATATGCAGGTAATTAACCCCACGAATTCACCCCACTAACATCTTACACTTCTAACTTAATATTTTACCTCGTAACGAAACAATTAAATACCTTCGTTTTTAAAATGTCCATGACTGATAAGCATTGTAGTAAAACTCATTCCAACATAATTTATTAAAGTATGCCGCCTTAGAGGCGACAGAGCGAGACGCGAACAACTACGCCGCCTGGTGTCGTTTACTCACTCATTTATTTCGATTGTTAGGGTAGGTTTTTACAAAAAACCGGCCTAGCGCGATTCAGACTCGCGCACCGAGGGTTCCGTACAAATACTTATCCCAACTGGCCGGGTTAATATTTTCTTCGTTTTCCGCGACTGTCACACATTTAACTAAAACAATTTAAACGGATTATATCGCGTGTATTAATTGTTTGAGCCTCCCTGACGTTTTGGTAGCTTTACAGATACCGTTTTCAAAGGTTGACTGAGAAAGGGTACGGTGTGTGTCCTTTAGTCACTCATTTATTTCGATTGTTATCTAGTATTCCCTCTTCCTTTGTGTCTGAGCTATATAATACAACCTTGCTTCTTTTGCGTATCTCACCATTCCGGATTCGATCCCGCAAGGAAACTCCGAGCATAGCTCGATACATTGCCCTTTGAGTAACTTTCAGCTGTCTTATGAGGTCCATTGTGAGCGACAACGTGTCAGTGCCGTATGTCATCACTGGCAACACACATTGTTAAAATAAAAACCTTCGTCTTAAGACACTGCGGTATTTGGAATGGGAAGATATTCCGCAGCTTCCCGAACGCTGCCCATCCGAGTTGGACACGAAAAGTGGCCTCTTTTTCAAAATTCGCCCCTCCCATCTAAAAAAACTTACTCTCTCCTTTATTAAAATTTGCTACTATTATTTTAAAGAAAGTATCGCCAGCCAAAAATCTTAATTTTATTAACAATTAAAATGTTAACATTCTCTTTTTTCTGTTATTTTCCATTCTGATCTGAAAAGTAAATATACTGAGGCCGTAAAAGGAAGGCTGATATTACAGGCAGTGAATAAAGTAATAACGCGTCCTGCAATTTTATTTTAATGGTCACACGGCGAGTTTAATCTGAATTGAATTCGCGCAGACGCCAACAAACTAATAACTAGGCTTTGTTAATTACACCTTAAGGGTGCGGTTTCACTGAAGCGGAGCGGAGACGTGCGGAATTGATCAATAACAAAATTGAAATACAGATGTCAACTTAGGTGATTGGTCTATTCCGTACGTCGCTCCGCCTCGCTTCAATGGAGCCGCACCCTAAGGCAATGGTGCAGGGGAAGCATTCAAAGCTCAAAATCGCCACTTCTGTTTAAATAGAATCATTTAAATATCGCTTATTCCCGAGCGAGTGAAGCGAGCGAACGTCTCCGTTAGGGCTTGGTCAAAAAAAGTCGTAAGTCCGGATGTCCGGATTATCAGATGTCCGGTTATTTTCGCTTACAGATCGCGTTTCTCAAACGATTCTCGTGAATTTTTTTGATCACGTTCGATTTTCGAAATTTTTCAAAATGGCGGCTGAAATGAAAACGTAAAAAAGGTCAAATTTCAGCCATTTCAAAAAGAGCATCCTCTTAAAGATCGGTTTCATCAAACCGAGTTTGTTTAAAGTTAATCTCTCAATTAGAAGACTCATCTGACATTTCAATCCCCTGCCCCATAATCTGATGCATTATTAATAATAACATTGTCCGTAATAAAACTTTGATAATAAAAATACTCGTTTATGCGAAATTTATGTTTATTTAGCTGGAATTGGTTTGTCAGTTTACGAATGCTGAGAATTAGTTGTTATGGGAATTGGGATTTTGATGAGTGTAATTGTTTAATTATAAATTTATGGCTTTCTTTAAAAGAATCGCTATAACCGAAAGAATATGATAACTTTATTTATGCTATGAAATTATTATACAGCATGAAAGAGAAATTAACGCACGCAACACACCATTATACCAAAACGCATAAAGATTGATCCGTTTGTTTTGTGCGGGGTGACCGCTTTAATCTTTCTTCAAAAACTTTAAAAAAGCTTTCATATAAAAATTTAGTAGATGATATTTCGAGATATTATCGAGAGACTATAGGTAAGTACGTACCAGTCTCACTACATCAATCGCCTTTCAGTTTTTCAAAGGCATTTCAGTTTTTTAAAGACTATACAAAACAATGTCATGTAGGAAAGCAACGCTTTTCATGAGAACGGCACACGCGACCACAGTCCACAGGCTTAGCAGATGTAAGACTGGCCTGCGCGCGGTGAGCAAGGGCCGAGCTGATGTCTTTTAGCACGTTTGTTTGCCAGAGTCCTAAACCATGCCTCATCTAAGATCTTACGCCCATCCGACAACACTATTTTCCGCCATTCATTAACATTAGGTGAGGCTATTAGAGGTTATTTGGTACTAACCTAAATACCTTTATAATATTAGGAACATACTATGTTTTCAGGTGAATATACAGGGTGACTTTTTAGTCTTGAATGGTAGTGCCAGTAGGTGATGAGGAGGGTGACGCTGAGAAGCTGTTGCTCAGCGTCACCCTCCTCATCACCCCCTGGCACTACCATTCACGACTAAAAAAGTCACTCTGTAGGTATATTTCGTCTTCAAAAAGCCTCACCATACCGTATGTTTGAGTTTCGCGGGAGTAAAATGCTTTCATACTTATTGGAATTTTCTAAAGAGTATTTCTTAGAAATTATCGAGATAGCTACCCAGGAAACCAGAGTTACCAATTTATTAAAAAATTAAGTTAAGCTAATTGTAGATGATTTCTGATAAATAATAATTATATATATTAATATGATTTATTTATTATTTAATATTAATAGACAAGTAGTTAACTGAGCTATCATTAGCCATTCTCTTATTACAAGAAACATTTTAATTATGACGTTACCATAAAAACAAGCTCAACATTATCCCACGTCTAATAGGTGGGCGTAACAATATTTATAGTATAGTCCCATCTATTATTACCTGACAAATAATCTTATTAAGCCATCATTTCTCCTCTAGAGCTCTAAAACACTGAAAACAAACCTTTAGCAAATCAAAATAAGGTACAGGGTGTAAATATTGAAAGGAACAATTTAGTGTGGTTTTGTCATTTATTTTTAGTTTCCCGCCTTCCCTGCTTTGGAACACGACGTTGGCAATAATTAAAAATAAAAATTATTGTGATTGGTTTTGGCAAACTGCAAATTGGTTTTTATTGACCGCGGGAGGAAATGATATCTTTATTATACATCTTTGGCATTGATCTGTTTAAATTTCTTGGTGAAGCAATATTGACTCGAGTTTTGATCGGAGATAACTTTACAGATGACATCATAAATTGGGTTAAGAATCTGAATTGAATTTAGGTCTGAATTGATTTGAGGTTAATTTATTGGTGTAATTAAAATGTCTCAGATAAAATGTTTCACAGTAATGAAACTGTGGCCATCATTTTCAAGAAATGCAACATTTTTAACCCATGTGGCGCAAATAATTGTAAAACTGAAATAGTAATGGGTCCGATCTATGGCTGGAACCAACGCGATTGGGGCGCCACGCGCGTGGCGACCAACCGGATGACCCTTCCAAAAATTTGGACTGATGACTTGGTGAAGGTCGCTGGAGTCCGCTGGATGCTGGTGGCACTGGATTGGTCGAGGAGTCCTTTGAATGATGGTCATAATTTTAGTAACTGCGTAAGTTTTTGAAGCTGTCTCCAGTTAATATCACGTAAAAAATGACAGGCACGGCCCGACGTGTTTCGAATTCGAACTCATATAGAGCTCATCATCAGGGGCAGCTATCCGTGCTGCTACGCGACTCGCGGCCCACTGCACTGGCTATCGCTCTCCACGCCGCCCTTAGCGCTGGCGCAGATAGCGCGTTTTTATAATTATTAAAGATACGATAGTTTCAATAATATTACTGTCTCCAGTTTTCGCGAAAATCATTCATTAAATTAAAATTGACATTAAATAAAAGAAATGACAATTACATTTATGATTAGAAACCAGTCCATCTTTGGATGTCCAGCTGTTTTGTACCTACTGCTAATTTTGTGTGACGAGGCTAGAAACATAATAAAATATTTCAACCGTTGTAATCAATGCCGATAATATGAAACAAAAGACAACATGCATCATACTAAATATAATATGAAACATGTAATATCTCTTTTTCTTATGTGGGTACACCACATTTTTTTTGTATTGAATATAATACCATGAAAAACATTGGACCGGTAATCCAGAGGTACCGGGTTCGATTCCCGGTCTCTTTGTGCTTTGATCTTTGTATCAATGGTTCAATGCATAACACTGTTAAAGAATTCCCCTTAAATCATGAATTCATGACCGCGTTCCATAGAAATCTGTTTTTCAATACAATTTTAGAATTTTAACAGTACAGAACATCCGCAACCATAGAATGTCTCCACTAGCATGTTAATTTAGTTGTATCGTTAAACCCATTACGACCTCGTGATTGTCAGTTGACAGCTGTCAACTGTCGTCGCCCGTGACAGCTCGTCAGCACTCGCCTGTCATATCGCTCGTTATTTCAGTGACAGTTCGTTAAGTTTTACGACTTTTTGGTTACTATATATTTCTTTATGAGTGAGAATGAGCTATTAAGTGTATTTATTGTTGCTTTTTGAAGCTTGACTATCTCATGAGACATTACAAGTTTACGATGTAATTATGTTTAGATCTTAAGGTGTTTTAGAACCCTTGTCAGTATGTATCATTATCACTCCTCTGTCGAATAGAAATATTATAACAGATAAAGTGTTCGTTATGGTCTTATTAAAACTTTCCTAAGACATCTATTGTAAAATTGCGAAAAATAAATGTCCGTACATTGAAGATATTTACTTAGACTGCTTAACTTTCTTTTGGCATTGCCGTAGTCGGGTAACAAAGTGAGATTTTTTTTTGATTTTTGGTATGTACATGTCTTCGTCCTCTTATCACGCCTAATAGGCTGGACCTGGTACGTTTTACCCGATTACAATGACGCAAAAAAACTCATAACCCACTTTTTCTACACGAATGAAGTTTGCGCACGCACCTTTTCGTCACTAATATTAAAAAATACGGTTTTAATCGTATCACAATTGTGAGCCCCGAGTTGATTCTAACTCGTAGTCCCACTTGAAGCATATCTGTTTGGCCCTATGGTTGACCAGTAGATAATGCCATTAGGTATTAAGTCTGGTATTTGTACTGACTTATGTTTTGTGCAAAATAGTTTAAATAAATTGTATAGACTGCTCAGTGCTCACCGAGTAGGTCCCTGCACTTTAATTTAAAGCTTAGGAAAGTTACTGATTATCGTAATACACCTATCTGAAGTCCTTGTAAAATTCTCAAAAAGGACAGTGAAGTTTGAAAATGACCACAATATCCTGATGGTTATTAGTACTTAGAACACAGAGTGTTTTAATGTTTCTCCTTTCCGTTACCTATTGGACTAATACGCTATAACGCACCGTAAACGCAGTGACGTGTCTCATTTTGTGCATTTATTGTGCAGCTTAACACGTTGAACGCCATGACGGACACCATGTAGCCGACAGTATACCTTCCCCAGCGGCCGGACCATAAATCGAGAATCGTCCCAAAATCGTTGGTGTGTTTTTTTGCAATTATTGTCAAGAAATATCTCAAAAATAATGGGCGACTTACAGAAACAGCGATATATTCATTATTTTCTGAAAAGTTAAAATAGCAGACCCCAGTGTCCGTCGCGGCCTGTGCCAGCGTCCAACCGTATTTCCTTCCGTAGGTGCCGCGCGGGTCACGCTGTCGGTCTAAACATTTAGGTATATACATAGTAAGTATTTATTAAAATTCAAATTTAACGGGTTTTATGATTTCCTTAAGGCATCGACATATAATCAAGCCGAAAATTTTATTCAGAAAAGGTTACTTCTTACGTAAAGTATCAAATAGGTACGGAACCCGTTTCTGATTTGATACCGACTAGATTGAGAGCAATTTTAAATCTAAAGAATTTCTAATGTCTTCTTAAACTAAAAAACTACGTGATAACTATAATAACTTTTTATTTAATGATATAAAATACTCAGTTTTTATACCTACTTACTACACTTTTGGAGACATCATGTAAAAATATCCAGAAATCTTAAGAACTTTGGTTTTATTTGTGCCAAGCGGCCAGGTTGTTCAGTGGGGCCGCGCGGGTCACTCGCCTTAGTAAAAACCATTCAAATGCCGTCCGTCGGCCGCGTATAGGCTTCTGAAGCGATCGTGAGCATGCGGACACTTGGTGTCCGACGCGGCCCCATGGACTCGACATGTTCAGGTCACATGGTGTCCGCCGCGGCCCCCTGGGCTAAACGTGGTTTTTTGTATGGCGTTCAACGTGTTAATAGCATTAAAATAAATAAATATCAGACAATCTCTCACAAATCAATCTAGTTCCAAGCCAAGCACAAGAAGACTTGTGTTATGGGTTCTAGGCGACGATATACATACCTAAATAGAAATAAATACTTAAATACATCGAACATCCATGACCTAGGCACAATTCATTTTCATCACTCAAATATTTGACTTTGCCGGGATTCGAACCCAGGACCGCTGGCTCAGTAGCTCAGCTTTACCACTGCACCAACCAAAATATCGTGACTTAACGTCACACATGACTCTAACAATGCGTCGAACACCTCTTAAAGATCCCCCACATTCCCCGCGACAACTCAATCGGCCGAGTTAATTATTCAAAAGCCATTAACTAGAGCGGCTAAAAGCCACTAATCGGGTACCTTCCGCCAACCGCACACTCACTACCAAAAACAGCGTATATCATTATAAAGACGCATATGAACACATACACTTATAAGTGAACTTAGTGCGTTTTAGTTCTAAAGGGGCCGGAGCAATTATCACCCGTCTTAAACACGCGGCGTTTTTTATGTCGGCGTTTTTTGTTTATTTGTTTTGGTTTTGTTTCGGAATAGATCGGTAGTTAAAGGTTGGTTTACATGAGAAAGGTGTTCTAGAGCAAAATATGTTCAATGCTCGAGCTGAGTTTTATACCTGTCTCGCTCACTCTTACGTGATTCAGATAAAAACGTCTCAGTTTTCACTCAAACCCGAATCCCAATCTGAGAGCTCACGGACTGTATCGCATTTTTCTACAATTAAGCTTCAGGTAGTTTTATTCTATTTAATAAAATACCGTAAGTTGAGGCTATTTGGAACCCAAGGGGTTAAATTATTTGGTAATATAAGCAAAAAATAGTACTTACATTATATACCTCGGGCGATAAATTTGTGAATGTCTCAGATCGCAGGTGATTGTGGCCCGCCCGAACTGAAGGTGAATGAGGCCATACCTAAATATACGATCTGGGACTTTAAAAACGCCCGTGGTTCGTCTAAAGTTTTACGGCTTGCCCTGGCCGGAAAGTGAGATTTTCTCCCCAGCGGGCAGGAAATCCCACTTGCGGCCTAGGGTGACGTAAAAAATATTGTCTATTGAGAGACAAGAGGAAAAGAAAGCTAAAAGAAGCCGGTAAACTCAGATTATCTCAACTCTGAGACATTGTTTCCCTTTTGTAACGTTTCGCAATTTTAATTTGTCCGAAAGTATTTTTTCCTGATACCCGTAATATTTTCACACCACACAAGCTGTATAAGCGTTCATACAGCTTTAATAAGCTGAATAAGAGCTGTATAAGCTCTCATGTACTATGTGCTACGTGAGTAAACATCGTTTTAAAGAACCCATTAGGTTAGTTAGGTTTGCTTTATAATTGTTCTGAAAATTAACAGTATTGGAAAAAAATGGCTTTCGGACAAATGAAAATTTGGCGAAACGTTACAGATAGGAAACAATAATTAGTGTTTCAGATAGGTAACCTTTTTCGTCTGCATAGAAGCTACCCCGATAATCGACGACGCTTAAGAACCGCTAACAGCGTGAGTAAAACACCCGCTTCCGTTGACAAAAGTGGCGCCTGCGCAGAAACGGCTTAACGATCTAATATTAGAGCACTTGTAAGTGGTGTTAACTTGGGAGGTATAGTATATAAATAGGTAGGTACATATTTCCACTGATTTTTTACGCGCGTAAGAAATCATCTAGGTATACCTTTAATTATTGTAACTTGATTGCACAAAATACAAAAGTAAAAGTACAAATGGCGTACTTAATGCCATAAGGCTTTCTCTACCAGTTCACCATAGGACTAAACAGAAAAAATTGTATGGTGAAGGGTTTTTTATGTAATCTGTTACATGAAACAATTAAATAACTCAAACAATTTTTGTGTTATTTGTAAGAGTAATCCTATGACTCCGTGTTCGCTCAGTCATGGGTCATGGGTTCGATCCCCATTTGCACTTCAGTGTATCGCGTTAAGTTTTGGCTTCTTATGTATCCTTTGTGTATGTATATATAACAGTTAATGCATATAAAATGACGTCTCTCCTTTAATAAATACCTTTTACAGTTTAATCCTCGATGTTGTTTGCTCCTTAAAAAACAAAATAGTAAAGCACGCTTATGTCTCCGCTATTTTTCTTAAACAGCAGCAATCCCACCGCCATTTTGTCTGCATTACAATTCACTACTAATTACTACCAACCTACTCCTAATTCAGCATAAACTGCCAATTTCAAAAACACCGTATATCTATCACAATTGAAGCGCACTTAGATCTTTCTAAACTAGTCGCGTAGTTACCGATATCACCGATCAAAAAGGGCTTATGTCGATGAAGGTTCCAGTACTCTTGGGATCTTTGAGAGTGGTTGTTTAGCTTGGAACAGGTTTCCTTGCAGAGCTAACGAGAGGCATGGGCATTTAATGCTGATGTCTCAATACCCCCCAGTGTGGCGGGCCTATTATTTCAGTCCCACACGACGCGATTGGTGGCGCGGGCGTGTGGAGGCGGCTTTATAAATGCTAGGTTTGCATTTTCTTAGAGTAACACAAAAATAAAGTTAGTTTTCACCTGTGTAAGGACTGCTTAACATCAGGCGGGCCGCATGCTTGTTTGCCACCGTCGTAGTATAAAAAAAAAAAATGAAATACAGGTTCACAGGTGCACACAACGGATTATTTATTTTCTTTATCCACATTTGTTTATATACCCCGAACATTAGATTATCTGACTACGTGTAAGAATAAGAATCCTTTTCGCTTCAAAAAACTTAATGACATTTATTATATTTTTATTTTTAAAATGTCACCCCATTTGTTGCCATTCAATACTTTCATTTCATCATGATGACTTTTTATTACAATCGTACTAAGAAATAAATCGATAAATCGAACCTTCATCTATCTAAGTATATATTAGTCTGTCTGGGCAGATAGACACAGTATGATGTATACTTACGTTATGTCTGTTTGTGTCTGCCTAAATTGTCTTTTCTCTATCGGTCTGTCTATTTTTCTGTGTCTACCTGTCTCTGTCTGTATGTCTGCCTGTTTCTCTATATAATGTCTGTGTTTGCCTGCCTGTCTTTCTATAGTCTGTCAAAAGTTCATTCCCTACTATCCTACCACCCCCTATTTAGGTTCTACAAAAGCGCGGTGCACCTACAATGCAGTTTATGTTTGCTTCTCATACATACACCCATTCATACAGAAACGGTATACGTTAAACTTCCACCAAATGAAACCTAACCTTATTGCCTAACTATTGGGTTGAAAAATTCCAACTGCATTTGATATTTTCTTTAACAGTGTTCCGGGAAATGTCCACAGATAGACAATATACTAAATTGAGCTCGAATTTTCGAAATATAAGGTATTTATTTGTTTGGAGCGTTCGCGTTTAGAACTTTTTGAATTTGGAACATCGATTTTCAGATTTTAAATTAACAGCGCTCTATAAGGACTTATGTAAAAATATTTCCCTAGGGTTTAAATTTAGAATCATTGAATAAACGGTAGTTTTTTGAATGAAGAGGTTTGTGATATACGGTTTTGGGGGGATTGTCAACGACTAGTGTGAGGTACGTACCGCGAGTCGCGAAAGTAGTGCTATTTGCTACCGTATCGCGCGCCATCGCTCGCAGGGGTCGTGCACTCACTCAAGGTAAGTGTTGGTCGTGACTACGGTTTTATTAGTGGCAACCCTAATCTTACGTAATGATTGGTTGTGAAAGTTTATAATGGAAATTAATAATACCAGAGCAAGGAGTTTAGTATATATTTAGTATCGATCTATACTAATTTTCTTTCTTGTTCCATTTCTATGTTGTATTATAAAATACGATTTTGTATAAAATATACGTGAAACTGACAGTTATAGTTATAATACAGTTGTAAAATTTTATAAATGTACATTGATGATATTAAAAAAGAAATGATATGGACTTTAATCCAGCTAGCACCAATCGTCCCAAGTTCATAAAATAATCATAAAATTATTAAATAAACTTTATTAAATTCTTTATTAAATTAATAACCCTAGCACCAACAAGCGCCAGCCCTGGCTGACGTCACATCTGCCGCTCAGCATCCGTCCAATCAGTGGCATTATATGTTAATAGCCCATTAGAATATACGGCAGGCTTCTTCGCGCCGCCACCGACGCTACCCTATCGCCGACTGAATTATACACCAGCGTATTCTGACCCGTCGTCGCTAACAACAAAATGGCGGCGAGAGCTCTGCTTACAATTGCCGTTTAGGGTAAATCCTTTAACGGCCTTTGTAGCTCGTACGGACAGAATTGATTCTTGTTTTTTGAGCTAAAAGTCTGACTGTGTTCGTATGTTAAGGTTGGTAGACTTGGTAGCAGTTTGCACGGTAGCTTGTTAAGAAAAGTGTTTATTGTTTTTGTTGTGATCTGTTATTGTATTTTACGCGGTGCTAGCGGCTTGTTACCGACCATTCCGTGTTTCTGTGGGTGGCTAGTTGTTTATGGCTAAATAAAGGATACTTATGAATCGAACCGTTTGATCTAAATCATTTCTACTTTTAACCGCCGACGAAAAAAGACGGGTGTTACACGTCTGTGTGTCTGTCTGTGGCATCCCAAACGGCTGGACCAATATAAGTGCGGTTTTTTTTTCAAATCGAATTCCTTGTCCGTCGAGATGGTTCTTAGCTATGTTCGGTGGAAATAGGATCAGTAGCTTCCAAGATATTCAGTTTTAATCGGAACAAGTGACAAGATTTCAGCCAATATTGAAGCTAAGAATTCCAAGTTTTGTAGTTATGTTCAGTTTGGGTCTCATGACGACCAGCTACTTGTGTCGGGGGTGTTTTAAATTTTTAACTCCTTCGGTAATTATGGGCGTGTTTTGTACCAAAACTTGGTACCAAATCAGGAGCTTGAAATGAGAAAATTAATAAATCGGCCAATTTATTTAATTCATTTTGTGTAACTCAATGGAGAAAAATTTGAAGGAAATAGCGTGAAATTGGGCTTGCCATGGCCAGAATTAAGGAACTTTACCAACTCACCAAATTTGATAGAAATCTGAGAAAAAAATAAATTGACAACAAAAAAAATTGCTCTTATTCAAATGCAGTTTAATAAGAGAGGACTGGACCGATACAAACTTGACTAACTTCGGCTGGGATTGTCATCCAAATCGGCTTGGAACCGCTAATTTAAACTTGACAAAATTGTTTTTACTCTACTAGGACGTAGCACAGGAAACAATAAAGCAAAGAAAAAGCCTTAAATTCTTGTCCCTAAGCCCGGCTCCTTTGCGATAAGATCTCGTCCATAATGTTTCAATTAAACAGTAGCCGTATTTATCGGCGGCAAGCGACATTCGTTAGCCGCGGAAAAAACGCAGGGAACGACCGACAAACGGTGCTTTGGGTTCCGGACAGTTATGAAAAAAAAACGGTACATGGGACATTTTTTTCCGTGATTGTCAAAAGAACAATAAAAAACCAAACTAGTCACAGGCATTCAAATAGCTTATGACCGAGGCTTTGCTCGCGTTAGAACATGTACTCTATACGGGAACCATGTTTTTTAAGGATAAAAAGTAACCAAGTGTTAATTTGGGGTATGAATTATCTCTGTTCCACATAAACAACCATCCAGCCGTTTCGACGTGAAAATATCACAAACAGCATACACTTTCCCTTTAGTAATATTGGTGGGTTAATCAGTTTCTGTTTCAGGGATGAACTTGGACAAGACTAAGGTCATGTTCAACGAGCACATCGTCCCTGTGCCCGTTTCCGTCGAAGTTGTAGCCATTGAAGTTGTCCAGGAGTACGTCTACCTAGGACAAAAGTTAGAGACAACTTTGAGGGTGAAATCACCAGAAGAGTGCGGCTTGGCTGGGCAGCATTTGGAAAGCTGCGTCACATCTTCGAGTCACCCTTGCCACAATGCCTGAAGACCAAGGTATTCAATCAGTGCGTCCTGCCGGTCATGACATACGGAGCCGAGACGTGGAACCTGACAGTGAAACTAGCCCACCGACTACACGTCACACAGCGAGCTATGGAAAGGGGTATGCTCGGAATCTCGTTAAGGGAAAAAGTCCGGAACGAGATTATCCGACAAAAAACCAAAGTCACTGACGTAGTTCAGAAGTGTAGCAGACTGAAGTGGCAGTGGGCTGGTCACATCTGTCGCAGAACCGATGATCGGTGGAGTAGACGGGTTCTCGAGTGGAGACCAGTAGGCCTATGATGGTTGCGTTTATCACGTGATAAATAAGTGTCAAAGCATCCGTCACGTTTTGACCAATTGCGAGTGCAAGGGACAGATGCTTTGTCACTTATTTATCACGTGATAAACGCAACCATCATAGGCCCCCAGGACTCGGCAAGCGTAGTGTAGGACGCCCTCCGGCCAGATGGACCGACGACCTGAAAAAAGTGGCTGGTGGTGACTGGATGGCGAAAACGGGAGATCGGGCCATGTGGCGAACCCTGGGGGAGGCTTACGTCCAGCAGTGGACTTCAATAGGCTGAAATGATGATGATGATGAATCAGTTTCTAACAAAACAACCGACGCCAATGAAATTTAATCTAATTCTTCCATTTCAATGTTCGCAAAAAAACAAGTACTTTTCGGAAATTTTTAAATAAAAAAATCCAGACAATTTTCAAAAGTGGACGTCCATGTACGTTTTCTATTCGCGAATAAGCACATGATAAACCATACGCGTTGGCTCGACAACCTTCAATGTTTTGAAATCGGTAGTATGTAAATGACTCAAAGTCCCGTTCCCGTTACATGGCACTCACATTTTCATCAATTTGAGTCAAGAACTTTTAACTAAGTTTTGAGTGATTTTAGCAAATTGACAATTTTAGCACCTCATAATCAAAAGTAATGGTTCTTTTTAGACACTCGCTGATCTCTAGATCAAAATATCGTAGGTGTTTTAACATCGTAATAAAGTTGACTTCCTAAATTGAACGCTGATTGAATGCGTACTTGTATAATAAATAAGGCAAAACAACTTCGACAATCAATTATCTAAATAATTAGAGCGTTAATATTATTGGTTGTGGTTAATAAAATGTAAATAGAGCTTAAATTCGAAGGGAATACGTCATTTTTTTAAAGTATAATTAACTAAAAAAAAAAGTATAGAAGGCAAACGAGCACATCTGCAACAGCACGCCTTGCATAAATATGACACGCGACTTTTTGACCCGTGACAAAAACTACCTGTCACTTTTTTTTCAATACTGTGCGAGCAAGACAGGTGATGTAGAGTCGCACTAAGCGAAGAAGCGGCAAGATATGCTAGCCCTGCAGAGGAGTTAGACTTGTAATGTAACGCAACATTTTCTTTTTAACTTGAAAGTAGAACTATCATTAAAACTCAAAACAGCGAGTCGCGTTATAAATGACAGGTGTGAGCAATATGTTTACCCCTATCTCCTTTAAATAGTTAACTTATCATGGCACTTAACGCAGATCGAATAGCAAAAATCGAGAGATGTCCGTTATATGGCCGCGATACTGCTAAATTGGAGACACCGCCTGTATTTGCTTCCCAAAAACTTATTCAAAAGGTTTTCCAGTTAAAGACAATTTAGGAACATTTTAAAGAACAAGAACCCCTTTATGGCTCGATTTGTTTTGTTCAGACAAAAATGGCGTATTGAGGGAATTAATTCAACAGTAATTGGATTTATAACCGAACGCCGTGTTACCGATAGGGATTGAAATCCTATCTACCGGATCCGGGGTCGATTATATTATACCGGATTCGGTGGACCGGATTAAATTATACCGGATTTGTTGGACCAGATTATATTATACCGGATTCGGTAGACCGGATTAAATTATACCGGATTTGGTGGACCGGATTTAGTGGACCGGATTATAATTATACTGGATTTGGTGGACCGGATTATATAATACCGGATTTGGTGGTCCGCATTATAATTATACGGGATTTGGTGGACGAGTTTAATTATACCGGATTTGGGGACCTGATTATATTATACCCAATTCGCTGGATTGGGTCACCTCCGGATCGTGTCCACCTGAAAATAGCACTCGACTATCGAGGGAAGAACTTGAGTGCTAGTGAGGCTACAAAATTATGCCGGATCCGGCCGGGTTGCAAGATCAGGGAGACCGGATTGCCAAATCCGGTGGTCCGGATGGCCATCCCTAGTTACCGAAAACAGGCGCAGCAAACTTAAGCGTGGATCGCTCATTCGATCAGAAACTACATAATTCAACAATGTGTGAAAATGTATATCTTGATCCTTAGTGGGAATTAAACACATTGATATCGAAACATTGTATACTGCAACATTGTTGTTATTGATTCGTGTTTGTTTTATGTCAATGCTGAAATTTATTGCTTCTGCTATCTAATTAGGACTAATAAAAATATATCAGTAGATATGTAATTGCATTATGATTACGATTATAGATTATACTTATGGCACTCAATAGCGACGCAGTTTCGATAAGTGTGTGTGTCAAGCAAAGTTTGCTTGAATGAGTCCTGTAATGTGTTCGCCAATTCGAGACTAATTCTCGACACTGATTATAATAGAATAAAATAGAATAGAAAAAGCTTTATTCAAGACACTGAATACTAATACTACTGAAGAAAGACTAAAGAATATAAATCGAACAACTTGTGGCCTAACCAAACATTCAACAAACACTCGCTGTCCGTCTAGCACAACTGTGCTTCGCGACTCTTGTCGCGCGACATAGCGCTACCCGTCGCCCTCTCACATTATTGCACAGAAAGAGACAGGCTATTATATCGCGCGAGAAATAGTCCCTTGTGGCAGTTGTGCTAGAGGTGCTGGATTGGAGACGAGACGTCGAGAGTATGGAAAAGTGGTACAGATGGCGTTTTAGTTAATGTACTTAATTTCACGCGATGCCGCGGTAGCTCAAGATCACAGCACAGCTCCTTTTTATGTGATTTACATTTTTGCTGATCACTGGATTTCGTCTGTGGACGTAACATCACGCCCGAAACGTAGAGGTGATTAAATTAACATATTTTTAAACGCGATTAAGTCCTGTTAAGTTATGTTATAATAATGTCGTAGCTAGAGATGTGCCGTGGATGTGCCGTTCTGTTAAATTTTCTCGAGAATGTTCTTCCCTCTTACAAATCGGGAAACGTTCTCGAGAACAGCACATCTCTAGTCGTAGGTGTTAGTATTTTTTTTATTTAATAAAGTAAACACCGAATTTATCCAAGTGCACCAACAGTTGTGCGCTGTCGCCACCGCGTTATGTGTGCGGCCGAGCTAATTATGCCCCAGGCATTTTAACTGTGTTTATTGTGTCGTCTCAATCCCACAGCTCTGCTATGTGGTACATATCTGCACAGGCTTATGGTTTCGCAAAAGCAAAAACGTCCTATGTGTTCGAGACAATATAAGACACTTACGCCTTTAAATAACTGAAGAGCAGTTTCTATAGGGTAATGCTGAATTGTCTGCATGCCTAACTGAACTAGAAGGTCGTATCTACCGTTATATTAGTATAGGTTTACGACGTTCTTTGATGAGTGTGTTTTCAGGCTGGGCAATGTTAATGCGCCGATATAGTAATAGATTGCAATGAACTTGTAAATCAATAAAGGTTTTGCTATGAGAACAATGCTGATGGAATTTTATAGATACTTTTTCTTGGTATGCCAGGTGTAAAAATGTGGCTCTGGCGTATTTATTCAAAGCATGACTATTAAATCCTAAACTATATAGTAATAAACGACATAATACCCTATATTAAGAGTAACCATGGGACTTGTTAAGAAAGCTCAAAAAATATGCCTATTTTCAGGCCCACTGTAAGGTCCATCTGGGGGGTTAGAAGGTTGTCTATTAAACACAGGACACCGTGTATAATGATGCCCAACCTTCCGATCTCAGCTTATCAATTACAATATTTGGATCGATCCCAATGGTGACTGTTTTTGCCAACCGGCATCGGTGCTTACTTACAACTAATAGTAACTATGTTAGCTGCCCAGGTTTCCCGCGCTTTATTAAATAAAAAGTATCCTCTCTGTTAATCCAGGGTGTCAGCTATACTTACATACCGAATTTTATCAGAATTGGTCAAGCCGTTAGAGCGTGAAGAAGTAACAAACATACAAACACACTAACAAACTTTCGCATTTATAACATTACTAGCTACGCCGCGCGGTGGTACCCGCTTATCCCACGGGAACACTACATTTCTTCGGGATAAAAACTAACCTATGTGTTCAGCCAGGGTGTCAGCTACCTTCATACTAAAATTTATCAAAATAGGCCCAGCCGTTTGAAGCGTGAAGAAGTAATAAACATACAAACACACACTTAAAATTTTGCCTATGTACCTAATATATATTAGTGTGATTCTTATCATCTATGAATCTTTATGACTATCATGTTTCATCGTGTACCAACCTGCGTTTTATTGTCTCAATATCGAGATCATAACCTAACCCGAGATCTCACTAGGCAAAGCGTGAGCAGTCCCAAAGCCCGTAAATCTACCCTTCACGTTGTATTATTTTAACCCTATTCAAATGCCACGGTTTATAAAATACGTTTAATACAAGCCCTTAAAGGCTCGCTCGTGACGACCGATAAATAAAAATACACAAATAAATAAAAAATAAAAAACGCGATGTCGCGAAGCGCCATATCTCGTTATTATTTCGGAAAACAATAGCGCCTGTATTGTCACATCCCGCGCGGCCCATGCAAATAATCATAAATAAATAAATAAAAATAAATATGAGCGAGGCTGGACATCTTATTCCAGGGCCGGCTTTGGGTGCGAAGTTAGATTGCTGGATGAGGCTTGCGCGGAGGAAATAAATTTGATTTGATACAAAATACGGAGTACATTTATTTACCTGTATATATGTAGTTTAATTACATAGAAGAAAAACGTATGTATAAACCTTGCTCTAAATAACTTATCATCATCATCATCTCAGCCATAGGACGTCCACTGCTGAACATAGCCTATGTTCAGCAGTGGACGACCTATGGAAATAACTTATAATACCATAATAATAATTAAAAAATATATATACTATTATAAAATTCTTTTTCAGGAAAAATATTGATACGCGCACCATGCCAGACTGGCGTCATCTTTTGGTCATAATTTTCTTTCATCATGTAGAATAAGCTGGAAATTACTCCACCGACAAGAGCTTAGCTCTTAAATATATGATGATGACATCGAAAGGGATGGACAAGTTTTAACCAATTTTAATAATTTTAGGAGGACATCCAAAGATGATTTAAAGGATAATTTTTACCCGTCTACGGTGAATACAAAAATATTCAGACGAAGTTGCGGGCAGCTGCTATAGTTATCTATAAAAACGTGGTATTTAACCCCAGTGTCAATATGTACCTACCTCTACACGAAAATAAATTTCATATTTTTTTTTTTTCTAGAAAGAAATCAAATTCGAATAAGCGAATCTTTTTAATTAGCATGCCGCTCTCCCCGTGTACTTGTATTTTATAGTCTCTTTATATTTTCTAATCTAACCTGATAAATCTACAAGATTTTTTGAGAGCTTGGCACCAGCAGTAAAATTTAACTAAGGTCGGGAAAAGTGTCGAGGGCACGAATATCGAAAGATCGAAAAGTACAGGTATTATGCTACTAAAGGCATCTTACTTTTGCCAAGTAACTATATAGTTGCATGGTTGTAATGTAACCATGATGGATATCCATTGCAGCGAAGAAATGAAGAATAGAACGGCATATTCTGCGAACTTGCCTCTTCACTTTTGCGAATCTCATGTTATGTTGGTTAATCTGGACATCTGGTTCTTCTACAACACCTCTTGCACAACAGTGACCCGCGACTCTTTCTCGATCTGTCAGAATGCGATTCGCTTTTTATAACTGTCTCGCTCGCTCTTATCTAATCCAGATAAGAACCTCTCAGTTTTCAACCCCGAAAGGCAATCTGGGAGCTCACGAACTGTAGCATAGTTGTGGTAGACGAACAGCACCTATAGCATAACTGTGACATATACTACCTGTCACTTTCCTTTATATACCGTAAGGAGCAAGACAGGTGATAGTGAGTCGCGTGACAAGCGAAGTTGCGGCAAGATAAGCTATAGCCCCGCAGCCCGTCTAGCACAACTGTGCTTCGCGACTCTTGTCGAGCGACATAGCGCTACCCGTCACTCTCTCACATTACTGCATAGAAAGAGACGGGTAATTATCTCACGCGAGAAATAGTCGCGTATCACTGTTGTGCTAGAGGTGCAGGTCTCTTTAATGCCTGACTTGATCTAGCAGTTGTCTCCATTGCTCTTTGAGTTACCTTAGGCGTATCCAGTACAATGTATCCGTGTAGCTAACGAGTTGCCGCGCTGTCGCGCCGGCGCCGACGCTCCCAGCATGTTGGAATTGTACCACTTCTGATCTGTAATGAAAGACGTATGTGTCCACTTTTGAATCCTTGTGGTTTCGGGTATAAATATCAAACAACTTCACACAAATAATGTTAGTCCCACAGTAAGCTCTAGTAGGCTGGTGTTATGGACACTAGGCGACGATAAACATACTTATATGTAAATAAATACATACTTAAATAAAAATAACATCCATGGCCCAGGCACAAATATTCGAGTTCATCAGACAAATATTTGCCCTTCCCTGAACCCAGGACCAACGGCTCAGTAGCCAGAAACAATTTTGTAGGTACATAGCTACAATTCAACTTATAAACTACATGATTATTATAATATCACAATACAACTCGGGTATCAATTATGATATCTTGACGTTTCAGACGACTCATGGCCATGAGTTAACGGGACGGCACTCGCTAGCGACTGCGTAAACGATTTGTATTGGGAATAGTACAGCGTCCCTGTCGGTTACTTTGTAGAACTACAATTCTCAGTTTACAACTTTACAGTGACCGTACTCGTAGCGACCTCATATGCGAGTACGGTCACTGTAAACTCATGTTAAGGGTACTGGAATAATAATTTGATACCTATATCTGAAACTGTATGGAGTTTACCCCTTTTATCCCCTGATGTATCCTACTTTGTTCGTGTTAGGAATGGTAGGATACAACCAGTTAGAAGTCCGAAGGGAGTTGGCGCTCGCTTCGTATATATTTAAGTTGTTACGGGGCAAGTTGTTCAACCCTGGAGTACTGGGGGAGGTGCGTCTGAACGTGCCGGACCGATACGTGTGGCGGCGCCGGCGGCCGAGCCTGCTGGCCGAGCCGCGCGCGCGCACGCAGCTGCTGCGCCAGGCCCCCGCCACCAGGGCAATACGCATGCTAAATCGAGTGGCAAATGTGATAGACATTTTCTCTTGCTGTCTGAACGAATTCACAAGGGTAACGCTATATGTTTTGTGTTATTCCGGGTTGTAATATTTTTATATTCAGTTGTTTTGTATAGATTTTTGAATTAAGTATATACCTAATGTAATGAATTATGTATATTACATGTAAGTCCCTAGTTGTAAGAATCCCGCACTGTCGCATTAGGTAAACCTGTAATGATAGTTGTGTGATGTAATAAAAAAATAAAAAAAAATACAACTCGGGCCTCTACGCCTTTCCCTAGGCACACTTATGAACAATATATCATAGGGAATACACACATATGTTACATATATATTATTATATAACATTGTAAAAATGAATTGGAAAAAAAACATGCGTTGATTTGAGCCACACCTCTTTTTGAAGTCGGTATAAAATACTTAAAAATGTATGAAAAGTCGATTGGCAAATAAAAAGAACAACCCTACATCTGAATAAAACGTATAAATGCTAAAAAGAGATGACAATAGCAGTTGCGCGTTATACGTTTTTCAGGTCGTTCTATTCATTCTACCAAAATTACATTTTCATTCAAATTATTTACTATAACTTTTATTGCAATGTGAAAAGGTAGAGGTTCGTTTGTTTATTATTTTGACAGTAACTTTGTTTGTGAGAATACAATATTTTCATTGCAGTTGAAGTGGTATGTAGTAGCTTCTATGCCTGAGGTGATAAGTTCAAATTTGTTCGTTTTTTGGTTTGGATATAATTGTTTCGGGAGTGGTTTTCCAGACGAAATTGGAAAAATATTCCGTTTTCACAATGCGGTGCGACTCTCGCCAATTTGAATATAGATTAGAAAATGTGACGACGTGCACTCTAATATGTTTTCGTAGGGAGGCGCTTGATTCGATAAAAATAAAATGAAAATGACGCATGGATAATTTCAAGTAGAAGGTGAGAAAGTATTTCTTAGATACGCATAATTTTTTAGCCTATAGCTTTTCTCATTCTTAGGCTAGTTTCAAATTTAACACCAAGTGCAGTCCAGTTCAAATACTTGCTCATTTTACATAAATTATTTTCTATTCGTTGACGGGGAGAATTTGAGTAACTACCTAGGTTGGGTATAAATTAATCTTTCTCGATGTCCGCCTATAGCCTATCTATCTAGTTGTTTAATAGTTAAATGAGTGAAGAAATTTTCAAAAACACATAATTTTTCTAAGATTAATATAACGACATAAGTCTACTTAAATAAAATATAATATATTCATACAGATAAATCCACTGCAGTGCAAATGATAATAAATAATAAATTGTGATTTATAAACTTTTAAATTCTTTGTATGGTTTGCTTAAGAAACTACGATGTTATCGACCACTTCACGTCACTACTCGGTATATAACTGTGTGTAGATACAGGAGTAATGGATTTTCCACTCTCGCTTACTTTGACGTCAATTGTGAATTCTATTATATCGATAACAATACACATAACTAGATACCAATTGCAATATAGAAAAAAAAACTAATGCCTCCTAGAGCTGTAGCCCTCACGAGCATGTTTCAAAATGGATATTTTTTATCCACATATCGTAGGTACCTTCTTAGAAAATTGCATGAGAATCGGTGGAGAAATACCTACAGGTATTACATTACAGAAGCCAGTAAGATTTCGGATATACAAATACAATAGAATTTTAGACCAAGCTGAAGCGGAGATTCTTCGCTCGTTCGCTGTCTCGGTCAATAATTTTATAAATTGTAAGTTTATACGAGTATATTTTCCTGAACGAAACTTGTAACAGAGTTTTCTATGATTTACTTTTGTAAGGTTTTGGTGCTGCTTGTTAAGGATGCATTTATAAATGTAGCATACAATTTACAAACATACAGTAAACGGCGATAAAGTTTGCACATCGATCTTTGGAAAGAGGCAATCGGCTAATTTCGACTTCGTATAGCGTTATCTGTGTCGCACACACCATGACGTTTGTTTTGTCAGTCGTGGTTCAAATGCGAGAGAGTGCAGTCGCATATCCAAGTCAATATATATATAGAGTTGATAAAACGTACACAATATTAAATTTGTACTATGGCATCTATAGGGAAAAAAGGTAAGCCGTTACTTTGCCAGTCACGCGAAATTATGTTTATAAATATTTAGTAACAGAAGCCGACCAATTTAAAAAACATGAGAATGTTAATGTAAGTAATTACACTTTTTGTCGATCTTTAAACCCACATTTAAGTATCCTAGTAGTATAACATCAGTTGCTAATGCTCAGTCAACCCCTTTTAGGATTTTTTCCCCAACAAGAACATTATAGCAATAACTATATATAATTACATCGAGTTTTACAGCTCTATATATTCCACGTGAAATCAAAACAAAACAACAATAAAGTACTTAGTTCTAAATTCAAATTCTGATGAACGATTAATCTAATAATTGATGTACATGGAAATTAGCATTCGGTTGTATTCGGAAATGCGATGATTGCCGATGTGCATTCTTTATCGCCGTTTACTGTACAACCTGAATAGCAAAATTATTGCTAAGCTGAGTATACTTTTGATGATGTGGTTGGCGCAGTTTGTAGTGCACCGGGGGTCCTGGGTTCGAATCCCGGCTGGGGCAAATACTTGTGTGATGAACTCGAATATTTGTTTCTGGGTCATGTATGTTATCTATATATGTGTTTATATATTATGTATATCGTCGTCTAGTGCCCATAGTACAAGCTTTGCTTAGTTTGGGACTATATATATAGATTTGTGTAAGATTGTCCCTTAATATATTTTTTGTATAGGTACCTACCTCTATATATCAAATATCCCTTTCGAGTCGGATAAAGAAGCAAACATTTCTATGAATCACCGGAATACATCAGTGCCTTATTCTCAGTTCCACTAAAGAAAACCGTTAAAATTTCGAAAATTAGCAAAGCTTTGGTCTTTACCGCCCACTAAACAGTTAATAGAATAGCAAATATTGTATTTAGGAAGATAAAGACGTAACTAACTACAACGTTGTTAATGAAATGAGTCCTTTTACTACCAAGAGAGGATTGGCGAATCCTAACCAAGTGGAATTGGATCCGGGAAAGGTGTTTAAACATGGCGGCGCGAGACAAAAGAAATGCCGCCAATGTACGGAAAGGCCTTTCTTTATTTCAGGTATGTTTTATACTTACAATATCAATATTGTAATGTACTTACCTATCACTGTACCTGTTCAAACAAGAATAAAAGTTATATAGGCAATTAAAATCATAACATTGGCCGATATTCATGGCTGGCAGACAACTTACTTTCCGAATTGTGCCATTAAAATGTGCATTGCATGTTTCATCCAGAAGGTAGATTCGAGGGGGGAGCGAATCCATCCTTTTGTTGTCAGTTTACCATTTAATTCGCACGAAGCGATATGCTTCATAATTTATAATGCGAACCTCCAAGGAATGTAACTCGCTTTCATCGTGTGTATTTCCTGTAAATAAACTGTGGCTGAACCAGCGAGCTTCATCTTCGATCCCATAGTCCCTTATCACCTGGTGATACTGAGGTCAATCGGGTCAGTTTGTGAATAAAAAAAATCTAGGGGTGCCCTAACCTAACCTATATAGCTTAGGGTCACCGCGAGCATTCGCTTGTGATGTGACAAAAAACAAATGAGATTTTATATAACTTTTTGTAGACATTACACGCGAATACTTAGGTATACCCTTTAGCTCATAGACAGTTGCCTACATTAGCATATGGATGATACAGCCTTGTTTACATCATGGAGAAGCAGCTTCGTTCGCCTACTTAACACTCAAAATACACATGGCACGCAAAAAACTGTGTTTTGACGCCTTTGTTCTCTTTTCCACTTACATATCCAAATTTCCATGCCATTTTTATTTATACTACTAACATCTAAGTACTTAATAGGTTGGCAAACATGGCAATTTTTGGCCCGTGATGAAATTAGAGACAAAAAGGTGTTCAAACATGGCGGTCAATCCAAAGTAAAGTTCTTTTTGCATAGGTAGAGAAGGATGTAACTGACTGATGACTACCTACTACATATTAAGTACTCATTTCGTTCGTAATGTGAGTATGATTAAATCTGTCAGTTAGTTCATACAAAAATGCCAAGATATGTAGTTTAATTTCATTTCTGATCGCGGTTTTATAAGTTACTGATAAACTTCTAGTAGGAGTGAGATAACTCTAAAATCACCCTTGCAGAAATCTTCAATACGTAAACAGTTGCAACTAATAATGCATACATTAAAGTGCGTGTGAAACACTTCTGCGGCGGCAAGATCAGAGGCAAAGTGGCGCTAGCGGCTGAAGAAATCGGCGCCTGAGCGTGTAAAGCGACCACTTTATTGCCGACACCCCTGGTCGTGATTTATTCCGTATTTGTATTGACATCACGAAAGTGATTTTGAATTTTAATATCGGGAAAAGAGGCCCTTTTGTAAAGTTCCAAAATTGTGCATTCCATTGTAATTTTTTTCATTATGTACAATAATTTTAACGAATCTAGTTGTTATATCAACTGTACCACTTCACAATAAACGTTTACCTGACTTAATTTGATAAAAAGTTGTATACGACTTTTTAGCCACCGACACACATGCTATAACCGATCAGTTAAAATACTTAAAATGTTCTCTTAATGAAACGTAGTTTACCAAATCAAACAGTTTCTAAAGTGACAATTTTTTTTATACATATACGAAAATTATATACATATATATTTGGTTCAAAAATGAAACATAAGTATAAAAAAAATGGGTTTAAAATACTAGAAACTAAACTAAGATTAAAATATATTTAGGGACTATTAATCGAGTGACAAAGGGTTGGCACCCATTTTGAAGTTGTAGCTTTATAAGTAAGAGTTGGTTGGGTGGTGGTTGAGTGAAAGGTTTGTAAAAACTTATTGACAACGGCGGCGCCTAAGAAGCACGTAGTTCGCGTGGCGAGGAAGTAGCTATTAAGAGGAGATAGTGTGAGAGCCCACCGGACGCGATTTAAGAGCATAATGACACTAAGTACCTACCTTAGTTTTTAGGGTTGACAAAAACACTTTTTTGCTCGGTGATGGGTGATTATTTGAACGTTTTTACCTCCTAGTTCCCCTGGCCGCAATGTTGAGTTGTTTTCGGGTATTTTGTAGACTTCGCGGATAGCTGCAACCCTTAAGAAGCCTTATTCCTTTTAAAAAAATTTTTTTATATTATGACAAATATATTATATTGATAATTTCAACCAACTTTTTGGAGTGAACATTACTTTTCCCCGAGTTCTAGGTCTAGGCTATTTCATGCTTTCATTGCGTGTAGCCGAAAATACGTTGAAAAAACTAATTTTACTCGTGAATGTTCTCAATTTCGAGTAGTTTTTGAAACAAAAATTATCAATGAAAAATTCAAACTGTAGGTTTCAAATATATACCAATAAATCCCAATAGCCCTGTTCTAGGTAGTAACATCAATAATAATATGTTACGAAACATGTTTGATCATAGAGAAAAATGTGTAAACAATCTGTATTTTAAAAGGAATAAGGCCTCTTAAAGCATCATTTTATTAATAAGTTGGGTACAACGCTCAAGTAATTATACTTATCGATATTTAAAATTGTAGTAAAGCAATCGTTAAATCGACAATAACAGTAATGTCAAAGACAAAGTTTTCTAACAATCGATTGAAAAGAGTCAATTCTAAAACAACTGATATCTTTGATTGATAAACCTGAGGACATCTGCAACGCAACTTATTTAAAAAATAAATAAATTTATTATTCAGTACTAATTGAACGCGTAACGTAACGCCTGAATCTATCTACGTAAGTTATTTTATTATTATTACAGTGTGCGCCTTTTCAGATTTATTCCTTTGATGATATTTTGTTTATTTTATATAAAAATTAATCGATCTCACATTAATTTTTTTTTTTGTAAAGTTTAGGTTTCTTTAAATTTTTACTAAATATATGAGATGGTCCAATATTTATATTTTATTTATTTCTCATATCAAGATGTTTGTGATTAAAATTCGTATGTAATCTAATAATTATCATGTGCTTACAACAAATATATGATATAGTTTTTTTTTCTTATTCTTAATCCGATTGTATATCTTTCTTGCTTCTCTTTTTTTTCTTTATCTGTAAACGCCAAACTCAACGTGTGGCCGTTCAACGTATTAAAATCTGAAAAAACAAAAAAAAGCCGTTTAAAAAGCAAATAAGAATAATCCCACGGTGGTGACCGTTATGTTTGTCGTATCAATCGTTTAATTGTTTTAAACTACGACAAAGTAGGGTCCAGCTGGGTTTGAGATTGTACAGAGTATCCTAAGCCAGAGGCAAATAACAAGAAAATTTATACTTACATTAAAAAATCGCTGTATAATGTCAGTTTTGTTACTTAATCCATATTTTAGAGTTTACAAATGGTTTAATATAAAAAAAATATACAATTTTATTTATTTAATCGTATGGCGCATGTACATAAACATTCCGACAATCTAATCAAATTTGACTATCTAAACAAATTATATAAACTAATCTAATTTATAAATCCACACTCAGGGACCCAAGCCAATAATAATAAGTAAAAAAAAGGCTTCGACTATTTCTTTGGTATAAAAAGCAGTATTTAGCATTCTGCGGTCCAAATTTTATAAGTGTTATATTACGGTAATGTATTTTTGAATACGACATAAAGATACTTCGATAGGTATTTAATGACGAATTAACACTTGCAATCAATCCCAAATTATCAAGTCACTTTTCAATATCCATACTAATACAAATATTATAAATGCGAAAGTGTGTCTGTCTGTCTGTTACCTCTTCACGTTTAAACCGGTGAACCCATTTAGATGACATTTGGTATAGAGATAGTTTGAGTCCCGGGGAAGGTCGTAGGATACTTTTCATCCCCATTAAATTTAGTGTTCCCTTGGGATGAGCGGGTAACACCGCGGGGCACAGCTAGTAAAAAATATATTTTTGAATAAAAACAACATTGGTTTATTCCAATCCATTTAGGTATCATATTCCAGACTTATTTATACACATATACGAGGTTATATCAACAATATCCTCCTTTTTGCAACGAGGGTGGAAAACAATACAAATGATCACTACTCTGTGCTCATATCACGTTCCCATCAATCCATAGCTCAGCTTAATCGCATCTCAAATATTTGCCCAGCCCTAGCGCCGCCCGAACACCCACGTTTTTGCTACAATCCCCCTTACAAAATTATCCCTACTGTCAAAACTGACACTACTGTACTATCGATCCATACATTCAATACGGCTTCCTGATAGTTCCAAAATTTGCCACTAGCATTTAATAACTTTGTATATTTTTTGCTACGCCCCCCTTAAATCTGCAAACATAGAGCTATGGTGTCAAAAGTGGCGGTAGTGTGCTCTTCATCCATACGTTTAACATACCCTCCGAGTTAGTTCCAAATTTGGCCGCTTGTAAAAATAACTTTGTCAATTAGAGTGTTAGTTTTGTAAAATGTACTGATTTGTTTGTTTTTGGGCTTAAGTGTCGTCGGCGGTTGTGTCAAGAAAAGGTGTGTGGATTATTTTCGCGTTATAATAAACAAATAGACGGAGAGCTAGCGACCAAATCGGTCATGTGGCTTCAGCTGTATTGAAACTCCGTTAGCTACTTCCCTGAACAACCTTTTCCTATAATCTTCGTGCTGGCAGGCCGCGGTCGGTGGGTGCGGGTGTAGTGGGGTGGGGAAAAAAAATGTGGGCTCAGCGACTTTAATTTTTTTTTCAAACAGTTGCTCTGTACTCCCTGTGCACCCAAAAAAAAATTTAAATCGATCGGGTGGTGGGAAGGGGTTGCCAGCGTTAATTATAAGTACCAAAATAATAATAATTTTCGTGTGGGCTCAGGCTGTAATTAACGCTGGCAACCCCTTCCAACCACCCGATCGATTTAATTTTTTTTTTGGGTGCACAGGGAGTACAGAGCAACTGTTTGAAAAAAAAATTAAAGTCGCTGAGCCCACATTTTTTTTCCCCACCCCACTACACCCGCACCCACCGACCGCGGCCTGCCAGCACGAAGATTATAGGAAAAGGTTGTTCAGGGAAGTAGCTAACGGAGTTTCAATACAGCTGAAGCCACATGACCGATTTGGTCGCTAGCTCTTAGTCTAAAAGTGTATGAGTAGCGAGAAACAAACTTTCTAGCTTCATGAACAAGGACAAAATCCTTAAAATACCCTTTAAGAAGAACGAAGAACGGGCGAGCGTGAGATACTCGTATAGGGCCTTAGTTGCTTAACAGATGATGTACTGTTGGCGCCAAGTAACCGAATCGCACTGTTTAGGTTTTTCCTGAAATTATGGCCGCTCTCCATAGAAAACTCATTTTCAATCCAATTTTATCATTTCACCAGCCGCGCGCGGTGTTACCCACTCATCCCACGGGAACACTACACGTTTTCGGGATAAAAAGTAACCTATGTGTTAATCCAGGGTGTCAGCTACCTTCATACCAAAATTTATCAAAATTGGTCTAGCCGTTTGAGCGTTAAGAAGTAACAAACATACACATAAACAAACTCACAAACTTAATAATATTAGTGTGATAATAGTATAGTATACATAGCTGAGCCTTACAAGATCATCGCCTAAAATTAAATGTCGCTCAACGCTCTACTAATCAAGCTTTGCATGTAGGCTGTAACATGCTCATACCATTTACACCACAGCAAAACTTGACTACTTACTAAAGAGCCTACCCCCAATGGAAATCGGTGTCACTTACGTCGTTTAAACGTAACAAGAACCTCGGAAAATCTAGGGGGCTCAATCTGTAGCCTTTAGAATTTCACGGCACTAGCCATCCTACCGTGAAGATACCCAAGGCATTTACGAGTATGAGACACGTGTCTGTTGCTATACAGGGTTATTGGAGCTTGGTCGAGATAAGGGAATAGTGTAGTTTTTTTTGAGGATGCTATCGATTCTATTTTTTATTGGGATCAAATGTTATATGGGACTTACTTTACTTAGAGTCTATAAATAAATAAAAAGCCGTCAAAGTTCAACATTCCTACGGAGCGCTGAAAACGCTCCAATACAAAGGGCTACCTACATGTGACGTCATTTTTGAGTTGGGTATCGGTTGTGAAAAATTGCGTTCAAGTTCAAGGTTGTCATACAATTATGGTTTTGTTACATTAAAATGATAAAAAAAAATATTTTTCGTTAAAAACTTCTTAAGGATGTCTTTTTTTCATTAATCACGATTTCTAGCCTTAAGTGACACCTTTTCTATCTTTCCAAAAAATGCCACTTGGAAGCACTTTATCCCAATCACCCCGAAACTCGTGACAAACAACATTACGGACAGTAAAATCAGCATAACGGCTCCGTTTGCGCCGCCTAATGCGTGGAGGTTTGCGTCACGCCGGGAGCAATAAGCTAGGTAATGTACCCCCTCATTATACAGGTGACAAAGTCACATTTTGATACGAGGTTTAGTTTTTACTTTTTGAACTGAGCTAATCCACTTAAGGAACAATTTGGCATTCAGAGTCTGGGTAACTATGATAACGAATACATCATTGAAGAAGATAAGATAATATAAGAAATCGTTTAATTAAGTAAGATTCTTTGAATCACCTTTGCATCGTCATAATCTACAATATTATAATAAGTAATTTTCAATTTATGAACATTATAAAAAAAACAATAAACAATTCGGCTAAACACTTACAATCATATTATAATTAAGAAGATTATTATTACCTTGGAAGGTTAAAGGATAGTCAATTATTCTATTTACATTTAGTAGAACATGAATACTTTCATAAATATTTATTTGGAGTCGGTTTCCCATCACCCCACAGAAAATAGATGTGGCCAAAATGGTTAAGAAAATACACTATTGCTCTATTTGAAACCTAGTGATTAAACAGTGTTGTTGGTAATTTAATACGTTAAAAATATTTACCTGCTTTAAGTACAAATACAGTACCGGAGAAGACCATTGTGAAGAAAGCAAAGCCTTTGGATTGGCTCAGTTCAAAAATTAAAAACTATAATACTATAGTGGTGGTTCGTACATACATGGTTGGTACACTTTAGGCACGATCCGATGCATACCGGGGGCCTCTGATGGTTCGTTTATCACGCGATAAATAAGTGACAAAGCATCCGTCACGTTTTGGCAAGATGCGAGTGTGAGTGACAGATGCTTTGTCATTTATTTATCACGTGATAAACGCAACCATCATAGGCCCTCAGAAAGTTAGCTATTTACAAACCAGAAGACCATATCAATACCAACAAGTAAATATAAAATTGTTAGTACTGTAAATATAACAAATATAAATGATGTAATTTTTTGTGTACTTTCAATCATTATTTGGAACTTCCAAATAGTAGGTACTGAATGTTGCAGGTTAGTATTTGGTTCTATACTCTTTTGTCATCACAAAAAAATATACACCGATATGATAGGTTCTTTGCGCTACTGGTATATCGTTCTGCCTACCTACATCCATTCGTGAGATATTCAAAGAAAATAAAATAGAATCTCTTTCATATTGGCCGTGATTGGAATAATTCTCACATATGTATGCCAAGAAAGCCGTTATGTAGCTCTCGATGTTTTCTCAAATATCCTCTCAAATCTATAGCTTACTGCGTTTCTGTACGTTAGATTGAAATAACTGTAAAGGGGGCTGGATTATATTGTCATTATTTAGATTCTAGTATCCTTTGTTATTTTCGTTTGAGCTTGGAGGATTGGTAACCTAAGATTGGTACCTGAGGCATCGTATTTAGAATCGACACTTACCTATATGAATACCATACTATTTGCTCATAAAAATCGAAGGTAGTCAGTATGTGATTTTTCACTTCTTCTGCTCGAAAAGTGCATTATTTTAGCTTCACGAAATGGAAACCTTGTAATAATTTGTATGAAAATAATAAAGAAGTCTTATTAGCTATACCTACTAGATGCAGATAATCAAAGCAAAATGCCGGAAAAGCGGCGGGAACTGATGTAATTATAAATTGTATTTTTTTTGTCGTTGTGAAAAGCAAAGTATCTAGGTATTAAAAGCCATTATAATACTCAGATTATACAAATACAAATACAAGTACTCTTTATTGCACACCTCATAAAATATACAGGAGAAATACAATGCAAGAAATTACAATTAGAGGTAAACAACAGGCGGTCTTATCGCTAAAGAGCGATCTCTTCCAGACAACCTTAGGGTAGTGGAGAACTTGAAAAAATAAGATTTTGTTATTAGGCGGTGCAAAAATCGGAAAATGATAATAATATATACATAACAAAAACAAATAAATACATAAATATAATAAACAATAAATACATAAATAAATAACAATAGATTATATTTGTAATCACTTCGTGTTAAAATGACTTATTTTACCCCTTGTCAAACAATGTACTCTTTCCACTCCAGTACTTTTTTCTGACATTTATATAATTAACAAGTTTAATATTAAAGCAATACATTCCTCAATTGTAAGTCTCTCGTGTGGTCAAAAGAGGATAACTGTGGGCATTAGCTCGTTGAATAATAATATAAAATTAATGCCCTTTTTGAGTGTAAAATTACATTTACCCAACTCGTGGTAAAATTCAACACCTCACAACATATAAACCTCAATAAAACTCGAACCTTCCCGTCGCACGTTAAATTTGCACCCACCCCCGTTTCGATTTCCCCCGCGATAACGTACCTAGTATACCTAGTGTCGAGTATATCTATACCTAGTATTGAGTATCGAGTACCGGTGATATCCCGAAATTGCCTGCCCCGCCGTATCCAAATCGAAAATCAACTCTTTTTATTCAGTATATTGCGAGGAGTATTCTGTAAAATATCGATTGAGCTTAATACTTTAGATACCATAGAACATTTAAAACTTTGCAGTTTTCTTTTGAAATTGCTAAAATTTGATTTTTTATTTTTCAACATCTGACATTTAAATTTTTTTAGAAAAACTGAGTTGACAAAAAAGTTCTATACCCACCCATATTATCGAACGTACTCACAAAATTTCATGAGAGTGGCTTGAGAAATGCGACCTCTAGACGGGCCTAGACAGCATTAAGAGAATTGACACACTGGAAATGTGGTGCTGGAGACGCATGCTCAGAATCCCGTGAACTGAACACCGAACCAACATTTCTATGCTGAAAGAACTCAATATTATCGTCGGCTGTGCAAATAAGAATCCTCAAGTTCTTCGGACACGTCACCCGCAACGAGGACTCCATGAAACGATTAGTGGTTCAAACGAAAGTCGAGGGCAAAAAGGTCTGGTGGTGGGTGTCAAACGCGATGCACACGACACAATGCGGCATAAACGAGATTTCTCACTCCGCCAAACATGGCGACGCATTACGAGAGAAGCAGCGACGAAAAAATCAACCTAACCATGACCAAGACCACTCTGCCAAAAGTGCACGACTACCAAGAATTTACAGAATATGTAAAATACATAAGTTACATTACAGTTTCCGTCACGCATAGGTAGACCAGAATACCACCGCCAATACACTTGCCCTGAACGATTTTTGCATATCAAACGTAGGCGTATAAGATTTTATTGCTCCCCCCGATGGCATCGCGTTTGACAAAAGGGTCGTATCGTCTAATAAAACAGTTCGAATCATTTGCATAGTAAACTGTTTCAGTATTCTTCAGAGAATAGCGCTATTGAATTTGATTGATGATTGCAGATATGCAAATAAGTTTTTGTAGTTACTTAATAACTAGAATTAGTAGATAATGCTACCAACTTTATTGTGTGCTACGCGGACAAATTGTTCCTTTCATTCATTTTATTATTATTTATATATAATTTATGTAAGTATTATTGAAGAGTATTTGTCTATGCTACCGGCTACATTTCCTGAAATTGATTATTATTTAAAGTGCCTGTTACTGTGACAAAACTAAATCCTTAAAAAAACTAACATTAGTGGCTCTGTGGGCGTAGTCTTAGCGTGTTTGTTTTGAAATGGCTGTTTTTTTTACGTTTTTAACTGATATCTCCGCCATTTTGAAGAATCGGTTGAGAATGTGGCCGGTAGGCGTGAACAGCCAGAAATTCGAAGATCCAAATATCCGGACATACGATTTTTTTAGCGAAGCTGAAGCAGAGACGCTTCGCACCCTCGGCCAATAACACAGAACAGAGATTGAGAAAAGGAATCTAATAAAGCCGTCGAAATCGTTTGCATGAAAATGTTTCGGGATTGTTCAGCACCTGGGGAATACAGATAAGGACGATTGGAAAGAATTGCATGTAGATTGAAATGAAAACGTTTTTCCATTCAGATGAGTAGGTACATTACTGCAGATGCCGGGAAAAGAAGGGCTTGCCGGGTGAGTAGGTATGGTGTGCCGGATAGTGATACGAAGCCGGCTTCACGTCTTGCCAAGTATACGTATAGTGCTTTTCTTAAACATAAGCAATGAAATAAAAATATACACCACTAAAAAAATATATTTAGCTGTTTAGCCTGTTCATGAACACAGACGCCATGTTTAATAAAAAAAAAAAATTCTTAGGCTTTCAATTTTGTATGAAGTTTTTCAGTCAAAGTTCCTCAGGCCATTTTTTCTCATTGAGATGAATAAATAGTACCTTCCATACATGTCTAGGGCATATTTATTTATGGCACAAACACCTGCGATCCGGGACATTCACCAGTCATAGTCATAATATAGCTGAAATTTTGCTACCGAAATTTCACCTGGTTTTGAACTACGAGTAAGTCCAAAAATCACGAAGACCTTAGACAATCTGTTGTCAGATATAAGCGGAAACTAAACGGCAACCATAAACAATACGTAAGACATTCCGACGGCGTTTTCACGCCGCGATGACGGACGGCGCATCCGTTTCCGGCGCCCTCTACCGGATTCCTAGTCTGCACTTATCTGAGGTGTAAATCGTGTAATAAGACAGCTTAAGGCAGGAATAATATCGGGCATAATACATTGCCTTGAGGTAAGGAATATTTGTCGTGAGGAGTTTTATCTATTACTATTTACTATTATAAAACTCTAGATTTGTATTGTGAATCAGTTTTCTATCATTATTTCAGGAAAAATCTTAATAGCGTGATGCAGGATCGTCATTTGTTTTGTATTGGCGCGCGGCGTCATGCCAGTCTGGCGCCATCTGTTGTGCAAGTTGTGCATAATTTCCTTGGTCCTCGCATCACGCCGAAACGGCTGGGCCAATATTAACCAATTTCAGTACAGGGATAGCTGGATATCCAAAGATGGTTATAGGATTACTTTTACCCTACTACGCTACGGTATAAATAAGTTTCTGTCAAAAATTACATTTTAGTGGCAAGCTTTTATAGCCGACTGTACTTTTCTTTGGATATCCATCAAATGCTCACTGAGACGATTCTAAAGAGCCCAAGCTCGGTAGGATTGCTTTTTCTATTATAGAGTTCCTATGGCCACCTTCCGGCTCCATCATCAGATCAGCCCCATGGTACCATATTATTGTATTGTCATCAAAGTTAAGTAAGTATGCAAAATTTCAGCTCAATCGGTTGACGATATCTGCTTCAAAATTGAGTTGCAAGATTTCACCCGAACAAACATACTTTAAACATACCATGCAAGTTAAATAAAAGCTTTAAAAAAATATGCGTACGAAGTTGCGGGTACCTTCTAGTAGCTTCTAGTTTCTTTTTACGAAGCATTACGTAACATTATTATTTTGCTTTCCTTAATTTCATAATGACTGTCACAACAAAAACTAAAAATAAAAAATTAAAAATTGCCTACCATAAACGTGTTTTTTTTTTTGTTTTTTGTTTGCTCAAATGGTTGAGTGGTAATAGGTAGTCAATCAGTATTTTTTTTAAAGATCTATGATATCGGTTGTATATTTTTTAATTTAACGTTCATTTTGAACTCGCTAAATAATAGAAACAAATTTTGTAATCTGTGGCACCAAGGAACGCTTTTTTGGCGATGTTATAATATCGTTAGTTTTTGGCCAATACTATAAACTTTTACAAGGTTTTAGTAATGTATGTATGTCATTTAGAGTTTGGACCTAATTAAATTGAAGAAAAAAGTACAGGCAAACGTTTCTAAATAGAAGTGTCCGTTGTTTCATCAAAGCCGCGCTATACGTAGTGCTATTTAATTAGTTACCTTTTTTTCCGAATTCTTCAATGGCACCCATTGTAAACACACTAAAGTTATGCGCAGACACTTATCGATATGAAATATTGAAACAATTACGAAGCCTCTTGAATTAAATTAACTTAATTAAGAAATTAAGATAAGGAGGGAACAAATAAAGGTTGCGTCGGCCGGAAATGGTTTCGGAAGCTCCGAAACGAACTGAAATGTCCGAATAATGAAGTGTTACCATGTGTTACCGTTTGATTTGTTGGGCAAGTCACGGTCAAGATGGCGATAACGTATATGTAACGTACGTACGCATATACATTTAACTACTTACTTCTACTTGAAACATGTTTACTATATTTAATTAATTATAAACATAGACTCCCTGGATTCGAAACGTACGACTCGTAAAGGTAAACATTATAATGTAATGTAGGTAAAGTAGTATATGATACCTGAAACGTAGTGATTACATACTCTTTGATGATACCTATTAGGTTTGTACAATATGTTTGTTTAAATTGCTTCTTTGAGGGACCCTTCCAGATAATCGTCACCGACATTATATAGGCCATCTACTGCTGGAAAAAGACCCCTCAAGGATAGCAGTAATATTATTAAAACTATCGTGAGATATCTTAAGTAAACGGTTCAAACATATCGGGCCGTTCCTGTCAATTTTTACGTGAGTTTAAACCGTTTTTATGTACATCCCTCAAGGTATTTTACAACAACTGATCGTGCGCTGTCGTCTTCCGATGGATACAACGAAAATCTAGATAGTTTTTCCACCTTGTTGGGAGCGTTGGTATGCTGCATCGTCTGGTCCACAATCGTCACTCAAGAACCTATATCCACCAACAGCCATCGCTTACAAGCAATGTACTTCGCCCACTGTTACTTAAGGTTGGCAAACATGCAAGGATCTGATATTTGTCGGCTTATTTGTTTCTCAGAACTTTGAGTCGATAACATTTATGACAAGATCATTCTCACTGTTGTCAGGGTCGAGTAGTAGTACTTTCGAGTTACAAAAGTAATCCCCTTCTCTAAAGGCCCGGCTACATAAATTTCAATTAGGCGAACTGTAGGTGTCAAAAGGTGATCAAACCTTATCTTGCATCTGTTTGCTTTGTTACCCAACTTATTCGTCCGGTGGCCAAATTTGGAACTAACTTGTCTGCGTACTGATTCCTTGTGTAACTTGCGATAGTGACGACAGTAAGGGCTGCAAAGGTAAGTTTGTGCATCGGTTGTTTATTGTTTAGGTTTATTATGACAACTGACGGGAGCGGAACGTGTGTGGGGAGATTATAATGTTAGGGCCATACTTGGAGTGTGTTTTGGACGCAGTGTTAGCGGTTTTGTTTTGATCGTGCCGATTTCACGGAATGAAATAAAAATACCTTGTTTCATCATTAAGATACATTTGAAGAAGCTAACTTTTTAGTTTCGGTTATTCACTAATTTAGTTTGTTCTTGTGCTCTTAGGGCGCATTCAGACACGGCGGGAACCGCGCGATTATAGAATCGCACGGAAATCGCGCGGGTCTTATTTATATGAGTTAGTTAGTAATCGTTCAGACATAACCCGCGCGGTTCTATAATCGCGCGGTTCCCGCCGTGTCTGAATGCGCCCTTAGATATGTAGGATATGAAAAATAAAATACAAAATATTCCACTATTTAAAATAAAAGCTAAACACCAAGGTGCGGCTGGCCCAGGGTAGGTAAAGTTCAAGCTACCGGTAGTTATAGGGCTGCAGAGAGAGAAACCCCTTGATGATCCCCTGAGTACTGCCACTGAAAAAAATAGCCAGTGAATCCTACTGACATTTCAGTAAGCCTTACTGCAATAACAGTAGCTGCAGTAACTAGTTATTGCATGCCGTCTGTATCTGACTCTTTGATCTAGATATCCAAACTTAACGTACACCGGTTAAACAGATCGAGGTTTAGATTTCGAATGTTTTGTCCTCCCAAACTTTAAGAATCGTAACGAATCATTGAAAACTGAATGGTAATAGAATTTGTGTACTAGGCGTATGTTTGCACTAGGTACAGTCAGCATTGCTCTACCACTTTTCGACTCTATTTCCCGAATATTAAGGTGCAAATGTGGTAGACCACTTTTTTGGCTGACTGTACCTAAATATGTAATTGTATTAAATTACTTAGGTCATTTCCATACCTTCAATCCTCAGTAGCCAAACACAAATAGCAGTATACAAAGCCCTATTTATTAACAGAGCGGCGCCAATTCCAAATTTAAATTGCCGTTACAGTTCCCAGTACAAGCCCCGCCCCCAGCGCAAAGTAATCGGTATTTTACAAAGTAATCGGTATTTCTGTAGAACCGGTACGATACCGAGTACCGGTCGTAAAGACTTCAGTCGCCGTCTGACTTTTACTATCTGTTGAGAAGTTTTCAGTAACTACAAAGAGGTTGAGTTGAAATGTACCTTCACACGGGAAAGTGGTTAATTTTATTGTCAAATGAAACGACTGTGTTTTTACTAAAATAACTAGTGGCTCTGTAAGATTTACACCTCGTGTGTTTATAAAATTACCGTTTCTTTTGTAAAGTTATTGGCGCCAGCTTTACCTATTTGAAAGTCGAGCGAGCGGAGGTATTGAACCATGAGCGAAGCGAATAGGATTCTGAGTGTAGTGATAGTTCAACACACGAAAAGCCAAATAATTTCACTACGGCGAGAAAAATGCGAGATGCAAAAAACAATAAACATATAAAAACAACCGTAGGTATTCAATTTTAACCTCTATTTAACATATTATCAAATACAAGGCATAAGTCCATAGTGTTTTCTATGCACGAATGACACAAACAAAAAAAACATCGTGTTCGAAATTCAAATTACTTTTGCACGCTAGCGAAAATAGACTTTTTAATACAGTTGCTCAAAAAGTGGTACTTTTTGTGGCTGCGTAGCGTGCGAGAAGCTCATTTTCTCGAACTAGTGCTTTTTACTTTTTAGTTCCAAACTATACTTTCGAAACGCAGTAACTGAGTTTCGAATGTCAGTGATGATGATGACGATGACGATGACGATGACGATGACGATGACAATGACGATGACGATGACGATGACGATGGCGATGGCGATGGCGATGGCGACGGCGATGGCGATGGCGATGGCGATGGCGATGGCGATGGCGATGGCGATGGCGATGGCGATGGCGATGGCGATGACGATGACGATGGCGATGACGATGACGATGACGATGACGATGACGATGACGATGACGATGACGATGACGATGCCGATGACGATGACGATGACGATGACGATGACGATGACGATGACGATGACGATGACGATGACGATGACGATGACGATGACGATGACGATGACGATGACGATGACGATGACGATGACGATGACGATGACGATGACGATGACGATGACGATGACGATGGCGATGGCGATGGCGATGTCGATGGCGATGACGATGACGATGACGATGACGATGACAATGACGATGACGATGATGATGGTCTTAATGTACCATGTCATTTGTAAAGTATGGGTTCGTTCAAAAATAACTTCGAAGCAAGCATATTTTATCGCAATGATATATTAATTTGTTATTTTTTCGCAATTGCATTAAAAAACGTCGTTTACAACACGTGTGAAATGTCTTTTTACTACTCGTACCGAGTCTTGCCACTCGCTTTCAGCTCGTGGCAAGATACCTCGGTACTAGTGGTAAAAAGACATTCTTTTCACACTAGTTGTAAAATGTACTATTTGAGCGTAGATTTCGTGATATAAACGGAGGTTTTCCGAGCGAGTGAGTTGAGTGAAAACTATATTATAATTATCGGACTTGCTCACCAAAGTTTCCTAGCTACGAGTATGACCTGGGTAGAATAAATGGCATTCTTGCAGCTCCTACATCGTGGGTATCAATTTTGCACAAATTAGTCGAGGATACTATTAAGATAAGAATGTCTAGTTTAAGAGAGCCACGATAAGGCTGGCATATCAAAAGCCCTTAATATAATTATGTTATACCAGGTGTTGCCTGTAATAGGAGCAATAAATTAAAATATAGATTCTACTCTCCAAATTGAACGTTCAGCAACTTTAAAAAAAGTCACTTTTCAGAATTTTATTATTTCAAACAAATTAAATAGTATTTTTAATGTACGTCGTCCAACATTTACATTCCTTGAGCATTGACGTAGCTGTCACTCTACTAATATCGGACATTTCGCAATACATTGCTTCTTTGTCTAAACATTATTCTACAAAATATCATTTAATACACGTTATTTTCAGGAGTTGCTTAACACATGTTGTCGTTTCAAACGAAGAATCTATATTTTAATTTATTGCTCCTATTACAGGAAACACCCGGTATATATATATAGGTATTTATTACATATATATAGGTATTTGTTACGTCGCCTAAATCTAACTAGATTCCTGTCATTGTCATTGTCACCTGGTTCCAATAGACGTTATGATACTTGTTACGCGAAGGAATCGGTTGTCGTTTTGATTTAGTAGAATTATTTTTATATTTCAATGTTGGTACTAAAGGCTTTCATAATTCAGTTTTGTATGGAGTGTCGCTGGCCTGGTGCTTAGTATGGTTTTCCTCGTTTTCTGTATAACTAGATTTAAGTTTTTATTGTATATTATGTATGATTTTGTTTTGTCTGATTTTGTAGTTCACAGTGACTTAGTTTAATTACTGTAATGCTGTGTAACTAATTTGAATAAATAAATAAATAAATAAATTACTTAAAATTCTAGGCACCACTTGTGCGCGCAACAGTACGCAGTGGGCGGAGCGAGCACCGAGTCGTTTTACAGCGTTTCACGGTACGGCAGTAATTGGGCCCGGCGGTCTCAAAGCGACACATCCTCGTTAGTATGACGCCCTGGTACTACAGTTATCTATAACATTATAAAAGTCTACAATGGTTGAAATGAAAATCAGTTTTTTATGGAGATCATCGCGATGCAGGATTTTATACGCCGTACTGCGCCATCTATTGGTCCGCGACTGACACACATTTTAATAAAATGCCTTTGCCTGCTTATCACGCTGAAACGGCTTGACGGATTTTAACCAATTTTGGTACAGGAATAGCTGTACATCCAAAGAGGCTTAGGCTGGCCTTACACAGTCTGAATCCCAATCTGACTTCATCCGGTGCATTGCCTCACACATGTCTTAAAAATTCCGATTGATCGGTTGTCTGTCTCAAAAATTCCGATTAATCAGTCTGCATTAGCAACTGAGATTCATAATCTGAATCCAGTATGTGTGTGGTCGTCCGTACTAATTGTATATAAATAAACAGGTGCGTTCGGAATTCATAATCTGAATTTTCATACTCTGAAGTCAGAACGCACGTCAAGATCTTTCTGACAGATCAATCTGAGAAATTTATAATCTAAAAAATCAGAATGTGTGTGGGGAACAGTTAAATTGTATGCAATACCGTGCATTCTGAATAAAATTAATAATCTGAATTCAGATTGGGATTCAGACTGTGTACGGCCAGCCTTCAAATTCAAATTCAAATAGCCTTTATTTCTGATACATTACCATTTTATACATGCAGTTTACGTGCAATTTAATTTATTAAATAAACATGAATTATTTCATTTGACATGCTACCTGTTAATTTAATCATATTTAAAAATGTCGTAAATAAATCCTCCAGTAATAGTAATTTCACGTTTGGCTCATTTCATAAAACCACACTCGTGTTTTAAAGCCACTCATTATGTAACAGTTACATAAAGTACTATTATGCCTTCAGTGGCTTCAGTAACAATTATTAAATATAAAATAGTGCCCATAATAAAATGTGATAATAAGTTTATCACAATATCAAAGGTTTAGTCATTAAATTCTCCATGTTGACGTTAATTCACTGCATATTTAATGTAAATAATTAACACTTTTTACAACATTCTCACAACTTAATTTCCAAGGCATATTATTATAACGTAAAATGTGTATAAAACGGTCGTTAAGTCTACGAGTAACTTAGTAACGTAATATTCATTAAAGTTTTTCTGAATATAATTCCATGTAATTAATTATAGTTATCATACTTAATTAACATCACTTAATTAATAGCACTTTCCCTTATTGTGTTATTATATTATAATCTCAAGTATTCATCATCATCAAATTCGCCTAAACACGTCCACTGCTGGACAAAGACCAGACCCTGACCCTGACCACAAATTATATACAAGTCCCTGACCAGCGGGCCTATGATGGTTGGTTTTATCACGCGATAAATAAGTGATAAAGCATCCGTCACGTTTTAACAAAATGCGAGTGTGAGTGACAGATGCTTTATCACTTATTTATCACGTGATAAACGCAACCATCATGGCCCCCCAGATGGTCAGTCATCCTTGTTGGAGGCGTTTCTACGTATTTTCTAAATAGTTTTAGATTCTGCGTCTCCGACGGCTTTGCGGGCCAACACTGGCGTTCTACCTATTGGACCACTGAACCTGATGCGAGAGCCATCACATTTTATTGCAAACATTTGGTTTACGCTAACAGACGTTACAGCTTTCATGAAAATAATTAGTTTGGGTGTAGCACATCGTTTGGTGCCGATCAGGAAGTCTGAATCTTTAGCGCTACGATGCCACCAAAAGGCATGCAAGAAGCAACTGATTGAAAAATTCAATGGTTCTCGCATCAGGTTCAGTAGTCCAATAGGTATGACGCCTGTGTTGGCCCGGAAAGCCGTTGGAGGCGCAGGTTCGAACCCTGATACCCTCACATATTGATACCTAAACTATGCTATATTTGTATGATAGTATGGATATTTCCGTAGCATTTGAATACAATAACACACACAACCCCAAATTCCTTCCACGAACACTTCCGACAGATAATTCTTAAGCGCCTTGAATTATGGTTACCCACGCCTTTTAGAAAACATCCCTGTGGTGATAAGGTGACAACGTTTTGGGGATAATAATCATTCCTACAATATCAATATCGAGGGTGAAATATCAACATGCGTAGGTAGGTACCTATGGGTGAAAACTTAACTAAAGGACTAGGTGTAAAAAATTAGTTTGGAAATTACGTCAAAATTAAATAATTGGTATATCCTGATTAAATTAGGACACGTCGAGAAATCACGTGATCGTTTATCGGGAGGTGAGGGTCAGAAAAATATCACGAATGATCACGTTGGGGTAGGGAAGATACGAGAAGACACAGTTTTTTACAGAGTGGGAAAGCCATAGACGAAATGACTCAACAATGTTCTTAAAAGTAGGTATATGAAAAGCATTAAAGCCAATCAAACGTCATACGACTTGCTCAGAGTCTACGGTACCCGTCATACCTTTAAGCGCATATACAGCCCTTATAAGGCTTAAATTAGCTCTATAAGCGCTCATGTACAGTCAACCAATTTGATTTCTAGGCCACTATAGAACCTTGTCACAATGACAATGATATGAGATTTCAAAGTGGCTTTCATATTGACGTTCACTGTATGTGGCTACGAGATGGGAAAATCGTTCCCATTTGGTAGCTAGCTACGAAATGGGAAATGTGTTTTCCCAACTTGTAGCTAGCTACCAAATCTGGCTACGAGATGGGACTAAAGGCTGTGTGCTGCTTGGGATATCACCAAAAGGGAGGCGGGGGTCAGAAATGTTATCATAATTGGATCATATTTCTGTTTAGAAATCATGTGATCATATTTGGATCATATGATTTCTAGACGAGCCCTCGGCTTAGGGCCCTGGCCTCACAAAAAATAGAACTTCCCAAATGTCTTCCTTACAATATGTAGGGCGACAATAATATATGTAAGAAGGCGTAAACACAGTTATCTCTCCATGGCTCATAAAGCGTAATGGATGGCTCACTTAGCGGCGATAAACCAATTCGGGGTGTTTACAGGTTGACAGTTCTGGGTAAACAGGGGGGACAATGCGAATAAACAAGCAGGGGACCTTTAAATCCAGTAGTTGGAAAGAAACAGGCTATTCTAATAGCTGTAGTTAAGAAAACAACCACATTTAAACTAATGGTTACTAGTCTTGACCGGGTACCACTTTTATTTCTTAACTAGAATGTGCCCGTAACTTCGTACGCGTTTTTTTTATACCGCAGTCGGGTAAAAAGTATCCTATATGGATGTTCAGCTATCCCTGTACATCACCTATTAAGTTACATCAACTATTAAGTAGGTACATCAACTATTAAGTAAAATTGGTTAAAATCCGTCCATCCGACAAAGGAAATTATTAAAACAGATGGTGCGACGCTGGCATAGCGCCGTGCGCCCATACAAAATAAAATGACGATCCTGCATCACGCCTTCCATTCCTGAAATCATGACCCCTCACCATAGAAAACTGATCATCATCATCATCATATCAGCCGATAGACGTCCACTGCTGGACAAAGGCCTCCCCCAAAGTTCTCCACAACGATGGATCTTACGCCGCCCTCATACAATTTCTACCCGCGATCTTAACCAGGTCGTCGGTCCACCTTGTTTCAGAAAACTGATATTCAATACAAATCCAGAATTTTATAATATTTTTTAATTATTCGTGGGGACCGCAACGAAATTCCCCTCTGCCTCTGGCGGACTCCAGTGATGTATCGCCCTAAAATTTGAAGAGTTTTGTGGACCATATTATGACTCCTACGGATCACTGGTTGGGAACCATTTATTTTATTTAAAAACACCCCTGAATATAACTTACTTACGAAATTATATCAATTTTGCTATTCGAGCAGAATTGACTGACTTTAACAAATTCTCTTCGATCTAAGCCTCTTTTTTTCACAAAAGATTAAAGAAAACTCTTATTTGTTCATGAATTCATGATACATCCTATAGACCATTACAGGCTCGCAGGGATTAGAAGGTCCGGTGTCGGAATCTAACATTATTATAGGTGAAACGAAATTCTCAAAGCTCCACTTCTTATTATGCGAGGCCAAGATCCATTTCGAATTCACAAAAAAAAATGATACAAGAAAATCCACTTTGTCTTTACTGTCGATAGGACAGTTGGGTCGCCATGACAAATCCAGCAAATCCTTAACTTTAAAAATCCGTTCAGCCGTATGGATCAGGGCTTCTGACAGTAAAGTTAACCTTTGTATTCGGTAACTCGTTATTAACGTCTATTTTGTTGTACTGTAAGACTCTTATTTCGTATAATGGATCAATAAATATGGACCACTAAGTCGCAATATATCCACATTTAATTTAAGGCGCAGTTTAAATGTAAGATTTATCGATTATAAGCCCCGCTTAAATACTATCTATAAAAATACTATCTCATAGGAATACACAGTCGAATACCACACTAAGTCCGAATCACTGGTAGTGAAGACTAAACAGTCCTGATACAGTTCAAGTCGTGCTTAAAAAAAAGAAAAGAAAAACAGTCGAATAAAAATACTATCTAACGGCAATACACGTATTACAAAACCATCGTAATGACATAATAACATCATAATACATCCCCACGGCTCCCACAACTATTGACATTTCACACAAGAGCTCAACTCGCACCCACCCACCACCAAATTACAATTTATTACTTTTTTAAATGTGAGAACACCAAACAACTAAAATCCGCGGCTTACGCTTGTAAGCCTCATTTGAATTTTTTATTAATATTCGGTTAATAAATCCCCCGCGGATAATGGATAGTAATAATAATGGCAGCTTATTGTTATTATTATTAATTTAGTTATGAATTATTCAGTGGCATAATGAGAACGATTGGGATTTAGTTAAGACATTTGGGGTGTTTTATTAGATTAGATTATTTGATTTATGACATGTAATAAGTAATAACTTCAACTTGATTGCTACAGTTTTTCTTAATTATACAAAACGTGTAGTAATGTCGTTAGTTTACGCAGCAAATAACAATGACTAAGCAAAACGGACTGCAAATTAAACTGGAGATTTTTAAGAAAATTTTAGTACACTAATAAATAAACGAGTTGTAAAGTTGCCAAATTATTTTAATAGGAGAGGCTGTCAAAGAGAGAGCTCAAGAGACACATGGAAATTGTTACACTAATAAATTCCTAACCCGAGGAAGGGTGCACGTATGAATTGACGCCTACGTGAGTGCGTTTATGTGTATGTTTGTTACTTCTTTACGTTCAAACGGCTGGACGAATTTTTATGAAGGTAGCTGACATCCTGGGTTAATCCAGGGTTTCAGCTACTTTTCATCCCGAAAAAATGTAGTGTTCCCTTGGGACGAGTGGGGTAACACCACGTGGTGCAACTAGTGTAAATATATTTATTGAAGTACCTACTTAAGAGATTACTTCCCATCCCATTTATTACCTATCAACATATCCCATCATTTTGACGCAGTTCCGTAAGGAAGCGCATAACCTTCCAAAAGAAATCTATCAAAAGCTCATATAAATCTAACCGAAAACACCTCAGTGCCTCGTTTTCTTTGATTAGTAGCTTGAGCACCTGTCGAAGTCATTAATATTGTGCGCGTAACCGCAGATGCCTTCGTGATCTATTAGGTGTTGCGCGTTTCCATTGAGGACGAAGGACGACACGAATTCAGCCTGTATAGCACAACTGTGCTTCGCGAGTCGTGATGCGCGACATAGCGCTACCCGTCACTCTCTCACATTACTGCACAGGAAGAGACGGGTAATTATCTCACGCGAGAAATGGTCGCGTATGACAGTTATGCTAGAGGTGCTGATGTATTAAGCGGTTTACACTCACGTGAAATTGTCAGGAACGGCCCGACATGTTACAAACTTGTATGGAGGCTCTTCAAGGACTGCTACCCGTACAGCGGCGCGGTAACTTGAGTGACGAAGTAAGGGGGCTCTGAAATATTCATTTTATTCTGTTTTTTATTTGATGTTATAGCGGCAACAGAAATACATCATGTGTAAAAATATCAACTGTCTAACTATCACGGTTCATGAGATACAACCTGGTGACAGAGAGACAGTCTGACAGACGTACGGACAGCGGAGTCTTAGCAATAGGGTCCCTGTTTTTTACCCTTTGGGTACGGAACCATAAAAATTGGGCAAGTGCGAGTCCGACTCGCGCATGAAGGGTTCCGTACCATAATCTATAACAAGTTTGTTGTATGGGAGCCGCCTTATATATTTATTTTATTGAATTTTTAGTATTTGTTGTTATAGCGGCAATAGAAATACATCATCTGTGAAAATTTCAACTGTCTAGCTATCACCGTTCTTGAGATACAGCCTGGTGACAGACGGACGGACGGACGGACAGCGAAGTCTCAGTAATAGGGTCCCGTTTTTACCCTTTGGGTACGGAACCATAAAAACGAACCAAAAGACGAGACCTATGATCATCAATACAAAGAAGATGTGTCTAGGGCTGATAGTAAGGTGGCTTACTGTCGACACTTACTTACGCATTTTGGGATCAGCTATGCAGCCCGTCTAGCACAACTAAGTATGGTTCGCGACTCATGTCGCGCGACATAGCATCATTCATCACTCTCTTACAGAAAGAGAAAGGTACTATATCTCGCGCGAGAAAGAGTCGCGTGTCACAGTTGTGCTAGAGGTGCCCCAGGTAAATTAATACACGTTAGAGTGCGAACACACTTCGCGATTTTTCGCTGTCAGTACGCGTATCGCGCCGCTAATGCTTCGCTGATGCGCTGATGGATTCAATACGCGCTCTAATGATATGGAAGTGCTTAGTGGGAGACAAAGGCAATGATATAAGACAAGATATTTTACATGGAATAAAGATTTTTTACGCACAATAAATATAAAATTCCCTTCAACTATATACAATACAATACAAGTACTCTTTATTGCACACCTCATAAAACATACAAGAGAAATACAATGTAAGAAATTACAGTTATAGAGGTAAACAACAGGCGTTCTTATCGCTAACTATGTATGTATTATATGATACATTATATTAATTATGGTATTCGGTCTCGCATCGGACTACACAGTCACAACAACAAGGTGTCTCCACAGCACTGCATAAAATCGTCTGTAACAGACGAAACGGCCTATGATGACATAGTGTTCAATTAGACGTTCGTGTTAATTGCACTAAACTTAAAATGCCTCCAATTATTGACGCAGCTTTATTATTATTTTTTATATGTATTACTAGCGATTTACTGATGGGATGGGTTTAGAGTTCAGCAACGATGAATTCATTGAATTGATTCGTAGTCTGAAAATTTTATGATTCTAATGAGATCTTGGCCAGTACATATGTTACTTTTGCGATGTGTCCCATCCGAAAGTATGCAACCATTATAATATTTGCTTTCTCATTGAACAGCAAAATGCCTTGTTTGATCGTGAATATCGTGATAAAACGGAGAAATTGCTAAATGAAGATATCGGAAAGTCAAAATATACGGGCGCGGGTTGTAACAAATCGCTGGCCCAATTAAATTTGCAGGTACCTAGTTAAAATTAGGAATAATGTCATTATGACGATATTAACATTTGAACTCGTCAAAAGTCAAACATAGAACTCTGTAATATTGAACCAGCGAAATGTAGGCCATTAATTGTGCATGAATTGATTTGATTTGCTTCACACCATATGCTTATAGTGAACTAACTAAAAATCACAGCACTATCAAATGTCAAAGTAAAACAATCCGCGAAGGGTGTGTCACACATGACTGATGGTTCGCAAAAGTTAATTTCCTCTCCCAACAACTCCCCACAATGGAGCATATTTGCTTATCTGTAATTGATTCACTTTAGCCCCTTTAGCCCCCGTCCGATAAGGATTAGCCCATTCACGCGCTTTTACAAGGGGTGGTTAGTGACGGAACATTGGAGAGTTGGGTAGGTTTGTGGATACATGCGGCTGTCTCTGAGAGGCTTAGAGATGTTGTTTCTTTCCCCATAAAATCGGGAAATTTTCTCGAGAACGGTACATCTGTAGAGGGGCTACACTTTGCGCCAAGTATTTATGTTAGCTACTATTCCCTAGTCGGCGAATGATCCCTAGGACACTTCATTTGACATTTAAAACATTCAGCTTGTAATGGAGTTGATGCATTTACATTTTTGCAAGCCTGGTAAAAAATATATTCACATTATTTTGTATAAAAACTTCGCATTCAAACAATACTATTAGAAATATGTCACATTTTGTGAAGTAATTTCTTTTTAGGTGTCAAAGTACCTCGGATTGCCTCAGAGACTCCGTTAAAAATGTGAGGCAGTTTACCGTTTCAACTGCCTTAAAGACCTCCTCAGATTATCGATCCTCAAATTATCATCCTCTCAGAGGGCTGCTTCTTTATCCCAAGTAAACTTGTCATAGTTAATCCCTGAGAGTTAACCATAGACCAGTCCATCCCTCAGATGGCTGGCAGATCTCTAGTAGGTAAATCTTAGTCCTTAACCTTAACGGTCATCGCGCATCGCTAAAGTAGAACTGTAGTTTTCAATCATTATAGTGTCGCATCTACACCCTCCACCCTCATTACTAACGACATCGGATTTCATAAGCGGCCGCGTGCCTCGCATTATCGCACGCCGTTCCGTAATGCGATATTCGTCGCGATATTACGACGATATTCGCACCGATTCGCGATTCGTGAATTACAACTATTTATCGTCGCGTGTTTGCTTTGCGGGGAGATGGCTTTATGGGGTTACACGTATTTCTAAAAGGACGTAACTCGGGTATATTTTAATACTGAATTAGTCTTTTGGTAAGTTTGAGATTGTATGACTGATATTGAATGAAAGGGTCGGTGATTAGTTGAGTTGACTCTTAGTTTTTATATTCGGAAAATAATCTAAGTTTCTTTGACCGTAATGTGTGGGGTGAGAATTTTAATGGAATGAACGGTAGGTATTTTTTGATTGATTTATTTAACTTTATTTCACAGATCAATCTAGTACGAATGGAACTTAATCACATAATCACACTAGATACTCTAACAGGTATCCATAGGGACAAACAAATTCTACTCACAACATTTCGTGAGAACCGGTTGAAAAATGCGTCCTAACTAAAAGAACTGCCGGAAATTTGGACCTGAACATGCAAACATCCGGACACAAAAAAGAATTTTTGGCCAAGCTGACGCGGAGATGTTTCGCTCGCTCATACAATAAATGGTAGCCAAATGGATTGACATGCAATGACATGTCGATATTTAAGTAAACGCCTGCACTATTTAAATAACAATCACCTCCCCTGCAGGAAATTGATTTTTTATCCCCACCCGCGACGTGCCAATAGCCTATTGTGAATTTTTCATGTCATTTTTATATCCAAAGCCTTCCGATGCACGTGTAACGGCGAGCGTTTCGTTTTATGCAATTTTTCGAACCATTTATACTATTCAGTTTTGCGACCAGCGGGGCTGTTGGTGGTGTTTATCACGGGAACCCATTATTTTTTATTAAAGCTGTAACGTCTGCTAACGTAATAAACGAAATGTTTACAATGAAGCGAAAATTTGAAAAATTTAATGGTTCAGACAGGATTCGAATTTGGATGCGTTTCCAACGCAACGCAACGTTTGTTGAATCAACTGGTTGAAAGATTCAATGGCTCTGACATCTGGTTCGGTTGTCCAGTTGGTAGGACGCCTGTGTTGGCCCGGAAAGCCGTTGGAAACGCAGGTTCGAATCCTGTCTGAACCATTAAATTTTTCAATTTTTCGCTTCATTGTAAACACGGGAACACATTTTTATTTTCGGGATAAAAAGTAGCCTATGTTTTAATCCAGGGTGTCAGCTACCTTAATACCAAAATTTATCACAATTGGCGTTTGAGCGTGAAGAAGTAGGTAACAAACATACACAAACAAACACACTCACAAACTTTCGCCTTTATAGTATTAGTGTGATAAACATTGTATTGCATTTTACTAACACAATAATTTCCCCCGTTTTCCTCTAACCGATAGGCGTGTGTGGCCGCCATCTTGTTTTTTCCGGCCACAAATCCCCGTAAGTGGACGGCCATTCGTATTAGAGGGGAACAAAATACCTACGACGTCATTATAGCCCGCTCTCCCCTTTCTGCCTACGTCTACGATATACCGTCACGTTGCTCATAGAACGACTTATTTTCGTGTTAATACTCGTTTATTGTTTAATGGTTCAGGGGTACATTTCTTTCTTTTTTTTGTTTAGTCAATAAACTGCATCATCACTATATGCTAACCTTTGTATGCTTAAATCTTTAAAACTACGCAACGGATTTTTCGATGCAGTTTTTTTTAATAGATAGAGTGATTCAAGAGGAAGGTTTATTTGTATAATACATGCATAATTTATCAGCATTGCACCCGTGCGAAGCCGGGGCGGGTCGCTAGTTCTATATAAATCATCATCCTCCTAGCCTTTGTTCCATATCTTTGTAGAGAATGAATTCTCAATCGGGGTCGGCTACCTAAATCCCAAGATGTATGTATAAATGTATGCACAATATTAAAATATCTACTATTACTTACTAAATTCCAGAAAATATAATTTCCTCGGTTGTCAACTTTTTTAAATACTGGTAAATACCTACAGTCATGTAAATCAATGAATGTTGTTCGAGCTTCTTTATTCTAATACTAGCGACCCGCTCCGGCTTCGTACGGGTGCTATGGTATATTATGCATGTATTGTACTTAAAAAGCTTCCTCTTGAATCACTCTATCTATTAAAAAAAACCGCATCAAAATCCGTTGCGTAATAGTTTTATAGATCTAAGCATACATAGACGAGATCAACGACGGGCTAGTGGAAACTGTCCACACGGTAGGGTCTAAGTTTTTCAGACCCCGCCGTAAAGATAGACCTCAGAAATTGTCTGATCGAACCTTAAACCTCATGGCTGAACGACGCTCGCTACAGTTGCAGTCTCCCGATGACGCGAGGTCATATAGGCAGCTTAATAGACGTATATCGAAGTCCTTGCGACATGATCTGCGGCTCTTTAATACGAAGCTTGTTAAAGAGACCATTGAGCAGAACAAAGGCTCCAAAGTGTTCGCAAAGGACAAGTCTATTGGACAAAGCCAGCTGACCAAGCTGAAACGGGAAGATGGCAGCATAGCGTCGACCAAAGCAGAGGTTCTAGGCGAGATCGAGAGGTTCTATGGTCAGTTATACACTTCAGTCGCAAAGCCCGTTGACAGCTTGGTAGGCGATCCAAGAGCCAAGCTGTCCCGACATTATACCGAAGATATCCCGGACATCAGTCTGTACGAGATTAGGATGGCCCTGAAGCACCTTAAGAACAACAAGGCGCCGGGCGAAGACGGAGTCACCTCAGAGCTTCTGAGAGCGGGTGGAACACCGGTACTTAAGGTCCTCCAGAAGCTCTTTAATTCCGTCTTGTCCGAGGGCAAAACGCCTGAAGCATGGAATAGAGGCGAGGTGGTACTGTTCTTCAAGAAAGGTGATAAAACCCTATTGAAGAACTACAGGCCCATCACGCTTCTAAGCCATGTTTATAAGTTGTTTTCAAGGGTCATCACGAACCGTCTCGAACATAGACTTGATGACTTCCAGCCTCCCGAACAAGCCGGTTTCCGAAGAAGCTATAGTACCATAGACCACATACATACGCTGCGACAAGTTATACAGAAGACTGAAGAGTATAACTTGCCATTATGCTTAGCGTTTGTGGACTATGAGAAAGCCTTCGATTCGGTGGAAACATGGGCGGTGCTCGAGTCACTTCAGCGATGCCATATTGACTATCGGTACATTGAAGTGTTGAAGTGTTTGTATAGTAACGCCACCATGTCGGTCCGAGTTCAGGAGCAGAGCACAAAGGCCATTCCATTGAGAAGAGGCATAAGACAGGGGGACGTTGTGTCCCCGAAACTGTTTACGGCCGTTATGGAAGACGCCTTCAAGCTCCTGGAATGGCAAGGACTTGGCATCAACATCAATGGCGAATACATCACTCACCTTCGGTTTGCCGACGACATCGTAGTCATGGCAAAGTCGATGGAGGAACTCAGCATGATGCTCGATGACCTCAATCGAGTTTCTCAACGGGTGGGCTTAAAAATGAACATGGACAAGACGAAACTCATGTCAAATGCCAAGGTTGTGCCCATCCCAGTCTCTGTTGAAAACTCGGTACTCGAAGTTCTGGACTCATACATCTACCTAGGACAAGTGGTCCAATTAGGTAGGTCCAACTTCGAGAAAGAGGTCAACCGCCGAATCCAACTCGGCTGGGCAGCGTTCGGGAAACTACGCAATGTCTTTTCATCCGACATACCTCAGTGCCTCAAGACGAAAGTCTTCAACCAATGTGTGTTACCAGTGATGACTTACGGCACCGAAACGTGGTCTTTCACTATCGGCCTCATCTCAAAGCTCAAAGTCGCTCAACGTGCAATGGAGAGGGCTATGCTCGGGGTGTCTCTACGTGATCGAATCAGAAATGAGGAAATCCGTAGACGAACTAAAGTGACCGATATAGCTCACCGGATTAGCAAGTTGAAGTGGCAATGGGCAGGCCACATAGCACGCAGAGCAGATGGCCGATGGGGCCGAAAAGTGCTCGAGTGGAGACCTCGGACCAGCAAGCGCAGCGTAGGACGTCCACCTACAAGGTGGACAGATGACCTTATAAAGGTCGCCGGAAGGCGCTGGATGCAGGTCGCTTCCAACCGGTATATATGGAAGTCCAAAGGGGAGGCCTATGTTCAGCAGTGGACGTCCTATGGCTGAGATGATAAGCATACATAGGGACAGACAGACATACAGAAGGAAGTGACTATGTTTTATACCTACTATGCGATATGTTAGACGCTCAAACAACATATCGACGGCAAAAAGCGAGAACGTAGTAACCGCCAAAATGCAAACTTTACACCAGAGCCAAAAAACTTTTCGATTTCGAGAAAAAAAATCATAACTCTTTCATTTATGAACGAAAATGCTTGATATTTGGATCTAATTCATAACTTATGGTTTTCTTTCAACTAGCATATTTAATATTTAACAAAAAAGACTGGTTTACGACTTAGTGGCGGTTACGACAATTGAACTCTTTTTTTCGTTACGCGAAAACGCTGTAAACGAACGAAGTAAATGTACTAAAATGGTGAAACGAGTATTATTTCCATAAAGCATAAATGCTGTAACCAGATCCATATTTATTTTAAGATTCAATAATTTAGACGTAAATGTCATTACGTTCTTTATAGGACTAACTGAAATGTGGTAAGTGTCCACCGGCAAAAAGAAACTGTGAAAATAAAACGACTTAAGTATCAATCAACTTTTATCAACATACTTTTTTAAAATGTTTCCAAATTTTAAATGCAGTTTTCTTACAAATTAAAAGCTCAGAAGCAACGATTACCGTCTTAACATATCAAATACTATCTAGTCTCAATTTCTCTGTATAAAAACTTTATGAAAGTTACTTAAAACCTCCGTTGCTTATAACATTTCAAAAGGCTAATAAAATCTCTCATATTATAAAATCACAACCTTGTACTTATCGTGCTAAAAACAAACATAAATATTCTTAGGGTTAATCAGACTATAATAATTGTTATCCGCTAAAACTAAATAATTATTATAGGTAATGAGGTTTAATATTCCCGTGAAAACTTTAAAACTCTCTACATTTTATCTTCAGTTTTGGCATTAAATTTTCTTTTAAGTAACTTTTATCGATATAAAACTCACTACCTATTAAACCCACTAACTATAAAAGATGTTTTGAATGTAAGTATTACTTATTATATAAGTTTTCAACATAATTCTTAAACAATTGTTTGAACACAACTATCACAGCAATTATAAAAATATTTCTTTGAACTAATCTCACTGAACCATTAATATTTAACTTAAATAACTAGACGTTATATTACTATGGTACCGTACAAATTAAAATTGTTATTATTTATTTAAATAAAAACTCGGAGTCATTTTTCTTAGGCAGAATATCAATTGAAATTAAAATAGGAACCTAAAAATTGCATTCCAATGGAATTCGTTTTCATAATAACATAATTAAAATAACTGTTCTTAAAAAAATACTAAAAATTCCACTCTAAAATGTATTGTTTTATAATAACACTCCTCAAAATGTTTGTCATAATTAACTCAAAAATCGCCCCTCTAAAGTAATGAAAATTAGTGCAATAGTGACTGAAAAATAATAAGCATAAATAAGTAAACTTTACCTTTATAATGGTACCGTATATAATAAGTTTTAAAAACTAAAAAAGTAATTTTTCTTAGGCATAATCTCACTTCAAATTAAAATTGGAACTTAACGATTGCATTCCCATGGAATTATTCTTCATAAAAACATCAATCTCCTTTCTAAATTAACGCTTAAAGAGTGCAAAAAAACGATCACGAGTTTTAAAAACTAAAAAAGTAATTTTTCTTAGGCATAATCTCACTTCAAATTAAAATTGGAACTTAACGATTGCATTCCCATGGAATTATTCTTCATAAAAACATCAATCTCCTTTCTAAATTAACGCTTAAAGAGTGCAAAAAAACGATCACGAGTTTTAAAAACTAAAAAAGTAATTTTTCTTAGGCATAATCTCACTTCAAATTAAAATTGGAACTTAACGATTGCATTCCCATGGAATTATTCTTCATAAAAACATCAATCTCCTTTCTAAATTAACGCTTAAAGAGTGCAAAAAAACGATCACGAGTTTTAAAAACTAAAAAAGTAATTTTTCTTAGGCATAATCTCACTTCAAATTAAAATTGGAACTTAACGATTGCATTCCCATGGAATTATTCTTCATAAAAACATCAATCTCCTTTCTAAATTAACGCTTAAAGAGTGCAAAAAAACGATCACGAGTTTTAAAAACTAAAAAAGTAATTTTTCTTAGGCATAATCTCACTTCAAATTAAAATTGGAACTTAACGATTGCATTCCCATGGAATTATTCTTCATAAAAACATCAATCTCCTTTCTAAATACACGCTTAAAGAGTGCAAAAATACGATCACGAGTCTTAAAAACTAAAAAAGTAATTTTTCTTAGGCATAATCTCACTTCAAATTAAAATTGGAACTTAACGATTGCATTCCCATGGAATTATTCTTCATAAAAACATCAATCTCCTTTCTAAATTAACGCTTAAAGAGTGCAAAAATACGATCAAAAATACTTTTTCATCAGATTAGACCCTTATAATTTCACAAAGTTTTTTCATACACTCAACAACTACTCATAGATAGTTTGAAAAAATGACAGTATTTAAATAGTATATTATACAACTACGGCGGTAAAACAAAGACAGACCGAGATCGCATATTATGTTTGTGACTTGAGCTGCAAGCGAGACCCATGCGATCAAGGGCTTACTTTGTTACCTCCCGTGTTGTGTACAGTCTTTTATGGCTACATTTGGCCAGAAAGCTACTTTTTCCGTACGCACATAACGGGCGGTAAACGTTACTCTACGCCCATGCGTGGCATAAATATTCTTACTGATTATTCGTCGCCTGCATCATCAATCGTATCTTCTTCATCAGTTTCTACCAATTGATCTTTAACTTTCGTATTTATTTTGAAAGTTTTATATTCTGAGGCAAATCTTGCGGGAATTATACCTTTATCGACGAGTTTTCTTAAGTCCTTATGTTTTGCAGAGGATATCCCCAAGGATGTTGGGTATAAATTTTCTTTTGGTCGCATACAATCTGTCAGTGGCAGCAACAGAACATCTCTAGCTTCTGCGTCCGGCAGCATAGACTGTTTAATGCTTATAACATCGGGTTTTTCTTTTTTAAATGTAGCAGTATTTAGTTTAGAAACTGCTATTTTGTGATTTTTGTCAAATGTGGACTCAAGCACATCAGAAAATCCGATGAAATCTTTCCCATTTAATACTGATACAATGTACGGTTCGGGATCTTGACGCGAAACTTCCATAATAGTTGGCCACTGTGATGGTGCCCACACAATTGTTTTTTTAATTTTCTTCTCAATTGTGGCATGAACACTATCTACTGGCATATATGTATGGCCCGGAATCAAATAGTTGATTTGAATAGTGGTTAAGTTTTCACATTTAGACAATGCATATCTTATCATGCTCAAAACAGTTTTATTTTTATTTTGCCCGTAGCAAGAGTCACAGTACAACAGCAAAGTTTTAACATAACCACGTGCATCCACATCTTTGATGTATTCGTACAAGCATGAACTAATCTCATCAGCACCTCGCTTAGCATCGGCTTCAGACCAAACTTTGCAGTATGCTTTTCTAGTCGAACTTTCATATATTGTAAAATTGTATATTGCGAGTTTACGACTATAGTACAAATTCATCGATTCGCCATGCGGGGTATTTAGCACCTTTTGCATATCAAAACTTGCACAAATTGTACTTTTGTCGGTTTTATTTATATTTTGATGGTATTTAAATCTGTTGTATGACGCATCTTTTTCTTGGATATGCTTCATCAATTTTTCTTTTTCTTTTTCAGCTTTCAGATCATTTTTGTTTTTTAAGCTGTCTGCTTCCTTATTTACGTCTTTCTCCTTTTCTGTCTCCTGTTCATCGTGCGTGTCTTTTTCATTTTCTTTTTTGGCGCATAAAGTACATTTATCCTTTTTTGGAATATGAAACCCAATGTTAAATAATTCATGGAACCAGTTCCTAAACACCTGAAATGACATGGCTTTAACATTGGATTGTTGGCAGTTGTTTCTGTAAATACGATGCAAATTGGTTATGTTCTTGAATTCAGCTGGAAAGTACAAACGTTTCGACTCACCTCGACAGTAATGAGATGGCAGCTTTGGTAATGATTCAATAAATTTCTGAGCATAATCACGTACTGCTTCTTTAGTTTTGTTGTAACCACCATTATTACCCCGCTGATCAGTTTTCGCAAAACCACCAACCATAGTATCCAATGTGTACAAAATAAATCGTTGAGTTATATCTAACGTATTTATGAGAAACTTTTGGCATACTCTCCTTCTTCCTTCTTCTTCATTTATAAAGTACTGGTAACTATTATGTCTTGTAGGAGAGTTCTTCGTCCTTGATCTCTTAATATACGATTTGATTGCACATTGTGCTATCCAGTCTTTTCTTCTTTGATGACAGTTTAAGCCCATAAAATACGAAAACAAAGTTTGTCTTTTTTCTTCCGAAATACTCCCACAGTCATTTCCGCATTGTTTTCCTATGCACGGATTAGGTTTCATAAACTTAGCTTCAACATTTTCTCCTTTGCTATTTACGTAACAGTCACCTTTATTCTTGTTGCTTAAATTTTCTTTTTGAAGTGCAGCTTTAGATTTTTTCTTAAAGGCTGAAATATCATGCTCATTTTGCGAGCTGCATTGAACTTTAGGTTTGGTCTTCTTACTTTTTTTATTTTTCTTTTTAAGCCGCGTCTCTATCAACAAAATTAAAGAATTTCAATATGAAAATAAAAACCTTTATGGGTTCATTTAATTCTCAATTTAAATTATTTGTTATAAAAAAATGTTAAGTTATAAAAAATAAAAATTTAGATCTCTAGTAACAAATATTAAAAATGTATTAAAGTATTTCAGAACGAGTAATAACTAGGAAACTTGTAGTAAAATTACCTTGTTCATCAGTAGTCGATTCAGAGTCAGATACTTCTTCACTGTAATTTTCCTGATCAGAAGCTTCTGATGGAAATGCTTCGTCCAACAAAAGTTGGTCCCGATCTTCTTCAGTCATAAAATCTAGATAGGATTTATCACACAGCACGGTCATATTCTTTTTGCGTAACCCGGATCGATTTCTTAAATTTATTTCTCTGCTCTCCTTTTTGTTGCTTTTAGTACACTGTTCCGCGACAACACCTATAACAAACATTATTACCAAAATTAAGCAACTTTAATCATAAGAATAACATGTCATCATTAAAATAACGTAATGTAGTGCATTTATCCACTTACCAATAGAAATAATGTCTTCATTTGTTAAAACTGTTATTTCATCGAGTTTATCGGGTTGTACGGTGATTTTGTTGCAAGTATTTTCATCATTTTCTTTATGCTTTCGCGGAACTGGCTCGCTATATACCTCAGCTTGTATGGTCACTTCAAATGATGTACCGCAGGAATCTGCAATAAAATGCAATAATCATCACCGCTCTAAATTCAATCAAAATTATTGTATTGAAAGGTCAGAAGTATGTCGATATAAAATAAGTACTTGTGATTGTCTTCGCCATTAAAGAAGCCCCAGCTTGTTCAAAAGTGGATAATGTCATTTCGTTTTCAGTGTCCAGATCAGTAATTAAATCCATATCCGTTAATTGAACAAGTGAACAGTTATCATGAATATCTTTCAAACTTGTTTCTTCCACTATACTACTTTCAGAAACATTACTTTCTGTACCGTCCTTAAGTAAGCTGTCGTCTGAAAAAAAATAGTTAATTTAAAATTTTCATTGCTAGTTCAATTATTAAAAAAAAACATAAACAATGGCATTGCTGTAATACTACCTTTCGCATTATTCAAGAAAATTAGTTGCCTCCTGGAATTCTTAGTACTTGTATGGCCATTCAATTTATCTCCATCGGAATCTCTACTGTCATTTTCACGTGAAACCTCTGCATTAAATGAATTATTTTTTTCATAGCTGTGATTTTCTGGTGTATTATCAATTGTATTTAAACTGATCGAATTTGAGTTTTGTTGGTCCTGGTCATTTGTAACTGTTAATCCTTCTGTTTTTGTAATAACCCATTTATCTCCATCTACGCATTTCTTTGGACTAGCACTCAAATGCAAGTAACTACTTGAACTTGCAGTTTCATTTAGTTCTTCGTAAATGTGTTTTTTTTCTGTTGAGTCCTGGTCCTGTTCCTCAGAAGTTGCCGATATGTTACTCATGACTTTTTTAGTTTCCGTTAAAAACCTGTTTGGATTTCTGTAAGTAGGGGTTAAATTGCTTACGGAAACTTTTTTATGTAACTGGCTAGGAGACATTTGATTTTTGTTTTTGAAATTCGTTATGATATTGTTATTATTATAACTGTTTTCAGTATTACTCTTAGAATTTCTGCTTTTGGTGCTATCCACAAGGACCATTTGCCCATTTACAACTTTGTATGTTTTTTCTTCTAAAATCTCAATTTTTTTTTTCTTTTTATCCAAGTCATCATTTCTTTGCTTAAGAGACTCCTTCCACTCTCGCCGACGTTTCGACATCTGCATGAAATAATAATAATTAATACTTCCGAGCTTACGATGAGCCTAGATACCCCAATTTTACACCAACACGTTCAGGTGAAGAGGTTGTGGTTGTGAGGTAAAAAATATGGTAAATTAATATCGCTTTTGTTAACTATCGTTTTTACTATTTGCTTAATATGAATGAATTTGCCTTGCCGGCTTAAGAATCTCACCACTCCCCTTTCGTGCCGTAGATGTCGTAGAAGTCCTACTATGTGATTAGGGTTAGGTTTATTGCGGGCTATCGGCTAGCAACTTGATACTGCATTATGACGTTTTGTACATCTATTAACGATAATAATAAATGTGTACTGCCTACGCCTCTTGGAATTACAGGTGGTAAAGTGCGTATGTTTGTGTTCGAATGAGATGGAAATAATACTACAACACGTTAAATTATAGTCAGGTAAATATAATATTATATATATTTCTTGTATATTTTGCAAATATTTTAACCCAATTGTTTCAGAGGTAATTTTATTTTCTTACAACTTCAAGATACCGATTTAACAGTAATAATTGAATAAATAAAAACTTAAGCTTTAAATGAAATAAAAAACAACAAATAAACCTGTCGAAGAACCCTTATATTTGATACGTCACGTGATTCAGTTTGCGAAACTTTATTTTTCATTTACTAGTTCGTGCCAGGTTTAGCAACTTCGGAGCAATTCGGCTGTGTAAAACGGACATACACAGACACGAAACCTTTTGAGGTACGGAACCCTAAAAACAACTTTGAGTAATTTCACTGCCATACTGGCACATTTTTCTTTATTTGTGAACACATACATACAGAATTACAGACATGTTCTCACGCCTGCATTCCCAAAAGTGGTAGGCAGATCACATGAAACTTGAGTGTCAGAGACATTTCTAACAATTGTGGACTAAAAGATCAAAAATGTGCTATTGCAGTGACAGGTTGCTGGCCCATACACTTGAACATTTTTTACAACCCAAATTTTGAGACCACAGGGGGAAAGAAAACTTTACTACACTTTTTTGAAATAAAACTATTCAAATGGATTTAATCAATTTTATTATCCCGCGTTACATATTTCAATAGTTTTATTTCCACGTCCAATAATCGCGGAAAGTACAAATAAAAGTAAAAAAATACGCATTTGCTTTACTTAGTTTATAACCAAATAAACCCAACAAAAATAAGTGTACTTACTGCTCCAATAATACTTTAGCAGGGCACGTTCTTATCGAGAACACTTCACGGACACACAGAGTACGCAGACTACGCACACCCACTCGCTCCGGCGATCGCCGATAGACTAAATCATAGGTCGTATTCACGAGCCACATCGCCGCGAGCGCACATTTTTATTGCTATTATCTTCAAGCACTATCCACTTCACGTTGTGTTTCAAATGTCGTTACTGTAGCTTGCTGTTAATTCATTTTCGAATGAAATGTAGTAAGCGTCAATCATAGATAATTTATTTTAGGATAATTGCAGTAAGCATGGTTCGTAATTTTTTCACTACATGCATAAATGCTGCAACCGCCACGGAACAAAATTTCGGCAACGCTGTAACCGGCACACCCTTTGATTTATGAAAGAACAAAATTAGCGTAAATGTACTCGTTTAGAAAATTGCTACTATTTGGGTGTTTACAGCAATTAGATGTGGGCATCGTCAAAAAAATACATTCGTTTTGCAACGTAGTCCAGTTTTTTCTAAGCGTCGTAGAGCCATGGGACCCAGACCAGTCGACGCAGAAAAATTCGCTGATTCCGAATATGCAAAAAAAAATTTTTTGACCAAGTGGTGGTTACTACGTTCTCGCTTTTTGCCGTCGATATAAATAATATAGTCGGTGCGTAGATGATTATTTGTCTTATTATGGCCAAACATCCATCAACAATTATTAACACAGGAATAAAAACCCTTGTAACAACTAGCCCTGACTGACTGTACCTATTTCAAACTCAGCTACCGTGATCGTATCAACCTTTCAAATTGGACATTTCAAAATTCGAACGACACGTCAGTCATTTTTAAATTTCGAACTGCCGAAAAATGCACCCCGCCAGACATCGCTTTTTCCAATTTCCCCGTCTAGGCATATCACACGTCCAGCCGACTGACTTGCCCTGTTCTCCCCTCCCCAACCAAGAAGACTTATGTGCCTTTAAATTTATAGGCGCTTTAGTCCTTTTTTGTTTGTTGCTGGATATTTTTTCGGGCGTTATTGAAATCACTGACGTTTTATTAAGTTGAGTTTGCGTCTCTGTGCGTTTTGTATTTTTACTGTTAGTATTTTTGGCTGGACTATTGCTGTAGGATCTATTATTTTTGGGAAATTTTCATGGGAAACAAAGCAGTTAGGGGAGAATTGATAGGTGAAATAAAAGAATTCCAGCATTTTTTTTGTGCGTACTTAAAACAAATAATGCATCGCAAATCTCGGTCAAAACAATTAGCGCTATGATTCTTAAAATAAAACCATTGGCAAAGTGTGATGGGATGGATCTCCGCCTTTCGCTGAATTACTTTTCGTTGAATGTTTCATTTCGCCGAAATTTCATTATGTAGAAATGATAATTATGTTTCTCTGAAAACGGTAACAGTGTGGGATTGTTATAAAGCAAACCTAACGTCACCTTATCAATAGGATGATATTTTTCAACTACCGAAACATTCGAATAAAAATAATTCTGTGAAAGGCAGAACACATTAGTGTAAGTTTACTTTTGACGCAAAAAAAGTCTCTAATGCGTTTGTGATAATGTGGTAATATTATTTTACTTATACCTATTAGATGCTATTAGGCAACCCAAACACTACTGTTTTTCCGTTAAAAACTTACACTTGAGGCTCACTATTAAAACAATAAAACGTGTTTACTAGGTCACAATCACCGGTTGTAAACTCGTATCAGTTACCCGTTTCACACGTCTATAGTTTAGCCTTCGTCATTTGGGGGCTCTAATGCGATGGGCAAAGTTTGACCAATGGCCACCCGCGGCGATCAGGTGGCCAGATAAAACCTGCCATACACAGATACCATACCATTTATAATATATATTGAAGATTGCCTGTCCTATAGTTAGGTAATCAGGAAATTATGCCTGTATTTATTTAGACATAGGATTGTTTATATGTTGTATTTGCAACTATATAGCATTGGGTTTAGTATAATGATAATTGTATGCGTGGAAAATAAATAAAAAATTAAACCATACTAAGAAATAATGATGACGCGGTTGGCGTAAGTGGTAAAACAAGCAGCCTACTGGGCCGGCGGCCCTGGGTTCGAATCCCGGCAAGGGCAAAAATATTTGTGCGATGAACTCGAATTTGTTCAAGGAAACATTTAACCCTTGTTTTATAGAAAAACGTTTCATCGAATTTTCATTTCATAGAAATATCATTTAAAATAAAAAGCATTTTCTTCTTAAAACATAAAATGTTTTGGAATGTTATATTTAATACAAACCTAACCTAACCTAAGCTATAGGTTGAAATTTTCAAGATTTCTGAAAAAATTATGATTTCCGGGGAAAAAATCAAGTAATTTACGGACCCCCTGATGTTCCTCATTCCTTGAACAGCCAGCCTTACGCTTATCGGGCAATGAATGCCAGTTGTGGCACTCGGGGCGCTAACGACCCGAGCATGGATCAGCAAACAGACACGACCGCGCTGGTACCGACGTATCTCACTATGAAGCCTATATAGATATACGACCTTTTGTTGTGACGTGGCAGAACAAACAAACATACTTTCTACTGCAACCGGTATTACACCGTACTAATTTATCGATTGTTGATTTCGCGTGATTGTTGTTTAATTTTATTTGGATGTCTTAGATGAGAAACATTTTTTTAGGGCTTTTTAGTTTTAGGGCTTTATCACACTTGCGATTTATGAGCGAGCTTTCTATATAAATAAGCGTCGTGGCGAACTCGCTGCGTGATCGCCTTCGTACTAAATTCGCTCGCAAATCGCAAGTGTAATAAGGCCCTTAGCTCAGGAGCATTTCAACTGCTCGTTCGCTTGTGTTACGAAATGATTCCGTCACAATTCGTAAATGGCGCTCTGTTATGAGCTCACCAATTAACGTTTTTTTTTGCAAAAATAATCTTAATTATTCGTGAAAACATAACACAAGTCAAGCGTTCAAAACGCTCCCTCGTTTTCGTCAGGATCCCATCATCACATCCTAACCTTCTGACAATGGGACCAACTAGAAAGTAAACCCTTTCAAATAAAAAAAAAGAATTTTCCAAATCGGTACAGTCCTCTTCGAGTACCCGGGGAACAAACAAAAAAAAACCTATTGACGATTTGAGACGCCGCTCCAACTTTGAACTCGGTTACATTTTCAAAATTCTAATTGACAATTTGGCTAAGTTGGTTGCACAAGTGGTTGCAAGGCGATCCCGGATTTGAGAGGCCGAATGAAAGAGAACTTAAAATTTTAAACGTTCCATTGATTCGTTCATCATCTCTACAATCTTTTCATCACACTTGTTCGTTAACAAGGGTTTACATGCTAGAAAACCGGGCGGTAAGTCGTAAATTACGCCCTCGGGCGGTTAGTAATTTTTATCACCCTTTAAGCGTTTACATGCTAGAAAACTGGGTGGTAAATTGTATATTACGCCCTAGGGCGGTAAGTCGTATATCACGCCCCAGGGCGGTAAGTAATTTTGGTATTGACTCCTACTACTTTTGCTTTATTTCCTCTAAAGTGTGATGAAAAACGTCGTACGTGACTCTGGTGGTAAAGGAATTCCAAACTAATGCCTAATGGCTTCGGCTCCGGGCTTCTAATAGACACTCGTTTGTAATTCCTCGTTTACCACCCTTGTTACGTAATGTACTATAAGTGGCTCTTGTCGGTGGAGCAACTTCCATTTTCCTCTATCTTCAGCTTTTTTCTTGATGGATGGGTTGCTTAACCTGAATTTAAGCTATCATGAAACTGATAAATAAATTATTTTTAGACGACACAGTCAATTACAGTTTACAGTAAAATAAGCAACATATATGTAGGTATGCACTGGTTAATTTAAATAGCTTATAAAACTGTAAGTATACCTATTGTTTGATTTAAATAATATCTGGAGCTTTTTAATTGGTCTTCAAAATTTATTCTTGAAGCAGGTGAAAAAGAATCCCAGATAATTATAATAATAAAATAAAATAAAAAGCCTTTTAGTTCCTAATACTTAAATTACCAGATATTATTTTTTAACTTAATTTGTTTTAATGTAAGGAACCCCTTTCAGGTGAAGGCCTCTTCCAAAGCCTGCCATTTTTCGCGGTTCTGCGCTATATGGGAATCATAATCATCTGAACTGAATACATATTTTCAATTCGTTTTAAAAGAAAAACAAAACTTTTAGATAGAAAACTTCATAAAGAGTGAAGAGTAGAAACATTTATGAAAACCATAACTAATTGAACAACAGCCACACATTTAGAATGTTGTAGAATAAACAGCCGTCAAGAGAAAATTATTACCACTTATAGATTTTACTTATTCAGAGAAAATTATTTCCACTTATTTATAGATTTTACTTTTTTATAATCAATATTCATTAATGTTGTTCCCAACTTCCCTTATTATTTTCAAATTGGCTTGACATATTATCATTTCGCCCGCCAACTGATTTGTTCCAACTAGAATGTTGTAGAATAAACAGCCGTCAAGAGAACATTATTACCACTTATAGATTTTACTTATTCAGAGAAAATTATTTCCACTTGTTTATAGATTTTACTTTTTCATAATCAATATTCATCAATGTTGTTCCAAACTTCCCTTATTATTTTCAAATTGCCTTGACATATTATCATTTCGCCCGCCAACTGATTTGTTCCAACTAGCTGATTCAATTCAAATGTGCAACATTGTACCCTTCAAACATTGAATATCGTAGGAAATATATCGTTTAAATTTAACATAAGACATAAATAAAAGTCGGGGCCGTCCTCATAAATTCACCATCGTATTTGATACAATAGGCGTCTCGAAACAAGCTTATTCCCTGCATAGCGATGCATCCATATCATAAATACGGACATATCCACCCGTAAATATACGAAACAAAGCGATACACACGTATAAAACGGGCCTACATCTCTTAATGATATGTAGATTCTCTGCATTAGTTACATGACTGTGTTCCCGGTGAAAACATCTCGCAAACTCGCCAGAAGGCTCGGCGATCTAAGTTCACTATACACATCAGGACATTCTCAACTATAAACTACGTATTTTAAGGTTCAAAAATGAATGACGGTAAATGGGTTTTAGATCGTTTTAGTGGATAGTCCATTCCGACTCATTAAACAAGACATAATTTAAACGCGACCCCATACGACATCGGAATTGCAAATGAAAACAAAAGATATACGCTTGAATTTTGAATGATATCCTACATTCTACTTACGATGTTCCTTCATTGCACCGTCCAGATCGTGCAGCCGTAATACCATCAGAAATTCCACTCACTCTAAAGCTGTTTAAGGTTTATATTGAGTTGATTGTCAAAGGAAATTGAGACATTAGAAATCTTGGAGCGACTATTACCGTGTTCTTTTAACAAATGCACGAGGACTTTACAGAGTAAGATGTAAGTTTGTGCCGACGGGCATAAATAAGTGCCCAAGGAGTATCGGTTATTTCAATGCTCGGCCCCAGGTGGGCGAAGACCCACCATATATCATTAGCAACAATTATTAAATTATCTTTTTGGTTGACATTAAGTAATTGTTTCGGCTGGACGGGCGGCCGATGAGATACGATTTTTAAATCGTCTTTAAGCTCGCGCTTAAATTCCTTTGTTTCGAGGTATTTTTAATGGCATTTAGTACACGAATTGTGGTTGAGAGGTAATTTATCGCTACGTTAATAGACATAAACAACTTAATTACGTGGCTTGAAAAATATTGTCCGGGAGACTAGGATTGACCTTGCTTAACCGTACCTGCACACGTAATAAAAAATACTGCCTGATTTGTTCTCTTTTATATAGTAATTGAACAACTAATTGATTTATTTATTGTATTTATAATTATAGCTGCGTAAGCTTGAAGTCCAAGATTGGCGAACATCTGCGCAGTTTTGGAGGTTAAGATCTTTTTTGAGTCATTCAGCTAAACAATTAGTTGTATTGACTTAAAATACAAGCTTGTGATAGACGTTTAGCTGAGTGACTTAAAAAAGATCTTCATTCCTGAAGTTTAAACAATTATAACATGGCAAATACGTATACAGATTTAATAATTGTCGAACGTCTCTGAAGCCTCCAAGGTATATCACCCTCAGCGGCCTCGGTCATTTAAAATTTGGTCGAATGCAGACGTCTAGACACTTTTACCCGACTATTCTAAAACAAAAGAGGGTTATGACTGTGTATATGACTTATTTCTTCCCTGCGCGAGGAAAGCTGCGCCTTTCAGTATGTGTATTATTATAAGTATCCTTGCAATTTACTACATCAACAATTCGACACATTTCCTTAATTATGAAAAGTATTTGTATATAGCGCTTTTTAGGGTTTCGTACATCAATCGGCAAAAATGGCACCCTTATAGGATCAGTTTGTTGTCCGTCTGTCTGTCGGTCTGTCCATGTAACCCTTTTCTCAGAAATGCGGTCTGCTGAAATTTATATGGTATACTCAGGTCTCTGCTGCCCCTTGAATTAGTGAAAAAAATCAAACCTCTAAGTCAACACTATCAAATGATACGCGCGTTTATGCTGAAGTTTTCGACGCTGGCAAGGCAATCAAAACATATAGGATACACTTCCCTTTGATCAAGAATCACGAAATTTGGCAAGAAGCTACATCATGTAGCACAAGTAAATAAAACCGTAAATTTGTAGTTTTATTATAATTTTTTTGGGATTCCAAATTAATTTGTGGTTGGTACTAGCTTCGACCGATGACGATACCTATATGGGAACAACAGTTTTCCAACGGCAAAGTTAAGTTCGTGCCTCAAACCAGTTAAGTGTTTTGTTTGGGCAAGATTCATTGTTCCCATAGTATGTACGGAACCTTCGATGCGCGAGTCCGACTCGCACTGAACCGGCTTTTTTATCATAGCACCAATATAAATAGTATATCCATAAGCGTACTTTTAGCTCAAGCAATTACACTGTAATGTAGGACAAAATCTTAGTTGTACCATTAATCATGCACGGCAGTGTACCGGGCAATGAATCAAACCGTAATTAACTCGCTAATATACTTATCGGGCGGAGTGTACACATTAAATTGGAATGGAGTGTATGACGTGGTTAAATAGTTTTGTAAGTGTTGGGAGATAAGGCACTGCTCATACTAGGGTTGGCAATTGATGTTAATTGGCTTTTTACTGAAGTCATTTTGATTTCGTTTATTTTGGACAATGTTGTCAATTTAATATTAATTGGCTTATATAGCCCTTTTACAAATTAAATTAGCTATGTAAGGGCTGTATAAGCCGTATGTAGTAGTGCTACTAATGAGATTATAGTGAAAATCAACACTTTGCTCTGCTATATGCGTTTATACATCATTATTTAAAGTCGTTTCACTGAAACAGTTAGATTTTACTTCGGGTAATTATAGTGTTAAAGATTCATGGTTTTAGTACCTACGAGTATGTCTGGAACATTTATAATTTTTTATATCATTAAGCGTTTATACCACTAACGGAGTTCCGGGCCCTGTTTCAGAGGTTTTTTACATAGATAAAGAATAACGTAGAATATTTCAAAAAATTACCCGTTAGTAGGTAAGCACAAAGAACACGTATTTTTAAAGAACTAGGTCCGCAACTTCATTCACGTAACCCTCTTTTATTCCTGTAATCCAGTAAAAAGTACTCCATAACTATTTTAAGGTGTCACGCTATCCCGGTTTCAAAATTGGTTAAAATCCATCCAGCCGTTTTGGCATGAGCACGCAAAACATCAAAGTTCGGTAATGGGGGATGGCGACGTCACGCCTAGCTAAAAAATGTCGCACGGCGTGACGTCACGTGGAACTAAGGGTGCTCCATTGAGCGGAGCGGGGCGGAGTGCGGAATAGACCAATCACCTGAGCTGAAATCTGTATCTCAGCTCCACTTCACTTTCGTGATTGGTCCCCGCACGTCTTCGATCCGCTTTGTTTCAGTGGAGACGGCCCAGACACAACTTCAGTGTTAGCGGCAAGCGACAGCGGTGCGCGGAACGTGTGTCTCGCTTACTCGTATGGCCGCCGCGCTCGGATCTCTCTCAACCGCTGAAAGTCGTGGTATGTCCGTAACGGACTATACCCTCATAACGTTTTGTAAAAAAATACGCGTTCATACATTTTCCATGATCCTACTGACTGGTCTAATTCTTTTTGGAATATTATTAAATGCACATCTGTATAATTTTTCAGCACACTAGGTAACTCCACTAATTAACTAAATGCATACCAGAAAAACGAATGCTGTGCAAAAAAAAACAATTGATTAACTGAACATGTCCTACAAAAAAAACTTAAACATCATACAAAACGAGATGACCTTTTTAACCGAATTCACACCAAAAATATGGTTCGTACATCGGATATATTTGAAAGTTTCACCAAAAATATTGACTTGCACACTAATTATCCTCGCACTGCACACTAAGATCCGACTCGGCCGGGTTAGGTTAGGTTAGTTTTTTTTTTATATTCAGTAAAACAGTTTTGCAAATACCTTTAAATAGTATATTGAATTCGCATTATTTAGTGTGCAAGTCAGTATTTTTGGTGAAACTTTCAAATATTTTGATCGAAAAAAGGGAATATACAGATATCGATTAAATACATGCCATTCTTTTTTAGGAAAATACCATATTTTAAGATATCTGATACTTGCAAACTAATTTATAGTGACCTAAATACTAGCCAAGGCCCAATCTGATAGTACGCGCGAATGGCGTTATGTAAGTGTAAGGCACGTGTGGTGAACGTATCAATTAAGACAATACTGATACTATCTCATACATAAACATTAGTCCCATACAATAGAGCTTGGGCCATGCTGGCGTTTTCAGCTAATGAAAGAAAAGGTGATATTAAGCTCATAATTATTGTGGTAGTTTGATTTTTTATAAGCTTTTATTTACTTTCAACTGTAAGGAGCTTGCAAGACCACTTCCCGGTGAAATTTGGTGAAGCCATGAAGATAGTCTGAAGGTGATGTTGGATGTTTGTCGATAACTTAATTTTCACAAATAGCGTTATAATTATAGACATGAATAAGTTATTGACAAATATCTAACAAAGTTGGATAACTTTTGAAAATGGCGGTATGAAAATTAATAAAAATAATATATTATATTTCACCCATTTCGAAAAAGACTCGCAAGGTCCATATCACGGGCCACTAGTAAATATCGATATAAAACGAATGAAATGCAAACTCAAGCTAGCGCATCCTTTAAAAATGCACAAAACTAATGCGTCCACGCCGACGCCAAAATGGCGTCGCTTGCGTACGTCATAAATTTGAATATTCGAACGAACGCTTAGTAAAATACGGGCGCATTGTGAGCGGCCGCAGAAAAACGACACAGACTTTGTAAAAGAAAAGATAAAAGCGATGGAAAAATCACGGATTCTGTGCTCGATTGCACAGAGTATCTTTCTACAGAGATGTCACTTATATCTTTTGATTTAAACTGAATGGTGAGCTTTTAACATTGACACGAAGGTTAATTATGAGACAGAAGTTTAATGTGATCCACTGCAATGTAAGTAGGACTCGAACCTGCTACCCTACATTACCGCGCGGGGTAGTTCTCTCCCAACTGATGTAAGCTAATAATTCTACGCTACTAGAGCTTTTGGAATGGCTTTTTTTTACGTTTTCAACCTCCATAGATAACATATAAAGTACCACTCCCATATTCGCGCCATTTGAACATTTTAGAAATACTGAATGAACCTGCTCACAAAATAAAAAGAACATGTGTTGAGAAAAGCGACCTGTAGGCCAAAATAGTTGGCAATCTGGACATCCAAAATTCAGAAATACGAACAATTCCGAAGCTCCCAAATCCGACTACGAGATGGGACTAAAAGTGATATTAACATACAAATTACACTTAGATAAATTTATGAAACATAATGTCTAATTTTTTTAATGTAAGTACACACCACAATTTTTATATCAAACCATTGATACAAAGATCAAAGCTTAAAAAAAAATTAAATGAGTTACCTGGTGGATGAGACCGGGAATCGAACCCGGTACCTCTGGATTGCCAGTCCAAATCTTTCTACCAGGTGATTCATTTCAATTTTTCTTTAAGCTTTGATCTTTGTATTAATGGTTTGCACTTAGATAGTTCCGATGTTGCAGAATCTGTGTGACCATACTCTGTGCCGAATTGAGACGTCACAGTCGCAGGCGCAGGCGCGGCCATAGCACGCCGACATGGGAATGTTAATATGCAAACAACTATACTGACTGAGCTATACTCATACATATACATTTGTTGTGGAGAGATGGGTACCGACGGACTTTAAATATGAAAGTAATTCTAGTATCTGCGTAGACAAAGATCGACATTTAAGGTTTCTAACGAAATTTGCCTTAAATAAAATAAGTATCGGACAACCTCACACAAATCGACCTAGTCCCAAATTAAGCACAAGAAGGCGTACCTACTTGTGTTATGGGTACTAGACGACGATATACATACTTATATAGTCTTCCTGTAGACAAACTGTCATAACAGGTCCGCAGGGCTTTAGATTGTACGTAATCTTTGCTGTAAAATCCATACTAATATTATAAATGCGAAAGTGTGTCTGTCTGTCTGTCTGCCTGTCTGTCTGTTACCTCTTCACGCTTAAACCGCTGAACCGACTTAGATGAAATTTGGTATGGAGATAGTTTGAGACCCGGGAAAGGACATAGGATACTTTTCATCCCGAATAAATTTAGTGTTCCCGTGGGATGAGCGGGTAACACCGCGGGGCACAGCTAGTTAATAATAAATAAATAAATAGATAGATATAAACTTAAATACATAGAACAACCATGACCCAAGCACAAATATTCGTCTTCATCACACGATGTGCAATAAACCTTACTAAACGTAGGTACTTATCATTATGAAGTTGCTGATACTGATTATACTGTCATAATAAAGTATAATGACAGTATATTCCATAAAAGATGGTGATGGTGATTTCAAATAAACAATGCAAAGATCGATGCAAAGCATGTGGAAACATTCAGAAGGTTTGGGAGTTAGTGTGGCAGAAAGGTTAACGCGCTTGACCGGCAATCCAGAGGTACCGGGTTCGATTCCCGGTCTCTTCCACCAGGTAATTAATTTTCAATTCTTCTTTGTGCTTTGATCTTTGTATCCATGGTTAAAGATGCTGATGATATGCCAAAATATTGCTAATTTATACCACGAAGCACCATTGAACTAGTGCCAGTATTCATTCTAAAGATCGACTTCAAAATCTACGAATCCATGCCAATAAATTAATAACAAATAACACACACGTAATGTTTATAATATAACTAATAAACATTATCGTTAATCAACCTATCGCTATCAATAAATATTCGTTAATTCAATCTTCAAACGAAATCGCTAATAATTTGTTTATTCAAACTTATACCTAGAACAAACTTATCAACGATTAGCCATCTTTAGGCGAAAAACGTATTCAGTGCTTAATAAATGTCAAATCACTTACGACCTTTTCAAATAAACTCCAGATCTGTCCTCAGACCTGATTGAATATACAGTCGACCTATGATAAAAGTTCACTTAGAACCATTTCATTTTGAAACCAATCTTGTCAATTCAAATAAGTTAGACCACCTTCTGTTTGAAGGTTATTGCGACAGAGTACCAAAACGCTCAATGTTTTGGTATGCCTATTGTACATTTGTATAAATAACTATAGCAAAGTTGTATAAACACATTATATTCTTTTGAAAAGTCGTTTCTATTCAACCAACTTAACGACGCCTTTTTTATATAATTTTTTACAGGAATACGATATCAATAATCGTATTACCCTTTTTCTCTGTCTAGAACACGTTAGTTCAAATTTGAGTCATAATAAAAAGGGGCTATGGTTTGTAGTCCTATCTAAGTTGTTTTTATAGTGCCCTTTTGTAGTCCTACGTCAAAGCGAAGGGTAGAGCTGAGTATAATTAGCTTGTTCGTTATCGTGATTTCATTCGCTATTACCTATTATTGGAGGAAGGGGTTAAATACCCCACTCGCACTGAGGACTTAAAAAAGACATGGTAAAATCATAAAATTGTAAGCAAACAAAATAAAAGGACCAAATTTCAATTTTCTTCTGTCCACAGCCTTAAAAGATACATTTAGTTCTAAGTATAATTTTCTTTGGCCTTCCTTCACATAATTTTTTGCATTTCTGCACCAATAAAATTACATACTAAGTGAAATCGCTATGTATTATGTAGTGTACTTATTTCTTTATAAGCTGCAGATTCAAGGAAACGTTTCTTTAGATCCGACTTATGTAAAATACAATGTATCTTAAACATACACAATGTTTCTGTTAACAAGCTTATGTGCAGCATTAATATTAAACTTAAAAGGTAATTCACCCAGGTGGAACAAAATCAGTGGTATTACCCGCTCTTTAAACTTCCTCATCAGGGGACCTTATCACACCATCGCGACAGCTGATGTGCTTGATGAATGAACGTTTTGTGATGCTAATACTCAGATTACGCATTAAAACTACAAACGATACCACCCTCACAATGTCATACGTCCCTGGTACCTTCATCTCAATATCAACTTGATTATACAACGCTTAGAGTTGGATTTGGGTTCTATAATGGTTATATTAAGGTTGTTTAGCAGTGTTTCCAAGCAAAAAACAACATAACCCTTTACGATGTCATAAATCCCTGCTACCTTCATTTCAAAATCAACTTGAATTTACAACGCTTTAGAGTTTGGTTTGGGTTCAAGGTTGGTTCTCTAAAGGTCGTTTAGTAGTGTTATAAAGGTAATGAGATGTAGTCTAATAGTACACGTGTACGAGTCTTATCTGTGATTAGATGTCGTCAAACGCTTAAGCGGGGCTTTGTTTGTTAAGGGGTTAAATTGGACGATGATGATTTATTGGACTTGATCGGTTTAGGGTGCTTTATAAGTTGACAGTTATTTTTAATGGTGAGGAAATAATTTGTTTGTTTAACTGGATGAAATGACGATAGCAATCGCTTATGTTTTTAATTGGCAGAGTACCCCTGTTTGTTTTATAATAAAGCAAAAAGTTCAAAACGTATACGTCTAACGAGGTTCGAGCCCATGTTTTGAATGGCTCAATAACTAAGCTATCTATATATCAAAGAAGCTTTAACTTCGAATTTATATTTTAACCTCAATGATGTGTACCTATATTTTTTAAATATAATTATGTTTTAAGCTTACCCAGAAAAAAACTCGAAAAATACATTTTATTAAAACAAATTCTGTCGTTGCTACAATAAAGACGTAGAATTATGTTTTTACATTGTCATGTTTTTAAATTGAGCACTTAAAGTCCGATCCCCACTCTTCCCTCTCATTTACAAATAACGCTAAATAAAATGTCTCCGACGCGATGGGCTTGGGACCGGGTTCCAGCATAAAATGGCCTCGATGTATCTATTCTGTGTTCAGAGTTGCCAGACTAAAATGGCAGTGGGTGGGGCACATTGCTCATGGAACTGATGGTAGTTGGAGCAGAAAGGTTCTTGACTGGTGACCGCATAGCGAAAGGCGTAGGGTGGAAAGGCCTCCGATCAGATGGTCTAACGACCTGGTAAGGACCACGGCCGAAAATGAGAGTGTCGCACAACCAATCCTTGTAGAGAACTTTGGGGAAAAGGGATTTCCGATATCCCCAATGTCGCAATATCTCGTTTTTATCATAGCCATACAACGCAGTCACCGTTTTTAATTTGAGCAATCAAAATCCGATCCCCACTCATTCCCGCTCATTTACAAATAGCGCTAAATGAAACGTCACTGGGATCGGGTGCCAATATAAAATGGCCGCGATACATCACCGGTATCTGATGTGCCCGCCGATTGATTTTCGGAAATCGCCCCCGAATAACCCTCTGATAAAGTGATTTACACTTGGTGCATAGTGCCGAGGCGTTTGGACAACCAAAACGCATGGCGAATAACTATTTAGGTAAGAAAGCCTTTTTTGTCATATCAGCAAAGGACCGTGAGCCGTACTAATAATAACTAATAAAAGATCTCTAATGTCAAAAGCGTATTATACAGTAGAGGACTATCTGGCAGACAAAAATGCATGCCTGAACCAGAAACCAAGTAACTGACTCCTTCTTAGATTGTACCTGAGTAGTTCAAGGGACACAGTTCTAATCAGGAAGCATATCAAACGTACGTTAATTGTGATAAACCGTCATACTTTCCTGTTGTTACTATTTTATTCTTACAGTTTTCCCTATTTATATCTTAAAATACACTTTTCATATTTTTTCTTCGAGAGCTACGTATAGCATATTACTGTAAAAGTTAAGTACTTATCCTTTCTGAAAAAATGAATTACTGTTGAGTTTTTTGCGGCGTTTCTTCTCAACAGTCCTCTTGTATTATTTCTTGTGAAATGCCGGTAGACTCAGACATGTACAAGTGCCCTTGTGGCCTACTTGCAGAACAAAGTTCATTATTTCATTAATAACCGGTACCCCAGCGCGCCATAGTAACTAAATAGTACACTGCTTTGCTTTCTGATTTTGTTCATGTGATTCAGCACGTATTCGTTGCTAGCACGCTTTGGACGTTCAGATCGCCACACCTCATAACTCATAGGTCATGACCAATTGAGTCGTATTTTGTATGAAATGCAAGGCAATAAATAAAATATAAATTTCAGACAGTTTTTGCCGAGACCAAAAGAGAGAAGCTTACGTAAGTCGTATTTTATTCTGTGGCATGTGGCACGTAACTATAGATATCAAGAAGCGAAACTATTACCAATGACATTATCCTATATGATCTCTGGAGGACACGTAAGTATCTAAAAGTCCTTACGCATCTAGTAACAGTAATAAAAATTTAGATTTTTTAAATTTTACCGTCGCAACCGTTGGTACATTTAATATGTAGATGAGAATGACCCGCGTGACGTATCTTGTACATGTAAAAGTGTAAGTTTCATAACAAAACGTCTCGTCCACGATTACTTTTCCCGTATGAATAACTTTGTCACAAATACGATCAAGACGTTTTTTTTTTTCGAAGCAAACTTCCAAAATTGCCTGAAAATAAATTTTTAAGCGACATTGCTGGCATATTTTAGCTTCCGTGAGTCTCACGAGCGCAATCAGGCGGGCCGATTGACCCGGTAATGGCGTGATTATCCGCATTAGGCCGATTATTGCCGCCGGCTCACTACCAACCTGCGCAAATTATTTTTAATTAAATAAATAAATATCAGACAAGCTCACACAAATTAACCTTGACCCTAATGAAGCTTAAATTATGCTAATGACATATCTATAGGAGTTTTCGTTGTCCAGGAAAAGGCAAAAGAGATTTGATCACATGACGACACGGTTCGCGCATTGGTAAAGCAGCTGCTTACTGAGCCGACGCTCCTGGGTTCGAATCCCGGCCAGGGCAAATATTTATGTGACGAACTCGAATATTTGTCCTGGGTCGTGGATGTATTTATATGTATAAGTATGTTTATCCTAGTGTCCATAGCACAAGCATACTAGAGCTTACTGTGGGACTAGATTGATTTGTGTCAGGTTGACCGATATTTATTTATTTATCACATAGTCAAGCAATCGTCTGACCAGCTGAAGTCTGTTTTGGACAATACATAGCCTCATAGTAAATGTATCAGGAGCGTCCCTAACCTAACGAGATGGTACGACATCTTTTGGAGAAATCCACCAGAATGTCTAGCAAGTGACGCCATTCTTTTCATAAGTACTTCTAAAAAAGCTAGGAAGTAAATTTTTGGTATTTCAATATTTTATAACTTTTCTTATATTGGCACCTACGTCTACAAAGCGTGGTTGGGAACGCAGTTCCAAAAGCTACTATGGTTATGAAAAAAAAACTTATGACAGTTTATATTGCACTTAATATTAACGGCACATGTCTTTATGCCAAGACCACGGCAGATAAAATAACAAAAGAAAATTTAATAAATACATGTTGAAATCAGTAGAGGACAAAAGTAGTTTTTAGAATAATTCTCATACGATCTTTGTTATTAACAGCATTAAAAAAATCGTAAACGTGTTAATGAATACTAATCTTAATTAAAACCATTACTAAGTAATCTTTCGTCGTTCGCTCCGTTTTAAATTTTAACCACGTTCGTATAAAAACATAATTGTATTAAACCGGTCCGCCGGAGCTTATAATTGTAGTTTTATCACTCTTTTAGCTCGTAAATAACATAGTAATTGCTTAATTATTACAAGTACGAGTATATATGTAAGAGTGGGTATATGTTAATAGAGGTGAATTTGGACAAAGCGGGGAAAATTAAGCAGGTTATTAGTTGAAAATTACCGCGGCACGGGGTAATGTCACTGAATAGCGGGACAAGGAAACAGATCCTGACTGGATGCGCCTAATAAGCGACATTTCATTTCAAACCCAACCTTTTTCCTGATCAAATAATGTATAGACAATATTAATGTGAATATTAACGTGTTCACTTAAGAGTCGCTAAGGTGTAAAATCTTTCAAATAACGAATGGAAAGATCAACATAAAAAGCGCAAGGAATCATCTAAAGGCCTGTTGGCGTTGGGGTGGTGGAGTGGTTGACACGTTGAATCGGTAATCCAGAAGTACTGGGTTTGATTCCCGGGATCTTCCGCTATTCAAATTTTTCTTTCAGTATATCAATGGGTCAAAGGGTAGGTATTGAAATATAACCCGTTTATACTTATCGAAAATAAATAAGGATTTCATTATTAAATAAACATTTCAAAAGTTCGCATTTTAAAAGAGCGTACCTTATAAGTGTTATTATAACTAAAAAAATAGTAGGTACGCTCTTTTGGAGATCACAAGGTAGGTAGGATAATCACACAGAGGTGATGGTGATATACTCCATAAGGCGGATTAACTCCTCTTCTTGTGCGTTATAACTATGATAGTATGTCATTCGGGCTACGTTACGCATCCTACACATTTTCCTTACTTAGCAGTTTTTGAACTCTTGTGTTTCCGTGTGGGGGTGAATCTTTGATAAGTACTAAGATAAACCCTGTTGTTTCTGTTGACGTTTCGTAATCACCATCATCTGATTTTAATTGCTGTCCACAGCTGGACAGATCTGTCCTATGACATACAATTGAACCCAATTTTCGGCTTACGTCCTGCAACACAATATCTCCTGTCCTACATACGGACTACCTAGAAACAGGTTGTCCAACATGAAGTTTACGTTGCGCTCTCTCTCCTCCTGAATTCGCTGATCACATAATATAAGGACCGTTTTGTGGCATATAATCTGTATTTTAGCGATATGGCACCCCTATCCATATCCCTATCCATTGTTAGTTTAAAAAAGCGCATATTAGTAAAGTTAAAAATCGAGCTGTGAGTTATCGTGTCTTTTAAATAGCTAAAAAAGCCAAGTGAATGTCACATTCAGCGACATTATGTACTCGTTGGGAGGACACCGGGGGCCTCCCCCCTCGACCGCCGGGGGTCGGCCGGGTTGCCTTAATTACCGCCGCCTTTATAGTTTTAATGAGTTCATTTCGGCCCGGCCTAACAAGCGGCGAAATGCCTATTTAAAGCAATTTTGAAATTAATAACGAAAGGACGGGGAGGTGTCGATGTTGGTTTTTGATTTAGTTTATTATATGAAAGTAAATTCCTACTCGGCGGCCAATCGAACACAAAGCCACCGCCGCGACTGATCGTAGCTCCTAATGATGAATCGCGTACCGATTCGAAACATGCCCAGCGATATTCAACTTCTACGACCGTTTCGTATGTACCTATTTTAAGAAACTCACGGGAGTTTTCAATATAAAAATAGGTACTTATCATAATGTATAACAATGGTAAACTATCATCATCGTCCGTTTCAATTGCGCATTCAAACAAATCCTTGACTTTTCATCTATTGTAATGAATTTTAGTGAGACGGGTCTCTAATGACTACCATAAAACTTAAAGACAAAAACTAATAAGTAAGTACCTATTTTGTTAATAATTTTTATTAGTTAGATTTTTCGACAAAGACCAAAAACATTCAGACAAATTTTAATTTAGTAAGTTAGGATGGTACAACTCACTCTATACAAAAATGTATGAAAGTTTCCGATGTGTGACGACAAAAAAAAAAGTTTCCTTTTATTTTACCGCTTTTTTTTAATCACACAACGGAACTTTTCCAATCACTTTTTGTTCTCGTTTAGTATGTAAGTGTCTCGTTTAGTAGCAGTAACTACGCCTTAGTTTCGTGAAATATTTTCGTCCTTCCCTTTTCTCAGTGAAAGTTTTGGAAATGAACCAGAAGTGCGAAATATCGATACTCGGAACATCACTAGAAAATTTTATCTCCCTCAACTCGCCGCCGACTTGACTATTTAGTCGATATTAATTAAAAAGGGGTCCGTACAAGTTAATATTAAAGAAAATTAAGCAATCTCCGCCTACAGAAGTTTCTAATGAATTTTCAGACAACAAGCCAGCCAGCCGTTAAAGCTTAGTCTTTTTAAGCGGTTTCATTTTGTTTAAAATTAAATAAAGTTTCTGCGGTCGACGCAAAAAGATAATGATGCTGTTATTTTGGGGCTTAGTGACAGTGCTTCGGGTATATTTACTGTCTAATTTAGCTTTTATGTACGCTGGGAGTAAATACCTATCTTCATAAAGAAGTAAATTTGAAAATGAATTCACTCACGGTAACATGTTTAGTAGGAACTTAGAATACGCTTGGAACGAGAGTTTTCATACAACAAATATGCAAAAGATGAAGCCAGTTTTGGTTTTATGTGTGCGTGTCTACGAACCAATCATAGAGACGTTTTGCTTGTGATATTGACGTTGTGACAGATGCGTACATGGACGAAACTAAGCCCGTGACCGTGACGGCCCGTGGCTTACCTAAACTGGCTTCACTTTCAAGCGCTGAGGGTTTCCAGGCGTATTTATTCTAAGAGTAGGAATCCTTTTTTGGGACCGAATTCACTTTGCTTTGTACCAATATGTATTTCAAGGTAGTTTGTGGCCGTAGTTAATAATGCACACGATACCCGTTGAATCCCGTTGTTTGTTAGAACAAAGCGAAGTGAATTTGGCTTCCAAATAGGATTCCTACTTTAAGAATAGTTCATATCACATACCAAGGTCCGATTCCACTAGAGAACGCTATTAGGCGTTAACAATGAAACAAAAGACAAGGATAAGAATTTTACTGTTTGGTAATAACGATATGCGTCAATTTGATAAGCTGAGTTCATGATCATGATGTAGGTAATTAGTCAACAACAGATAAATGCATCTGATCTCATTTTGTAGTCTCATCTCAAGTGTAATCGGGCCTGGGTATAAGAAATAAACTATACCTAAGGAACGGCACGGCACAGACTGACTGAAAATGCATCGATTAAAAACTTGTTTCAAGTGTTATTTTCGCAAGGTGCACAAAGGATCAAGACCACGTGTATAGTTTATATGGTTAATTTCATATACCAAGGCCGGATTTTCCTTGACACTACACAACAAGAATTTTTAGCTATCCTTTGTTGACTAATTGCTTTAGGATTTCAAATTGGCACGTGCTGTTATTACAAAACAATAAAGTTCTTATCCTTACCTTTACGCTTGCATTGACCTCCTTCAGTACCTCCATGACTTTCCGTAGTAGCTCAACGTGCTCCTCATAGTTTGCAGAACAATATCAGCAAGATATGCCCAAATTTTGTCTTCTTTAGACTGAAAGAGTATGTCCATCGATCGCTGCTGTGTCTGTGATGCATTGACAAGTCCAAATGGCATAACCTTGAAGTGAAACAATCCTCTACCTGGTAGTGCAAACGCTGCCCATATCTATATCATTAATTACATCTTTTATTCTATTGTTACTATTGTGACATTCCCGAGTGAAATCCGACCTTGGTATATGAAATTAACTATACCAATTACGTGATGTGATATGTTATTTACTTGCTGAAAAAAGCTAATGCTATTTGAATCGTCATTCTGCGAATATGAGTATCTCTCTAAACCCAAGGGACTTATATTCGCAGCCGTTCTGTTTATTTCGTCTGTTTGTTTGGTTCGTTAACCAAATCATCCTAATTTGCACACTTTAATCCTACGCCTCAAAAATACAATCAATGTATCAAAACAATCCCTATTTAACGTTTAGAACAATATTATCTATTCTGCACCTTAAACACAAATATCAAAACCATAATCATTTTAACAAACATAACTCCATAAATCTTGCCACATATTCATATGAAAAACTACACTTCCAAGCAACTTTCAACTTTACTTCTTTCATTTAAAACCGTATTTTCTTTAATATCATCCTCGATGTTGTAGAAAATACTTCAGTAACAATTGGACATAAACGTGCTTTATACATAATAAAGTTAAAACCTTTTGTTTCTGAGTTAAAGAGCTGGCGACAGAGTTTAACCGATTCCAAACCGACATAAGTATGTAACAAAATAATGCAATTACGACCTTTTGGTGTGTGTTGGTAGCTAGGGTTGGGGGAGTGTAATGGGCCCGCAATTATCACCCTATTAAGCAGTTTAGGGACGCCATTCGGTGTGATGACCCTGCGGGGACCCTGCTGTAGTATAGGAGTAGGTGTTTATAGGGACTTGTACAAATGCTATATGTGTAGGTTGATTCTGGCTTGGGACCGTTTTTTACGGAAGGGGTAATGATAGGTACATTACATACCTAGGGCGGTGAATTCGTGAATGTCCCAGATCGCAGGTGTTAATAAATACGCGATCTGGTTTCCGTGACCGTGAAACCGTAGTTTGTCTAAAGTTTTACGTCTTGCCTTGGCCAGGAAGTGGGATTTTCTCCCCATGGGCAGAAAATCCTACTCCCACTTACTGGGTGACTGGCTTAGGGTGACAAAAAATATATATACATAGTTACGTCTTCATTGCATATTTGGTACGTGTGTAGCTGTAGATGCCTTCTAAATGTACGAACCTTGTAACTGGTTACTGAATTTTTTTATATTTATGTATTCGGATTCGAATACTGAGAAAGCTATTATTGATTGCTATTATTGAATTTTATTAATTATTGTTCGTTCAATTTAACACATACTTTGTTTATTGGTCTCGTCGGCAATGTTGTGTGAAAAAAGAATTTAGTATTACTGATTTTTTTTAAGTAATTGGTTATATTTTTGAAATTTCATTAGCTTAGCATTTATTCCGAAGACATATTTTTTTAGTTAATTTAGCGTTTTTGAACTGGTATAGCTAAAAGAACAATGAATTTCAACTTCCTATAGTACCTACAGGCTACTCGTTTCAAGAAATTCCTACTTTTTGTATGCAAAACATTTCATTCCTCTATTTTCTTACAACAAACAGTCCCTATCTACGACTTATCAGATCCTCGTAAGAAAAGAATGCTAGTATGCAAATTGAATGTGGTTGGCACCACTCCTTCTCGTCGCACCATACAATAAGCAACCAACTTTTTAACACACTAGGTTGAATTTCCTTGGAAAAAAATCAGGGATTTGTTACGTTTTGTTATGGGTATGATGAACCTATTGTTATGACTTCATTTTGCTGCGTTTTTTTCTTTTGGTATTGATTTAAAGTAGTAAGTGGGAACGCTAAGAATGTTTACGACCGGGAATGTAACAAAAGGCGGAATTTCGCGGTTTCTCGTGTGGTATCGGTAAAATAACGTTATTTGGATATTTTGAGACGGTAACAAATAAGTATTTGTTAAAAATCCGAGAATATACCAGTAACTCTATACCTGACTGTTTACTTATACGTATGGAATATATTCCGAATTATTTTAATTCACGGAATATAGACATGATACCACATCATTCTTCCCCTGGAATGTTTGTCACCTAGTGTATGTAGACCTATCTTTCTATAAGTACGAGTATGTAAATTTTTGATAACATGGCTTTTGTACTGATAGTGACTTTTAGGCTTTCTGTAGATTTTTAAGATAGCTGTCCTGTCATAGCAGTCACGTACACGGGTTCGCATCCCGGTCAGGGCAAATATTTGTGTGATGAACTCGAATATTCGTTATTGGATCATGGATGCCAAACCTGGGACCGCCGGCTCAGTAGGCACTGTGCTTACAAACTGCGTCAACCGCGTCGTTGAAATAAAATATTTATTTATAACTATTATTTCATTCAAAATAGAAGACTATATGTATAAGGAATGCTCATAAAACAAAGCAATCACGCGATTATCGTCAGTCGTTTATAGCAAATTGCCTTCTGCATGTTATCACGAAGCTATGCAATCGGCGACAACGACCTCAATCATTATGTACTACTAATGAAAAAGAGTCACAAAAACGCTCAAGATAGTCCAAAAGGCATTAGTGGGTATACGCTAGCAGTTTCCATGTGCATCAGAAACGTTGAAATCCGCAGGAGGATCGTTCTACGTGGAAGATTTTTGGGGGAAATCTTTTCCCTTCGCCTTAGATTATTATATTTAAAATACAAAGCTGTGATTTCCTTGCGAAAAATATGACAAAATAACGCTATAAAAATGATAATAAACATTTTAAAAGTCAATAACCCAAATTCTGCATATGAAAATTACCAGTTTAACATTTTGTAGAAAGGCAATAAAAAGGCGACATGCAATTTTTCCACGGAGTTATGTAAGAATATTATGTATATTATATGTATTTTTATAATATTGTGATATTTTAATAATGGGCGATTTAATGTTTTGATTTTTTGGTCACCCAACGCAATAGTTACTAATATTTACACAATTATAATTATTGGAAACTTTAAAATATTACAGGAAAATACTTCCTTAATTTAGGCCCGGGGTCTAGTATATAGATAAATTGAATATTATAACAATTGTTCGTCTGGTACATTAAGGTCTATGGTCATGGAATATTATCAAGTCAAGTAGGATCGAGGCATGCGAAGAATCCCAGCTATTGGTCAAAGGGGAACTTTGGACTTTGGCTACATTTGGTGAAACGCCATCCCATGGCTGTAGCTAAGTGGGTAGTATAAATATTACAGTGTACGTGGAGCGAGGCTAACGCGCTGGACCGGTAATCCAGAGGTACCGGGTTCGATTCCTGGTCCCTTCCACCAGGTAGCTCCTTTTTCAATTTTTCTTTAAGTTTTGATCTTTGTATTCATGGTTTAAGTATAAATATTACATATTATTATGTAAAGTAAAGGAATGCGTTTGACCATAAGATAAGTGGTCTGGATACAAGTGGGTGGCAGTATCGTAATGGTGCTGGTATATTATCTTTAGGTATTTTCATGGACGCTTTTATAGCATTGCTATTGGAATAATTTCGTCGATAAGTGTATATTTTACATACTTAAGTGTGACATAGGTATTTAGAAGTGCTCCGTAGAAATTGTAACAGGTGTACTATTAAAAATAGCACTAACTATAATGTTAAGCAAAACTGTGCTTAGAGAAGAAACTATGATAGTATGTGAGGTAATACTATCATATCATACCTTAGTAACTTTGGAATATACTAATTTTATATTTCTGAATATCACAAGTTTGAATAATTGCCGTCTGTAAACACAATAAACAACTAAAACAATTTAACGGATCATTATTCAGATTAAGCTAATGGAACAGTTTTTTTTTATATTTAGGACCCTGACGGCTCTATTATCCTTCCAGAGCGAAGCCCCGCTGAGCTAAAATTAAAAACGAATTTATTGTCTATTAACGTCAATGGTATGCTTCCGTGTTTTTTTATTTAAGAGTTTGGAATTAATTTTTAACTTTTAAACGATTGGTTTATTTTTAGGTGTAGAAATTATTTATTAAGCTTTATTAAGGTAATCATGAGTTTATATTCCTGTTCATATTACACAGTAATAAACTGATCACAATCCTCAAAGCGAAGGAAGCAACAAAGTGACGTCGATTGGAAGACCTATCTCAGCCCATTTTTTAAAACAAAATAAATAAATATCGGACATTCTAAGACAAATCAAACTAGTCCCACAATAAGCTTTAGTAGGCTGTAATAAGTAGGCTAAAAAATATCCGAGCGTTGTATTTTTTTACGAGGGCATATACGTTCAAAAATGTATTTTTCTTTCGTACCTATTATAACAAAAATAAAAAACATAATATTGATAATTTAAACCAATTTCAAGTGCATAATATTAATTCTCCCTGAGTTCTAGATAGTAACATGGCTATTTCATGCTTTCATTGCGTGGAGTTGAAAGTAAGTTGAAAACAAAGCATTTTTCTCCGTGATTATTCCAAAATCGAGTAGTTTTTGAAACAAAAATAATCAAACTTCAAATTGTAGGTTTCAAATTTATACCAATAAATTGTAATAGCCTTGTTCTAAGTAGTAACATTCACAACATGTTCAGAGACATGCTTGATCATAGAGAAAAATATCTAAAACAAGCATTTTTGAACGGATAAGGAGCCTTATAAATACGTTCCGTGTATTAAAGAAAAAATAGGGTTCAGCGGAAGAAGCGGAACCTTCTAGTATTAAAATAAAAATGTTCGATATTAGGTATTATGTGGGCACTTATAAAACAAAACACTTACGTTAGCCGGAGGCCCCGCGGCGAGAAAATTGCGCTCGAATTGGCCCCCCGCGCGCACACATTAACTTTACCGACTTTGTGTAATTTGCAGTAAAACGCTGATTTGGGTAATGGTTTTTATTTGGATTTATTGCGGAGATTATTATTAATATTATATAGCTTATAAATTATAGCCTAAGAAGTTGCGGTTATGCCGTAGAATAGTGGCGCTTCAAACAGCTTTCATATGACAATAATGTGCGTACGTCATATATGTATATGCACCGTGTCCATTATAAATTGTCAATAGTGATATGTCATCAACTAAATTAATAAAAAATTAAAAATTTAAAACACCCCCGACACAAGTAGCTTGTCATCATGAGACCCTGTTTTAATGTGTGATATAGAAAATGCTACTAAAACTGAACATAAAAACAAAATTTGGAATTCCTAGCTTCAATATTGAATGAGAACCAGTCGCTTGTTCCACTAAAAGCTGAATATCTTGGAGACGAAAGCTCCGATTTTCATTAAACAAAGCTAAGAACCATCTCGACAAACCATGCTTTCTATTAAAAAAACCGCACTCAAATCGGTCCACCCGTATGGGCGCTACGATGCCACAGACAGACACACAGATACACAGATACACATGTTAAACTTATAACACCCCTTTTTTTTCGTCGGGGGTTAAAAACCGTTGTTTACCGGAATACTGCTCATTGCTGAATCCTTCGTTCTTCTTGCGAATTGAAAAAAACTTGACTTCCACCACTGTGGATAGTTTTGGCTTTATTATGCAAAAAATACTTGAAATTTGCGGAATATTCAGTCCTGTTTTCTCTTTACAAGTGACATGCACTGACTTTCAACGTCAGTTACCAAAAAATTGTCGTTGCCAGTAAAATAAATTTGTACTACACCTACCACTAAAAATATAAAAATATGCTATATAGCGTGGGCTAAAAATCAACTTATTTGTGAGTTTTTTTATATGTTTGTTAATTCGTCACGCTCAAACGGCTCAACCAACTTTGATAAAATTGGGCATGGATGTATCTGACACTCTGGATTAACTGATAGGCTATCTCGAATAAATACATGTAATGTTCCCGTTGGTTCAGCGTATAACACCGTGGAGCTAAATTAAATAAAGCAAATATATTCAATTCTAATAACAAAATAAGTCTTCTCGTCTATAAAAAAAATCGGTTTAATTTTCAACTGTTGCTTCGGAACCCGAACTTTGCTTTCCAGCTAAGTCACCTCCATTTTCACATGCTTTTATAGTAAGAGTGCTATCCACAGCATCTACTAAGGTCACCCTGCGTAAATCACCCAGGTATATTATTTATATTAGACGAATATGCCCATCAAAATCATCCAGGCTTCAATATAGGTAAAACAAATTCTGTGGCACTCACAACTCAACCGGAACTAACACACAAAACTGCCACACACACACACACACACACACACACACACAAACACAAATAAACGACGCGTGGACCGCACAATATTTTATTAACTCTGCATCAATGAACAGATAATAACTGTTTAATGGACATCAATTTATCTCCCGCTAACACCAAATGCAAACAACATCTGATTAACAACAAAACAAACGATTCCCAACCTTATAGCTCTCATTTTAAGATCTAACCCATGTTTTAGAGGACGCAAATGTTAAAAAGTTATTAGGTTCTTAGAGTCATATCATAGTCATATTTGAATCGCATTCCATGATTCGGCAGTTTCGTTCAAAGCAAAGATGGACCACCAATGAGCGGTTAAAAACGTATTAGTGATGTGTAACGTCGATTGAAAAAGGATAACTATATTGACTATCGATACTTTATTGAGTTTTATTACGGTATTGGTTACATGTTTGTACTGATGCTGATATTGAACCTTAAGCGTTCCGTGGCTTTTATTTGCTTACAATTATCCTCTAAAGAAGCTCATTGTTTAGTGTTCGCATCAACTATTTACTTATAAATTTATTTTTCATTACAAAAACCCTTTAACGAAGGTGCTGTAAGGGTGGCCAAAACCCAGTAAAAGTTAAACAATCACTGAAATGAGTAATAATCCAAAATACGCACCTACAATTAAATTTTTACTCAGGAACGATACAATATACTCGAAAAAGGTAAAAAATATGCAAAGCCGATTTCAATTAAGTAACTTGATGTCGATAATAAGAATTAAAAATATTTCCTTTATCCTCCAAGTGCCTAAGTACCGAACTATATCTATCGATAATTAAGACTTATTGAACCGGGTCTATCGCGATATTTTGACAGACGTACCCAGTACGCCTGGGACCACGGCACGTGAAACCGTGTTGAAACGTCAGGCAATGAAGGTAAATCAAAATATCGCGATAGACCCGGTTTTATAAGTCTTAATTATGAGTTCAAACCGCGAGAGTATAAAGTGTTAAGTATATCTATCGATGTCGATACCACCAGCAGTTTCACATCACTGGTTAACACTAAAAAGCGATCCCGATGCACAATCAGCACACATTGATTCCTTTATGCCGTGGAGTGATTTATTGACCGTCTCTGTCAACACCGCTGGCACTTTACACCGAGGTGAATACTTCATTTGATCCGGATTTTTATCGATAATAAAACGTTGTTGAGCGCGTCTCTAATTTTGGATTGATGATGAATAACAAGGTAAAAAATAAGCGATATTAGTTTGGTATTTGCTTCTTATTGTAAATCTGATGATATATACTTATCAGTGATAAGGTACCTGTTGAATACAGACCCTTACAATATAAATAAATAGTTATAATTGCTTAATATAGGTTAAGATAACGATGACCCATTTTTACATGATTATATAACGAGATAACGTAATGACGTAATATTGTGTAATTACTTACCCTTTTTGTCCAGATAAAGGACAATAGCTATTGTGTAATATTATTACTTCCGGGCATCGTTATTATGTATGCAACTGTTTTATATTATAATTATTTTTAAGGTGTTTAATTAGGTGAATTACTCAATCAGAGAATAGTTATAGTATTAAGTAAAATCACATTATATTATTAAAGATGATTATCAAATTAGCTTAGGTGAACCACTTCCTAACCATAGGCAAAAACTGGCTATTTCTTTATCTCCTTTCGTATCTCTTATTTACGTAAGCCATGAAAGTAACCTTGAATGTTGTTGACCTACATTTCATGCCGCTTACGTAACGAAGGGAAAATATCGTAGTTCCAATTAGAATCCAATACGCATAGCCAAAATATTTGGTGATAATCATAAAAGTTGTCAGATCTCAGGTATAGATATAAGATGAAGGTATAATAATAAATAAACGCTTAATAACATGACTTATTATTCCCCATTTTTGAGATCTGACTAACTGAAATACATATGTAAACATTTTGTATGTACCATTAATAAACATGAATATTTTATAAATAAATTCGTGAAATAAGCTAGATGAGCGCAAGCGCGAATAAACCACGCCCCCGTACATCTTATAACTCTGATTCGGTCTATCAAGGACGGAATAAAGATGGCGGGCGCAAAAAGTGGGTCAGTGTCACAGCAAGCGTCGCCCAGCTCTCATCTCGCTCCAGTTCACCTTATGAAGAAAGAAACAGTATCTTTTTATTGTGCAACCCAGTCTCAAGTATTATACAGTCCAATCATGCAGAACGAGTCGCCAGTAGCAAGTCAGGCCATTCGTTTTAATGGTCCCTTCGAGTAGCCGGATCAAGAATCAACGCAACAATTACGTCAATCGCCAAGTGTTTTGCGAATTTTCGCGACACTCACAAGTGGTCTCTGTCTAACAGAGAAATTCGGACCGCAACTTTAGTTGCGGTTATGCTGCATTTCAACAAGTAACACTAGTGAAAGTTGAAATTGCAGTCGTCGTTTTGTAATCGTGCAGGCTAGTGCTTTCGAGCGCAGGCAGCCCTTTACTGCGACACAGACTGAGTGACGGTCGAGCCTTGTCGGTACTCTTAACGAACGTGAGCGGTTCACTTAAATGTGTTCAGCTATTGATCTGTAGAGTACTGGGCGGCGCTCTGTAGACACTCATGCACCGAACCCCCTAATTTCAAAAGAGAATGCGCGAGCGCACCTGGTGTCCAGCTAATTCTCAAGTGAAAACTGGTTGGGTCAGTTGCAAAACAAGCGGCAGTGGACCTTGCGGTGTTAAACCCACAGAGTGTCGTACTTCGTGAGTTCTCGGACGCGCTCACCTTTCCACGGTGGTGGATCGTACAGTCCGGCCGTGAATACGGTTCCACACTTCCCCAAGTCCTAGCTGGATTCCCCACATAGTGTGTCCAGTTAGGCCACAGGGCCCAGTAGGTCGCACGGAGCCAGCTTATCAGGGAGCTGGACCCGATGCTAGGTTGTTAGGAAGTGGTTCATTAGGGAATATACGGTCGGATAAGTGTTTTTGTGTTTTGTGTATAAATGTGTAAATTGTGTTTTTTAATTTCGCGTAAATAATTGTGTTTAAATTTTCGCGCAAATAACTGTGTTTTTGATTTCGCGTAAATAATTGTGTTTAAAAATTCGCGTAATAATTGTGTTTAATTTGAATTGTTTGATTAGTTCCGTGTTTAAAGAAGTGTTTTTGTTTTATAATTGTTTTAATTGTGATCAATGTCAGTGCGTTCAAGTTGATTCGTTTCGTTTATTTTGTTTGTTTAAGTGTTAATGTCCGTACCGGAGATTAACGTAAGGGTTTTGCGCTCGGGAAAGCGAACACCTTCGGTGTCTCCAGTCAACATGTCGGTTACCGGCACCCCGCCGTCGGGGTTGACTACTTCGAACGAAACGAACACTTGGGACAAGGACGTTGAAAGTGCAAATAAAAATACGAGCAGTGACGCAAAGGCAAAGGCCACCGCGAGTCAGGAAACATTAACGCCAAAAAACGTAACTCACGCGCAAAAAGAGGCTCCTCCAGCCACGGATAATGCAAGCATCTCTGTGCTTATGGCAGAATTAGAATTAAGGAAGGCGGAGTTGATCCAGGCTAGGGCAGTATCGGCGGAAGCTCAGACTAGACTAGAAATCGCCAGGCTAGAGGCAGCTAGGTCTAGTAGCAACACGTCGCGGGACTGTGATAGGAATTCTCGTGTAGAGGGTTGGATTCAACAACAAAACGTCACTAATTTGCCCGGGGTGCGCATTAGGGAGCCGCGTAATGAGATCACGTACGATCAGTTTCAGAACAAGGATCTTGAGTTAATGTCACACAGGATAGAGACCGCGGTTACTCGTAAAAATGCACCAATTATACAACGGAACGTACCGGAGCTATCGCATTTCTCTGGGGCACTCACAGAGTGGATCCCCTTTAAAGCCGAATATTTAGACACCGAGTCGCTATTCACAGACGTCATGAATGTAGCTAGAATACGACGTAGCTTGCGAGGCGACGCGAGGAACGCGGTAAAATCAATTTTGTATACAGTATCGGACCCGAATGAGATAATGGATTTGTTAGAATTGCAGTTCGGCAATCCTGAGGCTATCATTTTAGCCGAAATCGAGGAGGTCAAACGTTTGCCTAAATTGACCGAAGATTGCGCCAATATTATCTCATTCGCGGGACAGGTAGCTAATGTAGTTTCATGTATCAAGGCGTTGAAACAGGATCAGTACTTGTTAGCCCCCGAACTAGTAGGTAGGTTAGTCGAGAAGCTAAATCCCATTTTGCGGTACGAATGGAACAAATATCGCGTGGCGAACTCCTCTATACCTACTCTAGTAGCATTATCGACATTTTTAAACGACACCAGTAGAGCTTCGGGTTTAACTCGTAGGCCGATAACGCGACAACAACGTAACCCGGTTCACACAACTAGGTTAGCCCGGCGTAGGTCTAGGTCATCGTCTCGATCGCTAAGCAGGGATAGTGTAGGATCAGACGTCAATCACAGCGTTAACACCCATAGAGTCGTAAATAGTAGGAAAAATGTCGATAAACCTAGGCACACGGTAGCTCAGGTAAATAGTAGACCGCAAAACAAGCCGAAAAAATCCACACAGCACGCACCGGCACAGACTCGCGAAAATTCGAATAAAAAATGCACCATTTGCAACGGCGATCATACGGTAGCTAAGTGCGCGGATTTTATTAAATTATCCGTAGATGATCGCTGGGCAAAGGCTAAGGAGTTTAAACTGTGTTTTAGATGCTTAAATTTCGCTCATAAAAAGCCGTACAGGTGTGCGTACGTGCCGTGTGGACACGGAGGCTGTGAGGCAGGTCACAATAAGTTATTACACGGAGTGTCACGGGACACCCCCGCGCCGAATAATGTAGCTAGGATTAATCACGTAAGGCGGCCAGCAACTTATTTAAAGATAGTACCCGCTATTATTAGCGGCCCGTTAGGATCGCAGGAAATCTTATGTCTACAAGATGACGGCAGTAGCTTAACAATTTTGGAGCGCAGTGTAGCCGAAAGAATCGCTCCGCTCGGCGCGACTGAGAAACTCCTTATCGAAGGGGTTGGCGGATGCGTAATAAACGAAAGCGAGTCATACCGTTTAGAACTAACAATACAGGGCAAATATCGTAGAAACATTGAGAAAATAAATGTATGTACGATTGATAGTTTGAACTTAGGTACTCAACGCGTAAATAAAGAGTTGATCGATAGTTGCCCACACCTGTTACCTATAAGTGATCAATTGTGCTATGATGAAGGCACGCCTAAACTATTAATAGGCCAGGACAATTGGCACTTATTAGTGACACAAAATGTTCTAAGCGGTAATAAATCGCAGCTGATAGCTAGTGAGGGTCGATTAGGGTTTAGCGTACACGGTTCAATGTCTATACCCAGGTCTCTGGTAGGTTATGTAAATCACGCGAGGTGTAGTAACGAACAGGACATGTATGACTTAATAAAGCAACATTTTAGCATAGAATCGTTAGGTATAGAGCCGCGAATACCTAAATCGGACCCCAATCAGCGCGCATTAGACATCCTAAACGCGACATGCGCTAAAATACCAGATGAGCGCCGCTACGAAATAGGACTTCTCTGGGCGAGTGATGATGTGATTTTGCCTAACAATAAGCAACAGGCGCTCAACCGGTTGTATAGTTTAGAAAGAAAATTAGATAAAGACGCGGCGTTACGGGTCGAGTATTCTAAACAAATACAAAATTTATTAGACAAAGATTACGCGGAGAAAGTAGAAAGCGTCTCGTCATCCTCGCGAACGTCGTACTTACCGCATTTTGCGGTAAAACATCCGCAAAAACAACGTGTTCGAGTTGTTTTTGACGCAGCTTGCAAGTATAACGGTGTTAGTCTGAACGACGCTCTGTTAACAGGGCCGGACTTACTTCAGTCGTTATTCGGTGTCCTTATAAGGTTTAGAGAGGGTCGTATTGCCGTTATTTCGGACATTCGCGAGATGTTTTTGCAGATACGAATCATTGAAGCTGACCGTAACTCACTGATGTTTCTGTGGAGGGGAGATGATAGACAAGGCCCAGTCCAAGAATATCGCATGAAAAATCTCTTTTTCGGCGGCTCTTCAAGCCCAACAACAGCGATATTCGTTAAGAACAGAAACGCAGAGAGTCACGCGAAGCAATACCCACTCGTATATGAAAAAACTATAAATAGCTTCTACGTCGATGACCTGTTAGCTAGTTTCGATGACAGGCAGGAGGCAAAGCGTTTAGTAACCGACATGAGTAAGGTATTCAAGGAGGCGTCCTTTGAGTTGTGTGGGTGGGCGTCAAACGACCCCGAGGTACTAGGCGACGTAGTGGACGTCAAAAAAGACGAGACTACGCTGTTAGGAAAGTGTGACTATGAACGAACATTAGGAATGTTATGGCATAATTCTCGCGACACGATAGGTTTCAATGTAAACTTTCGAAACTTACCTCCGGAGATAGTAGAGGGCCAAAAAATACCTACGAAACGCCAAGTAACTAGCGGTGTAATGGGTCTGTTCGACCCGAACGGTCTCGTCTCGCCCGTCAGCATTGCGGGCAAGACATTAATTCAAGACATGTGGCGTCTAGGTATAGATTGGGATCAATGCATATCACCGGAGCTAAACGAGAAATGGCGTTCGTTCATAGAAAACGTAAATAAGTTACGTAACTTAGAGATACAGCGTTACGTCATAGCCCCAACTAGGCAGGTAGTTTTACACACGTTCTGCGATAGTAGCGAGACAGTCTACGCAACCGCTGTGTACATGGTAGGGTCAGACGAAAAAGGCGAGAAATACTCAACGTTGGTAGCCGCGAAGGCTCGAGTAACGCCATTAAAGAAAATTAGCATACCTAGGCTAGAACTGCAGGCGGCAGTCTTAGGTTGTAGACTAGCTCAATCGGTTAAAAAGGAGACTAGTTACAACGTAACGAGTTGTCATTACTGGACAGATTCGAAAACTGTGCTAGCCTGGATCAAGTCAGACCCTAGGACATTCAAGTCATTCGTCGCGCATCGTCTGTCAGAAATCGAGGACAGCACGCTGCCCAGTGAATGGCACTGGGTGCCAACCGCGCTGAACGTCAGCGACGACGCGACTAGAAACGTACCTATAAATTTCGATAAAAATCATAGATGGTTCCACGGACCCGAATTTATCAGATTGGATACAGATAAATGGCCGACTGATGGATGCGCGTCCGCCGAAACGTCAGACGCGTGTGAGGAACGAATTGCAAAAAAGGTTTTAGTCGTAACTAGGCGCGATAAATTTGCTCACTTACCGGACGTAAACAAGTACTCGAAGTACTTGCGCCTGTTACGCGTCACTGCTCGTATCCTGCTAGCCGCCCAAATGTTTAAGGCTAAATTGTTAAAATGTAACGTTGACAAAAATGTAAATAACGAACACATTAAAATCGCCGAACTATTGCTCTTAAAGCGAAGCCAGTACGAGTCGTTCTCCGAGGACATCGAGCGTCTTAAGGCTGGGCGGCCAATCCCTAAGAAATCAACGTTACACAGACTAGCAGTAAAGATCGACAGACACGGCACATTACTACTCGACGGGCGAATCGACAGAAGCGAGAGTATCCCAGTCCTACATGCCAAAGAGTCATTCACGAAATTAATTATAGCACACTACCACGCTATTTTTAATCATGGCAATCACGCTACTGTTATGAACGAGTTGCAGAAATCGTTTCATATAGTAGGACTGAGAAGCGCTTTGAGGTACATAGCTCACACATGTCAATGGTGTCGAGTGTATAAAGGAAAGACTCCGAACATACCTCTCGGTGACATACCGCCAGAAAGGCTCGCAGTTAATCAACCGGCGTTCACGGCGACAGCTTGCGATTACTTCGGCCCCATGCACATAACCATCGGGAGGAGGAGAGAAAAGAGATGGGGAGTCTTATTTACTTGCTTAACCACAAGAGCAGTACACTTAGAACTCGCAGCATCCCTATCTGCATCTTCGATGATACTAGCATTACGCCGCATGATGGCTAGACGCGGCACTCCGACAGTGTTCTACTCGGACAATGGTACAAATTTTATCGGCAGCGAGAGAGAGATAAAAGATGCTGCAGAGTCGATCGACACCGAGATGCGAGCCTACTTAGAAAACAAGCAGATAATTTTCAAACGAATACCGCCCGGGAACCCATCGGCCGGAGGTGCCTGGGAGAGATTAGTCGGGTCGGTGAAAACCGCTTTGCGTGTTACTTTGAAGGAGAGATCGCCGTCAGAAGAAGTCTTGCACACACTGCTTTTAGAGGCCGAGCATGTTGTCAACTCGCGCCCCCTGATACCCGTAATGCCGTGCAGTAAACAAGAGGCACTGACCCCCAACCACTTTTTATTGGGCCGGTCAAACGCCATGTCACCATTCGGGTCTTTCAGCGACATTACACTAAACGAAAAGTCGTGGAAAGCAGCGCAAGTACTAGCAGACTCTTTTTGGAATCGATGGGTGAAAGAATATCGACAATCTCTACGTCCACGAGTAGTCAAGAACGCCCCAGCTAGTAACGTGAAAATCGGCGACATCGTTATAATCGCAGATGGCACTATGCCCAGAGGTTCATGGCCGAGAGGCGAGGTCGTAAAAATCTATCCCGGACCAGATGGCAGAGTTCGTGTAACCGAGATAAGAACGACAGCAGGATTAATACGCCGCCCAGCCTCTCGTCTCATCGTAATTCACACACATTAGTTTATGGTGTTCGCACACGTTGGGGGGAATGTTGAATACAGACCCTTACAATATAAATAAATAGTTATAATTGCTTAATATAGGTTAAGATAACGATGACCCATTTTTACATGATTATATAACGAGATAACGTAATGACGTAATATTGTGTAATTACTTACCCTTTTTGTCCAGATAAAGGACAATAGCTATTGTGTAATATTATTACTTCCGGGCATCGTTATTATGTATGCAACTGTTTTATATTATAATTATTTTTAAGGTGTTTAATTAGGTGAATTACTCAATCAGAGAATAGTTATAGTATTAAGTAAAATCACATTATATTATTAAAGATGATTATCAAATTAGCTTAGGTGAACCACTTCCTAACCATAGGCAAAAACTGGCTATTTCTTTATCTCCTTTCGTATCTCTTATTTACGTAAGCCATGAAAGTAACCTTGAATGTTGTTGACCTACATTTCATGCCGCTTACGTAACGAAGGGAAAATATCGTAGTTCCAATTAGAATCCAATACGCATAGCCAAAATATTTGGTGATAATCATAAAAGTTGTCAGATCTCAGGTATAGATATAAGATGAAGGTATAATAATAAATAAACGCTTAATAACATGACTTATTATTCCCCATTTTTGAGATCTGACTAACTGAAATACATATGTAAACATTTTGTATGTACCATTAATAAACATGAATATTTTATAAATAAATTCGTGAAATAAGCTAGATGAGCGCAAGCGCGAATAAACCACGCCCCCGTACATCTTATAACTCTGATTCGGTCTATCAAGGACGGAATAAAGATGGCGGGCGCAAAAAGTGGGTCAGTGTCACAGCAAGCGTCGCCCAGCTCTCATCTCGCTCCAGTTCACCTTATGAAGAAAGAAACAGTATCTTTTTATTGTGCAACCCAGTCTCAAGTATTATACAGTCCAATCATGCAGAACGAGTCGCCAGTAGCAAGTCAGGCCATTCGTTTTAGTACCTATTTGCAAAAGTGTTATATTCCTTAGCCTCATTAGCAATAAGATTTCTTATTTGTACTAACTTCTAATATCTCTGTTTAACCTTATGTTTGATCTTCTGTCTTCACCGCCAGGTCTAGCAGGACATCAGTCCATTTGGAGATTATTTAAAATCATTTAAATCCGTGGTTGCTTTATATCGCAAAATTAAATTGACACGACCAAACTATAATAAAAAGAGATACTACAGAATGTACACTACACAGTCGCCATCAGACAGATCGCATCAAATAATACGTTCATAAATATCTCAAGAGAACTCGACGAGAGGTCGAGAGATGGCGACTGTACAAGTGTACCTACAGAATAATATGGTCAGAGGAAGTATCAGACCGGGACCTAAGACCTAGGAAGTGCCTTTGCCCAGCAGTGGGATACATTTAAAACACCCCTGGCACAGGTAGCTGGTCATCATGACACATTCAATGACTGATATAGAAAATGCTACTAAAACTGAACATAACTTCAAATTTTTGGAATTATTAGGGCCTTATCACACTTGCGAGTGAATTTTGTATGAAGGCGATCACGCAGCGAGTTCGCCGCGACGCTTATTTGTATAGAAAACTCGCTCGCAAATGGCAAGTGTGTATAAGGCCCTTAGCATCAATATTGGCTGAGATCATGTCACTTGTTCCAGTGAAAGCTGAATCTTGGAAACTACTGGTCCCATTTCCACCAAACATAGCTAAGAACCATCTCGACGGAGAAGTCTTTCGACTTAAATTGGTCCTTTCGTTTGGGAGCTACCATGCCACAGACAGCCACACAGACTCACAGATACACAAACACACATGTTAATATATTCTTATAACACTCCTCTTTCTTCGTCAGGGGTTAAAAATACCTATAGCAAGTCCTGGCTTAGTAGACTTCAATTTGATAAAATCCAACTATGCGTCATTAACTTCCTTTTGATATGGGGATGTTTTAATAACACTGTCTATGATGATTAAAAGGATCAAACGTTACGTTTTTGTCTGTTTGTACAGGTCAATTATAACTTAAAGAACTTATTGAAATCTATTCAGAAATCGTTGGTTCAACAGATTTCGTTAGCCATACAACGTGGGAACGCTGCCAGTGTGATGGGAACGTTTGAGCCAGGTGCGACTCGGGGCGAGCCTTTTTAAGAGGCCTTATTCCTTTTAAAATGGTGATCGTTTTAGACATTTTTCTATATGATCAAACATGTTTCTTTTCATTTTATTGGTGTTACTACGTAGAATAGGGCTATTGGGATTTATTGGTATATATTTGAAACCTACAGTTTGAATTTTTCATTGATAATTTTTGTTTCGAAAACTACTCGAAATTGACAAAATTCACGCTGAAAATTAGTTTTTTCAACTTATTTTCGACTGCACGCAAAAAAAGCATGAAAAAGCTATGTTACTTCCTAGAACTCGGGGAAAAGTATTATTCACTTCAAAAAGTTGGTTGAAATTATCAATATATTTGTCATAATATGAAAAAAACAAATTTCAAAAGGAATAAGGCCTCTCTTCACCTTCTAAGATATTTGTTAGCGATCTACAACTTTGACGAAGCCTGTTGCGGATGTAACGTTATTGGTGTGTTGTTTGACAAAGCATGTCGCTGATAAGATTGTGTATTCTCTCTGGCGATGCCTGCGTTGCGGATTTGACTTTTACACTTTGTCTTATGCGTTATTTACTGTTTTGAAAGACGCACTCTTTCAGTTAGTGGATATCGTACAGTTATTGTTTTGTTAAGTTCAGAAATTAATTTCTTATTGATAGGTACTTTTATATCTCGTTGTCTTAATTTTGTGTGTGGATTCTTATGAGTCTCAAGGAATAATATGTTCCCATTTTGATTTTCATATTCAACCTGAGTTCACAATTTCACATCCACACTTTCACATTCACATTTTCTAATAAGCAATAAACGAGAAAATTATGCCATTATCCTATTATAGAGTGGCCTATGATGGTTGCTTCTATCACGCGATACATAGGTGACAAAGCATCCGTTACGTTTTGACAAAATGCGAGAGTGAGTGACAGACGCTTTATCACTTATTTATCGTTTGATAAGCGCAACTATCATAAGCCCCCGGCATCATAATTATTATTGATATTTGATGTTGTTCATCCGTTTTTGAGTTAAAGGTTGCTGCAGTAACGCCAGAAAGTAATGCCAAATTACAGAAATTCACTTGCGGACGTTGAGGTACGTTATCGAATCGGTAGGTAGTTATTTCAATCAGAGTATCATGTTTATCTGTTTATACTTTATGACAAAAAAAAGTGTACAACTGGCAGACTTAATGCCATAAGGTGTTCTCTACCAGTCAACTATTGGGTTAAACATAAAAAGTTTTTTGGTGGAGGCAATACCGTCTTTACCATAAGGGCACACGGGGCCCGGGCCCAGGGTCCCCATTCTCAGGGGGCCCCGAAGGACCGACAATTTCTCACACAATAAAAAATACAGTACATACTTAGTAAAAAAATGTTATTATAATTCGCTTTTTTTACTTTCCAAAAGGGCCCCAAATTCTTGTGTGCCTAAGGGCCCCAGCCTAGTTTAAGACGGCCCTGGGTGCAGGGCCTTCAAAATGTGAAAAGTAGACTAAGGTAAAATAAAAATGTTTAACACATTCGCCTTAGACAAAATCACTCTTGATGTGATAGCAGCTGGTTCAACTTTTCCACCACCATTCATCATAGGATGATGTAGTTGGCAGTGTTGGCACATTCCTCCAGCTGTCAATTAGCACTTGTATTGTCTTCGTATTGCGACGGCACCGAAAGAACAATGAAACTGGTTGCTAATTTAATGTAGCTTTGCAATAGTCTTCAATTTAGCAATATCATCATCTCTATCCGAGCGGTTTCTGCCATGGCGACCTCTTCGCGCGTACTACCTCCCTCTTTACCCGTCTCTCTCTCACATTACTGCAACGAAAGAGACGGATAATCATCTCGCGCGAAAAAGTCGCGTACGACAGTTATTATAGAGGTGCTGCTGGTCAAAAGGTTCACTCCGAAGATCGGAGGGATCGGATATATATATATTTTTTCCGTATTTCTGATATAATGCCGCAATAACTTCTTTCCATTTATCATAGGATACAGTTGGCACTTTCTCCAGCTGTCAATTAGCACTTGTATTGTCTTCGCTAATCCGAGGCTGGGTGGTCTGTGTGGCGCGAGAAGAATTCTGTATTCCGTTTTACACCACATTCATATGTTACGGTGGCCAACTATGGCGGATTTACTGAGATAGTCTTTCATCGATGACGACGCGTTTGGCGCAGTCTGTAGAGCACCTGCCTACTGAGCCAGCGATCCCGGGTTCGATTCCCGGCCAGGGCAAATATTTGTGTGATTAATTTGGATATTAGTGTTTAAGTATATATGTGTCTATATACGTACGTATATCGTCGTCTATTGCAAAACATAAGCCTTCTTGAACTTAATTTGGGACTAGATCGATTTGTGTGAGGTTGTCTGATATTTATTTATTTATCTTAAAGATTAGCATTGCTAAATATCGTTACTTAATAGAAAAATCAAAATGTATACGCTGCGAATGGGATTTTCATCTAACTAAGAATAGTGCCGACATAATTGCCTTGCAGTACGATACAAATTATTGTACATTCAAGAAATTTGAAACACATAAATTTTTCGCTTTTATCACAATGACAATAAAGGTCAAAAAGGTTCGTGATTCAATTTCCTTGACTGTACACCAACTAGATTTAAATATTACAATTACATTATTAGTGGGTGTCTTACCGACTATTAGGCTACTGAAGTTATGCTTGAACCATCGAAATTTTCCACTTGAGAGAGATTCGAAATATGGGATACGACAGACACAGAATAATATGAAGGGTGCCTTGGCACTTGCTATTTGGGGCAACCATTGATATGTATTGCAAGGATGATCTGCTACCGCCTCTAGGTAAAGCAATTGACATGAAAACTCAGTTTAACACTAAAGAAGATTCTCTCTTTTGATCTTCGCAAAAACCACCTGAAGACTGCTTTTTAGGGTTCCGTACCCAAAGGGTAAAAACGGGACCCTATTACTAAGACTTCGCTGTCCGTCCGTCCGTCCGTCTGTCACCAGGCTGTATCTCAACAACGGTGATAGCTAGACAGTTGAAATTTTCACAGATAATGTATTTCTATTGCCGCTATAACAACAAATACTAAAAATAAAATAAAATAAATATTTAAGGGGGGCTCCCATACAACAAACTTGTTATAGATTATATATATATGTATAGGTACGGAACCCTTCATGCGCGAGTCGGGCTCGCACTTGCCCAATTTTTTTTGTTGTTTGCTTGTATTTCTCTAAAATGCAACGATAATGAACAGCACACACGAGCAACCGACGACCCGTATATGCTAGTACATTCCGAATGGTTTAATCAAAAAGAGAAGTTTACGCGCCCGCCAGCGATGTGTAAACGAATTATATGGAGAATTATAGTTCTACAAAGTAACAAATTTAACAAATTGTTTTCGCTGTCGCTAGCGAGTACGGTCACGTTAACTCTGGTAAGGGTACTGATGGTTGATGGTAAATGAATTTTTGGAGTAATGCGAGTATTGTTTGATATTTTCCTCACCCATATTCCTCACATGGCCACACTAGCATACGTAACGGTCTCTCCCACGTTGTCAGCATAATTGCCATTATTTACTGCGATATAATTGTTCTCCCGCTTTTTACCGACGCCATTACCTCGTCTGTGTCTGTAAAAGGCGATATTCTTCTAATCAGTCATCCATTATACCCTAACAAACCAAAAACGACGTAACTGCATAAGAATTATAATGATTTACACGTCTTTTTGATCTGATAGTGTAAGTTGTAAATTCTTTGAGGGATACATTGTTGCATTATTGTTTACCTCATTGTAAACAGAGCGTTACGTACCTATATTTCTATGTAATTGACTTGTTGGTAGTAATTAGCATTAGCGGTGGCATTTTCGCCATTTCAGGTGCGATTAAAATATACGAGCGAATATGATTAAGGTAATTTATGTTCATATGAATGGGTTTAAATGGCAACACTGTGGTAGAAGCGTCTATGTAAACTGGCAGGCTTAGTATAACTATATAGTCACGACTGGGACACGCAACTCTCTGTCGCACGACAGTGAGGGGCTACGGCTTGCGATTCGCGAGCGAGTTTTCTATACATTTGTATAGATATTTGTGTGCGAAGACGCGGCGAAATCGCGTGATCGCCTTTATACAAAATTCGCTAGCAAATTGCAAGTGTGATACGGCCCTTATGGACACTTGTCACTAGGTTCTTTCTTCCATGCTTGTCACTTAGCGCAGCCTTTATAAGGTAAGGCTTTTCCACAGACCAATAATTGTTTTATTGGTCTTTTATTTTTATTGGTCTGTGGGCTTTTCATAACGTACCTATTAATTACTTTTATGTATTGTGTGTTTTTCTATACTTAAAATATGTTTTGTAATTTGTAAGAGTAAAAAATTAAACCGTTTAGAAAAGTTTTTATAAATAATGACACTAAGGTAAATTAAGAAAGAAAAATTGAATGCGATCCACTACAATCCAAGCGGGATTTGAACCCGCGACCTCTGCGTTTCCGGCGCATTGCTCTTCCAACTGAGCTATTTGATCGCTACGTCAATCACACCAAATCTTTCATCCCTTAATTATTTACGCTACTGGAGCGCCCTCTGCGTCACATATGTTTTTGAAACGCTTATGCGCGCATCTTGGGTCGGGGAGGTCAAATACCTCGGGGTACATCTCGACAGAAAACTTAATTTCAAGCGACACGTCAAGGCGGTCAGGGGCAAGGCCATCTATGTTCTGAGTAGATTGGGGGCAATGATATGCAGGCGTAGTAAAATGCGACTTAGTAGCAAGCTTGCGTTGTACTCCACCTGCATTAGGCCCATTATTACATATGCTGGGCAAGTCTTCTTTCACATAGGGGAGAGGAAGCTTCGCCCCCTCCAAGCTATCCAAAATCGATTCTTACGCAGGGCTACCGACGCACCACTGCGCGGAGTCACAAACCTTCAGCTTCACCACGACGCCACGTATCCCACCCTCACCGACTTTGTTAGGCAAAAATCTAAAACCTATTACGAAAAAGCATCTAAACACAAGAACCCACTCATCCGGGAGATGGTGGGATACGTGCCGACTCCAGACCCGCTTCAGGTAGATTTCACCATACAGATGCCCCTTACAGACTCTCACCCCAGTCAAGACCTTGACCGAGACCTAAATGACAGACTTCACGTACTGACACAACTCACGACAACACAACCCGACGTAAAGGCCTACCGGCAGGCCAAACTTCGACACGTAAGACGACCCAGGAACCTTCTGACTGACCCTGATGACGTCATCACGGCGACCATTAAAAAATGGTACCCTGACGACACGTCATCGGGTAGTGAGGCAGAACCGGAACCTGGAGTCAACCACGATGCCGATTACTACTACGAGAGAGACCTCCGACGACAAGAACGACGTAGACAATGACATAGTCGTAACACTCTACGTGCACACCGTCGTCTCCGCCGGCGGGGACGGCCACCGCGATGATCACCCTTTCCTAACCACACGATCTAAATTCCAGCTAGATGACATTCACTAACAGACTGATCTCAAGACGACGTTGTCAAGCTAGGTACACGTCTGCTGGTTCGAGTGCCCGTGCACGCCAGCACACACACGCTAGGCGCTGGGGCAGTGCGCTGCCTACAGCCTAGCAACACGATGTCGGTTACAGCCGTAAGGCTACCGAGTAAGCCACCATTTCTGATCTGATCTAGCCATACCCTAGGATGTGCGCTTTACACGCACGATCCCCAATCCCCATTGCTTTACAGCAAGTGTGAAGACTGCGAGGGAGATGGCGCTGTTCTAAATATTTGTATAGAATCTTTTTATCGATTCATATTTACCTTTATGTCATTATTTATAAAAATAAAAATGTGGTATTACCACATAAAAAAAATATGAATCGATAAAAAGATTCTATACAAATGTTTAGAAAGGTTGTAAAAAAAATTTGGTCAATTACGCTTTCCCCAATCCTTGTCATCGCAACTCTTCTAAGCTACGGCGATATGCAGTTTAATGTATCCATTAGTTATCCTCACATTACTAACTATGCGGACACTGCATACGGCAAAAACATAATAGAACACATTTACACTAAATTAATCAGTAGCTCGCATCTGTTAAGGCACTCATCCACCAATAACGATATTAAAGCTAAGTATACTAAGAACTGGAAAGATTAATTAGCACATGGCGGCCATGAATATATTCACAACTGGAAATTCACAAAGGTCTGGAGATGATAAGTAATTTATAACTACATACTTATTAATTATTTTCTTTATTTATATTTGCACAACATAGTGGCTCCACTTCGCCTGCTGGTAAGCAAAAAGAGTAACCGAAGTCGCAATATACAATAAAAGAAAATGTTTACAAATGAAGCGAAAATTGAAAAACTTAATGATTCGGACAGGATTCGAACCTGCGTTTCCAACGGCTTAGTTACTTTAGACGTTACTGCTTTAATAAAAAATAAATATACAATAAAAGCCAAAAATTCGGTGTAAGTTCACTAGCGTCAACCGATACTGGTTGGATATGAAATAATAATGCGTGCATATGGCACAGTACTGCTACTAGAGATTCCCGATAGTATCATGATACAATTTAAAAGTCAGCAAACCCTAAAGATAATTGAGACATGAAGTCGAATGAAGTCATCTGACAGACGTATCTGATCAAAACTGCTTGGATCAAGTCTAGCATAACTGTCATACGCGACTATTTCTCACACGAGATAATTACCCGTCTTTTTCTGTGCAGTAATATGAGAGAGTGACGGGTAACACTATGTCGCACGACAAGAGTTGCGAAGCATGGTTGTGCTAGACAGGCTGCTATCTTTTCATTTCTTTTCCTCTGTTCTATTTTATAGTTTTTTTTTTTTGGATTGGATGAAGCAGATGGATAATTATTTATTATTTATTTATTTATTCAAATTAGTTACACAGTATAACAGTAATTAAACCAAGGCACTTTGAACTACAAAATTACATTTAAAGAAAAAACTAGCTTGATTTAGGCGACGTAACAGCGCCTAGCTTAGCTCAGTGGACGGACGGCTTTCTAAGTTTTTATCGCGATAGTGGATTGATTAATGGAGCACTTGAGAACCGATTACATAAACGCGAAGCTCCTCCTAATTATACGTGGAAACTGGTGTTTTTGCGCCATACTTGTTACTGTACAGTCAGCTGTAAAAATATTTAAGCCTTCATAATATGGATGACTTACTGTTATAGGATAGAGTTTAGGTCTGAAATTTAGGCGGTTCCATAAATCGTTGTTCTTTTTCTGATCTTTTGCATTCGGAGAAAATTAAGGTTGTTCCGACTGAATCCTAAGCATAGGTACTATTTTTACGTTACACCTGTTCTACTCGCACAGTATTAAAAGGAAAGTGACAGCAATTTTACCGAGTTTGGGGTCTTTAGGATCGTCTCAGTGAGCAATTGATGAATGTTCAAAGAAAAGTACAGTCGGCTATAAAAGCTTGCCCAAATGAAATTTTCGACAGAAACTTATGTCTATTTTAAAAATACCCGATTTCATACCCTAAGCAAGACCGCAGGAATAGCTAAAGAAAAAGTGACACTACCCTGTGAAGACCCTCGGCTGAGCAGCAATAAAATATTTTGCAAAATCTCATTCATAAACGCAAATTGTTCGTCCACCATTGAACAACATTTCAATAATAAAGTGATCTATCTAAATTTCCGACATTTATCGAACTGCGATTTCCCATAACCTTTTTCGAATCCATCACGGGCGTTAAATTTGTCTGTCATTGCAAGTTTCATTGTCAGCCATCTTAACTCGAAAATGATTGACTTCATTGTGAATAGGCGGAGGGTACTGTGGCGTGCAAAATCCAATTTTATTAGATAATTTTTGAATCTGTTGTAGGTGGATGGATGGATGGTGGTAAAAGGGTGTAAGAATGAAATTTTACGTTTTCGGAAATTTATTTGGATCGTCATTTTCATTTTGAACGCAAATTTAATTAATTTTCTACTCTGCACCCAATCGAAGCATCTCTGTTTGGCCCTATGGTTGACTAGTAGAGAATGCCATTTGGCATTAAGTTCGCCAATTGTACTTACTTACTTTTATTTTGTGTAATAAAGTTTAAATAGATAAATAAATTTAGTGGAATACTTATTGTTGGCCTTGCCCAGCGTAGTCGGACGGCCCGCAGCTCGTTCTCAACCTCAGACCATTATGGTCTGAGCTCTCAACGGTTCGCCACCAAGAGTGTACAGGACGTCCAGGGCTCCGCCTTCCGTCGGGCAACTTCGACTCAAAAGCAATGCTTGTGTTATTCGCTCCTTCTCTTCGAATGATGTGGTCTATCCCTTGCCTATGCTATGCCTATGCCTTGGGACAACAAAAACAACATTTTTTGTTATTCACAAGTTTGTACAATAGCTTGTGTAGAATCACAATGAATGACAGCTCACTCACATGCACTTCTTTTACGTCTCGCGTTGCCAAAATTATTACCCTGCTCACCAATGACTCTGAATATTGATAACATGTTTGTTTTTTTTTCTTCTTGTGTAAGACACTTGGTATAATAATAAGAAACAAATAACTATAAATGTGTGCTTTTTTTTCTTCTTGTGTAAGACACTTGGTATAATAATAAGAAACAAATAACTATAAATGTATGCAATGAAAACACATACAATATTCTCTTCATTTATTAAAAATTGTCTATTTCTCTCAAATAAATTCTCAAAAATTCTACTCCCAAAATCTAAAAATCCAAACTTACTACCCTTCGCCCACTGGCCGATTTGACAAAAGCTTTTATTGTGTATTGTTTACAAGTAAACCCATGTTTGTTTGACTGACAGCATGACTGGGTGGCCAAGCACCAATCAATGGACAATGGCACCAAAGTGCCATAGCGCCACATGGCACTAAAGTTAATCTTTATCACATTTCGTTCAGCCGTGAAATGTGTGAAGAGAGACATTAAGGATTGGCAGGTGGAAATGTTCGAAGTAAGGGTAATTGAGAACATAACCTTTTTTCAGAGGTGTAATATTATACCCTAGTTTTATAGAGAAATGTTTCATCGAATTCTCATTTCATCGATTTTTTTTCTGAAACCATAACATATTTTGGAATGCTATAACACAAACCTAACCTAAGCTAACTTCATTTATAGGTTGACAATTTCAATATATCTGAAAAATGTATGACTTCGGTGAAAAAAATGTCTATTAAACGAAAATTCGATGAAATTAAGTATTCTGATCCCACACCCAATAGCATACGTTACTTGGATTCAGAATCAACGACTAACTATAGTTTATTTGTGCGTCCTCGTATAGTTTTTACATATAATTTATTAAAACCTCGATGTTACATTTTGGTCACATTCCGAAGGTATACGGCATTACCTTGGTCTATAAAGAATTAGTAAGGAAAATTAAAAAGTAGGCACACGCACATTGATAGTTACTTTTTTTCATATCATATCCGAAGATCCGAAGAGTTGGTAGGATCAGCCGAATCCTACATCACATCAGACGACGCAACGGAGCCACGCCGTTATGTCGCCTAAAAGTCTTGTTTACATATATATGTATTTTTGTAGTTCAAAGTTCCTTGCTTTTGTTACTGTAATGGTGTGTAACTTATTAGAAAAATAATAATAGTATATTCCTGCAGACGCCGGGAAACAAGGGGTTACCGGGTGACTAGGTATAGACGGATAGTGATACGAAGTCGGCAAGCCCTTTTCACGGCTATATGTATAGTGCTTTTCTCAAACATATGCAATAAAATAAAAAATACACCACTCAAAAAAAAAACAGCTGTTTAGCCTGTTCATGAACACAAACGCCATGTTTGATAAAATTACTTCCCGCCTTAGGTCTTCAATTTTGTATGAAATTCCTTTACAGTTCTCTCGAGTTGTTCCGCCCGAAACGTGATACTTCGAAGCCTGTTCTGACGATTTTCCATTGCATGATTGAGAAAATAAATAAATCAGACACGTAAAAGAGATCTCGAGGCCTGTAGGCACAACTCATGATTCAGAAAAGTCTACTTGCTATCAGACTGAGTAGATGAACAAACGACGATAATACCCGACAGAGTTTCAATAATGCACATAATTGCAATATTTCATGACATATGAGTTCCAATTGGCAGAATGGGGGGTGGATACAAATTATTACGCCATTAATTACATGTTTAATGAACATAATGACAGAAACGCAATAATTATAACTCGATCAACATTCGGTTATGATATTTATAGGTTTTAATGTGCGTAACGTCGCGATATGCAATGTGTAGAGCAGCTGCCTACTGAGCCGGCGGTCCTGGGATCGAATCCCGGCAAGGAAAAAAAAAATGGAATTAACTGATCCGGGTCAAGGAAATTCTTTGTATTTCAGTATTTATTTATGTGGGGACGGGGCAGGGAAAACGCACTAGATGTTCTTAACTTATTTTATTTACAATATTTACAACTTTATTATAAATCTTCATCCGTCCTCAGCTAAATCATTCTATCGTCTGACACTATCCGTCATACGTCAAATCTAACACATTCATTATTTAATTCTGTTCGAACTAGCATTAATCGTCTATCAGCCAGCTCCTTATATTCTTCCAGCATCAATCCCACATTTATATCTGTACAAGTACACATATATAATATCGTCGTTTAGCACTCATAACACAAGCTTTACTTTTACATACTTTTTTTGAATGCTGTCCTCTAGAAAGATAAACCTATAATTATGTCACTATGGGCTAGAAGGTTCGCGAAAAAGATAAGTCATAAGCCAGTTTTGTTCTACCGTAACCGGGTAAAAAGTTTTCTCTTTCGAGCTATACTTAAAAAGATGAAGTCTGAACTCAGAAGTCTGATACCGATACCTATGTACTTCCAATTCGACTTGATCTGATATAATGGAATTATTTTCAAAACCACAGAAATAAAGTTGACAATGATACGTGCCATTGCAACCAATTATTTCAATACTAGCTGCACTGCGCGGTGTTACTCGCTCATCCCACGGGAACACTCCATTTTTCGGAATAAAAAGTAGCCTATGTATTAATCCAGGGTGTCAGCTACCTTCATACCAAAATTTATCAAAATTGGTCCAGCCGTTTGAGCATAAAGAAGTAACAAATATACACACAATCACACACAAACTTTCACCTTTATAATATGAGATAAAATGTAAGTATCGTGCACACTTAAGTACTACTACAACTTCCGCGAATTTCATTCAAAACGCTCAAGCCCACCTTTAATAAGTACAAGTACCAATTTAGCAGAAAGCAATTATTGTCCATTCCATTGAAGAAAGGACAACGTCAATTCACATGTCAAAAGTGTCACACCCGCTGCTTTCAGTTGAAATAATACTATCAGCACCAATTTATTTTTACCACCAATCAATAACAAATGTAACATAGTTTAGTACAGAATGAATGAGTTAGAGCAGCAAAGATAATTTTGTAACGTGTTAAGTCAATTATGTATACAAAACGGTCAAAATCGGACTTAGGAGTGTTTGGCACGAGGTGTGGTAATCCTAGGTTTATCGGCTTACACGTTTTTTGCAATGTTGTCTTGTTTCGTGACGGGATTATGTTCGAGTGTTTTTTTATGACATTTACAACTTGATCCCTTGGGATTATAAGTTTTGAGTTTTACACAAAATATAACTAATTTTGAATAAAAACAAACAATGGATTACGATTTGTGTTTATGTTTTTTTTTAAGTTATCCGTCGCATGTGCTTGACGATTGTCGCCATAACAAATCAGCTTTTTTTTTGTATGAAGTAATTTATTAAGAATCCATTTTTATAAATCTATTACAATTACTTTTGTAAATACATACGATATTCCTTCTTGCATCCAAAATAACGTTTATACAAGAAAGAAATACACAACAATTGAAAAAAGCGGTATTATTTGGTTTATCCAAAAATGTCTCTTTCCTTCTTTTCAATTGTTTGGACTACATTATATACCAAATATCGTTTTATTTCTCGAGCCATATTGAAATGAAATATTTTATTCAGTAAGTAGGCACCAAGGGCACTTTTATAAGTCAGGTTGTGAATCTACCGGCATTTCCCAAGAAGAGACCGCTGTTGAGAAGAAAGCCGAAAGAAACTCAACAGTAGGTAAGTCATTTCTTCGTAAATAATACTAAAACAATTACATTACATTTGTGTTATAACTAATTACATGGGTTCACGTAAAGGATGTATAGATTCTCCAAATCAATGTTAGGTGGGTACTTATTGATTTTCAAACCGTATTGAATTGATTTTCTCAGTAGGTACTCTAGTTCGAATTTGTACTAGAAATGCACATTTAGTAACCTCGTTAGGCTAATGAGTTCACTTCGTTTTTTATTGCAATTGCTTGTAATTACAAGCTTTTATTTTACAATTAACCTTGCATTACGATTATTCAGCAATCCGTCAATTACACATAAACGCTCTGAATTATTGCAATTAACTTTTCCTGACATCGCTTTGTAAGTATCATGCAACTGATATGCCCATTATCTAATGATTTCAATCAAATTGCAACGACAGGAATGAAATTGACGTCACATTGCGCTAACATCCATGATCCAGGGACAAATATTCGAGTTCATCACACAAAAAAAATCCATGGCCGCGATTCGAACCCAGGACCGCCGGCTAAAGGAAGATGCACTACAAACTGCGCCAACCACGTCGTCAGTAATGCCAGTATATGTAATATAGTTGAAAAGTTCGAGAACCCTTACTATATAAAAGAAAATTTGAGTGACGCTATTCTATAGGGAAGCTTGAGAACCACTACAATGTATGTTAGAAATGTTTCAGATTCGCTACGCTTATAAGAAAGTTAGGAGAAACGCTGATCAGCATATACGTATATCCTTCATAAGTATGAATTGGTAGGAACAGCCTCGCACTCTTTACCAAGGTCTGGTACCTTCGTGCATGGAGTAATAAGCTCAGGTTCGTTCGTAAGTAACTGCTGCCATTTTTGGGACGGCTCTGCCAAGTACCAGTTAGCCGCTTTGGACAGTAGAACGTCAAGCCCTTAAACTCATTGGTGATGCTTTGCCGGCTGGCGGCCAGAGTCGCAAAGTTGTCAGCTTATCAGTCTTCTATCTGATATATTTTGGAGTGTGCGCTGGAATTGCACGAATTAATCCCGCCACCCCCGTTTCACCATGGGACACCCAGGCGAGAAGAGCCACTTTATCCTTATATCGTCAGCTTACCACATATTCGCACGGAGCGATTTGCTTCAATGCGAGCCGCTAAGGAATGGAACTCGCTCCCACTCCACCGTGTGTGTATTTCCTGAAAATTATAACTTGGGTCTCTTCAAGAGTAAATAGGCTGTTATTGAACCAACGATATACATCTTACGAAGGTCAATCACTGGTCAGTTGATAAAAATAAAAGATTTTGCACCTCCTGGCCTCGCCACCTTACTTCATACAGTAATATAGGTCTATCTCTGGTGTATACATATACATACAAATAGTTACTTGACATACACCACTAATGTCGAATAGTTTTTTCATGCATTTCTTAATAACAATCAACAACATACATGTTACGGACAGCTAGGCCGACGGAATAAATATGTATAAATAGATAAATGATTAAATATACTTGTAAACAGTTAGGCGAAATTAATACTAAGATAAATAAATAATATATTTTATTGCGTTCCTAAATGCCCTAAAAAGCGGCAATACTATGTGTACACCACTTATTTCCTAAAACCATTATTGTAAGAGAGCTCCCAAAAAATAACTAACTAAAATAGTTAAAAGACCACGACGTCTTAAAGTAAACAAGTATGACTCATCGTGGTAATTTCCACTCGCAGCGCGAGACTAAGGAATCATGTTGTTTACGTTTAATGTAAAACTTAAGGATAAAAATTAAATAACTCTGAAACTTTGTAGTAACGTTCTCTGTAGAAATATAAGTAAAATCACTTAACATTATACCGGCCGCGGCTTGCTGCGAGCACGGCAAACAAAGAAATAACACGACGTGCCGGGCGCGGCGCGATATGAGGGACAAGAAAGGTGTAGATCTCGACCCGTGTGAGCGAGACGGCCTCTGAGTCGAGACAAAGAAATGATGTGAATTTTATATAATTATAATTAAATGGGAGCTCTCACATCAAAACCACATATAGATTTGTGTTGTATAAGTAAGCCTTGTAATTGACTATAAGTCAGATTTAAGATAAATATTGTAATTTATGTATGATTTAGTAAAATGTAACAGAGCGGGCGTCCCTCTAAACATGTAAACAAACCTTGAACAGATCAAATAAAAGGACGCCCGTTTCTGCAATCGGGGAAGTCTCCAAGAAGTCTGTACCAAGTTAACATCGAGTCCACACTCTGTTAGCCAGTGCGTAGATCAGCGATCCGCCAGTACATCACTTCAGTCTCTTACGTCCAGTGTATTACCATCTTGATAGTTAGTAGTAGTGTTAGATAAAGGACTACATTAGTTAAGGTTTTAATTGTAAATTCAAGTGTTAATTTTTGTGTGTTAATTGTGCTCCGATCTTTATTTTGTTAATTTGTTTGTGTTAAATATATATCGTTTTCGTTTACCCTTGCGTTTCTTTACATCGTTCTTCAACTGAGCTATCGTAGATGTCAATGTTGGGACCCGGCCGACGAGGCATTCCTAACATTGTCTTGGTCCTTCGAGTTCCGGATCGGAGCTAGTTATTAGTTTTAGGTTTCGTGTGTTAGGTTTGGAAGTGCGGTTTCCAAATAGTTAGCGATGGTAAATACACGCGGAAACAAGAGCGAGGAGAGTGCGCGCTTGCAGCGCGAGCGCACACAAGCTGCAGTCGACCTGCAGCGATTTGCGGTGTCTAATGTGGCGGTCACACATTCACCGCCCGCTGCCCATACCCGGCCGCCTACGGGACTGCAGTACCAAACAGACTCACCCGAGTCTCCCGCCGAGGAAGCCCCAGTTTCGCCGCCAACCGACACTACGACTTGGCGCGGCGAACTGGACAAGCATCTGTCGAAGACTACTGCGCACTTCGGCCAATCACAGCACACCGCGCCGGCCGCGCACGCCGGCCAATCACTGCACTCCGCGCCGGCCGACCAATCAGAGGCCCGCGCGCATCGGCGCGAGTTCGGCGTCACCTTTGGTGATAAAGCCCACGCGCCGCCCCGACCAGCATCCCGCGCAGGTGTCCCTCAAGGTAGTTGTCTTTCCCCTGCTCTATACGCGCTATACACCGACGACATTCCGGTGATTGGCGACACCAAGCTGGCACTGTTTGCCGACGACGCAGCCTACCTTGCGACGTCAATTCGCTCTTCGCACGCAGTAGCCAAGATCCAAAATACCTTGGACGCTCTACCAGCTTGGCTATCCAAATGGCGCCTCTCTGTGAATATCGCCAAAACACAGACACTACTAACAGGTTACTCTCACCCTCCACAGGCTCCAACACTCTACGGGCAGCCCCTTGTCTGGTCACGCACAGTGAAATACCTGGGCGTCACTATAGACAGAGGGCTGACCATGCGTCAACACGCCGAGAGCACCATCAGCAGAGCAGCAGCAGCGCGCGCCAAGCTCCGTCCTGTCTTCGCCAGCGGGCTCCCCCGGCACACCAAGCTGGGGCTCTACAAGGCTTACGTCCGGTCGCGGCTCACGTACGCCGCGCCGGCGTGGTACGCCTTGCTAAAGAAGACCAACAGGACGAAGCTGCGGACTCAGGAGACGCGTACGTTGCGCACTATCGTGCGCGCCCAACGATACGTGCGCAACGACACCATCATGCGGGACCTCAAGTGGCACCCCCTGGAGAAGTACATCGGCAGGCTCGCGCGGTCAATGTTTGGCCGCGCGGACCGCTCACGCCATGAGCATCTCCAGGGGATCGCCCCTCACTACACGAGGCCCCCGGACAGCAGAGCTCGGGCATTGCCCAGAGAGCTGCTGACCGACTCCTGAAGTCCCCTACGATACCCGCCGCCGCTGGGAGCAGCCGCTCGCGGCGGCAAGAAGAAGCAGATGACTCAAGCCGTGCCACCGCTGAGCTCTGCTCGCGGTGGTAAGAAGAAGACGGCCCACTCACCCCGCCGCTCGAGCACCATTACAGCTCGCGGTGGAGAAGAGGATAATTCAAGCCGCACCACCGCTGAGCCCCGCTCGCGGTGGTAAGAAAAAGACGGCCCACTCTCACCGCCGCTCGAGCACCATTACAGCTCGCGGCGAGAAGAGGACTTTGTCAAGCCGCGCCACCGCTGAGCTCCGCTCGCGGTGGCAAGAAAAAGATGGCCCACTCACACCGCCGCTCGAGCAACATTACAGCTCGCGGCGGAGAAGAGGACCATATCAAGCCGCGCCACCGCTGAGCTTCGCTCGCGGTGGCAAGAAAAAGACGTCCCACACCCACCGCCGCTCGAGCACTATTATAGCTCGCGGCGGAGAAGAGGATTTATCTCAAGCCGTGCCACCGCTGAGCTCCGCTCGCGGTGGTAAGAAAAAGACGGCCCAGCATCACCGCCGCTCGAGCACCCTTACAGCTCGCGGCGGAGAAGCACTACCTACCCCATCCACAAAATGATGGACCGAAGCCCGGGCGCGTCGTTGCGCGCCCGCGACCCCGATACAGCGTTCAAGGGCCTCATCGCTCGCCATAACGCCCGCAAGTCTCCGGCGAAGCTATGACGGCTAGCCGGGGCTCTTAGCAACTTCGAGTGTGACCAGCATCACTTCACTCTCGAGCGTCGAACGCGACGGACGTGCTCCGCCGCGAGGCGGAGCTCGCCGCCATGGAGCAGCTCAAGCAACTTCGCTGCGAAGAAATTCGTCTTGAACGCGAGCTCGTTGAAAAGAGGCTCGCCGTCGAAATGGAGCGCATCGACGAGCAATCTCGGGCCGGCGGATCTCAAGCCGACTCACAACGACGCGTCAACGATTGGCTGTCCAACGTCCACCCTGCCGACGCGGTCCACGCGAAGCAGGCACGGCCCCCTACACCGCAACGCGAGACACGCAAGCGACACGAGGAGGAGCCCCGGACACCATACAGCCGTCGAGAACGATCGTCGAGCCGAGACCGAGTTATCGACCGCCTCACCGACACCATTGAGACCATGATGCGGCCGCCTCCGAAGCAAGTTTACGAGCTGCCGCCATTCTCCGGGGAGCCAAGCGAGTGGCTCACCTTCTATAACTCTTACACCGAGAGCACCGCACGCTACAAGTACTCCGCATACGAAAATGTCGCGCGCCTGCGACACTGCCTGCGAGGAGAAGCCCGTCAATGTGTGCAGCACATGATCGCCTCTTCCGCTCGACCCGACCTAATCATACGGGTCCTTAAGAAGAATTTCGGGCGCACCGATCTCCTCATTGATCGCGCCATCGACGAGCTGCGAAGAATGCCGCCGCTCGGACCGAGCGCCAACGATCTCAACCAGTTCGCCATACGCATCATGAATATCGTTTCAACGCTTGTGGACCTGGACCGCCGAAGCTACGGCGCAAACCCACTTCTCATCCGGGAAGTCACCGAGCGACTGAGCCCACACTTGCGCAGTCGCTGGTGTTCCTACGCTAAGGAGCACCTGAGCTCCGCCGAAAACGAACTCATGTTGATGGCGGAGTTCCTCCTTGAAGAAAGCGATGCCGAGATGGAATTCTCGCACGCTAAGGCGCCGCTTAGAAGACCGACGCCCGCCGCCGAGCAACGTGGATCGCAGCGCGTCCCAGAGCAACGCACGGCGGCCAACGCCGGCAGAGGAGCCGTACGACGCCCTCTGAGAGATCGTGTGCAGACATACGCACTCGAGCAACCTACCAGCTGCCTTTACTGTGGAGGCAGCCACCGCACTACCGAATGCCGCAAACTCATCGCCGTGCCAGTCGGAGCCCGATGGGATTGGGTGCGACAGAACCAAATATGCTTCAAATGCCTGGAGCGCAAGCACCGCCGCGACCAATGCAACGCCCGCGGCTGCAACGTTCCCGGCTGCACCTATCCACACCACCGACTGCTACACGCCGAGAAGACGCAGACGCATACGCCGAGCGCCCCAGCGCCGTACATGCCTGCGCCACAAGCAGCGCCGTACATGCCTGCACCTCAAGCAGCGCCGTACATGCCTGCGCCACAAGCCACGCCGTACGCCTATCAACCGTACGCACCGGCTACCTACGCAGTCAAGCAAGCCGCTACCGCGCCAAGCGCTAGACGAAGCGCCACGCCGACTGCCCCGCCACAAGCTGTCGCTGCAACCTATAGCACGGCGTCGCGACGCCGCCCGAGCACGCACGCAGCACCAGACGCACCGCCAGAGACGACGGCGTGCGTCGAAGAATTTACCGCCAACACGGCCGAATTTGGACGCAACGTGTCTTCGGTCCTGTTGAAAGTCATCCCAGTCATCGTCGGCGGACCCCGCGGCGAGACACTCACCTACGCCTTGATGGACCAGGGGTCCACGATCTCACTGATCGAAGAGGACCTCGCAGATGCAATCGGCGCCGACGGTACGACCTCGCGCCTGCATATCCAAGGCGTGGGGTCAATGACGACGCAGCAGAAGAGCCGTCGAGTGCACGCCCATGTGCGCAGCCAAACAGGCGGTCCGGCTCATCCACTAAGCCTACGGACCGTCGCCGACCTGGGCTTGCGCGCACAGCAAGCCAAGCGAGACTACGTCACGCAGTTCCCGCACCTCGCGGATATGAGCGCCGCGTGCTACGACACAGCACGCCCGCGCATTCTCATCGGCGCCGACAACTGGCACTTGATGCTGCCATACGAGCTACGCGTGGGCAAGATCGACGAGCCCGCCGCCATGCTATCTCCACTCGGATGGGTGCTATTCGGGTCGGCGCCACAACAGTACGCGAGATGGCAAACCGTACTACACTGCTACGTCGGGTACGAGGCGCCGCTACAAGAAGAGGACGCCGCCCGACCCGCAACTACGTCGGAGGCACCGACGGAGCAAGACCGCCGCCCGCCACACGATGACGACATCAACGCCCAGCTAAAGTCATACTTCCACATTGACTCGCTGGGCATCACGGCGGCGGTCAAAACGAAACCACAGAACGAGCGAGCTACGAAAATCTTCGAAGACACTGTGCGGCGCGTCGACGGCCCGCGCTACGAAGTCGGGCAGCTCTGGCGTGATGACAACGTCAACATGCCATCCACCTACAACATGGCTTTGCGACGATTGCACGGAATCGAGCGAAAGATGGACCGAGACCCGCAATTCGCCGAAGCATATGCGAAGGAGATGGACAACCTGTTTGCTAAGAAGTACGCCGAGCGGATGGAGCCGGCGCCGAGCAACAAGATGTGGTATCTGCCGCACTTCGCAGTCACCAATCCAAACAAGCCGGGACGAATACGCCTGGTTTTCGACGCCGCGGCCACCTGCCAGGGCCGCAGCCTCAACGATTACATACTGGAGGGCCCCGACAAACTCCAATCGATCCTGGGCATTCTGTTTCGATTCCGAGAGGGAGCCTACGCCGTGACTGCCGACATACAAGAAATGTTTCTTCAAATCAAGTTACGCGAAGAAGACCGGCCGTCACAAATGTTCCTGTGGAGAGGCGCCAATCGCACACGACCTCCAGAAACATACGCAATGACGTCGATATTTTTCGGCGCTGCGAGCTCACCCTACTTGGCTCACAGCGTGCGAGATCACAACGCCGAACAAAACCGCGAGCAGCACCCGATGGCCGTTGAAGAGATTACCACGAATCACTACATGGACGATTTCGTGTCGAGTTTCAACACAGAAGAGGAAGCCTGCGAAGCATCGAAGCAAGTCGCCGCCTCACACAAAGCGGGCGGATTCACACTGCGCGGATGGAGCTCCAACGCGACTCGCCTCATGGAGTCGCTACCTGCAGAGCTCCGAGCAACGACGCCCGCGCAGCTTGGCGGCGACAGAACACAGAAGATTCTCGGATTGATGTGGGATCCGAACGCCGACGAACTCGGATTCAATACCAAAATGATCCGAGTTCCGGCCGACGTGCGAGAGCTACGCCGCACGCCTACAAAACGAGAGATGCTGAGCGCCGTGATGAGCGTGTATGACCCGCTCGGTCTACTCGCGAGCTACACAATCTCCGCCAAAATACTGCTGCAGCGACTGTGGGAACTGAAGCTCGATTGGGACGCAGCCCTGCCGCCCACTGAAGCTGCCGTGTTCGCTGACTGGCTACGAGGGCTGCAATCCGTGGCCGCCCTACGACTGCCGCGCCCCTACGCCTCTACGGGGGGAGCTACGAAACGTGAGCTACACGTGTTCGTAGACGCCAGCGCTCAAGCCTACGCGGCTGTAGCGTACTGGCGCGAAGAAGAAGATGACGACGCCCGTGTGAGCCTTGTCGCTGCTAAAGCCAAAGTAGCCCCGACGCGACAGCTCAGCATACCACGCCTCGAACTGCAAGCAGCACTCATCGGGGCGAGACTAGCTGCCAACATCGCAAAAGAACATCGTCTACGCATCGACGACACGTTCCTGTGGACGGACAGCAGAACCGTGCTACACTGGGTGCGCGACGACGCCCGCCGCTACAGCGCCTACGTCGCGCACCGTCTCGGCGAGATAGCCGAGACCACCAACGTCGAGCAATGGAGATGGGTGCCGACGAAACAAAACCCCGCTGACGACGCGACGCGAGCCGATAGCACACGCCGCCTCGACGCCGCCAGCCGGTGGTACTGCGGGCCGGACTTTTTACAACGTCCGGCCTCCGAGTGGCCGCGAGAGACGCCGACGCCACCGCAAGACAGCCACACAGAAGCCCAAGTTGCAGCCACACAGAGATGGGAGTCGCCATTGCCGGATGTCAGTCGGTTCTCTAAATATAACCGACTGATAGGCACGACCGCCCGCATGCTGCAGTTCGTGGAACGACTGCGAACAAAACAACCCACCGAGCTGCAGCAGAAGCACTTCAAGAACGCTGAACATATGTGGCTGCAACAGGCGCAACGAGAAGACTTCCCGGCCGAGCTACGAGCGCTGTCCCGCGGACAGCCCATCGACATGAAAAGCAAGTTATACAAGCTCGACCCGTACATCGACGAAGAAGATGGCCTGCTGCGGGTGCGCGGGCGTATCGACGCCGCGCCCGCTTACGTCAACCGACGCCCGGCCATCCTGGACGGCCGCAATCCCTTTGTGCGGCTGTGGCTGCAGCGGGAACACGAGCGAGCGGCGCACGCGAACCACGAGCGCGTCGTCAACGACGTCTGGCAGCAGTACTGGGTGCTACGCCTGCGGCCCACTGTGCGCGCTATAGCGCACGCCTGCCGGACCTGCGTGCTTCGGCGCACGCAACCCCGCGTCCCGGCGCTGGGAGACCTGCCGCGAGCCCGCCTCGAGCCGTGCCAGCGGCCCTTCACCTACACAGCGACCGACTACTTCGGTCCTGTGTGGGTCACCGTCGGCCGCCGCAGAGAAAAACGCTGGGTGGCGCTCTTCACGTGCCTGTCAACGCGCGCCGTGCACCTCGAGACAGTCCACACGCTGTCCACTGACTCCGCCATCATGGCCTTGCGGCGGCTGGCCGCGAGGCGCGGATGGCCCGCGCAAATCTACAGCGACAACGCGACTTGCTTCCGGGCCGCGGACCTCGAGCTACGGGCGGCCTACGCGGAATGGCTGCCTGCGCTACGAGACTACGGGCTGTACCGCGGCCTGGACTGGCGATTCATCACCCCCGGCGCACCAAATCAAGGCGGCGCCTGGGAACGACTGGTGCGGTCTGTCAAGACCGCGCTGACGGCGACGCTACACACGCGGGCACCCAAAGAAGAGGTGTTCGCCACGCTGCTCGCCGAGGCCGAGCAAACAGTCAATGCTCGGCCGCTCACCCACGTGTCTGTCGACCCGGCTGACGACGAGGCGCTGACGCCCAATCATTTCCTGCTGGGCGCGCCTACTGCAGCGCCGCTCGTCGGGCCCTGCCGAGAAGCCGACCGACGCACTTGGCGGGCCAGCCAGGCGCTCGCCGAACTCTTCTGGGCGCGGTGGGTTCGCGAATACCTACCTACACTCGCGCCCAGACAGTCATCGCCAACGGGGACCGAGCGACGCATCAAGCCAGGCGACTACGTGGTGATAGCTGACCACACGCTGCCGCGCAACGTCTGGCCGAAAGGGATCGTCGTGGCTACGCACCCGGGTCCCGACGGAGAGGTGCGCAACGTCGAAGTCCGCACCAAGGGAGGAGTTTTTCGCCGGCCTGCAAGAAAACTAGCTGTCCTCCCCTTGCAACCCGAGCCTACGCAGGAGCTCGGCGGGGGGAGCTCTGTTACGGACAGCTAGGCCGACGGAATAAATATGTATAAATAGATAAATGATTAAATATACTTGTAAACAGTTAGGCGAAATTAATACTAAGATAAATAAATAATATATTTTATTGCGTTCCTAAATGCCCTAAAAAGCGGCAATACTATGTGTACACCACTTATTTCCTAAAACCATTATTGTAAGAGAGCTCCCAAAAAATAACTAACTAAAATAGTTAAAAGACCACGACGTCTTAAAGTAAACAAGTATGACTCATCGTGGTAATTTCCACTCGCAGCGCGAGACTAAGGAATCATGTTGTTTACGTTTAATGTAAAACTTAAGGATAAAAATTAAATAACTCTGAAACTTTGTAGTAACGTTCTCTGTAGAAATATAAGTAAAATCACTTAACATTATACCGGCCGCGGCTTGCTGCGAGCACGGCAAACAAAGAAATAACACGACGTGCCGGGCGCGGCGCGATATGAGGGACAAGAAAGGTGTAGATCTCGACCCGTGTGAGCGAGACGGCCTCTGAGTCGAGACAAAGAAATGATGTGAATTTTATATAATTATAATTAAATGGGAGCTCTCACATCAAAACCACATATAGATTTGTGTTGTATAAGTAAGCCTTGTAATTGACTATAAGTCAGATTTAAGATAAATATTGTAATTTATGTATGATTTAGTAAAATGTAACAGAGCGGGCGTCCCTCTAAACATGTAAACAAACCTTGAACAGATCAAATAAAAGGACGCCCGTTTCTGCAATCGGGGAAGTCTCCAAGAAGTCTGTACCAAGTTAACATCGAGTCCACACTCTGTTAGCCAGTGCGTAGATCAGCGATCCGCCAGTACATCACTTCAGTCTCTTACGTCCAGTGTATTACCATCTTGATAGTTAGTAGTAGTGTTAGATAAAGGACTACATTAGTTAAGGTTTTAATTGTAAATTCAAGTGTTAATTTTTGTGTGTTAATTGTGCTCCGATCTTTATTTTGTTAATTTGTTTGTGTTAAATATATATCGTTTTCGTTTACCCTTGCGTTTCTTTACATCGTTCTTCAACTGAGCTATCGTAGATGTCAATGTTGGGACCCGGCCGACGAGGCATTCCTAACAATACATTTTCACTTACCAAGCTAATGATGATTTGTATCAATGATTCCAATGAATGTTTCATGAAATGGGGAAATGGCAAATGCAATACATAATTAATGTGTTACTAATGTATATTTCCGTATGAAATGGCCAGCAATTAGTACGCATCATACCAATTATTTTTACTTAGGTAACTAATGTACAGCATCCGTACAATAAAATAACTGAATGCCATTAGATATTTTCTTAGTTGAGAGAGGACGATGCATCTGAAAGCAACACTGTAGTTTACCGCACATTTTCATATTGATTGAAAACAGTGTTACATAACTTATTCATGTAAAAGAAAGCGGACATTTTTGTCTTCGGCAATGTTTTTGGTCAAAAAGTTATATACAGTGATTTTGATGAAAATTACATACAATCGTTGTACATGTACAATGAAGGTTCTTAAAATCGAGTACCGCGTTTAGGCCACGAAGCTTGCCAAGTGGCCAAAGTAAAGTACCAGATTTTAAGATCAAATTGTGTGACTATTGCATACAATCCTTTTTATTTGAGCAAAACGTAGGAAATCATTTTTTTACCTTAATCCTCACTATGAATTTTTATTTTTAATGTATCCTATTTGTTCAACTCAAACTGACCTACTTTTTAAAAAAAATAGCATAGCAGGTGCTTCGTGATTGGTTATTTTTTGACAAGTATCTACAACAAATCGAGGAACAGTAGCGTGTTTTTGTTAGCGAGAAGCGAGAGGGGTCATGATTTCAGGAAAAATCTTAATAGCGTGAGCAGCATCGTCATTTGTTTTGTATGGGCGCGCGGTGCCTTGCCAGTGTGGCGCCATCTGTTGGTCATAACGAAACGGCTGGACGAATTTTAACCAATTTTGGTTTTTTTATTTTTTTTGGTATAGCTGGACATCCAAAGATGGTTGTAGGATTATTTTTACCCGCCTACGTCAAAGAAAAAGCAATACGCCGACAAAGTCGCGGGCGCCTCTTAGTACGACATTATCCTACACTACGCAAGTGCAATATATGGAAATATACAACTAATTAGATTATGAAACGCATCGATTGACTATGAATGTGAACATCCTGTCTGAAACCGCATTCGCCGCTATTATACAGCAGTTATTCAGCAAAGGTAATTGATATTTCTTCATTACGCGTACTCCGATAATTACGGCTGGTTATAATTACCACTCGTTATATTAACGTCGGTAATAATGTTAATAACGCTGGAATGTGATAGGGATAGTTGTTTACTTTGAGTTTTTGTAAAGGTGTCCCTCACCGAGAGCGCCTTCTATATAACATTTGTAAAAAAATAAAAAAATAAAAATCTCTGCCTCTATCATAAGCTCTGTGTTATGGATAATGTTTACGATAAACATACTTATATACATAAATACATACTTATATACAAATAAATAACATCCATGACCCAGGCACAAATATTCGAGTTCATCACACAAATATTTGCTCTTGCCGGGATTCGAACCCAGGACCGTCGGCTCAGTAGGCAGTTGGTTAACCACTGCGCCAATCGCGTTGTCAAATAAGTATCGGACAATCTGACATAAATCGACCTAGTCCCAAGGTAAGCTCTAGTAGGCTTGTGTTATGGGTACTACACGATGATATTCATACTCATATCAATACTATTTAAAATTGTATTGAAAATAAGTTTGCTATGGAGAGGAGTCTTTATTTAGGAAAAATCTGAACAGCGCGATGCAGGATTTACGGGCACGTGGCGCTAGCCGTACAATGCTATTTATTGGTAAAAAAAATATGTCCGCCTATCACGCTTGAACGGCTGGAAGAATTTTAACCAATTTAGGTACTGGGATAGCTGGACATGTTTTTTTTTATACAACGACGGTGGCAAACAAGCATGCCCGCCTAATGTTAAGCAGTTTCCGCCGCCTATGGTCGCTTGCGACGCCTGCAGGACCATCACACCCACGTTACCGACGCTTTGAAAACCTATACTACCCTCTTGAAGAACCGCTTACCTACTGTAGCCCCTATAAAGATGGTTATAGGATACTTTTACCTTTTGCTTGAGTGAGCCGGCTGAGCAATGCGAGGAGAGATAATTTATAGTGCCTTTCTCATCAATAACATAAATATAAAAAACATCAAACAATGAAATCAAATCACAACAATGCTAAATATACAATTTGAGCAGCAAAGTTTTTTTAATATTCTGTTTAGTGTATTGGCTATACCTACTCGGCAGGCAATCCCGTTTTTCCCGGTCTCTGTAGTAATGTACTATTACAGACAAACGCTCCCAGTGAAGAAGACCTTTAACGATAACGGGGAAAAAGTGTAGCTCCATATGTGTCATAGGTTCGGTGAACATAAATGTCATCTTTACCCCATTATGACCTAAATTATTTTGGGTCTCAGAATTAGAAAATCTTTTAGTATATTGATGTCGAGGGTTTTCCAAGTTATTAAAAGTTGAATGTAATTTTTACTTTTGTATGAAGCGATGGGTGCCAAACGGCACCGCTAGGCTGTAATGGGTATATGTTTACAAAACTACATTTTATGGGGTAGCGGGTATTAAAGCCTACTAGGGAAGATTGATAACGGGGCTTGTAATTTCTGCAATTAAACTTTGTATTAATTACTAGCTACTGCTAGTTTTTCAATGCAACGTAACCTCCCTAATCCCTCCCTTTCTTTTTCTATAACCAGGTATAGTCTTTGGATGTCTAATAATAATCCCTTAAAGGGATAAGTTCGCCTTTTTAAATATATTTTTTGTAAAAATGTATTTCTTGTTTTGTGTACAATAAAGGGGGTAAATAATATTATTCAGTAGAATAAATTAAAGCAAAATAGCATAATTTTAATAATCTACTAAATAATTTTAATATACCTACATAAACCTAATTTCTGAAAGTAATTATGGAATATAGTTATACAGTTATGCAGAAAAATGTGAACTTATTCTATGGCAAAACTATGCTATGACAGAATATGAAGTCGAAAATTGTTCATACATTATTATAACAAAACGGGATTTCATCGCGTTCAAAAAGTGTTTATTTAATTGCCTTGACGTTTCGAACGTGATGTTACGTCAAGGTTATTAATTAATGAACACTTTTTGAACACGAATGGGCCCCATTTTGAAAATCGTGTAAGTTCAAATCAATATAAAATGGTTAATTATAACTGGTACATCCTTCTATCTTAAACCGGTAGTACTAATGACACGAGAAAACAAACACGGATCGTGTTCCTCAATTAAAATACAAACCTCAATCAAGAATAAAAAAACTATTAGTCATCTCCAACACTACCATAATTACCAACTTATGAATCTTTCATAGTTCGATAAGACCCGTTAAAATGATTATTAATTTCAACGACATAGTTGGTACTTTCCTTTCTAATTAGCCAGGCATGCCGCTTGGGCCAATAACGTCGCACTAATGACTCGAAACTCACAAAAACAAATAAAGGTCCATTAAAATTGAACTGGACGACAAAAAGCCGCTACCTGCGTGTTGACACGGCCCCGCGCACAGGTTGTGGCGCACAGAAGGGTATTCTACTAAATCGTCAACTTTGTCGTGCACATCTGCACGTGGCAGCCATGGCAGTTTTTTTTTTTTTTTTTTTTTATACTACGACGGTGGCAAACAAGCATGCGGCCCGCCTGATGTTAAGCAGTTACCGCCGCCTATGAACGCTTGCAACGCCAGGAGCATCACGCGCGCGTTGCCGACCCTTTTAAACATATTTACTCCCCTCTTGAAGAACCGCATACTGTAGCCCCCGGGGAAAACCTCGTCGAAAAGTTACCTTACAAACATATAAAAAGTCCAACAAGACACTATTAATAGTGTTTTATTATTACATTATTACACTAGTTAGTGTTTTGTTGGACTTTTTATATGTTGACCCAATAGGCTCTAGGAGACGGTTGTGTAGACGGTTCTTGTCTTTTGGGACATTTTATTGTACCTACCTACTTAAATACGTGACCGATTATTCTGAAGGTCATTGGGTCTTGACCTTGACCCAGCAGGTAGAAAGTAGAAAATCTGTTCGCTGACAACATGACGACGATCCGATCAGGGGCTTCTCAGCATTATTTTATCATTCCTGATGGCTTGAGATTTGTTGAGAAAACGCAATTCCGTATAATTTTTCAGGATTCCTAAACTTTTTCTTCTTATAAGTAAAGAATACCTATAGAACTAGATATTCACTATGTATAATATTATCCAAAACACATAATCTGCTTTGCACCTATCAAAAATATAACGGACATTCTCTACTGCTCACTCCCAATACTGTGACAGAAACGAGGGCGACTTTACTCTTAACTAATTTCTACCATCGCTACCGTATACGAGAGTGTTAATTGCCCTGAGCGACAGGGATAAACATACACTGTTGACACAGGCCAGAAAGGGACACAAGATGACACGACAGTAAAATAAATAGTTGCTCCTACCAGTCGCACGGTAGCACTCGTTAAGGTAGTGAGTTAACCCTACAATGATCAAGTGGCTGATTGGCCTGTAAATATGGCGGCTGGGTGACTAGAGTGGCGTTTAAAATATTAAAACATCCGTCACTCTCGTATGAAATCGGAAAGTGACGACTGACGAATGCTTTACTTACTACACTATTTAGTCACGGTCACGATTACCACGCTGTTTATCGGTAAGAACTATACCTAATAAAACTTTTCTATTTCAACGACGCCGCTGGGGCAGCAAAGTTGGATGGTTGCGTTTATCACGTGATAAATAAGTGACAAAGCATCTGTCACTCACACTCGCAATATGTCAAAACGTGACGGATTCTTTATCACTTATTTATCGCGTGATAAAAGCAACCATCATAGGGCCCCTGGAGTTTCGACCACGTATAGGAAAGCGCAGTGTGGGTCATCCCCCGAACAGATGGACGAATGACCTCGTGAGGGTAGCGGGGAATCAATGGATGCGGTCTGTACGGGATCGCACTTTAATACACTGATAGATTCCAACACCTAAACTCAGCAGTGCGATGCTGGTTTTCTTTTATTTTGTATTACCATTGATAACAGCACCATCTCTTATCAAGTTTACAAGCGATTGGTTGCGATTATCACGGGATAGGTACAAGACACTAATTATTTAACAAAACAATAATTATAACCCCGCTTCGATTGTAGTAGATCGCATTCAATTTTTCTTTCTTAATTTACCTTTGTGTCATTATTTATAAAAATAAAAAATGTGGTATTACCATATAAAAAATATGAATCGATAAAAAGATTCTATACAAATAATTATAAATTTATGAAACATTTGTAATGTCTCATTTTGTTTAATGTGGGTACTTTTTCAATTTTCTTTAAGCTTTGATCTTTGTATTCATAGTTTAAAACAATAATTGTATGACAACCATGAACATAAACGCAGTATTTCACGGTGAAAATGGCAAATTACTCATTGTTTCCATACAAATATTGGTACCCAATCCACAGATAACGTCATATTATGTAGGTAGGCCATTTCTATTGAGCGTTTTTAGTGGTCGGTAAGAATGTTGAACTTTGACGGTCATTTCTGACTTTAGAGCAGTCTAAGTGGAGGTAGTCCCACATAGACATTTGATCCCTATAAAAGATTCGATTGACATTTTCAAAAAAAAAATGGCCGCACGCCTATTGCAAGAGCCAGCGGCAGCGGACGGGTTGCGCGGTGACAGGTTGACAGCCATCAACGGCGATCACCGGCACACTGATACGGTTAATTAGCTGTAAACGGTCGCCATCTTAGCCCGAATTGGCATTCAGTGCCAATTCCCCAATTGATAGGATAGGACGGAAAAATACAATTAGGAACCGTTCAATCAAATATGTTACTATTATTGCTTTACTCCCTAGCCACTACTTCAATAGCCTAATGTCTGCAGGAGAACTAGGGTCATCAATATTGATGAGTTGAGACTTGTACCCTACCTAATGTACCTTTAGATTTGGAGCAACACGATTTTCCACATTTTTGCAGAAAAATCGGGCCGAAAGAGATATATATATATAGATAGCTGGCCTAGGCCAGCAATGTAGTATGAAGGTTCATTATTGTCGTCCTCCTCCTTCTGGCCTAAAAGGGGATACTTCGAAGCCATAAGAAACATAACAACAATATTTTAATGCATTTTTGAGAGTGTCGTAGGAAAGTTGGTAATTTTCCAACATTTCGACTGTTTCGACACGAACGCATAATCGACATGTTTCCTTATTTTCCTTCGTCCTTCTTTTCATTCCAAATTTGGATTTAAATTGGCAATTTAACTTTGCATTTGGTTCGTGCCATATGATGATATGACTGTTTACAAAGTAGGTATTGATAAACCGCCCCACCAATCACGTCACGCCGTTTATCTTTTTAACTATGCAATAAAACGTTAATTGTCTTCAATAAGTGCAATTAAAATTAAAAGTTATTGCATCCAGGTTATCGGGGGCACTAGATGCTTGTTGTGTTGTTTAAATATCGGTTGTGTGAAAAATATGGCGATTACATTATGTGAGTATTATAATAATGTAAGTATATTAGTTTAGTAACGCAAGTTGGGGCTTCGTATACTATATACATTTACACAGCCTTACAGCCCTTTTTTTTATATTGGACCAATGATACAAAGATGCAATAAATTTCTAATAATTGGTTCCAAAGGCAGCATTACAAAAGATTACCATTTTTACGTCTACCTATCCCGTAAGTTGGATTTTCTGTCCGCTACGCGGGGAGAAAATCTTACTTCTTGGCCATTGCAAGACGTGTAACTTTAGACAAACCACTAGCGGTAATTCGTAAAGCCCCAGATCGCATATTTATGACCCTCAAAATTCCCCGCCCTAGGTGTGTAATGTTACTATTACGCATCTCCCGTCCATTCACAACCAATCTACTTTTCTGTTAATTCAACGGTCCATATAAATAAACGATAACTGAGTTAATGATCTTTGCTTATCGAAACTGAAATTTACGGCCCGATCGTTAAATAGTCCTAATGAGATTAGGAAGTAATGACTTTATTAAGATAGCGCTTTCCGCTTTTTTATGTTTCGACGCTTGTATTTGCCTAAATCCGTTTAACCTTAAACAAGTATAATTAAAAAATAACTGATAACACAGTAACTAAATACAAAGTTGACTGGGTCAAACAGACTCCTAAAACAAAGTTTATCAGTGGCTAAGTGTTTACCTACTTTTAAAGTACTTATTACTTTTTGTTAGATTACAGTTGAATGCTCGCGGTAGGGACCCTTACAAATGTATGCAGAATCCCATCTCAAAACCGAAAAACGGGCTGAATAAAATTTGCAATAAAATAATGAATCGGAATTGGAATTTTACCTTAAGGAAGAGTACCGAATACATTTTTATTTCAACGCAATAGGTATTATGTCGTGGTAGGTGGCGAATTATCTCGAAGCACTTTGCTACGAGTATTGTTTTAAACGACATAATTAACAAAATTGCAAGCGGCCGCCGATAACGTGTCGTATCGAATTTCTACGAATGGCAACTGGGTGATAGCGTAGAGTTATGACATTGCGTAGACATTTCACCAAAAAAAGTGTACCTACCCTCATACCTAACCTAACAAAATCGCTAAAGTACCAATGACATGAGCGGGAAATGTCAACTTTTTCATGTCACTGTTGCTCGAATTCTAAAAAGCTGGTCCAGTGCGAGTCGTACACATACAGGAAAATATAAATTATACTGAGCGACAAACATAACTTTGCAAATGAAAAACTGTTGTCCCCAAAGGTCGGACATAGTTTTCCAACTGCAAATAAGTTTGATATCACAAAGAGAGATATTTATTGTAATGTTACTTAAAGTTTACGGTTTTCGAACCTTTATATTTACAAGTCACTTTTTGCTAATTAATTAGGGAGTAGGTTTTGATTCCCTTCACAGCGTCAAAAATTGCGTTGAGTTAGAAATTTAATTTTTTCACGGTCTCACGTGGTTGCACACCAGAGTAGGTATTTGATATTAATTTGATTATGTTCTTATTGGGGAAAACTGAGTAAGTTTGCCAATTTCCCTTCCTGCGCTGTCTACCAATTCTCAACTCCTGCGCATCGAGGTTATCATTCTGCTGCCGCCATAACAATTAGACAAGAGAAATTCAACAAGTACCTCAGATAACACAGTCGGGGTCGTTGGTGATAGCTCTCTGCTTATTCGAGAGTTAGGTACCTACCTATACCTACTCTTGTAAGCTTTGAGCCTGAACTGTACGTCTCCAAAACAACAAAGCGCGATCATATTTCCCGTATAATTGATATTAGCATAAACCCGTTCGAGACGTTTTTGCGTACAAGTAAACTTACACTAGAGGTTCGCAACAACACATAGTATACGACATATAGACGGATGTTACGATGGTATCTAGAGGTACCTATAGTTGTCTTGTTATTATGATATAGAAAACAGCCAGATATCTTTATACTTTTTTACAACTGTCTTACAATTAATATCCATCTACACTCTATAGTATCTTTATTGTTCGATATCTCACCATCCAGACCTTAATACCATATTAAGGTGTGGTACGTATTCTTAATCCGACCACTGTCAATAACTAATTTGTGTCCTTTGTTACGACCACAAAGCGTCAAAGTCGAATCGATTCCATAATTAGCAAAAAAACTGCAGCAATTGCAGTTGTCTTAGCGAGAAATCAATCGATTGGAGCGGTTGGATAAATAATTGATTGACTACCGTTATTAGGTACTAATACAGATCCGCACGCAATCCTGTTAAGGCTCCTTTTCCATTCTAAAAATAAATGCTGATTGTTTTAGACATTTTTCTCTATGATCATACATGATTCTTAACATATTATCAATTCAAAATTCAAAATTCAAAATTCAAAATTCTTTATTGCATGTCACATTACAAATATAGTTGGAATTAAAAATAAATAGGTCTACATGTGACGCCCTGCAAAGGGCACAGCAATGTCAGAGGGCTAGAAGTAGTTAATTTAATTACAATTATTTTATTCTATTCTTTAAATATCATACTAAATTCATAAATTATTACTACGCATTAATTTCAAATCTGATTATTCATGTTATTTACTTATTACTAAGCATAATATGTATATATTCATACTCACATACTAACATGGTTAAAATATTCATTTACATTATAAAAACAAGCATTTGCTAAATACAATTTCAATTGTTTTTGGAACAATCTAGGGTCCTCTAGATCTTTTATAGAGTTTGGAAGGTGATTATAAATTTTGATAGTCATATAATGGGGGCCACGCGTAATAAGTTTTAATTTTGAGAAGGGCATTTGGAGTTGATTTACGTTTCGTTCATTTCTTTTGATTTGTTTTGTTGCTTTAGGGGAATATAAATCAAAGTGTTTCCTTACGAATTTGCACGATTCAAATATATACATAGAAGCAACAGTTAGAATTTGGTGTTTGATGTAATAGGGTTTGCATGACTCCATTTGGTCTATATTTACCAAGATTCTGACACACTTTTTTTGCAAAATAAATATTGTATCGATGTCACAACTATTTCCCCAGAGAACCAAACCGTATGCTATTCGCGAATAAGCATATGAGTAATATGCCGTTAGGGCTGTCTGAAAGTCGGTGACTCGCTTAAGATGCTGAAGGGCGTATATGAAAGATGATAGCTTTTTTGATAATTTTTGGATATGGCCTTTCCAACTCAAGCTTGAGTCTAAGTCTATACCTAATAGTGTGGCAGAACTAACGATGTCTAAGTTTGAATTATTATAATGGTAATCTAATGGCAATGATGCTTTTTGATACGGTTTAAATTGAATAATTTTAGTTTTATTTATGTTCAGCTGGAGGTTGTGGGATTGCAACCAACCTGTAATTTTATTTAATGTTAAATTTAATTTATTCTGAATTTCTGCAGTATCAGCGCACGAGAACAGCACTGATATGTCATCCGCGAAAAGCGTACTATGTTCGTCTAATATATCCGGAAGATCGTTTATATATATAAGAAATAGAACACACCCTAGGACGCTACCTTGGGGAATGGAACCATTTACAGGGACTCTACTGGATCGGATGTGTTGTATTGTAGCTGTATCAAAGTTGGTGTGCTCTATTTCTACATATTGAAAGCGATCACTTAAGTACGACTTAAACCATTCTAGGGTAGTGCCTCTTACACCAATGTTATGTAATTTATCTAAAAGGATTTCATATCGGACTCTATCGTAGGCTTTACTCATATCGAGTAAAAGACCTATAGCGTATTTTTTGTTATTAATAATTTTGAGTATCTCTAAAACATATTTATAAATTGCTAGGGTGGTAGAATGATTTTTCCTAAAGCCATTTTGGTTATCATGGAAAACTTTATATTTTTCACAGAAACTATAAAGTCGCCGGACCATCGCGGTTTCAAATATTTTGGCCGATGTGGGCAGTAGAGCGATGGGACGATAGTTATTTATATCTGCGGTATCTCCCTTTTTGTAAATAGGTTTTACAATTGAAATTTTCAGTGCGTCAGGAAATATGCCAAGTGAAAAAGATTGATTTATTAAAAAGGTATACGGAACGAACAAAAATTCTGCGCAAGATTTTAATAAAGTCGGGGGAATTTCATCAATGCCGAAAGACGATTTATTTTTAAGATTTTTTAGTATATTAAGTACTTCTGTAGGTTCAATAGGCTGAAGGAAAAATGAATTATTGATTTGGTTTTTTAAAGGTAGTTTGTTTATAGGACTAGGATGAATATTACCGACGGAGGAAAAAAAGTCATTAAAGATATTGGCAATCTTTTTAGGGTCATTTATAATGCCCTGTTCTGATGTTTTGATTTTAAGGTTTTTTTTCCTTTTTATGCTATTTTTATTCGTCTCCCTATTTATTATTTGCCACATAGATTTTGTTTTATTTTGGGAATTTGTAAGCTGTTTTTTATTATGTATTTTTTTAGATTGATGTACTGCTTTTTTTAGTATTTTGCAATAAGTTTTGTAATGGTTTTTTAAAATATAGTTTTTAGAATGGGATACCATTAATTTTAATAACCTTTTATTACGGCACGATACTTTTAAACCCGGTGTCAAGTGTGATTTTTTGGGTTTAATTGTTATGTTTATTTTAGGAATACATTTGTCGAGTGTTTTTTTCAACGTATTATTAAATGAATTGTAATTTTCGTTTACAGATTGATTAATTTTAATTATTGAATCCCAGTTTATAATTTCGAGTTCGTTTTTAAATTTAGCTATGTTTTTATCACTAAATATTCTTTTCCGGATAACCCTTGGTTGAGTATTTATTTGTGTAGTAGGTGTACTGAATAAAATGCCCCTGTGATCGGAAAATCCAAATTCGTCAACAATCAATTTCCAGTCCGTAATTTTAAAATTGGTAAGCAGTAAGTCAATGCAAGTTGAGGTAGAACGTGTAACCCTGGTGGCTTCCTGGACTCTCTGGTGAAAATTATTTGACAGCATTAAATTACAAAATCTGTTTTTCTCGTTATTATCTAACAAGAAATTTAAATTTAAATCACCTCCAATTACAACATGTTTGTTGAGAATTGATAGGTTTTTACCCACTGGCCACACAATCTGTTAGTTCATTTTTCTTTCACGGCGCTGCGAGCGCGCGCGCTGTCGCCAGCGGACGCGAGCCGGCGCCATTGGTAATATTGGTACTATCGTAACGGCTCTTGAACATTATAACCTCCGTGGTTTGGGAGATATTTTGGAAGTTTTACGCTTTAACGGAAAGTGTTGAGATACGGCACAATTCCTTGTACGGTGGGCTGCTTCGGGCGCCCCAAGGATTGTTATTTAGAGTGATATAAGGACTACTACAGTGTGAACTGTGTTTGGCGTGTTTGCTGACGAGATCGGGGCGGCGGCGGCGCAGACCGGGACGTCGTTTATTGGTGCAAGTAACACATACATACACTTTACACAAAACAGAAACACAACCTTGCAGCCGGGAAGATATTCGGTTGAACTCCAGGTTAGCAACATAGCTTAAGTTAGGTTTAAGTACATAGGACGCGTATCGCGTTCCATTGTTTCGCGCTAGGCAAGATTGCTTTGGTAATTTGTTCTTACATGGGCCCGGGATAAATTCAATTTGTGTCTGGCGCAAACAAATTTTGGTAGCAAAAGCGTGGTTCATATCCACAGAAAAGATATTTGTTTCATTTACGTTCGGATAAGTAATTTAGTTAGCATCAAAATCATAATTGAAATTTGAGGGTGGATTGCGCTTGGTTCGCATTCCAATCTATTAACGTTAAGTTGCATTTGCGTAATTAAGACTAACTAAATTATAAGAATATTAGTTATAACTTTCAATTGAAATGTTAGTTGAGTGAATAAAGTAAATATAGTTTCGTTTCGATACGGAGAAACGTATTAATAAGTAATTCATAATTGGGGTTCCGCTGAACTATTATTCACTCAAATTACATTTAATTTAAAATAAATTTAGTGTTGTTTTCCGTTGCGTAATATTGGTGTTGGGTGAATAACTTTGAAGTTGTCGCGTTTGGTACGAAAAATAAAAACGGATTGTTATTGTCTAAAATCGGGGTTCCACGGACAAAATTATTCACCCAAATTTATTAATTTATTTTTAAAAATTTATTTTATTGATCCGCGTTATCGAGGTTGGTACCATGGCTCCCTCAGTAGTTAAAACGGTCGCGTCAAGGGTCGAATCGGAATTAAGATGGTTTTCATTAGTCGTTACGTTAATTGGTCGTACGGATCGCGAGGACGCATTATTGTCACGCGCGCGACAGGTAGATGAAAGATATGACGCGGTATTGAAATTGCATGCCGAATATTTGGCCCGTATTGACGAAGAGGAGACCGGGGAAAGTCGGACCCAAGCTGTTGAAGTGGTGCAACGCAATGTAGACCAGTGCGGTGATATGGTGATGAGTATCATCCAAGCGGCAGCGGATATCGAGCGCGCCCGAAAAGGGGATGTTGGGGTAAGGCGTGCACCCAGTGGTGTGGCACTAATGGCGCCGTTGCCACCAGTGAATGTCCCGGAATTTGGTGGTGAATATGCCGACTGGCCGAGGTTTCGCGACATTTTTAACAGCGTGGTGCACTCGCGCACGGATTTGACCCCCGCGTATAAAATGGCGCAGTTGATGGGGAGATTACGCGGGGAGCCTCACGATATTTTGACTCATTTGGAGATTACGGATTCCAGTTACGAGACGGCATGGGGCCTATTAATTGACCGATATGATAATCGGCGATTAATTATTGATGGGCTCATCGAAAAAATATTTAGTATATCGAAGGTCACTAATGTACACGAAATACGGTCGAAAATCCTTAATCCCGTCACGGTGGCGGTGAATACGCTGGAGCGACTCAAGTTGTCACTAGGGGACAACAAGTACATTGTTGTGAACCGGGTTTTGCGCAAGTTACCTAGCGAGGTGGTGGCGCGGTTTGAGCAGTCACATGGGGGTGATTCATCGAGTCACCTCCCAACATTTGACGAATTGAGGGCGTTCCTGGAGGGTGAGTGCAGGCGGGCGGATTGCCAAGGGGCAACCACGCCGCAACCCCCCACGTCACCCCGGCGTACGGTTGGGCCCAAACCGGTGGAGCCCCGTCGGGGAGGACAGCGGTACAACGCCCTCCAATCGGAAGTGTGCCCCTTCTGCCGGAAGGGGGGACACGCGATCATCGCGTGCGCGGATTTTGGAGCACAGCGGGTGCGGAGGCGCAGGGGGGTGGTCAAGCAGCGAAACTTGTGCTTCCGCTGCCTAGGCGCACACTATGTGCGTGAATGCAGTAAGACCACCAACTGCCGAGTATGTGGAGGAGCCCATCATGAACTTCTCTGCCTGGCTGAGAGTGGGGAGCGGTACGGGGCCTCATCGGGAGGCCATCCTCCCTCTCCTACGCCAGCCTTGGGTGGACGGTCGCCCCCCCACCGGGGAGGGGGGTCACCCAGAGACCAGCGGTCGCCCCCTCTTCGGGGAGGGGGGTCATCGAGGACTCCGGAGTACCGCCGGATGCCGCAGTCTCCTCCGCGGGGGGGGGATCGGCGCCGAGATTCGGGCGGGTGCCCGGAGATGACCCATGGGGAGTCGGGTTACGCGACTTACTCGGCCGCGCTGGGGGGCAGGTTGCCGCCCCCGAGTAGTCGCTTCTCCCCACCCCTCGCAGAGCGCCCACGCTTGATGGCGCGTCCGCCGCAGATGGGACGGATGCCGATGGGCTATTACCAGCCGGCGCGCATGGCACCGATGGGTCGAGGGGTGTACTACCCGGGGTGGGACCCATACCTGGGCCAGGGGCCCTCTCCCCCTCCAGCAGAAGGGGAGGGAGGTGCCCCCTGCTAGCAATTAGCGGCCTGTTCATCCGTCGTGCCCACCCCACCAGTGACGGTATTATTACCGACGGCTAAGATTACCGTCAGGGGTACGGATGGACGGCCAGTGCCAGTGAGGTCTCTCCTGGATTCGGGGGCACAAGGTTGTATCGTGTCCAGCCGCCTAGTGGCCAGGCTGGGCCTCAGGTTGGAGCCATCACGGGATGGCGCAATAGGTATAGGTGGCAATCAGGTGCCTCACATCAGGGGTCAGACGGACCTCCTGTTTGAGATGGGTGACTCGGCATCGATCACGCGGGTGAAGGCCACGGCTATTGTTTTAGATGAAGTGGTCGGGGTTCTTCCTTCGGTACGGTTACCGCTGGCGGTAACGAAGCTGACCAAGGGATTGGAGTTGGCCGACCCTCACTTCGCAATTCCCGGACGGGTGGACGTCTTACTTGGAACTGACGTCCTCGGGAAGCTGCTGCGGAGCGGTAAGCGGGAGCTGCAACCAAACGGGTTGGTGGCCGTGTGTACCGCAGGGGGGTACGCATTATTGGGCCCAGTACGGGGACCACAGGACGCAACGGATTATAGCAACATATACTACGGCAGCGTGTTATCGGAGGTCCTGCAAAGGTTCTGGGCAACAGAAGAGCCACCCACAGCTCCCAGGACAAGCCCACTGGACGAGGAGTGCGAGACATTTTATCAGTGCAACACGGTGCGCCTCCCTTCGGGCAGATTTATGACACGGCTGCCGTTTCTATCGACGCGACCTCCACTGGGGAGCTCCAGGGACCTGGCTGAGAAACGGATGATGGCCATGGAAAGGCGCATGAAACGGGACTCCAACTTTCGGCGAAAGTATGTTGAGTTCATGCGTGAATATTTAGCTTTGGGTCACATGTCGGTATCCAGGGTAGACTGGCGTCGTGAGGAGCACTACGTATTGCCTCATCATGCAGTCCTGAAGACACCTGACTCCAAGATCAGGGTCGTGTTCGACGGGAGCGCGGCGACATCTAACGGGGTGTCTCTGAATCAATGCCTGCACGCTGGTCCTAAGTTGACCAGAGACATTGCAGACATTCTAACGGACTTCAGGAGACATCAAGTTGTCTTCGTTACGGATGTGAGGATGATGTTTCGCCAAACGGAGATCCATGCGGATGACCGTCGGTTCCAGCTGATATTGTGGCGAGAGAGCCCAGAAGAACCGATGATCACGTATGAGCTGAACACGAACACGTACGGATTAAAGCCCAGCCCGTATGTAGCGATGCGGACGCTACGAGAGCTGGCTGACCAGGAACGGCTGCGCTTCCCTCGCGCAGCTGCAGTCATCGACCGGGATGTTTACGTGGATGACATTTGTACGGGCACGGACAGCATTGAGCAAGCGCTCATCCTAAGGGATGAATTGGTGGCGCTCATGGCCTCCGGTGGCTATGAACTCAGGAAGTGGCTGTCAAACTGCCCAGAGGTGCTGGCAGGACTACCAGCTGAGCACCAACAAGACCCGCATTTGTTTGAGGACTCGGATAATCCTCATGCGTTGGCAATTTTGGGGGTCCAGTACCGACCGACTCAGGATGTCTTCACATACAATTGTGAGGCCGAATTGCTGTCGAAGACCTGGACCAAGCGATCAGTCCTTTCGACTATCGCACGAACGTTCGACCCAAATGGTTGGATCTCTCCGGTCACGTTCATGGCAAAGTTCTTCATGCAGAAGCTTTGGTTGGCCCAACTAGGCTGGGATGAGCAGCTCACGGACGAGCTGCTGCACGAGTGGACGGCATTCGTGACCACATTGCCGCATATTAAAGAAATTGAGATCCCGCGCAAACTGCTCCCTCAGGCGGGAGCCAGGGTGACCCTGCATGGGTTCTGCGATGCTTCTGAGAAAGGGTACGCGGCCGCGGTCTACCTGAGAACAGGTGAGACTGCTGGCGAGGGCGTTGTACGCTTGGTCATGGCCAAGAGCAAGGTTGCGCCTGTTCGGACCCGGTGGACGATTCCGAAGATGGAATTGGCGGGTGCCGCGCTCCTGACCCGCCTCCTAAACCATGTGGCGCAGAACCTGCGTGGCACGGTGGATCTGAATGACACGGTTTACGCATGGACGGACAGCCAGATCGTGTTGTGCTGGCTGCAGACTTCGGTCCATACGCTTGAGGTATTTGTGGCCAACCGAGTGTCACAGATAAATAACTCGGAGACTCCTCTGGTCTGGAGACATGTTCCAGGTGAAGTTAACCCGGCAGACTGCTCGAGTCGCGGCTGCCCGGCGCCTGCTCTGGTTGAGCATTCTCTCTGGTGGGGGCCTCAATGGCTGGAGCGGCCACATACGGAGTGGCCTTTCAATGACTGCGGACGCCAGCCACTACCCCCTGACCAGGGTCTGAGAGTCAATGTGACTACAGTGGAGTCTGTGGCAGTGGACCACACTCTTTTGGAACGGTATAGCTCACTAGGGAAGCTACTTCGAGTCACGGGATGGATAATGCGGTTTTTCCATAATTGTCGAAGCCCTGCGGCACAGCGCAACCTGTCACCTGTAATGGGACCTGAGGAGCAGCAAAGGGCTCTCTCACGTTGGGTGGGGGTCATTCAGGGGAATGAGTTCCAGGATGAACTTAGGATCTTGCGGACTGGCGTGGGCAGAATGAAGAAGAGCCTTGTCCGCCTCAACCCGTTTATTGATGAGCACGGAATGCTCCGGGTGGGAGGCCGACTACGGAATGCCGAATTGCCGTATTCAGCGCGGCATCCTTTAATTCTTCCCAAGAAGGGAGCTCTGGTGGAGCTGTTGGTTTGGGACCGTCACATCAGGAATTCACATGCAGGCTGCAACACACTGCTGGGCATTTTGCAGCGGGAGTTCTGGATTTTGTCGGCACGGAGAGTGATACGGAGCGTTGTGTTTCGTTGCTTGCCTTGTTACCGGCTCAAGGCAGCCACAATGCAGCCACAAATGGGAGATCTCCCGCCCGACCGAGTTACGGAAGCTCGGCCGTTTGCTGGTGTGGGGACAGACTTCGCGGGGCCTTTCATGGTCAAGACATCACGCCTTCGCAACGCGAAGTCGGTTAAGGCATATTTGTGCGTCTTCGTGTGTCTGGCGACCAAGGCCGTTCATTTGGAAATGGTAGCTGATCTCTCTACGGAGGCTTTTTTGGCAGCGCTGGACCGATTCGTTTCTCGGCGGGGGATACCGGCCTTGATACGGTCGGATTGTGGTACCAACTTCAAGGGCGCCGATCGTTTTCTAAAGGAAATTGTATTATTTTTAAGTCAAAATGAGCGAGAGATCGGCACGGCCATCGCCAGTCGGGGCATTTCGTGGTATTTCAGTCCACCTGGATGCCCCCACTGGGGTGGAATATTTGAGGCAGTGGTTAAGTCTGCCAAGACTCATTTGTATCGGGTCATCGGCTCAACGATCCTCTCCTTTGAGGAATTGTCAACGGTGTTCTGCAAAATTGAGGCAGTTTTAAATTCGCGCCCCTTGTGTCCGTTGAGCGCTGACCCGAATGACCTGGAGGCCATTACCCCAGGTCATTTTTTGATTGGCCAACCACTTAACGCCTTGCCGGAGTATCCGTATACGGATGTTAAGTTGTATAGGTTGTCACGGTATCAGATGCTGCAGCAAATGACTCAAAATTTTTGGAAGCGATGGTCGCTTGAGTATTTGCACATTCTTCAGCAACGCGTTAAGTGGACGGACAGGACGACCCCACCGTGCGTTGGAGACCTCGTACTGGTTAAGGATGCTAACCTATCACCGTTGTGTTGGCGACGGGGGCGCATCGTTAACTTGATAGCGGGCAAGGATGGGTCTCCACGGATCGCAGATGTACAAGTGAGGGACTCGATCCTTAGACGGGCGGTTTCAACGCTATCCCGACTACCGGGAGTTTGAGCGGACCGACGACGGGTCGGTCCGGGGCGGGTGGTTGTTGAGAATTGATAGGTTTTTACCCACTGGCCACACAATCTGTTAGTTCATTTTTCTTTCACGGCGCTGCGAGCGCGCGCGCTGTCGCCAGCGGACGCGAGCCGGCGCCATTGGTAATATTGGTACTATCGTAACGGCTCTTGAACATTATAACCTCCGTGGTTTGGGAGATATTTTGGAAGTTTTACGCTTTAACGGAAAGTGTTGAGATACGGCACAATTCCTTGTACGGTGGGCTGCTTCGGGCGCCCCAAGGATTGTTATTTAGAGTGATATAAGGACTACTACAGTGTGAACTGTGTTTGGCGTGTTTGCTGACGAGATCGGGGCGGCGGCGGCGCAGACCGGGACGTCGTTTATTGGTGCAAGTAACACATACATACACTTTACACAAAACAGAAACACAACCTTGCAGCCGGGAAGATATTCGGTTGAACTCCAGGTTAGCAACATAGCTTAAGTTAGGTTTAAGTACATAGGACGCGTATCGCGTTCCATTGTTTCGCGCTAGGCAAGATTGCTTTGATAATTTGTTCTTACATGGGCCCGGGATAAATTCAATTTGTGTCTGGCGCAAACATGTTTGTTTTTGTCTTTCCGAGCAATAATACTTAATAATTTATTCAATTGTGTATAGAAGGTCTCAACTTCCCGTTTGCTATTGGGCCAGTACATATTTACAACCAACATGTTAAGTTTAGGCAGTTCTATTGCACACACTTCGAAAATCATTTCCACGGATAAGGACGTAATATCTGATCTTTCATAATATTCAATACCGTTTTTTATCATTATAAATACACCACCTCCTTCGTGGTTTTCTCTACAATAAAAGGAGCAGATGCTATAATATAATTCGTTATGTTTACTAAATCTTTTTTCTCTGTGTTAAGCCATGATTCAGAAGCGCATATAATATGTACTTGTGGATTATCGTCAGTAAATGATTGCAATACATGAATCTTATTCCATACACTTTGCATGTTTTGATAGAAGATAGAGAAGTTAGTCCCGAAAAAACGTATTTCTTGTAGCTTCTTCATTTGGGGTTTGCGTCATAGTCGTGCGGGAATTTGACGAGCATGTAGAATGGGATCTCGTTTGCGACACGGACGGCTCATCAATTTTCTGTTTTTCTGCGCAGCTTACGGTGTCCTGGGTGGGGTTTTTTTTACTATTCGTTGGAATGTTTTCGGGTTCCTGAGTGTATAGTTTACCGTTAATAAATAGCCGATCATTTCGAATTACAGCGTAGTGACCTTGTTTTCTTGCTGTTTGTAGGGTGCGCTGTAATTCCCTTTTCTTTTTCAACTCCATGGGGCTAAGAAATTCCGTTACGCTGAATCCTGCTTCTTTAAAGGATCCACTGTTTTCCAATATGATTTTTTTCATCCTTTTGCTTATGAATTCTATTTTGAGAGGTCTTGGTCTTCCTCTTTTACCGATGAAGTAGATTTCATCGATATATCCAGACACGTCCAAGTTCAAAAGATCGTAAAAAATATTAGATATTCTTGCTATGACTTCATTTTCGCTTTCCCAGTAATTTTCCTCTAAACCATGTAAGACCAATGCCTTTTCGGACGAATCCTTAATTTTTTCACTAGTGGTGTCTTTGTTGAGGTCCTGAATTTGTGTTCTTAGGGTTTCGTTTTCAGCTTGTAGAGTTCGGCATTTCTGGTCCAAGATTTCAATTTTGGAATTTATATTTAGTATTGTTTGTTTAAGTTCCGACTGTTCTGTAGTTATCTTTTTAAAATTAAATTCAAAGTTAGATTTTATTTCAGAAATGGCATTTTCTATTTGAGTTTGTAAAGATGTCTGCAATATTGACAGGAAATGCTTATTATTTTCTGCTATAATAAGTCTAAATTTTGTAAGAGATATTTGGTCATCGTTTTGTTTATCTCCACTAGAGGGCGTTGCTGTGTCCGTGTACTGGGTATTTTGTAAGGATCCGTGTAAGAAGGTGTGTCCTTGGGGAGAGATCGTAGAGTCCCCGTCGCTTACCGATTCAGTTTTACTTTGCGAGAGCGGTCTCTTTCTTAGGGTGATGTTACTACATAGAACAGGTTAAGGGCTTTCATTGATAATTTATGTTTCAAGTGGGATTGGGCAGGTCACGTTTGCCATATGCATCCAGAAAGATGGGCCAGCATAGCCACTAAGTGGGTGCCCAAATATGGACGACGCAGACGTGGTAGGCCCAGACGGAGATGGCGGGATGACCTGGACGCATTCCTCAGCAACTGGCCGGAACAGGCACTAAACAGGGACCTGTGGAAGTCTGAGGGAGAGGCCTTTGCTCAGCAGTGGGACACAAACACAGGCTAGTAAAAAAAAAAATGTTTCAAAAACTACTCGAAATTGGCAAAAGTCACGCAGACAACTTGATTTTCAACTTATTTTCGACTGCACGCAAAGAAAGCATGAAAAAGTTATGTTGCTACATGGGAAAGAATTAAGTATTCACTTTAAAAAGTTGGTTGAAATTGGACGTATTTATGCAAAAGAGAACCAACCCACATTAAACGTTTGTACTTTATGCTATAGTTAGAGGGTTCAATGTAAACGGTTTTATATTGAGGACTGGTTCCCTTTTGCATAAATACGTCCAATTATCAATAGATTTGTCATAATATGAAAAAATTATAGCTGGAAATGGCGGGAACCCATTGAGCGAGATTGTTTTGATGGAAGGCATTCAGTAAGGTAGTGCAGCTCAAACGTATAAAACTGTTAATTTGGACCTAAAGGACAAGTGCGAGCATTACATCCACGGACCTATTGGTGCTGGTTGCTATGTGATGTCCTTGCGTTGGATGTTGTTTAGATGTGAAGGTGGTAGAGAACGTCAAATGAAGCGTAGAGAAAGACGAGTACGTAGGAAACTGAACACAGCAGCAGGTCCAAGGAAGAGCAATTTTCTTTTCAAATTCAAATTCAAATTCAAATTCAAATATTTATTTGTCCAACATAGGTAGGTATGTAAATTACACGATGTTACATTTTCGTTTGTATCACTATGTGGTGCCTTGCATTGAGGCATACAAATTTGATTGCAAGCTTGCTTGCTAACATGCAACATAATTAATTTTACTGCTTAAAATTAACATGCATGAAGTCCAACATTCCAATAATATTTTATAATAAATAAATTAAATTCAAATTCAAAATAGTTTTACAATAATTAAGTTTCAGTAACAATGTCAAAGAAAGTTAAAAGATGTCTGTATATAATTTCTAATTAATCAATTTTTTCCGTCAAAAACTCATTAAATGAGTAGTATGCCTTTTTAAGAAGATAAGCTTTGGTAGTTTTCTTAAATTTACAAATGTCAGAAATTATTCTAAGGGACTCGGGTAATTTGTTATAAATTCTAGGAGCCATGCCAAGAATGCTCTTTGATAAGAGAGCAGTCTTAGATGGGTGTGCACGAATTTTGTTCTTCAACTATGGAAGCAGCACCTCTGGTACTACCTACCCTGGAGTCTAATCAACTCTTCTTGCGCGACATATATTGTCTGTCTTCTTTTTTTTATTAGATACAGTGTAATAAAGACGGATGACGCTGTTTCGCGTGCATGGATCAAGTAACTAAACAAGTGGATTCGGCATACGCGTATACCCGAAAGGGACAGGAGCACTAACACAGGGTTACCAGGTTCCAAATAACAATAAAAATAATTACACAAATTAGGAAGCAGTACAAAAGTTGCAAAGACTACTGACACTGACAAGAAGTAAAAACTACTGAATTTGAAAGGTTCGGCGGCGAGCGGATGTCTGCCAATTTGACATTCATCCGCCCAGCACAAAAATGTGAAACTGACAAGGACAAAACACCTTGTCTATGTCTCTGTCACTCTTAATGGTTTCTGTAAATAGTTGTCACGTTCTCTCCTGGTATTATTATTGGCTTGTCATGTCCAGAGGTTACTTGATCCAAGTTCGCGTGACAATCAAAGTCACGGCTAATGGTGCTACAGCCCGTCTACTGTGACACACTACTCTTTCTCGCGCGAGAAAGCCTATATACCTATCTCTTTTTTTTAGCGAAAAAAGTGACGGGCGATGCTGTGTCGCGCGACAAGAGTCGCATGGCGTAGTTGTGCTAGTCGGGCAGCTAGGGTAAGTGTGGTACTAGAGTTCTTATTATGTATCATTGACGGTCCCTGATCAACGCGCCACGCGGTGTTACCCGCGCATCGCATCCTGTAGGAACACTACAGTTTTCGGGATAAAAAGTATCTAGCCTATGTGTTAATCTGGTCTGTCAGCTACCTTCATACCAAAATTTATCAATATTGGTCCAACCGTTTGAGCTCACGCTCAAGTAACAAACAAACACACTCATAAACTTTCGCCTTTATAATACTAGTGTAATAATGTTTCTCCTCTTTCATATAGTGTAGATCTTTTAGTGAGTGATCTATATCAGCTACAGTAACCAACGGTCACAGTATCACTATCAAGCATCGCCTTAACCGGACCATTAAACTGAAACTGACGGCTGACGGAGGAAACGTTTTGCCTCGCAATTAGACGCATGCAATTCTAAACGCTTTTCAATTGCTATTTGCTACCGTTTTCTACACCTTTTTGTTTAGTTGCATGTTGATACGAGTGATAACTGTGAGCTATGCAGAGACAATGTATCAGTGACGGGTCGGTGGAACCAGATTTCTATCTGTTACTGAGAATATTCGATCATTGGAGACGCTGGTAAACAAGTCCGCGTCAGTAGGTACTTAACCACGAGGTAAATAGATTAGTCATTCGTTATTTTTTTAATGAAAAGAATTTCCGAACCAGGTACAAAAGGTTATTTCTTTGGATCTGAGCAAATGTCACCTGTAACATATTTTATTTGTTGTTTGTGTAGAATTTTAGGGAATCAGTCGTGAGACGTGATTGATGGCACAGCTGACCATGTATGTATGCCGCTACGAATGGCTACGAGCGCGCCACGGGCCGGCCACGACCTCGGTCTTAGCGGCGAGCGGCAGCGGTGCGCGGTAGGTGTGTCTCGCTCACTCGTTTGGCCGCCGCGGTCGGATCTGTCGCTCAACCTCGTGGCATCTCTGTAAGGCCAAAGGCTAATAATATACGCTGATACATAGTAGTATAAGCAGTGTGCTAGCGCGGTTTTCGACGCGCAGTAAGCCTATCTGGTTCTCCGCAAGTGACGATCAAGCGAGACCAGAAGGGCTACTCTAATGTTCGAAATTCGACGGTCGTATAGTGCTATCCCTCTCAATCTCTTGTCAAAGTTTGTTTGGGTGAGCGCGACGGCACTTTTTACGGTCGAATTCGAACATCGGAGAAGCCATTCAGTACTAAGATGCATAGTCAATCAGCTCGTTTTGTACCACACTGCTACATATTAATAGCAGCTTTTTAAGTTTAAGTAAATATTAGATACCTATTAGTATTAACAAAGTAGCAGTCTTTTAGCGTTAAAATTGCGCGCCCAACATTAAGACATTTAGTGCTCAATCTTCACAAAACGACCGTCTTATCTCGCACATTACATATAATCTACCGCTAAAGAGATCCGGTTCTTATAATCCGTAAACTTAAGTATAATTATACCGATATAACATTTAAGAGGCCTTAGCGTTAAACACTAATCAATTCAGGTATTTTGCCCTACTATTTGATGTGTTCTCATATCTTTATAACAAATTATTACTTCATAACTACTTTAATGAAGTACTTGCATGATCGAAAAAACAGGCCAAGTGCGAGTCGGACTCGCTTATTTTATCCTGTTTTTAGTCATCATCATCATCAGCCTATACCTGTCCACTGCTGGACATAGGTCTCTCCAACTGCACGCCATTGTGAACGATCCTCGGCTACTCTCATCCAGCTCTTGCCAGCCACCCTGCAAGGATCATCGCTCCATCTAGTCTAGTCTGTTTTTAGTATTTGTTGTCATTGCGGCAACAGCGCCTCTAGCACAGCTGTGACACGCGACTCTGTCTCGCGCGAGATATATAAACTACCTGTCACTTTCAATTCAATACTGTGCGAGTAAGACAGGTGACGCTGAGTCGCGAGACAACGAAACTCGCGGCAAGATATACTAGCCCTGTAGAATTTCATGAACCGTAAAAGTTCATGAACCGATATATGTTCTCATGAGATACAGCCTGGTGACAGACAGACGGACAGACGGACAGTGGAGTCTTAGTAATAGGGTCCCGTTTTTTACCCTTTGGGTACGGAACCCTAGAGACCAAGATCGCCTACATAGCTCAGAGAGGTACCTGACTTAAGTGTCTGGCGGCGCACATTGCTAGGTACCAGTAGTTGTTGTGGCAGAAAAGTTACTGGAAGACGCAGCGTGGGAAGGCGGCCAACGAAGTAGACGAACGATCTGATTAGGATCGGTGGAAGCAGTTGAATGAGGACGGCGCACGACTTGTCGATCTGGAATTTATCAGGGAAGGCCTCCGTTCAGCAGTAGACGTGTCATAGATGATATGATGATTATTATAATGAAACACATTGGATGAGCGGTCATTTCTTTAACCGACTTCAAAGGTCCGGTCTTCAGGGTATTATGTTCGACGAAATGAAATGAAATGAAATAATTTATTCAGTAAGTATGCCACAGGGGCACTTTTACAAGTCAGATTGTGAATCTACCGGCATTTCGCAAGAGGAGACCGCTGTTGAGAAGAAAGCCGAAAGAAACTCAACAGTAAGTCATTTTTTCGTAAATAATAATTAAATTTAGGCGACTGTATATAAAATGTTATTTTTTTTTATTTCTGCCAAAAAGTATAAAACACTTTTAAAAACATCAAAGGCCTCTTAATCGGTCGTGTTACAGACCGTAAAAAGATGATTTTAGTCGGTGAAGACATAAATTACCAAAAAGTCCAGGTTTTGCTTACAAATTGTCGCAGCACCAGCTTTATAGCTCTATAAAACTAATGCGAGATAAACTGGTGAATTTATAATTAACTTTAATGGATTTTAACTATTAACCGCTACCGGAAAGCCGAATGAAGACATAAAAATAAATAAAAATGTTGATTCGTCGATAAAATTTTATTTGGAATTGAATGCGACACTTTGTAGAGCCGTCTTAAGGGGAAGCGCGCTGGGTCACGCGGGTTACGCATTTATAATTAAGAGATAAGGCTTTTGATACACCGCCATACCTAAACGTTTGAAACTAGCTATAAAACTAGCTTAGTCACATTATAGAGAAACATATTCATCTATATTCGATAATTTATGTGGACAGATTGCGAAGCAGGTACGTATAGGTTTGTTGTAGGTTTCAACGAAGACGATGTCCGAGGTGTGCCGTTCTTGTAAACGTTTTCCGATTTGTATGGAAAATGTTCTCGAGAACGTTCTTTCCCCATACAAATCAGGGAAATTTCTCGATAATAGCACATATCTAACTAAGGTAAAGCGCAAAGCGCAAACTTCTACTTGGAAGCCAAAATGCAAGAAAACGATACGCCTCTAGACGGGTCAAACGCTAGGAAGATGATGATTGCGAACATGGTACTAGTGTACTAGTGTTAGTGTTTGAAGATAACATGATAAAAGTTATAATTTATGTCGTTAATATTACTAAGGTGCAAATGTACGGATGAAACGAGTGAAAGGGCTGGCAACACTAAGGAACGAACGATGTACCTATGTATATAGCGTGTGTGAAAAAACGACTGTCAAGTTGTGTTGTGAGGTTAGGAAGAAAAAATAATCATATGGTGTTCAAAAAGAAGGATTGATTACAGTTGGTATACGCAACAAAACAGGTATTTCATTATACACGTTAATACTAGCAAGTAGGTAATTGTAGTTAACTCGATGAAATTTAAGGGAAGTGACGTATAAAAAACTGTTTGCAACAGTTGTCCTATACTTATTGACTTTTAATGTTAATTTGAGTCGGATCGATGATATTTTATTAGTTCTGACAGATACACGATATATAGCTTAACAAGAGTAGGTCTAGCCCTGGGACAGTGGCGCTACAAACAGCTTTCATATGGCAATAATGTGCATACGTCATATTTGCATTGTCAGTAGCGATTTGTCAAGGATTTGTCAACAACCAAATTCAAAACTTTGTTTACCGGAATGCTGCTCAATTTTTCGTTCTTTTTGAGAAATAAATACTGAATCCTGTCAAAAAAACTGGACTTTCATCACTGTGGATTATTTTGGCTTTATTATGAAAAAAATACTTGAAATTTGCGAATTATTTGGTCCTGTTTCCTCTTTGTTTACGTCCGTGACATTCACTGACTTTCAAAGTCCAAACATTGGTCGTTGCCAGTTAAATAGATTAGTACCACTAAAATCCGCAATATGGCGTGGGCCGAATAACACCCTGTTGGGCTTTACATAGGTTGGTCCGTTTTACCTATACCTCATTAGGGGGTAGTGAAACTATTTTGGAATTACTTTATTACCCGTCAGCAATTTGTCAAATACTAAACTCTATCAGTCCGTCTGTGTCTAACTTAATGTGTTATTATTTTTAATTTTTCCGCACTTCACGAATTCAATTAACACTCTCTCTAATTATAATTATCTTAGACGACTTTAAACGATGCTTAAATGTCAAGTAATCAGTGGGTCACATTCAGATTAGTCAGTTACTAAGTAGCAGTATCATTTCCGATTTATGTATAATAATAATTGAGAGCTATCAGTTTTTATGTATGTCTAAAAACAAAACTAGAACATACCTACATATTGCCATGTTTGTATTTTTGAATTCGGCTTATATCGGGTCACATGAACTTTAGCATTTCAACGATAGCCACTATCATTTTGTTTTTAATTTATAATTTATAACCATAATTAATCTGGAATTGACAATTATACATATACAGGTTAACGAAAGATACCTATATCCAAGTATGTACCTAAGCAGACGAAATATGCTCAAACTCTGCGAAATTGGTAAAATTATACCCACTTTCTAGACATTTGTGTTCTCATTGTTTAAGAATAATTTACAACATATGTAATTCCACTGCTGTAAAAATTTACACACAAATAACTATAGCTACATCATATTTTTTTGCAAATTTGACTCATCATTTTCATTTTTTGTCAATTAAAGTGGGATAATTTTATACATTCCAACCTCCTCAGACTTATTTGCTTTGCCCAATTGAAATAGAAAAGTAGTACTGAGTAATTTATCTGTGCAAATATTTAGTAAATTTTTGGTGTGCAAGTTTGAGTCTTAAGACGATATATTAGACTCAAAGTTGCACACCAAACATTTGGGAATTTCCTACCACATAAATTAGGTATAGACTCCCATTACACCTAAGACACTCCTCACTCTTTCAGTAGAGTAAAAACAAATGAAGATGCGCATGACACCAAAATCACTTCCCCTTAAACCCAACGGAGATAAAGTCTCCCGAACTCTCAGTTAATTGGTATAACGAGCCGGCACGTTTACTAGAAAACATATTTCTTTGGGTGGGCACCTTAATGCAGGACCATTTGGACCACATGCGCGTTATGGCATCCGTAATCACGCGTTCTGGACTCCCACATAACCCAATCGATAAACATTATGCAACTGCTGATGAAACGTGGGCCCTGATAGCATGTGGAATGAGCTATCTGCCGAGGTTCCCGGGGGCTACAGTATGCGGTTCTTCAAGAGGGGAGTAAGGTTCTTAAAGGGTCGGCAAAGCGCGTGTGATGCTCCCGGCATCGCAAGCGTCCATAGGCGGCGGTAACTGCTTAACATCAGGCGGGCCGCATGCTTATTTACCACCGTCATAGTATAAAAAAGTAGGGTGAGGTTGGAGGCGTTTGAGATGTGGTGCTGGACGAGGATGGAATGCATAAGCTGGACGGAAAAATGTCTGATGAAGAGGTCTTGAATAGGATAGGAGAGAAAAGGATACTAAGCTAACACTAATAGAAAATAGAAGAGTTAATAATATGATAGGGTATCTGCTAAGCCATAACTTTTTCCTAAAAAATATCATAGAAGGAATAATCGAGGGAAAGCGAGGTAGAGGAAGGTCAAGACGAAATTACTTTGAGCAAATAAAAGAAAAGGTTAAGAGGCCTTATTCCTTTTAAAATTTCAACAAACTTTTTGAAGTGAATAACTCTTTTTCCCGAGTTCTAGATGGTAACATAGCTATTTCATGCTTTCATTTCGTGTAGTCGAAAATAAGTTAAAGTAACTATTTATCCGCGTGACTTTTGTCACTTTCGAGTAGTTTTTGATACAAAAATTATCAATGATAAATTCAAACTGTAGGTTTCAAATATATACTAATAAATCCCAATAACCCTGTTCTAGGTAGTAACATCAATAATATGTTAAGAAATATGTTTAATCATGAAGAAAAATGTCTAAACAATCAGCATTTTAAAAGGAATAAGGGCTCTTAAAGTCATGTCTTGCCAAGAAATGAGAAAGCCCAAGAAAGAAACGGCTGGCGATTGCTAATACACTGACAAGAGCGCAGCTCTTAAATTGAAGAAGAAGAAGTAGGGATACCGGCTAGTACCTTTAAGTAACTGTGTCAAAAACACTGATATTCTCCTGAGTTATAGATGTTATAGTCCTTGAGCTCTCAGATTGCAATTTGGGTTTGGATAAATATCTGTACTATCTGGATCACTAAAGAGCGATTATTCGTATTTTTTTTGTCTTCTCATCGCGAGGAATCGACGATGGATATTAACCTTATATTAGTTCAGGGATAGCTGGACATTCAAAGATAGTTATAGGATACATTTTACCCGACTGCAGTAAAAACAAACACGCGGACGAAATTGCCTTCTAGTAAATTTACAAACCTCAATCTTAATAATACAAGTGCACAAACATACCCACGATAGCCGAATACTAACACAGGGTAACTGGCCATTTCGGAATTTGGGGCTTTTAAAGCCATAGTTCACTCGCCGCGGACCGCTCGTAAAAGTTAACTGTCCACTTTATGTGCTATCGGTTAACCCTCCTTGGGTTTTGATTACCAGGAGTTTGACCGAGGTTTTGGGTACACCGAGTGAATGAGTAATCGATTAAATATGGACTGTGGGAACTGCGACACTAATGTTCGAAATTAATGTCTTGTCCTGATAGAGGCGTTTATACAGAGACAAGCAAGTGTCTGGTTAATTTTATACACCTAAAGTATCGTAGTCTAATCTGAGCGTAGCTAAAAAAGTTACTATATTGAACAACTGAACTTATGAAATTTTAACATAGCTCAAAACACTCGATAAAGTCACATTTCGATCAAAAGTACTAAATTAAAGTGGTACACACAGACACGCAGATAAAAACTAACAGTAACATTTTAAAAGTGCCTCACTCCCTTGACCCAACTAATGTTATTTATATATTAAAATCCTCAAACCGTTTGGGTAGCAGAATGTGTCAAAGAAATTGGAAAACAAAACATTCATTCAAAAACCACAATCGTCCTCGTGCCCTGAAAAGCTAAAAACCTATGTTTGATGAATATTAACCAAATCACAGATAACGGATTTCAATTAGTATCTTTAAACGTTACTCCATGTGTACTTCCAACTCATGGCGCATCTCAGGCCCCAAAGGGCGCCCAATATCAATACGTGTAAATGCCACTTACCGGGTTTTAGATGGCGACATAAATACACCCGATTTTATAGCGTATGTTAAACAGCTCCGAGTTTACTACTTGTTTACGCATTGATTGAAACTAAATCGATTTCGGTTTAATAGCTTAATAAAGAGATGATATTTAATAGTTTTATAGTATACTAAGAGTTTTTTGCGTCATATTTTTCCGAAGTGGCTTTTTATCCAAATTTAACATGTCTTTTAAGTTATCAACGATTGGTTACGAATGGTAGGCTTTGTCAAATGTAATCAAGGCCATCAAGGCCCTAATTCCATACTATATATCGTTCTGATATCTCAGAGAGTACTTCGCAGTATGATTTTTTTACGGCTTTAACTTGTAGCAAATTCGAGTAACTGATATTAATTTCACCTTGATAACGCGTTTTTGAGAAAAGGGGGATATAAGGATTCCGTTTTAGCCGATTGAGATAAGGAATCCTAAAAAATATTGGAGTATGGGAGGCATAGGCGCTGGATGCAGGTCGCTTCCAACCGGTATATATGGAAGTCCAAAGGGGAGGCCTATGTTCAGCAGTGGACGTCCTATGGCTGAGATGATGATGATGATGATGATGGGAGGCATTGCCTTTGTATAAGTAAAACACAATAATACCTCGATTTCCACGTACCTAGGTCAGTTTAAATATTAGGTACCTAGTCGTTCATCAGTTAGTCAGGCTTAAGAGGCCTTATTCCTTTTAAAATTTATCATTTTCATATTATGACAAATATATTGATAATTTCAACCAACTTTTTCAAGTGAATATTAACTTTTCCCTGATTTCTTCATAGTAACATAGCTATTTCATGCTTTTACTGCGTGCAGTCGAAAATAAGTTAAAAAAATTGGGCAAGTGCGAGCCCGACTCGCGCATGAAGGGTTCCGTACCTATACATATATATAATCTATAACAAGTTTGTTGTATGGGAGCTCCCCTTAAATATTTATTTTATTTTATTTTTAGTATTTGTTGTTATAGCGGCAATAGAAATACATAATCTGTGAAAATTTCAACTGTCTAGCTATCACCGTTGTTGAGATACAGCCTGGTGACAGACGGACGGACGGACGGACGGACGGACAGCGAAGTCTCAGTAATAGGGTCCCGTTTTTACCCTTTGGGTACGGAACCCTAAAAACAGTTTTCTGCGAGAATTTTGTCAATTTCGAGTAGTTTTTGAAACAAAAGTTATCGATGAGAAATTTAAACTGTGGGTTTCACATTTATACCAATAAATCGCAATCGCCCTATTCTAAGTAGTAGCATTGATAATATGTTAAGAAACATGTTTGATCATAGAGAAAATGTCTAAAACAATCATCATTTTTGAACGGATAAGGAGCCTTAAAGATAATCATGCTGTACATTAGATAACATTGTAGTCTCATCACACATTAAGCACCTAAGTATTAATTATACGCCGTCTCATTCAGTTCATTCAATATGCCTGAAATAGCCGACCGCGTGACCAAGGGAAGTCGTAAACAACTCGTCGATAGGGACCAGAGACATTTCGCACCCAGTATATCTATACTACTAGAAGAAGCCTGCCACTTCGTCCGCGTAGTTGGGTAAAAAGTCTTTTAACTCTTTGACCGCCAAAGACGGCAAATCACGTCATCGGGAATTCGTGCCACTGATGCCAACGACGCCTATTGACGTCAAAAATGTCAATGGTCAAAAACATGCTAATTTAAACCACTATCTGTGTTTTTCAATCTCTGTTGATTTTGGAGCGCCTTTTTTTTTTTGTTTGGCGTCAGTGGCACGGTGAATTGCTTTGCCGCTTGGCGCTCAAAGGGTTAACCATCTTTGGATGTCCAGCTGACGCTGTACCAAAATTGGTTAAAATCCGTCCAGCCGTTATGGCGTGATGAGCTGACAATTTTTTTTTACCAACGTATGGCGCTGTACGGTTAGCTCCATACAAATCCTGCAACGCGCTATTTTTCTAAAAATAATGACCCCCCACTCCATTTATTTATTTTATAAATGTCGAATATCAATAGGAAAACTAGAGATTCCAGATTTAATATTTTTATGAATATATGATAGCTTTTCTGAATATATGATATGATAGTTTTTGATGAAATTGATTGCCAATTATTCTGTCACTTCTACCCGGTCGCTTTTATCACGCGGTAAATAAGTGACAAAGAATCCGTCACGTTTTGACAAAATGCGAGTGTGAATGAAAGATGCTTTATCATCTATTTATCACGTGATAAACGCAACCATCATAGGCCGCTGATGACTAGGACATCTAAAGTTTTCTGTCACATGTTCATTAAGTTAATTATAGGTACCTAGTACACCTAGTACATTAATTAACCAGATTTAGATAGGAAGCACAAATTGGGCTATCGATAACCTCACGTTGCATTATTGCAATGAATGATGGACTTTATACCTTCTGTTAATCAAGTACCTATCTACTTATTTTAAGGTGACTGCTTACATCGAGATCAGTAGTGATAATTCTCAAGTTCGGCGAATGTTCAATGTGACTACATATTTTTAAAGGTACATTTCAAAACCGCATCCATGATAAATTTACGAAATTATAAGTTAGATATTAGTTACAATATACAAGTGAAATACTATTTTATTTCAATAATAATGTAAGTATTTTGTTTTACTACCATAATTTTTGAAAAAAAAAACGAATTTCGAATGTTTCAAATTTTATACATGACCCGTGGCTTTGAAATGACCTCCCTACATTGAAAAAAAAAAAAAAAGTTACTTTGACTCGCTCGAATCGAAATCGCATTTTGTTCACTGTTATCGCAGAAAAATGTATACGCGGCATGTTTGAGCTGGTGAGGTAGAAATAATATTAAAATTTAATTTTCAGTTATTTCACGACATAATGCAATAGTTCTGAAAACCACGCATACTCTACAAATAAACGACATCCGTCGAGCTTCACCGAATCGACTCAGATATCCATATCTTAATGTCCCTTTACGGAACAATAATTGTTACAATATAATTATTACGATCCAACCAATAAATTACTCTGTCGATCATTAATTATAACGATTGAGAAATGTGTCTGCTGATACGTTTTTATGTCTTTCTAGATTATACTTGAATGGATTTTTGAAACAAACATGTTAATTATTGTTGGTAGTTTGAAATGTACGTAGATATAAAAGCATTTCAATGGTCTCTGATAATACTTGCATGTGGACATGTTATGAGAATAATTAATTTACTGATTCAAGTCACAGAAGGAAGAAAAAGTTTAATGTGCGTTTTAAAATGGGATTTAATCACGTAGCTAATAACACAACTGTACATACGTATTATTATAGTTAACTGGATTTCTAGGCTGGCTGATATAACGTGATAATTAGTTAAAGACTATAATTGAAGGTGGAATAGAAAGACGGCGCGGTTTTCCCAGGCATAGTAATTTTTCAAGAGGAGAGAAAACAGTTTCTTTTACTCTTAGTGTCGCACACACGATATACATATATCTGACTTTGCAAACGATGTCAGGCTGCGGTATCTGCTAACTTTATATCAGTTTTATTGGCTACAATAGTCCTATAGATATATAGATAGATGGATTTTTATAAAGCGTGACACACCCACTGGTACTTCGGCGTAGAGATTGCCGTTCCCCGATGTGTATGGGAATGTTCTCGGGAACGTTCTTTCCCCATACAAATCGGGGAACGGCAGATTAGCGGACACTTGGGCGGATCAATTAAATTACCGACACAAATGTGTCCACAACTTATAAACGTAGTAAAACTCTTAAACATTGTAAAACATGATAAATGACAACCTTTAAGAGGTAATAGCATCCTAAGACGCCACCCTAAGGCAAAAAGCAACTGGTTGAAAAATTAAATGGCTCCGGCATCAGGTTCGGTGGTCCAATTGATAGGACGCCCGTGTTGGCCCGGAAACCCGTTGGTGACGCAGGTTCGAATCCTGGCTGAACCGTAAAATTTATAAATTTTTCGCTTCATTGTAAAAACTTGGTAATATCACCGCTTATTTTACCATGCAAATCGAGGTTTTTTAGGGTTGGGTACGCAAAGGGTAAAAACGGGACCCTATTACTGAGACTTCGCTGTTCGTCCGTCCGTCCGTCCGTCTGTCACCAGGCTGTATCTCAAGAACGGTGATAGCTAGACAGTTGACATTTTCACAGATGATATATTTCTATTGCCGCTATAACAACAAATACTAAAAATAAAATAAAATAAATATTTAAGGGGGGCTCCCATACAACAAACTTGTTATAGATTGTCGCGCATGAAGGGTTCCCTTCATGCGCGAGTCGGACTCGCACTTGCCCAATTTTGTATTTCTCCTTTGTTTCCTCCTCCAGAACTTATGGGCATCTATAAACAACATTTCATATTTCTAACAGTTGAAAAATAATAGAGATCGATAGAGCTTTGCGCCGTGTACACGCTAATATATATATTTATTCGAATAAATTTTTCGATATGTAAACAAATATAATAAAGTGCATAAAATACCCGAAATCTACATCTATGCCTGAATAGGGTTGTCGTCTTCGACCTATCTGCGGAAAAAAATAACCTGTCAACAATGTCAACCAAAACTTCATTTTTTTTTTTATAGACACCAGACTAAAGTAACCTTTCCATTGTGTCATGTACATTTTAATAAGTGAATAATAAAATAATTAGTAATCTCAGCAAGAATATAAAAACAACGATTACATCCTCTTTCCAAGCGAAATACGGAAAAGTAGGTAATAAATTATTCTATTAATTAGTGTTAAAAATATGAAATGTTGTCAATTGACTATATTTAGCTTATAACAGATCCCGCAAGGCCGTGTTAAAGATGTATTGAACACATACATAAACTGTATGTATGTATATGCCTCTACGTGGTCATACGCGAAGTTTGTTTTCATACACGCCGATAAGAAGCGATATTGTCAATTGAGTGTGGCACTAATTTAAATAATATCCATTAAACTTAATTGGCTGATAACAGGGTCACTATCGATAACGGGAGCAAGTATAGGGCGATTTATTCTCGGTACATTTCTAGCCCAATTTCCGGCACAAAATTCTTAGAATTCCCACTATTCACTATGGCTGTACACTATCCGCGAAGTAGGCCGAGGCGAAGTTGATCGAAGTATAGGTTTCCGCAGCGAAGTGTATCTCCACACTTATCAAACAAAAAGTCTGGCCCGGTTGAGCCTATTTCCAACATAGATATGCTAAGAGTGTGGCTGGGAAAATTAAGTATTTTTATTGGTTTATGTTTTCTCGCACATCGCCACACTTCGCGTAGATATAGTTATTCAAACGAAGTGTGAAGAAGCATCTCTCGGGCCTGCATGGCAGTGTCAACTGACATGGCTCCGTTGGTTTCTTGTCAGTTGGCATTGCGACTTGGGCTCCCCTTTTTGCTTACCATCAGGCGAAGTAAAAAGAAAATATTAGTTTCTGAGCTGAGCCAATCTACAGACAAGAACAAAGGAATTGTTTTTTGTCAATAGTCTCATCCGCTATTGTACCCAATGGGATTATTATTATTTATCACAGGAGTGATCATAGGACTAGTCTTTTTTTTTTTAACATGACTTGAACTATATCAGGGCTGTTTAGCCCTCACTGCCAGTGAGTCAAACTTTGTGTGCGACTATAACCCACTAATGGGATTATCTCCGCGCCAGTGAGTGATCATAGGACTAGTGAATGCACAGCCTAATAGAGACAACTCGACATTACATTATATTTGTATTATGAGTTTGAGATTTACTTTTTTATATAGCGCTTCAGTTATGGGTAATTACACGAAACATATCATTGGTCGAAGTGTATCTACAGTCATAAAATAATAAGATATGCCCGGTCGTAAAACCAAATCGTTGATATGGTCTGGGAGCGGACTACCGACTAAATCCATCACAGTTTAGTGGTTAAAAGTATTGTAGTGTTGACCCATAAAAGATAAACTAGGAGAGAAAGAGCTCAAGTAGAACCTTAGGGTGAAACCAGACGAGCGATTTTTTTTTCAGATTTGAGTCGCGTAATTTTGGTCGCGCCATTAGTATGACGTGATCTCGTGACATGATGTATGGCGCCACCGAAATTACGCTACGCAAAACTCAACAAATTACGCTCATCTGGCTCCAGCCTTAAAGATGTCCTTCCCATCTGCAAGAAAATAAGAAGAATCGAGGAAGAAGGTTGTAGGTATGGGAGCGCCGCCGGGACAGTAACCGTTGGCTCCAATTGAGAACTGGGCTGATGAACGCAACCAAGCGATCGACTGCCCGTCTTTCTCCGGCTGGGCGTCCTTACACCAAGTCATCATCATCATCAGTGTTGATGTTGACCCATTAATAAATTCCACGGTCTAAAAACAAACATTAGCCTTTTTAAACACTGTTTATGAGAGGTAAACTGAATACTAGAATTTTTTATAGTTAGGAATAAAGGCCTCATTCCTAAAAAAAGTCACAGATTTTCCGTAGCTTTAATAAGATTAAAAGGATGATAATCTATTTTGCGAGGCTTGTACGTACGGCCCTTATACGATAACTTAAAGGGGTATCAACACACAGCAAAGCTATTTTTACTGTTCATACAAGTTTTGTCAATTATATTGCTCCATTGACACCGTTTAGGTTATACCATATAAGGTGGAAAAACATTTTCATCTTTTTTTTTTTTAGAGTATAGAAGAACGAGGGCGGTTATTAATAGGTAGGTACCTATAAAAAATCGTGCTTTATAAAAAGACAATCCCAATGTACTATTGCTTTTTTTCAGATACTCCACCAAAAAAGCAGCTTCTAGAAAACTTCCTTTGTCTGAGATTTTTTTATTGGTTGTTTGTGGAAAATCCGAAACAATTGGTGGTGGAGCGTTGCGTAACGATCGAATGCGTGTGTGTTGATGCGATTGGTTACGAACGCGCGCCAACTGCCCGAACGAAAGCGTAATGCGGAGCCAAGCATACTGGTGACCGCTGTTTCGTAGGCTACTAGAGCGGTAGTCAGCGCGTAGTGAGACCGTCTTGAAGCAACTACACTTAAAAAACACCCTGTATACATACTTTTCGCTTAAACAAAGGTTAACTCTTACCAAAAACATATTTTATCAACAAATTTATAGCAAACGATTTACCTACATCGAAGCTTTGTTTGTCCCACATATGCGCGATTATTTTTATCATAATCACATTTTCGATACACGAAATGATGTTATGCAAGTAGTGTGATGTAACAGTATAAGTCTTGTATCTAGTTTTTTAATTCTTGAGAAAATCGCTGTATACCACTTGAACATTTCTGGGCCTCGTAATTTTTTTTAGGACATGTTTTTTTCTTTTTTACGATATCTGACTACTTTTCAAAAAAGTCATAAAAAACAAATTTGATTTTCATATATATTTTTTTGTTACACTTGAGAATGATTCGATAGCTATTTAAAACGGTTTTTTTATTGACTAGTTTCCTGATCCAACATAAACCAGTGGAGTGGGATATTATGATTTTCTTCTGTACCCCTATAACTCCATCACTTTGAAAAAATTCGTACTTATAACTCAATAAACAGAAAAAAATGTATATAATTTATCAAAACTGCTCACAAAATTTCACGAGCAACAGTTAGAAAAAATGCGGCCTGTAGGCGAGATTACCCGGAAATCCGGAAAATTAACATACAAAAAAAATTGCCAAGCTGACACGATTCGCTAGCTTGATCAATAAGATTTTTAGATTTGAAAAAAAAAACCGGTGACGTTAAAATGATGTCATAATACTGTAAATAATACTTCTTTTGTGAATCGTTTGATGATATTGTTTGACTTGCACGATATTTCAGTAACGTGAACCATGAACTCGAACTCTTTTTTAGTTTGACGCCATTTGGAACTATACACGTGTATAAAAAGTTCAGCTTCACAGCATATTAGATACCCTGGAAATTGTGGACTGGATAAAATCACTAAAAAAAATATATAGAAGAGTTTCTCCTTTGATAATCGCAAGAATTACCCGATAATTTTGTTTTATTAAATGTTTACATTGAAGAGATTTTTGTTAAATGGTACTTAATTTATTTCTGAAAATGATCTCATGATTGTTTGAAATTCGGACATCGTAAAAAAAAGTGTCGGTGCGTTTGATAAAATACGGTACATAGGCTAATACATAGGATATTTTTTATAAATAAATTGCGGGTAACACCGCGAGGCACAGCTACTGTAACTTAAAACCAACAAACAACCCGCGTTTGTTCTAAGGCCCGACACCTAATTTCCTCTACACTCCATTTGCTTCGCAAAGAGCTCGTCGAAACTCTTCGCCACAGCTAATTAATCTACAGCATCGTGTGTTCACAATTACTCTGTAATTAAAAATAACTTATTCATTTAGCATTAAAGCGGATCTCTTAACTGTTGCGCAGCGGAGACTCGCATACAGTAGGCTGACTTTATTTTTAAGAACTTACGAGCTGGATCCTCTACTTAATTTGGGATAAAGCGTAATTCAACGTTACGTCGATGTGACCACAGAATAAGACACTACAGAAGGTTTTCTCTTTTCTTTTTCAAAAAACCCATTATAAACTGTATACCTATTTTTAGTTTTTTGTTTAAAATGTGACGCAATTCGAAGTAAGGCCTTACGATAAGGAATCGATGCGTGTGTGTCAAAATGAAGGCGGAAGGTGAAGTTCGGTTGAATTTTTCACTTTGCCTCATTTTTCTTTTTTTTTTTGACGGTGATTTTTGGACAGTACGGTTGACATCCTAACACCATCATATCATCAATCAATAGTATAAAGTATTAGAACAGTAAGTATATTTTTTCATCCAACTCTTATTATGATTATGATTGATTATGTTTTTTTAGATACACATTTTGTACTAAAAAACAATGTAAAGTTCTCAAGGAGCTACTGTTTCTCCACACCACTACATCTTAATTGCCGAAATGAATCACGTTAATGTTTCGTGGCTGTTAATTTCAGGCCACAGGCCGGCTTTGTGCTCGAGCCGGGCCCGAGTGCTCGAATGCTCGAGTGGCGCTGGTCACGCTCATTAGAGCCAACTCGAGCGCGAGCCGGCGTTCGATCTGTCGTCTGGACTTAGATGGCTACAGCCGTTACTGATTGTTTTCAACTATTTATTGCCTAATTACGTATTCAATTATTTGTTGTTTAGATCTTTTTGTCTATGCTATTATAAGAATGTAAAATTGAAATGCCAAAACTGGGGATATTGCAATCGTGACAGATAGACACATTAGACAGTGCAGGCATAGTAATACGGTTATTTTTGTATGAATTCCTGAATAATTCCTTAAACAAAAAAATGGAGGTTTCCTTTTTATTTTGTCAATTAAACAAGACAAGTTCTGCGTGACGTCACGCCTTGCTAAAAACTTAGCAAGTCAAGTCACCAGTCCCCACTATCAAACCTTGATACGCTTTATCTTTGTTATTTTGTTTGATTGACAGAAGAACAAATATGTCCAACAATTTTGGACGACATTGATAATGTAACTGACGGACTAATTATATCAGATCTATTTTACCCAGGAAAATAACCATTTAAACTACTTTTTTACTAAAAGAAAAGAGGAAAAAAATACTCACTTTTGCTTCTCCGTAGTTGGTTAAAAACCTTACCATCCGTGGATGCATAATTACCAGTATACCAGAAAGAAGAAAAGTCATTTAAAAGTGTGATGAAACAAATCGGTTACCTACCTACTACAATATTTTATACAATCTATGTACAGACATTTAATTTCTAAATTTTGTCATTGTAGTATAAATAGGTACGTGTAAGAAGACAAATACAATCTCGATAATTAATGTTGTTATAATCATATTGAGATGTACGCATACTGTGTGAAATATGAAAATTGAGAACATTTTAACTACTGGTAATTGGAAAACGATACTTTCATTACAGAACAATAGAATTATATAAAAAAACTCTCTAATGCATATCAAATGAAGATGGTATTTCTCCCAGACTATTAAGCATTTGATTTGGCGCACTTTATTCAAAATAGAATGAGTCATATAAATATTTTCAGGATACTAAGCCTAAATTGTCTGTGCAAAATAAAGACCACTCGTTCTTAAGTTTTTTGAAAAAACTTGTCACAAATTGTGTATCACAAATTGCCATGAGATAGACAAAATAAAAAAGGATAAGTAGTATCGAGTATATATCTAATGTTGCATCGACATTTTCATTGCTTTTTTTTAAATTGGGCGAGTGTGGGCACCCGAACCAGACGATGAAGCATCGTATTCGACTGTCCTATCACCAAATTCACAGGAGGAATAGAAGACATCAAAGACCTCACAGAAATTGCCAGAGATTACTTGGAGAAGGCTAACTTCAACCTTAAAATTTAATTTAATTAATTGTACCTATATCCAGTGACTGAAATGCCATACGATAAATAAATAAATAAATTAACTTGACTTGGTTGAACCAAGTTGGTTCACGAAGTAACCGCGACTTGGGACATTCGATGCTTATAGTCCTGACTATCGTTTCAGCGTCTGTACGTCTAGCATAATTGTGACACGCGACTCTTTGTCGCTACAAATACTATCTGTCACTTTCCTTTTAATACGATGCGAGCATGACAGAAGATGCTGAGTCGCGCGACAAACAAAGTCGCTGCAAGATATGCTAGGCCTGCTGCACCTATAGCACAACCTTTGTATGATACGCGACTTTTTCTCGCGAATATTCTCTCTCTCTTCTTTCTTTCCTATTACCCTCTGCTGGGGTGTAGGGCTCGAATCAAATTCCTCCATTTGCAGCGGTCTTGGGCAGTCTGTTCTACCTCCCACGTCATGACCAAGACGCCCAGTTCCTGCTCTACTGAGCGACGCCAAGTTGTTCTGGGACGGCCTCTCTTCCTTTTGCCAGACAGTTTCCAGGTTAGTGCCTTCTTGGATAGGTGGGTCTCGCGAATATTACCTATCTCTTTCTTTGCTGTGCTGTGAGTGAGTGACGAGCGATGCTATGTCGCGTGACAAGAGTCGCGAAGCGTGGTTGTGCGAGACGGGCTGGTCTTATAGCGAAGAATCTCTCTCATTTGTTATCTGGATCAAGGGCCTGGACCCACATCATGAGTTTACAGTGACAGTACACGATAGCGACTGCGTTAACGTTTTATATGGAGGATTATAGTTTAACAAAATAACCGCTAGGGGCGCTGTACTATTCTCCATAAGTATCATTAACGCAGTCGCTATCGAGTACGGTCAAGTAATAGGAAACAGGATAGTGATCATCGAATCAACGGTCACCGTAATAAAATAAACTAGAGGCCCGTTGCGGCGTCGAACCGCCGCTAGAATATGGAAATCCGGTAGTGTTACAGAAAATAACTACTTTATCAATAAGAAGTTTTTGGCGAACGAAGAATAAATACTGTAAAAAAACACGTTAAAATGATGTTTTAAGAACGTTAAAACATGCCAGGTTATAGCCAGGCCTGATAACCAACAGCCAGCTTCATCGTGACAACTTTTTCAACTCTTTTGTAAAACTAACTTGTGCATTAATGACATGGGATCTGCTGATCTGTTTCACAAATAAAATGCATATTATTCGATTTATGGAAAAAATTATCCATAAAAATAATCCCATATCTTAAAAAAATAATTGACATATTTTCATAGGACCGAACATAAGATTGGTAGAATTCTAATTTGTTGTTCTTTCTTCAGGACATAAATTTATCGATTTGATCGATTTCTATCAATCTCCAGAAATAGCACATGAATCGAAACGACTGATTTGGGCACTCACTACGCAGGTTTTAAAAAGGAAATCATGTAGTGCGTAACTGTTTATGTATTCATTTATAATCGTAAATACTTAAAAATAGTGATAATAAAAAATGTTACATAAACTCAATTGTATGAAATAGAGAGTATAAAACGTTTATAGATACCTATTATCAATGTTTGTTTTTTTAATGAAATTCAATAGATCGTGCAAATTTTCTTAATATGGGTGCTGCCATATGTCATCATCATCAATCATTTATTCAATAACAATTACACATTGTGTTTGAAATTCTTACGCTAGGTATACTTAATCAATCCCTATTTACTAATCTAAATAAATAACTGACCAACAATACTCCACCTAAAAAAAAAAGAATGTGTCAAATATGTGTAATAAATAAAATCCAATATATAAAACAACTAAAAATATTTTTTTCAATAAATTTAGAGCTGAAGGCCTAATACCCGAATTCCAAATTCAAACTTTCGTCTTTCCTCTCATTGAAATAGTGTCTGACAGAAGAGTGAGGGAGATACTATCTGTACTCTCAAGTCTATTATATAAACCTAATTTTAGGGTTCCTTACCATAGTCGGTAAAAACGGAAGCCTCATAAAATCAATTTGTTTTGTTGACAGCAGAATTTGTCAAATTTTATTTTGAATGAGAATAAGAATGATCAGCCAGACGTCATTAATTCAAATATGATTTATTCTTAAGAGCGTCGATTTTTTGAAATTTGCATCATATGTAGGTTATTTCTACCATCAAGTTTCGCATGTTAGGGTAACATGTTAATTATTCCACATTGCCAACTCGTCCACAATGTCAGCTAGTCTATATTCCCATCTGGGTCACAATGCCAACTTGTCCACACACCCAACACGTCCACATTGCCAACTCGTTCATACGCCCAACTCATCGCCAACTCGTCTATATTACCAATTTGTCTCCATTGGCAACTCGTCCATATTCCCAACTTGTCCACAATGCCAACTCGACCATATTGCTAACTCGTCCATATACCCAACTCGTCCACAATGCCAACGCGTCCATATTGCTTACTCGTCCACAATGCCAACACGTTCACAAACACAACTCCACATGTCTCCACACGTCCACATTTCCAACTCGTCCATATTCCCAACTCGACGATACACCCAACTCGTCTATACAAATTCATCCTTATTATCAGCCCGTCTTTATTGCCAACTCGTCCATATTCCCAACTTGTTCATTTTGCCAACTCATCCACATTCCCAACTCGTCCATATTCTCAACTCGTCCACGTTGACAACTCGTCCGTATTACCAAGTCGTCTTCATTGCCAACTCGTCCATATTCCCAACTCGTCCACATTGACAACTCGTCCATATTACCAACTTGTCCGTATTACCAACTCGTCTTCATTGCCAACTCGTCCATAATACGAACTCGTCCACATTGCCCCCTTGTCCATGTTCCCAACTTGTCAATTTTACCAACTCATCCACATTGCCAACTCATCCACATTTCCAACTCGTCCATATTCCCAACTCGACGATACACCCAACTCGTCTACAATACCAACTTGTCCTTATTATCAGCTCGTCTTTATTGCCAAATCTTCCATATCACCAACTCGTCCGTATTACCAAGTCGTCTTCATTGCCAACTTGTCTGTATTACCAACTCGTCTTCATTGGTAACTCGTCCATGATGCGAACTCGTCCACATTGCCCACTTGTCCATGTTACCAACTTGTCAATTTTTCCAACTCATCCACATTGCCAACTCATCCACATTTCCAACTCGTCCATATTCCCAACTCGACGATACACCCAACTCGTCTACAATACCAACTTGGCCTTATTATCAGCTCGTCTTTATTGCCAAATCTTCCATATCACCAACTCGTCCGTATTACCAAGTCGTTTTCATTGCCAACTCGTCCATATTCTCAACTCGTCCATTTTACCAACTCATCCATATTACCAATGTAGATACATTCCCAACTTAGCTACATTGTCAAGTCGTCCATATTCTCAACTCGACCACATTTCCAACTCGGCCATTTTACCAACTCATCCATATTACCAATGTAGATACATTCCCAACTTAGCTACATTGTCAAGTCGTCCACATTCTCAACTCGACCACATTTCCCATCCCGTCGACATGCAAGCGGAAGGACTAAGTTTTTTCTAGTAAAATACCATTTAATTTACCATAACTCATGCCATTTTCCTTGGAATTATTGTTTTGATGGACTTATATAATCATATTTATAATAATCTATCATAAATTTACTTATTTGAATGACGTTTAAATTAGTTTTACTACATTTATTCTGCTTTGATTTATTGTAAAACTCGCCTATAAAAATAATCTCTTCTTGAATGACGGTCAGTTTTTCTAGTCTTGCGAGCACCAGTCCAAGTCGCACTTAACCGGCTTTTTCCTCCACATTTTTAACATGTATGCGAAAAAAGTTTCCATATCAACATTTTAAAAAGAAAAACAACCTGGCAATTTAGATCATTGACATAATAGCCCCCAATAAAAAAATACATTAAAAGTTGACAGAATATGGTTACTGTCATTCATTGTCAACAAACTGTAATATTATTTTTGCATATTCGTACATGTTTTAAGTGTTGCGGATATTATGTTGCCGACTCAAAAATAATATTTAATCATGCTGAACAACTTACTACAGGTTTGTGAGCAAATCATGCTTATTATTATTTGGCCATCTTATGTCAAAATAGGGATCACAGGTCACGTGGTCAGTCACGTGGTTAGCGCACAGTAGTTTTTTCAAATCCATTTTTCAGTACTTTTTCAGGAAAAAATTAAAAATCCAAGAGTTTTATGCACCTCTCCAGCATGAGACGAATCTAATGACATATCATTTATCAAAATCGGACCATAACTGTAGATCTGATGGGATGTACAAAAATCGGCCTCGCGTAATATATATAGATAGATTACTTATTCCAATAAATTGATTGTACATTAAGTAATTATCCAGTCGCCTCCTTGGCGTAGTCAGGGTACTGATTCAGAAGGCAGTATGCTTGACACGGCGCGCATCGTCCGGAGGTTCCTCTCCCTGCATCCTCTACCACACCGGTAGACTGTCCCTACCCCGCTACCGGCGGCACCTCCAGTTAGGTTTTTTTACTATGTGTTTATGTTTTGCATTATTTTACTTGTGTCATTTTGTAAAAAAAAAACTATTTCATCTAAATGGCGTTAGTGTAAGGATAGCGATCGCTAATATCAGTGGAACCCAAAGTCGCTGAAACATTGGCAGTTCTTCATTCAATAAAAATTCTGTCGGTAAAACAAATGGACATCACATAGCAGGTTTTGAGGTGAGGGTCGGTTCCAATTTTAATATGCACATTACTATACTTGTCATAAATGCAGTACCTATTCATTTTATTCTTCGACTTTCAGGTTTTCAATACGATGTACGGTTTGATGATGATATCGATGAAGTATGTAGAATGGTGAACTAGCTAGCTAGCTAGTTCACCATTCTGCCGTGCTTAGATAAAAGGCGACTTTTTTGTATGGAGCTCCTTAGCAAAAGGTCGCCTTATGTTCGGGAAATAATCAAACAATGATTTCATTGTGAAAGAAATATATATATATTTAACTACTGAAGTAGAAATAACAATGTACAATTATCATTTACTTAGTATATACAAAAATATTTTACAATATTTATTTAGCTGTTGATTTTGCAACGCGTAATTTCATCATTGGTTTGACGAGAAATAAGGAAAATACAAAATATCGGATGAACAAAAATATTTGGTAATAGAATCTACAAACGTAAATACATTTAAATTAATACAATTCATCCTTAATTTAGATACTAAACTACCTTAACTAGATATTTACAGAATAATTTACATATCACTCGGATATTGTCAAAAATAGAAACGAATCAGTCCGTACACAAACATCACTTTTCACCCGACCATGGCAAATCCAAAGAGGGTTATGTTAATTTTGTTCACTTTATTGAGGGCCAGTTTGCGTGCTGGGAGATGGCGATCCTCCTGATACAGGCGACTGGACCATGCTTAAATGAGGAGGCATGCCCATCGGGTGTAGCGGCCTGCCCCCCATCAGGTGGTGGGGATGGAAGTACTGCTGCAGCGCGGGGTGGGGGTACAGGTGGTGGGGGTGGCGGGAAAACTGCGCCATTTTGAGTTTCTCGATCTCTGCTTCTTGGACACGCTTGGCTTTCGCTCGTCGATTTTGAAACCAGATTTTAACCTGAGGAAGAAGGAGAAATAGTTTAGTTAAATTGTTAAGGTTTATGTGTCAATAACATAATTTACTATTAAGATAAAGCTTTTTTTATCCCTGATGGTATGCAATTACCGTCGCCCGTGGACGCCTGAAATACCAGACAGGTTACACGTGCGTTGTGTTACGTACTTTTTGTCAAATAGATCATATGCCACTGTTGCCACTTGCCAATAACGGTTCTTGTGACTTAACTGGTGACTGAACCAATTTTTAAGGTACCTAAGCTGTAATGATAGGTAACAGACGCGTGGCTAATAATATTTTCCAAGCTATTATAGTCGAGCTAAAGTTTGGAAATGGGCTACAGCCTACAGCTACCTCGATGGCCAAAGCGACCGGAAGAAATTGACCATAAAGAGCTCAAGGCCGAACATATTGGAGTAAAAATGAGGAACAATGAGTGAACACGGATTGAAGAAGAAGACTCGAAGAAGTCATTGTTTCTTAAATCTCATATCATGAGCTCTTAGTGGTTTAGCTGCTTATTTTCTAGAGTACGTACTTTTTAACTAGCTTTGTATTGAATTGTTTTTTATATATTTTTTATTTACAAACTGACCGGCTATAGACCTCAGTATAACCTTTTGGTAAGTGACTACGGGGTCGAGGATGTAACTCGCCGGTTCAGTAGCCTATTCGCTCTTACATTGAAGAGACCCAAATTATAATTTCCTGGAAATACACACGATGGGAGCGAGTTCCATTCCTTAGCGGTTCGCATTAGAAATTATGAAGCAAATCGCTTCAAGCGAATAAGTGGTAAAGTGACAACATTAGGCTGAAATCGCTCCCCTAACCTGGATGTCCAATGGTGAAACGGGGATGACGGAATTAATTGAGGAGAAATTTACCTGAGTTTCCGATAATCCAAGGCTAGAAGAGAACTCCGCGCGCTCAGCGATGCTGAGGTACTGCTTCTCCACGAACTTGCTCTCCAGGGCCCGCAGCTGCTGCGCGGTGAACGGCGTCCGAGGCTTGCGGTTCGGCTTGTGCTTGCGAAGATTACACTTCAGCTTAGGAGGGATACCGTTGCCATCTGAAGCAAGAGAAATTCATTTATTGATTTATTATTCAAACTAGCGACTCGCCCTGGCTTCGCATGGGTGAAATGCTGATAAATTATGCATGTATACATATAAACCTTCCTCTTGAATCACCCTATCTATTAAAAAACAATCGTGGCGTAGCTTTAAAGATCTAAGGATACATAGGGACAGACAGACAGCAGGAAGCGACTTTGTTTTATACTATGTAGTGAAGTTACACAGCATTATACAGTAATAAAACCAGGGCACTGTGAACTACAAATATACATATATAATCAAGACTTAAATTTAGTTAGATTTAGGCGACACAACGGCGTGGCTCCATTGCATCGTCTGATCTGGTGTAGAATAATGGCTGGAATTAAATGGTTGTCAATTTATGTTGGGATGATCAAAAGCTAAGTAACGTCCAGAATTCCTAGCCTATGTATTAGACAAGCTGAGTCAAAAGAAGAGAAGAAGACCATGTCATGCAAATTGCGACTGAACCTACCAGAGCAGAGTCTCTGAGACCTTTCAATATGAATTCAACCTTTGGACGATGGCATAAAAAGGTGTTACAGAGGTTTAGACAAAGGTTCGACACAAGACTGTCCCAATTTCCCAATTGACTACTTCTGCATTTGTAGGTGGTAACTATCTATCTAAAGTTAAAAGAGAATATATCCGTTTCTATTCAAAACGTTAGTACGAAATGATAGGTTAATTAAGTTATTAGAAGTAAATAGTCGTCAGTGATTAATAATTTAAATATATATGTACATACTACAATTATTAAATAATCGTTTTTTCTTCCCTGAATTAAAGCATCAATTTTATTATTGTTGCAATTTTTATGTTAACAACTCAAGAAGTTAAATGACACAGACAAATTTTTTCATCACATATTTCGCTTTCATATTTGATATGTTCACAATAAAGTCACCTAAACTTATTATAATGTCAAATTCAGCATCATAATGATGCTGATTAAAGCCGTCCATAAAACTCCAATCATTATGAAATCAATCAATCCTCAAATGATGGCTCATTGAAATGACCAATGGTTGTCAAAATGGCGACCCCTCAAAGGTCACGTGCAAATAATTGACATGTAAAGAATTATCGATCTTATCGCTTGAATATTAGATACGATAATTGTTTGTGATAGGTTGTAATTGGGCAATTTGAATGAATCACGCGTCTTCTCAAAAGGCTCTAAGTTTAAATATAAACATCCTGGACAATCGTTCACAAATTGAATGGTTACATAAAAGCAACTTTAAAATGTCTTATCGCACCATGCTAACAGCTAACTCAGTCGTTAGAATTGGACCTTAATAACATGTGTCAAGGTGTATTATTTAAACTAAATATAGAAGATAAGAGTTTTGTACAGTTATTCTTGAGAAAACCCGTGTTTTTGGTATATTGGCAGCGAGAACTTGCTGAATATGCCAAAATAGTATACGTAACTTTTTAACATAAAACGTTTAGGTTGTAGTTCTTTTATAGTAATAGTCAGTCAAAAATAACCAATCGACTAACTGAATTAAAAAATAATGCAATCGATTTAACAACAACTAACTATGTCAATAATTAATATAATCGTAGTTTTTATTATAAAAGGGCATACCTACTCGTCATAAACGCATGTGCATATTAATATTTACCGCATTATGAAACAGATGTTATTTTGCCTCCCCACATTATAATAATAGCTATAACATCTCAATATCCGACTAAAGGTACCTTTGGAATGCCGCCGTACTCGATAAATCCAATAAAACTGATATAAACACAGAAGGATGCCAAGCTGATTACATCTCCACGGTTTTTTAGCAAAACAACCGTATTTGTACGCAAATTGTCGATTTTTATTACCTTATTTGGTTAGAAAAGTTAAATAACACCCACGTTTACTGAGATGTGAATATTGATTACAGTATGCTTACAAAGGTATAGAGTTGTCTATATTCACCTACATGGAACATTTTTGTTGGTCCGTTTATCTAAGGTTTTCTGTCAACGATCATTTAAAAACAAATACAAATCGACTCCTCATACTTCAAATACAATACAAAATAAGAGAGATATACAGTAAAATAATAAACAGAAGTAAACAACACTCATTCGTTAATTTATTTGTAGTTTCAGAGCTTCGCTTTTGTTGGTGGAGTAATCGCTCGATAGAGCTCAATAAAAAAAAAACAAAAAAGGTAGCTAATCAATTTCTTATATAGTAATAAAGTAGAAACCGTTTTGCAAAGCTGCCATTATAAGAGAGGTGCACAATATCACATTCTAAATACCTATGCTTATACCCGATACTCCAATCACGTGGCTGAGCGGAATCGAATCAAATTGCGTTTTTATGTAACAAAATGCCAGCAAATTGAATGAAACGAGTGCATTATGAGGCCAATGCAATTTTGCGGGAGAGTGCCGAACACGCCCGAAAGGGTTAAATTACCGGCGGCTTAAGTTGAAAACAAATTGCTTGTGAATTATATTTCATTTTAGCCTGATATTTACTGATGTAACCTTATTTAAAAGTTATTTTTATTTGGAATGAATTCGAATGGGAAACCCTTTACTCGAATTTTGTGTACCTACATGCAATATGGATTTCTTAAATAAAGTTTTATCGGTTCAATATTTGCTTCGCACTTTTAGAATAAGACCGTCCTCATTTTCACGATTTTTAGAGTGAGGTCGTTTCATTCAAAAGGTGCGACATATAAATACGTGTACTAAGAATATTCGAAATTATTTGGGAAATTATTATTTTTGTTGTAGGTACCACTTTTTTTTAGATTTTGGACACTTTAGGTATTTTCAACTCGGAATCATGTGCTGTTTTGATCTAATTTGGAGAAAAAAGTGTTCCAATATTTTTATTCTGTTACCATTTCCATATAACCTACTATAGCGGTAATGGAATAGAAAAACAAAAAATATATGAACATTTTGGAAACAGAAACCTTTAAAATACTATAGATATTTTTAGATAAAGTTATAGGGCAACATTGTAAGCACACTACAAAGATGTTATCAGTCATCACGATATCTATCTGTGATAGAGACCCAAGTCTCATTTACTAGCAGGAATAAAGTAGATATTATGTGTGCAATAGAGGGAAATGAAAGAAGAATACAAAGAAAACAGACTTAACCTGGAGACTAAAAGAAATGGGGCAATGGGTCGGTATGATGGACGCGTTTATTTCGAGTGATTTTCGCATAATGTGTATTAAAAGTACACGAACAAATTTAAAAAATAAGAAGAAAGTCAAAAATTAAAAAATATTATATCTTTGATGGTAAGAAACCTTTCGTTCGCGAGTCCGACTCGCACTTGGCCGGTTTTTAGTCAAGTATGCGAGTGCAATGAAGATGAATTTTTCATCATTGATTTATTGAGTTATAAACGAATCTCGTCAAAGGTGAAAGAATGTTGTAGGTAAGTACAGTCAAGGCTGTTTTTTTTTTATTACTGATAATGATTATTTTGTGTACGTAAAGGTACCTACGTTTAGAAAAAATGCGCTTATAAACACGTAGCATTTTCGCTCTTGTCACAATAGCAATAAGGGTCGAAAAGGTTTTGTTAAAAGATACGCGTTTCCATTTCCTTTACTGTACATTATGACGAAACAAAGAATTTCCAAAGTCAATTAATACCATTAATAAACAATACGGTAATTCACCATTAGTCGCTAACCACAAATGAAAGTAGTTAATTGCGTACAAATGACTAATTAATGTGCTTTGTTACTGTAATACTCTGATCGATCAATAAATTCATGTTTTCCGTACCTGTTAGTAAAAGTATGCCGTTAAGAAATTGTAGTACTAAACCACAACACCAAACCATATTAAACTTAATGCCATCAACATCAAGATTTATCTTTGATTATGTTTTAATTATCAAATGACTAGTAATATCAATGGATAGAAACCTTAAATTTCAATTAAAGTGACTCACAAACGTTATTAATGAACTATTTGCTTAATTGACTTTCTTTTAAGTGTCCCTTAAGGTCAGATTAACACGTGTCGAGAAAGTAGGTAATTGTTGACTTCCGGATACCAAGATTTCTTATTAATGATTAAATTCTTCCATTACTTTATTGGAACAATATTTTGTACTAGTACCAAAATTGGTTAAAATCCGTCCAGCCGTTTAAGCGTGATGAGAAGACATGTTTATATACCAACAGATAACGCTGTACGGCTCGGGCCGCGCTATCATACGAATTAAGCATCCATAGAATATTTATAAATAATGATGTAGTTTTAGAATTTTATAATAGTACCTAAACATGATGTGCTTCAATAAAAAGTAATAAAATTGACCATCTAAATGATACTTGAATATGTAGTGAACAACAATGATCACATTACCTCACCGTATGAAATATTATCCCGGCGCTTGTTGTGCCAACGTATTAATCCCAGTGTCAAACGGTATACACCCGCTTAATAGCTAATGGGTGAAAAAATAAAAGGTAAATTATGTGACAGGGCAAAAAAGACGTATTAATGTCGTGTTTAGCCGACGTCAAAGAGAAGCGACGGAAATAGGGCAAGCGCCGGCGCAGACGGGAGGAAAGATGCTTTTTTTTAAACGCTTTTATAGTTTGTCATGATGTAAAAAATGTGTAGATAAAAGAAGCTTAAAAGGCTACCGTGCGTTTGTGAATAGTTTAAAATTTATTTACAGTACGAGTAAATGAGCTTTATTTTTATTTTATTAGTAAAATTTTAAAATATCTAAAGTAACATTTTAAAATATCTAATGTAAATGGTTCATTTTGCTATTTACAGGAAATGAATAGGCTTTTTTTTAAACATGTATCAACAATTTTTTTTGATAAGTACCTACTTACAAGTGTAATTTAAATACTGGAGATTTTGAATATTGGTGGAGATACACTTAGAGGGAAAAATAAAATCTAGATACAAAGTTCTACCAAAATGTACGTACAGTCGTTGGAGAAATAAATTAGATACCTAAACTATGTTTGTACTAGAATTAATAATAATAATACAATACTTTATTGCACACCAATAAAAGTTTACAAAAGGAAACAAGACAAATACAATTTATAAATAACGGTAGACAACAGGCGGTCTTATCGCTAAAACTAGAATTGTCAATTAAAATATATTGTAATCATATCCCTGATTGAGATTACATACTTCACCGCATGAAAGAGTATACAAAATTAGTATGATACCTTTGAAATCTGAATCCCGATTAATGCTATCCCGTTCACGCGTATTCCGCACGTGTGCGGCCGCACTGCTCTGTTAAATTATCCCATTTAAAAATACATAAATGGGACTGTCTGCTTTCGTTCCGAAGTTAATTGTCTAGAGATATCGGCTACAGATGTGCTCAACTGAGTTATGCGCATGCTGTGAGCGAGGAAAGAAATATGAGTACATCTTTTGTATCTTCTTATTACTGTTAATCGCGCTGTTATTCTTTTTGGCTGCTTAACCATTAAGATGCTGTGATCTGTCACAATTCTAGTGATAGCTTGAGATAATCCTAAATTAATCTCTCGTTCATATAGATTCGTAAGAAACATTTTTTAATAAAGGATATATTAGCATCATCAAAATCGCATGCGAGTTCACGACCTTTCTAAATGTAAATTAACTAAACCTGCCCAAAATTCCGACTTTGAATTGAGAATTTAATCATAAAATGTAAGTACCTATGTCATCTTAAAATTTCGTTCATAAATGCAACTGCCTGGAATTTCTACAAGAAAGGAACACCTAAATAGCAATTTATAACATACTATAAACCTTCCTCTCAAATCACTCTATCTATTAAAAATACTGCATCAAAATTCGTTGCGTAGTTTTAAAGATCTAAGCATACATAGGGACAGACAGACAGCAGGAAGCGACTTTGTTTTATACTATGTAGTGAAGAAACACCTAAATAACAATTTATAGCATAAGAATCGCACTCAAAAAGGATCAAAAGATGTCTCTTGGCAATTTAAAGACCGATCGTTCATTTCATTGCAGATCTTTAAAACAATTAAACTGGCTTACCCATATATAATCCCTGAATCACTTTCGATTTCAAAAATAATCATCCATATTCCCCACTCAGGACAGTTGATATATTAATGAGGCAGCTTGCTTTTTGTGGATGCTACGCCATTAATCGTTCGAGGCGTGGTATGTCATTCATTCCAATATTTTAAATGCTCGGTGTATATTGGACGTTTTTGCTGTCCGTAGGGCGAGCATTCCGGGCGGGTGGGGCATTTTTCACAATTACTATTTTGAGTTAATGATATGGTAATGTATTGTGGATTTAAATGGAGTACCTACTTGAGTAACTACTTGTTGTGAAATGTGTTCTGTGAAAAGGCTGTAGAGACTTCACGGAGCAATAGAATTGATGAACATTAACTTTTATAATATGTATGTTCCGACTACAAAGTAGCCTATTTCAATTATATTTTAATGTATTTTACTAACAATGAACCATGTAGTAATCACAGTGTAGCAAGCAAATATGCTTAAAAATCTGAATTTCAGATCTGTTGGTGCTCAGTAGCATAGTTACCTAATCGGATTTAATCTTTCTTAACCACTTTTAAAACCCAAAACAAAATACTCAAGATTCCTCGTCGCCATAAATAAGGTTTCACAAAGAGATCCAGCTATTTTATCCTCGATTTAAAAATGACGTAACGAACATGATTTTCCTACAAACATAGGGCTTTTTATGTAAAGCTTGAACATATGCTCCTACGCGTATATCTAGCGATCACCTCGATCCATTCATCAGTTGATCTGACATTCATCTAAACACCGTAGTGGATAAAACGTCGTAAGTATCATAGATTCCCTTAAACGATACGCTCGTTTTGAAAGTACTGTTGACGGCCATAGGACAAGCGACAAAAGATCTAAAGGAAACGTATATATAAGATTTCCTGTGTTTAACGCGATTAGATCTTTTTAGACGGGTTTATCTAGTTTTAGACGGATTTGTACTGTTGTTTGTGATTTTGTCTATTCTCTGATGAACAAGTGATTTTGTTAGGTTTACGAACTGACTTGTGATTGCGTCCCATAAATCTAATACTATACTACTTTTTCTATTACAAGAATCAGTTCATAATTTCATATCGTGATTGCAAATTAATTAAATAATGGGGACCTTGCCACAGGCAGAGCTGCTGGAGGGGGTGTTCTTTTTATAATCCTATTTTTAATTTAGTATTAGTAGTAAGTATATTTAGTATTTATCAACTTTAATATTGTAAATGTGTTTTTTTTTGTTTATCTATAAACTGTTTAACACATTAAATTAATTAATTATAATTCAGACTTTCAGGCATATTTTGCAAATTTTTTATTGTTTCATATTTAAATTGAAGGTAGGTAGTTATCATATCCGGGGTTTCCAGTGCATAAGTGATTTGAAGCCTACTGTCGGCCTACTGTCAAATCATTTGTGCCCCGAAAGCCCGGGATATGGTAATTATTTGATAAAATTATGAGATTTTATTAAGTGTTACCAAAGAGGAAGGACTATTTACTGATAAATTTGTTGTGATAAATGAAATTATTATTAACACATTTCTTGAACTGTTTTATCCCCACTTAAACCTTCAATACGGTATTTTATGACAGCTCAAATCAGCTACTCTTTATGAAATGTCAAAATCGATCTGTTAGTATGAAGCTTCTATGATGATACAAGCATGTGACGTCATAAAAAGTAGTAGTCAAAACACGTCTTCTTTTTAGTAATAATACAATTAAAAATAGTATAATGTCCAAAAGTTAGTGATAGTTTATTGGGTTCCGCGTATTTTTTAATGTGTGTTTAGTGGTTTCAACGACACAATTTATATTCAGTATAGTCAAATACTGCATTGGATTTAACCGTGTTGTAACCGCAGTTTCTATGGCCCCACGTTTCTATTTCGGGCGAGCGACTAAGTTGTTTATTTCCAGCTTCGAAACAAATGACATGTTTAATGGAATATTAGTACTTTGACTCTTAATGTTGTATTAATAGTCCGTAGTTGAGATAAAACCAAAGCAGGCACCTGACTATAAACTATTAAACGGAACGGAGCTGAACTTAAATGTTTCAATTATTACAGATACTAAATTTGTTTTTTCTAAGGACATTTGTCTGAAATTGCTACATTTACCAATAAATGACTCATCAACTCATCATCATTATAAATTTAAGAGTTTAACTCTTGTCGGTTTGTCGGTTTAGCTGATGAAGTATGTTGTTTTCTCCATCTAACGCTGTCCATAGCCACTTCCTTGACTTCCCTATACGACATGTTGTCTACCTTCTCTTTTCATCATAAATTTAAGAGTCAAACTGTTGTCGGTGTAGCTGATGAATTATGTAGTTTTCTCCATCTAACATCCTTCTTTTATTAATCTCTTCTCTTTTATTAGTTTTATATTTTATTTTCTAAATGATTACTTTTCTTTTTCACTTGATACAGCTCAAATACCATAATTCATTTTATATCAAACTTACCTTATTTATAGAAATAAATCATGAAGTTCAGTTGCCACCAATTTCAGAATTGTCATGAAATTATAAAAAAAATACAAATAAAATACAATGTAAATGTAATAACGGAAAAAATGTTTACTCCCATTTTCTTAACAAATTAGCAGCATCTATACGACAGTAAGGACATAGCACAATACATAATGGTATATATTTACATATCGATACAACCAACAATGCATTACAATGTATTCTGACTCCTTTTTCTTCAGAAGCCTTTCGTCAAACGCATTCACGACATGCATTAAGGCCCATTTAAACTGTGTGAGAACTCGCATTGCATTTCATTACATTGCGGGCTTGCGTTACATTACGATGAGCTCGCCCGTTCTAACCCCGCAATGTAATGGTACTCTCATACGAATTCACGCTTCGGATAGATACATCTTCAGACATGCTCCCTTTCACGACTGGAGAGTAGATTTCATTAAAGGTATTGTTGTTTTTGCTGACGGTCTTGTTCTGTGGGTAATTGATTGGGAATGCTTCTATAATTAGGAGCACGACTTGCTGACGGTACTCGAAGTATGTGCAGGATGCGCTGTATGTTGTGTATGTTAGTTGGCAGCTAACGAAGAACAATTACGGATGTAATGATATCTTGGCTTTTATTGACTGATTGGCTAAATAATGACTTCCGTCACCTGCCTATGAATTTTCATTGAGACTACTTTTAGCTTTGTTATAAACTTTCAATTAAAACAGAACTAGATAGAATCAAGAATGTAAATTTCAGACTTATTGTGGGTCTATGTGACAAATAAAAAAATAGGATGCAAAAATCAAAAGTTCATTACGATTCGAGATAAACAAAAAACAGATGTTTTACCGTGAAAATGGTGAAACGACGAAAAAAATATCAACCGTAACCGAGTCTGCTTAAGAAATGAATAAAACAGCATATTGTTTTTACAAAATATGCTGCATTAATAAAAAAAATAAAACAACAAATTATCATGTCACACTGTTAAAACTAGCGATAGATACCTACTGGTTAAAAGCTATCAAAAATCATAATTAAATTTTATTTGTTATCGTATAACTTCTGATTAGTGAAACGAAAATTAATAGCGGCACCATAATAACAACTTAATTATCATAACGATCAATTAATAAAGGAGTAAAAACGGTTATTGAATTTAATAAAGTTATAAATACGACTTAATTAATAAACCGCGTGCACAATGACGATCATAATGAGCAATTATAACGCGCGTGACATAATTAAGACTTTACTGACAACTCTGCTTCAATTTACAAATGAAATTATATTTAAAAAATAACCATTATATCGAAAATTATTCGTGGTTCAGAGGGATTCAAGTTACTATTTATATATAAAAATAACTAAAAGCGTCTTAGATGTGCTTATGTTTGAAGAGTTCTCTCGATTTCTCCTGAATTTCGCTGTCAGATTTACACCGAAATTACATGAGATCAACTTAAAGATACCTTTTCACGAATAAAAAAGAATTTTCGATATTGGTTCGCAAATGACGGAGTTCTGAGGAAATTAAAAACAAATAACAGAAATGAGCCTTTTTGAAGCCAGCTAAAAAATAACGTGAGATTTGTCGCTAAGAAACGGATATATTAATTGGGTTAAACGCTTAAGTGAGTGGGCGTAGCTATTTCTACATTCCATTAAATTATATCTATGCCAGCATTTTAAATTCACATATCATTTTGTAGTTGCCTAATAAATTCTAGACGAAATTGCAATAAATTACTCAGCTTAAGTTAATTGAGTATTTAAGGCAGAAATGTTGAATCGGGTTGGTAATACGCCACTTTGCGGCCCGCTCAAGCAGTGTAGTCTTGTAAGCTCGCCCACGACACGATCGTGTGCGTGCGACCTTAGGAGTTGTTAGAATAGATTTATTAGTGACATAACTATAATGTCAGTAATGGAAAAATAATCCATTATTTCACTTTAGATTATCTTGCATTAAATATCGAATACGACTAAAAATCTGCCGATTCAATAACTTGAACACACTGAGTCCAAGGAAAGAAACATAAAGAGAAAGATTTTTGTGAGACTAGCGAATGAGATTTTCATAGGCGTGCTTAAAACTGACAATGTTTTACACGTCATAATCAGTACCTGTAAAAACTCAAGTTCAAAAACATTAACAACACCAAATAAATACCTGCACTCAAAGCTCAATGTGAGAGTGATTCGTCACTTTTACGAAACTGTTAATAATTACTAAATGTTAAAATGTAAGGTTGCTTGACGTTTAACCTTTTAACCCGATTCGGCTTGTTATTTATTTAGACAGTTCGAGGTGATTTTCTTTTATGAAATTTTTTTTTAGTGTTATTTATTTGACAGTTTTTACTTATTATATTTTTACGTTAATTGGTTAGCTTTCATTAGCAAGTAAGATATGATATCAATAAATGTTCATGTTTACGTAAATATCACACGTCATAAAGCCCTTCGTACTTCAAAGTTATTTATAAATTATATCACAGTATAAACCACAATGTTTAAAGACAGTCATCCAAGAGGTAAATTCATTCATACAACTTGAACGAACTCATTCACATTGATAATGCCGCTTATTATACAGTAATATTCTTGGACACAATGTTATTCTGCCGCCTCTACCAATGCTATCTCTTGATATTAATAAATGAACATGTTAGGGCCTAGCAGACGTCCCAGCGGGACGCCAGCCCACCTCGTCGAGACACAGAGCACAGCCAAACCGACGGCCCGTGCTTGGATACTGCGTTATTTATGACCAGAGGTGGATGAATTTGTTAGACTCTGGTACACGCATATGACGTTATAGACATGTAGCGCGTTTGCAAAATACGGTTTGATTTCGCATTTTTGAACTTTTTCATCATTTCGTCACATTGTCGGTTGGTTAATTTATTGTTTTCTCTAGTTTGGTTCCTTATATTATAATGTGGTCGTAACTATCCACTTGTGTTGCCTAGGTATGTGATTTATTAATTAAACTGCTGTAAACGAATGGATTTTGATGCACAATTAATGATGGCACAAATTACTTTATATGTACATACGTCATTCAGAGGCCAAACTAGGTTTGTAAAATTTTCATTTAGGGGCACTTATGAGCGCCGTAATCATTGTAGTTTCATTTGTGCGTAAAGCAATAATCTCAAAAACTAATAATAAACTTGTAATAGTTTCAACATCGACAAATACTTCAGTATACAAACCAATTGCGAAAACACATAATGGTTCGCGTTTGATTTATACGCACCGGCACCACAAAGCTATTTGCAAATTTATTGTTCCCGTTTTCTTAATATTTAAATGTTCTATGGTTCCGAGAAGGCAGAATGTCATAATTTATGTTCGGACAATACGTCAGCCAGAAAGCATTAAGTGGATTAGACCCTCTAATGACTTAAGATATTTCGATTCTGTATCGCATTTAGTCGTGAGCGGTTGGATGACAAATTGTCTAATTCGCTTCGCTTGATTATTTTAATTAGCTCAGGTAGAAATAAATAACGCTGTTCGATATTAAAATTTATTTTTGATAATTTATTTCAATAATTCTGGGAAGGCGCTAATCGGTCCTAATTTCGTGCAAAAGGTTTACTTTAAATCATCTTTTTAAGTCACGTTACAAAACAAAAAATTTAGTGCATGTTTTAATTTTATGTCGTAAAATTTAATGAGTTTGGTTCCAACGAGTCAATTCGCATCAAAATATCCCAAAACCCAAGCTATCAACCAACAATGATGTCAATGCTTCATTGCCGCATAAATACCAAAAAATTACTCGATTATATTAGTTTAAAATTATACATTTTATACATCGCGATATCACACGATCTTCCACATTAAAACAGTAGCAAGCTTTCGTTTTATGGACGCTTACCCGACTCGTAAAGATGCCAGTTTATCGCTTCAGATTATTCGATAATATTCAAATTCGTTAAAAAACTCGATTCCGAGACGACGACTAATTTGATAAAATAAGTACTAACGGCTCCACATTTTTAAGATCGAATCGGCAAATTAAAGTTACAGCTTCGCTTTTAGGGATCCGTATCTAAAAATAAAACAGAATCATTGTAAATTCATATGTGTTTGTCACTGCCATTAAATAAGAACTCAAAACAACACTACTAGTTATTCTGCTAAAGCATAGAAACATAGGATTGTTCTATCAAATGCAAATTAACACCTTTTAATGCATTCAATTGTTCTAAATATTTAATTGTTTACAAAATTCCCAACATTATTTATACCGATTATTCGCTACAGAATCATGCACTAATAGCTGTGGTATTCGCTTATTTCATTTTTTTATTCAGGTTACCTTGTAACTAATAATATTCACAGCTGTTTTTTCCTCAACCGCAATTGTATTAATCGTCTAATAATAGCAATTAGTGACACTGTTGACAACCCTATTCAATTGATTAATTCAAATCCATCATCATTATGCATCGGTCATAGTTTTAGAATGGTTGTATTATTTATACATTCAGTTCTTTATAGGTATTCTTTCGTTTGATGATGTTCTTTATACCTGTTCTTATTATTTTCAATGGTCACGGATTAATCATTTTCATGTTGAAATTTTCGCAAAATGTGTTAAAAGTTGCGCTACGAGACTACGATTAGGGTTGCTTGCTTCAATTTTTAAATGATACTGAGCATAATATGGCCTTTGCTTTTGTTATTTGCATCATAGCAGAAAGTATTTTACTTACGCTTCGTGTGTTTTCTGCATATTTATCCTTACCCGAGGTTTTCAATTCGATTGTTTTTTTTAATGTTCGTTACCTCAAAACTCCGTCATTTATGAATTATGAAACGATTTCTTTTTTTTTTTCGAGAGTAGATATCTCCAAGTAGTTTTATGATTCGATGACTAAATCGATGGCGAATCCGGTGTTTATTATAGTTGTTCCGGGGAATACAATTTTTTCTTGTTGAAGTCCGTTATTTTTCGGGAAAAGTATCGTCAAAGTATTACATTTCCAAAAGCTACCGATCATGTCTTGGTCTGTGCAAATTGACCAATTAAGATGCCCGTTTCCGTGAAAGAATGCGCCTTGTGCCGAAAAGGCGGTTTTACGGCGCGTGTTTAATCTCCGATTCTAATTGGTCAACGGGCTGGGGTCACATTTGAAGTTCATTTGCACTTTAGAGGACTTTAGTGACCTTGTGAATGTGATCAATTAAGTCATTCATTTTGTCGGCGTTCTTTGAATTGTATTTTTAAATGTAATTTTTTTTAACCGGATTATTGTTGCTCGAAGCTAATGGCCGTTTTTAATTTAGCTTCTGAAAATACAAATATCTGTAACAGGTAACATTTATTTATTTTTCAAATTGTTTTAATTTTTATCTTATTGTGTAAATGCTATGTACCTTTCTGCCTACATCTTGGACTAAATACATATATTACTCTTGCTTTTTTTTCCATCTGTGGGTATTGTAGGATTTGTGGGTATTTCTGTTGTTATATGCAATCTTTGTTATGTTGTAACCTCTATTTATCTTTACGACTGTTTAATTTTATTTAGTTTTTTTATTGGAGCGAAGCTCCCATGGATCGACTCGAATGGACTTTGTGACAATGCGCAGATCTCAGCGAGTTCTCAACCGATTTTAGAAATTTTTGTTTTAAAATGCACAAATTAAATTTCGCTAGGTCGTGACGAAGAGAAAATTTCGATAAAAAAAAATTGATAATGTAAACAAGGTTCAATGGTTGTGATTCAACTCAATTAACGAATGTTTAACAACCAATTTCTGTTTACCCTAACTTTTAACAACACTATAAATTCAACCGTGACAGGAGTTTAAGTTTAACAGCCTCTTAAATAAATGCTTAGTTCTGCGGCCAAAACTATGGCTCAGTTCCGCGAACTACTAAAAATATATGCACTGTTTTCAAACCACTTTTATCTTGCGCCACAAACAAACAATTACTGTACTTAATGGTTCTTAAATAGGGTCGGGTTTGCTAAGTTTTAGTGTCATTATTCTGGTGTTTTACTAATTTGCTTGCACAGGAAGCACGGCTGGTGTGATGAGAACACAACGGCGTATAATCTTCGTCTCAGATGTTATCTGAAGATTTATTAGTTTCTGTCAACGTTCGAGAGGTGGCGCTAGCTGGCGATGCTACTGGACTTATCTTGTTAAGACTATAAACAAAGTAAACCAAGTCTTATGCGTTTGTTACACGTTTGCTAGTTGAACGGTATGGATTAGGACCTCCCTGTAGTTTCGCGGATATTTCTGTTGAAAAGAACGCTTCATTTGGACCCGATGACATTAAAAGGTCAGCTTCCATCTGCACAGTAAAAACCGCACCCATTAAAAGGAAATATTTCAAAAACAGAATAATTGAATTTATTCGCGATCGCGCTGCGCGCACGCAAGCGAATCGATTAGTCGCTTCGTTACTCCTCGCACCACCAGGCGGAGCCACGCTACTATAAAATACTTGTTAAACTATGGCAAAATGAATTAAAACACATGACCAGCCAATTAGGAGAGGCAATCGTGCGAGTATCGGACGAAAAAAGACCTTTGAATACTCGACAAAGGAGAATATGACTTAAAATAAGTGGAGCAAAGTGGGATTGTGTGTTTTCGCCGGCAGTATAATAGGCAGGTCGACTTACAGCGCTAACGACTGTGGCCGATAAGCCTTTTCAGTTATTCTGATAGACAAATATGGACGTATTTATCTTTAAATTTGCATTAGTTATGCCGTATTATGGCCAGTCGCGTTAGAATGTAGACAACACTAATTGTATAACTATTATAACACATTGTAAAATATTGTTATTTTTACTAGACTGTGGAAAACCCAAAAAGAAAAGTCAGTGTACTTTTATATCCGGGACAATACAAACAAATATACCTACTTAGTTTTAAACTAAGATACACTCGAACTACCTATGTTTGTATTTGTAGGTGCACCTATACAATACGTTAGACGCATTAAATAAATAAGATAACAATCAAATCGTAGGTAACATAATTAAGTTACATTTTAACCGACTTCATTCTAATTGGATACTAATGTTGGCGTAATGTAGAACTAAACAGCCTTTTTAGGAAAATTCATCGTATTTTTCAGTACCTACCTAATTGCGTAGACTATGAATTACTTACAAGATTACCTGTTATAAGAATCTAAGAAATATAAGCGTGGAATGGAAATATAAATAAATAAATTATAATAAATTATTTAATTTTATTTAAACTTTATTGCAGAATACACAATAGTCCAAACAGCTGACTTAATGCCATAAGACATTCTCTACCAATCCATACTAATATTATAAATGCGAAAGTGTGTCTGTCTGTCTGTCTGTTACCTCTTCACGCTTAAACCGCTGAACCGATTTAGATGAAATTTGGTATGGAGATAGTTTGAGACCCGGGAAAGGACATAGGATACTTTTCATCCCGAATAAATTTAGTGTTCCCGTGGGATGAGCGGGTAACACCGCGGGGCACAGCTAGTCAACCATAAATATTACTTTTATTTGTTAATAGAAGTTTTGATTGGTTAATAAAACATCGATCGGTTCTGCAGCAATTCCTATTGTTATTTTAATAACATCGTAAAACAGAAACTTCAATTATCATGTAAGTACAACGCTGCTAAACGACCATTATAAGTGTTCAGCTCTTATAAGCGCGCGATAAGGGTCGTAAAGCGATATCTCCCCTAATCAACTCAGTATGCTAAATATGTATATCAATTGTATACACAGGTAATAAGAATAAAATTATCTACTTAGCGAATGTTTGTTCTCGACCAATTTTTTTTTCGTGTGACCTAATTCTTTTTGTGCGGATTTATCATTAATATCAATCGACTCTTATGAATTTTTATGAGTACAGAATTTTATTGTAGATAAAAAAAATCGGTTTTTTTTCTTCTAAATAGTGGAAATATGGAGGTAGAAACGTCAAAAATTATAAATTTCTGCCTGTTCGAAATAAATTCGTGAGGTCTCAACTCAACATTTTTTTTTTATGTCATAGGGGGCAAACGAGCAAACGGATCGCCTGATGGGAAGCGTTTACCGTCGCCCGTAGACACCAGCAACACCAGAGGAGTCACAAGTGCGTTGCCGGCCTTTCAGGTGGGAATACGCTCTTTTCTCGAAGGTTTGAAGGTCATATGGGTCCAGGTGTTCAGGAAGAAAGCAAAAGTCATATAAATATGTAAAGTAATGCAATTAAAGGTCCACTACTGAATGTGTATGACTTATTTGTTATTTTTATAATTCTGAGAATAGCATCTGCTAGTTATGTGGTGTCATTTTGTATTTTTATCGCAATTGCTATTATCGTAAATTTGAATAAGTATGACATTGTTTACCTAATTAAATTGGCCACCTCATTTATCGAATTGCAAGGATTACGAACGTGTGAAACGAGAACCGTGGAACGAATGTGAATTGATGTTTTTGATACATTGAGAAGGAAAAGATCGTCCCGGCCATAACTTCGGTCTTAGTGCGCGGTACGTGGTCTCGCTCACTCGTATGACCGTCGCGTTCGGATCTCTCGCTCAACCGCTCACCGCGCCGCTTGTCGCCGAAACGTGGCATGTCCATTAGTAGCGGCAGAATAAAACACTAGAAACAGAAGATTTTCTCGTCTAATTTCCACAATAGCCGCCTAACAAGTGGTTTATATTTATTATTTTTGTAAAATGCGATGCAATTGATGGTGGTGAGTGGCTATGCGACTAACTGAAGCTTGTACTACTCTACGACTGGTAACGAACGTGCGCCGACTTTGCCTGAACAAACGCGGAAGCTGCGTATGCTACCGCACGGATTTGTAGGCTATTAGTGCTGCTCACAGCGCGTATTGAACCCGTATCGAAAATTCTACGGCATTTGGAGCCACTACAAACACAACTCAATCAATAGGTAATTGTTTTTAATCAGAGTCGCGTTCACGCAATGTGCCTTTATGTTTAGTAATTCAACAATCGTAATAGACCATTATGTTCGATCGTAAACAAATAGGAAAGTACGCGTAATGGTCGTATTAACGCTCCTGGACCCTATACTATATGACTTAAAACCACACCGCCTTAACTGCAAAACAAATGGTTTCAAACTCCCACCTTCTTACTATTAAACACAGTTGAATATCGAATAAAGCGCTTGTCAGTTGTTAAAATCTATGTGGATATTCAGAAGAAAACTGGCTTAAGCGTAAAATGATTACATCGGAACTTAAGTCTTTTCGCGTGATTTATGATAAGACGTTTTTCAGTTGTTAGTTTAATGTGAATTCACGATAATATGGGCGTAAGTGCAGAGCGGTTATTTTGCATTTTATACCTTTCGATTCCGATTGAAAACCTATGACGTTTGTTCCAGTTTATGTTCATTGATTCAAAGGAGTAGTGACATAAGTGCAAAACCATTACATTTTATTTGGCCCCTTATTGTTGTTAGGTTAAGTTTAAAATAGGTGTGGCTAGTTTTGTAGTTAGTCTAGTCCGGAATTAAGATGTTGGTTTCAATTACAATAGCATTGTGAGGGTGGCAGTTTGGTTTTACAGACGATATGTTGAGTTTGTATTGAGGTTTAACCGTAGGTTTAACGGCGTACGGTAACGGTTTAAAGAGCTTTTTTAAATGTATCCTTAGTGTGTAAGAAACTGTGAGGATAAGGAGACTTTTACATGAACTTATTTATTATTTTCTATTTTTTAGGACTCGTAGGTATCCAAAGAAGTCTAATGGGACATTATTACGAAGCTCCCGCTGGTCCGTCCGTCCGTCTTTCCGTCTATCACAGGGCTGTATTGTGATTAATTAGAGGCCGAAATTCTTGGATGACGTACATACGTTAACAATTGCTACAATAGAATGTTGAATTTAATTATGTATGAAATTATGCAAATCTCAAACTCAATTCTCATTCTATTAGCTACAGACGTCCACATAGGTCTCCCCTATAGCTCGCCACAAAGTGCGATCCACTGCAGACCGCAGCCATTGACTCCCCGCTACCCTAACGAGGCCACCCATCCATCTAAGACGAGGGCCGTAACACGCTCCGTTTTTATATATGTACATGGTCGCCACTCCAGGACTTTGCTGCCCCAACGGCCATCCGTTTTCTGGGCAAACAAAATTCAAATTCTCAATACAAATTCATAATCATTTTTTTTTTTCACAAACTGACCGGCGATTGACCTCAGTAACACCTGATGGCAAGTGACTACGGGTTCCAGGATGTAGCTTGCTGGTTCAGCACTAGCCTAGCGGTAGCCTATTCACTCTTGCGCATTTATTTTTCTTTATTCATTCTCCTTTTATTCGCCAATTTAAATTCAACATAATTGAAAAGAAAATGTAAATATCAACGACATTATTATCTTTTGATAGCTATCACGATACAATTTGCAAATGTAATATGGCCGCAGAATTAAAAAGTAAATGTAGCGCACAACTGCACAATCGGCGAATATTCGTAATGGCTATTTGGCACGAATGTTTTATGGCTTTTATATCAGCGCTATTTATTTCTAGTTACTTTAGCAATTGGCAGTAGAGCTATATACCTCGAACAATATTCGATGTCACTAATGACATAATTTCCGAGTTATGTTCAATCTTATTATCCTATTTTTTTTTTCATGACAACGCAATTTTATATATACAGAAACGTGAAAGTTTGCAAGTATGTGCGTTCCAACTACGCAACAGATTTTAATAAAACTTTTACGGCCCAACATGTTTCAAATTCGTACGGAGTACTTCATCAGGGACAGTTATCCGTGCTGCTACGCTTTTAATAACATTATTATAGCTTAGATATCTGAATAGGACAAAAAATAGGTAGAAATTTTAAAGACATTCGCTCGTAAAAGGGCTAATAGAGATAGCTATAGGCGAGTTGAGTCTGTATAGGAACATTCATACGTGTGAAGTCGTCAGGAAAAGCTAGATAAGGCTGATATATCGCTCAGCTGGCTATATGTCAATGTTAAATCGATTTATTCCCTTGAGCTGAGGCCATGAAATATATTTTTGCTTTTACCCCCTATTGTTACAGCACATTATCACTTGTATTCGTAGAGTTGTTCTTATAATTTACAATCTATCAACAATAAAAGTATGGTGCATAGACATAAATGTAGCTACATAAATAAATAGAAAAAAACACATACGGAACCCTCAAGATACGTGAACCCAAATCCCTCAAGGCCAACGAAATTTTAATTAAAACGAATTTTCAACAACATCCCGATGGCAAAAGTCTACAACCCACAAATAGCGAATAACGATTAGCGTTGTAATTGAATAACCATGTTCTGGGACCTAATCGGATACCGTGCGGCCTAATGGCGTCTTCACACGCGAAACTATGCTACGCTACTGTTGACAATCATGCGTTATGCTAATTTCGGTTTTTTTACTTACTACACTTTACCTAGGTTCTGATATAATCTGGCTAATAATTGTTCTTATAGTTAAATAAGGTTAAGGCATCGTTTTTTTAAAATTAAATGTTTGAATATAATGCCTTTACCTTCTAAACAAAATATTAGAATAATTATTTATGCTAGATCATAATCAGAATACTTACTAGGTAAAGTGTAGCAAGTAATAAAAACTAAATTAGCATAATATATCGATTAAGATACAAATAATAGGTAGGGTAGTTTTATATCTACTTAGTATTTTTTTACTCTTTATTTCCATCATTTTACGACCAGATATTTTGAACTACAATAAAGTTTATAATTGTAATACCGTCAGCTACAATTAGAGTCAAAATCACTGAACTCATAAAAATACAGTTTGACATTAAATTATAGGAGTCTTATTTAATTTTACGCAATTACTTTGCAATTAAATTCAACGTAATAATAGTTTTATTTGAATATAAACATAACGTTCGTGATAGCGATAACGATGTCATTTCCGGGAAAATAAAATAATGCACAGTTATTAATGTTATATTAAATACTAATAACCTATTTCAACGACAAGAAATCTTATTTCCGAGAACATCTTAACCAGTTACATAAAACACTATAATCGTTATTAGAAATGTGCCTATAATATTTAAAGAGTTTGTGAGAAGAAGAGAGGTCTCATCAGAACTTCATTAAAATTGTATGACCAATTTAAAAATCCCTACTAAGAAGCAAAAAAATATTTTTGCAAAAAAAAATACAATCGAGTTATAAACCTACTCTTTTTGAAGTTACTTTAAAATTACTATAAGCATGCCAAAGATATGTCAATGGAAATCATCATCATTATTAATTATTGTTAATACGGTATTCCTTATTCTCGAAGGAAAATAAGCAAAATTAATATGTATAATTATGATTGAAGCAATTTGCTCAATAATTAGTTAATAGTCTCTTTTAATTTGTTATTTTATTAGAAAAACGCACATCCTAGGGTATGGCTAATGCGCAATAAGCATTTCAAAAAACATATATGACGCAGAAGGCGCTCTAGTAGCGTAAAAGGATTAAGGGATGAAAGATTTGGTGTGACTGACGTAGCGGTCGAATAGCTCAGTTGGGAGAGCAATGCGCCGGAAACGCAGAGGTCGCGGGTTCAAACCCCGCTTCGATTGTAGTTAGATCGCATTCAATTTTTCTTTCTTAATTTACCTTTGTGTCATTATTTATAAAAATAAAAACGTGGCATTACCACATAAAAAATATGAATCGATAAAAAGATTCTATACAAATATTTTATTAGAGTTATTTCTATGATAACTGACACAACGATGTTTTTTACCTTTTGTAACTGTTTATTTAGTTTTGATATTAAATTACTAGTTAGGTATTAAAAACATTTTGATATTCAATCTATCAAAGTTAACCTACTTTTTTTTTATTAGAGCGATAAAATTAGTTGCGTTGTCATAGGTTTATCAAAGATTAAAGGTCGTCAACTTTGAATTAAGTTACAAGTTTCATCCATTCAAATCGTTCAAGTTTAGATCCATCAAAATCCTGAACCATTTCAAACAAATAGACAAAACCCTAACAAATCCAAGAAAATCCTTACAAACTGGTTACCGAAGGTTGAATAAAGCAAACTGAGCCGTGCATAAATATCGGATCAGAAAACAATATCCCCCATTCAAGATGGCCGCCCGTCATGGCGTCGGCGCATAATTGGCCGAAAACGGGAATTGCGAGAAACTTGAAAAAAGGATACAAATAAATGTGAAAAAGGATACAAATGAAGTGTATGGGACTGAATTTTTTGGGTATACATTTCGAGTTAGGTGTTGCTTAACATATTATTACCAGGGCTGTCAAGGCCTTATAACTATGTGTTTTTAGTTACCCTTCGAGAACCTTCAGGATAATGATATGCTTTTTTATACTACGATTGTGCGAAACAAGCATACGGCCTATTTGATTGTAAGCAGCCACGTTTGCACCTTTGGGAAAATCAGGCGCGTAGACACTTTAATAAACAGCTTTTTAAAAGTTATTCTTGATTCTTCATTTACTTACCTATGGCGAATTTAATGCCTGGCATTTTTTCGCACTCAACTATCAGTATGTCAGTATTGTCTTAATCCTGTATAATGGTCAAGTTGTCTATGAAATTATCCTTTTATTCTCTTTCCGGCAATGTCAAGGCCTTATAAATATAGTATAATGCGTCAATGCCGTCAATATTTAAATGTGATTTGAAAAGAAAAAAATGTGCAGCAAGTTTTTTGCAAAATATAAAAAATAACTAGGCAAATGAACATGATGACGATAATTACAAATGTCATAAAAGAAAACAGTTTCACTGTTACATTAAGGATAAGAATAATAGCCATAATTAATGTAATGATGCATAATATACTATAATTCATATCTACACTATGTAAGAAGTAATATACGCAACCGGTTATTCAAAAATGGGTCTTAGAGGATCATCTTAAGGTTTTATAATTTATTGTCTTACGTTTAAATAATTGAAAGCAGTTCAGAGCTCGTTAGGTACTTTAGAATATCTTGCAGATAAATTAATAAATTTAATAATGAATAAGTTTACTACATTCATGACAACATTTTTGTTTGCGGTGACACGAATATGACGAATGATGCTTTAATTGCTCAATTATAACAAAACCTTCCTTATTTTAATAGTTAGGAAAGGCCAAAGGTCAACTTAAGGAAATAACAATATTGGGAATTACCAGCTAATTTGGTCCATGTAAAGTAATACTATTTATGTTTGTTAATGTCCTGTATTAATAAAATAGGTAATGATAGAAAAATACATTTTCAGGAAGTTTATAGTAATGTATGTATCTAATATATAATGTCTTTAAATTATAAAACCTTATTATAACCTCGATATAGCAAAATATACATTCATCGAAAATTAAATGCCAAATCTAAAAACCTCTAATATCATATTGAAACTTAATCGGAACTAAACAAAAATCAATACTTCATAATCGATTCAACAGCAAAACAACCCCGGAAACACGATTCGCAACGTAGTTCAAAAGACATAAATTCAAATGGAAACCATTAAAACAAACATCGATACAAGAAACTCGACAGATGATTGATGATCGTCGAGAGGCGGCGTTCGTAAATTAATGATCACTGACAGACGCAAAAACTAACAGACAACAATTAAGAGAAACTCAAGAAACCATTACAGCTAATTAGAAAGAGAATCGTGATTTTGGCAGGTTCCTGTTATTCCCACTTTAAAAAATCAGCTAAGAAATATTACCAAGCAGAATTTCTACAGAATCGAAATTTGTTAGTACTGACCTGTCATATGTCCAACGTTGAAGTGTGGAGGAAATAGAGGAAATGAGGGTACGACGGATGGTGCACCAGGCCAGCCAAGACCATGGAACGCCGCCGCCGCCGCTAACGCACTGAAGGGCGTAGGCCTCACCGGCCCTAACCTCTCCTTCTCATTTCCTGTAGATGCTCTCTCTTCGTCTTCACTATGCGCCCCGTTTTGTAAATTCAAATCTTCCACATCAACTATCGATCCGTCTTCGTACTCATCGTCGGAGGATGTAACCATCGCAGATGCATTAGGATTCAAGGGCGGCGATTGGCTTGATGGTCGTGGAGATAACAATTTGCCGCCGGGAAGTTCAGGTTGAGCTGACGGGGATTGTCTCAGAGGAGACTCGGGGATACTCCTATGATGCCTTAAAACTTCCGCGGTTTCCTCTGCTTGGTTGCCTTTAGTGTCGGCCAGGATAGACGCGACGCTAAAGCTGATCCTCGAAGGTTTCGGCGGTTCGGTAGCTTCCGCCGGGCTTCTAGGGTATCTCGACACACTCTCTATCGCCATATTCACTTCTTTCTCTTCGTAGCTTTGTTTCTTTAACATTGAACGCCGAGTTCCATTTAGCACAGTTCACTAGGCGATCGGATCGTGTACGCATGCGGGCGTTCGGAGGTGGACTGGCGGGGCGCCGGCGTCGGAGGCCCTCGTACCCGAGGCGTGTTCGGGTAGGGCTCCGCCCCCCGATGGAGCTGTCCCGCTCAGCCAATCGACCGTTCGGCTGAGAATTGATCCGAGCGCGGGCAGAAGGGGGAGCGATTTAGCACGCTCTTATCTCGTTAGTCTCCTTTGTGATTCTCGATTTTTTGTAGGAATCAAAACATAATTACCTTTTGTAGGGGTTCGCGCGTTTTGATCGCGCACTTTATGTCCGCCACTAAAGGTATAAAGTATAAAAATATAATGAGGACTCGTGAATGCCGCTTGTTAAATCCTATTGAGCGGTGCTTGAGGCCCTTTATGAGATTAGTGGCGCGAGTGCCGCGCGGTGAATTTTGACGCTGCGCGGATCCGTTTCAAATTAGGACGGTGATTTACCGACTCCGCTGACAATATTTGCGAGATGATAAATTTGTTTGAATCCTTTCGATAATTAGGAGGTTTTTGTTATTTTGCTTTATCGGTGTTTTGATTGCAACAAAATTAATGCGTTGCATATTTTATGATATTAACGTTTCAAACCGGTCTGTTGCATAAATATTATAATCGTGTTTCAGTAGCGAACGCCATTCTGTATGTAATTCGTTTTATATAGTAGGTGTTTTATTGGCTTCATAATATTACGATATCAAAACGTCTATGTAATTATTCGTACCTACCTATAGCTTACTGAAGACACTAGATACTATTACATATAGGTAAGTTTTATATTTTAATGTGCTCCAAGGATGTTAATAATATCAAAGATACTTTCTTAAAAAGCCCCACAAATAACCTCCCTATTCGACAGTTTAATGACCATAAATATCCAATAAAGTGTAAATATCGTTTAGTTAAATAAACATTTCCTATCACTTCACAGGCGGCTGTCCAAGAATAACATAAGGGGACGGAGGAGCCGAAACCTCAACAACATTTAATTCTAAACAGTCTTAAGTGAACCAGCACGTATCTTCACATATGCCCTTTTTATTTTAATCTCATAAACGCCCTAACAACACCAGCAACCGTGAAGACTTGGGGTGATATCTATTACTCCTTCCTCTATCTCTTTTGCACCTATGCATTTACATGTCTGTCTTATTCTTTCTATGATAGTTGGTACTAAATAGGTGTTTAGTATTCCAAAGGGAAGATAGTTAATTACGAGGGGTGCGAAGAAAAATGAGAGATAGTTGAAGGCTATTAGCGAAACGACTTATCTTCTATGCCTCTTATTTCTAAAGTCTTATGGTACTTTTTTCCGTGGATACTAGGGATATTTAGTATTGAATCTGGGGATTGACTGGTGGTTTACCGTATTAAATGAAGAAAGCAATGGAATAAATGTGATATTTATTAACCGTTAGTGTTGACGCGAAAAAGATGGTTGTCTTGATCTTGTCAATAAATCATACGTTTTTGTTATTATGTAGAGTTGTGACGAGGTTTTCTCCAGGTTTATAATAAAGTATCACTCTGGTGTCGAAGTGCCAGGATCTATATTTCCTTAAAAAGTGAAGTTCAGCCCAGACCAGATCTTGAGGACGATGATTTGGATCTTACTTAAAATTTAAGTTTATACCTCACTAGTTTGCATAGCATAGCGCTGAATCAGCACGCTTTTATTTTATCTGGCAGCGTACGAATCTTAATGCTCACTATTGTGTATTTTTTGCTTGTTTGTTTGGTATGTTTAATAGAATCATTAACTTTATTGTATATATCATTAAATTTATTTTATCCATTTATTCTTCACACTTCCCTTTCCTAATCCTAGACTTTTATTAGTTAAAGTAGTTTTTTTCTTCATCTAATGACAAGACATGAAACCACGTGTTAGCTGGAATGTCGTATTTAAAGCAAATGATGGGGCATTTCTCCTAACGGTCCAAATATAGCTTAGAGTGTTCACTCAAATATGCGGGGAATGTGCCCTTATGATTTACTCTCACATATTTGTATGGGGTGGAAAAAATAACAGAAAAAGGGAGGCATTTGTATGACGGGTCGGTAATTTACGACTATTCGGTTAATTATAAGGTGTGCGAAAATGTGATGGAATCGAACTTTGGAGCTAAATTGTGAATGATTATTTATCATGTTAGAGAATCGATGAAAAAAGAGAAACAAGGTAGGTTTACATAGTCGGGGCGTTTCAACAAAAAGAAAATCGTTGTTAATTTTCTTGTTTGTTTGCATTTTAAGAAAATGTAGGTTATTTTGAGTCAGAACCTTGAGCACAGTAAGATAAAAAAGCATTTTACGATTCCATTCACGCTCCTTTTTTAAGAACGTTATGGAAGTAACAATAATGAAAAATGATAAATAGTAAAACTTTTGTTTTTTCTCCTACTAAAATCAACAGTGCTCAGAATTCTAAGATGAAATAATCAACATTTTCTCCAAATGCAAAAAAAGAAAAACAAATAAATAAACAACGATTCGTGTATACGCCCATTTACATACAAAATCAAACGTTGGACAAAACGTTGCATTAAGTACATCATTACAAACTGGCATGAATAGTGTGAACATTTACTGCAGACGCCGGGAATAAAGAGTTTGCCGGGTGAGCGAGCAGTATAGATAGTGATACGAAGCCAGCAAGCCCTGGCATGTATAGTGCGTTTCTCAAACATATGCAATGAAATAAAAAATACACCACTCGAAAAAAAAAACAGCTGTTTACCCTGTTGACGAACACAGACGTGATGTTTTAAAAAAAACTACTTCCCGGCTTGGGCCCTCAATTTTGTATGAAATTCCTTTACAGTTATCTCAAGTTGTTCCGCCCGAAACGTGATACTTCTAACGCACATTATAACGACATTTCATCATAAATAATGAGTAATATGTATATCTAATCTACATAAGCAGTAAGGTTCTCGAATGGAGGCCACGCACCGGCAAACGCAGCGTAGGACGTCCACCCACAAGGTGGACAGACGTCCTGGTAAAGGTTGCAGGAAGCCGCTGGATGCAGGTCGCTTCCAACCGGCCGATCTGGAAGTCACTGGGGGAGGCCTATGTTCAGCAGTGGACGTCCTGTGGCTGAAATGATGATGATGATGATGAATCTACATATTATACGTAAGAAGAATCATTAAATTATGACTGAAAATGACAGATCGTAAATGCATCATCTTAATAGTCATTTTTATTAGAACTCCGATAAACAGATAGCTTTAAATCAAGTTACTATAGTCACACAGCTGCATGTCAAATTTATTAGAATACTGGATATGTCAGTCATACAAATAATAGTACAAATTATGTAATTATGTTTTGTTAAACCGTAATTGACAACATTTCATAATATATCTAACAGGTTGAAATTATTATAGGGATTGAGAGAGCTTTGCGTTGTGTACACCCTAAAAAATATTTGAATTTATTTTTCTGTATGTAAAGAAATATAAGAAAATAAAGCCTGACCAGAAATATATGAGGATGCGCCATATTGCGGAATTTCACTGGAACTAATTTCTTACACTGGCAATGATTTTATGATGGTTTGTCAACAATGTCAATTTCATCCGTGGTGGTTTCCTTTAAAATAAAATATTTAAAATTATCTAAAGAAAATGCCGAAAACCATTCATAGCCGTGAACGTAAGATTATAAATCAAGTGTACACGTGTTTACTACACGAAAAACAGTCAGGAAAAGAGTGCATTCTATTAAATGATATTACGAGGTTAACATAGTGGAACTGACAGGTACTTAAACTAATGTCATTATAGTGGGTTGCGATTGGTTGCGAAATTGTTGCCATATAAATCTTATAAATAACGCCCTCTTGACAATCCTCTTATATTTCTGGTCAGGCTTTACATAAAATAACCGAAATCTACGACAACTATAGGGTTGTAGTCCTATCCGCTAAAAAAATAAGCTGTCAATAATGACAAGGTAAAGTCATTCGTTTTTTTTAATTAGACACCAGACTTGTGTGTGTTTTGGAGTTACCATCATTCTAGAATTCGGTAATTTTAATAAATTAATAAAAAAAAATTGTAATCTCTAGAAAAAGTCCTCTTTTTAAGCGGAATACAGAAAAATAATAAAAATGTAGTATTAAAAATATGAAATGTCGTCAATTATGTTTAATTAAATTTAAATCAAAGAACTGTTTTGTTATTTTCTTTTATATGATCACAGCAAAACCGGGGACGGTTTTGTCATGCGTTTCATGTTTCTTTTTAAGCATTTTGGGGGTCATATATATTAGCAGCATTTTTTTCAAGAGCCTAGTGTCCCACTTCTAGGCAAAGGCCTCCCTTTTATTCTTCCACGTGCCCGGATCCGGAGCAATTTCCCACCAGTCTTAGTCAAAGGCATCAAGTTTGTCTCACCATTTCCTTCCAGGTATTCGAGCAGCATTTATTGGGTTGAAATGCTGATGTTGGTGCAGAAGACGCAGCAGTCTACGTTAGGTTGCACAATAATACACAGGAAGTATTAAAAATGTATATGTATAGCAGTTTTTATAATAAACACAACTTTCAGTCGTCAATCATTGGGTGAAGTGAAAAAGAACTTATTTTTAGTCTTCTTCATGGCTGAAGGTCGTGTCGAACTTAAAATATTGACGAACATCGTCACTTGATGCACCATGCTTTTGCACTTGTTTCTATCTTCGGCGATCTTGATGGCCTTAGGTATTTACAAGTACTTTACAAGATCTGACCAACGGCGTAGGCGATTGAAAGCAGAACACATCAATATAAAAATATTATGTGTCTACAGCAAAACAGCCAGCAAGATACTTTAATTGCAATTGATACGAACTTTAACAAACCTAATACGCCCTTCTTCCCCATCCTGTCACCCTCTGCTTTAGTGTAGGACTCTTATTACCCCCGTTTACCCCCGGCCTTATGTAGCTTGGGTATTTACTCTTCATCCGTATATTAATTTTTTTTTTTTTTATAAGAAGCCCTTGATGTTTACGGCTTTTAGAGAGACACGCTTTTGCTGAAATGAAAAATACAAAAGTCCCGCCGTTTGTACCAAATTTTTCGTAGATTTTTTATTTTTTCGGTTACTTTTTACATCATTGAATAGAAGCTAATTTAAAAAACATAAAATAATTCCTAGGTTAGGTTTGGTTAAGTTTAGTTTAGAGTGGGTTTGTTTTATAAAAACCCCAAAAAATGCTTTTAATGAAGTGATACGTCGATAAGATGTATCATTTCATTAAAAGTGTCGACATTGTGTATGTCGATTATTCTTGATATTCAAATGCCCGGATTTCGGGTTGTTCTCGCCTAGAAGTCGCATTATTTCCCAACCGATTATCATGAAATTTTTGAGGTAGGTTCGTTCAGTAAATAGTTTCTTCTTTTGTCGATTCATTTTTTAAATTTTGAAAATAGCGGAAATATCGGGATAGAAACGTAAATATAAATAAATTTCAACCATTTCGAAACAAACTCTATCTCTCTCTCTACAGCTCATAGAGCAACTAGTGGAAGTTCCAAAACTAGAACTGACGTTAACGTTTCTAGTCACTTTAACTCCAAGTTCCTTCAGCGGCGCCCATTACACTCCAACTAATGTAACCAGGAACACGTCAATTAGCAGATATTTTGGCTTGGCCCGTTTTTTTACGTGCACATTAAAAACTATGATTAATGACGCAACCTGACACCGCTCGGGCGTACAAATTGTTTCTGCTTTTAATTAGATATTACGGATACGATTTAAGCGATAACACATTTATGTAGTAAAGAATTTATTACTAATTGGTCTTAGTTTTAATAGGTACTTGGCCGCAAGTTTTACCGGACGGGTTGGGCGAGGTGAGTTTGGTTGGAAATTAATTCCACCTTGAGGAACTTTTTTCTGGAAAAAATTATCAATGAGTTATTGTGTATTTCTTGAGGTAACAAGCATTTTTTTTTAATCATCGTTCAACGACGCGGTTGGCGCAGTGGCAGTGCAGTTGCCTGCTGAGCCGATGGTGCTAGGTTCGAATCCCGGCAAGGGCAAACATTTATGTCATGAACTCGAATATTATCCCAAACTCGATGAAGTTGCGTCCTTTTACTACGAAATTCACAGGAACTTCGTCGTCAGATATGCCCATATCTTCATATTATTATATTGTCATGGAATAGACACATGGGTGTAAAATTTAAAATGAAAAATCGAGAAGTACTTAAGACAAATTATGATAAAAAGTGTATTTTTTTTTCAGACAGACACACACACGGAATACGGAACAGGACTACCAAACCAATGTGTCGAGTAGTTTTAATTTACTACATCCCGATGACATAACATGAAAATGCACATTGCCCCTTAACCGAAACTTTAACGTGAAAACAAACAACGTCAAAACAGCAATATCATTTTAAAGAATTGTGTAAACTCGTTGAGAATGCCTGGATGCGACATTTATAATTAAATCGACCAACAAATTCGGTTTCAACCGAAATTTGTCTCACGCATCAAAATTCTGCAAAAACGAAACGCGTCAACAAGACAAGATGGCGGCCATTTTGCGTTGTGAAATTTTAATTGGCGCAGTCGATGTTCGGGGAAGCGCGTGGAATGTGGTCGGAAGAAAAACTTTTATCTGTCGTCGATTAAAATTCTGTTCGTAAATCGAACAAATAGGTGGGTTTTTGTCGGCCACGCCTGCGCTGTTGGCTTGTGACACCATGATGGCTGATTTCGGGATATGAAGACGAATTTGCCGTGAATTTTTACGTACGATGTCGGCGTTGACATCGACGTCACGATATTGTAACGTGGAATTGTGCTTTGCCCGTACTTTCTACAAAAGGTGAGCCATGTGTCGCAAAGCATCGTACTTTTTAGGGTTCCGTACCCAAAGGGTAAAAACGGGACCCTATTACTGAGACTTCGCTGTCCGTCCGTCCCTCCGTCCGTCCGTCTGTCACCAGGCTGTATCTCAAGAACGGTGATAGCTAGACAGTTGAAATTTTCACAGATAATGTATTTCTTTTGCTGCTACAGCATCAAATACTATTCATGATAAAACAATAATAATTAAGGGGGGCTTCCATACAAAAGTAGGGCTTTTTTCATGATATTTCGTTCAACGGGCATTTTCTCATGAACCGGTATAGGTAGACAAATGAAATTTTCACAGAATGTATATTTTTGTTACCGCTATACCAAAAAATAATAAAAAATAAGTAAAATTAAAGGAGGACCCTATACAAAGAACGTGTTTTTTGTTTAATATTGGCACGGAACCCTTCGTGCGCAAGTCCGACTCGCACTTGGCCGGTTTTTTTAAATATCATATGACGTCACAAATAAAGGCCTAATCCTATATCAAGCTCTAACAGGCTTATGTTATTGGTGCTTGACAACCCACCACATACACATAGAAAACATCCGAGGACCAGTGAGCAGGATTCGAACTCATCACACAAATATTTTGCACTTTTTGGGATTCGAATCCATGACCGTCAGCATCGTAGGACCACGGAGCCCAATGCTTACAAGACTTCACGCGCAATGTAAAAACCTCTCCTAACAAACAAATGATTAAATAAGTAAGTAATATGTTTGTACCTCAACCTAACTTAAGGTCTGATCCCACTTATTTTCTAAATCAACTCAGAATGTATTCAAAATATAATAACAAACTTTATATTAGGTATATCACGTCTTTGAAGTTCAAAGAATTGTTAAAAGCTCCTTTTCTGCATTATTTCGCAACAAAAGTTCTTCAAAAGCTCGTTATGGAGCACAGAGACACTGATCCTCCCAGTAACAAGAGTATGTTGTTAAACTTAACAAGATGGGTTTTGAATACACATGTGTTAAGCTACTTAGGTATAATATTTTATTAAGTCAGAATAAAAATCTTATTCTGCAGCTCTTAAGAGGCCTTTTAAAATACTGATAGTTTTCTCTATGATCAAACATGTTTCTTAACATATTATTGATGTAACTACCTTGAACAGGGCTATTGGGATTTATTTATTTGTATATATTTGAAACCCACTGTTTGGATTTTGACGTGACAACGTCTTAATTTAGGTTGCGCTCGGAGTCACTCATGAAAAAATGTAACGCCCGCCGCTCACGGTTGATGAGTGAGAGAGACAAAATATATTTCTATAGTTAAAATTTGTGCAATTCTTATTTTCATTCATCGAGCATTACTGTAACAAGAGGGAAGAGGGCAGAAGAGGGAAGAGGGAAGAGGGAAGAGGGAAGAGGGAAGAGGGAAGAGGGAAGAGGGAAGAGGGAAGAGGGAAGAGGGAAGAGGGAAGAGGGAAGAGGGAAGAGGGAAGAGGGAAGAGGGAAGAGGGAAGAGGGAAGAGGGAAGAGGGAAGAGGGAAGAGGGAAGAGGGAAGAGGGAAGAGGGAAGAGGGAAGAGGGAAGAGGGAAGAGGGAAGAGGGAAGAGGGAAGAGGGAAGAGGGAAGAGGGAAGAGGGAAGAGGGAAGAGGGAAGAGGGAAGAGGGAAGAGGGAAGAGGGAAGAGGGAAGAGGGAAGAGGGAAGAGGGAAGAGGGAAGAGGGAAGAGGGAAGAGGGAAGAGGGAAGAGGGAAGAGGGAAGAGGGAAGAGGGAAGAGGGAAGAGGGAAGAGGGAAGAGGGAAGAGGGAAGAGGGAAGAGGGAAGAGGGAAGAGGGAAGAGGGAAGAGGGAAGAGGGAAGAGGGAAGAGGGAAGAGGGAAGAGGGAAGAGGGAAGAGGGAAGAGGGAAGAGGGAAGAGGGAAGAGGGAAGAGGGAAGAGGGAAGAGGGAAGAGGGAAGAGGGAAGAGGGAAGAGGGAAGAGGGAAGAGGGAAGAGGGAAGAGGGAAGAGGGAAGAGGGAAGAGGGAAGAGGGAAGAGGGAAGAGGGAAGAGGGAAGAGGGAAGAGGGAAGAGGGAAGAGGGAAGAGGGAAGAGGGAAGAGGGAAGAGGGAAGAGGGAAGAGGGAAGAGGGAAGAGGGAAGAGGGAAGAGGGAAGAGGGAAGAGGGAAGAGGGAAGAGGGAAGAGGGAAGAGGGAAGAGGGAAGAGGGAAGAGGGAAGAGGGAAGAGGGAAGAGGGAAGAGGGAATAGGGAAGAGGGAAGAGGGAATAGGGAAGAGGGAATAGGGAAGAGGGAATAGGGAAGAGGGAATAGGGAAGAGGGAAGAGGGAAGAGGGAAGAGGGAAGAGGGAAGAGGGAAGAGGGAAGAGGGAAGAGGGAAGAGGGAAGAGGGAAGAGGGAAGAGGGAAGAGGGAAGAGGGAAGAGGGAAGAGGGAAGAGGGAAGAGGGAAGAGGGAAGAGGGAAGAGGGAAGAGGGAAGAGGGAAGAGGGAAGAGGGAAGAGGGAAGAGGGAAGAGGGAAGAGGGAAGAGGGAAGAGGGAAGAGGGAAGAGGGAAGAGGGAAGAGGGAAGAGGGAAGAGGGAAGAGGGAAGAGGGAAGAGGGAAGAGGGAAGAGGGAAGAGGGAAGAGGGAAGAGGGAAGAGGGAAGAGGGAAGAGGGAAGAGGGAAGAGGGAAGAGGGAAGAGGGAAGAGGGAAGAGGGAAGAGGGAAGAGGGAAGAGGGAAGAGGGAAGAGGGAAGAGGGAAGAGGGAAGAGGGAAGAGGGAAGAGGGAAGAGGGAAGAGGGAAGAGGGAAGAGGGAAGAGGGAAGAGGGAAGAGGGAAGAGGGAAGAGGGAAGAGGGAAGAGGGAAGAGGGAAGAGGGAAGAGGGAAGAGGGAAGAGGGAAGAGGGAAGAGGGAAGAGGGAAGAGGGAAGAGGGAAGAGGGAAGAGGGAAGAGGGAAGAGGGAAGAGGGAAGAGGAACAAAATATATTTCTATAGTTAAAATTTGTGCAATTCTTATTTTCATTCATTGTTCCTATTGTGCAATTTAATAATATTCATATCAATAAATATTCTACCGAGAATAAGACGTTGTCACGTAAAATCTTCCTTCGCCCGTAAAACCGACTTTACAGGCAACCATTGATAATGTTTGTTTCAAAAACTACTCGAAATTGTCAAAATTCACGAGGAAATTATTTTCGACTGCAACGCAATGAAAGCATGAAATAGCTATGTTACTACCTAGAACTCGGGGAAAAGTAGGTATTATTCACTTCAAAAATTTGGTTGAACATATCAATATACTTGTCATAATATGAAAAAAAAAATTGTTTAAAGGAATAAGGCCTCGGAATAAACCTAGTGCTGGCGTAAATATGCAATAATGGCAATAAATTTCGCAATGTCAAGCAGCATTGTGCATTTCTGAGGACAGGTGGTGGCACATTTAGTGGGCGTGAAGGAACATTAGAAACAAATTTGTCCATTGTGCTTTTAAAGCGATAATTTGACCGCCGCTCAGTCTGACCGTTCGTCGCGTATATGGCGCGTTCTCAGATGCATCAAATAATAAACACTTTTTTATATAAAAATAACCGACTTCAATGGGCGAAATGGAACATAGATTATAACTTTATATGATTTTCTCATGGATATCTTTGTCAGAACTGGACTACATTTAAATGGAACCACACGGAAAGCACCATTTTTCAAATAAAAAAAGAATCATCTAAATCGGTTTACCCAATCGAAAGTTCTGAGGTAACAAACACAATATATATATACAGTCGAATTGAGAACCCTCCTCCTTTTTTTGAAGTCGGTTAAAATTAAAAATAAGAATCATTTATTTCCATCATAGTGCTTACAAATTGCATTGAGTTGGTTTTATTATTACTATAGACCAAAACACTAGTTATAGCACACAGGCTGCATCACTTATTCAGCCTTTACACTGCTTTTTGAGTTATAATGGCTGTATAAGCTCGTATAGGTACAGCCTGTTTGCTACCTGGAAAGTAATGTGAACTTTTACAGTGGTCGATGGACTAACGTGTCATGAAACTTTGCGAAGTGCGTCGATGTATTTTAAATTTTGCCAGGCTACCTTACCGACGACGACTACTTGATTTGGTTTTCTGTGAACTACTTTCTTTCTTTCTTTCTTCAAAGAATTGTCGACGCGCCTCATAGGGGCAACCCGTGACCAGAGGGCTGGCCACTATTTTGCCCAGCGAATAAGCATTGCCATTCAACGTGGCAATGCGGCCAGCCTTCTAGGCACACTTCCAAGCGACAGCGATTTAGGTCATTTTTTTATTTGTAAATAGTTTAGTTTTTTGGCATATACCTTAGTCTTAGTTATTAGTTTATTGAATATTGTTTTTGTTAATATCTTATTATGTTTTTATAAAATAAAAATAACTTTCTTCGTCGTATTTTCATTTCTATTTCTCGATCACGCAACGTTACACGATCTTGCACGAGACTTGAATAGAGTGAAGCGGATCGCTAGGTAATTTAATCGGGTACACTAAAATACCCCGAAGTTTTATTTGTACGAATCATTCCGAAAACCATGTTCTGATAAAATTCTTGGATATCATATAACCCTAACCTAACCTAATATAGTATTTAACATATAATCCATGGCAAAAATGACCGTTTCGCATTATTTCACTTTCGAAATTTTGATAATTCGGAATATTGATGGTTTCGGATACATTCAACTTCGGATTTTTCGAGTGATCCCAATCAATTAGATATAACTGTTAAGTAGGTAGTCGCCATCAGATATATCGCAGCATATAAGGCAATAAGAGTCGTGTTCAGATATTTATGAACGCCTTATTTGCAGCAATATATCTGATGGCGACTGTACAACGAAATCCAACCAGGCCTGCACTATCTGACGGTATCGCATATACACCCATAGCGTTCCAAAATGGTCAATAGTTGTATCGTTAATGAAATTGCCATATGGCGCTCCAGCCCATTGAAAAATGACAGAAATCACCGACATTTCACGCCTCTCAAACCCACCATTATGCCCAACTTTCGGCTATCCTTTGGCCATTCTTTCCACTATTCTTCGGCCATTCTGAGTCTATTATTTGCCCATTCCAAAACTATCGAAAGTGCCGTGAATGGCTGAGTTATTGGTCATTTTGAACCGTGAAATTAGGGATTTTACTTTTTAAGTGGAACCTTCTGTGCTTTGTTGTTTTAGTGACGTCTCTCGACTTGGTGGCCTTGTCATCCCAGATATCAACAGCTTTGTGATCTGAAAAAAAAACTAGGCCCTAATTTCTGATATCTTGGAGAGATCTCCGAAGTGGTGATATACATAGTACATAACCACTTTGCCAACCCAAACGCGTTTATTTGACGCCTCATATATGTACGATGCCATAGATATCAGGCGCAAACTTAACTGGGCAGTAACCTGAAATGTTACTTTTTGCAGCTCGAATCATGTTTGATATACCTCAGATATCGCTTCTTTGGAGACATCTCTCGAAGACTCCAAGTACATACGCCATGATTACTTTTTTATCTTAGCTGAAGAAGATGACGTTTCATATCATCGCTGTTAAAAGGTTTCCATAATGAGCCTCTCCATAGATTTTCAATACAATTTTATGATAGTATAGATGTAAAGACGGCTATACAGACGCGTACGACTCCATACGTAGGCATATCTAGAAGAGCAATCTTCTAATAAGCATTTTCTTTTCCGTTGTGTTTTGTTACATCAATATAAAATGCTCAATTAAATAAAGAAAAATACCCAAAACTCTGAACATCTAACTGAAGTTTACAATAAATATTAGCAATCAATAAACTCACAATAGACCCTTGACATTAAAGGGCAAAAAACTTTTGTGAATCATACGTTAAGTACAGTTGCCCCTTGAAAAGTATTGTCCTTTTTCATTTGTAGTTACTTCTTGACCACAATAGACTGTTTTGGTGGTTTCTCTGAGGTGGTCTATTGTACAATATTCAGAGAACACCGCAAGGAGTATCATGCACATTATATTTAAAAGGGCGTAAGTAGTAAGTATAACGTATGCACTTGTTACGTTTAGTGACTTATAGTTGTGTTGCATATACGTAATATAAGTCAAATTAGTTGCTTTTGTACAGAAGCAGGTGTGTTGGTCTATGTAGCACGAGACATTTTTATTGATATTTAGTTCGCCAAATCACATCTGGTCATCTGGTGCGTACCCAAATGCCTTTTCATGTGTTTTTACCCGACTACGGCAAAGCCAAAAGGAAGGGTTATAAGTTTAGCAGTCTATGTATGTATGTATATTTATATGTAAGTGTGTTCCAGCATAGCGCGAAAACTACTCAACCGATTTTAGTGATCGAGGTGTCTATCAATTCGTTATTACAGTCCGGGTGACATAGGCTACATTTTTAACAGACTTCAAAAAAGGAGGACGAGTGAGAGCAAAAATTCTACAGAAAAAAAATAAAAAAATCAACAGATGTCAAAAATTCTTTTTTTGTTGGAAAGTTAACACTTCAGTTATTATCTCTTAGAAATATGGTAAATTTCTGATGATGGAATCCATCAGAAATCGACGGAACTCTGTAAATATAAAAGTAACAAGTACAATTTCTTTATTATTTTCTCAAGTGATTCAGGTATCTGTTGTCAGAAAGCATAATGTGACCAAGTGGAACTGATGCAGAAGACCACGAAAGGTGATTGGAACTATATGTTTGTACCTATTCAAGTATGCTCTAGCAGAGCGCTTACACTACTTACCGATTTTGATCTATAACATGTCCATCGATTTGTTATAACGGTTTACATTGCGTAGGCCATATTTTTAACCGACTTCAAAAAGTGATGGTGTGGTTAAGTATACTGCTTACAATAAAACCGATTTCAGTCATTACTTTTACCCGAATAAGGCACAGTCTTAGTAAAGTAACTAATACTTTATTTATATTCGTATTCAAATATCTTACATGATTTGATGACGCGTAACGTACTAAACCAATTTGATGAAAGAGGTACCAACAGAATAGTCATAATGAAACCAAATACTATTATGATAAGAACATGGAAAACGTAGGAAAACCATCATAAGAAAACTAGCAGCTCCAGACTCCAACGGCAAAAAAGGAGCAAATCTTATAAAACTTTTGAGTCTACGGAGGCAATGGTGACTTAAAACATGGGGGGGGGCTCTTAAAAAACACAAAATTCTAAAACGGCAACAAGGAAGCAAATATTATGAAACTTTTGAGTTTACGGAGGCAGTGGTGACATAAAACATGGGGGGCTCGGGGGGCGGGGCCCCCCGCCATAAAAAACTACAACGTTCTAAAACGGCAACAACGAAGCAAATCTTATGAAACTTTTGAGTCTACGGAGGCAATGGTGACATAAAACATGGGGGGCTCGGGGGGCGGACCCCCCGCCTTAAAAAATACAATATTTTAAAACGGCGACAGCGAAGCAAATATTATGAAACTTTTGAGTCTACGGAGGCCATGGTGACATAAAACATGGGGGGCTCGGGGGGCGGAGCCCCCCGCCATAAAAAACTACAATGTTCTAAAACGGCAACAAGGAAGCAAATCTTATGAAACTTTTGAGTCTACGGAGGCAATGGTGACACAAAACGACGGGGGCTCGGGGGGCGGAGCCCCCCGCCTTAAAAAATACAACATTTAAAAACGGCAACAAGGAAACAAATTTTATAAAAATTTTGAGTCTACGCAGGCAATGGTAGCATTAAACATGGGGGGCTCGGGGGGCGGAGCCCCCCGCCATAAAAACTACAACGTTCTAAAACGGCAACAAGGAAGCAAATCTTATGAAACTTTTGAGTGTACGGAGGCAATGGTGACATAAAACATGGGGGGCTCGGGGGGCGGAGCCCCCCGCCATAAAAAAACTACAATGTTCTAAAACGGCAACAAGGAAGCAAATCTTCTAAAACTTTTGAGTCTACGGAGGCAATGGTGACATAAAACATGGGGGGCTCGGCGGGCGGAGCCCCCCGCCATAAAAAACTACAATATTCTAAAACGGCAACAAGGAAGCAAATCTTATGAAACTTTTGAGACTACGGAGGCAATGGTGACACAAAACGACGGGGGCTCGGGGGGCAGAGCCCCCCGCCATAAAAAACTACAATGTTCTAAAACGGCAACAAGGAAGCAAATCTTATGAAACTTTTGAGTCTACGGAGGCAATGGTGACACAAAACGACGGGGGCTCGGGGAGCGGAGCCCCCCGCCTTAAAAAATACAACATTTAAAAACGGCAACAAGGAAACAAATTTTATAAAAGTTTTGAGTCTACGCAGGCAATGGTAGCATTAAACATGGGGGGCTCGGGGGGCGGAGCCCCCCGCCATAAAAACTACAACGTTCTAAAACGGCAACAAGGAAGCAAATCTTATGAAACTTTTGAGTGTACGGAGGCAATGGTGACATAAAACATGGGGGGCTCGGGGGGCGGAGCCCCCCGCCATAAAAAACTACAATGTTCTAAAACGGCAACAAGGAAGCAAATCTTCTGAAACTTTTCAGTCTACGGAGGTAATGGTGACATAAAACATGGGGGGCTCGGGGGGCGGAGCCCCCCGCCATAAAAAACTACAATGTTCTAAAACGGCAACAAGGAAGCAAATCTTATGAAACTTTTGAGACTACGGAGGCAATGGTGACACAAAACGACGGGGGCTCGGGGGGCAGAGCCCCCCGCCTTAAAAAATACAACATTTTAAAACGGCAACAAGGAAACAAATTTTACAAAAGTTTTGAGTCTACGCAGGCAATGGCAGCATTAAACATGGGGGGCTCGGGGGGCGGAGCCCCCCGCTATAAAAACTACAACGTTCTAAAACGGCAACAAGGAAGCAAATCTTACGAAACTTTTGAGTGTACGGAGGCAATGGTGACATAAAACATGGGGGGCTCGGGGGGCGGAGCCCCCGCCATAAAAAAAAACTACAATGTTCTAAAACGGCAACAAGGAAGCAAATCTTCTGAAACTTTTGAGTCTACGGAGGCAATGGTGACATAAAACATGGGGGGCTCGGGGGGCGGAACCCCCGCCATAAAAAACTACAATGTTCTAAAACGGCAACAAGGAAGCAAATTTTACAAAAGTTTTAGTCTACGCAGGCAATGGTAGCATTAAACATGGGGGGCTCGGGGGGCGGAGCCCCCCGCTATAAAAACTACAACGTTCTAAAACGGCAACAAGGAAGCAAATCTTATGAAACTTTTGAGTGTACGGAGGCAATGGTGACATAAAACATGGGGGGCTCGGCGGGCGGAGCCCCCCGCCATAAAAAACTACAATATTCTAAAACGGCAACAAGGAAGCAAATCTTCTAAAACTTTTGAGTCTACGGAGGCAATGGTGACATAAAACATGGGGGGCTCGGCGGGCGGAGCCCCCCGCCATAAAAAACTACAATATTCTAAAACGGCAACAAGGAAGCAAATCTTATGAAACTTTTGAGACTACGGAGGCAATGGTGACACAAAACGACGGGGGCTCGGGGGGCAGAGCCCCCCGCCATAAAAAACTACAATGTTCTAAAACGGCAACAAGGAAGCAAATCTTATGAAACTTTTGAGTCTACGGAGGCAATGGTGACACAAAACGACGGGGGCTCGGGGGGCAGAGCCCCCCGCCTTAAAAAATACAACATTTAAAAACGGCAACAAGGAAAAAAAATTTATAAAAGTTTTGAGTCTACGCAGGCAATGGTAGCATTAAACATGGGGGGCTCGGGGGGCGGAGCCCCCCGCCATAAAAACTACAACGTTCTAAAACGGCAACAAGGAAGCAAATCTTATGTAACTTTTGAGTGTACGGAGGCAATGGTGACATAAAACATGGGGGGCTCGGGGGGCGGAGCCCCCCGCCATAAAAAACTACAATGTTCTAAAACGGCAACAAGGAAGCAAATCTTCTGAAACTTTTCAGTCTACGGAGGTAATGGTGACATAAAACATGGGGGGCTCGGGGGGCGGAGCCCCCCGCCATAAAAAACTACAATGTTCTAAAACGGCAACAAGGAAGCAAATCTTATGAAACTTTTGAGACTACGGAGGCAATGGTGACACAAAACGACGGGGGCTCGGGGGGCAGAGCCCCCCGCCTTAAAAAATACAACATTTTAAAACGGCAACAAGGAAACAAATTTTACAAAAGTTTTGAGTCTACGCAGGCAATGGCAGCATTAAACATGGGGGGCTCGGGGGGCGGAGCCCCCCGCTATAAAAACTACAACGTTCTAAAACGGCAACAAGGAAGCAAATCTTACGAAACTTTTGAGTGTACGGAGGCAATGGTGACATAAAACATGGGGGGCTCGGGGGGCGGAGCCCCCCGCCATAAAAAAAAACTACAATGTTCTAAAACGGCAACAAGGAAGCAAATCTTCTGAAACTTTTGAGTCTACGGAGGCAATGGTGACATAAAACATGGGGGGCTCGGGGGGCGGAGCCCCCCGCCATAAAAAACTACAATGTTCTAAAACGGCAACAAGGAAGCAAATCTTCTGAAACTTTTGAGTCTACGGAGGCAATGGTGACATAAAACATGGGGGGCTCGGGGGGCGGAGCCCCCCGCCATAAAAAACTACAATGTTCTAAAACGGCAACAAGGAAGCAAATTTTACAAAAGTTTTGAGTCTACGCAGGCAATGGTGACATAAAACATGGGGGGCTCGGGGGGCGGGCCCCCCCCCCCCATAAAAAACTACAATGTTCTAAAACGGCAACAAGGAAGCAAATCTTCTGAAACTTTTGAGTCTACGGAGGCAATGGTGACATAAAACATGGGGGGCTCGGGGGGCGGAGCCCCCCGCCATAAAAAACTACAATGTTCTAAAACGGCAACAAGGAAGCAAATCTTATGAAACTTTTGAGACTACGGAGGCAATGGTGACACAAAACGACGGGGGCTCGGGGGGCGGAGCCCCCCGCCTTAAAAAATACAACATTTTAAAACGGCAACAAGGAAACAAATTTTATAAAAGTTTTGAGTCTACGCAGACAACGGTAGCATTAAACATGGGGGGCTCGGGGGGCGGAGCCCCCCGCCATAAAAACTACAACGTTCTAAAACGGCAACAAGGAAGCAAATCTTATGAAACTTTTGAGTGTACGGAGGCAATGGTGACATAAAACATGGGGGGTCGGGGGGCGGAGCCCCCCGCCATAAAAAACTACAATGTTCTAAAACGGCAACAAGGAAGCAAATCTTCTGAAACTTTTGAGTCTACGGAGGCAATGGTGACATAAAACATGGGGGGCTCGGGGGGCGGAGCCCCCGCCATAAAAAACTACAATATTCTAAAACGGCAACAAGGAAGCAAATCTTATGAAACTTTTGAGACTACGGAGGCAATGGTGACACAAAACGACGGGGGCTCGGGGGGCAGAGCCCCCCGCCATAAAAAACTACAATGTTCTAAAACGGCAACAAGGAAGCAAATCTTATGAAACTTTTGAGTCTACGGAGGCAATGGTGACATAAAACATGGGACGGGTATTGGGGTCGCATCTAAACTTATCAGTTAAACTAAGAGATGGGGATAGAGGAGATGGGCGGTGGAACCCCCGCAATAAAAAGAATACGTTATCCTTAAACGGATACAAAGTAGCAGATCTTATGAAACTTTTGTGGTAACGGAGGAGATGGTCACATAAAACACGGGGGGCTCGGGGAAACTTTTGATTTAACCTAGGAGATGGTGACATAAAAGATGGTAGTGATATTATATGGATTTCCAAATAGTTTTTTCTGTTTTGCTTTTTAAATTGCTGAAAATGTTGTGTCGTCAAATGTAAATAATTGTCGTTAAGACGTGATTATATTTAATATTTAGATATTGTGGCATTGAAAAAAATATAAAAACGAATAATCTCTTTTTGCGTAAAAATATTAGAGGTGTATGAAATTGTTGTTTTTATCGTTTGTTTTCCATCATAAAGTTTCAGTTGTCTACAGGTCCACAATACGATAGAAGCACTGGTTGGTGTCGATAGCTGAAATTCGACGTTGGTATTCAACGTTTTCGTATAAATTATTCTTAGTTTTGCCCGACTATGGTACTCGTAAAGTCATAGGGAAAAGTATTAAGTCATGTCATTTATGTATGTTCCACGATAGCGCTTAAACTACTCGACAGATTTTGATTACTGAGTATATTTTATCAGACTTCAAAGGAGGATGTAGCTATACAGCGACATTTTTTTAACTTACATATGCATTTATATATTCTTTACTGCATCATATTATGTAAAAACTGAAAATATTGAAATAAAATAAAAGGTTAAAAACTTTAAACCCGACTACGGAGAAACGAACTAAAAAGTTAAAAACAAGGTAGAAAAATCGGGTATCATCGCCTTATTCCACAAGATAAGACATTTGACATGTAAAATGTTCTTGTATATTTTTTTCTACTGAAATTTTCTGTTAGTTAACAACAATAACATTATAATTGAATTCAAATGCCGTAGTCGTGCGTTGTCGACTATTAAAAAAACTGCAACTATTCAACGAAGTTTCCGTATTTTTAGTTAGATCGCCATCATCATCAAACTCTTCTTGATATCAATATGATAACGATGTGTAGCCGTGTAATAATGCTGTGCGTCCGTTTTATTCTCGACAACTAGACACTATAGGTAGGTTTTGTTGCTAGTTGCTACACAAAATTCCATGTTTTAAAAAAACTAAGAACACTAAATAAAATAAATTTTGCTGCTACGGCTACTATAATTATATAAGCGGTTTAATTCGTGTATGATATATGCATGTTTGCTCTTTTACTGTTTGGAGATATGTAAAAGGAAGATTGTATCGTGGGTAGTTAATGCCACAACGCACGACTACGGCATTTGAATTCAATTATAATGTTATTGTTGTTAACTAACAGAAAATTTCAGTAGAAAAAAATATACAAGAACATTTTACATGTCAAATGTCTTATCTTGTGGAATAAGGCGATGATACCCGATTTTTCTACCTTGTTTTTAACTTTTTAGTTCGTTTCTCCGTAGTCGGGTTTAAAGTTTTTAACCTTTTATTTTTTACTAAAATGTATTAAATAATATCTTTTTTATTCCGGCGGACGTTTCCAAGGACAGAAAAACTAAACAGATAAAAACCTAATTATTAATTGCAATATAATCGTTATAAATAATATTGTTTACAATTAAGAGTAAGAATAGACCGACATTAGACATCAAAGAGTGTCATTTAAGTTTCTAGTTAAGTCACTGAACGAAAATAAATACCTGGTTATGGAAAAGTTTTTTTTTCTTCTACAATAACTAAAACATAGTGGCAGTCTGGCAGTGGAACCATTCACTTACCCATCAAAATGAACTAAATACAGGCATATATGCAACTGACCAACAAACATAATTATCAAAACGTTAAATTATACAGAACAAAAAAAAACAAATACGAATATGAACACTTCAGCTCGACTAGACATTCAAGGAATTATATAAGTCTTGGTACCAGAAATGTTGGGGTAGTTCGACTTCGATTCTACCATGGTCATGCCACTCAAACGATTGTTCTTGAACGTGTAACCACCTGGCTGCGGGGCACAAGACTTGCGCTGAACGTTGAGGGTCCAATGATTTCCAGTAAAGTGCATGTACGCAAACGCAGGAACGTTACCCACAAGACGTTTCGTCTCCACGATGTACCCGTAGTCCTTATACTGCATAGCATAGGTGGTGGCTCCTCCTTTCTGAGCAGGAGTCAAGTTGTTAAACTGGGGAGCCTCCCTACCACCTTCAACATGTCTCAAACGCAGATTACCATTGCCTAAAGGAGTAACCGTCCACGAGCACCCACTAAAATCTGGAGTGAACACGAAATGCGGCTGGTTTGCATTTGGTCTATGAGGAATATCTATGGTACCACCTTGGGGTAACCAATAGGCGCTCTGTCCTGTACCGTCAACTTCAAGCGCGTATATGTACTTCCCACCTTTCACTTCAGCAAACTTGAAATGTGCTTCGTGGTTTGGTCTAGGCGATTGTGGGGATCCTACAGGACCGGCGGTAAACGCGTATCTTTCGAAGTTTGACGATGTTAACACTTGACTTGGTGTCTTCGCTCCTTTGACGGCGCCCTTGACAACTTTGGACTGGCCACAGTGAATAGGCGTAGCGTTCGGAAGGTCCCTGTCAGCTCCTTCTGAGAGCCGGTTCCCTGGTAGCTGAGGAAGGTTGCTGGCTCCACTAGCTCCATAGAGCTGGATGATGAGAATCGCAATCGAGGCAATACGTAACAGTCCCATCGTTGTCACGTTGAAACTGTGACTGTGCAGGGTGCCGAAGCGTCTTTTATACAATTTAATGACGCATATTTGACGCATATTATTCAGAGCAAGGAAAACTCGATCGAATTACACTTATGTTTATGGGTTTTACCTTAAGATGGCTATGCACCTATTATTATATTATATATTACATCACAAATAAAGAGTAAGGAGTAAGAGGTAGTCGTTCAAAATGTATTGAGCAAAATCTTTAAAAAAAATATTGAACTCGTGTCTATTGTTAATGGCATAGATGCGAGTTCAGATAGTGTTGGTCACATTTTTACTCATAAATTTTGAGAAATCGACTGTAAGTAGTTGAGGTTTTATGTTCAAAATAATAAGACATTTGTCTTAAGAAGCAAAATAAAAGCTAGTAATTTATAAAATATGTAAAAACCATCGTGTAGATCTGTTTTTCATAAGCTATCAATGACATAAAAATAAAGTTATACCAAAAGAAAAAAATGTATGAGCATATTTTAGTTTAAATATTAGAACAGAAAAAATAATCTATTATTTACGAGTACATGGCCAAGGGATTACTAATTGAAATTCCTGTCCTTAATCGTTTATAAATTACCCATTACTTTTCCTCATAGGTAAATCCTATGCGTCAAATAAGATGCGACCTAGAACCAGCATGAAATTCTATTTATGTCAATGTCAAGAACTATACCTATCTATATACTAACCAATCATCAGTATCACCTTTATCACCACAGTCATTTTCCTCAATACTGAAGACCAGTTGTTTAATTTAGTGCTGCTAGTATATTGTTATTATTGGTTAATGGTGTGGTAAACATTAAATTAAATTAAAATTATGTTCTGCTCTAAGGATTCCAGGAATAATAAAACTTGTTTTGTTTCTTACATCAAACTAGTTTATTGAATAAAGTAAATTTTCTCAATAAACAAGAACAATTTCCTTGACTAGAAAGGTCAACTATCAAGGTATGGTAAACGTTTTGGTAGCATATACGTTCGGATACTTAGATTTCGTCTCCACCAACGTCATACCCGTCAAAAGCCGATTAGTAAACACGTAACCCCCTGGCTGTGGAGCACAGGTCTTCTGTTGGGCGTACATGGTCCAACGTCCTCCAGAAAAATGCATGTACGCCAATGCCGGGACATTACCTGTTAAGTGACGTGTCTCCACAATGTACCCGTAGTCTTTATACTGCATAGCATAGGTAGTGGTTCCTCCTTTTTGCGCTGTGCTCAAGTTATTAAACTGGGGACCTTCCCTACCACCCTCGACGTGCCTCAAGCGGAGGTTACCATTGCTCATAGGAGTAACCGTCCATGAACAACCACTAAAATCTGGAGTGAAAACGTAATGTGGCTGACTTGCACTTGGTCTATGAGGAATGTCTATAGTACCACCTTGGGGTAACCAATAGCCACTTTCTCCTGACCCGTCGATTGCAAGTGCGTATATATAATTCCCGCCTTTTACTTCAGAATACTTAAACTTTGCTTCATGACCTGGTCTCGGGGATTGTGGAGATCCAAGCGGGCCAGAAGTGAATGCATATCTGCCGAAGTTTGAAGATGTTAGCACTTGGCTAGGATTTTTTGCTCCTCTCATTGTGCCTCGGGTATTTGAAGCGGAGCCACAGTGTATTGGAGTGGCATTGGGGAGTTCTCTGTCCTGCCCTTCTGAGAGCCTGTTCCCTGGCAACAGTGGAAGATTTGCTGCTCCCACGTTTGCTCCATAAAGAGAAATAAAAAGTATCGCAATCACAGTTACATGTCTTAACGCCATTGTCCCAACGTTGAATTGAAACTGTGGCGTTAAATAATATCGCTTGTCTTTTATACAATTTGGCGCAGGATGTATTCATAAATTATTCAAAAGCGAGATACTGGGTCGTATCGTATACGTCTTATCAACACAGTAGTAATTTGTTCACTGGTTTTGCCCGTATATATTTATGCTTATTGGCACATAATTGTATTGGCTATCCAACACAAAACATTGTTATTGCCCAAGCGAGCAAAGCGAACGAATAATCTCCGTTTCAACTAAGCCTTTCGTATGTCTGGATGTTTAGATTTTAGGATGTTCGGATGTCCAGATTTCTAGCTGTTCTCAGGAAATGTTGTTGTGAGTAGGTTCGTTAATTTGACAACGCGGTTGGCTTAGTTTGTAATGCTGCTGCCTGCTGAGCCATCGAAATAGTTGAGCTGTACTCTGTACAATTTGAGTTGTCATCGAGTTATAACTATCCAGTAGCATCGATTATCTCTTATACTTATTTGGTGATCGAAATTTGTGCGTCAATGCGACTGTTTTTTAGGGTTCCGTACCCAAAGGGTAAAAACGGGACCCTATTACTGAGACTTCGCTGTCCGTCCGTCCGTCCGTCCGTCCGTCCGTCCGTCCGTCCGTCTGTCACCAGGCTGTATCTCAAGAACGGTGATAGCTAGATAGTTTACATTTTCACAGATGATGTATTTCTATTGCCGCTATAACAACAAATACTAAAAATAAAATAAAATAAATATTTAAGGGGGGCTCCCATACAACAAACTTGTTACAGATTATATATATGTATATATAGGTATAAAGGTCGCCGGAAGGCGCTGGATGCAGGTCGCTTCCAACCGGTATATATGGAAGTCCAAAGGGGAGGCCTATGTTCAGCAGTGGACGTCCTATGGCTGAGATGATGATGATGATGATGATGATATATAGGTACGGAACCCTTCATGCGCGAGTCAGACTCGCACTTGCCCAATTTTTTTCTTACTTAAGTATATTGAAAACAAGAGTCATTAAACTATTGTTGCAACTCCATAATATTATTGTGTTAGTTATCAGATAATTTATACAATTGAACAGGTATCAAATTAGCATTTCCTGTATTGCAAAAACCTGATTGAACATTGTTATTTCATTTATGTAAGTACGAAGAGCCTGGTAATATGCCTTTATGCGTTAGTTAAGAATGTGACAAGTATACCTATACAGGGTGGCTATGACCATAGGGCTTTAAATGCAAGGTTTAATTGTGCTCTGCAAACTGAGCATCTTTTGTTCTGCAACTTTTTAAAAACATCTCCAGTCTTAATTTGATTTTTTTCATACAATTTAAATGTTATTTTCAATGTACACAATCCAATGCGAAATTGACTACAGCATACGTACTGATATTAAATGTTCAGCTTTAAGAGACGTCAACTGTCAAATGGATAATCGCAATTTACGATTAATAATAATAAATAAATATCAGACAACCTCACACAAATCGATCTAGTCCCAAATTAAGCTCAAAAAGGCTTGTGTTATGGGCACTAGACGGCGATATACACACTGATAAAGATAAATATATACTTAAATACGTAATTTAACTTTAAGTTCTGATAAATTATCTAAATTATATATTTTTTTATGTGACGAAACAAAATTAGATCAGTTAAGTGAGAAAAACCGAACTTTACATTCATAGCCCCATAGTCAGAGACAGCCTGTATATTTAGTTCAGTAAATAGTTTGTTGTTTCTCTGTTAGTCTGTCATCTTTTATGTCTGTTTGCTAAGCTGCTCAAAATTTGACTGGAAGGAATCCATTAAAGGCATACCTACATACCTACGTTGGCCTTTCTTTTATACATGGTCCGTTTCTTGTTAAACTGTAATCGCAAATAGCTTTGTGTAAGTTAGTATTATTTATTCTGAGGTGATAAATCAAAAACACATACTTACATAAAGTTATAATCAGGGATCGATACCGGTATTAATCAAAACTGAAATATCTTTCTAACATCGGGTTTTTTTTTCTCAAATGCCATTAAATAGTATTTTGATACGAGTATAAAACTTTGAAATCAGCCCGCTTAATAATAAAAAATGTGTAATAATAATAATCCGAAATAGTATTTTGTATGGACACGAATACCGGTATCCGATCCCTAGTATAGTATACCTACGTAATGTATATTTTAGCGGGGACGATCACGTTTCGCTGCAGTTGACTGTACTATATTAATGCTTTATTAGACTATCGTAAACTACGGCAATTTGAACGGTTAACGAAATATTCGAGTTTAATTTTCGACGACGTGAGCAATCATGTTGCTATAATAACTGTATTTAAACCTTATACAAAAGGGCTTATGTTTTAAGAAAGTCGAATTGAGTTACGTCTTTTTTGACCGCGGATTATAAGACACTTGACCTGCGAATACATAAAAGGGCTTATGTTTTTAGAATGGTGGAATGAGTTACGTCTCTTTGATCGCAGGGTGTATGAGACTTGACCTGCGAACTTCGTTCGCCTGATTTGTCTTGATTGTGATGACTTCATAACCCGTAGTGTAAGGGTGAGTGCACATTTGATCAAATATTTGTGAGGAAATCTTCGTGCGAGCCCTATTCGCACTAGACATCCTACTTTCTCGTCCTGAATATGATGGTTAGAATTTTTGTAAGCAAGATATATAAAAAGCAAATTTTGTACTCGGGGAAATATCTACACGACAACACCTAAGTTTTATTTTGTTTCGTATGAGCATTAATAATAACATCTGTCTGTATAATGGGATGTGTTTTAAGGAATTGTTTGACATGATGCCCACGGCTACTTTCTTTGCACTGCTCGCCATCGGCAGTGTGTTCATCCCCACGCACTGGAGCCTCAATGGTTGGGTGGTCATTCATCATTTTCATTAACCATTGTCTTATAAATATAATTTCTCAAAACGGCTAGACAGAGTTAACACATTTGAACGGGGATAGTTGATAATTAATTATAATTAATATTAATATATATATTAATATTATAATTACCACGGTGATAAAAATATTATTTATTATTTTTAATTTGACACCCATCTTGGCCGTGTCCTCGACCCCCAAAAATACTCCTGTGGCGCGGAAATAATTTCATTAGCGGGTTATACACAAAGTCTGACTGATGGTAGTGAGGGTTAACCAGCCCTAATACAGTTCGAGTCATGTCTTAAAAAGACCTACTCGAAGTTCCAGTGTATGTGAGAACTAGCCCTAATATACATAAAGCCGGTCTCACACGGCGCATAATCACACGACGCGCGTGCGTGCGTGGCTGATTTAACGGTCCCTAACAACTGGTGATGCAAGGAAATTAACTTCCATGCGATTCAGTATTATCTAGCTTAATACAACCAGAACTGTCAGTGATAGTAAAGTTTCTTAGATCTAAAATTACCTGAGCCGGTGGACCGAGCTATGCTCGGAGTTTTCTTACATGATGGAATCAGAAATAAGGAGATTCGCAGAAAGCCTAAATCGTCGATATAGCTCAAGGAGCTACAATTCTTCGGAGTATGTCGATATTGTCGGTTAGGTAGAGTTAAACCACGCTAACTCTTTTAAGCAAATGAACTGTCAAAGCATACAAATAGTGATGGGTAGCTACTGGTAATACTACCAAAGTGAGTATTTTCCCAGTAATGCTACTAGTAATATTACAAAAAATTGGAAATGTACGGTAAGATTCAGGATTTTAATTAAAATTCAAAGTTTTGTTTTGCGTAATACTGAAAAGGGACAGTATTGACATCATTCGTAGTGAAGAGACATGCACAGCTTTCTCCAGAAAGTAAATTACCAATCTTACCAGTAACTTAGCCAATGTTACCTGGTATCTTACCAATGTTACTAGAAATATTACCGCCTCGTGAATCTACACACACCTTTTTTAGTCGTTCCAGATCAAGTTTGCCAGGTCCGAAATAAAAAATGGATAATTACATGGATAAATAAATAATGATATGATCTAAAATATGATATGATACGCAAACTTGGTAGCATTTTCAAAGTTATACACCACACTGCAAAAGTTACACGTGTAACTTAGTAGTATTTTCTGTAAAATGACAATACACTTGACTTCCTGGTTTTATTGTGACGCATCATATTTTTCACTCACAACAGCCACAAGTCCAGGGATCGGATATTCGGATGCGTTTATACCTATCATCATCCCATGCGAGTAGTCGTTCTGCATATCCTCAATAAAAGGCTTAAAAGTTTTATCGGCGGGCAGATTGCAAAGGAACAGGCAGGTTTTGTCAGAGGTAGAGTACACGCGAACAGATATTGAACATCAGGCAGCTCATCGAGAAGGCTAGGGAGTTCAACGTGCCGATGGCCCCATGCTTTATTGAATGTGCGAAGGTTTTTGACTGCATCAGCTGGAAGAAGATGTTCGCAGTCATGAGAGAGATGGGTATACCAGATCACCGAATTTTCCTTGTGCAGAACCTGTACCTCGACGGCAATTCTAGGATCAGAGTAGAAAGACACCGAATCAGAACCCTTTCAGACCGACCGTGGAGTTAGACAAGGGTGTATTCTCACCACAGCTGTTCAATCTCGTAGGCGAATACATCATGAGAAGAGTTCTGGAGGATTGGTATGGACGTGTACGAATCGGAGGATACGTCATTAATAATTTACGGTCTGCAGATGATACTACCAAATTGCCACCGACTCGACAGCGTGGAGTTGGTCTACATATTAATTGGGCTAAGACAAAACTCATGTTTGTGGATCGGGCAGGCATGTTGCAACGAACGGCAGAACTATTCGACCTCGATACCGTGGAAAAATTTGTCTACTTGGATGTTTGGTTGCTGTGGATGGTGACTGTGAGAAACAGGTTGTGAGAAGAGCCCAGATAGCAACGGTGGCAGTGAATGGGCTAGAGAAGATCTTGAGGAACAGAGGTATCAGCAAAAAAACTAAAACAACGCTAATGAGAACCCTGATCTTTTCTATATGGGTGATTCTACAAAAAATGGGTAACTCGATGTCATAGGGCAATAAAATAATGTTTTGTTATATTTTGTTTATATTTTTAATTTTATTTGAATACTACTAATAGCCTTTTATTTGGTCACCCAATTTCAGCTATTCATTTTAAATACAAATTTGTGAAACTCCACAATTTATCCTTAAAACGTCAGTACTGTGGCATGTCACAACCTCAAAAGTGGGCAATCAAATGGCTGTGTATTAAATATTACCTCTAATGTAAGAAAACTTACTGTTTCAATACAATCTATGATGTATTTAATAATGTATAACACTACTTTCATAATATAATAATCTCACTGTTGTTGTAAAAAATATAAGAAACTTTGTGTTCAGTTTTATTCGTCAGTCCGCTGTCTGTTGTTCGAATTGGAATTTCGCGCTAAATATCGGCGACTCAAATTCAAATCCGCGTTAAATTTCAAAGTTGATAGTAAAGTTAGCTGCAGGTCGAGCCATTTTACGGCCACTATTACTGAGCCTGTACCAGAGTTGTGGTTGTCATGTGAACACGTGCCGATCCAGTCAAAAAATCAGTCCTATGGTAACTCGTTATTTCCTTGTTAATCTGTATTATACTTGAATTTATACACAGTCAACTTTGTTTTGTTAAAATGTAGCTAGTTGATGTTCGAAAATATCAAATTAAATGTTGATTCTAAAGATAACCCCAAATTCATGTCTTTTTCATCAGTCCGTTGGCGTCAGTCCTTTGTGTTATATTGCGCCAAAGGACTGACGGGTTTCCAGGGTACTGACATTTGTAGCGTGTTGAAGCTGTATATTTTTACTTATTTCAGTTTAAACCATCGTGCCGCTTCTTAAAAAAAGAAGGAACAGGGGTAAAGACATTTGTTAAGGAAATAACACCTTGGGAGCATCGATTAGCCACAAAAAAAAAATCATCTGAGTACACGCAAAAAAAAACAACTTCTGAATCATACTACTTATATCTTTGTTCGCCAGAACTACTGACCACGAAGCATAATCAATAGATGGTGAACAAATGACCTATTATAAACGACGACCAAAGAGCAAATGAAGCGAAAGACAGAAAAAGTCCAGAAATAGGCAATTAAAAAATATTGAACCAAGCAATGGTTTCAAAACTGAGAACTAGACTGAAAAATCATCGACCAAAATATTGGAGAGTCAAAAAGCAGTCTAAGTAAGTTGTCAAATCTATGGAAGAAACTCCATAAACCAGAATTGGAGAAATGAGTGAAGATATTACTAAAAGGAAAAGAAGGAAACAGTGAAGAAGGGCCTTTGCGGAAGTTTTATTTAAATTAAATTTAAAGAAACTACATAAAGAGATAAAAAAAGTTCGAACAAGCTACAACAAATACAAAATTATAGAGAATACCAAAAATAACAGTGACTTATAAAAAACAGGGATGCTTACTTAGAAAATGTATACTGTTAAACTACCTCAAAGTAGTAAAGCCAATTAAAAAGCTGTTTGAATGGTGGATAGATCTTTCTCGCAGTATTACACGTTAAACAGTTTTTTCAATTATTACTTCAGTGAATGAAGACTAAGAATAAGACTAAAAACATAAGAATAAGACTAAAAATAGTTGCTATCGTATGAAAATCGAAGGTGAGTGAGGTACTCGCCGTTAATGTTGATGCCAAGTCCGTTCCAATCCAGTAGCTTGAAGGCATATTCCAGTGTAGCAAGCAGTAAACAGTTTTGGAGAAATAACGTCTCCCTGTCTTACTCCTCGCTGCAGTTGGATAGGCTCTGGTCTTGGATTCGGACTGACATGGTGGTGTTTCAGTACAAACACTTCAGCACTTCGATGTATCGATAGTCGATACGGCACCGCTGGAGAGATAGAAGCACAGCCCATGTCTCGATCGAATCAAAGGCTTTTCATAGTTCACAAACATAGTGGCCGGTTATACTCCTTTCTCTTCTGTACAACCTGCCGCAGTGTATGAATTTGGTATATGGTGCTAAAGCTTTTCGGAATACGGATTGATCGGGAGGTTGGAAATCGACTGTGCGCGAGACGATTGGTAATGACTCTGAAGAACAGCTGATGAATATGGCTCAGCAGTGAGATGGTCCTGTAGTTCTTCAATAAAGGCTATGCTCGAAGTTTCTGAGCGCGAAAGAATCAGAAATAAGAATATCCGCAATAGAACCGGGGTAACCGACACAGCTCACAGGATTGCACGGTTGAAATGGCAATGCGCAGGCCATGTAGCCCGGTAAATGAACGGCAGTTGGAGCAGCTAAGTCGTAGAGTGGCGACCACGTATAGGAAAGCGCAGCGTGGGAAGGCCCCCGACTAGATGGACGGATGACCTCCTGAGGGTAGCGGGGAATCAATAGATGCGGTGTGCACGGGATCGCACTTTGTGTCGAGTCATGAGGGAGGCCTATGTTCAGCAGTGGACGTCTGTGGCTAATAGATAGATTAGTTCCTAAGAGATTTATTTCTAAATTTTAATAAATATCAAGCATATGTTATGAAGTTGTGTATTTTGTCAGTACTTTGTCAGCCTCGTCAGTCCCCTGGCAGCCAAATTCAGAAAAACCGAAATTTCTCCGGTCCTACTTAAAAAAGTGACTGGCCCAATCTCGAGCAATATATTCATTACATTACCTATCTTATATACCCGAATTTGTAGCATTTTGATTAAAAAACTATCATAAACAAAATATCCCGAAAAGTTACCCAACTTTTGTATATTCGCCCATATATCTATACGCTTCAGAAACCTGGACCCTTAAAGCACGCATTCGGAAAGTGTTGACGCATTTGAAATGTGGTGCTTGGCGAAAAATGCTAGGAATCCCTTGAACGGCACGTCGCACAAATGCGTCGATCCTGGCCGAATTGTAGATCAAGTGCCGCTTATCGATCATTTGCCTCCAGCGGATCCTGCAGTACTTCGGTCACGTTGCTAGACGCGAACCAAATAGTTTGGAAAAGCTCATTGCTATATTTGCAGTCATTATATTATTTTTATTTTTACAGCCACGTTTGCTAAACCTATTCTTGCTTTGATGTCTGGTGTACAATTTGAGTCTGCTGTAATCAATATATGTACATAAATATATATTAGTTTGCTTTTCTTTAAATTTATAGGATTGTCGTATTAAAAATATTAAAATATACATTTTCTTCAAAGGACAGGTACAAACTTTAAAAAAAAAGCCACATAGAAAAAGCATACATAAGCTAAAATGCGTAGCTGCGGCTTTTTAGTTGATTCAAATAGCTTTGGACGTTTTCGGAAGAAAAATACACTAGTACTTTTTTATTAAAACAAATAAAAAGTCGTCAATGCAAGAATTCCGTTTTGATATATGTATAGCTTTGAGTATTTATATTTAGACAGGAGATGCCATGCATGGGCGACCCCCTCCGGCAAAATAATTGGTCAAATGGTCAAGCACGTTATATAAAACTACTTAAAGTCACTTCACTGTCATTTTGCATCATTCCGTGTCGCGTGACATTTCTCTTCAAAAATGGTGAATTGTGCAGTATTTTCGTGTAGAAGACGATCCGACACCTCAAATTCGCCACAAGATCGCGTTTCCTATCACAGGTAAGTGTTTTTATTAACTATTAAATGTGTATTGAAGTACAATCTCCATTGAAAGAAAAAACCGTTGCGATACGTAAACGACAGAAAAATGTAAACATAAAACGGTGGTACAGGGGCGAGGGATGTGACAAAGTCAAAACCACGACTCAACATTTGAATGAATCATTCATTCATTCGATCACTGCAGTTCGTTTAATAGTTAGTGTATTATTAGATACTTGCGACCCTCCTGGCTTCGCACGGGTGCAAAACTGATAAATTATGCATGTATTATACATATTATAAACCTTCCACTTGAATCACTCTATCTATTAAGAAAAACTGCGTCATAATCCGTTGCGTAGTTCTAAAGATCTAAGCATACATAGGGACAGACAGACAAACAGGCAGACAGCAAGAAGCGACTTTGTTCTATACGATGTAGTGATTGAATTTAATAATAGGTATAGATGTATGTTATTTTTAAATCTTGCAAGGTGAATTAGAAATATTATCTTTCTCTAGACATACGATGTTGAAATTTAATATGAAAATGAAAATAATTCTTTGCTAAAAGTATATTATCTAGATAAAAGGAACATTTAATGCTGGGCTAGCCTATGAGTATATGCGTTATTCATATACTATTATTTATAGACTTTATTTCATATTCTTTCCATCTTCACTGCTGCCTCCTTATTTCCTTATTCTTCTTTTCTTTTATAGAATGAGAAATGAGGATATGCCGCAGAAGAGCCAAGGTAACCGGCATAGCTCACAGGACTGCACGATTGAAGTGGCAATGAGCAAGCCATGTAGCCCGGAGAATCGATGGCCATTAGGTCAGCAAAGTGCTAGAGTGGCGACCACGTATAGGAAAGCGCAGCGTAGCGAGGGTTGTGACGATTCTTGGGGAGGCCTATGTTCAGCAGTGGACGTCTGTGGCTGATAGATAGATGAATATATTTACTCAATTATAACTTTTTTTATTTTATTTTATATGTGGTAATTCTAATTAAATTAATAACAATTTGTTTTATTGTTTTCTCTTTACTCATTATTTACACATATCTTTAAATCACTTTATATGTTGTTTCATATTAATCACCTTTATTTTGAGATGGGCGTATGTTCTTTTCCTGAAGGTTATATTCACTGACCTCTTAACTACAAGCACGTTGGACTAAATATTCCATAGGGAATGACAGTTGTTTTCAGTGCCCATTCAAAGCATCCTGCGTGAACGTTTACTAAAATTGTCATTTCAGGCAAACCGTTCTTTGATCTGTGACGATCTGTGAATCTCTAATATTAGACCCATGGACGCTCACACAACTTGCACATAGCTATCAGCTCCAAAATGGCGAAAATGAAATGGTTTCATTTTAGCAACGACAATATGAAGTCGAGTGTACTTGTTTTAGAAGTCCGTGATTGTTTAAGCCCGAAACAACCGCGGGCGACAGTTTTATTTTACAGTTTAGTTATGCGAGAGTGATAAGGACACAATAAATATAGACAGATATACATAGAAACAAATATATTTATTGGATAACATCTTCAATATACAGAATTTACAGTTTTCAAATTTCACAATAGATAGTACCTATAAGACAATTCAGTTCATTCATTAAAATGATTTGACTCATTCTTAATATGTGTCCCATCACTATGTTTTTCTTATGTATGCTGCACAGTTACGTGAAAACAGTATCTGTGTGCATGTCATTTTTGATGTGTTGGATTTTGCTGTAGTGTGCGTTTATCGCAACAGCAAAATTTGTGTCTGTTGAGTTATTCGTCTTTTGGTGGTGTGCTGTACGTGTTTACCTCACCCCCCGCTAAAATTGGCGAAAAAATTTGTTCGAAGAGTTTACGTTATGACACCTCCATTGTCTATAAATACTCAAAGATGTATAGCGGTAAAACTAAAACTTATTTGTAGGTAAGTACCTAACTAAAAAAAAAGGTATTTTTTGGCATTTTTGAGAAATGCACTATATCTGTCTCAGCTGGAAGGACAATTGCTGGCTTCGTATTATATTATACGGACTCCTGGGTCATTATTCGAGCGTTTCAACCGTCTCTCTTCGTGGTCACATTTTTGTAGAAGTGATTGACTGATTTCGATTTCGTTTCCGGTTAGATATCTAAGTTTACCGGACATCTAACAAATATCCGGAAATGGCATCAAAATCTACGCCCGATTCTTCCAAAATATGTCCACGAAAGTGAGGCGGTTGAAACGCTCGAATAATGACCCTCCTAAGGTTGTATCACCCAGCAATTACCTACTTTCTTAGCTTCAACAATAATGCCAAGAAAACTAAGTGCATTAAATTTACATTACCAAATGTGAAACAAGTTAATTGTGCCAAGGTAAAACTGAAAGGCGAAGTACTGGAATTTGAAGAAAAAACAGTATTCCTGGGTGTTACTTTAGACTCTAAACTGCAATGGAGTGCGCATATAGCCACTCTTGCAGGTAAGCTTAGCTCTGCGGCCTATGCAGTTAGGCGAATCAGGCAGCTGACAAACGTCGAGACGGCAAAGATTGTATATTTCAGTTATTTCCATAGTGTTATGTCGTATGGAATTTTATTATGGGGAAGAGCGGCGGACATCCAAACCATCTTTGTGCTACAAAAACGAGCTGTACGCGCAATTTATGCACTAGGAGGTCGTACGTCACTAAGAGATAAATTCAAGGAAACAAACATTCTCACCGTAGCATCTCAATACATTCTTGAGAATATTTCGTGGGGAACTGTGTACGCTTCTACAATAAAATACCTATTGATGTAGTAAAATTGCCCTGTAGCAAATTTAAAGCACAAATAAAACGTCACTTATTGAATAAAGCTTATTATACGGTTAATGACTTTTTAAACGACAGTGATGCCTTTAAGCCAGTAGTTTAGTATTGTGTGTCAATAGTAAATTTTTAAATAAGCATTATTTTGGTGGGTAATTTTTAATGTAACATATATGAGAGCACAATTTGTTGTTTCTCACCGGGCAAACAGTATTAGTCAAGTATGCCCGGCAGCTTGAGCATGTCATGTTCGCTTAAAGGTCTTTGCTTACGGTGGCGTCGTTGATCGGGTCGCAGCCTTCCCTATAATATGGTTGAGGGAGGCGATGGCTAAGATATGCGTCATACTCGTGAACGGGTGCCGTTTGTGGGGTCCGGTCTGTTCATGCTAGCAAGGGCCAAATTAAATATGTAGCAACCGCATACTAGTGTTAAATTAAGTAAACGTGAGAAACTTCATCCTGTACTCGATTGAAGTTATTATATGTTGATTTTTACTTTTTGAACTCTTAGAGACTGTATACATCTCTAAGAAACAGCTTAGTGTAGTATGACACTCAGAGACTTTATACATCTCTGAGGAAATTTAAGAATTTTAATTTTTTTTTATTGCATGTTATGACGCCTAGAGACCATATACATCTCTAAGAAATTTAGGTTTAATAATTATATTCTATCGTAAATTATTCACGTTGAAGCCTAGAGACCTTATACATCTCTGTGGAATTAAATTAATTAAGTTATTTTATTTTATTTCATGTTGTGACACCCAGAGACTTTATACATCTCTGGGTATATTTAATATTTTAAATTTATCGTTAAAATTTTATTTTAATGTTCCTACTTAACATTGATTTGCAGTATCTTACATCTCCTTTACGTGTACCAGTGTAATTAGTTATAACACTACAAATGTATCATGTAATTGTTTTAAGTATTATTTACGAAAAAATGACTTACTGTTGAGTTTCTTTCGGCTTTCTTCTCAACAGCGGTCTCCTCTTGCGAAATGCCGGTAGATTCACAATTTGACTTGTAAAAGTGCCCCTGTGGCCTACTTACTGAATAAATTATTTCATTTCATTTCATTTAATTTCAATGTACCAAGATTAGGGCTGGTCAAAAGTAAGAAATCAAAATGCGTTACAGACGTATCTGCTTTTTTCTTTTTAAGTTGGTGTATGTTTTACTTACAACCTACGTTAAAAAGCGGTTAATGGCTACATCCGTCCTTTTTATTTCGTTAACTAAAATGGGCTATGCGTATTATTCCTAAGAAAAAAAGACGTTTTAATAAATTACTACGCTGAAAAGACGTATCTAGCCAGACACGTTTTTTTACTGTAATATCAAGTATTTATTTGTATTTTTTTTACTAAGAGAAAAGATAAAATGTAATTTATTTATTATTAAATGTTATCTAAATTGGATTTTGCATATCAATCCCTAGAGCTCAAATGCTACCTACTACTACACGTTTTTGCATTAAAAAAGTATCACATTTTTTATTTTCTTTCCCGCAGCGAATTTTTTCATAAAAAAATCACAAAATCATTTTTTTCTCCATTTTCAAGTTTATGTAGAAGCGCGCTTTTTCCATACAGCGGCAGCATTGTCCTCAATACTGAAGACCATTTGTTTAATTTTCTGCTGCAAGTAGATGTTATTATTCGTTGGTGGTATGGTAGACATTTAATTAAATTAATATTATATTCTGCTTTAAGGATTCTAGGAAAAATAAAACTTGTTTCTTAAATCAAACTGATTTATTGAATAAAAGAACACTTTCCTAGACTAGAAAGGTAGGCTATCAAGGTATGGTAAACGTTTTGGTAGCATATACGTTCGGATAGTTAGACCTCGTCTCCACCACCGTCATACCCGTCAAAAGCCGATTCGTAAACACGAAACCCCCTGGCTGTGGAGCACAGGTCTTCTGTTGGACGTACATGGTCCAACGTCCTCCAGAAAAATACATGTACGCCCATGCCGGGACATTACTTGTTAATTGACGTGTCTCCACAACGTACCCGTAGTCTTTATACTGCATAGCATAGGTAGTGGTTCCGCCTTTCTGCGCTGTACTCAAGTTATTGAACTGGGGACCTTCCCTACCACCCTCGACGTGCCTCAAGCGGAGGTTACCATTGCTCATAGGAGTAACCGTCCATGAACAACCACTAAAATCCGGAGTAAAAACGTAATGTGGCTGAGTTGCACTTGGTGTACGAGGAATGTCTATGGTACCACCTTGGGGTAACCAATAGCCACTTTCTCCTGACCCGTCGATTGCAAGTGCGTATATATAATTCCCACCTTTTACTTCGGAATACTTAAATTTTTCTTCTCGACCTGGTCTTGGGGATTGTGGAGATCCAAGCGGGCCAGAAGTGAATGCATATCTGCCGAAGTTTGACGATGTTAGCACTTGGCTAGGATTTCTTGCTCCTCTCATTGTGCCTTGGGTATTTGAAGCGGAGCCACAGCGTATTGGAGTGGCATTGGGGAGTTCTCTGTCCGGCCCTTCTGAGAGCCTGTTCCCTGGCAACTGTGGAAGATTTGCTGCTCCCACGTTTGCCCCATAAAGAGAAATAAAAAGTATCCCAATCACAGTTAAATGTCTTAACGCCATTGTCCCAACGTTGAATTGAAACTGTGGCGTTAAATAATACCGCTTGTTATTTATACAATTTGGCGCAGGACTGATGTATTCATAAATTATTCAAGTGTGATACCGAGTCGTATCGTATATACGTCTTATCAACACAGTAGTAATTTGTTCACTGGTTTTGCCCGTATATATTTATGCTTATTGGCACGTAAGTAATTGTATTGGCTATTCTATACAAAACGGTTTAAAAAAACAATTACTCAATGTCATTACTGAATAACATTCAAATTCCATGACTTTTTATATCTGTATGCAAAGATTGCAAAGTTTTATATCATATCATATCATATCATTTATTTATTTGTATTGGTCATACATTATCATTGTTGTAAATTATGTACATGTCAAATAAATTAAAATTAAAATACAATTATAAAATTAAAATATTGACAAAACATTAATTAGAATTGGTTCGTTCCAATACGTTGGGTAACTATTTATCCGTTGATTATGATGTATTTCATTGTTCGTTCAAATATTCTGTTATCGAGTAAAATGCTTTATTAATTAAAAATCGCTTTAATTTATTCCTAAATTTTAAATCTGAGCTAGCGTCCTTTATGTCAGGTGGCAGCTTAAATATTATACGTGGCCCCATAATACGGAATGAATGGCTAGTTTTTACGAGTCTATACTTGGGTATAATTAGGCCTGGCTTCCTTCTGGACGAACCACAGACAGCTCTTGCTGATTCTGTGCTAGCGCCTGTACTTCTCATCAACTTTCTCAACTCGAATATATATAAGGATGGTACTGTTAATATTCGCAGTTTCACAAAAAGCTGTCTCGCTGGTTCATCCAATGGAACCCGGCACATTAAACGGATCATTTTTTTCTGGATGATGAAGGGACGATCTCTGTCTGCAGCCATGCCCCAAAAATCGATTCCGTAAGAGAGGTGGGTGTGAAAATAGGCGTAGTAAGCAGCAAGCAAGTTTTGTTGTGACAGCAACCCTCTCAAACGGGATACAGCGTAGTACGCGGAGTTAAGTTTAGCACAAAGAGAATTAATGTGCTCGCGCCATTGTAATCGATCATCCAGAGTGAAACCTATAAACCTTGCATGGTCCGCAGCCTCAATATTGACTCCATTTACCACCACTGATAAGTTGGCGGTTCTTTTGGTAGCCAGAGAAAATTCCAAAAGATTCGTCTTTTCAACATTGAGCTGCATACCATTAGCGGTAAACCAGAGCAAAAGTCGCTGTATAACTCCTTCAACATTTTCACGAAGTTCATTGAGACTCCCTCCGCTTACAATGGCGCAGATGTCATCCGCGTACATGACAAATTCGACGTGTGGGGAAGGAAACGGCAAGTCGTTCATAAGCAGCACAAACATTGTGTTCCCAACGTTCGATCCTTGCGGGACAGATCGGTCACCTATCATACCTAGTTCAGATGTATCACCAGCCACATGTGTTGTCTGGGATCGTTCGCTGAGAAATGAGGTAATGAAATCCAGGGTGACACCCCGGACCCCATAGTGTTCGAGTTTAAATGCTATTAGCTTGTGGTCGACGAGGTCGAAGGCGCGAGAAAGGTCAAACAGCACCGCAGCAACACATTTTTTGCATTCAAGCTTGGCTAGAACTTTTTCTAGAACGTCCCTGGCCGCCATCGCCGTTGAGCGACCGGCCTGATATGCATACTGCTGACAACATAATGATCCGTTCTTTCTAAGAAAGCTGGTCAGTCTATCACATATACCCAATTCGAACACCTTCGAGATCGCAGGCACCAAAGATATCAGGCGGTAATTTTTTTAGTTCTTTCTTGCTGCCCTTACCCTTATAGACCGGAACTACCTTTATCTTTTTGAGGGTGTCGGGATATGAACCGTTACAGATCGAATTATTAAAGTGATCACATAATACATGCAGAAAGGCGGGGGATAAACTACGCAATGCTGAAGTTGGGAATCCGTAAACATCCTTGGTGACCTTGGGTTAAATTTTTTTATTATCCTAAGTAGCTCTTGTGTCGTGAATGGTGCCATAAACATAGTCTTGAGGTACGGGTGCGATGGCGCCACGTAACAACCTGAGGGCCTCAGGCACCACGGGCCTGTGCGGCCCTTTACCTTGTTCGTACCTTATAAGTATGCCGCTTCATCACTTTTTTTCTCTGCAACATACTTCTTATCATTATCATTAAGTACGTGTAGTTAGTAAATATTTAAATACTTATAGAGCAATACATACAAGAATGTATGTCTCAGTGAGAACTGTATACTAAACATGTATCTAGCATGTTTAGTATATAATTTATAATTAAGTTGTTTCTTATGTATGTCTATCTCTGTTTGTTCTCCATATAAATAAATCAATAAACATTGTAATTGACCAAGCGAACAAAGCGAACGAATAATCTCCGTTTCAACTTTGCCAAAAATGATTTCGTATGTCTGGATGTTTAGATTTTAGGATGTTCGGTTCGGATGTCCAGATTTCTGGCTGTTCCCGCCTAGAGGCCGCATTTTTAAACGATTCTCAGGAAATGTTGTGAGTAGGTTCGTTAATTTGACAACGCGGTTGGTGTAGTTTGTAGTGTGGCTGCCTACTGAGCCATCGAAATAGTTGAGCTGGACTCTGGACAATTTGAGTTGTCATCGAGTAATATTAATTATCCAGTAGCATCAATTATCTCTTATACTTATTTGGTGACCAAACAAACATCTCTAGAAATTTGTGCGTCAATCCGACTGTTTTTTTTCTTACCAGTATATTGAAAACAAGAGTCACCAAACTATTGTTGCAACTCAATAATATTATTGTGTTAGTTATCAGATAATTTATACAAAATAAATGAACAGGTGTCAAATTAGCATTTCCTGTATTGCAAAAACATTGTTATTCTATTTATGTAAGTACAACGAAGAGCCTGGTAATGATACTATTATTCGTTAGATAAGAATGTTATATAGTATACCTATATAGGGTGGCTCTGACCATGGGGCTTTAAATGCAAGGTTTAATTGTGCTCTCTAAACTGAGTATTTATTGTTCTGCAACTTTTTAAAAACATCTCCAGTAGTAATTTGTTTTTTTTTCATGTAAGTTAAATGTTATTTTCATATTTTTATAGATTCTATTTTTTTTATGTGGAAATACCACATTTTTTTTTATAAATAATGACAAAAAGGTAAATTAAGGAAGAAAAATTGAATGCGATCTACTACAATCTAAGCAGGATTGTTATTTTCATGTATACAATCCAATGCGAAATTTACTACAGCATACCTACTGATATTAAATGTTCAGCTTTAAGAGACGTCAAAATGTCAAATGAATAATCTCAATTTACGTTACACTGACTAAACGATTAAACTTCAAGTTTAATGTGACGAAGCAAAAATTAGATCTGTTAAGTGAGTAAAATCGAACTTTACATTTATGGGGCTACCCATAGTCGGAAGCCTGTATATTTAGTCCAGTAAATAGTTTGTTGTTTCTCTGTTAGTCTGTCTTTTATGTCTCTTTGCTAATCTGCTAAAAATTTGACTGCAAGAAATCCATTAAAGGCATACCTACGTTGGCCTTTCTACTATACAATCCGTTTCTTGTTAAACTGTAATCGCAAATAGCTTTGTGTGAGTTAGTGATACATCAAAAACACATACTTACATAAAGTTATAATCAGGGATCGATACCAGTATTAATCAAAACTGAAATATCTTTCTAACATCGGGTTTTTTTTTCTCACATGCCATTAAATAGAATTTAGTTATTGATACGAGTATAGAACTTTGAAATCAGCCCGCTTAATTATAAAAAATGTGTAATGATAATAAGCCGAAATGTAATACCGGTATTCTGTATGGACACGAATACCGGTATCCGATCCCTAGTATAGTATACGTATATTTTAGCGGGGACGATCACGTTTCGCTGCAGTTGACTGTACTATATTAATGCTTTATTAGACTATCGTAAACTACGGCAATTTGAACGGTTAACGAAATATTCGAGTTTAATTTGCGACGACGTGAGCAATCATGTTGCTATAATAACTGTATTCCAACCTTATACAAAAGGGCTTATGTTTTAAGAAAGGCGAATTGAGTTACGTCTTTTTTAACCGCGGATTATAAGACACTTTACCTGCGAATACATAAAAGGGCTTATGTTTTAAGAATGGTGGATTGAGTTTCGTCTCTTTAATCGCGGGGTGTAGGAGACTTGACCTGCGAACTTCGTTCGCCTGACTTGTCTTGATTGTGATGACTTCATAACCCGTAGTGTACCTAAGGGTGAGTGCACATTTAAACAAATATTTGTAAGGAAATCTTCGTGTGAGCCCTATTACTAACTGCTTAACATCAGGCGGGCCACTTGCTTATTTGTCACCGTCGTAGTATAAAAAAACTGGCCAACAGCATGTCGGGCCACGCTCAGTGTAGGGTCCCGTAGTTGCCCATCCTTCACAATAGACGGTGTTTTAGCCCGAGGTTTAAATTACGAGAAAGATTTCAAGCTCTATAAAAAGGTCATAAACGCCAAAGTAACTGTGCTTACTTATTACCTTCAGGAAGTAATCGATTATTCGCGCCAGATTGAGCGAAATGTTTTAATACAGTATGGAACTTAACTAATATGTGTAACGTTCGAAGTAGAAGGACACCGCGCGGTGTCTGAATGGGGATCACCTCTAGTGGAATAAAAATTCTTGTCATAAATTCGATTGTCATAACTCATTTCGCATAATGGCTTTCCTCATACATGTTATTTGTCATAAATTGTTAATTGCATAAAAATTTTACCTCATAATTGTTGTTCGGCAGGCTGTTCATAAGCATAATTTAGTATGGCACAAAATTTCAAATCATATTATTGAATGTCATAATAATTGATAGTACGAAGAAGAGCAACGCATAAATTATGGCTTTCATAATTATTAATGGAAATAGACATTATATAGTATAAGTTATATCACATGTACCAAAAATATAACATTTGAAATAATGATACAAAACTTACACAAGCAGAAAAACAAAAAGGGGGGACGGGGGGGCGAAGCCCCCCACAAGGGGGGCTCGGGGGGCGAAGCCCCCCGCATTAAGAAATCCTCCTCCACACTGACCTCTTAGTTGTAGGTTAGGTTAGGTTAGAATTGTGAACCTATAAATACGAACATCGGCCAGAAAAGTAGGTTAGGTTAGGTTAGGTTAGTTGTAGGTTAGGTTAGGTTAGAACTGTGAACCTATGAATACGAACATCGGCCAGAAAAGTAGGTTAGGTTAGGTTAAAAAAGCGCATGATATGTAGATTGATCAGGGAAAAAACAATTAATCAACATGCTTTATTTATAAATGACATATACATACGCATCGTAAAATAGAAGTCATAACACTACTCACATGTAAAATGTTATAATTAGTAGGTACTCACTGTATGTTGTTCAGTATTATGCGCCAAAATATGATATGCATAAAAACATTATGGCGTTAAAAGATTATGATTTAGGTTCATATGCTCCAAAAGTATATGGCATTCCTTACTTATGCATACAAACATTATGGTCATAAAATGTATGCGGATCAATTAATGCGTAACACACTTATGCGGAAAGATTTTTATGACAAAAGTGGTTATGCACACCGACATTATGGCTTAAAAATTTATGCAACCCAATATGGAACCGTCTGAATGTCATAGTTTGACGACGCGTTTGGCTCGGTTTGTAGACACCTGCCTACTGAGCCGGCGGTCCCGGGTTCGAATCCCGGCCGGGACAAATATTTATGTGATGAACTCGAATATTTGTGCTTGGGTCATGGTTATTTAAGTATGTATTTAAGTATATATTTATCTAGATAAGTACGTATATTGTCGTCTAGTGCCCATAACACAAGCCTTCTTGAGCTTAATTTGGGACTAGATCGATTTGTGTGAGGTTGTCCGATATTTATTATTATTTATTATTAAGTGAGAACTAGCCCTAATATTCATAAAGTCTGTCTCACACGGCGTATAATCACGCGACGCGCGTGCGTGGCAGATTTAACGGTCCCTAACAACAGGTGATGCAAGAAAATTAACTTCCTTGCGATTCAGTATTATCTAGCTTAATAGAACCAGAACTGTTAGTAATAAAGTTTCTTAGATCATTCTAGAAAGTCGAAACTCAATCGGCCTCATAAAAAAGCACGATGTTACCCAACCCAGTGGACCGAGCTACGCTCGGAGTTTTCTTGCATGATCGAATCAGAAATAAGGAGATTCGCAGTAACCAAATCGTCGATATAGCTTAAGGCTGCCTTTCTTCGAGGTAGGTATGTCGATATTGTCGGTTAGGTACTCCGATTCTTCTACGGATTGTTTCTTACCTATGAGTCGAACTCGCAGGCGGTCACAATATCAATAACAGTAGTACTTAACAGAGCTATAAAAAAAGGGGATAAAATTTTCATTTTTCTAAAATATATTTTTTAGGCTCATTTTACTCAAATTCGTTTGAACATTTAAACTTCATACTTACTAGAAAGTGTCCCAAAATGTCCATTCCAGATCATCACGTTTTTCTTTGAATGTTTTATTTCATTTCTATGCCACACTGAAAAGTTATTTTTAATAGAAAATGATGTGACACGTTTTTCACGTATGAAGTTTGAACGTTTCTGAGTAGGATGATAAAAAACTATTTTCTGAAAAAACAAGTACATGTACACATTTTTTTTAAAAACGCTCATCAAATGTCTTATTATTTTTATATTAGTCTTATTATTTTTAATACCTTTTTGTACACGGTGTTAGTTTGTCTATCTTCTTCTCGTACTCACTCAACTGCTCAAAGGTTAACTGGAAGAGATCCCTTATAGGGATAAGTTCGCCTTTGTACCTATATGTTAATTGTAATAGATGTATTTTTTAACTGTTTTTGTGTACAATAAAGCGTTTACTTACTTACTTACTTAAATGTCCGGAATGTATTAACTAATCTAGTTTCACAGCCGAGATGGAGTAATTAATGTTGATTGATTTTGACGACGCAGTTGGCGCAGTTGTAAAGCAGCTGCCTACTGAGCCGACGGTCCTGGGTTCGAATCCCGGCAAGGGCAAATATTTGTGTGATGAACTCAAATGTTTTTGCTTGGGTCATAGATGTCCTATATATTTAAGTATTTATAAGCATTTATACAGTCGCCTAGTACCCAAAATACAAGCCTTCTTGAGCTTAATTTGGGACTAGGCTGATTTGTGTGAGGTTGTCTGATATTCATTATTTATTTATTTATTAAGATCGTCACGCAGTGTGTAGTAGGCTTAAGACTACACATTTTTAGCTGTACGAAAGCCTTAATTAAATAAAAACAATATTGTTCCCCAGCGGCAGCGATTAGGCGCGGGCGCCGCTTCACAAACACACTTTGTGACGCCGCCGGCGGCAGACTTTTGTTTATTTACAATAATCACACTGCTAAAACCCTTCACATTCTTTAAAAGTATGAATGTCTGCAATATAATATGATAGAAAATGCAAGATTAAGTAGTCGGTGCCAGCTCTTTACCACATATCATAAATATCTCTTGTTGCATTAGATTAGATTTGTACCAGGGTTTAGGTTGTACCATAAAACCTAGCACAGTGTACGTATAGCTGTACCGCAGTACGCCATTAGGTGTGCCTCAGTAAAATAAGGTTATCTTATAAAGTTAAAAAAAACGAACGGAAGAAAAATACCTCCAAAATGTATCGAGTTCCTACGTACGAATATACTTACCTTGAACACCAAAACATTTTAGAATATTTCCAGCATCTATCTGAACAGTATTGACACACACGGAGCCTTCTTTAACTGTAGAGATCTGGAATTATGAACGTTATTTTTTAAATGTGTAAGTCAGATTATAGAGCTGAACATCATACTTTCGCAATTATAATATCAGCATGGATTTTGACACTTATGAGCTTCATCGATATCTTCTCTGTGTGTTTCTTATTCCAGAGAATCTATACTATTATAAAATTCTAGATTTGTATTGAAAATCTATTTTCTATGGAAAGGGGTCATGATTTCAGGAAAAATCTTGAATGCGTGATACGCAGGATTGTCATTTGTTTTGTATGGGCGCGCGGCGCCATGACAGCCTGGCGCCATCTGTTTTCATAATTTCCTTCCTCGCACCACGCCGAAACGAAACGCTGGACAAATGTTAACCAATTTTCTTATAGCTGGACATCTAAATATGGTTATAGGATACTTTTTTACCCGACTACGGTATACAAAATACTAGCTGTGCCCCGCGGTGTTACCCGCTCATCCCACGGGAACAATTAATTTATTCGGGATGAAAAGTATCCTATGTCCTTTCCCGGGTCTCAAACTATCTCCATACCAAATTTCATCTCAGTCGGTTCAGCGGTTTAAGCGTGAAGAGGTAACAGACAGACAGACAGACAGACAGACACACTTTCGCATTTATAATATTAGTATGGAAGTATGGATTACGCGTACGAAGTTGCGCTTCTAGAAGACCTTCCTACTTTCTAGAAGATAATATTTTTACTAGGCAAACAGTTCGACACTTGTTTGTTTCGAAATTACTCAACCGTAGGACGACGCACGTATTAAATGACTTAATTGATTACTTTTCTGAGTCGTATTAGTCAATTGACTACAAAGACAACAGTAGTATTAGGACAGTAAGTCAAATCTCTTTAAAGGCGAGTCGCATTTCATAGTTGTGGGTCCAGTAGGTGAGGATATGTCACGCGACAACTGAAGACGTGGCCAGTTATGCTAGCCCGCAGGTATTGTGATACCTGGCGTCAGAAAAGTGCAACAGCACCTCTCAACAGTCTCAACTAGCCACAACTTCACTTGTCGTGCGTCAATCTCCTGCGAGACGAGTCGAGTTTTACAGTTGTGCTAGGTGCAGGTTAGGATATGTCACGCGACAACTGAAGACGCGGCCAGTTATGCTAGCCCGCACTTGGCGACGGCAAAGTGCATGAGCACCTCTCAACTAGCCGCGACTTCACTTGTCGTGCGAGAAAGCGTCAGATATAATGACCATATCTCCCGCGAGACGAGTCGCGTTTTACAGTTGTGCTAGGTGCAGGTTAGGATTTGTCACGCGACAAGTAAGACGCGGCCAGTTATCCTAGCCCGCAGGTATACCTGGCGTCGGCGGGTCGCGCCGCCGGAGCTAATTGCCGTGACCGATAATATTGACTCCAATAAATACCACGGCTTTTAATTTTTTAATTATTCCACAGGCGCCCATGTTTGATCAGGCTGCCGACAATCGACATCGCTACGTAAGCAAGCTGCTTTATAATCCGAACTACACATGTTTGCTCAAGCGGTGTTCTCTGTTATGCAAGGGCAAAAGCGGTAGGTACACTGAAAAAAAATTATAGCTCAACTAGTTACTTGAGGAATACCCAAATTGTGCTTAGTAGTAACCAAAGTTATGCTAATTTTATATAACTTATTTTGGTTACCTCGGTGTCAGTCCTCCGATTTGTGTAACTAGCAGCAAACATTTGGGCTACTGTTAACAGATATGTATTTTTTTTTTTTTTCATTTTAGGATAACAAATGAGGACTCGAAACTGAAATTCGCTGTTTTGATCTTAGCCCGGCATTTTTTTAATTTTTCTACAACACTAGAGATAGCCCTGTAGAAAATAAAAGTAAATTTCACTAAATAAAAGTACAAAAAACCGGTTCGCGCGGGGATATCCGTCGAGTAAATTTGACTGATTGATTCAGTCAGTCAACTCCAAAATAGCCTATTCCACAATAATTCTGTAAGATATCTAACATCTAATTTTTAAACAGTTTTCTAATGGTGTAAATATAATATACAAGCTGCGCCGCGCGGTGTTACTCGCTCATCCCGCGGGAACACTACATTTTTCGGGATAAAAGTAGCCTATGTGTTAATCCAGGGTGTCAGCTACCTTCATACCAAAATTTATTAAAATTGGACCAGCCTCTTGAGCCTGAAGAAGTAACAAACATACACACAAACACACTCGAACAGGCTTTCACCTTTTTAACATTTGGTGTGATTTTAGCGCTGAATTCAACGATCACAATGATCAATTAAAGCAAACAATCCACGCCATATTGGTTAAAATGCGACCATTAGCTGAAAGTGGTTAAACTTAACTAGGAGTTGACCTAACACATCGGGTTCAAACTGGATTGGATCACCACCAATAGTGTTGGTGCTGCGTTCAGTCGATTAGTTACTTGACCGAGCTATTTATCATGTGCATTACACACTGGTTGCGAAGAAGTGACCAAAAAACCAAAATTATCAAAACGGACAGTAGCTGGCAACGTGCAAAGGTTCAAATGCAGCACCCGCGACGTCGTGACTGGCCGCGGCGCCCCTAATGAAGTAGTAGCTCTCGCTCGATACTGAAGCGATAGCTCCATACCATGCTCCCCTGGTACCCGTAATGTGGGGACACACTGATAGCGACAAGTGACAAACAACCAAAATTATCAAAACTTCGACAGTAGCTGCCAACGTGCAAAGGCTCAAACGCAGCACAGGCGACGTCGTGACGTGACTGGCCGCGGCTTCCCTAATGAAGTCGTACTAGCTCTAGCTCGATACTGAAGCGATAGCTCCATACCATGCTCCCCTGGTACCTGTAAATGTGGGGACACACTGATAGCGACAAGTGACAAACAACCAAAATTATCAAAACTCCAACAGTAGCTGGGAACGTGCAAAGGTTCAAACGCAGCACAGGCGACGTCGTGACTGGCCGCGGCGCCCTTAATGACGTCGTAGCTCTCGCTCGATACTGAAGCGATAGCTCCATACCATGCTCCCCTGGTACCTGTAATGTGGGGACACACTGATAGCGACAAGTGACAAACAACCAAAATTATCAAAACTCCGACAGTTGCTGTCAACGTGCAAAGGTTCAAACGCAGCACAGGCGACGTCGTGACTGACCGCGGCTTCCTTAATGAAGTCGTAGCTCTCGCTCGATACTGAAGCGATAGCTCCATGCTATGCTCCCCTGTTACCTGTAATGTGGGGACACACTGATAGCGACAAGTGACAAAAAACCAAAAATATCTAACTGACAGTAGCCGGCAACGTGCAAAGGTTCAAACGCGGCACAGGCGACGTCGTGACTGACCGCGGCGCTCCTAATGAAGTCGTAGCTCCTCGCTTGATACTGAAGCGATAGCTCCATGCTATACTGGTACCTGGCCGAGGTGTCTTGGAAATTTAAAGTAAGGTTTTTTTCATATTTACCTGATTGTTTAGACATTTTTCTCTATGATCAAACATGTTTCTTAACATACTATTGATGTTACTTTCTAGAACAGGGCTATTGGGATTTATTGGTATATATTTGAAACCTACAGTTTGAATTTTTCATTGATAATTTTTGTTTCAAAAACTACTCGAAATTGACAAAATTCATGCGGAAAATTAGTTTTTTTAACTAATTTTCGACTGTACGCAATGAAAGCGTGAAATAACTATGTTACTACCTAGAACTCGGGGAAAAGTATTATTCACTTCAAAAAGTTGGTTGAAAATATCAATATATTTGTCATGATATGAAAAAAATAAATTTTAAAAGGAATAAGGCCTCTTAAAGGCAGGTAGTAGTGAACGTTCAGTATCGCCTATAGGTTACATATATCCTTGGTAAGGGGCTTATCACATTTGTAATTTGCGAGCGAATTTTGTATGAAGGCGATCACGGAGCGAGTTCGCTGCGACGCTTATTTGTATAGAAAACTCACTCGCAATTGGCAAGTGTAATACCTAAACCTCTCCTATTGGTGTAATTTGTATAAAAAAAACTTTGGATGTATGCCCGGAGGGTTACTCCACTGTTCGAAACTCGAACACCGTATTGTGCTGTCCCGCTCATTCAAATATTTTTTGACGCGAGATCGAGAGGGCACGGTACAAAGTTTCGATCTTCGCTATACGACTAGCCCTTTTGCATCAAAAGCAAAATGTTTTAGAAAGGCGAGTTTTTTGAATGACAGTCTTTCATATTGTCCTTCAAACCTTCAAGAAAAAAGCGTAACTACTCCCACCAGTGCGGCCGGCAACGCACTTGTGACTTGTGACTCCTCTGGTGTTGCAGGTGTCTATGGGCGACGGTAATCGCTTTCCAGGCGATCCATTTGCTCGTTGGCCCCATATGACTTTTTTTTTTTTTCAACGTACCTTTTCGGTATTTCTGGGCAGTAATTAGGTACTTACTTATTGAATGTACCTAGGACAGAATGAAAATAGGAGCTTCTATCTATTTTTGTGGCCTTATTGAAACGGGTATAAGTCAAGTTTAACCTAAGAGCAAAGGAGCTTAAGTCTCAGTCATGTCCTTTTCTTTCTGGTTATTCACCCGACTACGGCGAAGCAAAAAGGATGGTTATGATTTCTTATATAGGACGTAAAATTAACAATACGTAAGTATAATCAGATTCGAACCCATGACATCACACTTAAGCAAAGCTCCTAATTTCCGTAATAGGCGCTAACCGGCCAGGTGTGAGAGAGGAGAGAATATACGTTAGAGCGAGTTAGCGAGCACCCTGGGAATATTGTCGAACTCTGGTTAGCTATACAGGATGTTTCACAAATCATCTATTGTATCATAAGATTCTAAATTTTTATTGGAGATCTGTTTTATTGGAAAGGGGTCATTATTTCAGCGCGATGATTTGTAAGGGCACACGGCGCACGCCGAACAGCACCATATGTTGGTAAGACATATATTTGTCCTGTCATCGTGCCAAAACCCACGTCAACAAAGATTTTGTCAAACTATGGGTATCAAAGTTTTTTTTTATCCTTTCTCTGATTTCATCCGAATTAGCCTTCTTAAACGAAAGGCATTTTTTCAAATGAGCGTATTTAAGGCACTCCAAAAGCTGCTTTCTGAAATAGATGAAACCAAAATCAATACAGAATAAACATTCTGTAATTAAGCCACACGGACACTTTTACATGTCTGAATCGGAATCTACCGGCATTTCACAAGAGGAGACCGCTGTTGAGAAGAAAGCCGAAAGACACTCAACAGTAAGTAGTAGTAATTTATTTGCGGAATATGGGTGACAATAAACTGGTATGATTTACAAATTACAAGAACCACCATACTCTACTTAGAAAAGCATGCAGATATTACGTCTAAATACTGTGACAGATGAACAAAATAGAGCAATAGCGATATTATAGCTATAGGTTGATTGATACATATAGAGGAGATAGATTTTCCAAACCATGAGCCCATCTAGAGTCTCATCTCGTTTTCAAGCAGGTTTCACCAATACGCCAGACACTTGATGATTCATCCAAGACTTTCATAGTAAATAGCCAGATAGTTCAGCACGGTTCCCACAAACACGATGTACAAGCCAATAGAGTACTTCCTATTGGTCGGCGAGTAAGCAAACACCACCCTCCTCCACAAAATGACGTACATCTAAAGAAAACACTTGTCAGATACGTCCTTTCATCTATTAAGACACGGGACGGGTACAAAGTATCGTCCAAATACAAAATGACTTAATTTCGTAGGAATTTCACGTCAGTTACGCTCTTTTAACGTAGTGATTGGGTACAGTCGAAGCAAATTGCATTAGCAAATCGTTAGCGCCAATGCGGTGAGAATCGTGTCTATGGGAAGTAACCACAGTCGGCAAATATGTTGAGTTGAACGTGTTTATGTTCGGCAAATGTAGATGTGGGCTTTACTTCTGTACTCTATGATGCTTTGGATTTAACAATCAGTTTTTGGGAATAGAAAATAGAGGCCACGAGGCAACCTCGAAGTAGACAGCAGGTTGTAGTGTGTAGTGTTGTAGAAAAATAGGGGTTTAATTCACTAACGGGAGAGACATGTCACCTATTATGCCGTGGTGGACATATGGCTGAAATAGAAATTTGGCTCAACATTTTTAACTTTCTGTGATATCGCCATACTTTAGCAATATGCTCTATTTAGGTACTTACCTTGAAACTAAAACTTGTCACTGAGTTCAAATATGCTCTTCAAATAGCACTATTACCAAAAGAGGACCTATGTCCGTAGGTATATATGGCCTACACATCGCTCAAATGGCTATAGCTAGGTATGCCAATGCCAATCAAATCCAGTCCTTGATTAATTATAAAACAAATAACACTAAAAAAATAACCCTAAAATTATTCATATACTAAAAATGTTCAAATAAAATTAAAAACTAGATTTGATTACAAATAAAATAGTACCTAGAAATGTATACAAATATAAACATACAATTTTATTGTTTTGGTCTATGTTTTATAATGTAGGGTGTCTGAGATAATGGTTTCAAAAAACAATTTTATTCATTTGACTTTTTGAAATGTATGGCCACCATAACTATACAGCTAGCTTGGCTAAGTACCCGGCCAAAAGAAAAACGTGGCGGCCCCAGTGCAAGCCCAGTCAGTTCGAGGTTTTCCCCAGGGACCTTATACCTATGACCTTGGACAGGGACCTTAGGATCTTGGCTGTGCTCCGACTAGCCCTTGATTAGCTACGCCACTGGTTAGGGGTCCTATGGTGGTTGCGTGATAAATTAGTGACAAAGCATCTGTCACTCACACTCGCATTTTGTCAAAACGTGACGGATGCTTTGTCACTTATTTATCGCGTGATAAAAGCAACCATCATAGGCCCGCTGAACACTAAGTTTACATACGCATGCTGAATCTAACACTGATGCAATAGGTGCTTAATAGATGTTGATTAATTGATTAACATCTCTAGTCGGCTGACTGGTTCTGGAAAAACTATAAGATGGGAAATCGAAGGTCAATGATTCTACTTAACTTACTTATACCTTGTCTAACATCATCATTATTAAAGAAAATATTGACTACTAGAAGGCGCTTTCGACATCTTTCTCTCGGGGAAGAAGAAACACATAACTCTCTTTTTGCTGTAGGTACTCGGATAAAAGTGTATATGTGGAAAACTACAGGCTACAGACTATTTATTTACTAAACTATTTTTGGTACCTGGGTATGTCACAAAGCGTTCGTTTCAGAAACACGTTGTAGGTCTCTTAAGTGGCATAACAAATACCTGGTATATCGCCACTTCTTCAACCCGGTCGCGTTAAGTTTGCGTCTCTTTTGTATGCGGCTCTATAGATATCAGGTGCAAACTTATTTCGACCGGGCAGTTATTTATTGGAGCGGAGCGAGCGAAGCGAGCGAAGCTCCCATGGATCGACTCGAATGGACTTTGTAACAATGCGCAGATCTCAGCGAGTTCTCAACCGATTTTAGAAATTTTTGTTTGAAAATGCACAAATTAAATTTCGCTAGGTCGTGACGAAGAGAAAATTTCGAAAAAAAATAATAATAACTCCGCTCCAATCTATGGTGCAAACTTAGCCGGTGGCTGACTCTGCATCGACCTAGTTTAATTGTATGGCATACACAGTGATAACTGATAACAGACAGCTCGAATACCTACTTAATATTACATAATCAACATTAAGATTTGTTAGTCACTTAATGGCTTTCGTCACTGAAGGAGAACAGGTCCTCAGGAGGGCCGCTGGCATAGCGCGTTATGGGGCTACTAAGAATGCAGAGCATCGTCAATATGCACAGCTTAATTCAAAGAACAAACAACATTACGATACTTCTGTATATTTATATACTCCTGGTACTGGTACTTTTGATTCTGACAGGTAGTTTCCATAGAGGATTGAGCGACACAAAGGCGCTGTTTTTAGGGTTCCGTACCCAAAGGGTAAAAACGGGACCCTATTACTGAGACTTCGCTGTCCGTCCGTCCGTCCGTCCGTCCGTCCGTCCGTCCGTCCGTCCGTCCGTCCGTCTGTCACCAGGCTGTATCTCAAGAACGGTGATAGCTAGACAGTTGAAATTTTCACAGATGATGTATTTCTATTGCCGCTATAACAACAAATACTAAAAATCAAATAAAATAAATATTAAAGGGGGGCTCCCATACAACAAACGGGTTGTTTGCGTTAACTTTGCACCTCATTTGTATGGGGCGCTATACATACCAGGTGCAAACTTAACTTAACCACTTAAGGATGAAAAGTGTTTGTACGGAACCCTCGGTGCGCGAGTCCGACTCGCACTTGCCCAATTTTTTATTAAGAGTTCTCGGCGTGTCGCTAATTGCGATAATCGCTAAGTAAGGCCCTTAGCGTCCTTAAGTTACACAGATTATACCTTTTTAAAAGCAGACATTCGAGTACCTATACAATGATGTGATGTATACCAGGTGGGTCCTGTAACAGGAGCAATAAATTAAAAGATAGATTCTACCCCTCAAACTGAACAACATTTATTAAACAACTTTTAATAATAACTCATTTATAATGTAAACCTGTAAAATAAAGTTTATTCAAAGAAGCAATGTATTGCGAAACATTAAAGTGACAGCTATGGCAATGCTAAGGCGATGTCGATGTTGGACGGCGTACATTGAAAATGCTATTTACTTTGTTTGAAATAATGAACATATGAAAACAGTACTTTTTTTTAAGTTTTTGAACATATGTTGTTCAGTTTGACGAGTAAAATCTATGTTTTAATTTTTTGCTTCTTTTACAGGACCCACCTGGTATAATGTGTCATTAGAAATATCAAAATCCCAAGAAAATGTGTCCTTTCTTATTTGATCCGAATATGACTCGTTCACATGCATCGTGAATCTACCAAAAATGCACCTAATTCAAAGAAGAAACAATATTACTTGTCAGAATCAGAAGTAGGTACCTACTAGTACCAGGAGTATATAGACATACAGGAGTATCATTTCTACACCTTCTTTTTTTAAATTTAATTTTCAATCCGAATATGACGCGTTCACAACGTGAATGTTCCAAGAATACATAGCAACTTCAATGTATACCTAATTCAAAGAAATACAACATAACCTATCAGAAGTACCAGTACCAGGAGTATATAGACATACAGGAGTATCGTTTCCATAGAGCATCGAGCGAGACAAAGGCACTGTTTGCGTCGCTAATTGTGAGAACGCTAAGTAAGGCCCTTAGCGTCCTTAAGTTGCAAAGATTATCAACTTTGTAGAGCAGACGAAACGTAAGCTCCGTGCTTTAAGTTAGACAGGTTTGATTGTACATTGTTATTTTAATGATATAAGTACGTGCTCGTAGTACTTATGCTTCTGATTGTAATGTAATGTCCTTAACGCTACATTAAAAAATTAATTTTATTGAAAGAATGAAAATGGAATAAAGTAATAATTAATTCATTTCTTCTTTATTTTAAATGATCTTTGGAAATTCTGTCACTTTATTTTAGTGTGTCTGTGTATCTATTATTAAAATAGACGTTCAGAATATGTATCCTTCTTGACTCATGAATCCATATCGGGTAGCTTGGTAGCTAAGAGAGTTTCCAACATGATTTACCTACTTGATTATCGTCTCCAAAACAATACCTACAAAAGAAATACACACTTAGAAACGAAGCTGGGAGCGATCACTAGTAAAGGAGAAAAATATCGATAAGTTAGTTTATCGATATAGCAACCTCCTGCTTGTCACTCCCAAAAGTTCAATGTCTGATCAATGATCAGTGATCATGGTACACTTCACCATCTGATCTTAACTCTTCTTTCCCATACACGGTCATACATGTCTATTGTCGCGGTAGCAAACACACCATGTTGCCTCACCAGTTAAATGACAGGACGTAGTTGTTTAACAGATGACAATAAGATACGTAATAATAACGCTTATGCTAATACTTACACATATAATTACCCTAATTACATCATCCAACCGCTTACAAAGACCTCAGATTGAATACGTAATAGCACTTGGAACGAGTAGGTTGGTGTAAGAACTTTAAAAAGGAAACATGACACCAAAACGAACAGTCGGGAAAATAATCATACTTGTTTAACATAATGTTTATACTAAAGTATTCTTAACAGCGAGAATATGAAAGTACTTGGCAACTCGCGACGCAGTTAAATTTACAAAAGCAATATCAACAGCTCATTCGATATTCGACTTTCGTTCGCGAGCATCAACAAAAGGCCTCTAATGCGGCACAAGTCCACAGAAGGCGAAAAAATAAAGAAAACCGACCAGACTCCTTTCATACCGCTTTTGACACGGACTGGCGATCGACAAAACCAAAAAAGCCGTTTAAAGCAAAGAGAAATGGTAGTAAACGTATAGCGTTCCATATTTAAAAATCGCCAACGATTCTAAACGGCCAGCGTTCTAAATTTAAAAGACAGCTCAAAGCAATTGTTGGCCAGTGTTAAAAAGTTACACGGTAATAAAATTAAGAATCTATCATAAACATTCTTTATGATTCCAATTTTGAACTCGGAATCTCGGTTTGATTTCAAAAAAGGAAGTCCATCGTCAGTCACAATAGAAGCAGCTTCATGAGAGGCCGACTCGAGTCATTTAAAATATATTGAGCCTTGACAAAGGACCATCCAGGTGCTATGGCGTTCGTTTTTCTTCGGTGTATTAGTGTAGATTATGTTCGAATAGCGACTAATAAATCTTCCCTATACGCGATGCTTCAACCATTGATTCCTTTAAGAGTAGGCGTGATTGTAGTGCGTAATCTTCATAAATGTTATAAGCAAAATAAAAGGTATGAGGTGATTGAATGCTAAAATGGTTTTTGCTAACAATCAGTCAATTATTCTCTTGTGAGATCTGTGATTTACGCCTGCTTTTTATTAGAATCTAGTTAGTGTTTAAGAATTATAGGATTTGGTATTTGATTTCCCGTGGGTGATTTATTTACAATAATCGTGAGTGTAAATAAAGTAAAACGACTATATACATGTATAATTTCGTGACGTATTGCATTATCCTTTGTCGAGATCGAATCATTTTAATTATTAATTTATAAACTAAAAATGTCTCCTTCAGAAGATTTCTCGTTCGCGAAACGTATGTTTTGTCTAAAATGTCTTGTTTGTGGTTTTAATTGTATTAAGTCTAATTAAAACACAAAAAGAGCTAGGACTCTCTACACCTACTTACAAGCAATAAAATTTGAAAACGGAACGTTTAGCGAAAGGGCCGTTATGCGAAGGGGACTTTTGCAGAAGAGACATTTTCGAACGGGATTACGGGTCACTTTTGTGAAAGGGACATATTTTGTGAATTATTTGTGTTTTATTTTTGAGAATGCGTTTTTTACGGCAGGGTTTCGGGAAAGGCACATTTATGAAAGTGACCTTTTGCTAATGAGACAGCGGGACAAACTGCAAATAGGGACCTTATGCGCCTAAACCCATCAATGAAGAGTATATTCACAAAAATACGTAATTCATCTAAATAGCCTTATTATTGAAGTCCTTCTGTGTCTAAAGAGTGTGGTGACCATCAATAAACAGTACGATCCCCTTAATTAGGTAAACGATCTTAATCACGGGCGCGCTAACATTTATTTACCGGTATCGGGTATTTAATAGCTATAGTGGCTGGGCTGTTGCATACTCTACCGCGAATAATAGATTCTCTTTTAAGGTTAGTTGGATTCTGTAATTAAATGCTTTCCATAATTATGTACAATGCAGATTTTATAATTACGCCAGAAATTAACATACCTAGGATAACTCGGGGCACCTATACGAAAGTGACGTAGCAAAATATTTTATCGACAAAAAAATATATCGATGTTACTGTCAACATCTAAATGTCATCGACATAAATAAATATTACTTATTTCACCACATATTCAAATAAACATATTAAAACGTGTATATACATCTTTATTTTAAAATAATTTTCATAGTATACGTAAATTGTCATTTTGATTGAAATGACATCCTCATACTTTTATTAATGACCTTAATTTAAGAGGCTCGATATCAGATATGACATCGAACCTCTTTATAGTAATCGAGAATGTTCAATGAGCACATATATTAATTCAATTATATCGGTTTCCGAATAAAATGTGCTTTAGATGAAATGATATTGCACATTTCATATAACATTGGTCTATAAAACAAGGATAAACCGACATGAGTGTCACTTGATCGCTACCTCCAACAGATACATTTTGCAGAATATGTACCGGGCTTGCGTGAACTGAGGTTATTCCACGGTTATTCTAAAGTTTAGAATCTGAATGAAGTTTTTGTCACATTATCGCGTTCACTTAAGAGGCCTTATTCCTTTTGAAATTTATTTTTTTCATATTATGACAAATATATTGATAATTTCAACCAACTTTTTGAAGTGAATAATACTTTCCCCCGAGTTCTAGGAAGTAACATAGCTTTTTCATGCTTTTATTGCGTGCAGTCGAAAATAAGTTGAAAAAACTAATTTTCAGCCTGAATTTTGTCAATTTCGAGTAGTTTTCGAAACAAAAATTATCAATGAAAAATTCAAACTGTAGGTTTCAAATATATACCAATAAATCCCAAAAGCCCTGTTCTAGGTAGTAACACCAATAAATTGTAAAGAAACATGTTTGATCATATAGAAAAATGGCTAAAACGATCACCATTTTAAAAGGAATAAGGCCTCTTAAGAGAGTACGAGAAGTATGTGTCGGATATTTGAAAAGAGTTCACTACGCACCTTCATACCTGCCCTGCACACATTTCGCATCTTCACCACGCATTGCCGCACCGCTGCTGCGCTACCACGCACAGGTGAACACAGCCTTACGCGTCTTGAACACAGCCGTATGTTGAAGAAGAACCTTTGCACAAATTGTACTTTCAATAGAGAGGTAAACGGGAGAAAGCGCCTAGACCCCAGCGGCAGATGTCGCCTCGTTAGCGAGCGCGTTCTGCCTACATCTTAATTAAGCCCACTGTACCGGTACGGCGAGAGTAAGTACGGAGCGCGAGCGGAGATAATGAATAAGTATCTACAAATTTAAGTAATACTCGAACATAATAATTTTTTTTTATCTCACCACCTACTCTTTCATTGTTTATATTTGCTTATTCTTCTACCCAAAGGTTGTCTGGAAGAGATCGCTCTTTAGCGATAAGACAGCCTATTGTCTACCATTTATAAATTGAGGTTTCAATTGTAACATTTTTCTTGTTGGTGTGCAATAAAGAATTATTGTATTGTATTGTAATAATGCTGGCTTTTATCACGCGATAAATAAGTTACGAAGCCTCCATCACGTTTGGACAAAATGCGAGTGTGAGTGATAGATGTTATGTAACTTATTTATCACTTGATAAACGCAACCATCATAGGCCCCCTGATTGATCAACTCTTAAATTACTAATAAAATAACCGCTCAGTACAGATCTAGTAAAAAAGGTTTTCAAAAGTGTTTTGTCAGGAAAACTCGTTTTTATCTCAACGTTTTCAATCTGGTTAATAGAGGACGTACTTATCCTAAGCCTAAAACCAAATTTGCCGGTGCATACGTTGCCAAAAAATTATTCACTACATGTGTACTAGTTTACATAATAAACAGGTTTTAATTAGGTGACATTGATCAATGCGTCAGCGTTTAGAATTCAGTAAGGTTTAGTGTTACATATATAAAAAAAAAGTTTCTGAGTATACAGCTTCAGTATAGAATGGTAACGTGTCAAATGCCGATACCGGTAATATCTACAGGTATACCTACAGGTATTACCGTTCCGTACTTGCGTGCACACATATTATTAGGTAATATTGATGACCAATTAAGGCCGTGTAGTGAGCAATCTCAGAGATAAGCGCATTTGTTTATGTCCAGAGACAACTTGATGCGAATCCAAGCATATCCCGCAGAACGGATGTTGCCATTTAAATTTTCACATGCCAATGCTCATTGGCTGAATATATTGGGAAGCTTTTGTTTGACTACTTTTATGAAACACTTGTTTTTGTTTCGACCATATATTCAAGTGAATAAACTACATTCATTCATTCATTCATTCATTCAACGTTAATGTGCCAAAAACCGATACCGGTAATACTATATATCTACAGGTATTACCGTTCCGTACTTGCGTGCACACATACCGTCTTATTAGGTAATATTGATGAGCAATTAAGGCCGTGTAGTGAGCAATCTCAGAGATAAGCGCATTTTATTTTTTATTTATTTATTTTTATTTTATTTATTTGGAACATCAACAGCATTACAGAACATATATAACAATGCTTATAGCTAGAACATAAAGCCAATAACAGATGTCCACAGATATACAGTTAACGAGGCCTTGAAAAGGTAACGATATCAGATTTTAATCGGTATAAAAATTAGGTAAGGTACATATACACTTAAATTAAAACAAAAGAAAGCTAGCAACCACCCCAGGTGTGTGTGTGTGTGTGCTCGTGTGTGTGTGCTCGTGTGTGTGTGTGTGTGTGTGTGTGTGTGTGTGTGTGTGTGTGTGTGTGTGTGTGTAATATATAAGCATGTCTATCGTACGCAACTCCACGCTACCACATCATCAACCTTGCAAAATGAGTTTTCGAATACGGTTTTTCAAGACTGGCTTGGAACAGTCAAATAGATCGGCGGCATTAAATTTACAATTGTATTCTCTCAGAATACGTACAATTGGGGAGTTTTGAGCATAGAGAAGCTTTTGTTTGACTACTTTTATGAAACACTTGTTTTTGTTTCGACCATATATTCAAGTGAATAAACTACATTCATTCATTCATTCATTCATTCAACGTTAATGTGCCAAAAACCGATACCGGTAATACTATATATCTACAGGTATTACCGTTCCGTACTTGCGTGCACACATACCGTCTTATTAGGTAATATTGATGAGCAATTAAGGCCGTGTAGTGAGCAATCTCAGAGATAAGCGCATTTGTTGGTGTCCAGAGACAACTTTATGCTAATCCAAGTATATCCCGCAGCCAATTAATAAACGAGGGCCGGTGGTCTTTCGGCTAAAAACGTCAATTGATTGAAATTGATTTCTGGTCTTTAATTGGTTTAGATTTGTCCTATTGATGGAGAACGAAGGTTCGTATTAAAAAGGTTGCTGATTTGTTTTTCTGTAGCCGATATTTGCTGGTTCTCGTTTGGTCGATGTATGGTTTTTAGGGAGCGTGTAGGAAGGTAGGTAGCGCTTTACGATAAGTTGTAAAAATCTGAAATTTACTTCTTCCGTGTATTTTAGCGCTCAAAATTAATATGATTCATTACGTTCTGGACTTTAGTCGTTATAGTCCATTTAAGAGATAATTTTACGATGTATTTCATTGAATGATAAGGAATGATAAATACATGAATATAATTCCCAGATTTAAGTAACATTAACACGGTCTATGTTAAGTAAATTACAATATATGTACATACATCAGAGAACGTATGGAGCGGCATGATCGTTCAACAACTAAGCTTAAAAAAAACTACGTATATATTTCATATCATCACAATTTATTCCAAATATCATTAAACACAACCTACTTAACAATATCACGCATCACACAACCTCCGACATTAAACAGCGTTAAATCAAACATTTCAAAACAAGTCCACTAATATAATTGACGACATTCAACAGATTGAATGAACGAGTGAATGAGTGAATAGGTCGGCGCGTGTGAAGATCACACAAACCACTCATTAAAGCGTTGCGTTCGGTTTAAATCAATCGATTCATTCGATTCGATCGGAATCGATAAATCGAATCGGTTTTTGATACGGGTGTGGTCCGAATACCGAAATTGTGGGTTGCGCCGCTTATGGTCGGTTCGATTGGACATTTTGTTTTTATTTCTTCATCATATATCATCAATTCATCATAGACTTATTTAATCCTATTGGAGTCTATTAAGTATTGGTCTCTCAAATGACTTCCAACACCACTCATTAGGTCATTGACCTATCTTCAAGAGCTGTTCTGGTAGAAAAGCAACGTACTCGCGCTTGAGACACCTCATGCGTCATTTATTGGTTCTGCGTCCTGTTTCTTTTTCGTTAAGTTCCACGAGTAGTGATTACTACAGTTCCACGGTTCCAGTGTTCGACTACTTTTTGAACAGTTTTTCTTTAACTCGTTGTTTATTGTGTAAATAGCCCACGCGTCACGCGTCACCTCTTTTACTTCATTAAAAAATATGATTTTATTTATTTAAGTATTTAATCTTTATTGCACAAAAGAAAACTTTTTCTACAAAAGGCGGACTTAATGCCATGAGGCATTCTCAACCAGTCAACCTTAGGGCAAAGCAGAAAAATTGTAGGCGGTGCAACTAACTTACACATAAGTAACAAAACATTCGTTGCAGCGTAAACACAAATCAACCAAGACATGCTGAAAACTAGTCAAGCAACAGCCAAATTAAAAAAAAAACACGCAGGACACAAATTTACAAAATCTACAAACACAAAAAAACTTTACGTTCCCAGATGTCCAATCGAGGCTCCCCAATGTCCAGGCCCTTAGGTAGGTAGTCCCCAGCAGGACGCGGACGTGAAAATCGCGGAGTGTTCCACTTGACGAAATGACGTGCATCATTGGACTAAGCCCGAGTGCTCACCGGTAGGTTGCTGCCGGGCGTTTAGAGCGTGGGCCTGATTGCCGGATTGAAACGTAAGAAGCGCTCCTAATTATGCCTCATTATACTTAATACAATAAAGACGCTTCGGACTTAACCCTGGGACTAAAATCAACGTATTAAAACGACGAAGTCATTATATGGTTACTTTAAAAACTGAAATATAGTTAGAAGAAAGCTAGTGGTCTTACAACATTAGAACCAATTACATACTATTAAACACAAAACAGCACAAACTATTGAATTAAACAGTTATTCAATTAGGAAAATAGAGTTTAGCACGGTTTATGTTTTTAACATTCGAAAATTACTCGAAGCGAACTGTCAAACGCGGTAGAGATGTGCCACTAGCGCGCGACAACTAGTGTTGTTCCACGATAATCGGTTTCTTCCTCTAACAATAGTTAGGTTCGTAGCGTAGACCATTTAAAGTTTACTGATCGGGTTGTCTTAAAAAAAACTGATTATCCGTTTCTGAGCTACTAATACTTAGATAAAATTACAGAAGCGGAACTCATCTACAAACACAAAAAAAAATTACATTAACGTTCCCAGACCTCCAGTATAGGCTCGCCAATGTAAACCGACCGGCTCTTAGGTGGTGCTGCAGCAGGAAGTAAAAATTGCGGAGTGTTCCACTTGACGAAATGACGTGCATCATTGGACTAAGCCCGAGTGCTCACCGGTAGGTTGCTGCCGGGCGTTTAGAGCGTGGGCCTGATTGCCGGATTGAAACGTAAGAAGCGCTCCTAATTATGCCTCATTATACTTAATACAATAAAGTCATTCCAAACTTAACCCTGGGACTGAAATCAACGTATTAAGACGACGACGTCATTATATGGTTACTTTAAAAACTGAAATGTACTTAGAAGAAAGCTAGTGGTCTTATAACATAAGAAACAATTAGCTAGGCTCGTAGCTTAGAGGGAGCCTATGATGGTTGCGTTTATCGCGTGATAAATAAGCGACAAAGCATCTGTCACTCACACAAGCATTTTGTCAAAACGTGACGGATGCTTTGTCACTTGTTTATCGCGTGACAAAAACCACCATCATAGACCCCCAGGTCGTCTTTTACAAACTAAATCAAAATCTGATTATCCGTTTCTGAGCTACTATCCAACAAACAAATGTACAGAAGCAGAAATCATAACATCTTTTATTTTCGTCGGGCATTAAAATACAAATCGATATTTAGAAGGCTCTGAACGGAGTTATGACACAGAGTTGAAATCGGCATTTAAGATATTGGGAATTTATACATCATAAATTTATTAAAAATCCTAATGCGATAAGAAATTCAGCCAAACAAAATCAGTATCATCTCATTAACCTGCCATTAATCTCGTGCAATCACTTAACAAGGAGGTCGGATTAGCTCCCCGCGCTTTAACCCATAAAAAACCAACCGTGGTCGTTAGCAGTGCCGAACAAAACACCCAAAAACTCATTCAGTCCAACCTATAACATTCCAAAACCTTCTTAGTAAACATTTTAAAAGTTTGAATTTGGAACGCTCGGAACGACTTGATATGAGCTTGCGAAAATTATCCGCGAAAGGCGGTAACCCCTTTGAAAATTAAATATCGAAACTCATAAATATGGCGGGAACGTTAAATATTGTGGCAATATTGTTTGGCGGAATGCGACGCCTTTGTCGCGAAAAAAAAAGAAAAATTGTTGACGCTTTTTTTTTATTTGGAGCATTGAGTTAACGCATTAACGTATAAGTCAAGAATTATGCATATTGCAAATCAATTTTGGATTTCATCGATCGCTTAAGGATCTGTTATAATAATGTTCGGCAAAAATGTGAATGCATTGCATACACTACTTTAAATCAAAGATTTATTGATAGACCCTAAACTAGACAGAAGCATGTAGTGTTAAAGGATAATAAATGATATGATTAACTGTCAAGCTATCAAGGATGAACATCGAAAATAGGGCTAAGTGGGACCCATCCTCCATGGTGGTAAAAATAATGGCCAGGGAGAGAGAGACAATAGAGAGTCACTATCAAATCTTGGCAGCGACCAAAATAGTAAGAGGATATATTAAAAAGTTATAGATATGTCATAAAGTTACAAGTCTTTGTTAAACTTTTTATGTAGGGGTTTTAAGAAACATGATTCCGTTCTCCGATATGCGGAGAGTATCCAGGTTAAAGCACAGATTAAATAATATATTGGGGTAACAAATATACGCACTCAGCAGGCAGTACCTGATTGGCGGCTACCTGCACAGAGCGCTCGATACGGTTCGTTACTGGATTTGCGGAACGGCTTCCAAATTTGAATTATTGCTTTTGCTTTTTAAATATCGAACGTTTTTTTCTGTTAGAAAAAGAACATTTGATATTTTTAACGGCTAGATATTCTATCAACAGGTACTTACATCCTGAATAAAATAAAATAAAAACATGAATGACATGTTTTTAACTAGAATAATTTGTTAAATTAGGTATGACTTTGAAAGTTGGTATTTTCCAACATTAACACTTGTTTGTCCATATAAACTCAAGATAAACCTAATATGGACGTTTAAATTGGCCAGGCAATCGAATATACTAGTACTTAACGCAGGAAATATAAATTTGATTAGAATATTTCTAATTATGGATTTACTCTGCGTAGTATGTGATGGTTTTTCCAATGATGTTTTAAGCATGGTGTTTATGATGAAACTTGTTTTGTTATAAATTATATTTCAGATCTACCTATCATCTGAGCTACCTAGTTAAATTTTGTGTTATATTGTAAAAAAAATTGCCAAATTAATATTTCATTCGTTTGCCGATTACACATAACTAGGCATAATTTATTAGTAATTGAGAAGGTTACTTTTTTTTTTAATTACAGGTCACTTATTCGCTATAAATATATTATTAGAAATATATGAGATTATTATTATTTACATATACGTATTTTTGTAGTTCACTGTGCCTTGCTTTCATTAGGTACTGTAATGCTGAGTAACTTATTGTAATAATAAATTAATAATTCTTGTGTCTATTTATACAATCAACCGTCAGCCACAAACCGCAAGCTACCGGAAGGTCTCCCTTAATACCAAATGACACAAAAACCGGTAATCCGAACCACTTCCACGACTGAAGGATACTCCGACACGGTTAGTTTGCGATCGGCACCATAAACGTTCCTCTGAAGCGGCTAGGGGCGGTTCCGTTGTCACTGACCCGTGCCACGTGGCGCCAAGGTTTTTTCAGCGTCTGGATCGCTTATCCAATTTTCTGAAGTTTGACAGAGTAGGTATGTAAAAAGTTACTTATTAAGAGAGTGGAGGAAAAAAGGAATTTGCTGAAATTACAGAGAATGGGAGAGGAAAAATATTTGGCCACCTTATACGACATGAGATATGATGCTTTTATAAACTATAAATTGCTGATTTTTTTAATGTTTTACGTTTTCAATCGACTCCGCCCTTTTGAAAAAAATCAAAAACCTTGATCCCCAAAAATATACTTATAAAATATACAATTATCGAATTTAACCTACTCACAGAATTTCATGAGAAATGCGGTCTCTAGGCGAGCATAGCCGGAAATCTGGACATCAGAACATCCAAACATCCTTCCTTCTTCTTTGTCGTTACACTCTTGGCAGAGTGGTCGTGGCTGTCATTCCTTGTGTGGCAAGCCTAACCACACGGCGCCATTCTTCTCTCACACCCGCGCGTCTGGTGCTCTCGTTCAAGGGACAATTTGTGGCCGATTTGATTTGGTCAGTCCACCTCATGGGAGATCTACCGCGTGGTCTAGTACCGTCCACTTTGCCCTGGACCACCAGGCGCTCAATGGACAAAGCTCCACGTCTTGACACGTGCCCGAAAAAGGTGAGGATTCGGGACTTCACTAATGCCGACAGACGCTGTTCTATGTTCAGCTCTTGAAGAATGGACTGGTTGGTGCGAAATTCTGTCCATGATATGCCAAGCATCTTCCTCCAGCACCACATTTCTAGCGCATCAATCTTACGTTTCTCTATCTCTCTTAGAGTCCAAGTCTCTGCGGCATATAAAAACACGGGAAATACCAAGGATCTGACTAGTCTTACTTTCGTGGTCTTGGTGATGTTACGATTTCGCCATATGTTCTTTAGTTTGCCCATAGCAGATCTTGCGATAGCCATGCGCCTCTTTATCTCATCCACGCAGCCCCCGGTGTTAGATATCAGTGAGCCAAACATCCGGACATACGAAAAAATTACGGGCCAAGCTGAAACAAAGAGACGCTTCGCTCGCTCGGTTTATAACATCATAGAAGGAAAAATTGGAGGATTTTTTTGTTACTAGGTGTTTGTTACTTGGTGAGTTTTGGTTGTCAACGGACGATCTTTAAAGCTATTCTCCGCTTCCACTCAATGTCCACTGAGAATTTGTATAAACATAATCAAATTCAAGCTCGAATCTTCACTTATGAATCAATAAAATCGTTTATCTGATATATTCGTCAATTATATTAAATATTAATGTAGGCGGCCACTAAAAAGCTTATAACTCATAAATCCATAGATTCGGCGCAGTTAGTCGGGTAAAATGGCTGCCGACCCTACAGTAGCACAATAGTACACTATAAACTACGAGTAATGTCACTACAATACACTAGTATGCGCAGTATACGCGGAGAAGTCAGATTCTACTCAAAATCTGCCAAGGGTTACCCTCATCTGGCAGAAAATTGTTTAACCGAACGTAATGTTTAACTCTCAGGTGTAGAGCGATGGCTCTTCGCGACAAAAACCTGGTGGTGTCAATTTTAGCGCTGTATGTGGTAATACAAACGTACAAATAAAACAGTTATTCAGTGACCCCCAAATATAATGCTATTCAAATTTAAGATGAATACCTGTACCTACATGACGATGACTTGTCGTATTTTCCCACCTAAAGAAGCAATTACTGGTCAAATTATAAATGTGTCTCATGTATACAGAAATATATGTGTGCACAGCTGTTTCATCTGCCGATTCTCCCTATACCCCATCGCAACAGATGTTTAGAGTGAAAAAAAAATCAACAATAGACATAAGTGGAGTCAGTTACTAAATAATAAAGTTTAACGACACCTTATTAAGGATTTATTTGTAGCTGGCTCGAATTATTCTATAATTTATTACAAATAACTCAAGCAATAAACTTTTTTTAACTCCTAAGCACATTTGTTAAGGGATTTGATTTTAATGATCCGCTATTCAGGTTTTAGTATAGGTACTATAGTGTTTAGGTAAAATATAGGGTAATTTTTAATAGGATTTTTGAGGATTTATATACTTTTCAAGGGGGTTATTATGAAATAGATGTTAGTTTATTGGGATTTGTGCTATTCAGGCCAGGGCAAATATTTGTGTGATAATTCGAATATTTGTGCTTGGGTCATGGTTGTTCTATGTATTTAAGTAGGTAAGTACATCTTTATCTAAATCTTTGGGACTAGATCGATATGTGTGAGAATGTCCGATATTTATTATTAATATTATTCAAAATAATTTCTTCTTCAGAACACTAAAACCCTTATTTTTCTCGTAAAATAAAAAACCCAGTGTTTGACTAGTAAAAGTTACTCCAAAAGTGAATATTATGCAAATATCTTTTTCTTTTACTCAATAAAAAATAAAATTAAGTTGTTTTCAGAATCCTTATAATTCAACAAAACAATCATCGTATGACAACCATGTTCTTATACTCGCTTTTTCACTGCCAAAATGGAAAATTTGTTGTTTTCCATAGGACACCGATTGACATCCTCAAAAAAAACGCCTTAGTTCAGTTTTTTTTTTTCTAAAATCAACTTCTTGAGGGATAAAACTGAAATAAAACCAAAACACTTGGCCTATGTTTTTTTTTTACAGATTGTAAGTAAATCTAAACCCGGTGTCTTGTGGCCCATTGGCCCTAATCGACGCGAAACTTCACATCCTTGATAATTACAGAAGCAATACATTAAAATATGACAGTCGACAAAAAACCGAAACGTGTCCCCGCACTAATTAGGCGTTTGTATCTGACACTTCGGCTAATTTCGTGGTTACGACGACGAAAAAACTGATGGGAAAAAAGTTCAGAATGAATCCGGTACTGATGACTTTAGTTAATGGTGAATATTTTTAATTATAATTCTATTTACGGATATATACAAATGATTTCTATACATTTAAAGCTTATCTTAACCCTATGTTTCCTCTCTCATACAATTGTATAAAAGAAATCCGAAAAAATACTTTTGCACGAATTTCTCATGGTTGTTTTTGGAGTAAAGTATATTAAATTTAGTCTCGTACCATATAATAAATATGGAAACTCAAATACAAGAAGATTAAAAACGAGAAAGGATTGCTCAGTAAAAAAACACTTCCTTATTTTTAAAGAAAGAACTCATATCTATTGTTTTTTCATAAATATTTTTGTACGTTTTGCAACCACTGCATCGCTATATAGGAGCAATTATGTATTACAATTATTACCTTTCCGCCTACAATCTCTTTACATTTTAATACCCGTTTTTAAGCAACCGTATACTAAAGTGTTCATTGAATACTTATTGATATCTTCACCGACTTTGTCCACTAATAGAAATAAGATACACTGTGAAATGACTTTTAATTCTTAGTTCAAGTGTGAAACTGTGAATGGCTTTACAATATCCAGTGCTTTTCGAAATTGCGATTTCTATAACTCTTCAGACACGCTCAAATATTCATTGAACTACCGACTTTTGCTAATAGTCATAAAATACGCTGTAAAATGACTTTTAATTTTATAAAGTGTGTTTATGAATGGGCTTACAATTTCGCCTCGGCTCCGAAGTTTCAATAACCCTTTAAATTCAATAGAAAATCATTAGTCATTACGACGAAAGATATCGAAAGAAGTATCGGCACATTTCAGACTCGCCGACGCCTTTAAACTTGTTAATGGAAAATAGATGTTACTTGGTTGTAATAAGTTACTTTAAGTACAAGGAAATACAATTTCTAAACGAAAATTATATCTTCAAATAATAATTAATCTTCCCCGAACATAATTACATTATTAGCGGATCCTAAGTTGTATTTACTCTCGCATCGCACTTCATTTTACCTCTCTTTAACTCTCGTTCCTATGATTGATGATTTGAGAGAATTAAAGATAAATGATTGCGTTGAAAGCATGTTGCAGCAGCCTGCACAAATGTCAGCCATACTATTTGAGGGAGTCATTCATAAATTATTAATGATTTAGATTTGTGTGTGTTATATCATCAAAGACCGGGATTCGCTTTGTTGTGTGTGTAAAAAAAGGCTTGGGACAGTTTGGGAGCTGTTGGATGTGTGGTAGGTCAGAGGTGTTTAATTTTTAATGAAGGACTTTTTTTATGTAACCTTAAGTTACCGATGCACCCTTTTACTGGGCTTAGGAAGTCCCATCTGTTTATATAAGTTGGAAATAAACATATATTTTTATACTAGCTGCTGGCGCAGTGTTACCTAACCGTTCATCCCGTGGGAACACTAAATTTTTAGGGGTAAAAAGTAGCATATGTGTTAATCCAGAGTGTCAGCAACCTTCATACCGAAATTTATCAATATTGGTTCAGCTGCTTGAGCGTGAAGAAGTAACAAACATACACACAAACGCACTCACAAACTTTCGTCTTTATAATATTAGTGTGATATTGTAAACCAGCACAGAATTAAACATTACCGAAGATTATTTCTACTCTTCTCCACAGCAGAGCCGCCTAATATCTGTCTTTTTAAAAGCTATTATTTTTGGTTTTTACAAGCTAAGTACCTAACTAGTTATATTTTTGTTCGGGTGGAATCTTGCAACTCAATTTTAAGGTAGATATCTTCAACCGATAGAGCTGAAAGTTTGCATACTTACTTTATTTTGATGACAATACAATAATATGGTACCATGGAGCTGGTCTGATGATGGAGCCGGAAGGTGGCACTAAAAACTCTGTAATAGATAAAATAATCCTACCCAGTTTAGGGCATTTAGAATCGTCTCAGTGAGCAAATTGATGGATGTTCAAAGAAAGGTACAGTTGGCTATAAAAGCTTGTCACAAAAATGTTTTTTTTACAGAAACATATTTTGAACATAGGGTCTCGCCGGCAGCTCGCAGACTAAAGCACGGTCATTCTACACTCTTGGTAGGCTTGGTAGCATGGTAGCGATAGCGATACTGTTGGTAGACCGGCCTAGACTTAGAGGGCCAGGGCCCCTAGGCATTCGGCCCTCCCCTATCTCGATAAGGGAGAAATAAGGAGAAAAAGAGGAGGAGGAGGAGGAGTTGATGCAAGTCCTGCTTCGGGGACTAGGACCCCTAGAGTGGTTGGACTAATGGTAAATACGGCACTGGTGGTAGAGAAACCTGACGATGCACACCTTATCCAGGAGTATTCGATAAGTTAATAATTATTAAAAGCATGTCCCCATAGAAATAATAGACATTCTGAACAAAATACATTATAGTAATAAAGGCTTAACTTCTAAATCCAATCAATGGCAAGCTGTCAAATAAACTGCACAAACATTACATCATAGCCAATAACGCCGACCATTTATAAATGTTATGCGAAGCATATGAAAGCGCATGTCACCCTAAAAAGTAGCATTACGACACAAAAAGACTTATGACAATATGAAAAACGCGGCGTTTACGCCGTTTTGCGAAATGAGGGCTTAACAGGGGTGGTCGGTATTAAATTCGATATTTTTCCATATGATTGTGCGGATGCTGGGGTCGGGAACAGGGACGGTGTCATGCAATATAAGACAAGCCATAATCTGTAGTATAAAATAACAGTTCATTTTTCGCATGAGTTACCTTGAAAAATCGTATTTTTAAACTCAATTGTTTTTTAGCTAATGTTGGGAGACACCTCATTGTTGTAAAACACCTCAGATTCCAGTACATGTATGTTTTATTACATTACAAGTCTTATTGTTGTCTCATTAATATTTTTTTTCTCATTACACTTCATATTTCGAATGAGATTTTATTTAGAAGTGAAATTAATTTATCATCTTAGGATCAGGTGGACTCGTGTCAGGCTGTCTGATATTTATTTATACCGGAATCGGAAGGAGGCTAATTAGAACTCAAGGCGCTATATAGTAATTCACAAATTAAAGGTAAGCCCTAATATAGGTTAGGTATATTCACACCGCAATAGTTGGATCAAATGTCTTCTATCTAGAAACTTGTAATGTTCCTAATATTTAAATGGTAAAAAAATCGGGCTTAAAACATTTTTTTTGCTTAACCTTTCGTATGTGGAATCAAATTTTTCCAATCAAATCAAAAACTTTGGAATGTAAAAAGGTTCTAATGGTTTGTCAGGGTCCTTATCAAACACAGATGGAAGGTTAATACTAAATAATCCCTTAGTGGAACCCAATAGCGTTTGCTTACGTTACTAAATCACTTGGCTATCTTCCGCATACCGTGACCACAGTAGGGTTGTGCTTAATGCCGCTAATCCGGCAAACCGGAGGGGCTGTGCGGTTAGTTGCGCGGAAATAAACGATACTCACTCTAATCAGTTTATTTTATAATAATAATTCTTCTCTGTGCACTAACCACCGGCAGCTTATCTGGCTTAGCTGCCGGCGTCATTCTAGGTTAGGTTTTTATAATGTGTCTATATTTTCCCCTTTTTAATTGTGTTTTATATACATCTATTATAAAATTAAAATTTAATCTGTTTATTTCACTATAAGTCTACTACAAACTTCTGCTTAGACGCTAATCTTAGGTTTAAAGATTTTATCGAATCTAATTATATTAAATTTATTAAATATAAATTGTTACAATACGAATGAGAAAAAAACTAGTCAGGAAGGCTGTTAGTTAACATTGTTTTATATATGCTCACCACTTGCTTTACAGTTTTGTTATTCATGGAGTCATATGGGAATCTATTCAAAGCTTGCGGCAGTGCATGCGTCCACACTCTTCTACCGTAATTGTTATTACTTGATGGTATTATATAAATAGATACGTGAATAATAATAATATATTATAGTACTTTTCGGAAGCTGTAGCAGTTCTTTTACATTAGCACACAACATTATGAAAACTTCCACCGTCACTTGAAAAAAAAACCGAGTAAAGGTTTTTTGAATTTATAATTTCTGTTACAACTAGTTTTTTCGGTGGTTTTCAAGGGTGGGCTTATTTGAAAACCTCGATCGGTTCCTATGTTGGAAGGTGAAATGGTGAGAAAACAGTAAACCACCAGAATATTGTCGATTCAATTAACGACGCTGTGGTAGTGCAGTTGTCTACTGAGCCGACGGTCTGGGTTCCAATCCCGACAACGTCAAATAATAAATATTAAATAAATAAATAAATAAATATTAAGGGACAATCATATACAAATCGACCTAGTCCCAAACTAAGCAAAGCTTGTACTATGGGTACTAGACGACGATATACATAATATATAAATACATATATAGATAACATCCATGACCCAAGAACAAATATTTGCACAAATATTTGCCCCGGCCGGGATTCGAACCCGGGACCGCCGACTCAGTAGGCAGGTGTCTACAAACCGAGCCAAACGCGTCGTCGATATAAGTCAAGAACTCGAATATTTGTTCCCGGGTCATCGATGTTTTCTATTTATCAATATATATAAGAATGCATATCGTCGTCTAGTGCCCATGACACAAGCTTACTTTGAAACTAGGTTAATTTATGTGAGGTTGTCCGATATTTATAAAAACATATATGACGACGCGTTTGGCTCGGTTGGTAGACACCTGCCTACTGAGTCGGCGGTCCCGGGTTCGAATCCCGGCCGGGGCAAATATTTGTGCAAATATTTGTTCTTGGGTCATGGATGTTATCTATGTATGTATTTATATATTATGTATATCGTCGTCTAGTACCCATTGTACAAGCTTTGCTTAGTTTGGGACTAGGTCGATTTGTGTAAGATTTTCCCTTAATATTTATTTATTATATGTATATATGAGTCCGAGTCTAGATCTCTAGAAACTACCTCTTAGACGCGCGACAAATACTACCAGTTACTTTCCTTTCAATACCGTGCGAGCTAGACAGGTGATGCTGACTCGCGAGACAAAAGAAGTCGCGGCAACCAAACAATAATAACAGGCAGCCAACCTGGAGGTATCCTAACCCCATAAAAACTAACAAAACACGTCCAAATTTAAATATGGCGGTTCAATAAATTCACAGTCCAAAGTAATTGTCGAATCATTCACTAAACATTACTCGACAACGCACTTCAATACTATAAAGTCACCCAATCTTCACACTTGCTTCGACATACGTCCTTCTGGCTCTAACTCGTCGATATTGAAGTGCGTTGATTATAAAAGTTAATAAATACACAATCACAGACCCCTATACCTTTACCGCGGCGTAAAAAGTCATAAGTACGACCAAATTGAATGGTACTTACGTCCTTTTTGTAAACAACGTTGTTATTGAGCCATGAGGGTGCTAAAGTGGTCTATTATGGTAGTAATGCGTTTAAACGAATCACGAAACGATTTGATGTCGAACAGTTAAGTCGAGGGGTTGACTTTAAAACTGCTGTTTTGTGACTAGCTGGTAGTTTACTGTGACTAATGCGATGAAACGGCCTTTTGAAGTTAGTGAACAAAAAAACAGTAAAAGTCGTACGTTAAGTACTGAATAAAAGCTTGAAAAACTTAAGATATACGAGTTTTTAGTGTTAATGCAATAACTAAGCATTTATTTTGCCTTAAGTCAGCCATTTGTACTTTTGTGTATTGTGCAAGTCCATTGTGTAAAAGACCGTGAAGCACCCTTTTTGAAGTAGGTTGAAAATATGGTCAACTCGGTTGTTCAGTCGTCAAAACAATGCATATAGAACTTAGTTTATGAAACTGTTACATAATGAGATGTCTTAAAACACGAGTGTGGTACCGTGGTTTTTTGAAACGAGCGTATGTAAGTACATTATAAATAGCATACCTTATCTAAACACATATGTAACATATCCATCAAAATATCATAGATTTTATTTTTTGCAGATGTGGAGTACTCTGCACTACCAGTAACTCCCACGGAGCGAGGGAACGAATGACACGGCGACAACATCATATCTCGTATCTCGTAATGATATGAAATAGCATTACTGACTTTTCTCGTCCATGCCCTGCCGTCGTTGCATAATAATGTAGCTGACCTATAATTATCTGACCTTGTTATACTAATTTAACAATATGGTGTAGCTAAAGTTTAAACCTTATCATTAGTCATAATGCGAACACGTACACCAGTAAAATAATACAATAATTATATGTCGCAATTAAATTTATAATTGCCACATAGGTATTGGAATTAAATATTTTATTCGAGCGGTTTTCCTGTTTTCGACAAGGCGTATATTCCTTCTGATATTAATAATTAATATAAATATATTTTATATTTAACACATGCCGTTTATAATTAAAAATTATAAGGTGTGGAGTAGTATGTAAGTGCAGCTTATGTAAAAAACATTTACTTAGTCTGTAGAGTTTAGAGTTTAGTGTTAGTTTTTGGGTAAATCCTGGGCAGAGTAAAAATTCCATCATTAACAAGATTAAGAGACATATAATCTCTTAATACACCTACAGATATATGGTTAATTTTCTACTCTGCACCCACTTGAAGCATCTCTTTTTAGTCGTATAGTAGACTGGTGGATAATAATGCTATTTGGCATTAAAGTTTAAATAAATATATCTATACATAGAACCTAGGTACTATAAGTATATACATAACAGTGAAGATCTAACCAAGTATAGCACACAGGCTGTTTTTAGCGCTTATACAGCCCTTACACAGCTTTAAAGCCTGACCAGAAATGTATGAGGATTGTCAAAAGGGCGCTATTTATAACATTTATATGGCAACAATTTTGCAACCAATCGCAACCGCACTATAAATAATGACATATTAGTTTAAATACCTGTCAGTTCCTATGGAAACCTCTTAATATCATTTAATGGCCTATATGTCGACATTGGCGAAATACATCTGCTAACCCAGCAAGAAGTGAAAGCCACAAAAGGAAAAAAAACATTTAATGGAATGCACTCTTTTCCTGACTGTTTTTCGTGTAGTAGGTACACACGTGTATATACTCGTACACTTTATTTATTATACAACGTTCACGACTGTGATGGTATTCGGTATTTTCTTTGGATATTTAAAAAAAAATGTCTTTTACACGTTGACAAACCATCATAAAATCATTGTCAGTGTAAGAAATTAGTTCCAGTGAAATTCCGCAATATGGCGCATCCTCATATATTGCTGGTCAGGCTTTAATAAACCTAATAAAGGCTGTATTAACTATTATGTAGCCTGTGTGCTCAACAAGCAAAGACAAAATAAATTGCGACCATACTTACGTAGTCCACACCGGGACTCGGACCCGGTATCTTTGGATTGCCAGTCTTAACCTTTCAACCAGAAATGCACGTACGCTTTCAATTTCTCCATCAGTTTTGATTTCTGTACCGTTAAACTACCCAAATATTATAATAGTCCAGTTCACACAACTATGGTCCAATTTAATCCGAGTATTACTCGTTAATTTATGAAAATTATAACGATTTAACTCTAAAGTGAACAACATAATTAAACAAACATAAATAAAAACGTATAAAATCACTGATAGAATATGGATTTTGATAAAAATAAACAAGTTTTGTTTTGGACCATATTTGGATGATTGGACTATAGTTGGGCAGTTTTACGGTACCTACTTATTTTATTTTTCTGTCCATCTCATAGGCGCATTCATTCATCATTTTCCCCGTGGCCTAACCTTCAAATTTGTCCAGAAAGGGTCCTAACGCAAATGATTTTGATATTAGTTAAGTTCCTTTTGAGCGCCAAAGACGGAAAATCATTATATGCGTTAAGCGTTACAGAATAAAAAGGTTATTATTTATTAATATTATATGTCTATACTCTGTCGAATTCTACCCAAATAATAGTATGTGGGACCGATATGACTTAAATATTTAGGTAGGTACGGAAAATCGTTAACTATTTAACTCCCTGTTATCGTTTAAAAAAAGCAATACACGGGTTATAGATTCCTGTTTCCGCCATATAATTGGCTTTTGTAAAATAATTATAGTATGCTCTTATCGCATTGTGTTGTATCGTATATGGTCGTAAAATGAATTAACTAGGTTAGTTAATTGGAATTAATTGAAAACACGTGGCCATTTTAATGATGTTGTATTCTGGTTAATTTTCAGTTGGCAAGGTACCTAAGCTTAGTTTGTTAGGCAATTTTTGACTATCAAAAAGGTGATACAGCTGCCGGCAAACTTCTTGAGCATGACCTTGACTGCGCAGTAGCCGATTTACGTACAAATGTAGTACATGCGCAGATCCGCCATTTTTGTTCTAAAAGTTTGCCGGCAACTATAAACATATCTGTCTATAGAAATCCAGCAGATCTAGCATATCTTGCCGTGACTTCGCTTGTCGCGCGACTCAGCATCATCCGTCTTGCTCGCACGGTAAATTACTTATCGTCTCCAAATATTTATAACAAATCCTTTTTCGTTTTAATGCAGGCTTTTAGCATTGAATAAATACTCCAAATTGGGCTTAACTTTCTTGTTTTCGATATCTCTATAAAGTAAGACAACAGTATGTATTCTCTACAGAACAAATTTACGTTGTTTACGTGAATTGAGAAAATTTCCAACTTTTTAATTATTATTTTTTTCTAGGGTGCGTTCAGAAATTACACTCTTATGTTTTAACTTCTATAACAAATAAATATTAAAATTTGTGTTGCATTTAATATATTTACTAGTCAAAATATGTAAATGAAACTGAAATACTTACTATTAATATATATATAAACATATTCAACATAAAATAAAGTGTAGAAAAAATAAAAACTTAAAAATCTGAAACCACAAACCAGGTTTCTGGACGTGATATTGTAGGTGTATTTTTTTTTAAAAGAAGTATTCAAACGTACATATGATTTTATTAGCCCTTTTTATCGCCCTTTATTAGCGTGCGTTGATTGGTTATTCGAAGATTTATCGACTGATGAAATCAGTCGCGCGTTGAAGGAGTCTTAAATATAAAAAAGTTACATGCACCACAGAGAATCAAAATCGTCGTGTTCGAAATTCAAATGACTTTTGCACGCTAGCGGATAAAATAGACTTTTGCACGCAGATTTCGCCCTATAAACGGAGGTTTTCCGAGCGAGTGAGGTGAAAAAATAATTTCCATTTATCAATTTCCTATCTCCCGTCTTCGTCAAAACCAAACTCAATTTCAAAATTCAAAATTAGAACTGTCCCACACCGTATCGCCCCATATCACATCAAGCGAGCGAACGAATGAGTGAATGGATGAGTGAATGATTGTTTAATGTACCAGAAGTGAGCAAATTCGTTTTTAAACGGCTATCAGCCGGTCATTAAAACGAGCGTGAATGGCACGCACATTTGGAAACGGAATGCTCTCTTATGGGTGTCATTTTAAGTGTAGGGTGACCATGACTAAGTTTTATTCGTATTCTCTGTTGCAAAGAAGTAAATATCAGTGGATTGTACACACGACCTAGACCTTAACTAAACAAATCTTGCACTATACTCTTACTAGACGATGATACATTGGTTATTTTGATAAATATATCGACGTTTTTCCAGCGCGTTCCTTTATTGTCCCCCTGACCCTAGTGTGGTTTACCACAGCTTTTGCCGCTCATGAATTGGAATGATAAGAAAAAATAAGAAATATAAGAATATTCTATTCGATAATGCCAGATACGACGTTTTTGCATGTTATGAAATATAATTTAATAGTTACCCACAAAATCTTAATTTGTATAACTTACCGCTAATCGGTTACCGTTACCTTGCCTAAATAATAAACTTATTTAAAAAAATATTGAAGTGAAATTAAAATCGTGGTCACCCTACATCAGGAGTATATTAAACACTCTCAATAATAGCCCAGTACACAATAGCGGCTCAAAGCGAAGTCAAACGGGTGTTGTTTGGACATCTGGGTCCCGCCGCCGATCCCAAAACGAGGGCACCCTATCTTTTCGCAAGTCATTCCGTTTAAGAATGCGGTTGGAACTGTCAAAGTCATTCATTCATATCGGTCATTCATTCTAAGTTTGAAACTTATTAGGTGATTTGCTCAACGTCACTGTGAGTCAATGGAGAATGCTCGATTTAAAATCGTGAAATGTATTCTTGTGGTTTACAAAAATTGAGTTTTTTTATCAATCATAAATTATCTGCTGCTATTAAGTAGAAAATATTTTTGTTACTTTGACATTTAATTGAGACTAGAACAACTTTTGTTTTTCTCCGTTTGATTCAAAACCTATCATAATAAATCCGATCAATAAGATTTTTTCATAATTATTACGTAAATACAAAACAGAATCCCTAAATCAAATAATACAAAAGTTTATTAACAAGAGAAATTAAAATACCACTTCTCATTTAAAAAACACGGCAATGTAGGTATCACATTACATTCTAAAATACGAGGTTTGAACAAGTAACAATCATGTGATCACTAACACTCCGATATATAGAGCAACCAGCAGTTCATGACCCTCCGATAGGTATATTCTCATCCCTATATTCCATATAGCATGTATCACATTAACGGGGAGAGATAGCTCAAGATATAACGGTTTTGGAAACTCCACAGTTATAGTGCCTTTCCATTGACGCGAAAATAGGCTTCGAAAAGGAACGAATCGTGAGTTAACCAACCAATCAATCAATAATTGACTAACCGTAGCACAATGCGCGTAAATTTATCGCGAAGATCGGCTACATAAGCCAAATTGGGGCGAATGAGCGCCAAATAAGTTAGGAGTGGAAGTGGTCGCCATGACCGAAATCGGTCGGAGCCGACTGACTTAATGGTCGTAAAAAGATTCTGGATGGATTTTAACCTTCGCGGGCCCCTCCAGCTTCAAATAAAAGACGCAGCTCAGCACTGCATCAGTACTGCGTTTTACTTTTCACAGTTCTTTTCCACCCATCTTCACCCAGCGCTGCGTCGGTGAGAACGCACCCTTAGTAACTCAACATAATGGTTACTCATTGACTCTTATACTTTGACAATATCGCTGTTCGATTGAACTTTATATGGCTCTATACAAGGTCGATTGTGATGTGACGATATTGAGTAGGGAATTAGGGATGAAGATTCTGTAATTAAGCTGCTGTTAAGAGGCCTCGGAAATGTTTTAATGATTAAAATTAAAGTTTTCACGAACTCGTAATCGTCGGCCAACAAATTGAACTAAATATCTATTTATTTACAAATAAATAATACACTTATATTAAAGACATAATACACTGAAAGAAAACTGTTGTTATTTTCGACTGCACGCAGTGAAAGCACGAAAAAGCTATGTTACTTTCTAGAACTCAGGGAAAAGTATTATCCTCTTCAAAAAGTTCATTGTAATTATCAATTTATTTCTCATCATATGAAAAAATAAATAAAAGGAATAAGGCCTCTTAACTGATGGGTAATTTAGGAGTACATAAAGTACATAATAGAGCCCTTAAACATCGCTTAATGAGGTGGAAACGGGGACGCAGTTAATGTTCGCGATGGCTGTACGGTGGATGTTTAATTTTATTGGGTGATTTAGGATTCGATTAATATTAAGAGCTTGTTAAATAGGCTGTTAGTGGGTGAATGTATCGGGCGGCAGTTAAATAAATAAATATACTTATGTGAAAGGACAATCTTACACAAATCGACCTAGTCCCAAACTAAGCAAAGCTTGTACTATGAGGACGATATACAATTATATATAAACACATATACACGATGATTTTTAATCGGTGATCAGGAGTAGAAAAATATTGATATTTAGCTAAAATTCAACTTAATACGCGAGGTCCCGCCCAATTACCTCACTGTTAAATTAATTAAAAGTTAAAACATAATTAAAACTAATAACCACTAGATACATGGTCATCCTACATAAATTATTGAAGTACGATACCTACATCCAGTGTCATCGCTTTGGCGGGAAATTTTACGAAATTTTCTACGACTTTGTTTATGTAATGACAAGTTATTTATTACTCATAAATTGTCATTCCCATTAAATTATTAGAGGTTGTAATTGTAAGCACACCGATAAAGATTAGTTCGGTATACCTCAATGGGTGACAAGGAATTTAAGACAACATTGGTTTCAATCATTGCATTGGTTTATTATTCTAAAATGTATGTACGCCTGAAAAGGTAGGGTTTCGTGATACGATGTATTAAGCAATGATGACTGCAAATGTTACCCGATTTCCCACATGCATTAAATAAATCATTTCATTTCAAATCATTTCATTTCATTTCAAAATAAAAATTATCATAGAAAAATAAAAGTTTGTTTTCATGTAATTACGACTTCAACGTGACCGCCATCAATTACTGAGTTAGTAAAGTTGGTACCTGATCACCGATTAAAAATCATCGTGTATAGATAACATCACCCAGAAACAAAATATTCGAGTTCATCACACAGATATTATTATTATTACATAAGGACGGCCGCTGGTTCCGTTGAGTTCTTGAGTAGCGACCACTCCAGAGGTGCCGGGTTCGGTTCCCGGTCTCTTCGATCAGATTACGCATTTCGATTTTTCATGGTTTCATCAGTGGTTTAATTAAAATTGTGGTGTGTACCCACCCACACCGGCAAAAGAGACATTACATGTTTTATAAATATATAATAATAGTTGTGCCCCGCGGTGTTACCCGCTCATCCCACGGGAACACTAAATTTATTCGGGATGAAAAGTATCCTATGTCCTTTCCCGGGTCTCAGACTATCTCCATACCAAATTTCATCTAAGTCGGTTCAGCGGTTTAAGCGTGAAGAGGTAACAGACAGACAGACAGACAGACACACTTTCGCATTTATAATATTAGTATGGATTAGTATGGATATGGATGTGAACTGCCAGTAAGGCAGTAACGCTATTCATACAGTTCTGAGAGTTTATATTGATTTATTGATAAATGTTAACTTCAGGGTTCGTTAAAATAAAAAAGGTGAAATAAAATGTCGTTGTTCTCAACAAGTTGTCTTTGGTTTAAAAGCGGCAAACCGACAAAAAAGACACCGACACGACCACCGCTAAATATTTCGCTAAAAACTCGTGCGAGTCAAATCTACGAGACAACTTAACACTAAATACACGAGCGACTCGGCAAACATCGGCTTGTAAGTAAAAATAAACCCGCTTGTTAAACTGAAGCTTGGATCCCTCGTGCAAACATCCTAACACAACCAAACACCAGTCCCACTTAAGCACATCACTTAACCGAACCACTCTCAACAGACGCGCCTCGTCCTAAGCTACTACACACTCTTATTTTCCACAGCAATCAGATTTGCCTCTAGTTCAAAGTATTTACCATTCAATTTAGAGCTCTGTGTAAAATCTACTTAGGTTGTTCTTTGTAGAGGAGATAATACACGATTGGTTTTGGAACGCCGCATGCAAAACGGAACGTACTAACCGAAAGAGATCATTCGTATCCGGACGCATTATATCCCCAGCAAATATTAACTGAACAAAGAACGTAACGATTTTTGAATATAGAATAGGTTTTGTAACGTTCGAATTGCAAATAACGGGGGCGCCACCGGCTTTATGGATTATGGCTCAACGGTGTTTGTTTAAAAATGGAACGCTGTGATATTTTCACATTAGCACCTTTGACTGCTGCGCTTTTAAGGAGGCAGGCGACTTGTGTGGTCCGAAGTGTCGATGTTTGGTTTCGGAACGATAATGTTCGTTAATCAACCGTGGACAAAAACAGTATGGACATGCGTATGGGTACTAAATAACTGATCAAAAGGTTTTAGGATCTTAACCTAGAAAGTAAGTTTCATTCGCTTTTTGCATCACCTATACTCACTAGGTACTCTAGGTAGGTATGGGATTTTTTTGCATCAAGTTCACTAACCCAAAGGCTATCTGGAACAGGAACAGACCGCCTTTTGTCTACGGTTTTTATTTCTTTTTGTATTTGTTTTCTCATGTAGGTACATATATGTTTTTGGAGTGCAATAAAGCGTGTTTGTATTTTATTGTACTGTACTGTAAGTTTCTAACTACAAACGTTTCGCTCGCGTTGACGTTTCCATTTACCCATTTACTGTATTTAAATAGCATTGTATTAAACGGGTTCGATATGTTTATTTTTTTGCGTTAAAATCAATCCTACACTAGAGTATATATACCTTATGATGGTTCTGAACTGAAAGTACAGTCCATAAACAATATACCGTCGGTACACTCGAAGCAGTTTGAGTAACAGCTGTTAACCAACTCGATAATTTTATAGTGAGTTTGGGAAAGCGGCGGGTCCCACGCAGCCTTATCGAGTAATTAAACTCGCTAATGATATTGTGTTTGTTCTATTTATCCGGGGCCTTCCGTAACATACACATTTATTTACTACTAGCTGCGGCCCGCGGTGCTACCTGCGGCTCTACACTAGTCTACACGTTCTGCATGTTTCGAGATAAAAAAGTATCTTAATCACTGGATTAAGATACTTTTTTAGACACGCCCACATAAAACCAAGCTAGTCGTACTGACGACTAAGGAACGACTAAGAGTCGCGTGTCACAGTGATGTTTAACTGTGACACGGAACTGTTTGTCGCGCCACAAATATTTCCCACAGGACAACTTTACGAGTTAGTATCAAAAAAACATCGAAATCCTCATAGATATGACGATAATTGAGGAGTTCCTTTGTTTCAAAATAACCTCCTTTTTTTAGGAAATCGGTTAAAAATTAAGGCTGTCTCACTTGTCTGAGTGAGTGAGTTGATCTGTTCCGTTGCTGCGTTAAAGAAGTAATATGTCACAACTCAAATGACACACAGTGACACCACGCGAAGCATCTTTCCTTCGATCTAATCTTTACTAATAAAGAATTGTACAACATATTTTCATACATTCAGTTCAATAAGTTAATAACATGAACACCTGGTTCCCAGATATTCGTAAAGAAGATCCACATTTATGACATCTATTAAGTATGGTTTTTAACATCTAAAATCAGGTTTCGCTATAACTAATGTCCCATAAATAGCCCAAACAAAGGTTAACAAGAGAATAGAGATTTAAGCTCAAATCGATTATAAACGCGTGCTCAAGACACGTGCAAAAACGGTCTTTGTGATACACCTTTTGACTCTCAACAGAAACGAACGAAAAAACGACAATAAACAACAATAAAATTATAACAACAAAGACAACACTACGTCCCATAAAAAGGACAGCGGGGTTACGTCGAACTAGTAAGCTTGAAAATCGCTCACGTTTAAATTTCGAAGGTGTACCTTTTCCGTTGTAAAGTCAATCGAATATGATATCTTAACTTGAATTTTTAGATAACATTAGTGGCCGCTGAATGCTTGTATGGCATTGAATGGCACCCAAGAGCAGAAAACGGGTGATTTCTGAATGGATGACGTTTCTAAGATGCTCCCTTGTTGATAATACGCGACTAATCTAATTATTTATGGCATCAAATCGTAATAATCGGTCGGAGCATCTGTTGAGAGCTTTGGGAAAAAATGTCAAAGGGTTTTTTGGCGGTGTTTTTTGTATTCACTAAAGATTTGATGGTTGAAAAAGTGTGAAGAATTTATTTAACAAAAAATCTCGGTACTTCAACTCTGTAATCTGAGGAAAATCTACCTCTACAAGTACTATCATTATCTCTAAAATTGGAAGAGTAATGTTATGATGCTTTAGCATGATACGAGGAGATGTTACCAACTTGACCGTTAAAATTTCATCTTTGTAACTTACGTGTTCGTGTTTTGTCGTCTTATGTTAGTTGCCTGTGCAATGAAGTCGTTGTATATTTATTTATATATAAGCAAACAAAAACTATAACTCTGTGAGCTGTTGATCTCATGCGTTTGTTTCTAAATTGCAGAAATTTGTAATTTGTGATGTTTTCAACCCCCATATCACCAACATTTTGTAAATTTTCGAAATAGTAGATCGACAAGAACCCGCTCAAAAAATTTGTCCAACGAAATTATTTTTGTCCAAGCTAAAACAGAGACGCTTCGCTCCTTCAGTCAAGGGAGCGAACCGCTCGGTCTATTATCAAAACATAAAACTTGCCAAAACGGATAAATCATATCATAGATAAAACTTACTTAATTCAACAACAACAAGAGTGCAACCACGGGTAAGTACTAGTATTCTCCAATCAAAGTAAGTTTCGGGCTATATGTAAATACATATCTCAAAACAATACCGAAATCCAGGAAAAGTGCACTGAGAACGAATAAATAGGAAGGTGTAGGAACAATGGCGGAATATTAAGGCAAAATGTTTTTACGATGACAGCGGGCGACGCACGTTTTATTAGTTCGCCGCTTTCTGCCGTGTACAGGGTGCCCGGAAAAGTTGAGCAATAAAAATATAAAAAAATACAGTCAAACATAGACCTCCTTTTCTTTACAATTTAAACGGATTATTTCGCGTATATTAATAATAATCCGTTTAAATTGTTTTATTTAAGTTAGACCTCCTTTTTTGAAGTCAGGGGAAAAAGAGGCCCAGGGATTCAATTTGATGACACTGACAAATATTTATTAATGCAGCGGGAAAAGCAAAAATGGATGCTTATAGATACCTATTATGAAATCGAGATATTGTTACAATCGCAAAACTACGCCGAATTAGCGCTCACAGTTCCAAAAATCAATAGGATACTAGTGGGAAGTAAAAGTGGGTTATAATTTCGTCCGCGCGAAGTAACGGGTCCCTTTGGGTACCTTTTACCTCCTGTATACTGGGTGTGGCCTGTAAAAGAGCGATAAATTAAAGCATAGACATCTATTTACACAATACGTTATTACTAGTGTCTCTGTGCGCTATAAATAGACCTCGCGATAATTTTTCGAAATGGCTGAAATATTATGTTTTTACGTTTTCAACCCCCATAACTTCACCAACTTGAAAGATATCGAAAAACTGTCCGGACAAAAAAAATCTACATAATTATTGAACCTGCTCACAAATTTTCACGAGCATCGATAGAAAAATGCTGCCTGTGGGCAAGAACAGGCGGAAATTCGGACAAAAAGACATCTGAACATCCAAACATCCGGACACACGAAAGAATTTGTGGCCAAACAGAAACGGTGACGCTTCGCTCCCTCGGTAAAGTATAAAATTGGAAGAACAAACAAAAAAGCTTATTAACTATCTAATTATAGCTGCGCCACGTGAAGTTACCCGCTTATCCCGCGGCAACACTAAATTTTTTCGAGATAAAAAGTAGTCTGTGTGTTAATCCAGGGTGTCAGCTACATTCATACCAAAGTTTATAAAAATTGGTGTAGCCGTTTGAGCGTGAAGTAACAAACATACACATAAACACACTGACAAACTTTCGCCTTTATAATATTAGTCTGATTATTCTACCCGTTCCAAACACGAACACCCTATACCCGCCTGAAAAAACTCGGTAACTGAAAACTCATTTCGCGCGAAGTAATGGCCGCCGTCCCCACTTAGGGCAGTTATATCATCCCCACTTTTTAATAAAAAATCCCTCATCTCCGCTAAATTGTCCGCTCCACTCGGAATATGAAAGTCGTTATTTAAAAAGATCGCTTATTTCCAGTATAAATTTGAGTTAAGTCCTTTTCTTACGAGGGCCCTCGAGTATCTTCAGTTTATGGCGGGATTTCACAATTTACTTCTAGCTCTTAATGTGGGGTCGTAATTAAAAAGGATAATTAATGGCCATTTTTATTGCGTTAGCTTTGTAATTTGCATTGCGTTTTGGGTGTGGTTTTGGGTAATATCTTGTTAGTATATAATAATGTATACAGTTTAAAAGTGGTAGTGCGGGCTGCCAAGCATATTGTGTTAGGGCCTATGGTCACGTACCTATGTCGCTCTCGTATTGGCTAATGCTGCCATCTGTCATCTTCTGTCATGATTTCTTTCTTTCGTGGATTACATATATTATAGGCTCTAAAAGTGTCTGATAGATTAGTTAAGTAAAAATAATTGTTTCACAGATATTTTTTTCAAAATCTCTAGTATTCACCCCCAAATAGTCTAATTTGGAGGTCCCTTAGTCGAATAAACATAGAAGAATTTTCGTTTTTTTCACATCATGTGAAATTGCAAATTTCTGGGCGGCATTTTCAGTGGATTTTGGTGAACGGGTAACTGAATGATCCACATGCTTCAAGGCTTATTTTTACCCGACTACGATACAATAAGACGAATTTGTGATTTTTCTTCTCCGCGTGGACCGAGGAGAATATTTAAGTTGTTGCTGATGGGTAGCAGTAAAATTAGTGCAGTTAATAAGTAGGTAATAAATGTAAGTAATTTATAAGTGGTAGCACACGAAAATGTTTGTGAGCGCTTTATCCGCCAAAAAACTGTCCTTAGTTTGGCGGAATATAAATGTTTTACATACCACATAAGTTTTTTTATGATAAATAAAAGTACCTACCTACCTATCAACATTTTACATTGTTCGCATATATTGGCTTCATAACAATTAATAGTTACGATAAGTTCAGGAAAATATATTTGCTTATTTGGTGTAAATATGTCATCCTGTGGAAATCCCACCGATAATCAATAATAAACAAGCAATTCTCTGAAAATAAGGTAATAATATACTTAATTTATGAAAATGTCCTATTGTGTCATGTTAGGTATAGATAGCTAGGCTATTGTTTTTTACTAAAATATATAGTCGCTAATGTTCTCTTTGGTTTCCTGGATTATCGCTCATATAAATAAGTGAAATAATTGAAACTGGGTTATCCACAGGAAATCCGCAAGAGAACTAAGGTAAATAATTACAAAAATATTTAAGGAAATCGAATTTTGTTTTATTTAAACTAACTGATATTTTAACGTAAAGTTCCGATCACATGCACAGGTCCATGCCTAAGCAAACGAGGGGTTTACACTGTCACTATCAACGCCCTTACATAAAATTAATGAGAACATCTAATACATTAACGGCTAAGACGCATTATCCAAATATCCACCCTGTAATCCATACTTAACATTATCAATGCGAGAGTATTCTGTTCCTTCGCTTCAACCGCTGAACCAAGTTACATGAAATTTGGTATGGAAATGGAGATACATAGTTCGAGTTCAGGGGAATGACATAAGATGTTTCGATCACGGAAATCATCCCTTTAAACTTTAGGGGTTGAAATTTACTATAGAAGTAGGTACGTTAAACTGTTGGTTTTAGTAAAATAGAAATGTTTGCAATTCAATTTTGTTTGGGCGATTTATCAATCCCTTGTGGCGATGAAATAATTCTACGCAGATGTAGTCACGGGCTGTGGCTAGTTTTTCATAAATATCCTTGACGGGATTGGGCTGATGGTTGCTTTTAAGTGTACTATGGCCATTTTGTCCAATGTCAATCCATGACAAATTTAAAAGATATATATATGTATCTTCAGAACCTACGCTTGAATTCCCTATTTTACAGAGCCCAGCGGGCCCATAATGGAGGTTTTTATCACACGATAAATAGGTATAAGTGACCAAGCATCCGTCGCGTATTGATAAAACACAACCATCATAGATTTAAAATGTACATAATGTTATAGAGAAGCATTCAATGTCTTAAAACATTTAGTAAACACAAAATAGTGGCGGCTTTTCGCTCGCCTCGGGCGACACTGGCCCCTAAAAGGCGTTTGTTTAACCAGTTCTAGGTTGCCTAGAGCACCACGCACTCACATACCTAATGAATTTCACGCCCAGGACGCCTGTATGGAAAAAGCCGGACCTGACGCGAAACTTCAAACTGAAAAACATTCCAGAAACGTCATTAACGTCGATTGCTAACGAAAAACGTCAAATCCCCTTGTCGTATAAACAGCGATTCCATAATAAACCCCTGCAGGATTGCCTATCGTTACGTACTCTTTCAATTAAAGCCGTGGTAATCCCTCAGTGCGATTAAATTACAGTAATTGGCTAAAGGGGACCCTTCCATAAAAGTAAATCACCATCCTTACTCCTTTGGAAAAACGTCGAGTTTCGCTTGAGCGGTTGATGATCCTTTTATTAATATTTGCGATTTGATAAGGGAATATTTTGCGAATCCCCCAATTTGACCAGATTGGACTGTGTTATATGGGCATAGAGTTTGTTTAAGCTTGATAGTGTGTTGGGGCATTATAGAATAATGCATAAAGAGATGGTAGATATTGGTGTAATGCGATTAACTCGGTGTTAAGTGACATGGCGCTAACGATTTGATTTGGGAGATTTAATTTCGTGATGGGACTGAGATGTCGGATGTGTTTGTTTTGGAGCTTGTTTGATCATGTGATTCATCAGTTCAATACATAAAGATAATTCACTTATTTATTTACAGTCTTAGAGGTAATATTTTCTTCGGTTTCCGCGACTGTCTCACATTTAAATAAAACAATTTAAATGGATTATATCGCGTAATATTGATTATTTTGAGCCTCCCTGACGTTCCGGTTAGCTTGTGTTGTGTTACCGTTGTCAAAGGTATTTGTGTTTTTCTCAGTGAACCTTTGGCAACGGTATAATAACTGGAAAGCTACCGAAACGTCGGGGAGGCTCAAAATTATTAATATACGCGATAGTCTTAGGGTATGTTAGCGCATTAAAAGTTAGTTTTCTTCTAGATCTCATCAATTTATTGCTAACCACCGACGAAAAAATAATTGTTATTGATACTTATACAATTCAGATAACGTAGAGATTTTAATAGAGTGGTTATAATTGAATTATGGAGAAAGATAAATAACAATAAGTACATATCAGATACAGGAATACACAAAATGTGTTATGATTTAACAATGTTTAGTTTAAGATTTTGTTCTTATCTTTTTTTATCCAGCGACAGTAGATAATGCCATACGATAAATAAATTAAACAATTTTGATCCCTACGACTATGCCTACTTATAATGAGGTTATTATTAACTCGTCCATGGAAAAACCGCAATTTTTAAAATGGTCTTAAAGATAAATCTCATACAGAGAAAAAGTTCTAGCCAAAAACAGCACTAGGCTGCTGTATTTGTAAATATTACATGAGAAATTATAAATTAAATAATGGTAGACAATAGGCGGTCTTATCGCCTTTATATAAAGATTATGACTGACAGTTTTGCGAATATAAAAATCGCCGTCTATAGACATGATGCCGTAACATGAGGATCCTAATTAACGTCTCTCGATGTACTTTCCGTAAAAGTATTAACATAAACATTTCAGCTCAGCATAAATATATGCAATCCAAAATGTACATGTGAATTAATACCTAACGTTTGCCGCCATAACGCCTTCTCTTGGGCAATGTAGGTAAACGACTAGAAGGACGACAAAACGGCTGGATTTTTGGCACGGAAATAGCTTGATATCGCAGGTAGCAAACAAGTTGTATAAGAGGTTATACAGCCATTATAACTCTAAGTACTTGGGATCTAACGATGGTTATAAGGTAGGTACTTTTACCCGACTACGGCAAAACAAAAGGAGATTCCACTAAGAAAGTTAAAAGGTTGCTCTAGTTTCAAAATATACACAGTAAAATTTAAAATCTAATCCTTATCGGATTCAAAATATATTTAAACCTTACGATTAAAACAAAACTTTCATTGTATTTCAGTATTAGCGGGGTCCAACTCATAATTTTTTTAACATAGAGAGTATGTTAGTAGGTAGTTGATAGGGAAAATATTAATGAAATAAAACAAGATGTGGGCCAAAACGAGTATATATTTTTGAAATTAATTTGTAATAATTACGTTCGCTACGTAAATAAGGATTGAATAGATACGATATGGCAGACCGATAGCGTCACTCACTTATGAAAGTACAACGTATCAATGATTCTCTTCAAAACTACCCGCAGCCTAACCAATACGCGAGTTCAACTTCCAGATCACGAACAAACTTGCAGCTCACATACAAAAGACATACAGAATTAATTCCATCGTTCGAATTTCACCGAACATGCCAGCCCCCGCTTCCGAACTGCAAACTGCCAACAATACCGCTTAGAAACAGACCGTCACCCGTTCTCACCTACTGTGTCATAAACAAATCAACATGGCCGTCCCGAGATATTAATGACAATGAGACATTAGCTCGGTACAAAATGCCTCCGCGTTTGCGAATAATTAAATCGTAAAGTCCCCTCTACACCGCCTACGGCACCCGTCTATTTACTCCTTTTTCATTCAACACAATAGCTGCTGCAATCCAACACGACGAATTCTGTTACGTCAGTTTATTATATTGGAACGCCTGCGAAACTCGACACAATCCGAAGGGCATTGAGTTGAATTTGAATGAAGCGGCGTCCTATTTATAAGGCGTATTCCACAGAGAGTATTAATTTGAGCGCGACGAGCCCCGCCTACCCAATATCGCGTTTACACACATGTTGGATCGTATCGTCGTCTCTCTCCCTCCGCGCCGCTTATTAAAATTCCTCGGTGTATAATGCCATCTCTCTCTGTACAGAGAGGAGAGTCGGCACTCGCCCCAATGCTGGCGCGATTTCCACCGCGCTTCCACGCGAATCGCGCGAACTCGCATCGCGAACAAATTTGAAACTAAATACTATCCGATTGTTCAACTCGATAGTGTTAAGATTTGTGCGACGACTGTGACTCAAAGTGAAGTTTGACTCTGAGTGTAATTCAATTAACAGTCTACGTGTTTATAAACTATTTACAATCTGGAAATTTCACAACTGAATCCGTCGGCCGTAGCTCAATACCAAGCTAAACCTAACATCCTCGATTACCAGAAGGAGCAAGGACTGTTTAACGCTTTGGTTCCTTCCTGCAATATTGCAAATTTTGACGCAAAGATGACGTGTTGACGTCTGAAATGTCATCGAGCAGATGAAATGAAGACCTCGCTCGAATGCGAGCGGTCGGAGGCCGCAGACAGCGGCGGGAAAGGCCGGATATCGTTCAGCGTGGACTCACTACTGGGAAGCAAAGACACGCCCTCAAAGGACCAGGAACATAGCAATGACGAGAGCAACACTCTTGAAACAGATGACAGCGACGTGGATATCGAGGACGTTGAGTCCAATGCTGGAGATGACAAAGATGAGAGGGACGAGCGGGATGAGAGTGGGAATGGCGAGGATGTGGAGCGGAGCGGGGTGGTGGTGCCGCAGCCGATGTTGCCCAGGCTATACCAGGGTCCGCCGCCGACGTGGCCGTTTGGAGCATTCCCCTGGATGGCTCCCAACCCTATGTTTCGGACTGGGTCACCCAATGGTAAGTCTAGATTACTTCTAGTCATTTTCTTTCGGTAAACGAACGAAAACGCCCTCCATGAGGTTTGTGAGGGTCCACATCAGACTACATTTTCCAGCCCGATCCCTAAATGTATTGAAGTTTCGCTCTTCCGTTTGTAACGTTTCTGATACCGATCTCTGCACCAAGTTTGGTGCTGATAATTGGTGAGTTCACTACATTGTAACACCTGAGTAACCGAACGTGCTCTATATGGAAACCCGTCTTCCTGGTGGAGAAACCAGGTCAGAATAATTTCTCGAAGAAATCAGGTATTTCTGCGGAAATTCCTTGTACCTGAACACAGAAGTGGAAGTGGAGCTCAATGCAGTTATATTTGTCCAGTCTTTAGAACCAAAAACATTATTTATGCAGCAAGAAGTTCTTCAAAACATGTCAGAGACCGCATACTTTGATGTTACTTTCAAATAAAACGAGGTTTACCTAATAAATAATCGCGAAAGATAACTATTGATATCCGAAATTGAATATAAGGATTACAGCTGTATAATCATTAATCACATCATCGCCATAGATACGTAGGAACGAGATTACGAGAATAGTAGACACGGGGCAAAAGTTACGTCACACACGTCATCTCATGACAAAATTCGCTGAGTGTCACCCTGTAATTAGAAACCAAAAGTCTTTGTGGAAGTCCTTTCTACAGCTAATTCATCAAAGCGTAGCTAAAGATTGGTCTCAAGTATTTCATTTATACATTATTATGTTATCATTACCCCGAATCAAATTGTATCTTGTAGCTTTTACGAATATAATGCGTAGTGGGCTTTTATTTTGCAAATTTTTTCTTTGCACATTTTAGAATACCTTTTGCGTACAAGTCGCAGAAAGGGTTTATGCAAAGAGAAACTAACAGAACGGATCTAATCGTTCAATTAATAAATAATAAGAGCATACATCGCATATTTAATTTCATAATGTTTGATCGATGGTCTGTCACATAAAAAACTAAACTTATCTTTCGTAAAGGAAATAAGCTTTTTACGCAACTCAGTTAAATGGTTAGGTTATATCAATAAGTTTTAACTTTACTATTGGCCTTTTTTTTAATGGTCCACTGGTACACACACTCCTCATTAATATGTGCCAATAAATGCCACTTTTCATTCTAATTAAACCTTTTTATCATCGCAACTGACGCGAAATAGATATCACAATAAAATAATGACGATTAATTTCTAATTTGATGTGATATACGTACCTACCTACTATTGCGGAAATCTGTTTACTCGCGACTCCGCTCGCGTTAGATACCTTAGCCAGTTAAGCAAGAGCTGTGCTATGGATGAAAATGAATACTGCAAATAGGTCGACAACTTTTTCTAATTAACTGTCAATATTTTATTCTTCGCAAACGGTTCTAGGTAAAATTTAACAGGTAAAGGAGTAGAATTCCCTAGATGGGAATATAGCACCATCTTTTACAAAATTGACGATAGTGTCAAACAAATTCTGGTAAAAATTAACAAAAAAGCGCGTCCAGTGTGTTTCGCTTTGTAGGTTCCTATTTAAAAATTGCGTGGTTTTATTAATGATTCATGAAATATACGTTATTTAATTTTATTTATAGTTAATTTAAAATTATTATTTCGACATCATGTTAAAATTAAGTATTTACTTACCAAATAAAATAGAAAATAAAAATAAAAAGTTTTTCTTGTTACGTAATTAATAATTTTGCGCATGAATATTAAAAATCTCCATTTTTTTTATTTACTTTAATTTATACGAAATCTATATCTGTGATAATGATGATAAAGAGAAATATATAATGTACATATATTATAATATTTTACATAAATATTATTGTATTAATGACAGTTACCTATTATCTTGCAATATGTATGATAAATTATAATTAAAAATAAAATACTGCATTCAGTACTTATAATATTTACTTTTCAAATACGAATTCGAAATGTACAATTTAAATTCATATGTTTACGATCATTAATTCCTAATTAGATAAAACAGAATTTCGAAAACTTTAGTTTAGAAATTTATTATAAACCAAATTAAATAGGTAACATTAAACCACGGAACCCTGCAGCAGACTCACATAGCGGAACCGTTAGTCTTGTACCTCAATAAATCCACTTACGTCTGCATAGTGTAACTCATTAATAAATACATCAATTACAATTAATTACACTGTAACAATCAACTGCCCGTTTGTGTATTAGTCCGATCAAGCTCCTTTACCTATTTCTATATCTATTATTATATTTATTATCAGGAATCGTAAAATGAGAGCAGAATCGATTGACGTACTTGTACATGATGACCCATACGAACCCTGATTATTATTCTTAAATTTAAATGTAATCTTATTCCTTTTAAATTTTATTTTTCTCATATTATGACAAATACATATTATATCGATTATTTCAACCAGCTTTCAAAAGTAATACTTGAGTTCTAGAAATTAACATAGCTATTTTCATGCTTTCATTGCCTGCTGTTGGGTGTCGTCAACGACACCCCACACAGGTCTTTAAAACATAGGTCTTTTAAAAATAATAGGGGTCTCCAAACATTATTTTTTGATAAAGTCAGCAGTTTTGTAACTGTTCGCTCCGAAAATAAAAAAAATAGCGCCCCCCCCCCCCTCTAACTTTTCAACCACGGGTCAAAAAAATATGGAAAAATTCATTAAAATGAGGCATTATAAGTACTTTAACAAAATCGATCAAGCCGTTTTTGAGCTATCGCAAAATTTCATAATTTTCTTAAAAGGACGTAAGTTGACTTCCAGAAGGTAATAAGTAACTACAGTTACTTTGGCGTTTAAAACCTTTTTATAAAGCTTGAAATCTTTCTCGTGACTTAAGTCTATTGTGAAGGATGAGCACCTACGGAACCCTACACTCCACTTAGGGCAACATTTTGTGCCCCCAGAAGAGATACAACCACTCACTGCCCAAAGAATCTGCGAATTCCTGGACTTAACAGGTCTCAGCAATTAACTTTAAGAAAGGGCTGCCACAATAGATCAATTTTGATCGATGCGGCATATAAAAGGCCCAAAGGGTATATAATAATTAATAAATAATGGAAAGTAAGGTTATTAGGGTATGCAGTCCCGGAGCTATAAAACTAATATTTCCCCAGACTGCAGACCCTATTGGAGAGTGGGCATGCTATTTATCAGGGAAAAAGCGTGTTGCAAGATGTCTTATGTTTTTTTGTGAGGATTGATTACACCGCCATCTTTGTGCGCTTATCACATCAAAACGGCTGGATGGATTTAAATAAAATTTTGAAACAGGGAACAGTTATACGACAGACCCTACTCGACTACGGTAAAAAAAGAGGTTGACACAAACGAAGTAGCGAGCATTTTCTAATGTGCTACGAAATGCTTTCAATAAATAGGTACTAAATGTTCCCAAATGAGAATTTCTGTCAATATCAACTACAACTACTACGTAATGGCTCAGCGACCACAAGCGAGTCTTGGCCTTCGACACGTTTGGCCACTTGTCTCGATCTAGCACCTGGCCTGCCTACTGCACAACTGTGACACGTGACTCTTTCTCGGGCGAGAAATAATACCCATCTCTTTCTTCGCAGTACTGTGAGACAGTGACGGGCGATGCTATGTCGTGCGACAAGAGTCGCAAAGCGTAGTTGTGCTAGACGGGCTGGAGTTCACGCAGATCTGACTCGACGACATCCATCCAGCGATTCCTGGGGCGGCCAACCGGCCTTCGTCCTATTCAAGGAAAAATCTGCCAAATTCAAGGAAAAATACTTCCGGGATCATGGGGTTACCTGATGATGGTAAGTATCTACCTACGTCGTCTAATGATACTTTCCGACAGCAGCACGAGTTACTAAAAATATACCCAAATATCGATATACAATGTGCCAACATTATATAGAGTTGAATGCAAAGACAGCATGATCCCGTCATCAGATCTTGACTTGATGATAGTAACAAGATCGTATCGAGTATTCATATAAATCATTATCCTAATTGACTCAGGCGTGTTCGGGTATTGGGCCAACTTGAGTACCTTTTGAACAAATATTTTTCCAAAGACATCCAGCTGTTTAAATAATCGAGGAACATTCATACAAACTCCGATGAAGGGAAAAGTCGCAGGAAAGAGTTGTATAACAAATACAGCAATTAAATTGAAATTACCCAATGATTCAGCGGTCATCGTATTCATTTGTCGGGTACTGGAACTGCCGTAATTGCTTTAGTTAAGCAATGTTATGGTAATGTCGGAAATACTTAACGGATATAGTCTGGCCAATGAAATATTACTCAAAGATTTGGCGGGAAATTTAAAAAAAATGCGGCTGGCCACTCTTTGTGTAGTAGGAATTATAGTTTTGATAATAGAAAATATTGTTGATTTTCTATACACACGTAATAAGGTACCTAAGGAGCTCACATAATTTCTACCATATTGTACAGTACAGTCAACGACAAACACATATGTTTACACAATCTAACCATCATAAAAGGTGAAAAATTTAATGTAGTGTAAATAAGACCTAGCTCGATAATACCATTTATATAAATCCATCACCACAACAATTACAGTAAGTACTATGCCAAATTTCAACTCCATCGGAATGTTAGAATTAGAACTAGTACATAAAGTATCAAAATTACTTATAGAGGACCCAACTACTAAATTGTTTAAATCATAGACAATTGGTTATACCACAAGGAAATATCTGTCAACATTATTTGGCTAGCCAGACTCTACTAAATGTGTACTTCTCGAAAAAAAGTTACAGCCATACATTACTTGCCTTAGAATAATATGGTTATATAAATTATGCCACAAAAAATTCGTACCTACTTACAAAATTATGCGAAAACAGGGTGAACCACATAATGAGAGGTCTTAAAACACAAGTGTGCGTGTTTTATTTTGAGGGTTAAATTATGTGTCTTACTTATGTATAAAAATAATCGGTCATAATGATAGTATGGGAATTAAATTTCGAACTAACTGATCATCGGGATGTTATTAATTTATGCAAAATAAGGTTTATCCCACATTACCATTCGGAGAAAACCAAATATGCCAAGTCTGTTATACTAAAACAGTTTCGGACAATAACGGTTTTGCCAAATAGAGGGCACCCCTCATTAGGTTGAGTTGCATAAACTAAACCATTGATATTTATTACAAAGATCAAGAAGCTCAAAGAAAAATTGGAAAGGTAGAGATGTAGAATGTCTTAGCGTCACGACATGTAATATACCGGGTGTTTCCTGTAATAGGAGCGATAAATTAAAACATAAATTCTTCGCTTGAAACTGGACATCATTTGTTAAGCAACTTCTGAAAATAACGTGTAGGTATTAAATTATATTTTGTAGAATAATGTTTAGACAAAGAAGCAATGTATTGCGAAATGTCCGCTATTAGTAGAGTGACAGCTATGTCAATGCTCAGGAAATGTCAGTGTTGGACGACGTACATTGAAAATACTATTTAATTTGTTTGAAATAATAAAATTCAGAAAACCGACTTTTTTTAAGTTGCTGAACAAATGTTATTCAATTTGAAGAGTAGAATCTATATTTTAATTTATTGCTCCTATTGCAGGAAACACCTGGTATACAATTAAATAACTAAATCCGTTGAGATTCAAGGCATCAAAGTAAATAACTGATGCTACAAAAAAAAATCTTATTATTAAGTAACAGTAGCGGCAAAAGCCTTTCATATCTGTGTAAATTGTATGAAGAATATTCCGACTTGATATAGAATATAGACGTCCATAGGTTATGTACATCCGTGCCAGCCACGGTATATTCAATTTGAAAAAAAAAGTAGTTAAAATTTTTAACTTCTTGAGGACATAAATCCCGGTAGTTTTTAGCACATGTTAACAATTAATGTAGCGTTCAGGTTTTTAATTGGACCAATTTGAATACAAAGAGGACCTTTGACTCGTTTTTTGTCGTCGGTCATTAGTATGGTAAATAAACAATTACTAGTGATTGTCTGATTTAAATAAGGTCTAGGGCGCGTCTGGGTTACCGGTAAGCCCGTTTCTTCTAAGTATCCATGTATATTGTATTGTATACCGTCTGTAATAGGAGCAATAAATTAAAACATAGATTCTACTCTTCAAGCTGAACAACATTTGTTCAGCAACTTTAAAAATACAGCTTTCAGAATTTTATTATTTCTAACAAATTAAATAATATTGTCAATGTACGTCGTCCAACATTGACATTCCCGAGCATTGACATAGCTGTCACTCTACTAATATCGGAAATTTCGCAATACATTGCTTCTTTGTCTAAACATTATTCTACAAAATATCATATAATGCACGTTATTTTGCAGAAGTGGCTTAGTAAATGTTGTTCAGTTTCAAGGGAAGAATCTATATTTTAATTTATTGCTCCTATTGCAAGCCACCTGGTATACCTTCCGGTTGCGGGCAGCCACTAGCTGGTTGGTCTGAATATGTCTCAAAATGGTGGTACCAGTACCACTCACGCGGTTGAAGCCAAAAATTGGTGAAGTGGCGGGCATCGGGTCGTCGATCGTTGTTATCACCTCGTAAGATTTAACGCCTTTTAACATAGATAATACTACCTATACAGAATAAAAATCCGGTCAAGAGCGAGTCGGACTTGCGCTCCGAGAATTCCGTACGAACTATAAAAGCACTGCATATTTGCTGTGACGAAAAGATAAGCTGTACTGAACGACAAACTTAACTTTACCGTTGGAAAACTGTGTTACTACGTACTTTATAAGAATCTAAATCATTCTGTTGACAAACAAATATATACGTATGTAATACTGATTTGAATATTATTCGACAAAATTAAACGTACACACGTTGAAATGTTGAAAATATAAAAAATATGCTATTTGGAAGTAGGTAATATCGAATATATTTTTGTTTTTAGGGTTCCGTACCTCAAAAGGAAAAAACGGAACCCTTATAGGATCACTTTGTTGTCCGTCTGTCCGTCTGTCAAGACCCTTTTTCTCAAGAACGCGTGGAGGTATGAAGCTGAAATTTATATCAATTACTCAGGTCTACTGTCCCTTGAAGCTGTGAAAAAATCAAACTTCTAAGCCAACGCAATCAAAAGATACAGCCGTTTATGCCGCAAATTTTCGACACTTGCAAGGGAATCAAAACCTACAGGGTGCTTCCCGTGAACTCAGAATCTTGAAATTTGGTACGAAGCAACGTCTTATAGCATAGATAAAGGAATAATTACGAAAACCATAAAAAAATTTTTTTAATACCTATACAGCCGTTTATGCCGCAAATTTTCGACACTTGCAAGGGAATCAAAACCTACAGGGTGCTTCCCGTGAACTCAGAATCTTGAAATTTGGTACGAAGCAACGTCTTATAGCATAGATAAAGGAATAATTACGAAAACCATAATTTTTTTTTTAATACCTAACTTTGCACCTAATTTATATGGGGCGCTATACATACCAGGTGCAAACTTAACTTAACCACTTAGGGATGGAAAGTGTTTGTACGGAACCCTCGGTGCGCGAGTCCGACTCGCACTTGGCGGGTTTTTTTTTTTCTTAATGTCTCTTTTGTATGTACGTGCCATTATACTCTCATCAAGCCTCAACAACAGGACCGATTTAAATATGTTTTTTTGTACCCAATTTTTAGGCATCCGCAGGTGCTTCCTTTACCCGACTACGGAGAAGTAAAAACTCGTAACCCACTTTTGGTACCACGTGGACGTAATTCGCCTTTTACCTACCTACAATATAAAAAGTGATAAAGTTAAGCAAATTACTGTATACTTACGCAGTAAAAAAAAATTAACGCGTGGATTTATTAAATACTTTAATTTCATTTCATACTATAACAGTAGATTTTTCTATTTTACACAATTAAGCGAACTATTCCTATTTAGAGTTAATTTAGAGAAATCTACACAACTAATAACAGGAAAGCTCCTCTTAATTTCCTGTTAATTTTCAATTAAAATAGTTGCTTTCTTGCTTGGGCCAAATTCGACATTTCTTTTGGCATTATTAATCTCTCTCACATTACTGCACAGAAAGAGACGGGTAATAAATAATCTCGCCCGAGAAATAGTCGCGTATGATAGTTATTTTTATTTTTTTATTTATTTTTTATGTTACCGTTATGATTTTTCTCCTTGTAATGAATTTACTCTCTTTTGATAGGCGTCAAATTAAAAATGGCGAGTCATATATGTCGCTAAGCAATACACAGTCCGTGAGCGCTTAGATAAAGATTCGGGTTTGGATGAAATCGGAGAGGTTCATATCTCGATCACATAAAAACGAGCGAGACAGATATAAAACTCGTATCATATTTTGTCACTAGGTACACGGATTGTACTGTACTTTCATGTAATCATTTATATCTCCTTAAACATGTCAACTTGATGCAGTTTATAATGACAAAAAGGTAAATTAAGAAAGAAATATAATGCGATCTACTACAATCTAAGCAGGATTCAAGCAGGATTGTAGTAGATCGCATTCAATTTTTATAAAAATTATATTTTATAAAAATAAAAATAAAAATGTGGTATTTCCACATAATAAATAGAATCGATAAAAAGATTCTATAAGTACAAAAAAAAATTGATGCAGTTTGAATAGCAAAGAATATATTATGACCGTTATATGTTCGAGACAAAACCGCGATATTGCTAACATGGGGACATCGCCATGGCACGTCGAATTAGAATTGTCAAGAATTCCAAGTAGCTGTCGACTATTAGGCCTATCAACGGATAGGTATGTCGTCATTTCCTGTTAAAAAACGCTTTTAATCATTATATAAAAATAAAATTAAAAATTTAAAAAACCCCCGACATGACAACCCATAAAAAGAAAGAAATAAAATCTACGAAATGTGCCTTTACAATGAACAGTAGAAAAGAATCCAAGCTTCGTTGCGTTCGGGGGACCGCTAAGTACTTACCTAAATGAAACGAAATATATATTATTCAAAACAGCAAGTATGCATTTTGGGCTTCCCACTTACGATTTTCAGTACATTGCATTTCATTTACTTAGCGGTCCCCCGACGCAACGAAGCTTGGATTCTTTTTCTACTGTTCATTGTAAAGGCACATTTCGTAGATTTTATTTCTTTCTTTTTATGGGTTGTCATGTCGGGGGTTTTTTAAATTTTTAATTTTATTTTTATTTCATATTTTTTAAACAAACAGAAGTTTTTTCCCGTAATTTTCTTCTTTTAACACTATTTTTGTTTTACACCGTTTAAAGTCCAGGGTTTCCAGTCTTTCGTCGAGCTTGATCCTTGACTATTATGTAGGTACAACAAAATCTCAAGCCAGTGGTAACGAAAGCCGTCTTCTCTAAGATTGAAATTAGGATATATTTAATTTCAATAGCCTTAAGCAATATTCTGGGAAAAAATCGTTAAAGTCAATCTAGTTAATGCTTGTAATGACAAAATGGCGAAGTTATTAGGCAAGACAATCAAAATATTGTTACGAGCGTGGGGTTCGTATTTGATAGAAAAGCACAAATTAATCCACTAAATAAAACACTCACTTTATTACCCAAATTACGTACTCACAATTCACACGAACTGTACTTAAAATCCACTAATTAAAACACACACACTATTTCACAAATTATGCACTCACTATTCACACGAACTGTACTTAAGCGCACTAATAAACTAATCACTCAAGTCTTTCTCTCCGATTATCCTTGTACTAACACTCGATCGCAGTTAAAAGGTAACTAACTCGCGCCGGCCGCCGGCGCTTTTTATATCCCGCGGAACCGCTCTGGACGCATTGTCTACACATATCGCGAATATTCTAGTATGGTCCAGTGTGAGGGCCGAGAACATTCGAGGCCATATATGTCTCTCTCTAATGGTGCACTCTGTCACTCCCTTCTCGAATGTTCCGAGTATAGCTATCTCTTTCTAGTAGTCCTATCTCTGTCACACACTTCTCGAATGTTCCGAGTATAGCTATCTCATTCTACTAGTGCTATCTCTGTCACTCCTACGGGATATTTCGCCATATAACGATTTGTGCTTCAGAGGCCCATAAGGGGTCCTGAAACGCCTGAAAACGGGTTTTCAGGTTATGGCGTCATCTGATAGAGGGTGCCCTGAAACGGACTGAAAACATGTTTCAGGCGCCTGAAAACGACGGCAACTTGGGTGAAATTTCGATCTTTAGATATGTGATAGAGCAACTTCTGAAACGGCCTGAAATGATATTTCAGCCTGCTGAAAACGCCTCTAAAGCACTGAAATTGACGTTCAAAGTTTTTGACCTAACCTACCGGCGTAACAATATATATATTTTAAATGCACTGGATGATTTGAAAGAACCTGCTACTTATGGCCTAAAACAGAACCAGGTTTCTATTCTACAGGATCCAAATATAGCGGGTGGCTTACTTAGCTCCAGAAAAATAGCAGTTGGTGCAAGGTAACTTGACTTAGTTTTCAAAGACCTAATCATCTATACCCCACACCACGGGATAAACCGATAAAAAAATTTACATCCCCACTTTTTTACATGTAGGGAAGGTACACATTAAAAAGTTTTAAAATTTTATTTTACCAAAATGTCTATGAGCGGTGAAACTATAAGGGTTCATTGTTGACTACAGAATCCTAAAAAGCTGTTATTCACTTAGGCAAGAGTACTTTTTGCTAAAGCTTATGTGTCCTTTAGTAGCGTTAAAATCTTGCAGGGTGTTGCTATTTGTGACTACAATCAGAGGAACTTGTTCAATAGTCCTAATGACAATTCAGCTTTAGCAGAATTGCGAAACTTAGAAACAGTAACCCAGTACTGTAACAGAAATTATAATATGAGTTTTTTTGTCAAAAAAGTATTTCTGAGACTCGGTGTTATTATCGACTGTACAAACGTTAATTGTTCATCAAGAACAGTCAGACGAGCCCAAACACCTTGGGTTTATCCTGTGCTGTTTAGGAGTTCCTACGGCCATCTTCAGCTCCAAGGTACCCAATTATTGTACTGTCAAAATTTTATTAAATTGTTGATTGTAACGCTAATAAAACTTAACATTTAACCAACATTTGAAATTCTTGGCTTAGATCCTTTCACAACTAGATGGTTATCATGAGATCTTCATTCAGTGAGTGATATGGAAAATAAATGCTAATAAAACTTAACATTTATCCAACATTTGGAATTCTTGGCTTCAATATTGGCTGACATCCATTAACAACTAGCTGGTCATCACGAGACCTTCATTTATTGAGTGACTAGCTTTTGCCCGCGACTATGTCCGCGTGGAACTTGGAAGTATGGAAGCAACCTCGTACAACACGATAGATATCTACCTAATCACCTTAATTAATAAAAGGGATTAATAAAAGCGCCTAAGCAAATGTAAGAGCAATTGTGCTTTTGGTCTAATCATTACATTTCATACAGGGTCATCAATATCATCATGAATTACTTACTCACTTTTCAATCTTTTTAGGGATAATATCCAGGATGAAAACTATCCTATGCCCTTCCTCGGAGGTAACAGACAGACAGACAGACGCATTTATAATATTAGTATGGATATAAAAAATGCTATTAATATTTAACATTTAACCAAAATTTGGAATCCTTAGCTTCAGTATTGGCTAAGATCCATTAACAACTAGCTGGTCATCATGAGACCTTCATTTAGTAAGTGACAAAGAAAATGCTAATAATACTTAAAATTTTATCAAAATTTGGAATCCTTGGCTTCAATATTGGCTGCGATCCATTATCAACTACCTGGTCATCATGAGACCCTCAATTAGTGAGTCATATAGAAAATGCTAATAAATCTTAACATTTTATCAAAATTTTGATTTTTTGGCTTTAATATTGGCTGAGATCCATTCACAACTACCTGGTCATCATGAGACCTTCATTTAGTAAGTGATATAGAAAAAGCTAAAAAGCTAATAATACTTAACATTTAACCAAAATTTGGAATCCTTAGCTTCAATATTGGCTGAGATCCATTAACAACTACCTGGTCATCATGAGACCTTCATTTAGTAAGTGATATAGAAAATGCTAGTAATACTTAACATTTTAACAAAATTTGGAATCCTTGGCTTCAATATTGGCTGAGATCCTTTATCAACTACCTGGTCATCATGAGACCCTTATTTAGTAAGTCAAATAGAAAATGCTAATAAAACTTAACATTAAGCCAATATTTCGAAGTATTGACTTTAATATTGGCCGAGATCTAGTCACTTGTTCCAAGTAAAGCTGAATATCTTGGAAACTACTGGTCCTATTTCCACCAAACATAGCTAAGAACCATCTCGACGGAAAAGTCTTTCGATTAAAAAAAACCGCACTTAAATTGGTCCATCCGCTTGGGCGCTACGATGCCACAGACAGATACACAGATACACAGATACACAGATACACAGATACACATGTTAAACTTATAACACCCCTCTTTTTTCGTCGGGGGTTAAAAATGTATAATTTCTGTCATGGTGTAATTTTTCCTATTAATAGCACCATAAAAGGCATTAAATAAGTTCGTTCTAGTGGTAAATAGATATTTTAAATTTCGGTTACACAAAATATTATCTTTTAATTTACTCATTCGGTAATTCCTAAATATCGTAACACGCAATTATTTTTAGTTTAATCTACATAATATTATATAAGTACCTACATGTAAATAAATCGTAGATTCTGTTTTAAAATAAGTATATCTTATTTCATTTTACTGCCCATAATATATTATAGTAGGTATCACACGTGATCGATATTATGTTCATTATGCATACCTACCATAAGGAAAAATTCGAAACATTATCTAGCGTTAGGGTGGTGGTACGCTGCACCGGTAATCCAGAGGTACCTACCGGGTTCGATTCCTGATCTCTTTCGCCAGGTTACGCATTTCAATTTTTCTTTGTGTTTTGATCTTTGTACCAATTGTTTAAATATAAAAAAAAATATCTTTACCGCCACTTTGACATAGTTCCAAGATGAATTAGTGTATAATTTTGGTGAAAGTATAATTTGTCTAATCAATCACTATATAGGTATCTCACAGTATGTTGGAATAGGTATAGGGAATAGACGAATAGCATAAAAACATACACTGGAATGTACCTCTTGTCTTCAGAGAACTATCGCAAACATCCTGGCCCTACAAGTCTAAAGGAATGAAAATAACGTTTTTATTTCGAGAATGGTAAAGCAATTTACCTTAAACCAGTTGGAGATCTATAGAAATACTGCAGAACCTTTAACAGACGTTAGAAATTTTACGTGAACGTTTTTAATCTAAATTATGACACGAATCGATGGACTTATCGACTTTTTGACCTACACAAATCTGTGCACAACTTATAAACTTCATTGTAAAATGGTAAAATGGTTAAAACGTTCGAATGTTCCAACTGTTAAATCTAATAAACAGAAATATATTTATGAGACGTCTGATTTATTAGTAATTCTGATGAAATCTTGAGTAACGCTAGAAAGTTCAGTAATGTCAAAAGTTGATTCGTCCAAATACTGTCGCAGACATACAAGAGTACCGAATATATATGGCTCAACTTCTTTGCCCGTAGTCACTCTGCACACAGAACAAATGATCACAGAAGGTCTACTTTTTCAACAGCTGTAAATCATTGATCGGTTGTGTAACGACGCAATTGAACGAGGGACATAGCTAAAAGATGCGTATGAAGCTACGAACGCGCGCAGACTTCGACCGAAGAAAGGTGGAAGACGCAACCGAGCGCTCAAGTGTGTGTTGCTACAACGTAAATTACTACGACGTAGTGAGGCAGTCTTGCTATACTAACTCCTGATGACTCCGTGACCCAAAATGAATCTTTGACCTCCAATAGGAGATTACACCCCTTCTGATCGGGTCCGTATTGAATTTACTCACATAAAATTCTTATTCATATTTGTCATTAGTCACAATTTTCCTTGTCATAATTTCTATTTTTGTCTGAAACGAATAACTTTTCAGGATTGTATATTACAAACCTAACCTAACCTAAAGGTAATGGGTTTTACTCTCAAAACTATTGTAAAGTTAATAATTTCAGATTTATGGTTAACCATTTTATGACAAACAATAGGTACGTTATGATAATCAAGCGTTATGTGAAAAAATGCGTTCCCCTTCTGATTACGTAGCACTGTCTCCAACAAACCCTTGCTAATAGGAATAATAGGTAACTTAATGAATTAGGTACTACTGAACCCGACAATAAATTCGCAAGCATACTGAACCAGTTTTTTAATTTAATAACCATTATTCCAATCAGATAAACCAATCATAGGCGCCAACTAGTTATTCCAATAACTGGTAGCAATACGAAATTAATAACTAATATGAATCATTAATTAACACCAACTGGCACTTCATAATTAACACCCAACTTTTTCTGTCAACCACGTTTGAACATTTCATTTTTCTTGTCAAAATAAATGATCCGCTGTTGTTATTGAAAAAAAAAACTTTTCAACGCGTTGTTAATGATATCTAGTTAAGTAATAAATGATCTATGCGGCCGCTTTATAAATAAGGTATGGTTTTTGTTTGTTCACTCCAATTATTGCACTAAATTGACATTTTGTGTTCACGATGGCATTTAAGAATTTACACGAAATTGAGACTAGCATGTGTCACGACACGGTAACCTTTGTCGGTACGTAATGTCGCAGTTCTGAATATTGATATAGATAAACAGTATTTATTTACCGAACAGAAATTGCCAATATTTCAAGTTACAATTTAATTCATTACTATTAGGAGGTGGTTGACTGCCCGGTACTCCCCGGAAGGAATAAAAGTCAAATTCAAATTCAGTTTGTTGCATGTTGTACATAAAAGATCTTAAATACTAGCACATACTAGGTAGGTTCAAAACATGAGCCCTGTCGGGCGCAGCAAATAACATGGAATATCATTATGTCAATTACAAACACACAAAGATAAATTGAATGCGATCTACTACAATCTAAGCAGGATTTGAACCTTCGACTTCTACGTTTCCGCATAAAAATAGAATCGATAGAAAGATTCTATAAAAAAACATGATTATAATTAAGATTTATACAACAATTTTAGATCATTAAATTAGTCTTATGTATCGGCATTTTCTACCTCAATTTCATTTTCATCAAGGAATTCTTGGACAGTGTATTAAGCCTTATGTATTAAGAACTTTTTAAGACTATTCTTAAATTGGTTTAAGTTATTATTACGATCTTAGATTGCCTTAGGGATTAATTGTATATTTGAATGCACATGCCAAGAGAATTAGAGCGAACCATTTTCATTTTTGACTCAGGTAGAGTCAGTCTATTTCTGGGTCGCAAGTAAGGCGTGTCACACTCTTTTTGCTTTTCCGTAGTATGAACGTCAGCTATCCCTGTATTAATAATAGATAAAATCCATCCAGCCGATTTTAGCGCGATGATGCTGCAAAGACAATACATATCTACATAAAAAAAATCTGATAGTTTGGTAGCCCTTCATATGGATAAAAATTAAAAAAAAGACCAAAAAAAATTCGGGTGTTTACGACCTTTCCTAGACATTTCTTTGATCTTACATTAGTGTAAGTAAGTACAGTTTTTAGAACACAATCAAAAATTGCTTTTTTTTTTTCAATAGTTCATGTTAATGCTATAAGGATCAACAAACTGGAGCTCTTTAATTTTTTCCAATATATTTTTTTACATGTTCGTTATGACAGTTTTCCTTCTTTTTGGCTAATGGGCTCTCTGCCTTAAAAACCCCAAGAAAAATTAACTGGCCGATGGTTGAACAGTTGCCAATGTTAAACCACTTCGTGTCATAATGGCTTACTTTAGCCCCTTGTCAAACAATCTAATGCTAACCCACCGCCAAACAGCAATGTTCGCATTGTTGTGTTCCGGTGTGGGGGTAAGATAGCCGGTGAAATTACTAGCATAGAGGCATTCTATCTTCGTCCTCCGGGTAGGCAAGCACTTGTGACTCCTCTGGTGTTGCAGGTGTTTATGGGCGACGGTAATCGCTTTCCATCAGGCGATACGTTTGCTCATTTGCCCCCTATGACATAAAAAAAAAAAATCTACTACTTTGTGCAAAGCATTTGATACATGATGATACAAACTTCTTTTCCTACTTTATAAGTAATTGCTCTTATACCACTGTTTAACATTTTGAAACCTTTATCAGGTATCATTTAACGACTGTAGTCATATTATATTCCACGCTACATTACATACAGAAGTTTAATTTTCAAAGTTTAAAAATCATATGATGTCACGCATCAATCATTATCAAATAAAAAATAATCAATAGGTAATGAAAAGTAATCATTTCGGTGCGCAAGCGTGTCGATAGCGGATACAATTCAATGAAGGGTTCCGGTAATGTTCCGTGCAAAGGTGATTTTATTAATATTCAAAGTGTTTTCCTAGTGCCTGTAGTCTTGTGCAATTCCTATCAAATAAGATATTTATTATATTATAACTTATTTTACAGTAATAATAACTATTATACCATTTATTGTTCCTATCACTAGGTCACCCGGGTAAACTAAGACATTTAACAAAGTAGTAATACCCGCGTGCCTGAACTAGTATTTTCTGTGTGTCAGGCATAAACGGACTAACTTTATTAACATTAATTGAAATAAATAATCATAAACACACTATACGATAATTTATTACTTATTTATACTATATGCGGCAACGGGCACCATCCGCCATCTTGAAGTTTATAGTTATAAAAATAAATTATCGCTTACTTAAACGTAAAAAAATAGCGAATATGCTGAGATAATATGTTGGTGATATATTTGTTCAAGTGGAATTTTGCCCGGTGTTAGGCTGCCTATCCACTGGAGCGGAGTGGAGAGGAGCTGTGTAAAATGGACCAATCACATACCACGGATTTAATCGCTCTTCTTTTGGGCTTCTCAAATAAGTGGCCTGATTGGTGAATTTTCTGCGCTTCGCTGCAGGTAGCCTTATGACGATAGCGAAGCATTATGGGTAAGTGACAAAGGCTACGTCATTTTTTCGCACATAATTGAGGACGACAGTGACGAATGCGAAGAAAGGAAATGCCACGTAACCACAAACTACTAAAAGATACTATGTGTGCTACGTGCATGAAAGCGTGAATGTGGACGGATATAGAAGAGAAGAGAAAAGATGGATGGATCGCGAAAGATGATATGAATAAGAAAGAAGTAAACGACATGACCATATAAGGGAAGAATGCAGGAAGAAAATGATGCTGCACCGATCCCAAATAAATGGGATCCTTATCCAAGCAAGGGTTATGATCTCAATTCATCATTCCCTTGCCTTTATCCCCATTACATCCATACCCATTTATTTTGGAAATGGTGACGACAGTGATGACGAATTCTTCATTGTCAATTATAAACAGAACCATCACAGCTGCTGGTTTCAGCATTCCGTATATCTCTAAAAATAATGTTATCAAATAATAAATCACCAATAGGTAATGAAATGGCCGCGGCAGCCGAGCGTGAAGTCCCCGATTTGTGCCAATTACGTGAGTGACGGCGGCCAATCCAATCGCAGAAGCCAATACTATCGATGGGTACGATTGGACACGTGGGCATAGAGCGTTTCAAGCTTTATAACTTTTATATAACTATTTAAATAACTAACAGAAATACCACGAATGACTTGAAATTAGTAGATGGTGCAGAATAACAATAGGACTGAATACCTATGGAAAACTTAATTTTCCCGATTCTATTCAACAGTTGAGTTGCGCCCCTGAGTGTTGAATCAACACTCGTAGAAATAAGTTGTGGTTACCCATGTCCGTCATATAATACGTTCCTCAACTTTATAGCTATAATATGTCAATGTCAATCAAAATAGACCCTTTAACGTTCGTAAAGTTAGATTAGAACTATCCATTCAATACCCGTACAGATAGTTTTTTCTCGCGCAAAATGAGACCGATAAGAATGTGACTTATCCTTTTTACGTTTAAAACAACCATTCAACATGGCACCTTATCCACCATAATTCTCGAACCGGTCGCCATTGAAACGTCAAAAAACCATCTGTGACAGACGCCATCTGTGACAGAGGCCGTAAATCATGACAAATGTCATGAGTGAGGTATTATAGTAAAGAAAACTTATTGGAAATTAGCGGGAGACGCTCGGATGCCTTGTTAAGGGCCAGCTGAAATAGAAATAGCGGAATATTTTCCAGTTTTTTTTTTTTGTAAAGGTGACAAGTATGGTGGTTTAAATGACTATATATTTTGAACTTGCTTATGTGATATTTTTCTATCCTATAAAGTAAGTACCACACATAATAAATAGAGACAAGCTTATTTATTTCTGCATTCATTGTAAAAATAAAATAAAGGGCTGAATAGGTATTTAATGAATGAATAATATTTATTTCAGATTAAACATTTCAATCCATACAGTTATTATAGGTGGCCTGTAGGATTTGCATGGACATTTAAAAAAAAACTGTACATAAGGGTGTAGAGATCTAATAAATTTAGTTTATTTTGTACAATGTAAGCTTAAATTCTAGCTTCCGGTAATATTTTGGAGTACCTTTTTACACTACGAACGAAAGTTTTAATAAAATCTATTCACTGACATTAATCGGCAGTTTTATCCATCCTTGTTAACTGAAATATTCGCTTACCTCATTTTTCGTAGTAGCAGCATAATTATCGTCAATACACCTATGTACTTATATGTAAACGGCTAGAAATTGCCAAGTTACCATAAAAGTAGCGCAATTACGGATACCGAGTCACAAGATCGACACTACTTTCCAGAATCACAGGTCCTAACACAACTCGTATCTTATTTTGTTTCATCGAAAAACGCATCAACATTATGAATCTAGTACGTACTTACGACCTTTTTCCGGACGTTTCTTTCTGATACGCTGTTTTCAAAGTGAAGATGTGTACATACAAAAATGCCAAACCAATTTCGACTCGAACACCGGAGCGTAAAGTTCGTGTCAATCAGAGATTGATTTGAGATGGAAAGATTGCCAAGTGTATTCGGCCTTTATGGGAAAGAGATAAGGTGTAGGCGGATTGTAGAATGCAACTGACTGCGTGTGAATCTTGTATGTTAAGGGGGCTGTCAATTTGTAGCATTAGTTGCTGACTTATTACGTAAGTAGTGCCTTTATTGGATATGTGCGAAATGCACAGTGCGGTACGGTGGAGGTAAGCGAATGTAGGCCAAGTGCGAGTCTGATTCGCGCACCGTGGGTTCCGTACATATACTTATCCCATCTTAACTGGCCTGGTTCAATTAAGTTTGCACCTGGTATGTATGGCGCCGGATACAAATGAAGTGCAAAGTTTACGTAACTGGGTTCTCCAAATATCATATAAGAAAAGGACTATATTTTTCATAATTGAATTACGAATGTATAGTTTTCAGATTTTTCCCTATATCTGTAGTTTAAGACGCTATAATTTGCCAAATTTCATTATTCTGAGTCAACGGAAAATACCCTATGAATTTTGATTCCCTTTAGTGTGTCGAAATATATGTTTTTTTGCGGCATAAGCGGCCGTACCGTCTTAACGATTACCTAGAATTAGTAGGTAACTGTTGGCCTGAGTGCATGGTCTACACGAACGGACGGACGGACTATAAAGTGATGCATTGTGAACCTTCTGAATCAAAATTATGTATGGCAAAATTAATACAAAAATATAATTATTTTTCGTCGGGTAGTGCTAAATTTGGCCAACAGCTCCAGTAACAACTCGCTGATGCACCAGTACATCTGAGACCACGGCGTGTGCAACCCCGCCAATACGTTAGATTATTTATTTATTTATTTAAACTTTATTGCACAAAATACATAAGTAAAAGTACAAATGGCGGACTTAATGCCATGAGGCATTCTCTACCAGTCAACCACAAGGTCAAACAGAGACATTATAGGTGCGGGAAGGGTGTACAACAATAGGTGTATACACACGATGCAAATTTAGAAACAAAAAAAAAAAAAAAACACTAGTTACGTTGATAAATACATATTTATGGGAATACATATATGTATATATATGTATTATGAAGGTAAAGAAGGAATATCGCGATGATAGACCCGTTATAATTTGTGTTAATTATGTGTACCAACCGCAAAAGTATTTGAAAAGTGTCACGTGTGACAAAGTTATAAGAAAATACTACACAGAACTAACGCTAAAGGCCCCTTAATCTATTGCATTCAGAGAAATAGGTTTACAAATGACTAAAAACGCAACAAATACCTAATTAGGTATTATAATGACAGCAATTCATTGAACATGTCACGGTTTAAATGGTCATATTTTCTTATTAAACGGTTCTCACAGTTACCATGATATAGGATAATACGATTGAGAAATCGTCGCAATGGAGAGAGATAGAAGTGGTTTAAAAAAAGGTAAAACCAAATTGCACAGTTGGGCTTGCATACTAGCCATGACTACACTGTGAGCGATTTCTGCTGTGCAATAAATTACTTACCATCCCTTCCCTACCATCATCAGTAAGTAACAGAAATACATCATCTGTGAAAATTTCAACTGTCTAGGTATCACGGTTCATGAGATACAGCCTGCTGACAGTAGACAGGCAGACACAAACAGAGATTGGAGTCTTAGTAATAAATTCTTGTTAAGATGCCTTCAGCCACTATTATTGAGAACTGTCAAATTGTCAATTTAAATAAACATTTCGGAAAAACATGGTAAAGAAAAATTAACGACCTTGAGCTTGTTAATCCTTACAGCAAGATAAAATGTAAATTTCATGGTCATCCAAAAATTGTACCATGCCTATTGCCCTTTGGCCACGTGTACCGATTTGCTCGTCCGATCAATCGAACCAACAGTAAATAAAAAATTCATCGTCCGATCGATCGGACCACGTGGCCTAAAGGGCCTATTGATCCGGAACAAACCATAGTTCCACATTTTTCCAGTCCGAGTACCTCCATCCAAACCAGTTAGATTTCCCTAGATTCGCACAACTCTAGAGAAACCTGCAATAGAACATCGATACCTATTCATTCGATTGCCGCTCGGAATTAATTAATCACATTCTTGGTGCGTATTAATCCGGAGTTACGTCGGAATGTCTAATTTACCCGTAGCTTGGAAGCAGTAAAGAACCACAGAGGAGGTTCTATATTTCTTAACAAAACTGACAAAAAAATGTTCCTAATGACTAATAAATAAATTAATAAAATCTGTCTAAAATATCACTGTTAAATGTATACTTTAGTCAAATGTTCTATTTACACTTTGACGTGGTTTGCGCAGTGTGTATATAGTTCACCTGCCTACTGAGCCGGCTGTCCTGGGTTAGAATCCCGGCCATAGCAAATACGAGTATTTGTGGGATGAACTCTAATAAGTATTTGTGCCTGGGTCATGGATGTTATCTATATATATATATGTATATCTTCGTCTAGTAATCATAGTACAAGTTATTCTTTTATTTATTTATTTTTATTTTATGTACTTATTTTTATTTTATTTGTTTATTTTTATTTTATTTCTTTATTTATATTTAAATGTCCACAATGCCATTGTACGTCTCATACAGTTCAAAAAGCAACAATCGAAATATTTAGGGCATAAAGGTAAATAAGTATCAATTCAATTAGACATCAGGGGCCCATTGCACGAAGTTACCAGTTACAACTTACAAGCGGAAGTCCCTTTTCAACGTCTTATATTAGAAAGAGACTCGCTGTAATTGTAGGTTCGTAAAATGGATCCAAGATACGATCAGGAATAAGACTAATCATCAGCGATTAATTTATTTAGTTTTATTTTGTTACTAACAATCTATGGATCGTTTGCTATCCGAAATAAAGATGTATATATTTTCTTTTATTTAAACTTTATTTCACATAGGTATACAAAAAAGTAGAAATGGCGGACTTGATGCCTTTAGGCATCCTCTACCAATCAACCACTGGGTTAAACAGAAATATGTAGTCGGTGCAGGATCAAAGGTTACAAACAATGAAAGTAATTACAACACAAATCAATTACCTAAATATATACCTACCTATATAAGAATGTAAACATGATTTCAATAAACTTACACGAATACTTTATATGATATACTTACGTAATAACAATTTGGTTTTGTTTTTCTATTTATGTTATCGAATCGAAAAAAACTCGAGTCATTTCAGCAATAATTTGGTTTTTCGATTTTTGAGATCCCGCTACTACTATATTTTAACCTTGACACAAAACCTACGTTCACTCTTAACCATGCCTACTCAATTTTGATAGATATTCAAAATGATCAGTCATGTTGCTAAAACACAAATGACAGGGGCGAGTCATTTGAGTGTTTAATTTTACATTTTACTCATCTTTATATTTTCTGTGTGACATTAACTCAGATCTGAAAAAAAAGTATATTTTTGAAGTAAAAATCTCTCTGTCGTACTAAAGCCACTCGGTTCGAAACACATGACATTTGGAAGTACCAAAGTTGTTCCAAACATTGGGCAACGGGCCTTACTATTGAATCGTTGCGTGTATTTTCTATCCTCTTTTCCTAGATTTCATCTAAGAGAAACCGCGCATAAGTTTTCCTTGACACATTTGCTTTCACAAAAACCAGGAAACCTAGTCCGCCATCTTTTAACACGTCGACGTCGAGCACCGCCCGCGGAACGCGAATTGTGCCCAAAAACGTAGGTACTGCGAACGATATTAAATAAATAATTACACATTTGTCAGATAGTCTTAAAAAGCGAAATGTCCGACGAGTTACCATATTTGGCCGCGGCGGCGATCCTGGGCAGGTGAGGGCCAATTACTGACTCGCAAAAAGCTGGACAAATTGTGAAATTCTGCCTCCGTTTAGCTCGTACAAGAGTCGGGATGTTTTGAACGCTTTGCTAAAGGTTGTGGAGATTAAAAAAAGTTGGGGACCAATTAAGTAGAAAGTAAGGAAATTTGTTTTTTATTGTGCCGCGGCTTTGTGTAAGAGCAGGCGCGGTGCACTCTCTATCTCAATCCTGGGCTGACAGGCAGTTAGCCGCTATTTTATCCGCGGTATATCGTCACCCGTCTTTCTCGCGCAGAATCGAGTAGAAAGAGATAATATCGTCTCACGTGAAAAAGTTCGTGAAACGCAGTTCTTATAAAGTGCTGCAACCATTCGGTATACATAGACGGCTAGACGCGAATACACGAATGTTCACTTTTAAAACACCGCAATGGGTTAAAAAATTGCTCATCCTCCCGCTCATACATCGTTCGCTCTCTTGCTTGCATATAATGTCAAATTGCACACTAAAATTGGTCTACTCCCATCTGAAGGTCCGGCAACGCACTGGCAACTCATCAGGTATTGCAGGTGTCCATGGTGTATCTTTCGCGAGTGATTCAGATGAATTATATCTTCTCATTCACGTCAGTAACTTACACACTAAAGGATGAACCAACTCACTATATCTCGTTCGCAACCACTCACCACTCAATATAATCTGAACTGAATAATGCTATTTGACATTATGAAGTAGGTATAGAACTTTAAAACGTGAAATAATTTAATTTGACGATTATTTTGAAATGAGTCACATTTTTCCAATAGCAACGACGTCATTAGTATTATTTTTTTATATTTTCTTAATACTTCTAACGACGCATCATTCAAATGAATCACTGAACGAATCGAAAGACATGAGCGAAGTGTGTATGATGATATGATGGAGCAGTTTAAGTCTATAGATCCACTGAACGAAATAAAGGAAATGAACGAAATTAGTGATATCACTCGTGAGAGCTAAAGACAGAATCGTTCTCCTTCATTTAAGTGACATAATTTACGCATCTATATACAATAAAAAAAAGTTAGTGTTCAAAGACTCTATCATACAAAATTATGGTTAAACACAGTACGCAATATAAAGCGGCATAATAAAACCAAAGTAAACTTTTATGCGCGAGGATAATAATTGAGACTTTGCGTTCAGTTTTATTTGTTCTGTTAATAAACGTTTCTTAGGTAGCTTCTGAGAACATCTTTATGTCTTAATTATCTTTTGGATGCGGCTATAACTGCGCCGCTCAAGGACCAACCATTGATTAACAAACAATAACTGAGTTATAAATTATTATTAATATATTTTCTTAATAGTCTACTGGACTGTGGCAAGACAAGTGCAAACAGAATATCGTACTATTTAGACGATACTATTATCGCAGGTACACCGGTTAAAGTGGCGAAACATCAAAAAACAAGTTGTAAAATCCTGTTCTTACATTGTTTATGAGCTGCTTTTTTGGAAAATTAACTTACATTTGACGAATACGTACTTCGATATTTTGGGGAGTTTAGGATGATTGCTAAAGTCACGTCCTACATACACTACCTATAGTTAGTTAGCTACTTTTCACGAGACGGAAAAAAGTATAGATGCCTTCAGCCCTCCGTGTCATTCATGAATGAAAAGAAAAAGGCTCCTGCATTCCTCCGGCATTCTTTTAGTTCGTATATGTTAATCTAGATGGCGTTACTTTATTTGAAGGTAAGTTTTCGTGTTTCATGTTTTCCGTAACTTGGTAAGTAGTATTCAACATTTTCCAACCGTTTTTCAACGACTTGCTGGTGTGCTTTAGCAATCACCCTATCTTAAAATCCTAAAATTCAAGATAGAGTGATTGCTAAAGTCGTGATCACCGAACACTATAGTAATTTGGCTACTTTTTACGAGACCAAAAAAAGGTATTTCTCATGGAAAGTCATAATAGTACATTATGATACAAGTGTGCTAAGTTGGTCATTACAGTCGAGGCGGATTTGCAGCCCGAGCCGTAGGCGAGGGCGTAATAGAGCCGAGAGTGTAATGACCAAATGCACACGAGTTTCATACGACGTTTTTCAACACACTTGCGAGGAAAAAAACACCCGTTTATAAATAAAATATTTAATTTTTAAAACAAATTGTGAAAGTACAGTTATTGAAATGATACACAGTGGATTTCGATCGCATTTGTACAGTATGTTTTAGCCTTCGTTGAACGTAAATTTTCGTATTTTTTTAACTATGAATGTGAATTTTGAATGATCGTGGTATTATGTTTTTAGTGTTAGGTGTTAGTAATTTTTACTAACAGCATTTTGCCGTGATTTTCTATGTCTTTTGTAGCAATATTACTCAGTTCCTGACGTCTACATGCTCCAGTAATACCGAATATTAACGAGACCTGAAAGTAAATAAAATACATATTTAGTTACTACTGCCTGCAAATTAACCTATAAGCATGTCTGGGTGGATGTCCAATTATTTTTGTAACAAAAATATTTGAAATCAGTCTAGTCGTTTAGATTTGACATGGCTTGCCAAACAATACATACACACTTACCTACTTAAATATATAACATACTAGCTTTTGCCCGCGGCTTCGCACGCGTAAACACAATATCATACGTTTACTACACTTATTGCGAGGCCAAAGGCCGAGCTCCGCGTAGCACCGAAGGTGCGGAGCGTCCTAAGGAAGCCGCCCACCCACTTAATTTAAGTCGAAGTAACTTAATGCGAGGCCGACGGCCGAGCTCCGCGTAGCACCGCAGGTGCGGAGCGTCTCAAGAAAGCCGCCCACCCACTTAATGTAAGTTGAAGTAAGTCAATGCGAGGCCGAAGGCCGAGCTCCGCGAAGCACCGTAGGTGCGGAGCGTCCCAAGAAAGCCGACCACCCACTTAATATAAGTTAAAGTAACTTAATGCGAGGCCAAAGGCCGAGCTCCGCGTAGCACCGAAGGTGCGTAGCGTCTCAAAAAAGCCGCCCACCCACTTCATATAAGTTGAAGTAACTTAATGCGAGGCCGAAGGCCGAGCTCCGCGTAGAACCGTAGGTGCGGAGCGTCGCAAAGAAGCCGCCCACCCACTTAATATAAGTTGAAGTAACTTAATGCGAGGCCGAAGGCCGAGCTCCGCGTAGCACCGTAGGTGCGGAGCGTCCCAAGAAAGCCGTCCACCCACTTAATATAAATCGAAGTAACTTAATGCGAGGCCGAAGGCCGAGCTCCGCGTAGCACCGTAGGTGCGGAGCGTCACAAGAAAGCCGCCCACCCACTTAATATAAGTTGAAGTAACTTAATGCGAGGCCGAAGGCCGAGCTCCGCGTAGCACCGTAGGTGCGGAGCGTCCCAAGGAAGCCGCCCACCCACTTAATATAAGTTGAAGTAACTTAATGCGAGGCCACAGGCCGAGCTCCGCGTAGCACCGCAGGTGCGGAGCGTCCCAAGAAAGCCGCCCACCCACTTAATATAAGTTGAAGTAACTTAATGCGAGGCCGCAGGCCGAGCTCCGCGTAGCACTGAAGGTGCGGAGCGTCGCAAAGAAGCCGCCACCCACTTAATATAAGTTGAAGTAACTTAATGCGAGGCCGAAGGCCGAGCTCCGCGTAGCACCGTAGGTGCGGAGCGTCCCAAGGAAGCCGCCCACCCACTTAATATAAGTTGAAGTAACTTAATGCGAGGCCGCAGGCCGAGTTCCGCGTAGCACCGCAGGTGCGGAGCGTCCCAAGAAAGCCGCCCACCCACTTAATATAAGTTGAAGTAACTTAATGCGAGGCCGCAGGCCGAGCTCCGCGTAGCACTGAAGGTGCGGAGCGTCGCAAAGAAGCCGCCACCCACTTAATATAAGTTGAAGTAACTTAAAGCGAGCCGAAGGCCGAGCTCCGCGTAGCACCGTAGGTGCGGAGCGTCCCAAGGAAGCCGCCCACCCACTTAATATAAGTTGAAGTAACTTAATGCGAGGCCGCAGGCCGAGCTCCGCATAGCACCGTAGGTGCGGAGCGTCCCAAGGAAGCCGCCCACCCACTTAATATAAGTTGAAGTAACTTAATGCGAGGCCGTAGGCCGAGCTCCGCGTAGCACCGCAGGTGCGGAGCGTCCCAAGAAAGCCGCCCACCCACTTAATATAAGTTGAAGTAACTTAATGCGAGGCCGCAGGCAGAGCTCCGCGTAGCACTGAAGGTGCGGAGTGTCGCAAAGAAGCCGCCACCCACTTAATATAAGTTGAAGTAACTTAATGCGAGGCCGAAGGCCGAGCTCCGCGTAGCACCGTAGGTGCGGAGCGTCTCAAAAAGCCGCCCACCCACTTAATATAAATCGAAGTAACTTAATGCGAGGCCGAAGGCCGAGCTCCGCGTAGCACCGTAGGTGCGGAGCGTCCCAAGAAAGCCGCCCACCCACTTAATATAAGTTTAAGTAACTTAATGTGAGGCCGCAGGCCGAGCTCCGCGTAGCACCGTAGGTGCGGAGCGTCCCTAGGAAGCCGCCCACCCACTTAATATAAGTTTAAGTAACTTAATGCGAGGCCGAAGGCCGAGCTCCGCGTAGCACCGTAGGTGCGGAGCGTCCCAAGGAAGCCGCCCACCCACTTAATATAAGTTGAAGTAACTTAATGCGAGGCCGCAGGCCGAGCTCCGCGTAGCACCGCAGGTGCGGAGCGTCCCAAGTAAGCCGCCCACCCACTTAATATAAGTTGAAGTAACGTCATGCGAGGCCGAAAAAAATGTATGAGCGGCTTTCCTGGGACGCTCTGCACCTTCGGTGCTATGTGAAGCTCGGCCTACGGCCTCGCATTAAGTTACTTCTTATATTAGTGGGTGGGCGCCTTCCCTAGGACGCTCCGCACCTGCGGTGCTACGCTCGTGAACATGATCTTGGTCTAATTAAAATTGAGGCAAGACTTATGTTTAAAAAATTGTTTTGAATATTTATTGTCTATTGTAGATTTAAATAACTTAATGCGAAGCCGCCCACCTACTTAATATAAGTTGAAATAACGTCATGCGAGGCCGAAGAAAATGTATGAGCGGCTTTCCTGGGACGCTCTGCACCTTCGTTGCTATGTGAAGCTCGGCCTACGGCCTCGCATTAATACTTCTTATATTAGTGGGTGGGCACCTTCCCTAGGACGCTCCGCACCTGCGGTGCTACGCTTGTGAACATGATCTTGGTTTAATTAAAATTATGGCAAGACTTATGTTAAAAAAATTGTTTTGAATATTTATTGTCTATTGTAGATTTAAATAACTTAATGCGAAGCCGTCCACCTACTTAATATAAGTTGAAGTGTGTGAGTGGCTTCCCTGGGACGCTCTGCACCTTCGGTGCTACGTGGAGCTCGGCCTACGGCCTCGCATTAAGTTACTACTTATATTAGTGGGTGGGCGACTTCCCTAGAACGCTCCGCACCTTCGGTGCTTCGCTTGTGAACATCATCTTGGTTTAATTAAGATTGAGTCAAGACTTAGGTATGTTTAAAAGGTAGTTTTTAATATTTATTGTCTATTGTAGATTTAAAAAACTTATTGCGAGGCCGCCCACACACTTAATATAAGCTTAAATGTGTGAGCGGCATCCCTGGGACGCTCTGCACCTTCGGTGCTACGTAGAGCTCGGCCTACGGCCTCGCATTAAGTTACTACTTAAATTAGTGGGTGGGCGACTTTCCTAGAACGCTCCGCACCTTCGGTGCTACGCTTGTGAACATCATCTTGGTTTAGTTTAAATTGAGGCTAGACTTATGTTTATATATCGTTTTGAATATTTATTGTTTATTGTAGATAACTATTCAAAGCACCTTGAAAAATAATTAGCTCATAGTCCTACCTGAATATATATTAATGACATCTATTAAGATGACAATAAATTATTTTCGTCTACAATGGTACTAATACTAATATAATACTATAACCTGTCATAATAATTTCCTAAGTAACGCCATAAAATTCAGGTGCCAACTTAACTCAATCGAGCGTACGTCAATAATGGCGACAGCACCACTGAACGGATACGTGATGGCGTGAGGCCCGTGTTTTGTTATCCGTGGTATAATGAATAAGGAAGCAAAGGAAAACGCATGAGATGACACGGTTATTATTTCAGTAGGTTCTGGGTTCAAATCCCGTCTAGGTGAAATCCTTTCTACATCGTAAATTTAATAATTTTGTCTTGTCTCGAATCATGGTTGTTTTTCATACAAAATGCATACTTTGTCGAGCAGCAGCTCTCAATAACTGATACACTGCTGCTTATATTAGGTATGCGATCAATATTCAAAAACTTCGATAGTCATTCTGGAAGTCCAGGTTAACCCATCACAGCTACACCCTAGCTTGTGGCGAATCGTGGCCACAGGCAAGCAACGACGTGCGTGAATCCTTGGCCTCGGTGTCGAGGAGACCCATCAATAGCTCCAACATGTATGGAGCTGGTGTTATTAACTCAGGAAAAATCTTAACAGCGCGATGCAGCCGTTAGTATGGAGATTTTGCCAAAGTAACAACGCCATCTAGCGGAAAAGAACAAAATCTGAACACACCGTTAAAAATAAAGAATGACTGATATGTATTACTTTGAATAGATTTTATATATAAAAAAACTACATAGATGCAAAATTGTGGCTAAATACATCGTAGGTATATTTATCGTTTATTATACATTTCGCTACCTTATTAGTACGTTAGGCCTAACACAAATGATACCAAAATTTGCGCTTAATGTTCTAAATGTTGGTTGGTAAAACATATTTAGAAATGTATTTAATTTACTTAAATTGATTTGAAATACTTTTATTTCAATAACACTCTATAAAATAGCATAAAAAAATCTGTTTTATTCATTAACATTCTTTATTGCGTCTCCGGGCTTTTTTATGGTCAATACTTACAAACTACAGAAGAATATAATTGCATATTCAATAAAAGAGCATTAGTTCCTATTGTCGCAAATTGTGTTTTTAAAGAAATGTATGTTTTTTTTTGAGCATGAGACAATTTACAACGAACATTGCACTCATATTTTCGTCTGTGTTGGTCGATAATTGGCGCCATCTTTCCTATCTAAACTAACACGGTTTCCGTAACTCAACGCCTCAAACAACCTTAACCTTATTGTTAATACCGGTGGGCCGCGCGGAGGAGGTATTATGTCGAATTCATACTTTTTAGTTTTTGTACACGTAACAGCCACGCGGGGGTCGCGTCGTTCTAAATTCAAAATCACAAACGCTGTCATTATAAGGTTACACATTGTAAGGAAAATATTTCATGAATTTATGTTTTCAGAGATAAATATTAATCATAATAAAAAGTATCCTATAACCATCTTTGTATGTTCAGCTATTCCTGTACCAAAATTGGTAACTTTTTATCCAGCCGTTTCGGCGTTATTAGAGGACAAAGGTTTTTTTGAAAACAGATGGCGCCAGGTTGGCACGGCGAAGCGTGTCCATACAAAACAACTATCCGGCTGCATCACGCTATCGTGATTTTTCCTGAAATCATGACCTCCCTCCATAGAAAATTTATTTTCAATACAAATTTAGGATTTTATAATAGTATAGATATAAAATAGTTGAGTAGATGAGTAGCCTCATGAGTAGTCGTTTTAATTTTTTATAAACATAATCTTTCAGCGTACAGAAATTTCGTAGGTATTTAATTTCAACTGACCTTTTTTGCTAGGTACTGGCTATCCGGTTCTTCTTTCAGAAACTTTTCGATGTCCTTTGAGGACAATACTTTAAATTTTTTACTTCTGTAACCATCTGAGCGCCTCTTCAAGACCGCAATCAGATTGTTTTTATGTCAATACTATTTTTGTTCCGAACTGTGCTTTTTAACATGGAGTAGATAGACCACAGCGAGGTGGGCTTATATTTATTTGCTAGCTCATAATAATAAGCTAAAAATACGTTTTCCTAGAACAAATGGGCTTTTTTGCTGGATTTCCAATGAATAAAATTTTCATAGGCTATTGGATACTTTGCATTAGATTTCAATGGCAAGAGGCTGTCAGTAGCATTTTTTGCATCATTAAGTATTTCCGGAGGCATCAATTCCACATCTAAAATCTTCTTCATTACTAGAACTCGACATTTTTGTAAATCTAATCAGTCACAAACTAAGTACAGCGATAAACTCGAATAAACAAATTTCATGCAAAGCAAAATGGCGCGGAGATTTATTTTTTACACGCCTTCCATTGGTTGAAATAGTTATGCGCGCGCAGGTGCAAAATGGAAGCAATGACGAAACCGTCAAACAGCCAAATATTAAAAATATAATAATATTTATATTTAATTATTCCTAATGCAAATTAGTGTCAATTACATGACAAAATTAAATAATTTCATGAAAATAATTTTTAATTATTGCGTTTAATGCATCACAATTACTTTATTCACAAAAATTTTGCTTATTATATAAAAGTAAAAACTCTTTGTTGAAATTAAAAAAAAAACTGTAAAGTAAAAGACACTAGTGCGTAATAGAAAAGTCAAAAGCACGCGTGTTTTATAGGATACTTTATGGCCATAGAAACAGTTTAATATGGACCACTTTACGAGCAAGTGTGTTGAAAAGGTTTTTTCAACATGGCGGCGGGCGCGGAGGAGAGGGAATTTTGCATTTGCATTTTAAACACTCACTAACCATCCTAGATAACATATCAAAAATTTAAAACTACCGGACCGTTTGTAAGGTAAAACCCCTTTATTCATTGGATTATTTGAGTATAAATAATAACATAAGTATTCCGAAGCAAACAATTCAAATAAAAATTAATGAAATTACCGACAAAGTGCAGAGGCAGTTTTTGATTAATATACTTTGATGTTTAGATTTCCAATGACCTGTAAAAGGTACCTATTGTTGCTTCGAAATAGGCCCCTAAAACATTTGATGTAAAAATTAAAATGGCTTGCTGATAAAGTCTTGAATAGCAAAAGAATGATATTTTCTTAAATTGTTTTATTTAAACAAAAGAATGATTTAACTCAGGGGTTCTCAAACCTGTTTCGTGACAGAACCAAATATTGACATGACTTATGAAGTCTTAAAGCAGGTGAACCAAGTTTTATACAACGTGTTTAATGAAATTCGGCAAAATTGTGTTGTGATCCTATCAGAAGTAGCAAAAGTCATTGTGTTGAGAATATGTGTATTCTCTCTTCTTCTTTAACTTAAGAGCTGCGCTATTGTCGGTGTGGCAATCGCCAGCCGTTTCTTTCTTAGACTTTCTCCTTCACTTCTTGGTAAGACATGACTTTAACCTTTTCTTTTATTTGCTCAAAGTAATTTCGTCTTGGCCTTCCTCTACCTCGCTTTTTTATGGAGTCTTCTCAGCTCAGCGGCCTTAGGGAGCCCATTGTTCCACGGATACTTTGAGAACCACTGACTTTAGCTCGTTTCTAGTTTTCTAGAGAAAAAGTCGTTGAAAGACGGCAATTACGACAACTTGTGTGAAAAACGTCGAGGTATTATAAAAAGTGTTTTTAATGAAGCCCAATTACATAGCTATAAATATTTAATTGTTTAACATACATTGACATTTATCGAGAGCAATTTTTATGTAGCTCGTTATTTTGTAATAAGTACGGACACGTAATACTTAAATAAATTATAATTGTGGTCTACAAAAAGAACAGTGGTACAATTTCCATACTAAATTCGTCTTAGTAATAGTCGGACCGTAAGATTTTCTGCGCTGTGACTTGGACAGTCAGATTACTTGTCACCTACGCTTTTTTAGAATAGGTTTTTAATCATAAATTAGGATATTTTCGAAAAAAATTATTATTTGATTATATCGGAAAAAGACCTGGTTAAAAATGAAATGTGTCAATTGCATGGCCCATTTATGAATGAATTTATTCCTAAATGGGCCATGCATTTGTGCAGCCGAATAGTACTTACTGCGCTGACTCAACCACCAGTGAATGAAGTTCATCCAAGTCTGATGACTTGGTCAGGTCACCCCACCGGTATCGGGCAGTCCGACTGGACGTTTCCCGCGCGGCTTTCGGGTATACCCTCTCTTCACAGCTCGATCCTCATTCCTCACCCATCCTTTCCACGTGGCCAAGCCAGCGGAATCTAGCCGATAATGTTGGAGTCATGGTGTAAGAAAATAAGGAATGGCACTCTTGGTAGTGAGACTTTCTACGTCACGACGATTAGTTCCCGCTTTATGGTAACAAAATAATTAAGTATAAAGAAAAAAATAATATGTTCTTAGACTAAGTTTTATTTTTCCGTAATAATTGATTTAGATTCATACAGGTATCAAGGGAATCGGGGAGTATTATGTAGTATTATACACCACTTGTAACACAGAAACGGATTGACAGAACCAACCAACCAATCATACATAGCGTGATGACGTCAAAAGTCCCGCCTGTCATTTCGGCGTAGATATACCTTATTTTAAATAAATAAAATAAATAAAGAAATAAATATCAGACAACCTCACACAAATCGATCTATCTATTTTCTTATACCACAGTTGGACTCGGCCACAAGATCTTTTATGAAAGAGATAGTACGTAGTTGTAGTTAATTACTCAAAGGAATGTTACTGTTATTAATTATCGAAATAGCATTGAGTTCTCGGTATCTTTCGTGTTTCAATTACGTTGGAACGATTCGAAGCGATTAGCAAGAAAATGCTATCTCCGGTCATTTTCCGGTAATAACTCGCCCGCCATCGGAGACCATAGAGAATCCATCTATTGTAAAATAGAGAAATTATATCCGTTAAGTCGTTACACTTGAATAGGTTCGTTTCTTTCTAATAGACTAGAAAGGGGGAGGTTTTTTATAAGGTAGTTATTAAGAACCGATTAGGTTAGGTAAGGCTTGTACAACATTAATTAAATATGAACAGTTTCAGAAAAAAAAGCTTTCAGTCAAACGAAAATTTAGCGAAGCGTCACAGGCAGAAAACAGTGTTTCGCGGTTGTATTACCTTAATTATTAGTATGATTGCCTACTTACTAGTGATTTTGGCCAGAATTGTTTCGTGTATAATTATTCTAAGACCTACCACAACGTTTTGTATGGTAATAGGGGTCGTGATTTCAATAATAAAGGCCAGCCACAATGATATTCAAACATTATCAAAAGGAAATTGAAATATTAACATGCGAATTGATTTAGTGGCAGACAATAAGGATTTCGGGTCATTAACTTCTCACTGGTGGAGTTTAGTAAAAGGAATAGTTTCATACATTCTTGCGGCGTGTATTAAGCTAAGTAGTGTTTCTGTGAACTGGAGACTCGCAGTCATGTTTCGAAATGACGGAAACATTTATTTATTACATTTTCAACCCACCTCCGCCATTTTGAAAATAAATCTAAAACCTGAATCGACAATAAAATGGGTTGCGTTTTTTAAATATATCTATATTTTACGTTGCAACCCGAAATTGGCCACACGTTTTTGCGTATTTCCATTTTTCTTTCTTAATTCTTGTTTTCCTATGATTAGTCCGAGCTATGATAATTATCGTAGGTAGGTACAGTGAGTAGGTACTCACAAAATTTCAAGAGGATCGATTAAGAAATGCGACTTCTAGGCAAGATCAGCCAAATATCATTTGGACATACAAACATCTGGAGATAAGAAAGAATTTTAGGCCAGGAAGCTAAAAAGGAGACAAAAGAAGGAGAGGCTCTTCGCTCACTCAGTCAATAATGCCCGTATGGACAAGCGAACCACACGGGACAAACATAAACATATCAAAAATTACAGATGTTATACTACTGTCATCTTACAACTATGCAAGTAACATCAGTACTTTTAATTTTTTTATGGTGGACGCGCTTTGCTTATCCTTGAATACTTTTGAGACCTCTAAATATCTAATTAATGTTATAATGTTATTCTGTAAGTAGACTATAAGGGCATTTTTTACAAAATCTAACTCTACCAACGTTTTGGCCTCCGACATTGTTGAGAAGAAAAATCTTAAAGAAACTCAAGAATAGGTAATTGTTTGTCATATTCAGTACTTATTAAGATAATACTACAAATTCATTTTATAACTAACATTTAATTTAAAGTACCTATATTTTTTATGCCCCAACACTGGTCGAACAATGGTTCCGACCAACCGATACTTTAACAATAAAATGGCGCATTACAATAGAAATGCTCGGCGGATACGACGTTTTTTAGAAAAAAGACAGCATACCATATATTGATACTTAAGATTTGCCAGAGCGGAGCTTATTGGGTGAAACAATATCTGGGATCTGTAGACGGTGTGTAAGGCGATATTACGTACTTCGCGGGCTTATATCGGGACAGCGACATCTAGTGGAACTTTACTGCACCCATTGTTTAGTGAAGAAGTGTTGATTTGCTAATAGCCAGTTGGAAATTATACGAGTACTGTTTACTGTGGCCGTATAAAGAAAATTATATGGAGAGGGTAAAATCGGTTCAGCCCATGTTCAGCCAAACGCGAGATAATCGCGGTCAAACATACATGCATACATACAACATACACACAATACATACATACTTACAGGTCAAACTAGAGTGAACAAGATACGAATAAATTGCTCAATAATCACTTTTTTACAAAAAATAACCGACTTCAATAAGTAAAATGGGTATACATTTTGTTTTTGTTGATTGTTTCAAAAAGCGCTAAATATTTTTTTTACAATTTATATGGGTCCACCTCTGAACTATGATGTACAAATCTAAAAAAGAATCATCAAAATAGATTTATAATTGGCGGAATGATCGCGCAATATACATACAAAAAAAACCTACAGCCGGATTGGATTATTTACTTAAAAAAAAAGAATTTAAAATTTGAACTGTTTATTTCAATAAACGGACATTAAACAGCTTAGACTCTAATCTTAATTTTTTAAGATTATATCGAACCTAAGTAGAGGAAAATATAGTATGTTGACAAATTTGCAATATTCAAGTATAAACTTACTAATCGGGATTTCGGGAAGGCTATCTATTAAAATTTTTTTATACGAGGCTATAACTTGTTTAGTAGATTTACTATCATAATCGTAATCACATGGAAGTTCAAATTAGATACATAGCATTACAGTAATCACACCAAGGCACTGTGAACTACAAAATTACATATAAAAAAAATTAAAACTAGTTTGGTTTAGAATACTTTAAAATTCATAATAAAACACTGAAGATTCCCTTTTCGTTTTGGCAAAATCTGTCGGAGAATTTTTTATTGGTAATTTATGTATACAGTGTAGGTAAACGAAAAGTTAAAAAACGGAATTGATGCGGTGGCGCAGCACGTGGGCTCTCTACTAAAGCTTCCAATCTCGGGATATTTTGTACGGGCATGACATGTGACGCTGCATGAGTCGCGCGACAGTCGAAGTCGTGGCAAGATATGCCTCACTGTGACAGAACGACGGGTGACTATATCACGCGACAAGTCGCGAAACAGTCGCGCTAGAGGGGCTTGCATCTATGCCCATCTAGCACAACTACGCTCCGCGACTCTTGTCGCGCGACAGCATCGCCTGTCACTCTCTCACATTACAGCGAAGAAAGAGGTAGGTAATATTTCTCGCCCGAGAGAGAGTCGCGTGTCACAGGAGGTGCTGTAGCTCTAAAAAGCTATCTATTGCTCCGAATTTCCAATAATCAGGGTGGTATTGACTATTAAACACTGATAAAAGGTCCCTTTGTTCGTTAGCCGGAAGCCACCCGATTTAAATGCGGCCTACTACGTAATAACCTGACATCATGCTTCCGATGGAATTGATTTTTAATTTGTGATTATCGTGTGAATTTGTAACGAGCTTTTGACTATCTTTTCTATATCTTGTATACTATTACTATTGAGTATAAAAATGTAACATAGTGATTATAGTAACCTAAGTTAGGTGAGTTCAAAATTTAAAACAACCCCGGAACAAGTAGCTGGTCCTCATGAGACCCTCATTCAATGAGTGATATAGAAAATGCTACTGAATATAACTACAAAATTTGGAATTATTAACTTCAATATTAGCTGAGATCTTGTCAATTGCCACCGAACATAGCTAAGAACCATCTCGACGGACAAGTGTTTCGATTAAATCAAAATTGCACTCAAATTGGTCCATCCGTTTGGGAACTATGATCCCACAGACAGACACACAGATACAAATACACACAGATAATCAAATACACAGATACATCATCTCTTTTTTCGTCGGGGTTAAAAATACTAACTTACGTTTGTTACCCGACTTTGCAGAAGCAAAAAGAAGGTTATGTCCTCCAAGGAGTCTATTTATCTCTAAAATACCTTCAATGTGCATTTGTTTTACTTACAAGAAAAGTTTATTCTCGAGTTCGCATCGAATAACTTAAATTTATTCAAATGCAACTATTTCTAATTTGCCTCGTGTTTATTAAAAATAAGAATAGCATTCATCAAGTTTAGGGCGTGAATATATTTATCTATATGTTTTACAAATATTCGTCCTTTTAATCTTTATACGTACACTCACTCTATCCACTATGCAAATCTTACAAGCAAAAATATAACAAATAATGTATTCACCAACAGAGATTACAAACAATCCAATTAAATCCCGACATTGACAACTAAATCCTATTAACCGCCCCGAACCCGCTTAATTGGTATCCATTACACAAATGCTCTATGGTCTGTCATCACAAAATGGCGGCAAGCGGGAAAATAAATACGTTCCGAGATGGATATTATATCTTCATTAGCGGCGGTGGCGAGCATTGATACGTCCACAGGTGCCCATTGAAATTGTTGTATTTTATCACGGCACGAGAAAGGAGAATCCTTATTGGATTGTCTAGTGCGTATCTGATTTTGAAAAATTTGCTTTGAATAACGCGTATGAAGCGCTGACGCGTTGTTGAAAAAAGGCGCTTTGGTTTCTCATGCGAATGTATAATGGGATTAATGGGATTGAGACGTAACCGATTTCATCGGCCAGCCACTTGGCCTTGAAATGAACCGACCAATCAACACACAGGTGTTTGTTAACTAAATTAGACCGATCAAATTTCTGACTAAATATCTACATAATATCCTTATTACGTAACCTCATTTTTATTAATGTTTTTTGTTAGTTTTTCGGTACCCTTTGCAGGTATGGTATTAGCCATTGGCACTTGCATTAGTGTTGCCAGCGTATGATCTCTTGATAACAGTTATGCAGTCTGACAAAAAAGAGTAGAAATTAAAAAGTGGCAATACTGTAATGTCGTCGCTTTCTAATCAATCTAAGAAAACGGGGACGACACTACTTGTTTATAAATATTATACGAAAAACTTAGGTTACTCTCTTAATTTCCACCGTAAAAGCGATCCATTGAGTTAAATTTAGACGGCACGGTTCCGCACAATTGGTTCATGACTGTGGCCAACTTTACTAAGTAAAGTTAGTTCAGCGTATTCGAGATAGTGTTAGGTTTGTACAAATGTACAGTTTAAACAAATTAAATATCGTACAATCGTTATTAAGTTTTGTCTGTTACCGGAAAAAATAGTTGATGTTACTCGCCTAAATAAGTCTAATTGCGCTTAGAGATATCAAATAGCCCACTACAGGATCGCGCTCACGTTGCTAGGGTACCAGGTAAAAAAGCGAAAGCCTACCGAATTATCATTTCGAATCAATAGGTACTGAAAAATTATCCTCTTTCATACTGATAGCATAGATGTGAAAGTATGTAAAAGGTTGGATGTTGATCAGAGAGGGAGAAACTCGGAGTTTGTCAGCGAGACGAATCAGGGATGAAGAGAGTTGTAGAACATAGCTCCAAAAGGCTGCAATACTACTGACATGACGCGGCGCGTGACTCTTTCTTGAGCGATTTATCTTCATCCCTTTCCACTGAGTACATACCGAGATTTACGGGCAATAGTGTCACGCGACAAGAGAAGTCATAGACGCAGCATCATCTAGCTTACTCGCAAGGTTGTTAGGCAAGTGACAGGTAGTTATTTATCGCGCGTTAAAGAGTCGAGTGCCACAGTTATGCTACACGTGAAGCACCTCTAGCACAACTCTGACACGCGACTATTTGTCGCGCAACGAATATTGCATCTCTTGAGTCTTGCTGCTTAATACTGTGCGAGCAAGATGGGTGCTGCTAAATCACGACAAGCAGAGTCACGGAAAGCGACGCTAGCTCGACAGTTATGCTAGACCGACTGAAAATAATGTCAAGTATGTTCAAGCGAGTGTTGCCATAAACTTTAGTGTTGCGTAATGAATTTCACGCGTGCGGAACGAGAAGTCCTGGGTGGCTCGTCCGTAAACCGGTTAACCATTAAATAGCAATAAATTACCGACTTTTCGGTGCAGTCATGCTTCTAGTTATTGCAAACTTATCTTTAGTGTCACAGGTCACGGTGTCAGTCTATCTGCCTGTATGTTTGTCCGTAGTTAGAGCCCGTTGTAACCTTGTTAACATTTTAAGTAGAAGATAAAAAAAATGACATGGAGAGCTGATCTGATGAACTCTATTATAAAACAATGCAACCCTTTAAATATATGAAACATGTCATCATGTAATAGAATCTATTCTCTATGTCACAGATCTATTAAATAGATCTTTGTATCAATGGTACAATGTATTGTAGTTTTAATAAGATTAATTTAATTTCTTAAACAGTGCTACTATAGGCCTATTTGTCCACAGCCGGCCCTCCCAGCGGCCCTCCGGTCGTCCGCTGCCAGCTCCGCAAACACAAGCCCAACAGAAAACCTCGAACGCCCTTCACCACTCAGCAACTGCTCGCGTTGGAGAAGAAGTTCAGGGACAAGCAGTATTTGAGCATCGCTGAGCGAGCTGAGTTCTCCTCATCACTCAGACTGACTGAGACTCAGGTGAGCAATCGATCACAGTTAAAATAACTCCGGGATACCCATTCGCAAAGAATTCTCTTCATCACTCATACAACTCAAATTCACAAAAACACAACTAAAAGCTCCAAATGCCTTTATTACACCATTAAACCTAACATTATTTGAGTATTGCTGAGCGTGCAGTGAGTGAGACTCACTACTGCATTTTATTTGAGCATCTTTGAGCATGTTCTTCCTTCACTCCGAAGCATCAGTATTGATTCAGGATTAAGTTGTGGAATACACCACACGCTAACTGAAACTCAATGGGATAGATGTACATGCCATTTGCTTCGAAACAAAATCACGAGATGCGCTCATGCGCATCATGTGTATAGCCACTATCAAAATAAAAGAACATCAGATACGCCACTTTGTCCAGGTAGACGACTGTTTTAATTTTTTGCGAAAAATAATGTTGTTAATTTTATTTACAGGTGAAAATCTGGTTTCAAAACCGACGCGCGAAAGCGAAAAGGCTACAAGAGGCGGAGATTGAAAAACTACGTCTGTCGGCGCGGCCGCTGCTGCCGCCATCGTTCGCGCTATTTGGGGGCGGAGGCGCTCCCCCATTGTTCGCCGCCATGGCTGCCGCCACTCGCCCCCAACTCAGCTTCCTCGGAGGACCCCCCACGCACCAGCACGCGATCAACATGAACATACTGAACTCCCTACAGCCGCATTGACGTTTGGAACACGCGGGAACGCGTGAAACGTCAAACGATCAATCGCCATCTTCCTAAAAACAAAAGAAGAATCAGTGTTCAAATTTCGAAGGATTGTCTGTGATTTAAAACTTTTTAAACACCGAGTGAGCAGATACAAGTATACTGAACGAACTTTAAATCAGTAAGTGCAATTTTTAACTAAGTTGAATTCAGTAGTTAATTTATTTTTAGTTATAGAAAATAATTCTGTATATATAGTCGTAAAAGGACGTTACAGCAATAGACATTAAAGACGATTTATATGCGAAGAAAGTTTCACGAATGTTTCTTAGTAAGTAACTGTAACCATAAACGAAATCATTATTTTCAATGAGGACATCAGCTGCCCATAAAACGAGTTTAAAATATAGATTCGACGCGAAGTGACTGCTAATTAGGTATTTTCTTAATGTTAATTGTGAAATTGCGAATTACATTTAATTTTACGACTTGCGTTAATTATAACGTTGCCATTTTTTCACACTGGCGACATAAAAACGCGCTACATTGAATAACCATAATGTTGAAATTCTCATAATAATGTCTTAGTATCTTTTACTGTACCTATTTAAAAGCAATCTATGAAGATTGCAGCATACCTACAACGATGTTTGAGTAAAATCTTGGTAAAAACTATATCGAAATTTTAAAATTGACTACCTTTGTTGTAATGATTTTAATCACCTTTATTTATCACGCTATAGATAAATGACAAAACATTCATGATTTTCTGTCTCAAGTATGTCAGTTCGAGAAGTAATGTTATAAAAACAGTATCAAATGTCTGCTAGCGTAAACCTAATCGAAACTAACATTTAAAAAATTAATGGTTTACCTAGGTGGGTTTGAACTAGCGTTTTCAACGGCTTCCCGGGCCAGAACGGGCGTCTTACTTACCTATAAGACCACCGTACCCACGCCCGAACCATTGGAGCTGTCAACCAGATAAATATATACCTTTTACCTACAATTTAAACATTTAGTCCAAGAACTACCTATTCAAATTCATCATTAATTTATCGCGTGATAAAAGCTGCCATCATAGACCCACTGATGCGTCATTTTTAGGGTTCCGTACCTCAAAAGGAAAAAACGGAACCCTTATAGGATCACTTTGTTGTCCGTCTGTCCGTCTGTCAAGACCCTTTTTCTCAGGAACGCGTGGAGGTATGAAGCTGAAATTTATATCAATTACTCAGGTCTACTGTCCCTTGAAGCTGTGAAAAAATCAAACTTCTAAGCCAACGCAATCAAAAGATACAGCCGTTTATGCCGCAAATTTTCGACACTTGCAAGGGAATCAAAACCTACAGGGTGCTTCCCGTGAACTCAGAATCTTGAAATTTGGTACGAAGCAACGTCTTATAGCATAGATAAAGGAATAATTACGAAAACCATAATTTTTTTTTTTAATACCTAACTTTGAACCTAATTTATATGGGGCGCTATACATACCAGGTGCAAACTTAACTTAACCACTTAGGGATGGAAAGTGTTTGTACGGAACCCTCGGTGCGCGAGTCCGACTCGCACTTGGCCGGTTTATTTAAATATTTACGGTATTGTCATATAGTAACTACGATTTCATACACCGTAAAGCATTCTGTCAAAGCATTTATGTCAAAAAATGTAAATGTAAATATTGAAATAAATAACTTATTGTAGAGCTAAGTTCGGGTAAGTTCACCCTATAGTTAAGGCGTTAGATTTTTTAACACAGTCCTATTTAGTGTCGGAAATTGAGCCATAGTCATTGTTTTAGAAAGCTGTGTACATTTGTTTTGTCCTTAACAATATGTTCCTATTACATTAACACACCTTTAAGGCTTTTATTTCTCATAGCACTTACTCTCTTTATTATTTTTCTGCAAATGTGTGAAGCAAAATAAACATTTATTTACTCTTTCTGTGCTAGATCCCGAGGATACGGGTTCACCAAATATCCACCAGATCACCATAAACTAATTGCTCAGGTGAATTTGCTGTGAGTGGCCAATAAGGCTGCGTTTCCACCAGTGTGAGGATGCCTAGCGAGAGCGAGGGATGTGTTTTTGTTGACCAATAGAACCAGTTGCGCTGAGCGAGGATAAGTAAATGAAGTTATTCCATTGGTTAACAAAAACACATTCCTCGCTACGCATCCTCGCACATCTCTGGTGGAAACGCAGCCTTATGCCCTTTGTTAGAATATTTCACTTCATACACATATCTCAAACATAAGTGTAAATGTGTTATAAAAACATAGGTACATTTATAAATCGGCCATACTCGTAGACAACGTAAGCTCAGTGCAAAAATTGACAAAATTGTAATTAAAATCTTATTTCAAAAGGCTTTGTTGTAAAGAAAACGGTAGTTTTAGATTCAAATTTTCTTTATTGTTATTAAAATAAGAACAAAGTATGTGGGCTAATGTGCAAAGTGTACAGTAAGCAGCACCGTGTTAAAAAAAAGTAACTTGGAGGAGTTAAATGGTTGTGTTTGTTTAGACTGTACTTACTTTGATATTGTTCACGATTCTGTTATTCGACAATTACGATTTACGTATAGTTACGAACGCTGGCGACGGAGTAGGTGTGCACATAGCCCAAATATTCAGCGATGCACTTTACACTTACCGTTGTACATCATTTCTAAAGACATCCTGTATAAAGCGCCAAGTGTGCCTAGTGTGCCTAGTGTGTTTGCTGTGTCTGAGGTTTATTTGTTTTCTTTAGCTTCACATATTTGGTGTTGACTTTACTTAACGAATAACAATATCGAAGCCTTCTCGAGCAGTGTATACATCTGTTAAAATAAATTTTTATCATAAAAATTATACCTAATTATTAGTACAAAACTGAAGTTTCATTAAGAGGCAATAACCTCTTAACCTTATCTCATAACTACATATCTATGAATGTAACCTTATCTTTACGTTTTAAGGGTTCCGTACCCAAAGGGTAAAAACGGGACCCTATTACTGAGACTTCGCTGTCCGTCCGTCCGTCCGTCTGTCACCAGGCTGTATCTCAAGAGCGGTGATAGCTAGACAGTTGAAATTTTCACAGATGATGTATTTCTATTGCCGCTATAACAACAAATACTAAAAATAAAATAAAATAAATATTTAAGGGGGGCTCCCATACAACAAACTTGTTATAGATTATGGTACGGAACCCTTCATGCGCGAGTCGGACCCAATTTTTACCGTCTGGTATGCACTTATATGGTAAGCCGACGAACTTATACTAATTTAAATGAATTATTTGCTTGTGCTATTTCAAATGAAATATTCTTTATTTGCTTTAAAATATGGTACAATGAATTTAATTTGCATACAAATAAAAATATAAAATAAGGTAACTAATACACCAGAATATTAAAAAAAAATACTTAAACTAAGTTATAAATATTTACAAGTCTGATAAAGAATAATTAAGATATTTCAAATTAGTTAATTACACAATCATCAAATTTAAATAGTCAAAATTAAACGTGAGGGAACTTAGTGGCGCAAAAATTCTAACTAATGTATTTTTGACCCTGGATAAGCAACTAATATGAAATTATAAGTTTGTTTTAAAAGCTTATAACTCTTATTGTTCGAAATTTTTTACACCCAAAAAGTGCCGTTACTGTGTATCAAGTCACTTTACTTCAAACATAATAAAATGTAAACAAACACTTTTTGACGAGGTGCCTACCTGAAAGATCCGCTACTATCAAAACCTACCGGAATTTTCTTTTTCATTCAGCAACGAATGTTACAAATTATTTATTCTACAATTTCCATGACTAGTTAATACATTCGTCTTCAAAATGTATGTGTATTAGCTATGGAAACAGTTTATTGCACATAAAAAAAATATTGACAATAACATAAAAACGGTATTATGTTCTCCATCTATCTAGGATATAAAGTCTTCATACTTTTTAAACATAAATCATACCAAACTCTGTAATTACACACGAATGCGCATAGAACATAAGTACCATCGTACAAGGATGCGATGTCGAATCTGGTAATTGTGTTTCGGCCCATAGTCACGCGACAAATACTTTTTTTAATCTTTTAATTAAGGAGCTTTGATCATTTTAACGAACATGTCAGCAGGTCGAATACAGACAAATACTTATTGTATGCTTATTAATTTCCATTCTTTTGGCTATGCTATGCTATAGCGTTCGTTCATTTTAGTGAACACTGTCAAATGAAGACATTTCAAAATAATTTAGACGCTGACAGGACTCTGACTGAGGTTACTCTGATGTTCTATATAAGTTTGTATCATTCTACATTCGACTGTTCGAATTTCAAACTTATTTTTAATAAAGCGTGCGCTTGCGATAATTTAGTTTAACCTCCAACATAATCCCTACACTTCGCACATAGCTAATACCACAGAATAGATAATGAGGGAATGAAGACAACGAGACAAATCTGTACCTCAAGCATAGTGGTTCTTAAACTTTTTGAGCGAGTAAGTTGCGAAGTGAGCGAATCGTATCCCTTTCAGCGACGCCAAAAATTGTTTCCTATGTCCGGATGTTTAGATGCGACCTACATGTCGCATTTATCAACTGATTTTTTCGTTTTGTGTACAGAAGTTTTTTTGACGATGCAGTTTTTCGAAATATTTCTAAATAACGGACACGTGGTATTAAAAAAAACATATTTCAGCCAGTTCAAAATATGGTCGTGAGATCTAGCTCACAGAGACCACATTCAGAACTTAAAGTTACATGGACGAAGGAAGTCGCATTTTAACAAAACAAAACATTTAAAAAAACACTTTAATTACAAGTAGTCATAATTACTACGCAAATGTAATCGTAAAATTAATAATAATAACCCTAAAATCGATAGAGTAAAGCTACTCCACGTAATAGATACACCAATAGCACTCCGGCAATACGCAGATCCCACAATAAGTACATCAGGTAATCACTAATCTATCTAAAAACGCCTCATTACCCCACAAAGGGCGTGCCCACCCCTACATCTACGTACTAAACGACCCATCATTACGAATATACTGCCCAATTACAATAAATTACCGACCAAGCGCGCAATAAACCGCCATTTTGGTAAATAAATAAATAAATTAGTAATTAATGCACGTTTGTCTGCTTTCGAAACGTCGCGGCATACGAATCTGTGCATTAAAACAAATTAACATCAGCTATAGAGTGTGCAGGGGTGTTTTTTCGTTCACGAGGACGCCAATTAGTGGACGGAAGCTGTGTCGCGGAAAAACTCGCTCGACGACTTGCGCCTGCGCTTATACAGCCTCATGAAGCCATAGAAGACTTATAAATGATAATGTTCAAAATTGTATGACTGAATTAAGCGTTGTGTTGATAATGTGGCAGTTTAGGGGTTTTTGTCAATTGGAATAAATTATACGTGGCACGTTTTATAGTTGGTATTTTCAACCAACGTCAAAAAATGGAGTAGGTTGTCAGTTCGTCGGGGAATTGTTTTTTTCTTCCCCAATTTTTTCCCCCGATTTCTCGAAAACGGCAAAGCTCGTACTAGCGGCAAACTTGTGATTGTGGTACGATGTGAGATCTTGCCACGATCGATGCGGCGTCGTGAGATTGAAAACTGTATTTACATGAATGAATCTTGTTTTTTAGTTATCTTTTTTTTATTACATTTATACATAAAATAAAAAGGTGTGTCACAAACCTTAGTCTAAATAACCTATAATCCAATAAAAAAGGGTCATAAAAAAATCTTGTTACATGAAGATGGAATTGATTTTGCATTTGCGTATTTCCACGGGATATGCACGTGTCACGATGCCATATCGTTTTTCGTAATTTTATTTTGACCTTCGGAATCCTTGTCCACTGGAGTAAAGCGGATTGTATAAAATAAACCAATCACATTCCTCAGATTCAAATGCATTTATTTTGGGCATCACAAAGGCGCAACCTGATTGGTTAATTTTCCCCGCTCCGCTTCAGTGCCCTTACCATGAGTTTACAGTGACCGTACTCGCTAGCGACTGCGTAGACGATTTGTATGGAATATTGTAGTTCTACAAAGCAACCGCTAAGGGCGCTGTGTTATCACTAGTTCACTACATAGTATAAAACCAAGTCGCTTCCTCCTGTCTGTCCATATATGCTTAGATCTTGGTTAGAGATTGGAGTAGTAGGGCCTCGTGCAGGGTCCGTCCGGATTATTACTACCGTCTTGCCTGCTAACCCACCGCCAAACAGCAATGTTCGCATTGTTGTGTTCCGGTGTGGGGGTAAGATAGCCGGTGAAATTACTAGCATAGAGGCATTCTATCTTCGTCCTCCGGGTAGGCAAGCACTTGTGACTCCTCTGGTGTTGCAGGTGTTTATGGGCGACGGTAATCGCTTTCCATCAGGCGATACGTTTGCTCGTTTTCCCCCTATGACATAAAAATAAAAAATAAAAAAACTTTAAAACCACGCAACGGATTTTGGTGCGTTTTTTTTAACTGATAGAGTGATTCAAGAAGGTTTATACAGCGTGGGTATTTAATACGGGCATATAATGAAATGACGTGTAGTATCGGACCCAGGGATCCTATTTACATTGATTTCTTTAGAAAATTAGAATATTTTTTTTCATACGAAATAATTGAACAAGCAATGTATTTGCATCCACATTAATTAACGTACCTAAACGTCATGACATGTACCATGTCAGCGTTCATTTGTTGGAATACGTACATTGCTGCTTGGTTGGACTTTAAAAAATGATTACACCTAATTAAAACACTATTTAACAAAATAATTATGCCGTACGATTCCTATGATCAGATACTATAACTGAATACATTATGTCCGTATTAAATACCCATGCTGTATGTATAATACATGCATAATTTATCAGCATTGCACCCGTGCGAAGCCGGGGCGGGTCGCGAGTTCTCAATAAAAATCGATTACGCTGTCGCTAGCGACTTACAGTTACGTTAAGTTAACTCGTGGTAAGGATACAGTGGACAGGCACCTTAACATCGCTACAGTTACGTTAAAAATCCCCACATGATTTCACCACAAATATTGAATTATCAATTCGTAACACGTAAGTATATTAGATCAAGTTGTGCCTCGTGTGGCATGCGACTGAGTCGTTTAATGCTTCCGTCGGCCATTATTGTTTTTTGTCTAATTTGCAGTGCTTCAATCTCCACTGGGCTTGTCACTTGACACATTGGAGGATTTTTATTTGCCCCACTGCGGCAGGAAGTGAGTTATTTTTCGGTATGTGTAGGTATGTACTAGAAGGGAATTTTTCAAATGGTGGAAGTGGGTCAATCAACTATTTTCTGCCACTCGTTGCCATTGCCGATGTCCCCTGGGTCACTTTTTAAAACTACGATTTCCGTGGTTATATTTAGCAAAAGCTTTGTAATTTTAGTAGTTATAAGCCCATTCATATGTAGACTATCTCCTGACAATACCAGTAATATAAATTATCAATACTTTTCTTAGAAGTTTAATCAATATTTTCCCCTGGGTCACGGGACAGAATAAAAGCAAGAAAAAGTTGATCCACCCAAGTGTATTCTATAGTAACTCGTTCAGTTTTTGGAAATACAATTTTTTCTCGTTGAATCATCATCATCACCATTATCATCATCATATCAGCTGATAAACATTTACTGTTGGACAAAGACCTCCCCTAAAGGCGCAAAAACAAAAGAATTGCGTTCTCTTGTGTCAAAGGCCAAGATCCTCTTTGGATCTCTGAGCCAGACTAGTAAGTAAGTAACCGTACCGTCAAATATATATCATCATCATAAATTTAAGAGTCAAACTCTTAACGGTGTATTTTTTTTTTTATTTGGTTTACCAACAATTGTTTACACTAAATACTTACAACCTTTAATAACACAATGCCATTATCTAAGTGTAACAATCACTTATAGGTAAACACCGCATGCGTTTTAGTATAAAACTAGTTAAATTATTACCTACTCAACACGAATTATACTTAAAAGTAAGTTATGCTCTTTACTGGCCTAAGCTTTTTATTTATGAAAGGTTTTTCTTAAACATTTATGAATAGTTTTTTTAAATTGCTGCGTCGAGTCAAAGTGCACATCCGTCTCATGACAGCTATTAAGGGTTTTACAAAGCCTTGGTACAGGTGAGTTGCTGCCGAGAACAGTTCATCTAAGATCTAAGAGGTGGGGCGTGATAGGATAGCAGGGCAATCGAGATGGGGCTCTGAAAGACAATAGAGCTGATGTAGTATGTAGCTTGCTCCATCTATCCCGTATGTAACTTATTCTTGGTCTTCCCCTGTCTCGCTTTCTTTCAACTTTTCCTTCGATGATGTCGCTTATAAAAGCGTCTGTCGTATAAGGTGACCAAACATTATCCCTCTCATCTGCTCTATGGTGTTCAACAAATTACTTTTTTCTGTCACTCCTTTGAACACATAAAATTCTATAATTGAATTCAATACAGTCAGTTTTTTTTTTTCTATGGAGTTGATGCAGCAGCGTGGTCCAAACCTAACATCGATATCTGTTAGTAACATTTTCTTTCTACTCTCCTAAAGCTGAAACGCCGGACGGATTTAAAAAGAAATGGGAATAGCTGAACATCCAGGTATATGAAGAAAGGTTATACGATGATTTTTACCCGAGTATGGTAAAGAAAAAGAAAATACGCGGATGTAGTTGGTACGAAAGTGAACTTAAACTAATTTATCCGTGGAAAGCATCTGATTAAATCCAAGGCAAAGTTTCGCCCAAGTTTCGTTACAATTTGTCATAATTAATATTACGGAGCTTCTGAGTAACTTTACTCATTAGTTGGTAATTGTAAATAAAAATTCAGTTAAACATAACTCATTTGAGTTATCAGATCGACTACGCAACCCTTTGAGGCCAATAGGGAACTTGCATGTTTTTTAGTCTATCCTAAGGATTTAAGAGTGACGTAAAGATACCAAAAACTATTGATATTTCAAAGATCACGAGTAAGGCTTGGCGTGACGTCACTCCGTATGACCACCGAATTACCATGAATTATTATCGCATCATATTTATATTACCCTATTTCCATTTTATAGGTATTTTTTAATGCTCACTTTGTCGAATTGCTATGAATAGCTGACCAATTTAAGGAGTGACGTCACTTGGTGTTTCAAATTTTACTAATAACTAAAGTGGCAATGCCGTATAATATAACCCTGCCGTATGGGAGGGACATGGGGGAAGTTATAACTAAACCTCGTTAAATATTTATATACAGAAAAAAATACTAAATCATATAGCCCGAACCAATCCAGGTGCAAAAGTGCCCAACACGCTCGCCGCGCAATAACAGGTACTTCCGCAAAATAGTGATATTAGAATAAATATTTCAGCACCGCATTTTTAATTAATATGATTTATTGTTTAACTAGCTGTGCCACGCGGTGTTACCCGCTCATCCCACGGAAACACAATTTTTTTCGGGATAAAAAGGAGCCTATCTATGTGTTAATCCAGGGAGTTAGCTACCTTAATACCAAAATTTATCAGACCTTGTCCAACCGTTTGAGCGACTCACAAACTGCTCCACTCCTGTATGTTTTATGAGGTGTGCAATAAAGAGTATTGTATTGTATTGTGTGATTATCAATATAATTCTCAACATAGTTTTCGAGCATATTCCCTATTAGGATCGTTAGCATACTCGACGCATTCCTTGTGGGCCGATTTTGACCACCAGAGCTGTAGATCTAATCGGGCAACGGAAAGAACAAATAAATATGCCACTTAGTTTAATCATGTTTCCATCAGGGTAGGTATACAGTTTGGGCATACTACTTTTACAGGCAAGAAACACACACTGTTGTAAACAAATTCTAAACTCAAAACTGTATTTGTCAACTAGGAATTCGTCCGCGTTTAACTTTTTTATTTACTAAGATAGACATAGACGGGTAAAAAGTATCCTATAACAATGTTATTTAGAATCATACTTGAACACCATAATGATTTTTAAACCTAAGGAGTTCTTGACATATTAAAAATAATGAATTATTGTAATGTTACCAAAACACTATATAAAATAACCATTAACTATGTAAGGTTGTCTGCATATGCATAAATAGTGTATATTCACCTAGACTTTCTGCTGGTTAAGTAAACTAAACTAAATCCATTATTTCAGTATTACATATGTATATTATTTCAATATTATACCCTTGCAAGCATAAATATTTGATAATAACTCTTCTAGTCAACGACATCGCGAAATACAACTCAAATTATATTTATACACTGACTGTCTGAAGTATTGGCAACATAGTGAGATGATAATTTAATTGTATAAACATATGAAAAGGAAACATGGACGATATTACTTAAACAAAATGTATTTTTCAATACCCATATAACTCACACTTTAATATTGTTTCTCCATTTAATTTTGGTAAATAATGGTTGTGAATCTGTCAAAATGTCATAGATCAGGTATTTTAGCGCATTTATTATTAATAAATATATCCATAACCAGTCAATACAGACGGTTAAACTGAAGTGTATACATTTACACGTGCGTGAAAATAATGACTCTAGATAAGGACTGTCCATATAAGACGACAGCGGTTGGGGTTCCTGTCCTGACGAATGTTATTGCTATCACCTTTAGTTTTTAGCCCGCTTCGTGGTACTAATTTTCATTTAATTCCGTGAAATATAGCTGTTGTATCATGATATTGTTTACAATCCTGCTACCTATTTCAGAATCGGTGGGTACTACACAAGAATTATGAGAGAAAAATAGGCCTACGTATTAGTTATTTCAACTAGTTTTCACTGTCATTTTTCTATATTTTTTATACGTGTATTTTAAATGAGTTTCTTTACCTGATCAGTCCTAGTCATATTGCGCTACCACAGTTAGTTCACTGCATTTTGCCAATACTTTTCTACAAAAGAAAGACTGAGCTCGAGTAGGTACTATGAGCTGCAAAATTGATTGGCTAAGTTATTATTGGATTCATTCACAAATTGGCCATGCATTATTGCAGCACATAGTACAAAGTACAAACGAATAAACCTAAGACATATTTGCTCTGGAAATTGTTGACTACCACCTCGCCTTATGTTTTATACCCTTGTCACTTTTGGAACACTTAAAAAAGTAGACTAAATGTATACCTAGAGGTGACAAGACTGTGACTTATCAGTGAAGCGCATTGCGTAACGCTTTTCCAAATTTTTAGTGTGCTAATTTTATTGTCACGTTTATCGAGCTATATATTTTATTTATTTCATTATACGCCAACCTAACTAATTAGGTCCTTTGGAGCGACAAACTCCTCATGAGATCACTTTCCATCATCATTTCCAAGCGAAATTACAATCACCATCAACCACCTCACAGGTAAAGCGGTGACCTCAAATATAACGTTGGCAAACAAAATAATAAGCACAATCTTCATATCAAAGATCATGAAGTCTCAATAAGTTTCTGAGGCAATCGAAACTGTTGATCCGTCCCGAACGCGAAATTAAATCCTAAATCACGGCCGCGCTGTCGATTAATTTTAAACAAAATGTATAATAAAATTATACAACTTATTCCTACCACAAGTTCTCATTTTGAAGGACAACGTCGTCGCCAGAAGCTGGTGAAGAGAAAAGAAAGAGAGTATCGTTGTTATATTATTTTGAGTGAGTAGTCTGTTTATAAGACGATATGAAGATGTCCACAACGGCGTTGTCCGCGTGACCCTTCTTTCTTTACCGTAATCGAGTAAAAAGTAGCCTATATTGCCTTTGAAAATCCGGCTATGCCTACTCCAAATCTGGTTAAAATCTATTCAGTCGTTTTGACGTGATGAGGACGCGACGGTATTCAGACCTATAGAACCTCTTCTGGTTCTTCTCACAGATAATTGATTTTAAATACAGTTTTATAATATTAAAGAGGTCCTGTCCTGATTTTCACCTCGTCATTTCTATAGGAGTTCTTCATGGTAATGGCTAAGAATCACTCCTATGGCGCGGAGATAATTCCATTAGCGGGTTATACTCCCACACAAAGTCCGACTCACAGCCCTGATACAGTACAGTCAGGTTTAAAAAAAAACTAAGAGTTACTTATTATGTTATGAACTTATCATCAGTAAAAAGGTTACATACATACTACAATGTCCTGTCAGCTGGGGCAGAACATTGTAGACTCGCCGCACCCGTTTGTATAAGAGCTGTGGTAGGGGCCAAGAGTTAATTTAAATTCACTTGAGTGGGCGCGGCGGTATAATTGCCGAGTGCCACCTATAACCGATGCCGACGACCATTTGTCAGAAAAAACGTTTCTGGAAGAAAGATTCGATATGGAGAAGACTACTAAAGAAAGTCATATCTGAATTTGGCGTGCTACTCTGGGGTACTTATACTTTTTAGATGAGAGGTCAGACGAAGCTATACTTTCGAAAATACTCGAGAATGTTTTGTCGCGCTGCTCATCTGGCCCGTTTGTGTAGGAACTGGCGCTGGTTGAGGCAAAGGGTTAATTTAATTGGCAGCATAATTGGCGAGTGCAACCTATAACCGATACCGACGACCATTTATCAGAAAAAACCTTTGTGGGAGAAAGAGAAGACTGCTAAAGTCTTTATATGTCTGAATTTGGCGTGCTACTTTGGGGTACTTATAAAAAAGCGATATGCTAAATTTTTTGCAGATTATGGTAAAAGAGGAGTGTAGACGAAGGTACACTTTCTAGAATCCCCGAAAATGTATCGCGTAAATCGCGTTGCTCATTTCACCGCTTTCTATAGGAAGTGGTAGAGGCTAAGGGTTAATTTAAATTCACTTGAGTGGGCTCGGCGGTATAATTGCCGAGTGCCACCTATCGATGCCGGCGCGAACATTTGTCAGACGAACAAATATTCCACCGAGAGTTGAAAGTTATGTCTGAATATGGCGTGTTACTTTGCATACACATGCGATACAGATTATTCTGATTCTAAAATTGCAACGATGCGATTGTTACCCGTGAGATGAGCGTGTAACACCGCGGGGCAGAGCTGGTGCAAGTATATAAGGCAATTTGTGCTAGTTTGCAATGTAATTTGTTCTTGCTTTCATCGCATCACGTTATTATATTAATAATACCTCAAAAACACAACTAGAGCGATCGAGAAGTCATATCGGTCAATTCTGTACAGGTTCCTGAATGCGTCCAAACTCTGAAACCAAATCGGTTGGACACACTCAACTCTCTATGTACTTACGAATTTATAATCATATCAAAAAAAGCTAAACAAAACTTGCTGTGTCCAATGTATCACGAAATTTTTCGAAATAATACACCTCTAATAATAAAACATACCAGCTCCACATTCTCTCACTAGTTTGATTACTATATTACTAGCTTTAATTAAGGTCTATCCACACAGGCGCTTAATTATAAGGCTTCTCCACACCGATGTTCAATGTGTGGCTGCACTGAGGTTTCAATTTAGCAAACCAAATGAAGAGATTCACGTACACTGGAAAGGCGTAAAACAATTTTCATGGCCTCTTAGCAGTAACTAACCGGGCGGTAGGGCTGCCGACTCATTCAAATTTGTTAAAGCTGTAATTCGACCAATTTTAGAGAGATGATGGAGATCTCTCCATTCCATCGCCATCCGTCACTTTTGACGTATCCCTACCTGACAAGTGGCGATATCCTTAGAACATCGCAACTTCGTTAATCCGGTCGCGCTTAATTTGCGTTTTGTATGTGACGGCATAAATAACAGGCGCATACTTTAACTTGACCGTGTAGTGCGTAAAATTAGTCAGTTACGTTTCGTTCAAAACAGAAATTCATATCGCCTTCGTATTTCCAAAATTGAGATGAGATATGTCGATTGAAGCTCAACGCATTTTAATGACAGTCTAAAGGCGATATCACTGTTATCTAATAGAGTTTTGACGTTTTGCGATCTCTCAAACGGCATTCTCGAATTAGGTCCCTGAAACGTCTTATAACGAAATATGATAGGGACATCTTATAACATATCACGTAAAACTAAAATTAGATGGCGCCACAATCTATAAACAATACAGGAACCTAGACCGTATAAAATGATTCCCTTCCAATTTTATCTCATTAAAATGTCTATAAAATGTAATTTGACGAATTAAAATAGTAGGTATTCATGGACAATACAAACAGAAAATGCCTCAATTCACCGATATCTAAGTATATGTAAATGACAATTTACTTCCGTGTATTTAATGACCAATGGTAGAGGCGCCTCTGGTGGTGAAATAACTTTTGAAAAATACGAGATTATGGTCAAGCATTCCTTAGGTTAAGTTCCTGAACTGTTTACCGAATTTTGCATAAGTTCACTGCGACGTCTATGACCATATTATGTAGGTACTTAATGTAATTTTTACTTGAAATGGAACGTCAAATTGTCAATTTCAGCAACGTTAAGACATTTAATTACAGCTTAGGTGTTTTCAAAGACATATTCGACTAGTTTTTGCTAAGACCAGTTAGCGTGTTAACACTTGACATCAACTCCGGCATCCTTCCATTGAAATTCAAATTAAAGTACATTTGCACTCGTTAATTTACTGAAGAACCTCTTTAAACAAAGGTGGGCAACTTAATTAACCATACGACGACACAATAAACCCGACCAGAAGCATTTATTCCACAACGAAACGCACTACCTCCACTATAACTCCATTTTGTTACAACCGGCGAAAATGCAAATGCGTTGGCAACCCTACGCTGCAATTGGCTGTCTGCCTAAGTGCCGTGGCCCTTGGGCAAATTAAAACATCAAGCGGTGGCCATGTTCGGCCCGACAGGTTATCTTTCATATTTTGTCTTAGCTGTCAAATAATGCTCAGGGCGTACCAATTACGGAATCACATAGGCGCTTAGCTGGAGGCTTGAAGATATCGAACTCATTTGCGAATGTCTTTAGGTGATTGGATATTAAACGGGGGCGAGTAGGGCTTGTATGGGAATAATAAATTAGTAATCAGGGTTTAATGATGTCGATTAAAATGTGTGATTGATTGCACCATCGCGACTTAACACGGGCGTAGGATAACGCGGTTGGCGCAGTTTTTAGTGCATCTGCCTACTGAGCCGGCGGTCCTAGGCTCAAATCCCGGCCAGGGCACATATTTGTATGATAAACATTGGCGTATTTAGGAGGGTGGCCAGGTGGGCCGTGCCCACCCCAATATCGTCTAGTGCCCACCCCAGAATTTTGAGTTACCCATAGAAATTCATGACTTCAACTCATAGGCCATGGCTCCACCTGAAAAATATTCTTAGATACGTCAATGATGACAAACTCGAATATTTGTGGGGCTGGTCGATTTGTGTAAGATTGACCCTTAATATATTTTTTATCATACGCACAGACAAAATTCATACAAAAAAGTTCTAGCCCCAAAATGGCACAAGGTAGCCTTTATATAAAAACTAGTGGCTGTTTTACAAAGGTAAAAGTCGTCCACAGAGGTGATGCCGTATCACAAGGTTCCTAATTTACGTCTCTCGACGTACTGTCCTTGAAAGTGTTAAGTACTGTTAAGGCGGGGTCACTACGCGCCACTAGCCGCACTAATAGCATGCATCATGTTGCTCGAAACGACTCCGCCTTAATTCCCCTTTAGCTGGGACAAGTCAGCGCGCGCTACGATCCCCTCCATCTGTTGTATTTTCTTTTTTTTTTTTTCAATATTTCCTTTAAGACAACCGCATTGAGAAAATGTATAAAAACGTTAACCATCTATCCGTTACTCAAGAATCTTTAGATTCCTGTAATTCACTGCGAATTATTTTCCTGTGAAAGTTTTGCAAGCGGGGAAAATGTGTTTATAGCCATATATAGCCACGACCTACTGGATCCATCCGCATTATTCCAGCAGTCGTGTATCTTTACCGTTTGAGCGAAAAAGAAAAAGCCATATGATTCTCACTTTTTGCAAAAAGCGGTTATTGAAAAAATATTGCAGAAAGAGAAGAAGTTACTTACAATACCTACCTAATTGTTTTTAGTTTTAGGTGTCGTATTCCAAATTTGACATTCGCATACACATCTCGTGACGTACCGGGATCATTCCAAATTCAAATATATATTCGATGTTTGCAGAACTAAATATAAAATTACTTATGTGCACTTAAACGTTCCAAATTTTTAAATACATATTCATTAGTCCATGCAAGTCCAGCTTCCTATAGTAAAGTCATCACTCATCAGCGCCGGGCAAAGTGTTCGAAATTCAAATAGTGATATTAGTGATTGTTGCAGAACTATATAAAATTGCGTACGTACTATAGACATTCCAAATTTGAAATTCGAATACGTATCCCCGCGACGAAGTAAGTCATCAGCGCGCAAAGCAATTAACCGCTTCCACTTTATTATTTCTCTCGAATTAATCGAATCCACTCTCGAATAATCGATACCGATCTGTGCGCGATGAGTTATGCTTATTTGTTTTTCGATATTCGCGCCGTAATCGTTTTTTTCGATGATTGAAACCGCGGAGTCGATTTATTGGTGGGCGTTGTGTGACTTTGACATTTTAAATCTCTTACCTTACGTATTTTGTATGTTGTGAAGTCGCGATTACAAGTGTCTGCAGTACTCAATGTACCTATAAGCATAGATCAAATGCTATAAGTAATCATTTTATTATTTTCAGTCTTATGATCTGGTTAGACTGGAACTTGACTGACCAGATTTTTGGTACATACCTGCGATCATTTTTGCACAAATATAGAATATGAAGGTATGAAGTTAATTCGAGTTCTTTTAGTTTTATCAGTTCATAAAAGCTAAATTTATTAAAAAAAATGTCCTCACAGTGAATATTAACGTGTAGATACTTAAGTAGTGTTTAAAAAAAAACAAATTTTGTTTATCGCACGCTATTGAATATTATAAAAGCGAAAGTTTGTGAGTGTGTTTGTGTGTATGTTTGTTAGTTCTTCACGCTCAAACGGCTTGACAACAATTTTAGTTGTGGTAGCTGACACCTTTGATTAACACCAGGCTACTTTTTATATGTGGATGTCAAACGAATTACTCTCTCGTTTGCCCCGTGTTTGCCCCCTATGACCTAAAAAAAAATTGCTGGAAGCAGACAGTGGACAGTCTTTTGGTTATTCCGAGCTCTTTGAGAATGGACACGTTGGTTTTTCTGGTTTCAGTTGGTTCGCCATTTGCCAACAACTATAAGCGGATCGAAATAGACCAATCACCGAGTTAAAACAGTTAAGTCCATTAAAACAGTGGGATCTTAACCTATCTATGCCCTAAAAAACCGAGTAGGTGAAGACTGTAAAGTACGAAGCGCGGCATTTAAATGCCTTCACATCAGCTTTATTCAATTGTTTCTCAGTACTACTTATACCTATTTGTCATTGGATGCGCTCTCTTAGCAATTAAAGTCTCTCTTTCTATCATTAAACGTATATGCATAAGAAAACCACAAACGGATGCCTAATGCCTTACGCGGCTTCGAAATCAATTAGTGGTACCATAGTACCATATGTACCATAATAAATTTAACCGGCTTAGCGAAGAATGTTAATCAGACGGTCATATTTGGTGGCGGCCATTTGTCGGCCATTTATGTAAAACCACACACGGCGGGCTTCTGTGCTATGGCGAGTAGGTTTGTGTGGGTTTTTCAATGGTCAAGAGATCGATGCTTGAGCTAGTGGCTTCGATAGAACAATAGGCTGGGTATGGGTATAATTCTCTGAAAACCATTTTCGTTTTCGATGGTATTTGTTGTAAGGATCTATAGGTCATGATCATGATTTTTTTTATAACATGGCTTTTCCATTATTATTATTTTTGATTCTCAATTTGACAGTTTGCAATAGACACTATTAAGAACGGACCTTTGCCTTCGAAACCCAAACCGTTGAAACGTTGAAATTGACAAGTATTAACCATCGACTATTTTTTATTAATTATCTGATTTTGCAATATCCCTAGAATGTTAGCAAAAATTCGATTAATCAAAAAAACACTAGAAATCAATACAAAAATTGACCCAAATTAATTTCAAACTAATCTCATAATCGAGAAAGTTTATATTAAAGTAATCCATGTAATGTAAGTATGTAGGTAGGTAGGTACCTACGTTATATTATAATATAACAGTATTTACGTAGTTTACCTATGGTAGGTACTAAGTTGGTATTTATTTTTACGCCGTTAAAGTCTATTCTTCACCTCAAGAACCATAAAATGAGTGTATAGACATTTCTTCAGCCCTTAAACACACCTATGGCAAAAAGTCGTTCTCCGGCATGGCAAAAGCCCATATATAGCATATGGCAGCTTTCCACGCATGCGCCCCGTTGAGCATGTACAGTCAGCGAACGATAAAACCCAATAACATTACTGTAAGTGAACCATCAATCATCAAAGCTCAAAGAAAAACTTATATGCGTAACCGTTTGAGACCTGGTGGAGGTACCGGGTTCGATTCCCGGTCTTCCACCAGGTAAACCAGGTTACGCAGTTCAATTGCAGACCCCGTGCAGACCTTCGATTTGCAGACGATATCGTGGTCATGGCAGAGTCGTTGGAGGAATTAAGCGCTATACTCGAAGATAGGGTTGCCAGATCGCCAAACCTAATAGCCAGACACACCAGCCAGTTTGGCCGGACATTTAGATAAAAAAGCCGGACACCCTACATTATTAAAGATTATGTGTGAGACACAAAATCTTCTATAGGTACGACAAGAAAGAAAGCCGGACCGCTTTTTAGTTTGACCAGACACGCAATCAAAAAGCCTTACAATTTGATATTACGAGTTTTTTCTGCGTAACAGGTGTTCTTATATGGCGTTATATGAATTTGAAAATGCATGCTTGCTTATAAGTTACTAGCTTTTGCCCGCGACTACGTCCGCGTGGAACTTGGAAGTATGGAAGCAACCTCGTACAACACGATAGATATCCACCTAATCACTACACTCATCAATCACTAACAAAAGTAACAAATATCTCCATGCCAAATTTCATCAAAATCGATTCAGTGGTTTAAGCGTGAAGAGGTAACAGACAGACAGACACACTTTCGCATTTATAATATTAGTATGGATTATACTACTTAAATTTTAAGTTGTCTAGGAAGCGAAATTTTTGTAATTTCTATAGATGACTATAAAGATTCTTTAAAACTTTAAAACTATGTTCGGCTTTATTCAGACCCCTGCCAACACGACTCGAAGACTTCAGTAGAGTCTCCCAGAAAGTAGGTCTGAAAATGAAAATGGGCAAGACTAAAATCATGTCGAATGACCATCTTACATTACCTAACTAGTGTGCAATAATTTATTATAATTACAGTCAATTGCCATCGGGAAAACACATTTCCAGTGAAACAAAAATAAATGTCCACAAGCATATCATTTTAATTTACGTACAACGTTTTACAAAATGATTCAGCCATTGTTGAGATACAAATATAAGCGGCAATTTAACGCAAAATGTTTAAAAAAGCATATCAGAGATCCAGTTTCGAAGCCCGACACTGCTTAATTGATACAATTCTACGAAAGTAATTTCACAAATTACTTTTAGCTACTGGACTTTAAGATCGACACGGACCTGGTTAGAACCTTGTCGCGGTGAGGGAGTAGAGATGTTGTTGGAAGCTGGGTTGAATGAGACGAGAGCGTGGAGCGACAAGGTTGCATGGGTACCGGTCGCGACAAAACAGGGATGTCGTTATGTTGGTAGCGTGTTACGGGTCCGTGAGGGTTTTAGGTTTGTTGAGAAATGCCTGGAAATTTCGGAGGTTAATTGGGAGTAGATTATAATAATATCATCATCATAAATGTTAAACTGAATAAGATCTGCGAAAAGAATTAATTTAATACCTACATTGGTGAATACATAAAGCAGTTTTGAATGGTTATGATATTCTAAAATGCCTTATGTAGTTTTATCATAACAAAGTTCCAAACTTTTTATTCGACTCCAAAACTTCAAATTTTGCATAGATACATACTAAGTATACTAATAGTATTACTTACTTGAAAAATTCGCGGTGTCTAATTTTTAGACTTTTCGAGTGAGTTGAGGCAATTGCCCTTCAATAATTTATGTTGATACCTTTTTAAGTATCGTATTTTTTTTGTTCATCTGATGCAGAATTTTTAATGAAAGCTGTAGGTGTATCATTGACATCATCATATCAGCCGATAGACGTCCACTGCTGGACAAAGGCCACCTCAAAGTTCTCTATAACGATCTGTCTTGCGCTGCCATCGTATATTTTCTGCCCGCGAGTCTAAACTCTAACCAGGTCGTTGGTCCACCGTGTTGGTAGCCTGCATCTTCAGGACCGCGGTCGCCAGTCAAAAACCGGTGGTATAAATACCTCAATAGTGTTTTTCCCGGTACCTCTGGATTACCGGGTTCGATTCCGGTCTGTTCCACCAGCTTCCGCATTTCAATTTTTCTTTGAGCTTTAATCTTTTTATTAATGGTTAAATATAAAAATTGTGGTATGTACCCACATATAAAATATACTTACTGTTTTGCAAAACAGCTGACATTCATAAGTGCATTGTAATTATGCCTAAATTGAAGAATAAACTACTTTGACTTTGACTTTGACATTTAAAAAAAACGGAATTACAATTTTGTCACTATATGTACTTACTTGTCATAAATCTTTATATACTTAGTTACTTTGTCTCAATCCTCAAATCGCACAGTGCCAGCAACATACCGCCCGCCATATCAGCACAAGGAATCACTTAAAATTGTGCTCCCAAATTAAAATTCGTGAATTTAGCCGCGGCTGCACGGAGAATTCGCCGCATAAATTTATTTATAATTAAACGTAATTTGTTTAACGATGGCGTTTGAAACTAATTAAACAGAGCTAATTAAGTTCTACTCGCGATTGAGTTATGTTATAACAAATATGGCGAGTCGGATTTTCATCATTGGCGTTGTTGTTAGTACTGAAAATACTTTTCTCACGTACATATCGAACCGGGAAATCTGCATATAGTGGAAAATCATTAATAAAATAAGTATTTTCATTCACATCCATTGGTATTTTATAATTACTCTGTCTAGTTACCCATAACACAAGCCTTCTTGAGCTTAATTTGGGAAGTAGATCGATTTGTGTGAGGTTGTCTGACATTTATTTATTTATTTAATTACAGAGATAATTTTCAGGAAATCTCTCGCATGAAAGGAATCGCGCGATGTCATTCCAAATATTAAAGTTTAAACATTGTTAGCACTACTAAGCAAATATTGTGTTCCAAATTCAAATGTTTTGTTTTTTTATTGTGAAAATGACTTGTGCATTCTGCAGTAAACTGAACGGCTTCGGTTCGAACCGTTTCAGCTAATCGCGCCATCTAGCGCGCTTTGCTTTTGTTTCCGCGCCGGGTTTTCGGAAATCCGATGGCTGTCCATTTAAATCGGCGGCAGCTGTTTTCAATGTAAATCCCAACAGCACTTTATTCCGTTCTAACTAGAATATTTAAATTTAAATCACTCACAATTAAATTCGAGATATGAAGCTTATCACCCAATCTCGGAATACAGCAGCATCCTAATTAATCCATGATCGTAATGACCTCTATAAAGCACCTACACATGTGTCGCCGCCCGAATGTTTCTATCCAATTATCTTGTTACATTCTCGCTTCCGAAAATTCTACCAGTTGTGAAAAAAAAATATGCTCAAGCGTTCCCCGAAATTCGGCCATTATCGACCGTTACCTCCCAAATAGAGTGCGATCGAGACGTCAGATAACCCCTTCACGTGGACTCTACTAATTGGTGCAATAAATTTGGGACAACGCGACAACTCCGAATACCGCCGCCGACCGGCCCTATTAGGACCTAGTTCATTTCGATCTGTCCTCATAGAACGAGTTACGACTCCGAGAATCTGTCAAATTCGATTTCCCCGAACACGCGATTCTCATCTCTATCGCCTCCGGTTAATGAGTCGACGCGGACAGAATCGCGTCCAAGCTCTTCAGCGCAATAAAGAAATGTCATCTCGTTTAAATTCCATTTTTGAATTCAAAAAACCGTTCCGCTGAACACATTGGATTTTCGACTTTGCGGCCAGTATTTAAAACAAAAATCTCTAATGAGGAGACTTCCAAATCGTGACGTGCCGGTGACAAAATGTTGGACGGATATGGCAGTACAGCGATTAATTCAGAGTCTTAAACCGTTTTACTAGAGCGCACATTTTAACGTACAGTAATGGCGATATCCGTATCGTTAATATAGAGTCGTCGCGAACGCGCACCCGTTTGTACCCCACGTCATGCGGACGGACGCTTTTTGTCGTTTTTAATTATATTTATTGTTCTCGTTATTTATTTATTGTTTTATGTTTTGTACCGTTCTCGCTACCGTGAGTGTATTTTAACGATTCGGCGGAGATAGCGGACGCATCCAAATTAGGCCGAGTGTGGTTTTGGAGGATGCAAATGTGCTTCTTTGCATACGGCAAAAAGGCTCGATCGCGATGCGAAACTTCGGATGAAAACGTCATTAAAACAAAGGACCATGAGAACCTAAGAAAAAAGTATTTTAATCCTAATTTAATAAAACTAAAACATACCATTCCAAGTATAATACCAAAAACTTGTACTCTACCTAAGAGTCCGTTAACCGTTTTTATTCGGCATTTTTATTCAGAATAAGTTTCCAACCTTTCAAGGAGTATTTACTAGCAATCATTTAATAAGACATTTGCAAACAAAGGGCTCGATTGTTGGCAATAAAATGGATGAGCCGCGTCACTCGATACGCACAATGAGGAGAAATGTCGCGAAATTCGAATTCCGAAAACGGCTACTTTTTAAACGGCGCCTCTGTGATTGGTCAGTTCGAGTTGCCTTTTCATGTAACATTCGTGCCTTTAAAAGATCGTTCCATTTTTTAAAGGTTGAACAGAAATTTCATGCAAATAATATAATAACTAATCAGGACTTTATATCAACTTTGAAAGTAGGATAGGTAGTAGAAAACATTATTACTAATGAACGTAATATATTATGTATTTGCGAACAAAACGTGTGGTTGAAAAAAACAAGAAGTAAAGTAAAGCCTGACCAGAAATATATGAGGATGCGCCATATTGCGGAATTTCACTGGAACTAATTTCTTACACTGGCAATGATTTTATGATGATTTGTCAACAATGTCAATGCCATTCGTGGTGGTTTCTTTAAAAGACAAATATTTAAAATTATCCTAAGAAAATGCCGAAAACCATTCATAGCCGTGAAAGTAAGATTATAAATAAAGTGTACACGTGTTTACTATACGAAAAACAGTTAGGAAAAGAGTGCATTCCATTAAATGATATTACGAGGTTAACAGAGTGGAACTGAAAGGTACTTAAACTAATGTCATTATAGTGGGTTGCGATTGGTTGCAAAATTGTTGCCATGTAAATCGTGTAAAATGCGCCCTCTTGACAATCCTCATATATTTCTGGTCAGGCTTTATATCAATACGTTATAATCGTTTTCTTATGAACCGCACGATACTTTCCTCTTAAATTATACTTTTATTAGCCTAGATTATACTTTATAATATGCTTCGTGAGTAACGAATTTAATTATGGTTACATAAATTACATCTTATTATTTGTGAGAAGTATTATTAATATTTTACTAAAACCAATTAATCTCTTGCAACATTCACGCCTTTTAAAAGAGTCGTTCCATTTTTAAATGAGTAAAGTTTTTCTGAAATAAATTGTAACTGCCAGTAATAATTCAAAAGTTGTAAAATAGCGTTGTGGGTAGCCGTCTTCAAAACATGGCCTACTGCGATCTTCTTAGAAATTCGCGTATTGCAAATATTAGTTTGCGAAATGTATTGTGAAGGTTTGACTTACTGTTTGTCATCTCATTTGGTTTATTTTATCGTACGAGGGTTCCGCAGCTCATGAAATAAAATCTGTTTTAATTACCACACTCGCAATAATAAATTCCAAAATGATAAAAAATCAAAATGAAATGTAAAGAATCATAATTATTAAATATCAATCTATTCAACCCGCGGAACTGTCCACCTGACGAAACATTTAAAATTGAACAATAAAAATGTGTTTGACAACTCCAATATATTCTGTTATATATGTAATGTAGAATGACATTTTGTTTATCTAATTTTAGTAGATATTATTCTAACGATTTCAAGAGTGATTTTACAACATTGTACAGAAAAAAAATATTAAAAGTTATTATTTTATTATAGTCTCATTCTCATATTTCTTATCGACAACCATTTTATATAAATTCATATAAATTAACTATTTCACTATAAAATAAATAATTCTAAATCTATTTTTCTTAATAGGTACTTGAAATAATACATTTTTGTACACAAATGAATAATTAATATTAGATTCATGAAAGTCAATTTAACGAATTCTGTGTAGGTAGCTATAGATTTATATATGGCACGTTATCTGCAGTGTTTTTTATGTATCACATATTACACATTCTCCACAAATATTAAACAGAAAAATCCATGCCGAATCCTGCGCCAGATCAGACGACGCAACGCAACGCAGCCACGCTGTTACGTCGCCTAAACCAAACTAGTTTTAAGTTATTTTTAATGTAATTTTGTAGTTCACAGTGCTTTGGTATAATTACTGTAATGCTGTGTAACTAATTTGAATAAATAAATAAAATTATTTCGTAAGTCAATATTATTTTTCAGCAAAGATAAAATTAACATAACGGAACCCTGCAAATCTGAATAGGTCCGAGTATAATAACTAAGTGTGAACTTCATAAAATATCCATTCTACTTAGTGTGTGTGTGTATTGACTCTGAAATGGCGAAATAATTATCAGCTACACGTCAGTGAATGATTCGCGTTCGCAAGTGAATGAATGAACTAAAAAGAATGACTCAGCAGGCAGTATTTTGACAATAGAGTTTTTTTCTAAGAAATGCGGGGCCAGTAATTCGACATTTATATTTTTTACGGGATTGGAACAAGTCTTGTTAGATTGCTATTTTACGCAGTTGAATAGTTGACATTTTGTAAATAATATTAATGGAATCTCAATGGAATGGAGATTACCTAGTATACCTACTTTAAAACACTTGGAGCGTCACCATTTTTTTTATCAACAGATTAGCATTCGATTTAGATTCATTCAGATTAATCTTATCATGAAAAAAATAACAGTTTACATTTACCTTAGCGTCCAACAACATTTTGATAGATAATAGTATTACACATAATGTAATTATACATTTATGCAATTAGACTTTTGTAACAAAAGATTTTAAAAAATACTGACAGACACGCACCTAGTAGGTAGTCTAGATTTCGTGATTCTACTGATTCTCTGAGATAGGTACTCTCAAAATCGGGATTCATCATTCATATCGTCCTTTTACCTACCTGAAAAGTAAACATCGACAAAGTTGAGACATATTATACCTACGAGGCAACTTTGTTACAATTCGATGATATAAAATAAAACTACGCATTTTAGTATATTTTTATTTAAGTCATATAATCGTTATTTAACCGTTTTTCTGTTATTTTAAAAGTGGTAGGCAACGTAAAAGAATTTGACATTAGGTACGTCCAGAAGAGGTACTCCGATGGTCGAAATTCGGTCGTCATATAGTACCGTCCCTTTCGATCTCCTGTCAATATATATTTGGGTAAGTGGGATGGCACTATACGAATGTCGAATTTCCGACATCGGAGTAGCTCTTCTGAAGAATAAAACATCAGTTTTCAAAAGCCGAAAAACACTACGTTACGTGCTAGTAATTAATAATTGCCGATCATGTCCAAAATTTATTTCCACTGGCAACATTAACCTTACGAAATTGGCGCGCCAATAAAATTTATGGAGACAAAAAAGCGGGAGCAAGTATGACAACACTAGTCCAAACATGGCGACCGACGAGTAATTAATAAAAATGGCTGTCCTCAGACGAAAGGCAATTAAAAACGATTCCCCAAGCATTTTAATAAACACCAAGTACAGTTCGCCGCCGTTTTAACGACAATAATAAAGGTATGGCTGGAACTTAGTTCGTTTATAATGTGCGAACTTAAAAACGTTGAGGTAAACGATTTCAAAGACAATGAGAAGACAGGTCGATTAAACTCTAGTTCGTAGTAATTAATGTGAAATTGCTACCTATTCTTTTACATTGCTTCGCTAACTAGGTTTGAGAATAGATAATGATGTCTTGCTTTCCCGATTGTTGATATTGGCAATAAAAATATCTACGTATTTGTCGCTCTTATTGTGATTTCGAAGTTTCATCTTAATCTCTAACTATTCATAACTACCCGACCGACGTTGTGTATCAGAGTACATCAGTGGGTCTACTTTTTGATAGGTATTTACCTATTTTTTTTTATATAAAATAGTAAGTATTTTTTATAAGAATTGGAAGTGGTCGTCTAAATACCACTACAAAATCGCTACCAACTCTACCAAGCCTGCAGCGGGCTACCCATCTTGCCGCGAATTCGTTTGTCACGCGATTCAGCAACTCCCTTCTTGCTCGCACGGTATTGTATAGAAAGAGATAGGTTACGTTTCTCGCGCAAGAACGTTACGTTTTTCGATCGTTTGTACCAAACTGGTTATTAGTTTATTCGTTTTGTACAGTTTAGGATACTTAAAAAGTCAACATCAGGATCTATCGTTTGTTTGCGAATACTATAGTGACTATAGTCTTTGAGAACCGTACATATTTATGATAAATATTCATCAATTTGTAACAAACACTTAATTCGTCTTCTCATATCTTTTTCTATATGCATTTTAATAGGCTCTTGCAAGTCTTAAAATTATTTATAAGTAAAGGTATTTTTGAGCGCAAGTATACATTATTCAATGAAAATTGCTCGGTAACTAGCCGGAAATAGCACAATGCACAGAATTCCAAGTAAGACTAAATAAAATATCAATTTCATAACGCACTGAGCAAGAAATTGCAAAACGGCAAATTAATTGTAATTGACTTTTTGCCTAAATAGCTGACGGCAATAACAGCTCGTAATTATGATTATGATTACTTTAATTATAGCTGCGAACGGTACATGGGGCTAGTTCGGATGCCAGACATCTTTGTTGCGGATAGTATGGTATAATTTAGCGGACTTTCTTTATAATTCAGCTAGAACTAAAATTTCGTAGCCAAAAGATTAATAATGTGATCAGTATACTTAACAGACCAAGTAATGTAAAATGCACCATTAATGACTAATATAGTGATTATATTACGACCAATAACCATTCCAAAATATAATATATCCAAATTAAAAGTAAAAAATATTAGAAGTAGTGGAAGTTGAATTAGTCCTGTAGTTAAAAGTTGACAATTTGTCTAATTCTATAATAACATCTAGTTACTGTAATAAAATTAAATATCAGTTCCATATTGAAGATATTTAAAAAAAAACGGTAATGGGCTAGTTTAAGGTCACTGAATCTTTTGTTTTTGTAATGCAAAAAAGAGATTTATGCACACGCAAACGAAATTGCAATAGGCTTGGCTTCTGGTTTAATTTTAATACTTATTTAATTTGAAAACATGCTTACGGCAAGTCGAACTGTCTATAAAGTAGACCGAAGTAATTAATGCAATATTTTTATTGCACTAAAGACATTGTAGAGCGGGTTAAAAAAACATAAAAGCATCGAAAAATTCTTACAAAAAATTATGAGTTGTCCATTTAGTGATGCCTTATCGGTTTTTACAATAAAATATCAAATTCATCATCACATTCTGGAATCCCACGGTGAATGGAGACATAATAAATTAACTGCTCATATACCTCACTACTTCCAAATCCCACTTTCGCATTCTGAATGAATGAATGAAATGAATGAACGGTTTTTTCCACCTGTGTCATAGACTAGGATGATAAAAATTTGTTTTGTTGAATGTTTATTATTTATGGACTCTGGGTTCGTGAATGGGGGTGTAAGTTTGGGAGAAAAAATGGATAGTGACCATTATGGTGTGAAAGAAATCAAAGTTATGCGTATCAATGGATTAAGTTGTGAGTCGATACCTGCTGTGTGAAGTCATAAAAGAAGTAAAATTTAAATCAATTATGATTTTTTATATTATATTCCGAGTTACGGACTAATTTTACGACATTTTATTGGACCCTTTTTTGAGTGCTTTAATTTCTTTTTGTAACACAGTTTCCAGACCGTGATTTAAAAAAAAGGTGATTTGATTTTATGATTTTAAATTCATTTGAGAAATGGTTCAGTACGATAAACACTCTGGAAAGGACAATTCAAAGATAATTTGTGAAACTGTAGGTATACATAAATATGATTTCATTGTGTGCGTGAAAAGTTGAAAAAAAAATTAAGACTTTTTAGTAGCATCTGAAATTTCACTACCATATTTAAGATGAGACTATGTTGAACCCAAGGGACTATTAGGTAATTTGCCAATTTTCTGTTTTAATTCCTATTTTTAATTTAACAAATTTTACCTATTTAACAAGTTTTGTCCGCGAAAACATGCACGTTCTTTCCAGTTGTAAAAAAAACATGCTGAAAAGCATTTTTTTGCTTAATATTAAATAACCCCTTGGGTTATAACCGTATTGTAAAGAATCTAACCTGAGATTGAAAATAAATAAAGGTGATAATAATTACGAAGATATAATAAATTCATGTTATAAAAAAGTTGTAAGTATAAAGAAAACTCTAAGTAGTGTTATTTCCACATCAGCAATTGCACCTGAAAAGAAACTAATTGACCTGCAGCACCATAGAAGCAAGCAAATCGCTGTGAACTCCGCAAATTCCCACACAAACTCCTTAAAAAATCTGAAATATGACGATTGACCGCAGCAATGAGTCTCAATAACCCCGGCTGTCAAAGCAAATGGCGTGAAAGACCGAATAACATACTATAAGAGCACCGACGCACTATTCCCAGATTCCCACGCACCCAAAAAAGCGGCACCTTTTGGATTACATTCAAACTACACAATTAAAAATGTTCACGCGTGCCTAATTCGCATTGTCAAACCCGTATAAAAAATGGACATCATATTCGAACCGCTTGTAATCTCTCGCACCCTCATGAATAAAACTAGCTGGTGTATAAATTCAAATTTCCTCTCCTCCACACGCTCATTTCCATATCTCGGCCGCTCTCCCCCTATGCTTTATTATTAAAACTCGAGCAAAAACCCGACACCCAAGTTATACGCTATCTACATTCGGAAATGGCATTATCGGAGAGAGCCCGCGGCACACGTCTCAGCCAATAGGGCATTCTTATCAGAAAATGACTCATTTCAAATGACAGAGTGTTCTAAAGCGCATTCAAATTTAGAACGACGCAATCATCCGCGTTCTATTATTTGAATTTCGAACTTCGTACAAAGCTATTCGAGTTTTTTCGGCGCGCATTCGCTTTCCCACTTGGGCTGCGTGGAATGAAAACGCTCGTTGCGAGAGGAAATTGGAATAAGAAAATTTGGGGTGTAAAATGAAAGATAGACGAGTGCTAATTTCCGGCTATTACTACGTCTCTTTCTTTCCCGCACATTTATTGCGAGAGCGGGCGGCGGGGGTGGTGTGTTACTGTCTTTTTCTAGCATGTGGCTATGGTTTAGGTAATAGGGGGTACGGTGTAATAGGGCGATGCGAAACCTTTAACGATAACTTGCTGCGTGATACAAATGACATCGAAATTTCGGGGCGAATGTCTCCTATATTTTTACGGTCACGTATTTTACTGTGCTAAAATAACTTCGATTTTGGAGAGCCACTTAAAAGTTCGTTATAGAGACGGGCATTGGAATATTGGAAATAATGTGGCCAGGTCTGATAATGACACTGAATGTCCTGCGGCGCGCTGCGTCAAATAAGTAATATATTACAAAAGGACTTATTTTGGCATGACTACCATAGAGGAATACGGACTTTCTCAAACAAATATCACTCCTCAAATGCAGCCGGAATTTATCGACTACCCGCAGACAATCCACAACCGCTATTCAATTCACAACTCTCGCTACGAGTAAATTGTTTCGTAATAGTCTGGCAACACTAATAAATTACATTTTTATTCAACATAAAATAATTATTTATAAAAAATATATAAGTATGTTTATATTCAATCTTTGCCAAAATGTTGTTGCATTATCGTCAAAATAGCTTATTTTTGCTCCATACGAAACTACTGTAACATGACCCTAAGGTATAGATTGTAAAATGATTATTATTAGCTCGGTTTTCATCCCAGCTAGTCTAGCAGACCGTTGACTTTGGCTCCTCGCATAGTTCTCACATTAGATTCAAAATCCGAAGTCTCATATCCGTTACAGTTTAAATTTAAACGTGGAACAATGGAAGCTCTGTGTCGTTTCCGGTCTCGTTTCATTAGCGAAACTTATGCGCCACGAAATGTTGCCAGAGTACAGACAATTTTGTGCACACCCTATGAAGATTTAACGGCAAAATGTAAAATAACTGGTACGAGTGTAGTCAGACATGAAGAGAATAGATATAGTAAACTAGAAAGTGGCTGCAACTTCTTCCGCGAAGGAAGAAACGTCATAACCCTCTTCTGCAATCTTAAGGGCTATCCTATTTATAACCACATTGTGTATCCCCAGCTTCCCGTGTATCAGAGTAATTGAAATCCGTCCAGTAGTTTTGACGTGAAGAAACCGCAAAAATACATTCATCATCATCATCATCATTTCAGCCATAGGACGTCCACTGCTGGACACAGGCCTCCTCAATAGACTTCCACATGGGCCGGATAGCAGTGACCCGCAACCAGCGAGTCCCCGCAACTCTAACCAGGTCGTCCGACCACCTTGCGGGTAGTCGTCCTACACTGCGCTTGCCGGTACGTGGTCTCCACTCGAGAACCTTTCTGCCCCAACGGCCATCGGTCCTTCGAGCTACGTGCCCCGCCCATTGCCACTTCAGCTTGCTTACCCGGTTTGCTATGTCGATGACCTTGGTTCGTCTACGAATCTCCTCATTTCTGATTCGATCTCGTAGACAAATCCCGAGCATAGCTCTTTCCATAGCTCGCTGAGTGACTCTGAGCTTCCTTAAAAGGCCCATAGTTAGAGACCACGACGTCTCGGCTCCGTAGGTCATCACCGGTAATACGCACTGGTTGAAGACTTTCGTCTTCAAGCACTGAGGTATGTTGGACGAGAAGACACTTCGCAGTTTCCCGAACGCTGCCCATCCGAGTTGAATCTGCCGATTGATCTCTTTCTCGAAGTTGGACCTGCCTAACTGAATCGTTTGTCCCAGATAGACGTATTCGTCAACAACTTCGAGGACCGAGTTACCAACCATTACTGGGGTGGGTGCTACATGGCCATTCGACATAATCTTCATTTTGTCCATGTTCATCTTAAGGCCCACCTGTTGGGATACTCTGTTGAGACCTTCGAGCATCGTACCGAGATCCTCCAGCGTCTCTGCCATGACCACGATGTCGTCGGCAAACCGAAGGTGCTTGATGTAGGTACTCGCCGTTAATATTGATGCCTAGTCCTTGCCATTCCAAAAGCTTGAAGGCGTCTTCCATTGTTTTGGTGAAGAGCTTCGGAGATATAACATCCCCTTGTCTCACACTCCTTCGCAACGGAATCGGCTCCGTACGCTGGTCTTGTACTCGGACCGACATTGTGGCGTTGTTGTACACACTTCTCAGCACCTCGACATACCGATAGTCAATCCGGCATCGCTGGAGTGACTGCAGTACTGCCCATGTCTCGACGGAATCAAAGGCCTTTTCATAGTCCACAAACGCTAAGCAGAGTGGCAAAAATACATTAAATAGCCCAAAAATATACATTTTAAACGTTAAATTTTACAATAGTAAAAAAGGTTGTGCTTTAGAGATGGGCTCTAGAAGGTATCGTAATGTTTTTTTTCTCCTTGAAATAAATATTATTAATTTGACTGATATATACTTTGACGGACATTATCTACCTCGAGAGACGAATATTAGATTAAGGACCCTCATGAGTCGTGAAACGGCATCACGTCTGTGAACGGTGACTTTTATCTTGCCAAACTGCCATACCGTCTACAACCATTTTTAGCTAAAACCTTTTTGTATGAGTTTTGTCCGTGCAATTTTTAAATATGTCCTGTGTTCCTGAACGGGTCAAGACGGTTACCGTTTACTGTTTTGATGTAGTACGAAAATGCTCATACAGTGCGTGAAAGAATGCGATTCCAGTTTATATTCATCACCCATCGCTCTCATACTGATTTGAATAGAAAGAGATAAGTTGAGCTTATCGCACGGGAATAATAACATAGATAGTGGTCAGTTTCAGCTATAGGAATTAGCGTCCAATAGACACTAAATTAATAGTAAAGCTAATGCGAGATCTAAATATTCTTAATCCAAAATGAGGCCCAGTCCTATGTAATATCACAATTCATAAATTAAGCAGTCAAAGTTTAATAATAACCACATCCCCGATAAAATACGAATGACAACGTAATAACCTCAAACTACCAAGCCAATATGGATTACAAAGCCATTATGTTATTATGTCTCCCAAGTTAATTTCCCGATTTCTCCCCAGTAACTCAATCCCGGCTATTAACGCCAAATGAAATCACTGTCGCCCCATGTTTGGCATCATGGCTTTCATTGGCGATAAATGAGTGTAACGGAACGTTTTCCGTGTTTTTCTTTTGAATTACTTTTTAATTATAATCGTTTTGTTTCGGATTCATGGTTTTGTAGGATCTAAAGAAGAAGGATATTAAATGGACCTTTTTAGGAAAATTGACAATCATGACCTCTTACGAAAATGTCAAACAGTTGTTGGCCATCAATTTTGCTAGCTGACATCTGAATCTCACTACAAATATACCTACTTACTTTACGTCACGTTCCAGATAGCTCAATTGGTACTGATTTAGTGTTACGGGCAGGGATATAGTTAAATTGCAAAAATATTGCGCTATTGTCCATTTTAATACGTAACTTTACTAAATAGCAATTTTCTGGGGCTTGGCCAGTAATAAGCAACGTTCTAAACAACACCGCTGTTAAAAGTTGTGTTGTGTTTAAAAGTTTTCTAATCGTCATTTAAACAACTCTTTTGCAGTAAAAACTGTAAGCAAGATTCATCAAAGGAATTAGTTAAACGCGATTTATAAATAAACATGCGTATTTAATTGCCGACAGATGTCTGTTTTTCCCAAACAACGACTTAGAAATAATTCATATCAAATTAAAGTTCCTTTAGATAAAAAGTGGGTCCGCAATTAATTCAAATCGATTTCCACTCGACCCTCACCCCGCCATCAGAATTTCAAATGGCCGTCCAGAAAGCAGCCAGCATGGTGTAAAGGTTCTTTTTTGATTCCAATATGCCATTTAAACTGAACGCGCCAAAAGAAATAGTAGTTCCAACCGAGTTAGGTTGGCCAGCCTGATGCTATCTTGGCAGTTGGCACACCTGACCGACGCTAATTGGACAATAAATCAATTCTTCCCAGCTTCTTATTGGCGAATCGTGGCATTCCAATATTGAAAATTTGGCCGCGCGATATTGACAACATGATAAAAAAACAATAGGCGGTTATCTTTTTCTTTTGTGTTCATCTCTGGCTCCGGTTCTTATTAAGGCTGAATCGTTTACGTTTTGTTTCTCTGTATCGACCACTGTCTTATCGGTTAGACAATTTGTTTTTGAGGGCTCGTTATTGAATTATTAATATTAAAATTTGAGGATCCTTTTCAGATGACAGATCAAAACAAAATGGTTTCGAGTAAATTCAAACAATAGCCCGTGATTATGTCTTTTTTGTTGCGTTACGCGCTATGATAAATGTCACATGATCATGGTTTAATAAAAGTGCGACAATAAAAGCAATAGCGCATTAATGCACAAAGTGCAGAACGTCATCCATTATTAGAGTTATTAACAAAACGGAACGCGCCAGCTAATCTGGGCAAAGCGTAATTAAATTCTGAGAACAAGCGAGCTAATAAAAGGGAAACGGTAGCGCGACGCCATTACGAAACGGAACGTGCATAATTATTTCGTTCCCGCCTTTTTTTCTTATTCCAGTTCGATTTTCGAAAGCGCGCGCTAATGCGGCGTCGCTGCCCTTTGGCACGAAGTTTTGTAAACAATGTTCTCATAAAATCACATTCAATTGCCAGCAGCGCTCATTTACTTAATAAAATTGATCAGCTACGCGAACTGTTAATTGCATTCCTGCATTCGAAAAGCAAATTAAGAAAAAGTAACAGACGTTTTGTTCAATTAATACATCCGAACGAGTCAAAACATTTCACGTATGTAGTTGAAAAAACGCCTCAATTTTTTCTATACAGCCAGACCACCAACGCATTCAAATGAGCCATATCATTAACCGCGTATAAACAATGTCGTAAAATGACAGGTAGCATTGCTGTCACATCCTCCGTATAATATTATTCATGCTTCTTATCGGGGCGTCTCATCGGCCGTACTGTTAACATGTATTTTGACAGATGACATAAGTTTGGCGCCGTATCAGCTGTCATCTAGCGATGAAATACAATTCGGATGTAATAACAAGCTCCCGTCTTACGAGGGAGATAAAGAGGTTTGTGTAAATCAAAGACCTAATGGTTTTATGACAACTATGGATGCTACTTGTGTTGTCTTAAAGATAAGTTGAAATTATTTCGTCTTACCTGTGACAGCTTTTTTGTGATAATAAATAACAGGTTGGCCCTTAGTTCGTGATCGTGATTCGATGCTTGACACTAACATCAATCCGAGATCTCGCAACTGTATTTCTACTTTAGCGATATGCGCTATTAAACCGATAGATGATTTTTTATGTTATTTTGAAGATTCTTAGGTACCTATAATTCTAAATCTTGAGTTATTTTGCCTGCAATATTTCAAATTTTACCAAATCCCCTTAGAATGTCAGTTTTATACTGTCGCTCAATGCAAGTCGAATAGCAAAAATAGATAGGTTTCTGATATAATACCGTGATAAAGACGAAACTGAATATATCGCAAAAAGTACCGACGAATTAGCGAACGCCCTGGGTAGCTCCGTTGTTAAAGTTCTCGTTGTTTTAGTAGCTATACTATACGTACAGGGGGACCACTAATGTACAGCCAAATAATGCTCAACCCAATAATGTACAGCCCAATAATTGGCGTCCATGATGGACGCGGATTATTGGGCTGTACATTATTGGGGTGTAAAATCCTGGGTCGAGCATTATCGGTACGGGCCAATAATGTGCGGCCAATAATCGGCGTCAACTAAATGGATTCGAATTATTGGGTCGTGCATTATTGGGATGAGCGTTATCAGGGTGTACAAGCTCGGTCCGAGGCAATAATGTGAAGCCACTATTTGGACAGGGCAATAATGTACATCCCAATAAATTGGCGTCCAAAAAAGTGGTCGCCAATTATTGGGCTGTACATTATTTGGTCGTACATTAACCGGACTCCACAAGTATACCAAACTTACGCTTAGGGTGCGTCTTCATTGAGGCGAGGCGGAGCGGAGACGTTGGAAATGGCAATCACATGAGTTGAAATCTGTATTTTCACTTGCGCCTCACTTTTGTGATTGGTCGATTCCGCACGTCTCCCTCCGCTCCGCTACAGTGGAGACGAACCCTTAGATACGCTGACGAGTAAAATTTCTAGTAAAGCCTGACCAGAAATATATGAGGATGCTCCATATTGCGGAATTTCACTGGAACTAATTTCTTACACTGGCAATGATTATATTATGGTCGTTTGTCAACAGTGTCACTGTCATTCGTGGCGATTTTATAAAAAGACAAATATTTAAAATTATTAAAAGAAATTGCCGAAAACCATTCACAGTCGTGAAAGTAAGATTATAAATAAAGTGGACATGTGTTTACTACACGAAAAACAGTCAGGAAAAGAGTGCATTCAATTAAATTATATTACGAGGTTAACATAGTGGAACTGACATGTATTTAAAACTAATGTCATTATAGTGGGTTGCGATTGGTTGGAAAATTGTTGCCATATAAATCTTATAAATAGCGCCCTCTTGACAATCCTCATATATTTCTGGTCAGACTTTACCTAACTTAATTATCATAAATGCGAACACTGTCTGTACTGTATGTCTGTCTGTTACTTCTTCACACTTGAACCACTGTTCGTATGTGGATGAGATTTGGTACTTATGGTACTTAATATGTAGTTTGAAATCCGGTGGAGGACAAAGGGTACTTTTTATTTCGGTAATCATGTTTTCAGGGGCTGAAAGGAGGATTTACATAGGCAAGTACGATAACCTGTGCATTTTTATTAATCCCTTGTCGGTTAACTAATTCTACGCAAATGAAGTCACGGCACAGAATAAACACACTACAGAAGCCGCACTCTTTTGTTATTTGCCGCTTTTGCAAAGGAATTAGCCTACTAATTCCTAATGACGTGCGATGGCGTTGGTTGTAGCTTCTATGGGGAGTGTCATACTCCTAGGGTTACTTACACCAACAAAAGGTCACGGGCAGAAGCTAGTAATATGTAGATATCAGGTTGGGCAAGTGGACACTTTGGAAATAGCTATAAGAAAGCATAGTAAAGCCGGTAAACTAGATTTGGGCCAAAATATGTCGCTATAGTTCGCGAATGTAACCAATAGATTTCAAAATGCATATAAGTCTGTATCGTCCGTAGCCGAAATTTTTATCACCCCAGGCCGTAAGTGGTATTTACTGCCCGCTATGCGGGGAGAGAATCTCACTTTCTGGCCAAGGCAAGACGTTAAACTTTAAACAAACCACGGGCGGAAATTCCTAAAGCCCTAGATCGCATATTCGTCAATATGGCATTCTGCCTGATATAGTAAGTATTTATAGGGGGGTAGCCGGGTGGGCCGTGCACACCCCAATATGGTCTAGTGCCCACCCCAGGATGTCGGATTTTATTTATCAGCCACAGACGTCCACTGCTGAACATAGGCCTCCAGGATGTCGGATTACCGATAGAGATTCATGGCTTCATCTCATAGGCCATGGCCAGGCCCCCCGTAATTTCAAACTTCCAAAAAATTACTTTCTGATGGCTTTCTTCTCAACAGCAGTCTCCTTTTGGAAAATGCTGCTAGATTCACAATCTGTGTTGGAAATTTCCAACACAAAGTGCCATATTTACTGAATAAATTATTTCATTGCATTTCATTCTTTCATATTATGTCCGGATGTTTAGATGTCGAGATGCTTTCCGGCTGTTCTCGCTAAATGGTCGTATTTCTTATGAAATTTTGGGAGTAGGTTCGATAAGTATATAGAATTTCTTATATCGATTCAGTTTTCAGGAATTTTTCAACATAACGTAAATAAAGGAGTATAATAATATAACGAAAAAAAATTAACAAATTTCAGCCAGCTCGAAACTAATCAGCGAGGTATTCAACTCTTCAGCTAACAGAGCCACTAATCTTATTTTAGTAGGTACTCTTAAAATATAATGAAATGTATATGCAAGTAGCCACAAACAGAGTTCGTTCATAAGAGAAACGGCGCGTGCACCGACAAATCAACCATCAATTACACATTAGCTCGATGGTATCGCGCGCGCCAACGATATGTCTAACCGGATTACTCTGGTCTTGTCGATATTATACCAGCTCTACCACGCCTATGCTCTAGAACTCCACAAACTCGTACTACTCGTACACTTTTAGACGTACAGCAGATTATTATCCATCATAACATTTTATGGCTTATTACTATTCATAAACTGACCAGCGATTGACCTTTTGGTAAGAGACTACGGGGTTGAAGATGTAGGTCGCTGGTTCGGCAATAGCCTATTCAGTCTTGTATTATATGCAGCAGATTATACGGCTTACAAAATATACGACTATACCTTCTAGTCACTGGAAGCATTTAGCTTCTCCAGTGATCTTACGAGCGGCCAAGATGTGGAACTCCATGCAGCTCCTGCGCTCCCGATTCCGACAGTATTTCCGACTACATTCGTTTCGCGCCAAAATACATAAATGCATTCTTGGAGTGCTTATATCGTAGGCTTCATCAATCCTAACCATACTACCATGCAATTAAAAGAGTCCTGCATTACCCGCAAAGAAAAGTCTTCCTCCATTTCCACCTCTGTGGTGTGAAGATATCCTCGAACTTAATACGTAGAATAATATCATTTTCATCTTTTAATAATTGTCAGTCCGAAGAAAGAGAGAGTACTTACTTAGTATCATCATTATTACCTACTGGTGTAAGTAGTTCAAAGTTAAATCATCAGTGTAGCTTTATCTATTCTTCTTGCCACAAACTAGGTATTCCACTTCCACTTCGAATATCATACATAATATCTGTTACTTATCATTGTATTTACAACCTGTGTTTGTATACAATAAAGGATCGATTGCAAAAAAAATTTACATAGTCAAAAGCTTGGGTAACATAAAATACGATCGCTTCCTTTGTGTTCCGAAAGTTAGTCATATACAAAATGTATGGGTAACTTTCGTCACACAAAGGAATCAATTAACGTTGTTTTAATTAAAGCTCTTAACTATGTACATTTTTTTTTGCAATCGACCCTTAAGTGTTTTCTCCCTCTCACCAGATTCACTTAATACTCATTCTTCAGCTATCCTTTACCAATACAAATCAAGTGACGCATGCACCCTGTCAAAACATGATGAATTCGACGGTAAGGCGCGCAAGGAATGTGTCCTGACAAATACATATCTGCCTTAATGCTACAAGGTTCCATATCATACCATGGTCACCCAAACGATAGAACTTTATCCTATTCTGTCGTAACCATAGGTATCTGGGACATCGTGACATCTGTCAACGAGAACAAGTCATACAATTAATTAAATTAATAAGTAAGGCTATGTGGGCGTTAAGAATAGCTAAAGAACGCGTTTGATTAATATTGATTAGTTTGGAGAAATCATTTTAATCGGTAGCCCGTTTTAAAGCTCATAGCATCATTTACATTTAACTTTTTTAACTGATTAAAAAACTGTCACTTCGTTATGAAAAGAATGCTAGAGATACGAATTACGAAGCATTAAAAGACTTCTATTCGTAATCATAATGAGTAGGTATTATGGCTTGTTGGCACAGTAATCTAATATTTATCTTATCATGTAGTACCTAGTGAAAAATAGTGTTCACTACGTGTAATTTATTAATTTCATGTAATATAATGAGTTTTTCCTATTCGGGCGCAATAATATTTAAGAATTAAGTAAAACCAATTAAGATATAATAAGTCTCTTACGCCTGTTTCAATTTAGTGGCAATTATTTTTAAAAAGGTTTCTTCGCATATTTTTTTAACAGTACCTACTTCATAATTTTTATTCGACCTCACTGAAAAGCTTATAAATATTTGGTATGTATCTGGTTATATAAAGCCAAATAAATAATTACAATTTAAAAATAAGTTATATGTTTCATAAATATGTTTATGGCTGCCTTAAAGTTTTTTATACAAAACAGCCAGAACCAAAGCATGTTCTGCAGTATAAATGATACCAATGGTTTTTTGTTTATTTTATTTTATGTTAAATTAATATGTTTACATCAATTGAATTAAATTATTATAATCTTGTGAGTTCAGAAAGTATTTAAAAACTGTATAACTATGTCTTCAATTATACGTTTTTTATAGTGGCAACAATAGTTTCTGTCATGTCCAATCTGAAATCTGTCATCTGTCAGTTTTGTTTGTCAAACTGCGTTGTGATCGCTGTATGTATTTGTGTGTTTAGTTATAGCGGAGCAAAACAACTACTTATTTATCTCCCACAAAAAGTATTGGAATATATAACCATGGCTGATGATGATAGTAAGTTAATAAAATCATTTATTGTTCATGGAATGACTGTACTTATGCTTTTGCATAACAAAATTAACTAACTTATTAGTCTAACCTAGAAATAATTTAACAAGTATATTTTTCCATTGAAACATTATTTCAAGTGTCAAATATTTATCAGAATTAGCAAATTTTTGCAGCTTCACTTATGCATAAATGCATTTAGCATAATGCATTCCTAATATCATTTAGTTTTTAAAGGCAACTTAAGTCATATTAAAATTCACTTTTTCTTAACTTTTTTCAGGTCCATCGGACTGCAGTCTACTTGTAATAGTAGTAGACACAAATCCAAATCAACGTTACATAATTGAAGATCCCAAGGTCCTCACAAATTGTCTGGATGCAGTAATTGCATTTGCGAACTCCCATCTCATGCAGAAATCGAAGAATCAGCTAGCTGTGATTGGATGCCATTTCCACAAAAGGTAAAATTCAAAACTTTATTCTGCTAGTAGGCTACAAGAGCTCTTTTACATGTCAGTTTCTAAGTTAGATACGAATAAAAAAAAAACATTTACAATTCACAATAATAATATTGTAGTGGCCAGGCTGTTACTTCTTCTCTAGCGCTCAAATAGTAAAAAAAAAATACTCGGCGAAAAGTTTCTGTATGCCATGCCACTGCTATACATACATATGTGAGCCAGATCAGACGATGCAACGGAGCCACGCTGTTACGTCACCTAAATCAAACTAGATTTAAGTTTTTATTTTATTTTATGTATAATTTTGTAGTTCACAGTGCCTTAGTTCAATCACTGTAATGCTGTGTTACCTACTAATTTCAATAAATAAATAAATGTGACAAAGAATGAAAAACAACATCATCAAAACAAATATAACAATGAACTAAAAATGTGCTCCAGCTGAATTCAAATCCCAGCAAGGCCAAATATTTGTGTAGTGAACTCGAATATTTATATATACGAATAAATCTTTATATTGTCGTCTAGTGCCCCATAACAGAAGGCTACTGGAGCTAACCATGGGATTTGTGTGGTTCCTATTCATTATTAATTATTTTTATCCTTTTTTTTCAGTGAATACCTCTATCCATCCCCTGGCAAACCGTTGGATGTGCGGCAAATTGATGGCCAGTATGAAATGTTTACTCTTGTTGAAAAGACCATTAAGATGAGGTAACTAATAATTTCTTGTGCAATGTGTAAGTAATTCTACCATCAGTAAGTGATCTGTATGGGTGATTATTTGAGCATTTTAACCTTCTAATTACTCTTTTGTAAACCAGAAACCGGGGTGGAATCACCATACGATAAATAAATAATTACTCTGTCCCCAATATTGGCCAATCCATTAAAGCCCTCAACATCACTTTGATAATAATTTTAAACAGCCGCAACTTCTACAAGAAAACTAGGAACCACAATTCACATCTGTATGAATTGTTCATCAGTATTGGGGATGAAGTAGTAAGACAGTTAAAACGCACAAATTGCCTAGAATAGCCTTCTAATTTATACCTGTCTTGCTCACTCTTTTGCAGCTCCAATATGAACCTCTCTGAATACATCCAAACCTGTAGGATTTTCATTTTTTATAAATAACTAGCTGCCCCGCGCAGTGTTACCCGCTTATCCCACGGGAACACACAATATCTTTATAAATTGTAGCCTATGTCTTAGTCTGATGTATAAACTATATTATTGTAAAGTTTCATTAAAATCCATTCAGTAGTTTTTACGTGAAAAAGTAACAAACATCCATCCATACTTACAAACTTTCGCGTTTATAATATTAGTATTATAGGGATATCAGACAACCTCACCAATTGGTACTGAACTTTAAAATACAATCTGTGATACACTTTTAACTTACTGCTGAGTGCTGACTTGCTGAGATCACTAATAATAGAATTGACTTTCAGATTAGTAAACCTAATAAAGAGCCAGCCTCTGGACGACAAGCCGGGAGAATCTCTGTTGGCTGGGGCACTAGCTATGGCCCTCTGTTATATTGGCAGGGTAAGCTTAACAATAACATGTTATTTATTTATGTGACATTCAGACTACATTTTATGAATTTATAGATTCTTGGTGAAAACTATGGATTGATAATAATATTAATAATTCAAAAAGTATGCCAATGCCAATGCTGGAAGAGATCGCTATTTAGCGATAAGGCCACCTGTTGTATCCCAATGTATTTGAGGTGTACGCTAAAGTGCATTTGTATTGTATTGAATGCCTATACAAAGTTGGTTGATGGACCAATCTGTTCTAAACGGCGCAACTGAGCGAATCATCAGCGTTGTAACGGCTTTTTAGAGTTCCGTACCCAAAGGGTAAAAACGAGACCCTATTACTAAGACTCCATTATCCGTCTGTCTGTCCGTCTGTCGCTTGTTTTCGATAGCAAAGAACCCTTCACCCAAGAATATTGTCAAAACTGTCAAATTGTCAATTCGACAACATTTTCTAAAAGCCATGGTAAGAAAACTTAAAGATCTGCAGGTTTCAGTTCCTTACAGCAAGCAAGGGCTATCGAAAAAAAAATGGTCTTCCAAAAATTGACTACCTACCCTATGGTATTGCCATCATAATCGTTTCCTTTTTCAGATCCGCCGTCAACTAGCGCCGGGAGTGCGCATGAGCAGTCGAATTCTGATAGTGACGGGTAGCTCCGACACTGCCGCGCAGTACATCAACTATATGAACGTGTTCTTTACTGCGCAGGTACCATTATAGTCTGACTAATCAGAATATTTTTTTTTTATTCTGTATTTTAGTGGTAGGTAACACTAGTGTCGTCCCCGTTTTCTTCGATTGATTAGAAAGGGACGACACTACAATATTGCCATTTTATAATTTCTACTCTTTTGTCAGAGTTTATATGTCTAAATCTGAATCTTGGCTGTGAAGTATTTTTCTTTAAACATGGCGTCTGTGCTTATGAACAGGCTAAACAGCTGAATAATTTTTTAGTGGTGTTTATCATTTCATTGCATATGTTTGAGAAAAGCACTATCAAACAAGCTCCGAACAAATGCGCTTTCAAAAAATGTTTGCGTGACCTCTACGCTAGCAGATTGTGAATTCTTAGGTTATCTGATTAGTAGGTTTCATCTGTAGGTATTTATTTATTTATATGTGTATATATTATATGAATATATGTATTTATCTAAATATTGATTTATTAAAACTTGTTTAAGTTAGTTGCACCGCCCACAATTTCTCTGCTTTGCCCGAACGTTGACTGGTAGAGAATGCCTCATGTCATTAAGTCCGCCTTTTGTACGATAAGTTTTCTTTTGTGCAATAAAGATTAAATAAAATAAATAAATAAATACATGCCTTAGCCGAGAAAAGGGCTTGCCGGCTTCGTATCACTATCCGGCCTCCCCACGGTCGGCCGTCTATACCTACTCACCCGGCGTCTGCAGTAATGTACTATTTACAGAAACAGCAAGTCCTGATCGACGTGTGCTCCCTAGACAAACACTTGAGCCTGCTTCAGCAGGGCTGCGACATCAGCGGTGGGATCTACCTCAAAGTACCCTCGTTAGAGGGGCTGCTACAATACTTACTGGTGAGTATTTTTTTTTTTTTTTTTTTTTTTTTTTTATGTCAAAGGGGGCAAACGAGCAAACGTATCGCCTGATGGAAAGCGATTACCGTCGCCCATAAACACCTGCAACACCAGAGGAGTCACAAGTGCTTGCCTACCCGGAGGACGAAGATAGAATGCCTCTATGCTAGTAATTTCACCGGCTATCTTACCCCCACACCGGAACACAACAATGCGAACATTGCTGTTTGGCGGTGGGTTAGCAGGCAAGACGGTAGTAACAATCCGGACGGACCCTGCACGAGGCCCTACTACTCCAAGTAACAAGTCTCTCAGCACGGCTAGCATAACTTTGACACGCGACTCTCTCGCGCGAGATATACTACCTGTCTCTATCTGTACGTGTACAGTACTATGAGATAGTGACGGATGATGCTATCTCGCGCGACATGAGTCGCGTGTCAAAGTTATGCTAGACGTGCTGATTTCATACTCTATGGCACCGATAGGCCGCATACAAAACTATGACATCTGCCAGAATACTTCATTACCGCCATTACCGGTTTGTTCGATTTGTTGAATTTAAACCATAAAATGAGCGATCAAGATATAATATTATATAGATATTTCGGCGACGTCTCCTGATATCCGATAGGTATGATATATTAAATTTGTTCTAACAAAACAGTCTATTTTTATGATGGTCATAATGTGCGACTCCTGAATGCATCATTGAAGGCTTATGATATGTGGGTAGATAAAGTAGTGTATGTAACTGTACATAATTAGGCATTAAAACATTCACCCACACTCGTGTTTAACACCCTTCATTATGTACAGTACAGTCACATAAACTACTATTATGCAATCGTTGCACAATGAAGGTTCTGAAAGTGGAGTACCGCGTCTGGGCCATGACGCTTGCCGATTAGCCTAAGATAGGTACAAGATTTTAGAACCTAATTGTTTAACTATTGCATACAATACTTTTTATAGGAGCAAAAAGCAAAAAAAAAATATTTAACCTTTATTTTTGATGTAACCTATTTCGTTCAACTCAAACTGACTAATTAAAAAAAAACATGATCGCGATGGTCATGGCGGGTGCCTCGTGATTGGTAAATTTTTTGACTTTCACCAACAAGAAGAATTTCTCGCGAAAGAGTCGCGTATCACTGTTGTGCTAGAGGTGCTGGGCACTCACCGACTAATTACCCGAGTTGTACTTAATCCCAAAAATAGACGTCTTAAATGGGGGAGGGTAGTGTTACCATCACCAAATATTACCAAAGGGAGAAGGGAGGTCAATATGACCACACGAATAGGCCACATATGACCACACGATTTCTGGGCAAGCCCTTAAGTATGTTAAGAGATCGACGACTCTCAGTGGTCTTACGGAGCACTAGAGCTCTGCGGATCACACCGAGTAATATAATTAACGTCGCCCTATACTCTATCCGGATAGGGCTTTAACTAAATGTAAACAAACCGTGGCTGTCAAAGTTGACATATTCAGGTGTACTCAACATTTTATCAATTGTTAAATTTTAATTTGGTACTTTCGATTATTCTTTTGATAGTCAGACTGATCAAGGTTCGGTAAAGCAGAAAAATAATTAAATGGCCTTTGCCAAGTCATATACGTAAAAGAAATGAATACACAAATATTATGTATAAATAGACATTCAATATTTTAAATGTTTTTTTTCTGTACTGTTCTCACTAACGTAGGTAGGTATGTAAACTACTCGTTACGTTATTTCTAAAAAAATTGTTCTTTAAAGAGTTAATTTTTTTACCTTTGGGACAAACTATTCTTACATAAAAGAGTTCAGTAACTGTAAGCATAGTTTAATTTGAACTGTCACTATTGCTGTCTAATTTGGATGATACCGAAGATGATGAGGAAGCATCACCAACATTAATAATGAACCGTTCTTTTGTGGCATCCATCCGAGTTAGACCGGCTTGTACCTGCTACAGGTTCGTTCATTTTCAGCAGAAAAACAATAACTAACACAATAATAATAACCAATTAATAACACTAATAATGAACAGAACAAATGAAATAACAATATTATGATCAATAACAAAACAAACTAACAAGAAAACTAATGCAAGCGAAAATACGGATTCAAACCCCGCTTCGATTGTAGTAGATCGCATTCAATTTTTCTTTCTTAATTTACCTTTGTGTCATTATTTATAAAAATAAAAAATGTGGTATTACCACATAAAAAATATAGAATCGATAAAAAGATTCTATACAAATATTTAGAACAGCGCCATCTCTCTCGCAGTCTTCACACTTGCTGTAAAGCAATGGGGATTGGGGATCGTGAGTGTAAAAACGCACATCCTAGGGTATGGCTAATGCGCAATAAGCATTTCAAAAAAAAAAAAAACATATGATGCAGAGGGCGCTCCAGTAGCGTAAAGGATTAAGGGATGAAAGATTTGGTGTGACTGACGTAGCGGTCGAATAGCTCAGTTGGGAGAGCAATGCGCCGGTAACGCAGAGGTCGCGGGTTCAAACCCCGCTTCGATTGTAGTAGATCGCATTCAATTTTTCTTTCTTAATTTACCTTTGTGTCATTATTTATAAAAATAAAAAATGTGGTATTACCACATAAAAAATATAGAATCGATAAAAAGATTCTATACAAATATTTAGAACAGCGCCATCTCTCTCGCAGTCTTCACACTTGCTGTAAAGCAATGGGGATTGGGGATCGTGAGTGTAAAAACGCACATCCTAGGGTATGGCTAATGCGCAATAAGCATTTCAAAAAAAAAAAAACATATGATGCAGAGGGCGCTCCAGTAGCGTAAAGGATTAAGGGATGAAAGATTTGGTGTGACTGACGTTAGCGGTCGAATAGCTCAGTTGGGAGAGCAATGCGCCGGTAACGCAGAGGTCGCGGGTTCAAACCCCGCTTCGATTGTAGTAGATCGCATTCAATTTTTCTTTCTTAATTTACCTTTGTGTCATTATTAATAAAAATAAAAATGTGGTATTACCACATAAAAAATATAGAATCGATAAAAAGATTCTATACAAATATTTAGAACAGCGCCATCTCTCTCGCAGTCTTCACACTTGCTGTAAAGCAATGGGGATTGGGGATCGTGAGTGTAAAAACGCACATCCTAGGGTATGGCTAATGCGCAATAAGCATTTCAAAAAAAAAAAAAAAAAACATATGATGCAGAGGGCGCTCCAGTAGCGTAAAGGATTAAGGGATGAAAGATTTGGTGTGACTGACGTAGCGGTCGAATAGCTCAGTTGGGAGAGCAATGCGCCGGTAACGCAGAGGTCGCGGGTTCAAACCCCGCTTCGATTGTAGTAGATCGCATTCAATTTTTCTTTCTTAATTTACCTTTGTGTCATTATTTATAAAAATAAAAAATGTGGTATTACCACATAAAAAATATAGAATCGATAAAAAGATTCTATACAAATATTTTTAGAACAGCGCCATCTCTCTCGCAGTCTTCACACTTGCTGTAAAGCAATGGGGATTGGGGATCGTGAGTGTAAAAACGCACATCCTAGGGTATGGCTAATGTGAAAAATATATATTTAGGTTTCCTTTGCTAAATACGAAATGAACATTAGTTTAATACAATTTGACATGAGTCAACTAGCCTATTCTCCGCCCTAGGTATGTATAGAAGTAATTCTTTTGGTTGAGCGAATCCACTTAGCTTTGTACCCGATGAACAATACCCATTATCTGTATTGTTAGCTGTGGCCACAACTGCCACTTCAAAATGTCAGGCGTTATAAGTGCAAATTACTTTTACACTAAATTAGTCTTTAAGTCAAACGAAGTAAGGTTTACTCTTAAACAAAGAGAACAGAGATGTTGGTCACTTCATTGTCATTATAAGCATCGAAACGAGCTTCACTGCTCTTTCACTTACTTATTGTTCATCGGGTACAAAGCTAATGGGATTCGCTTAGCAAATGGGATTCGAACTTATAATCTATTTCCCTATTCACAGTGGGTGTTCCTTCCCGAAGCATCGGAGCGTAAAGCGCTGGTTTTACCTACCGGAGGTCGAGTGGACTACCGCGCCGCCTGCTTCTGTCACCGCGAACCTCTCTCCATCGGATACGTCTGCTCTCTCTGCCTCAGTGGTAAAGTATAACCAAATCACAGAAAAAAACGCTTTGGCGTATGACAGCCCTAACCTTATAGTTCCCCAGAGAAAGAAAGAAAGAAATATTTATTTGCACACACACGAACACAGCAATACAAACAAAAGTATTCAAAATTTGGACTCGTGTGTAAGCAGCAACGCTGATTTTCAGCCAGCCCGTAACTTGTTGATGACAAGCCACCACACACAGAGAACATTGGGCGCTAACTCTCAATCACCCCACTCTTCCTATACCCGATGTTTCGTGAAACAGCCGCGGTTTAGTAGCAATGCAGAATAAATACAGTCGCGCGTCTGCATTACGAGCGATGCTGAATCAAAATAGCGCGAAAGCAATACGACAGTCGTGCGTTTGTATCGCTTCTGTCGCGCGTTGCAAATGCGACAAATGTTGCACACGCGTTCACGAACCACGCGACTGTTTCGCTACAAAAAGTCGCCGCATGCGACCTCCCTTATTCTTTACATGCTATTATGTTATAGTCTGTCCGATCTCTAAGATTAAGAATGAAGTCACTTTCGTAAAAGATACAAACAACCATATAACATGTAAGGTCAACCATATAAGGTCGTTTTTCACTTGTGACAGTTTGACAGAATTTGATCGAATTCCGGATAGACTATACACATTGTCATTCAATCGCACACGCAGTAATTCAAATATGTCTTCTTTTCAGTGTTCTGCAAATTCAGCCCTATATGCACAACTTGCCAGTGAGTATTTTTTATGTAATTTTAAAGTTCTATTGTGTAATTTCATCGAGATTTGAAGTAGAACTCTCAAAAATTTAAAAAAAGGTTGGATATTTCGTCTGAAGTTAACCAAAACTCGTTTGTTACTTAGTACAAATACCTACTTAAACAAAGCTCAGTGTCAATCTACAAACTATTATACGAGCTTTTAAAGAGTAGTGACAGAAATTTTAGTGAGTTTAAGTTGTCACCTGGCGACTTTATTCCTTTAACTTGTCTCTTATATTCTTCTCTACGTATCTATACTACGTTACGTATCTTCTGCTCTACGTATTAATTATGTTTTAAGTATTTTATGGGTCATACACAGTTCAAAAAACAAAAGCGTCCCTCCTGTGGTCAAAAGTTAAGAGCTTGTATGAATTTAGGTTATATTGCTATTACATCGGATTATAGACGAGGAAGCGTTCTTTATTCTCACAGGCATTTAATCAGGAAATTAGACCCTGGAATCCTTAATTTCGCAAATATCCACAGGAAAGACTAATGAATTTATTCTGCAAGTAGGCCACAAGGGCACTTTTACATGTCTGAGTCTACCGGCATTTCACAAGAGGAGACTACTGTTGAGAAGAAACGCCGAAAGAAACTCAACAGTCAGTAATTTTTTCAGAAAGCATAAGTACTTAACTATTACAATGATATGAACTTAACTATACGTAGTTCTTGACTTGTTAGTTAAGAGGCCTTATTCCTTTTAAAATTTATTTTTTTCATATTATGACAAACATATTGATAATTTCAACCAACTTTTTGAAGTAAATAATACTTTTCCCCGAGTTCTAGGTAGTAACATAGTTATTTCACGCTTTCATTGCGTACAGTCGAAAATAAGTTAAAAAAACTAATTTTCCGCGTGAATTTTGTCAATTTCGAGTAGTTTTTGAAACAATAATTATCAATGAAAAATTCAAACTGTAGGTTTCAAATATATACCAATAAATCCCAATAGCCCTGTTCTAGAAAGTAACATCAATAGTATATTAAGAAACATGTTTGATCATAGAGAAAAATGTCTAAACAATCAGCATTTTAAAAGGAATAAGGCCTCTTAATGACTTGAACCTAAATCAGTGTATGACCCTTATGCAGATATATCGGCATCTTCATATTTAATTATGTTTATTTTGTTCTTGTTAATTTTATTTTGTATCTTAAAGTTGTATTTGCATCGCCTAATCAATTCAGTTTTTTTGATCTACTCTGCCAACTACGGGTTTTCTGGAAGATATCGCTATTTGGCGATAAGACCGCCTGTTGTTTACCTCTGTTTATTATTTTACTGGATATCTCATGTTTTGTATTTGAGGTGTACAATAAAGATATGTATTGTATTATATTGTAAACATTATTGTTTATTTTTTGCAGTACGGTGTTCAAGATCGGAGGGCCACCCATTAAACCCAAAAAGAAGAAGTTGAAGGTGTAGTTTTAGGTATTTAAGCGTATTTTTTATTTTATTTTAAGGTTAAGTTATGTAAATATGCCCAAATAAAACTTCGTACAAAAATCTCTTATTCTTATAATTATTAAATTAATTATGTAATGTAAAAACTAATTACAATCCACTTTAGTAAAAATATATATTAGAAACACATTGCAGTTTTGAAATTTCACAAATAATGCAGATACGGTAAGCTTGTGCTTACAAAACTCGACAAAATATTGAAGAACGTCCATAACCTGACAAATTTAGGATGTACACACCGGTACAGGGCTGCAGACCTTGATGAAGAGTTCCATAATAAAATAAAAATAAAAAAGCTTTATTTTCCCTTACAACTTAAAAAACAAAAGTGCGTAATATTGTTAGTTTTTCTTATTTATGTATATATACCTATGTTAGTGTTTATTTATTTTATTTATACTATATTTATTTACTTTTTATAAATTTGTGTATCTAATATTTATCTATTCTTAGATGTAAGGGCCGCCTTTTGCGGTGAAAGCCTCCTCCAGGTTGTGCCATCTTTCTCTGTCTTGTGCCGTCCTGCGCCAGAAAGCTCCGGCTACTTCGGCTATGTCGTCACTCCATCTTTTTAGTGGTCTGCCTCGTATTCTCTTTTTGTATATTGGACTCCAGTTTGTAACAGTTTGCGACCATTTTCTATCTCTTACTCTTTGAATGTGTCCTGCCCACTTCCATTTTAGTGTCAGTACCTGTTTGACTGCATCTTTTGCGTTTGTCCTTTTCCTTATATCCAAGCTTCTGATCCGGTTCTTTAATTTTATATTCAGAAAACTTCTTTCTATCCCTCTTTGGCACGTTTTTATTTTATTAAGATGGATTTTTTTGAGAGGCCAGGTTTGACATGCGTAGGTTAAGCAGGGTGTCAGACAGATATTCATTGCTTTAGTTTTTAATTTTGTAGGGATATTTCCCTTAAATATTTCCTTCATAGACCAAAACTTATTCCACGTGACCTTTATTCTTCGCTCTATTTCTTTTTCTGTACAGGATTTAAAAGATATGAGATGGCCAAGATATACATATTCTTCTACATAATCTATAGGTACTGATGCTATAGAGATTAGCTTTTTTCTAGTCCCTTTTTAAGAGTTCCATACGAGTTCGAAACATGTCGGGCCGTTCCTGACAATTTCACATGAGTGTAAACCGCTTAATACAATAATTAAAGATGTCTCACTAAAGTTTTAATAAGACTAAATTTAGGGCAGTTAGTATAGAAACCGGTCAAGTGCGAGTCGGACTCGCGCACGAAGGGTTCCATAAACCACGTTTGGTGTATGGGTACACTTACATATTGCTTTTATTCTGTTTTTAGTATCTGTAAAATTGACAGGTACGGCCCGACATGTTTCGAACTCATCGTATGGTATTGGCTGACAGTGACACTAGTCCCTGATGAAAACTCTATAGTTACGAGTTCTAAACACGTCGGGCCGTTCCTGACAACTTCAAGTATAATACATTTATAAAATACTAACAACTTCGAACGCGTCTTTTTTTTTATACCGTAGCGTAGTCAGGTAAAAAATATCCTATAACCATCTTTGGATGTACAGCTATCCCCCGTACCAAAATTGGTTAAAATATTTCGTTTCGTGTGATGAGAGGACAAAGGAAGTTATGGCCAACAGATGGCGCCAGACTGGCATGGCCCTGCGCGCCCGTACAAAACAAATGACGATCCTGCATCACGCTATTGAATTTTTTTCTGAAATAATGACCCCATAGAAAACTGATTTTCAATACAAATCTAGAGTTTTATAATAATATGAGATACTAGCTGTGCCCCGCGGTGTTACCCGCTCGTCCCACGGGAACACTAAATTTATTCGGGATGAAAAGTATCCTATGTCCTTTCCCGGGTCTCAAACTATCTCCATACCAAATTTCATCTAAGTCGGTTCAGCGGTTTAAGCGTGAAGAGGTAACAGACAGACAGACAGACACACTTTCGCATTTATAATATTATAGTATGGATATCTCACGAAAGTTTTAATAGTTAGTATAAAATTATAATATGCCGTAAGTACAGATTATATGCGTAGCTAAGTAGCACAATTGATCGTCAATAAAAAATCGTCGATAAAAAACAAGATATTGCAACCGAAAAAAAGAGATAGCGTATCATTTACAAAAGTGCCCGCCATTTCCTTGCAATTACTGTTTATTACAATGTGAATAATATGCTCTTATCTGTACTATCGGTTATGGGAAATGCAAGTTACTTGTAAATAAAATAATTTGTAATCAGCCTTGTAACGCATACAATATTTATCTTGTGTTGGAAGGTGGTATGACAAGTGAACTGTTCCGTAGATTATTAAAGTTTTTTTAGGTATTATGTAAAACAATTATCGGGTTTAATCTAATTTCTGAGTGTCGGCGGCAATATATAATCGATCCTATTAGAGTTAATTATCTCGATATTAGGTATTGTTGAAGTGAAACTTCTAATGCGACTTCCAACAAGGTTGCGTTAAACGTTTAACGCTACCGTGGAGGGGGTAGAAAAGCACTGTTGCGTTAAACGTTCAACTCAACAATCCCACGGACAATGCGACGGAGATAAGATAAGATATCATTTATTTGCTAGAATCATGGTCATTACATATCTACATTAGGGTGTTACATAAATTTTGAGAAGTCCATCATAATTCTGCCGAATAGACGGCGTGCAAATGTGGCAAATAAAACATGCATAACAGTGCCAATATGTCATGCAATAGAATTTAATTAACAATTATTTTTATTTATATTATGTGCTAATTATAGTAATTATAAAATAACCTAATTCATGTCACATCCGATATAAATTAAATGCATAGCATTCTGTCTAATAACAATAACCAATAATTAATATTACACGTCAGCACAATTTTGCTTATAGTTTCAAAATTCCGTAATATTATAAAAACAGTGGCTAATGAGCCATTTTTTCAAGGTTCGTTCAAATCGTGATGGTTCGTTCGGATTTAAGGTTATGTCAAGGTACGTCTCTTGTGAATATCAATTGATTGTTAGGTTTTCTCTTTTGACTGTGACCACAACAGAACCACCAGTCCACTTGAGAACAGTCGAGTAGTTAATAAACCGAATCGTTACATCGGACGAATGAAACCAAAATCATACAAAAAAGTCGAATAATTAATAAACCGAAACGTTACATCGGAAAACTAATATTACGGACAAATGAGATTTAGGGAAACGTGTCATTGTCGTCGAGTGAATAAAAAACCTAAACAATTAATGCCCAATCGTAAAATATCGAATTGAATTTTCGGACAAATGAAAAAAAGTTAAAATTATATTTGTCGAATAGTTTTTGTCGAAACGAAATTCGGATTAACATTTTTAGTGTTTCAGATAGGTAACCAGTACAAACATTCCAGGTTAGTGTAAAGTTCAAAGGCTCCTCCACAACTCAACTTCTTTTGTTCCAAACTTTTTAAGCACAAGGTTTACTACTAATAAATTACCTTGTAGTTCGTTTTACGTCACCTTAGGCTGTAAATGGGATGTTCTGCTGGATACGCGGGAAAAAAATCTAACTTCCTGGAAAGGCAAGACGTAAACTTTAGACAAACCACGGTCGGTAAATTAGTAAAGCCCAAAATCGCAAAACACATCTGAAACATAATTCACCGCCCTAGGATGTAATACACTTAAAAACTAAGGAATATTATTATACATCTAGGCGCATCTCAGCATAGTATGATCCTCTTTTAATTACTCTTGGCTAGTTAAATCGAATGTACTTTTAAATACTCTCTTGCCCTTGCTTGTGGCTTAGTGATGGCCAGCAAAGTTATACGTGTAAGAAGGTTTGAGTCTTTCTTCACATAATTGAAGTTTTACGTCTAAGTAATGATGCGACTTTTCACAATCGGTATATACCCTGTGTTTGGCTAGAAATTATACACTAACAACTGACAGTTGGCTCTGCTAAGAGGTTTTTTCCAATTTATCTACTTTGTCCAATATTTCAAAGGCACTTTCAATTTCTTCCTCTGGAGATTTGGGTTCGCTAGGAATCACTTCACTTTTCTTGACAGGTTTTCTAGACTCTATCGATTTAGCAGGATTATTGACATGGTACTCCACTGATGTAGGTTTTTCTACTCGAGCACAGGCCTGAAATTTTTTACAAATTTATAACAAGTTTGTCTGATCATTTCAGCATTCCATGTCCCTACAATGTTCGACCCTTTAGGCTTGATTGATATTTTCCTTCCTACTATCCCCCCTGTTCACTGTTATAATAATTGGGAAAAATATTACTTCTGAAGTACTCGATTGTGGTTGTAGTGATAATAACTCTGTATTTACTCAACGACAGGTAAGCCTTTTGTAGGATATGCTTTATTTTTAAATCTTTTTCATGTTATCTCCTCAAAAAACGTAATTTTCCTACAATATCAAGAATAAAATAAGCTATGCTGACACCACCGACCATCGGCAAACTTCGTAATTTAAACCGCTACAAGTATTTTTACAATGACTGTTGATTTCGGAGAATTTCTTTATTTTTTTGCTGCGGCGTCACTATGAATTGCTTCACCGCTTGGAGTTCAAAAGGTTTAAAACTTACTTCTTCAAGTCACAAGAGCTGTGACTGATTCTTACAGCACTTCGGAATTACACCTGGTGTAAAGTGTCGATAAACTCGCTAGTTTCATATTAATATTACTATAATAGTTGCAGCAATGCCAGCAGACAGCACTGGATGTGCCTTACCAGGAAATGTCTCAGGGTCCCGATTAATCTTAACTTGTACCTACTAACGCATACACTGCCAGCGACGCATATATTCGTTCACCGGCATACAACTTTGTTCCTAGGCCGCGCCGTGGCAGTGAATGTGTAGGATATTTTAATATCCTTACCTCCCCATAAAGATCCTTAGCAACGCTATGCCTCTTCTTATTAGCCTGCTTCATGCGGCCCGACCGGGAGATTGACCATGTTCTCCTGTCCTCGGTGCCCTGGATATCCACTCTCTCCTGTACTTCTTCCTCTGTTTTAGCGGCTTTCCTCTTCTCAGGTTGGAAGAACGAGATTAACTTGTCCATTATTAGTTGTAGGGCATGCTCTAAAAAAAAATGAAGCATGATGCGTGGGTTATTCTTTGTGATCAGTTTTTTTGTTGATATAAATATTTATTTCGTCCTAGCTATCTCCTATTCTGTCCAAATCAAATATATCATCTATTGGAAGTGAGTAGAATTAAATTGAAATTAAATTTCGATAAAATAAATTAAATTAATTGTTCACTGTTTATTCCTTTTAAAGGCATACATTTTGCATCTTAAATTATAATCTTAAGTTTTCTAAGAGTGTATCCAATTTATCTGAAGAGAAAATTAATTACATCTTTATTTTTTAAATTTTGTTAGTCGGGAAGGTTAACAATTCTTTGTATGAGTTAATAACTTGTTTAATTGTTTTACTCCCATAGTCAAATCGTATAGCCACACTCTCCTGCCATATTCAATAATAATATCAATTAAGAATGCGAATTAAAACTTAATTCTACCAATTTTCCTAAATAAGCCCGGATATTAATAGCAATTGCAATCAAAACGATAAATTGATATGTTAAAAATATATGTTTGATCAATCGTTATTATCATTATCAGATATCTGATAATGATAACCCTATAGTTAACGACGACCTAGGAATATTAGTGGCTTATGAATGTGAATGAATCAGAAAGTTCGTAACCTAGAAACTTTCATAAAAAACACAAAAGTTCTGTGACTAAAGGAGGACATTATGTAAGTATTTAGGCAGGGCGATTTAACTTTTTTACCGACACATATCTGTCCACAACCTTTAAAATTCTTTGTAAAATTTCTCCTTTAAATAATGGCTTTTCTATGGTTAAGTTTATGGTGTACTATGTTAAAACATGCAAGGTATGTTAAATTAAAATGTTTATTAGGTTCAACAGTTGAGGAACTGTTGAAGTTAAGAGTCCGCAGCAAGGTCCGCTCAACTCCGCGTTGAGATCGCGCGCTTACGCTTTAAAATGTTGTTGTTTCACCTAGAGGAAGACAGGGCGCTAGCAGTAAAGCGAGAGCGCGCTAGGAGCAAAGAGTATGTAATCACTACGTTTTAAGAGACGGGAGTGCCATACGAAACATACTGCCAATATGAAGCCGCAAACAATATCAGTGTCAGTGTCAACTCATGACATAATGCCAACATCAAGAACAAAATAGGGATGTCACATGTTACACAAATTATCGAATTATCGATATCGATATCGGTATTTAAAAAAAATGGTTCAGGCGGGGTTCGCATTCGCACCCGCGTCTCCAACGGCTTTCCGGTAATTTAAATCATTAAATATTTCGCTTCAATGTAAACATTTGGTTTACTTTAGGTTACTGACTTCATAAAAAAAAACAAAAGTGTGCAAATAATTTTATTTCGTTCAAACTTTGCTTGGCTTGCTGATAAACATAGACGAAAAAAGCCGTTTCATCACTCCAGTCTGTGCTCCAGGTTGGAAGTTCTGCAACACAAATAATACAGGGTAAACAGAAAATTACAGAGTAAAATGAATCTGTTTGTCCAGATGAAACCGTACCATTCATAGTCCATTGAAGATTTTTCGTAAAATATTTCTGTGACCATAATCTAACTCAAACTGGCATAAAAAGTAGTGGCTTTTGCTTGAAGAAAGATATTCCGTATTTACCCAGGTATTTTTCACTTCAAATGAAAATTATCGATAAAACTTACATACAGCACTATTGTTTACATACGTATAAGGGTATGTATTATTTTACCCGAAATACCAAGTTTTCAATGAAACTTACGATTAACATGGTTATAACACGCAGTAATTAATTATATTTTTTACTTACCGATCTTCGTCCGGTGGAAATCTTGCCATGAATAGTCTTTTTTGACCGTCCATTCGACACGTTTTCATTCTGCATATTTCGCACTTTTTCCTTTTCAATCCACTCATTTTTGCAATTGTGATTGTCTTGTGTACCTTCTAGACGACCACTACACCCAAAGAATGCAAATTATTAGATTATTTGTGAAATTTGAATTATTTGAAAAGATCGCAGAACCTTGACAAAACCAGACAACACAACAAAAGAGAAACGTCAACTAATATGGCATGGCGGACAAAAATGGCGGCTGAAGTACAACCCGCCTAAATTCGATTGTCGCCAATTATCTAATGCTTTGTAGGTTTCAACGTTCTTTCAAACTTAGATAGGTAAAAATTCACCCCCGTTTCATATAGCCGTTGTCGTTCGTTTTTTACCTTGAGTTGCGCGAGGCTGGCTAGGAGTAGCTATGATAAGGGCGGTGCTTACCGCCGCCCCCCCGGACCGTTCCCCGCGCTAGAGTAATTCGCTGCAGTTTCGCAACAATTTTTTGTAATTTATTTTAAGGTTTTCGTAGTTACGCTCTCATTTTAAAACTACGAGATCAATTTTGATAAATCTTTTTTCTTATCAAACTGCATAGTTTAATCGACACCGGAAATAGGTTTTGACTTCAATCTAAACTATATTTTGGTCGTAGTATGCCGCCAAACTGAACAACTTTCTGGGGTCTAAAAATGCAAAACTTGTACTCGCTCTATTTTCTTTCTATTAACATTTCAAGAGTCATAAACTAGTTTTAGCCCTAGATATATCTTATCTCATTATATTTAGAGAATTTCATGATAATGTGACATGTTATATTAAAATAAGGACGTAACTACGTTTGTATGAAGAATCGAGCTTGCTGCGGACTCTTAATAAATAGAAACTATATATATTAGAAGCTTAATTCCTTGCTAACTCCGGAGGCATTTTCAATAACGCTGGTGACATTCATAACCGTCGGTCATTAAGTTGATTCGCCCGCGTACTAGCTCCAATATTCTTCTATTTTATGTACTGAGAGCTGATGAATCCGATATCCTAAATCCATCGGCCGTTACCGAGATATCAAAACCGTGTAGGGAAAGTAATGTGCAACGTTCCCGAGAACATTCTCAGAAGTTACCGGGAAGTTCTCATGTTGAAAGTTTCGCAACATTGGAAACTTCTCGTCGGCACATTGCTAGGTGGGGAAATAATCACGGGGTCATCTAGCCTTGGACGGTCACTTTTGTGGGTACCACACGTCATCTGCTAGCGGCCTTTTATTTTGCAAGTTCGACGTGACGGTGCTTAAATAATGACGCGGCTTAGCATTGCAACAATAAAAAATATTGTAAGTTTAGGTATAGTCTGACGCCGAATCTAAGATTAGGTAAGTGTTAATCATTAAAGCGAATGAACAATGCATATTCGAATTATTTTACGCATTATTATGGGTTAATTATTTTATTCGTTTTATCGTATCCACAATTTTATTGCCCTTTGTACTGTATAGAGAGAAGGCAGTAGGTAGAGCTCTCTCATTACAAACAGTGAGCGTGTAATAAAAGAGCTCTTATTCACCGAATCAAATCAGCCGAAAGATGTTTAGTTACTTTTTGTCTTTCGATAACAGGCTTTACCGAAGATCTCCACAGTTACTGCCGTGACTGGTCATGTAATCGCCAACCACCGGTTTTATTTAGGGTGAGGCCAGACTAGCGTCATTTTAGAGTTGTGAACTCATTCTTAACCAGATCATCGATCCACGTTCACGGTCAGTTACGTCGTCCCCCTCAAGAACCTTTCTGCCTTGATAACAGCTTTGGGATCTACGAGCGACGTGCACTGCCCAACGTCATTATGTCTGGATACATGCGCTACATCAACGGCCCTGAACGTCATGAGGGGTTAAGTTTATTTCGTGAAGTTCATTATATTTTTGATTTCACTAAGTACTGATTCAGACAGCCTCCTATGCGTCCCCCACCCGCTCTCAACTGGCCCAAAGCACAGCCCATCATTTCTGTTTATACTAAGACGTTGGCAAACAAGCATGCGGCCCGCCTGATGTTAAGCAGTTACCGTCGCCTATGGACGCTTGCGATGCCAGGAGCATCACACGCGCGTTACCGACCCTTTGAGATCCTATTTACTCCCCTCTTGAAGAACTACTTCTGTCTGTTTTCATTAGGTAGTCTTATCAGACTCATAAGTATATCAAAATTAACAATTTAATTCCTTAGGTTTACTAATTCCATTACCTACCATTTTGCTAGAGTTGTGTGAAAGAAGATTTTTTTATTGATTGTTTACGAAAATCATGATGTCATATTACCTTGATTTTTGCAAATTGTATAGTGAATTTAATCATGGCGCTGCTGGGCCCCTCACTCGACTCGGTGCGGCAAATTATCGCTGTATGTGAGAGGTATGCCGAGAGGCACGGTCTTAGGTACAAACGCTGCTAAAATTGAGGTCGTCATATTCAAAGCACGCAAATATAACCCAAAAACGGAGCCTAGGAGCGTGCTGTGCGGCGTACCTTTGAAGCGAGTGGATAGGTTTAAGTACTTGGGACATATAATACTCAAGGAAGACCTAAGCGATGACCACGATCTCGAGAGAGAGAGAGGAGAGCGATGTCAGTACGTGCTAATATGTTTGCCCGCAGATTTGCACGGTGTAACAAGCAAGTAAAATTGAGGCTATTTAGCATACCTATATACTGTCAGACCGTGCAGTCTGTGGGTAAGATTTACGCAGAGGGCATATAACACGTTGCGAGTGCAGTATAACAACGCCTTAAGGATGTTGTTGAGGCTGCCTAAGGACTGCAGTGCGTCCGGCATGTTTGCCGAAGCGCATGTAGCCGACTTTTTTGCCATTAGGTGGAAGAGAATAGCCTCTTTCCTGAGAAGGGTACGCGGTAGCAGCAACATCCTCCTTAGGGCGTTAGATGGGCGTCTCGATTGTCCAATAACCAAATGGTTGGTAGTTATTGGCACTATTGGCAGGGCCAAATAGAGCAAAAGTTTGCTCCTGTGACTAGCTGCTTCTCTCGGTAATAGTTATAGGTATTTTCTTGTTTTATTTATTTAAGTAAATCTTGTACTAACATAATATTAAGGCTTGGTGTGTTACTAACTTACTATGGATCGTTCAGGCCTGAAATAAACGTTTATTTTTATTACAAACGCAAAGATAGAAACAGTGAATAAAAGCAGTACCTTCCTGTTGCTAAGTTGGTCAGAGACTGTCTCTGGTGACATATCACTTGGCTTTAACGCTTGGTACTATAATATAGGACTCATGACATTGCCATATATTTCCGCTAATTATTTAGCATAATAAAGCTTACGACAGGCGAATAAATCGCCTCGCACCATGTATTATATTATAGTTTAACATTACAAACGTCGCATATAATACTCACATTAAAACTTCAACTTGAAACACCACTCAAACTTATCTAGGCTTAGTTAAGTGACTTAGAAACCCATGCATTGCCCGAATGATTTATATAATCAACAGCTTTGATTACAATCACTAATCGAACTTCAACAACGATAAGCAAGTGCATACAACCGCACACACCAACCGCCAAGCTACACTGCATTGTATTCAGCCGATGTATTTACTGAGTTTTTGTTATCAGATAAGATTAGGAATTATATCGATGTAAAGGAGATAATGAGCATGTATCGAGTTATCAGTTCGATTATTATCGGTTTTTGCAAAGATATATTTTTGGTAATGTGTTTAATTATGATTTTGTTCCAATTTGCGATTTTGGTGGTTTAACACAACACGTTGCCATCAGAAGCAATCTATATATTCGAAGCTCGCAGTGAATCCGGCTTGCCTCAACTAACAACGACTTCAATTGTCGCGCAACAAAATAAATAAATATCAGACAACATCAGGGTTAAATAGAAACGTACGCGTACCAATGTATTTTGATATACGTTGCTAAGATGGGATCAGACTATCACCTGGAAAAGGCTGCCACAGTCCAATAACTAACTTGACTATGGTTGACTGGTCGAGAATGCTATTTGGCATTAACTCCGCCATTTGTACTGACTTTTATTTTGTGAAATAAAGCTTAAATAAATAAAAATAAAATAAATAACTTGTATTCTTACCCCATTAGACAATAAACACCTTACCTTAACTGTTAACTTGATAGGAAAACCTTGGGGAACTTGGATGAGAGACTAAAAGAAAACAAATACTGAGACTCCATAAAATATTTATAATTGGTTTAAAATGTACACAATAGACAAATCATTAAAACAAGCGTTATTTTACAAACTTGTCCAATTAGAAATTAAAATACAATCTAGCAAAACTAGGCATTTTGGGCCATTTGTTCCTATTGCAAATAATTACCATAACGATCCCACAGTAAAAATAGACAAGTAGACCAACCCCACACCGATGTGCCAACAAAAAGGTACCCTTCTCAGTACACATACATGAGACTAATCTACTTGTCTTTAGCTACTATTGATTAAGGTTTACAAAATGGCCCAACGTTTAACCATCAATCATTGTATTAAAATTATTACGACAAAAGAAGGAACAATGCAATTCTATACGCTACTGACTTAGTTACTTGACCTCGACTATGTTAAAAAAGGCTTTTTCACACGACGCAATTTTATATGCAACGTAAAAATTAAAAAACCATAAATTTTATTTATTATATGTATTGATTCGATAGTTGTATAGTGCTGTCCCTCTCGATCTCTTGTCAAAGTATATTTGGGTGAGCGGGACGGCACTATACGCTATACGACGGTCGAATTTCGAGCATCGGAGTAGCCCCTCAGAATTAACTTCTGACCGGCGGGGCACTACAGACAACCGATGTAGGCACTTCAATTGTTACGTACCATTCCTTTCTTATTCCATAACCCACGAAAGAAACTGTTTTCCATAATAATTGACTAGAGATGCGCCGTTCTCGAGAAGGTTTCTCGATTTGTATGGCAAAAGTTCTCAACAACGTTCTTTCCCCATATCTCTATGTATAATTGACGATAACAAAATAATCGTTTATTTCTCCTTCATAAATTTTCTGAATATTTAAATTGCATCGTGTGTGGCGTAATAACATGGCGTCATACAAAAGCTACAGAATTGGCAAGAACAATAATATTGCAGTTATAAAAAAATGGGGAGTTACCAAATCTATACATCTATCGATTAGTATCAATGATTTTCGATCGACGACCTCATATAATTAGTAGCAGGTAAAGTCGCCAAATGTATCGTAACACACTCTTACTGATATGTACCTAAATAAAGATCTGTTCCGATATATGTGGCTACTTTGGTCGCAACTATTTGATGCCAACTGTACCTAACTGTACAATCGACGACCGACGTCCAACTACACCATTTAACCATCGATCGACGAATGATCGTATAGTGTGGTAGTTAGATATCACTGCTTTTCACTAGACTCTATTCTGACCTATTTTATTAAAATAATGGCTGCTCATTATGAAATTGACATTAACACCTCGCATGTGTAAAATAACACATATCACCCTAAATGCGTTTTGACTATTTTACACTATATGCGCTGTCACGTAGGTATAGAAGACAGTTCTGATCTATTGGTGTTATACAATATAGGTACATGTTGCCGCCTTATCGTATAAATCGCTAGTTCATCAAATTCCTAGGCGTAAAGTACTGATATTTGCGTAGCAATTCTGTGTGAAAAGAAAACGCTTTTACTTATTTCATTTCGGCCTAGTTAGTTTTTTAGTTCTTGCGTTAAGACTGACTGTCTACTGAAGTGGAGCGGAGAACATAAACCAATCAGGTTGAATCTTTCTGAAGCCCAAAATGTATTTAAATCTGGGAATGTTATCGGTCCATTTTACTCATCTCCGCTCCGCTCCGATTCAGTGGACATGCAGCCTTAGGGTGCGTCTCCAGTTAAGCGAAGCGGGGCGGAGACGTGCGGAATCGACCAATCATAAAAGCGGAGCTGAGATACAGATTTCAACTCGGGTGATTGGTCTATTTTCCGCATGTATCCGCTCCGCCTCGCTTCAATGGACGTCTCCACCCTAAGAGCAAAAATAGCGGGGCCTGGTCTTCTTGTAAGACAAATACTTTTGGAACTTCATTACTTGGCGTATTATACGACATCGTGTAAAAGTCTGAGGTAAGTGCATTTCTTTTACTATGTATTAAATTAGTTTATAGCTACTCAGCACCTATGAGACGATTGTCATATCTATTTCATAAATACAAAGATTTATTTCAAAATCTATTTCCATTTATTGGATATGTGTGAACAATTGTATGTCGATATTTAAACCCAATTGAAATAACTCAATTCATATTATCAAAATTAAAATAAATTGAAAACCTCCATTTAGATAATGGCCTACAGTTATACAAAAAAAGTAAGTTACTAAATATTTACAAGTATTACATAACAAATTATATTAAAAGGCAGTAAAACATTAAACAAATGTTATAAGATTTGGAATAGGAGCCGAAAATCTTATCTATATACACAATCGAAGTATCTCATTTCTGATCCAGCTATTAACACGTTCGTCTTCAGTGACACAACGTATGTGATCAAAGAATTCTTACTCTTATGCCGGTGTATGTGTCTACGGGATATCCAGGCTATTTTTTATTGTGTTGTACATTTCTTTTTTTTAGATATTAGGTATTTTCTACTCAGAATTACGAGCTCTTTCGATATAATTAGAAGAAAAAAGTGTCACAAAATGTTCATATATATATATTTTTTTTCATTACCGCTATAAGGAGGTTGTATGGAAATGGTAACGGCATGGAACGTAAAAATATAAGGACACTTTTTCTCCAAATTAGATCGAAAGAGCTCGTGATTCTGATTTCTGAGTAGAACATATCCAAAATCTAAAAGAAAAATAGAGTGTATTGGTGTACCACAAAATAAAAAATGGCCCTTCCACTCGTATGCCAGTGACACACCATATGTGTTTACGGAGTTTTTACTCCTATCCCGGTGACACAGCATATGTGTCTACGGAATATGTAGTGACACTGATTCATGTCCCTTGTTTAATTCGGGCGGGCGGCGTAGCGTAAGGACTGATTGGAACGCTGCCGAAGACGAACGTGTAACCCTTATTTTCAACCATAAATTACTGTCAAATTATGATGACTCTGCATTATACGCACTGTCAACATACAGCGGCAAATTGTTTTTACAGAAGTAAATGGAAATTTGCGATTTAAACAAAAGGTGGATCATTAATGAAATAGTTTAATTGTTGTCAACTATGTACATTTGTACATAACTTATATACTTACATCTTCCCAAGGCACTCTATATCGTTATTCGGTAATCCGAATTCTATCATATCACGCTGAATTGTAAACCTATGCGGAACATTTAACCTGTTTCATTTTGTGAAATAAAAATAAGTTTTATATATATACGACATGTAATGTTTGATTTAATTTCACCAAACTGTCTTTCTGAACAACAATAAAATAGACTTAAATGTGATCATGTCAGTCGATTCAAATTATACCAATTAACCCTTCGTCTGTGTGTATATATGATCCTGACCACAAACCGCGAACCGATTCCGGTATCAAACGTTAAGTGTGACTTTTATCAACCATTACAATATTATTAAAGATCACAAACTGTGTTTTTTATATTGATATTATGCTACATCTATACTAGCCTAGAATATTTACAAAATGCCACCCCTTGCCTGTCTTTTTAGCGTCATATAATTCAATAACAATTTTTCCTAGAACTCTTCTCGATAGTGATTAATTAAAATCGCCTAAAATGGATACTAAGAGCTCGATTTATTAAAGTTTTCGTTTTTTTATCGTATTTATATTTTAATGAGGCTTTAGTTATATTAACTTTAGTAATGTTATTTGAATAACCTAGTTAAATGATTTCGTTTCTATACCATACATAACATAACCAAGTACAACCATTAAACATCTTATATTTGGTCAATATCAATATTTACATTTACAATTACATTTTACATGTATTTTTATACTTTTCATGGAGAAATATTGAGTCACAAACGGCGACAATAACTAAACTTCCGTATGAACATCTGAAAACTAAAATATTTTAGTTTTCTAGTTCATCCATCGTCACAATTCTGAAATTAATGTTTCCACCAACCAAGCGTTTTTCGAAATACTTCATTCAATATCAACGACAATATCTCACGAAAAAATCATATCACTGCAAGAAATTTTGTGTAATATCATCAGCTGAATCTAGCGTACTACTTAACTTGGTTATATCATCTAAGTAGCCTGGCGTGAATAACTAGTTACCTTCATAAAATACTACCGGGACGTATATGGGCGAATCAACTTTTTGACCGGCAACTTTAAAATCCCATCTTTAAATAATGGCTTCTATATTATAATATTACGGTTTCTATACTATAAATTTACGGTTTACGTTAAAACGTCCGATGTCCTTACTGTTACACGTAATAAACAGAAAATACGTATATTAGAAGTCCGATTTCTTGGTGACTCTAGACATTTTGAGTAACGCCGCAGTTAATAATGTCGGTCAAAACGTTGATTCCCCGTGGACTTCAATCGAACATGACATTCCAATTAAGATTGTCCTAAGATAACATACGAAAATAGTACGGTTCACTTAATGAGTGAGATCTGCGTGAAGAGGCATCCATCTCAACCTTTAGGCACAACGTACCTAATATAAAACGAGTATGTACATATACATAATCCATTAAACTACCTGTTCAGACTCATCCCTCGAACTGGAGACAGTATCCCCGCTCGCTGCTGTCAGGGTTCTATATAACTTCAAATTTGATTCTGTATAATCTAGAATTTTCCTACTAGAATGCCTGATGTATAGCATCTGTTTGTGGTAGATTTTGAGGGCTCCTTTGATGGTGATATAAGTGAGGCCGCCTAGTATGGTCCTGTGTAGGTTGTTCTGTATGGATCGGAAGAAGATTTTCCCGATAATGGTGGAGATGGTGGGGAGGAGAAGAGCGGAGCAGAATATCCTCGTGGGTGAGAGATGAGAGCTTGAGTTGGCGGTGGGGAGATTTGATTGGTTGGACACGATGGCGCCTCGGTCGCCTTCAACGCTGAAAAGATTATAGATTTTGTTAAATTCGTTCTGTAACGACCAATGTATTTAACTAGTGGCTCAGTGAGCTGTAGATCTAGTGATTTTGTTTCAAAATGGCTAAAATTTTAATTCGTTTGCGTTTTCAACCCTCATATCTCTGCGATTTTGAAAAATTACGGAAATTTAATCTACAATAGAAAATGTTTATAGTTATAAAACCTGCTCGCAAAATTTGCTCGAGAAATACGTAATTTCCCACAGAGAATACAGCATTTCGGAAATAGAGGAGCCCCGCGAAACGGAGCTCTGTCTAATTTAAGAAACCCCATGAACCAGATATTTAAGCTATTTATGGTGCTACAATGCCACCCTAAGGCATGCAGAAGCACCTGGTTGAAAAATTCAATGGCAACGCAGGTTCAAACCCTACTTGAGCCATTACATTTTTAAATTTTTCGCTTCATCGTAAACATTTGGTTTACGTTAATAAAAATAATTAAATATCAAAGGTTTACTGCAAAATCGTGTGATGCTTACTTTCCGAAGGGCAGTATGTAGGACAACGCAGGGATCTTCGCGCAGTACTTCCTCAAGAACAGCAGCACAGAGTCCTCCCAGTTGTACATCTTGGCGCTGATGAGCGTCACCGGTATGGTCGGCAGCAGCACCAGGAGGACCAGCGGGTCGGCTGACTCCATCATCTCGAGGCCTTCGCGATGGCCGACTACCTGGAAATTGACGAAGTCGAATAAGTAATCTTAACCCTCTACAGCATGACTTACCTTAATATTTTTTCAACTTTCAACTTTGACACACTGTCATATAAAGTCATAAATGTAAACGGCCATAAATGGCTTCGTATGCAGTAAAGGGTTAATGTATCTTATATGAGTAATATTGAAGTAAAGTTAAGAGCCCTTATTACTTTTAAATTATTTTTTTCAAATTATGACAAATATATTATAATTTCTACCAACTTTTAAAAGTGAATAATACTTTTCACCGAGTTCTAGAGTAGCATAGCTATTTCATGCTTTCATTGCGTGCAGTCGAAAAAAGTTGAAAAAACAGTTTTCTGAATGAATTTAGTCAATTTCGAGTAGTTTTGAAACAAAAATCATTAGCAATAAATCGCAATGGCCTTGTTCTAAGCAGTAACATTGATAGTATGTTACGAAACATGATTGATCATTGAGAAAAATGTCTAAAACAATCAGCATTTTCGAAGGGATAAGGAGCCTTAAAGGAAATAAGGGTAGAAATGTTTAAGAAAGATACATCGTCATCGAAAGATACAAAGGTCGGTCGTTTACTATACGTACTTACAGCGAATGTATTAATATTAACAACGTTCACCATCTGTTTCATGATGAAGTGTTTATATCAAATTTAGTATGTTAAAAAACATACCGCGAATGGGTTGCCTAAAATTCGTGGCAAAGATTATTACTTATAAGCACATAGATTTTTTGTAGTAAGAATGTTTAACATAAAATGATATGTTAGGTATAGATGTACTAAATTTACAGTAGCGTGGCGTCCATAGAATTCCTAGAGATGAACCTCCCAGTGACTTGTCGACTTCAGGACGAAGAGCTTTACCTATTGCTACCTACTGGAGGAAAAGTAAGCTATTCTAGCCCGACTTGCACTGAGCTTTTGTTTGACGCCTCGCCACTGATTGCATTTGCATAACATCTTTTGTCCGAATAACGTATGGGATAAAGTTTGTTCCGCATATTTTAATTTGCCGAATTTGTTGCTCCTATTCTGTCCTAAATATTATTTGTCCTATCGTTCGTTCAACTGTCGAATGGTTAATATGCAGAATTGTGTTGTTCCTAGTATTTCATGTGCTAAAGCGAGGGGGATAAAAACTCGGTTCTCGAGTTTTAGTTGCTCGCTCGTTAGGGTTACAGTTCAACCTTAGGTACACTTCTCCTTGCTTCACTCGTCGTCGTACCTAGCCTAACCTAAGTCGTAACGATTCTGACTTTACACCTACCATAGTTTAGTTTAGGAGCTGTAATTGTAGCTATTTTAATGATCATCATTCTTAGGACAATGAATGTTAGTAATATTACGTTTTAGGTAATTCGATTTTGGAGTTAACCCCTTGCCGCATATATAAAATATTTTTTCTCAAACATCCAAGGAAATGTCGTTCTTGTGATCGTGGTAATAGAACGCGAAACAAGTCTTTGTATAGCAATTGTTGAAGATTCGTTCTAATTTCAAATTAGAGGTCAATAAAGGAATTTAATACAAAATTATTGGCCGTGGCCAACAAAGAGATTGTCTTTTGTTTCAGTGGGGTTTATTTCTTTTATTGATAATCTATGGCATACTGCCAATAAAAAAAAACGTAGTTTGTGCATGTATATTTACGTTTTATTTTTTATATTTAACTAGATTATTAAATTAGATTACAACAGATATTCCATAAAATAAACAAGGAATCACGTTTATTGTTAAAAAATATAACAATATCTAATTAATGAGGTGTTGTCATTTTTTTATAAATAGAATCATCTTAACATTTGGTGGCAAAAACAATATCCCGAACAACTTAAAAAAATAAATTTTGAAAAAAGTTAAAAGTTGGTGGGAATAGTAAAAATATATGAATATCTAAGTTGAACATTTGTATTATTTCCTTGGATTTATTTGAGAAAAGCACTATACAAGCCTCGGCGCGAACAGGGATTGTCGGCCTCGTATCTCTAGATGGCCTCGTTATCACTCGGCCATCTATTACTACTCGGCCAGCAATTCCCTATTTCGCGGCCTCTGCAGTAATGTACTATTTCGAGATTGAACTTAAACCTGTAATAAGGTCGACATTAATAAATGTCATATATGGCTTCGTATGCGGTAAGGGTAAATAGTAGGGCAAAAATGCTTTAGGATAAATAGGATTTAAATAAGTATGCTCAAAAATGAGTGGTATGCCATTCGACAGTATGCTAAACATTATCGGCCAATAATTTTTAGGACAAAAAACGTTATGCGATACGTCAGGCACCCGTTTTTCAGCCCACGCCATGTTTAAAAAAGGTTGATACCTACTAATTTATTTTACTGGCAACGACAAATTTTTGATAACTCTCGTTGAAAATCAATGAATGCCACTGATAATGCAACAAAGAGGAAACAGGACTAAATATTCCGCAAATGTCAAGTATTTTTACATAATAAAGCCAAATCTAGCCACAGTGATGCTTGTTAGGCTATACATATGAATGTGTGACAAGGCGATTGTGTGCACTATAATTTTGACGACACGATACCGGCTCACCCACTTGCCGATATTACGTAAGTGCTGCTTTGATCGACCTTTTCAATATAAGCATGAGTTGACAAATATTCGCGCATAGCCACGCCCTCTTTTATGGAGTGTTTTATGGTTAACAGTTGTAGAAAGCTGTAAAGTAAATGTCCATTCATGTTAACCGTTAAACCAATCCTTTAGCTACGTCTTTTTTTTCGTATATACATCTACATTTTCTTTTATTTATTTTTATTTGATTTTTTAAAGAACGGACACAATCTTGAGCAGCTAATGGTGATCGGCAACATTGAAGGAAAAGGATCGAGAGGCCGTAGCCCAACAAGATGGTCAGACCAGGTCCGCTCATAGCTCAACACTAAACTGCATGACGCACTCCATGATGCAAGGGACTTATCAAGGAAAAAATACATCTACATATGGAGAAACGACCCTCAGTAATGAGGAACACGACGCGGGGAGGAAGAGGATTTTTATTTGACTAGTTTAGTTATTTGTCAAGCCTTATTTCTAATTCGATCTCCCAGAGAAACTCCCAAATCCACACTTCATCGCTTCACAAAAAGAGAACCAGACCTATCTTATACTAATAAATTTTGTCTCCACTTTCCAACAGTAGGGCTAGCATATCTTGCCGCGACGTGGCTTGTCGCGCGACTCAGAATCACCTGTCTTGCTTGCACGGTGTTGAGATGAAAGTGACAGCCAGTTTTTTCGGCACGACAAAGTGTCGCATGTTACAGTTATGCTAGAGGTGCTGATTAGACAAAAGTCAAAAGCAAACCTATTGTCCGCAAAAAATTAAACAAAACTCTGAAAATATGCGAATCGACAAAACAAAGATCATCATATATCAGCCTATAGATGTCCACTGCTGGACAAAGGCCTCCCCAAAATTCTCCACAACGATCGATCTTGCGCCGCCCTCATCCAATTTCTACCCGCGATCTTAACCAGGTCGTCAATCGGAGTGGTCGGCTGGAGACCTTCCAACGCTACGTCTTCCGGTCCGCGGTCGCCACTCAAGAACCTTTCTGCCCACTGCCACATAAGTTTGGCGACTGTCTGAGCTATATCTACAACCTTGGTTCTCTTGCGTATCTCATCATTTCAAATTCTATCCCGCAAGGAAATTCCGAGCATAGCTCGCTCAATTGCCCTTTGAGTAGCTGTGAGCCTTCTTATGAGGCCCATTGTAAAAGCGACCACGTTTCAGTGCCGTATGTCATCACTGGCAACACACATCGGTTAAAAACCTTCGTCTTAAGACACTGCGGTATTTGGGGCGAGAAGACATTCCGCAGCTTCCCGAACGCTGCCCATCCGAGTTGGATTCGACGAGTGACCTCTTTTTCGAAATTCGACCTACCCAACTGGATCGTTTGTCCAAGGTAGATATAGTCGTCTACAGTTTCGAGCGCAGAGTCTCCAACTTTAAGTGGAGTGGGTGCCACATGGGAGTTAAACATAATTTTCGTTTTCTCCATGTTCATTTTAAGACCCACTTGTTGAGAGTGAGAGACCCTACTAAGGTCGTTGAGCATTTTGCCGAGGTCTTCCAGGGTCTCAGCCATGACCACGATATCATCGGCAAAGCGGAGGTTGGTGATGTATTCGCCGTTTATGTTGATGCCAAGTCCGTCCCAATCCAGAAGCTTGAATACGTCTTCCAATGCAGCAAACAAAGATAACTGTAGTTATTTACCCAAGGACGTCGTGACAGGACGAAAATGTTAGCGTTTTCTCAAAATCGTGACAGAGTGGTTAGTGTCTGCGTTTACGGTATTCCAAAGTCGAAGTACAAAGAGACTTAACCAACAAAATATTCCTACAAACACGGTCTTTTATGTATGTACTATAGAAAGTGGTACACGACTGCGAAGCGACAGGTCATGAGTTCATTTACCGTGCAAATAAATAATGCAGGTTTAGCAACCTTTTTAAGAAATCGTCAAGACTGCCAATACCTAAGTAACAAGTAGTGCTCACTTGCATATGTCCACATTTCATATGAAATACTAAGATACCGGATAAAGACTACCTTGTACCTGGTGATCCCTCCGCTTACCGATCTTTAGCTATATACCATATGCACTAGGGCTACCTTCACCCGAACAACAGCATTGACTCACGTGGTACGAGGCCTACCCAAGATGCTTCTGTCTATATATTCGTGGTCGTTTTGGAACCTTTCTGCCCCACTAGCCGTTGATTGGTCAATCAGCAGCCAAAGTAGCTAAGCATAATAACTGGCTTCCAATCTTTACAACACTTATTCTCGAGATCATCATATCCGTGGTGCATATCATTTTGAGCACCTGGCGTGAAAATCTTCTGCTGCTGACGGTACCAGCTATAACTGCTTTGCATGTTTCTCAATAACGGCAACAATCAATATCCAAAACTCGCAACTTCTTCGAGGAGTTACGCCGGCGATTCGATTATATAGGACGGTATTGTTCAATTTCCTCGTTGCTAAAGGTCGTGATATCCACAAGCAATTTTACGCACAATCGCTCTACATTTATTTCGATCTCCGACATTGCGTATGGGCATCTTGGATATTTTAGTAGGTAGGTGATGACGCGGGTCTGATCTGTCCATCTTGCATTCCTCCCTGCATTTCCATATGTCTTTGCTGACACCAGTACAGCGGAATAGACTTACAGGGACAGCCCCTTATCCTAAATCTCGTTTAGTTCAGCAACCAACAAGTCCATTGAGCCGTGTACGATAGATGCTGTGTTCTAGTTAACCCTTAAATGCATGATGATGTATGTACACGTTACTGAAATGACACCAGTCAAAATCTGAATATTGTCAATAAGGACTTTGTCAAGATTGTCCCGAAATCTCAAACTGACGTGGATTTCATTGCTAATTACGTCATTTCAGAAATAAAATTTGTGTAATGGTTTTCATTTAAGGGTTAAGTATGGTGTTCTGCAGATGAATAAGTTAGTATGGCAGTGGGTCACATTTCTCATTACTTTACTATTTTTATTTCGTAGTAGCTGACTGACGTCGTTCCGTCAAAAGCTAAGAAGTTGGTATGAGTAGTAAAAGTGGAATTTTTACGTTTTCCCCCAGTAATTTTTCCATTCTTTTTCTTCCTAAGAACCTTGTTCGACGTTTAATGAATAATTAAAATAATATTTTGGTCCACCCGTTTTCAAGTTCTGCACTTTATTTAGATTATCTATACTTAATACAAGGTCCCATTTTAGATGTCGCGGATATCCGTTTATATAATAGTAATGAGTATATATTGAACTGATAATCTAATGATAATAACATGAATAGTATAATTGCGTAAGTACATTTTGTAGGTTATCTTTGCACAGCTGTCTCGGGTTTTTGGACCGAAGGAATATCCGTGTGAGTCATGTAGGCCACGGAACGGTCATTTCTGAATTACCGTATTGTTTGGGAGAATAATTATCGTCTAGCTTTTAGTCACACTTGAATATTGAGGTGTTATTTACATGATCTATGACACATTGTGATTTCCAAACGGAGGTCCCTCACATCCTTGGTTTTTTTATTAGCGTGTGCATATACGTTTACTTCTAGTTTTAATAGTTGGGAAAAAACGTTATAGAAAACTTTGATGAAATGGAAATACAGCCACCCTTTCGATGTAATTCATGTTAAAGGGCACTAGTAAGCCATGAAAGCTGTGTACCACTTTGAATAGTCGAAAAGTAGTAGATATATTTTCGATTGTACATACAAGCAAATAATGAAAAGGAGACGCAAGGGCTTCAAATCTAAATGATCCTTCCAAATTACTGATATAAGAATTGGCAGATAAAGCTTAGCCACTAAAGAACTCGTACTTCTATAAAAAAAAGTAAGAATTATTTTGGGCGTCCGAATACACGGTCATAAAGTCAATATGGCTGGACGATTTTTTGGTTCATGGATAGCTAGGCATCTATAGATGGTACAGGATACTTTTAATTCGATGGCACAATAAAGGGTTATGATATTTCCTTCCGCGCTATGTAGACTATATACAAAGATTAAAGTAACAATACAGACATTCAACTAAATCGTCCACATGGGGAAAGAAAGTTCTCTAGAACATTTTCCATACAAATCAGGAAACGTTCCCGAAAACGGCACATCTCTATCCACCGAAACTGTTTAAAGAGCAGTCGTTGGGTCGATTTGAGAACGGCCTTCTTTTGTCTGTGGTAGGTCAGTGGTTCTACAGGAAACAATTGAACTATTGACTTAAGCGGGGCACGTCTGAATGACACGACACTCGACCTTATTTGCCAAATATTCGTACACCGGCTCTTTACTTTAACGTTCAAAATAAAACAGAATCTTCACATGTCCGTTCAAAAATGCTGATTGTTTTAGATTTTTTTTCTATGATCTAACATGTTTCTTAACATATAATCAATGTTACTACTTAGAACAGGATCATTGCGATTTATTGATATATATTTGAAACCTACAGTTTGAATTTTTCATTGCTAATATTTGTTTCAAAAACTACTCGAATTTGACAAAATTCACGCAGAAGACTTGTTTTTTTAAATTATTTTCGACTGCACGCAATGAAAATGTAACACCACGGGGCGCAACTACTTAAATTTAAATAACCCATGCTTCTAAAACTGACTATTTTAAACTCCTACAAGTTTGTAAAATATTTCACGTAGCGTTTAATTTATGCGCGCAACGAATTTCGCTGCAGAAAACATTAACATTTCCGTGGAATCAATTAGTAAAACCAATCAAAATCATTTAGGAAACTGTCATTGCGGCTCCACACTACTCAGTTGGCCGAAGTATGAGTTTCCGCAGCGAGAGCCCCGTACTCAGTAAACGTAGTTTCGTTGGTACAATAACTAAAAAGAAGACGTGTTTTGACTACTGCTTTTTATGACGTCTCACATGCCTGCATCATCATAGAAGCTTCTCATACTAACAGATCGTTTTTGACATTTCGAGTAGCCGATTTGAGCTGTCATCAAATACCGTATTATCGTACTTATACGTTTATAAATTTACGGTAGCTACGATAGAGCTGTGATCTGATGATGGATGGTGATTTTAGAAACTCAGTAATAAAATAATAGAAACCTACCGAGCTTGGGCTCTTTAGAATCGTCTTAGTCCAGTGAGTGGTTGTGGTGAGAAGTTGATGGATGTTGATGGTAGTACAGTCAGCTTTAACGTCTGGCTCAAAAGTTAACAATACTTTTGTATGTCACCCTAGGCCGTAACTGGGAGAAAATCTCACTTCGGAGTCAAGTCGAGACGTAAGACTTCAGACAAACCAAGGGCGGTAATTTGTAAAACCCCAGATCGCATTTGTGTTTTCACAAAAATTCACCGCCCTAGGTACGTAATGTACTTATTTCTTTACAAAAAAAACCGCCTGTACATGACACTGATCCGTCATAACAAGACAAACGTTGAAACCTGTTACCATACCGAGACTCACAATGGTACACGTGAATAATGCTTGAATAACTAATGAATAGTCTAAACAACTGGCACTCGTGTCGCTAAAATGAGGATAACTGCTAACAAACACCAATTTGAGAGAAAGCCAACGACATTTTTTCAAAAGAGAGGTGTTATACGTTTAACGTGTATTTGTATCTGATTTTTTTTTTGTTTGAAAGGCACTTCGATCAATCGAGAACATTCCTAGCAATTAAATCAAGAAAATTGGATCAACCGTTTCAGTAATTTGTTGTTACCTATTAGGAAGGTATTCATCCTTATTATAATAAAACGGGACATTTTTTTTCAGACCAGACGGACGAACTACCGATTGATCTATCGAAGTAGCTAACTCAAGCATTGAATTTTTCAACCAATATCTTCAGTTTTGGTCGGCTACAACTTTAGATAGGAATTGGTATAGAGGGAATTGGAAAAAACAACCAAAGTAGTACGTTCCATATGGAAGTAATTTTTCTTCCAAGATGGAAGTACTTTCATCGTCGTTTCCTATATTTCGTCATTGGGGTCAATAGTCGATTATCTCGACTAACAAAAGGCATTCTCACGGGAGAAACAATGCACTGTGTCGCCAAAACAATAGGCGTGATATGGAATTGTGCAGGAACTAGTTTACCTACTGTAGATCATAAATCATATTACTAGTATACCAGTATGGGTATTTTATTTCCCTTACAAATCAACCCAACTTCGTCGTTTGTGTATACGTTGGTGCATTTTTTCCTCATTTATACTTCCCTGCATACTTTGAGTCACGTTAGCATATTGTATTTGGTCTACCAAGTCAACAGTCACCATCGAAGCTGTGTGACGGATGGATCGTTCCAATTTCGCAAGCAAAGCTTATACTTGACTTTGCACAGAAACATATAGATATGGTACAGACAGCTTACTTCTATCAACCTGCATAATTACCTTCTACCGTAGCCTCAAAGGGGTGGCAGGATTCTTTGAACAGGATAGCAGTGAAACACACACGAACGACCTTATTACACTTGCGAATTGCGAGAGAATTTTGTATAAAGGCGAAGTTTCCCGCGACGATTATATGTATAGAAAACTCGCTCGCAAATCGCAAGTGTGATAAGGCCCCAAGAATATACTCAACTCACCTGCATAACTGTCACAGCTCCATACGTGATCGCGATCCAGTATATCGACCCCAAGAGCACCCCACCAGCTATGAAGGGGCAGATCTTGTGTGTGATCTCCTCCATAGCGTCCAGCAATGCCACAAACGCACCCATTGAAGGGAACACAACTATGTACTCGGCTTTACACTGAGGGCACAGGACTTTTCTGGTGATGTTGCCGCGCTGTTTCTCGTCGACCCACCGTTGGAGACAGCTTTGGTGGACCTGAAAGGAATAATGGAATCAACTCTGTAAAATATTCTGGTCTTCACGTAAGGAGCGCGCGGAATAACAGACTAACTGACACACCTTCCAAAACTATAATTTAAACCCTGGAGAGAAAATAAGAGTATTATAAGTAACTAGAAGGTGACGGTGCGCAACTTGGCCAGGCTAAAACTTTTTTCTAAACCGTAGTCGGGTAAAAAATAGATATTCTATAGCCACCTGGATTTCCAGTAAACCCTGTACCAAAAATGGTTAAAATATATACGCCCAGTAGTTTCTGCGTGGTGAGCGGATAAAGAAATTCTTACCAACAACAACTGTAAAGATTTTTTTTTTCTATAATGACCCTTCACCTATAGAAAACTGATGTTCAATACAATTTTAGATGTTTATAATAGTAACTAAGTTTTGCCCGCGACTACGTCCGCGTGGAACTTGGAAGTATGGAAGCAACCTCGTACAACACGATAGATATCCACCTAATCACCTTAAATAATAAAAGGGATTATTAAAAGCGCCTAAGCAAATGTTAGAGCAATGGTGCTTTTGGTCTAATCATTACATTTCCTACAGGGTCATCAATGTCATCATGAATTACTTACTCACTTTTCAATCTTTTTTGGGATAATTTCAACGATGAAAACTATCCTATGTCCTTCCTCGGATCTTAAACTATCTCCATGCCAAATTTCATCAAAATCGATTCAGCAGTTTAGGCGTGAAGAGGTAACATACAGACACACTTTCGCATTTATAATATTAGTATGGATAGATGTGGCAATGTGGCATCGTTGCTCTTAAACATAAACCCATTTTTAACCGACTTCCAATAAGAAGGAGCTTCTATGTTCGACTGTATATATATTTTTATGTATGTCCACCGATTACTCCGCCAATTGTGGACCGATTTTAAAAATTCTTTTTTTATCCCATTATAACCGAGTTGGGATCTGATGATGGGATCCGAGGGAAATCGAGGGCAACCCTCAAATTTTATAGGCACTTATAATGTTTTTCATATATTTCCTAAAGCTATTTAAGTATTTGCATATGCTAGTTATCATCTTCCTATGCTGAGCTGATGATGGAAGGTATAACTCCTTAACGGTTAGGAATTAGGGGATAATTCAAACGAGATGCATGCAATTTTAATACCAAAATATGTCCTTAAACGAATGAAACAATACAAGAAAATAATAACAATAATAATACAATTCATAATAGATCATTCTCAATAATGAAATTTACATGATGTCAATAATAAAGATCAATTACAAAAATATATAATAAAATCTGCTTTATATGTCACTCTTCTCTACTAATATATTTATTATTAATTAATACTAAAAAATTACCAATCCTCATAATTTTATTATTACTTACAATTTGCCATAAACTCTTCCACAGAATAATAATAATAATAATAATAAATCAAATAATGCATCCGGAAATGATTTAAAAGGCAATTCTTTGAACTTGTCTGTAAATTTATTGAATATTTTTATCGCCATACAGTATACATTATTCCTCGCGAGAGCTAGGTTTGTCTTCGGAATATAAAGTTTATTTCTATGGGTGCCTCTTTTTGACTTCAACGTCATTGTTTTGAAACATTGTGGATGTTTTTTGACGAACATACACATTTCATAGATATACATTGATGGCAATGTCATTTTTTTTTGCACTGGAATAGAGGCCTACAGTGATCTGACAATCCTGCACCTGTTAAAGCCCTAATACATTTTTTTTGTGTTTTAAATATTATATTGGCATCCACCGAATTACCCCATAGTATAAGTCCGTATCTCATGAGAGATGATACATAACCTTTCATAGTAATAATTTAGCCCACCTAACGAACACCAAAAGCTGCCTATCAAGGGAAAAAAGTCGTGTATAAGCGAATTTTGGCATAGTTGTAGGGAATGATGTTTTAAACAACATACTAAAAGTACTGGTGGGTGGGGGTGAAGCTAACGGGGGGAGGGGGGTGTAAAGGTCCCTTTTTTTAGTTTTTCGTAAATAACTCGTAAACTGTAACCTACAGCAAAAAATGTTCTGAAACATAAGTAATCTACATAAAATTGTCTACAAAACAGATGTATACTTTTTTCCTCTAGGATAAATATTTTATGAGATATGGGGAGAAGTAGACGGACAATAAAGAAATAAACACATTTCTTTAATAAGTATGGCACGTATATTGTACAATCGCCCGCGAATCGGGAAACCGTATTTTTGAGTTTGAAGGACCTTATTGTGAGAAACGAAAAACGAAATTTGGAGCCCTAGATGCCAGTGAAAATAAATTGTATGCAAGCCGACGGCCGAGGATGTCGACTTGATAGTCCTCCTTATAGGATTGGCCCCACCACATATCGATGTGTTCTTTTTGAAACCAGGGCGTGGGATGGTAGAGGACAAATTGTTTTCAGTGCGACAACTTCAACAGCTTCCATTTGCCAAAACAATTCTCCTCCTCCACAGCTTCTCCGGATGCGACACCACCTCCGCGATCCATGGAAAAAGCAAAGTGGGAATCACTAAATTGTTCACTGCTAAATCAGACCTGATCCAAAAGATATCAGACATTTTCAGTGAGCCCTCATCACCAGAGATTATTGAACAGGCCGGCGAGAAGCTGTTTCTGTTGATTTACCAAGCACCTACCCAGGAACAAAACCTCAACAAATACCGTTACTCAGCTTTTTTAAGAGCATCAGTGAAGCCGAAATCAGATCTGGCCACTCTTCCTTCTACTCGAGGAGCATCGAAACAGCACTCGTTCAGAGTATACCTACAGGTATCTTTAATCACACATGTTATCGAATACTGTTTTGTTTTTAAAATACAAATATCTATTCGACCTAAATACTTACTTTGATCTTATTTATTTACAGATACAACAATGGCTCGGCAACCATTTACCACCAACCCAATGGGGATGGGCCAGAGGAGACGATGGCATCCTAAAGCCAGTGACAACCAACGACCCTGTGGCACCTGACTCGATTCTTAAAACCATATTTTGCCGGTGCAAGACTGGGTGTGGGGTGCGATGCGGCTGCCGAAAAGCAGGAATTACCTGCTCCAGTGTCTGCGGTGTGTGCTCCGGCTCATGCACTAACGCAGCTCCCATCGAAGTCACCGTCGACGACGATGATTATGATGATATTTTAGATGTTGAAGATAATTAGTAATTTTATATTTAGGAATATACGTGCCATGCAAGAAATGTGTTTATTTCTTTATTGTCCATCGTCTTCTCTCCATATCTCATGAAATATTTATCCCAGAGGAAAAATGTTTACATCTTTTTTGTAGAGAATTTGATGTAGATGACTTATGTTTCAGAACATTTTTTGCTATATGCCACAGTTTACGAGTTATTTACGAAAAACTAAAAAAAGGGACCTTTACACCCCCCTCCCCCCGTTAGCTTCACCACCACCCACCAGTACTTTTAGTATGTCGTTTAAAACACCATTCCCTACGACTAGGCCAAAATTCGCTTATCCCATTCATTGCCGAGGACGCGAATTCGCGTCCCATGTATGTGCAATCGTAATGCCGAGGACGCGATTTCGCGTCCTCGAGTTATTTGTTTTTTTTTTCTAGAAAACAAGTGTACTTAAATGCTGATACCAAAATGTTACTTTATTTATGAAGGATAATAATTATACTGTTGCTGGTTTTTGGATTCCGTGCATTTGTAATTTTCATAATTCTTATCTCGGATGCCGAAGACGCGAATTCGCGTCCCATGTATGTGTAATCGTAATGCCGAAAACGCGAAATTGCGTCCTTGACAACGTAATGCCGCGGACGCGAATTCGCGTCCTTGACAACGTAATGCCGCGGACGCGAATTCGCGTCCTTGAAATGGGTTAACCTAATGCCGCGGACGCGAATTCGCGTCGTTGCTTGGAAGGCGGCACTGCGTGATGAGTAAAAATATGAGGCGTCGGCAATGAATATGTGTAATCGTAATGCCGAGGACGCGATTTCGCGTCCTCGAGTTATTTGTTTTTTTTTGCTAGAAAACAAGTGTACTTAAATGCTGATACCAAAATGTTACTTTATTTATGAAGGGTAATATTATACTGTTGCTGGTTTTTGGATTTCGTGCATTTGTAATTTTCATAATTCTTATCTCGGATGCCGAAGGCGCGAATTCGCGTCCCATGTATGTGTAATCGTAATGCCGAAAACGCGAAATTGCGTCCGTGACAACGTAATGCCGCGGACGCGAATTCGCGTCCCTGACAACGTAATGCCGCGGACGCGAATTCGCGTCCTTGAAATGGGTTAACCTAATGCCGCGGACGCGAATTTGCGTCGTCGCTTGGAAGGCGGCACTGCGTGATGAGTAAAAATATGAGGCGTCGGCAATGAATGGGTTATACACGACTTTTTCCCCTGATTTTTCTTCGTTGGCTGTACTAATTGAGTGGTTTGGCACCGACTTCAAAAAGTGATTCAAATGTAATCTGTAGGACATAAACGGGGTATTTGTGGCTTTTCAGTTTTTTTGAAGTCGGTTCTTTTTTTGTAATTTTTTTTTAGTATTTTTTTTACTGTCGGCGATATTCTCCGTATGGAAGATATTCTGTGTGTATAAAGGTATGTACCGTACATCTTTATAGGTACACACACAGAATATCTTCCATACTTTGTCAGTAAGAATACGTTATAATCATTTTAACAACAATGCAATTATAGAAACCGGTACTTATTAAGACATTTAAAAGAGAATCTTCCTAAGAAAGTAATTTTAGCTACAATGTATAACAATAAGATGCAATAGGTCATTAACAGGCTTTGGTCCTTTCGTGGCACGGTAGGACGTTAGAGAGCTATTGAGTCGACATTAATGTTAAACGTAATTCATACTCATTAATTTATTTAAAGTGCCTTTTATGGTTATTGTGACTAAAATTCCCAAGAATGTAATGTATCAAATTATAAAATGAAATACAACTTCAGTAATATTACAAACTCGTAATTTTTCTATTTTAATTGTCGATTCCCTGCTTTTTTAGGGTTCCGTACCCAAAGGGTAAACGGGACCCTATTACTGAGACTTCGCTGTCCGTCCGTCCGTCTGTCCGTCCGTCCGTCCGTCCGTCCGTCCGTCCGTCCGTCCGTCCGTCCGTCCGTCCGTCCGTCCGTCCGTCCATCCGTCCGTCTGTCACCAGGCTGTATCTCAACAACGGTGATAGCTAGACAGTTGAAATTTTCACAGATGATGTATTTCTATTGCCGCTATAACAACAAATACTAAAAATAAAATAAAATAAATATTTAAGGGGGGCTCCCATACAACAAACTTGTTATAGATTATATATATGTATAAGTACGGAACCCTTCATTCGCGAGTCGGGCTCGCATTTGCCCAATTTTTTTTTAAGTATAAGGATGCAGCTCACCGCGAGTATTCACCTGTAATGTAACAAATGTAAAGCGACATGTAAAGCGACTCAATTATGCCATACGATTAAATTAATAATGTAACAAATACCGAATCCAGCCTAGGAGCAATAAAAAAGCAGATTATAGTCAAGCAGGTGGGAATCGGGCTCTAAGTATGTTGGCCGAATAGTCACTAAAACTGGTACAGTACTTTAAAACACGTATAAACTGTCAGGGACGTTTATAAAAGACTGTTCAAAAATATTAAATAAACGAGAACGATTTGGTGGCATAGTCAAAGTTTACTAGGTAATAAAAATAAAAAAAACAACGATTTATGACGTGTTTGTTATCATGTATCACATGTCGTGTCAATGAAACTTTGTACACCGATAACGGCAGGTTAGGTCAGGTTAGTGATAACAAGGTTAATCTTACAGTTAAAATAAATCACTGCGTATTGAGATAAACTAAGAATTTACTTGTTAATCTAAATATGATTAGGGCTAGAATAGGAGCGCAAGTATAAAAATACTGTGGGACTAGTGAAAAAGGGTACAAGTTACATAAAACTTTGAAGCAAAGAAGCTCAAGTCTTACAGTAGTTTGGTATAACTTTTTTGTTCCTGGTTTATATTTGACATATCCAATTTCACTAGACCCATACCCCACAGTATTAATACATTGTAAGACGCTCATTTTGTGCATAAAACTTTAAATGAGATTTTATTTTTATTATAAAAAATAGAAAAAAAACATAGAGTAAGTATCATGCACAGCCTGTATAATTCTACTATAGTAGTGCTCTTAACCTTAACCTTAACCTTACAGCATCAAAACGCAGCCAATGAATTACATAGGCTACTTACATTTGAAAGGAAGAAAATACTATAATACATTAAATATTGACACAGAGGTAAATTATGAAAGAAAAAGGTAACGTGATCTACTGCAATGTAATATGGGCATTGTATGTGTAAACGCACATCCTAGGGTATGGCTAATGCGATCAAGCATTTAAAAAAAATACGACGCAGAGGGCGCTAGCAGCGTAGAATTACGAAATCAGATATTTGATGTGATTGACGTAAGGATGTGATAGCTCAGTTGGGAGAGCACTACGCCCTACGCCGGAAACTTAGGGTCGCAGGTTCGAGTCCTGCTTACATTGGAGCAGATCACATTAAATTTTCTTTCATAATTCACCTTTGTTAAAATAAAAATGTGGTATTTCCACATTAAAAACAGAATCGATAAAAAGAGTCTATTAGAAATAGAATATTTTTTTAATGATTAAAATGCAATATCTTAATTTCGTATATGCAGTATCTATTGACGTTTTCACTCAAAATAATGTTTCTTGCTTTACCATAAGGACGAAGTTTGTTTGCATCTTTATACCAATAACCTGTCAACGCGTTCTTATGGTAAGCGTCAAAGTGGTACCTTTTGCCTGAAAACGTACCTATACACCGTGGCCGTTAATAACCCGAAAGATTTAAACCACGTATTTTTGACGACAATACGAGTAAATAATGTTATATCATCATCATCATCATCATCATCTCAGCCATTGGACGTCCACTGCTGAACATAGGCCTCCCCTTTGGACTTCCAAATATACCGGTTGGAAGCGACCTGCATCCAGCGCCTTCCGGCGACCTTTACAAGGTCATCTGTCCATCTCGTAGGTGGACGTCCTACGCTGCGCTTGCTGGTCCGAGGTCTCCACTCGAGCACTTTACGGCCCCATCGGCCATCTGCTCTGCGTGCTATGTGGCCTGCCCATTGCCACTTCAACTTGCTAATCCGGTGAGCTATATCGGTCACTTTAGTTCGTCTACGGATTTCCTCATTTCTGATTCGATCACGTAGATACACCCCGAGCATAGCCCTCTCCATTGCTCGTTGAGCGACTTTGAGCTTTGAGATGAGGCCGATAGTGAAAGACCACGTTTCGGTGCCGTAAGTCATCACTGGTAACACACATTGGTTGAAGACTTTCGTCTTGAGGCACTGAGGTATGTCGGACGAAAAGACATTGCGTAGTTTCCCGAATGCTGCCCAGCCGAGTTGGATTCGGCGGTTGACCTCTTTCTCGAAGTTGGACCTACCTAATTGGACCACTTGTCCTAGGTAGATGTATGAGTCAACAACTTCGAGTACCGAGTTTTCAACAGAGACTGGGATGGGCACAACCTTGGCATTTGACATGAGTTTCGTCTTGTCCATGTTCATTTTTAAGCCCACCCGTTGAGAAACTCGATTGAGGTCATCGAGCATCATGCTGAGTTCCTCCATCGACTTTGCCATGACTACGATGTCGTCGGCAAACCGAAGGTGAGTGATGTATTCGCCATTGATGTTGATGCCAAGTCCTTGCCATTCCAGGAGCTTGAAGGCGTCTTCCATAACGGCCGTAAACAGTTTCGGGGACACAACGTCCCCCTGTCTCACGCCTCTTCTCAATGGAATGGCCTTTGTGCTCTGCTCCTGAACTCGGACCGACATGGTGGCGTTACTATACAAACACTTCAACACTTCAATGTACCGATAGTCAATATGGCATCGCTGAAGTGACTCGAGCACCGCCCATGTTTCCACCGAATCGAAGGCTTTCTCATAGTCCACAAACGCTAAGCATAATGGCAAGTTATACTCTTCAGTCTTCTGTATAACTTGCCGCAGCGTATGTATGTGGTCTATGGTACTATAGCTTCTTCGGAAACCGGCTTGTTCGGGAGGCTGGAAGTCATCAAGTCTATGTTCGAGACGGTTCGTGATGACCCTTGAAAACAACTTATAAACATGGCTTAGAAGCGTGATGGGCCTGTAGTTCTTCAATAGGCTGTTATCACCTTTCTTGAAGAACAGTACCACCTCGCCTCTATTCCATGCTTCAGGCGTTTTGCCCTCGGACAAGACGGAATTAAAGAGCTTCTGGAGGACCTTAAGTACCGGTGTTCCACCCGCTCTCAGAAGCTCTGAGGTGATTCCGTCTTCGCCCGGCGCCTTGTTGTTCTTAAGCTGCTTCAGGGCCATCCTAATCTCGTACAGACTGATGTCCGGGATGTCTTCGGTATAATGTCGGGACAGCTTGGCTCTTGGATCGCCTACCAAGCTGTCAACGGGCTTTGCGACTGAAGTGTATAACTGACCATAGAACCTCTCGATCTCGCCTAGAACCTCTGCTTTGGTCGACGCTATGCTGCCATCTTCCCGTTTCAGCTTGGTCAGCTGGCTTTGTCCAATAGACTTGTCCTTTGCGAACACTTTGGAGCCTTTGTTCTGCTCAATGGTCTCTTTAACAAGGTTCGTATTAAAGAGCCGCAGATCATGTCGCAAGGACTTCGATATACGTCTATTAAGCTGCCTATATGACCTCGCGTCATCGGGAGACTGCAACTGTAGCGAGCGTCGTTCAGCCATGAGGTTTAAGGTTCGATCAGACAATTTCTGAGGTCTATCTTTACGGCGGGGTCTGAAAAACTTAGACCCTACCGTGTGGACAGTTTCCACTAGCCCGTCGTTGATCTCGTCCACTGAGGCAAAGTTCTCCAGACAAGCGAAGCGGTTGGAGAGCTCGAGTTGAAAGCTCTCGGGGTTTTGAATATGGGCCCGAGTAGGTCGGAGCGTAGACTTCATCAGACTGGACCTTTCCAGTTTAACATTGATATTCAGTGTGCCTCTTACGATTCGATGATCACTGCCGGTCTTTACCCTATTGATCACAGACACATCACTGAAAATCCGTTTCTTGTCGGTCATGATGAAGTCAATCTCGTTTCTCGTGGAACCATCGGGACTTATCCAGGTCCATTTCCTGTGAGGCGGCTTCTGGAAGAAAGAGTTCATCATAAAGAGTTCCTCTTTCTCCAGAAAGTCGGCCAGCCTCTGTCCCCTAGGGTTCCGTTGCCCGTATCCAAATTGCCCCACTCTCAACTCATCACCGCTGTTCTTGCCCAACTTTGCATTGAAGTCCCCCATAACAACAGTGAAGTAGGTTTTGGAAGTATGTATGTATGTTATATCAACATGGGTCTAATTATGTGTCTTAATTAAATTACAATTTCAGTACAAATTAAATCATATTAATTGCCCGCTTCTTTGTGAACAAGTCTTTAGTTGAAGAAGAGTGAGCGAGCATGACACTTCACGAATCGCTCCGAAATCATACGACGAACGGCGAATGCCGTGACTTGTGTTCTATGACAAGAAGTGTCAAGTTATCGCTGTTTCACTTTTGACGAGTTCAAATTTGAACATTGGCATAATGACATGAATTAGGGTGTGTTAGACTGGAGATTTTTTAACTTTTGATGTGTTTTAAATAATTTATATCTCCTTAATTATGAGTTTTTGGACTATATGTTACATAAGTTTATATACTCTAATTAGGCTCTAGTATCGTTAGCTTAAATCTTTCGGGTTATTAACGGTCACGGTGTATATATATATATTTTTTCTTGTCTTTCTGCAATCAGCTATACGGGCTATAATCAGAACTGTGGATGTGTAATGAACGTACCTATATAGATAACAAATGTTAAGTTTGGCGATTTATATTATTATTCATATAAATTAGGTTAAGCTTAGATATAAATGCAGGTGTTCAAAAAGTTATCAACATACCTTAATTATTGTTGTTTAGTATATCATTTTCAAACAACAGATGTGCTGGAAGTGTTAAAATTGGCACAAATTTCAAGAATTGCTGATAAATTACTTGATAACTTCTGCAATCAACTTCAGATAATACATTCCAATTTATTGGGTCGCCTATGTAACGAGACAATAATATATTGATAAGTTTTAGAATATGAGTACCTACTTCAGGCCTTAATCTTGATAAACATATTGATTGATATACCTCATAATTATCACATCAAAACATAGCAAGAAGTAGTTCAAAGTAATATATGCAGTATAAAGTCAATAATATTTTCTGTGTGTATGTACTATTGAAGACCAGTGTCTTCGATACTGTACATTTGTAAAATAATATAAACCTTAGTACAACGTGTTTACGTCTATGGGTCTATAGTTAACACGTGTCTTCGTCACTATACTTCTCAGGGCCATTTTTAGCCTTACAGGTGCCCCTGGTTAAATATACGCCCTTTAGAAGTCAGCGCCCCGGGTGGCGCCCGGGTCGACACCCCCTGAAACCGACACTTGTGCCTCTGCAGCGTTATTATGCCAAAATTGCTGAACATATTTCAACTATTTTTGGTAATCAAGACGGTGCCCCTGGTTAAATATACGCCCTTTAGAAGTCAGCGTCCCAGGTGGCATTATTATGCCAAAATTGCTGAACAAATCGCAACTTTTTTTGGTAATAAAGGCATAAGGAAAAGTTAAATTTTTCTTCCCTGTGCGGATGAACGGCACTATCCGTAGTAAGATCATAGGTTCTTGGTTCAATTTATAAATCTAAATTCTCAAAAAATTGGGCAAGTGCGAGCCCGACTCGCGCATGAAGGGTTCCGTACCTATACATATATATATATAATCTATAACAAGTTTGTTGTATGAGAAAATTTAAATATTTATTTTATTTTATTTTTAGTATTTGTTGTTATAGCGGCAATAGAAATACATCATCTGTGAAAATCTGTCTAGCTATCACCATTGTTGAGATACAGCCTGGTGACAGACGGACGGACGGACGGACGGACGGACGGACGGACAGCGAAGTCTCAGTAATAGGGTCCCGTTTTTACCCTTTGGGTACGGAACCCTAAAAAAGGCTACAAAGTGAACCCTTGTTACACTGACGAAGAAACCCTACATAGTTATATTATTCATGAGAATTTAAACTAGTTCTTATTATGTAGATTATTTCCTTGTTTCTCACATGTTCTTGTTAAATTACCAAAGGAATCCCATAATAACACCACAAATGTATCGTCACTACCTGTTTCCCGCAACCTGGCGAAAGAAGGCCGTAAGTCTGGACACATTGCATATGCGGTTACTGATTTTTCCTTAACGCAATTACAGATACAACATTTTATGTCGTACCTCATATTGTAAGGAAGTATTGACAATATCTCATCATTGTTTCAAGATTATTCTAAGAGTTTTCATGCACCAGCAATACAGGTGCAAAGGGAATCCCCGTTCCGATAATTTTCCACTAGATACTATATTTCATTGTATGAAAGGAAATTATAAGCATTGATTTGGCAAATCGACTTTTTGACAGACACTTGACTTCTCTGGGATTACCAAGAAATCGAACTTCTAATATATGTACATATTTTTAATTTAATATTTTTAACCATTAGGAAATTTAATGTTTTTTAATTAAAATACACCAAAGAGCATGTATTTAAATAACATTTTACAACAAAGTTTGTGGACAGATTTGTGTCAGTCAAAAAAAAACATTTATTGCAGTTTCTTATTAAAAATGAAAGAATGTTTTCTTTAGGTAACTTAAGATCTTAAGCCAGTTCCCTCCACAGCCCACATGTATTTCCACAGTATAAAAAATGAAGTGAATTCAGATGAAAAAAAAAATTATAATTGTTTTTACAAAGTACAAAGTAGAATCCAACAAAGTATGTGAATATTTTTCTATGCAAAATGTCATTCTTGTAACCTTCAAGTTCCGTTGTTGAGAGGCATGACAGATGAATTATCAGATAAAGCCAAGTCTTTGTACATTCAATGGAACTGCGGAGCAGAAATAGAAAATATAGATTTAAATTTGACATTGATAAAAATATTGATTTCGTCAAAATAACATTGAATTGAAAAACAATAGATCCATTGTCATAATAAAATAGATGTTAAACAGTCAAACTTACGCAATTTTTTCAGATTTTCCTTTTTTTTGGATAATTTGTTTATACAAATGAACTTCGAGGTCAATATGACATAACATCCTCATTCTCTAGCTGTTGTCTTGTTTCTTTAGGCATTATTTTGATAATAACCCCAGCACGTATGCTGCAGTCTGATAGTTAACCTTGCAGTTAACCTCTCGTATACAATGTAAGTAAGAAATTGTAATTAACTTATATTATTTTACTATGCATCTTCACTTAAATATTTTTGATTCTGTTTTTAATATTCATTGTTATAGCCGCAACAGAAATACATCACATGTGAAAATGACAACTGTCTAGCTATATATACCAGGTACAAACTTAACTTAACCCGGCAAGATAAGATGGAATACATATGACGATGTGGTTGGTGCAGTTTGTAGAGACCTGCCTACTGAGCCGGCAGGCCCGGGGCTGAATTCCAGCTAGGCCAATATTTGTGTGATGAACTTCAATATTTGTAACCATGACCCAAATGGTTGTTCTATGTATTTAAGTATATATTTATTAATATAAGTATGTATATTGTCATCTAGTATGCATAACACAGGCCTTCTGGAGCTTAATTTGGGACTAGATTGATTTGTGTCTGGTTGTCTGATATTTATTTATTTGTACGGAACCATCGGTGCGCAAGTCAGTCTTGCATATGGCGGGTTATTTATTATAATCGATTATGCCCACTTCCTCCTTCTCTAACAATAAAACTTTCCTTTTCACATGTTAATTTTTTTAATGGCATAAGTAGATAACTTTATAGAAAAATAATCAAACTAAAGATTACTATAAAAATCTGCAATCAATATGGTACAAACTATGACTTCAAATCTAAGTTGTAATTTATTTCAGGCATGCAAGGCTTTATTTAGAATTTGATTGCTTTGATATCAGATGACTAAATGCATAAACCACCTAACAATTTTTTTTTTTAATATACTTACCACAAGTTAAAAGCTGGGTTTAGTTAATTAACGCTTTAGTACCCAATGAAAGAAAAGTGTATGACAAATCTATTTATTGCCGCTGAACTTATTTGGCTGTATGACATTTGTTGATAGTATAAAGGTGGCACAGTTCATTACTACCTATACTACAACTAACAGAAAAATGTTGAGAATTTTAATTATTTTATGTGTTGTTTTAAATTGCATTCCATTGTTAGTCATAACAATATAATTAACAGTAGTACTAGTGACAGAATGGCAACTAATCCATAAATTAAAGCAATTACTTCATTAACACTAATCTACAGTTCAAGGAAACGCAGTAAGCACAGGTTAATAATATGTTTGTAGGTAAAGGTCATAATGGGATCATCAATAAACAGTATAACATCTAAAGTAAACTTAAACATTTACGCGCAAGATACAAACTTTCTCTTACAATAACATCTGTTTGACGTCACAACAGAACTTACCCATTTAGTGGTTCCTTTACACTTGCAGGGCTGGACCCAGGCCGCTAACCGGTCCTCCGACTCCGTCGCGAAACACACCCAGCAGGACTTCACGTTCTCTTCATCCCCGCGGACCACCAAAGAATTCGCACTCCCACTACGCGAAGCATCAGGCCCTGATTTCTCCTCTACCGACATCGTTCAATTGCGTCTTTACTAATAAACAATCAGGAAATTTAGATAACTAAAGCACGTGTTTACTGTGCTGCGAGATAAACGCAATTGGTACACTGTATATCGAAACAAACTGCAATATTTTCCCATGAACGATAAAAATATTTTTGTCAAACGTCTGACGGAACGGAAGTGTCCCTTGCACAAGTTGATTTGCAAATTTCAACGTCAGAAACCGGACGGACAGAACGCATATGGATACTGAACGAAATGAATAAAAAGATTGAAAAGTGACGTTTGAATGAATGATATAATAACAAAAGTGTCAAATATGACAGCAATAATGTTGCCAGGAACGATAGATTCCCTTAATTCAGTGGTTGCTTAAAAATATTGCTGATCGCAAACAATTCCTAATAAATATCCATTCAAGTACTTACTTAGGTATGTTATGTTAACAAATTCAAATAATAGTCACGCATGAAAAAATAATTGAAATTTATAATATCGATTTATATGCCTATATTTAATACAATAGGGTTATATACAGTGCGACACAAAAGAGTAGAAAACGGATGATAAAGGAACTACAATTTTTCATACAAAATTGTTACCATATTCAAGCACTTTACGTCAAAAATGTGGCAGTTGCAAAGGAAGTGGCGCCCTCATTTATTTTCTACTCTTTTGTGTCGCACTGTACAATACAATACAACAATTCTTTATTGCACACCAACAAGAAAAATATTACATGAGAAATCATAAATTAAATAATGGTAGACAATAGGCGGTCTTATCGCTACAGAGCGATCTCTTCCAGACAACCTTTGGGTGGCGGAGAAAACAAAATTAAACAGAAAATAGTAGGTGGTGAGATAAGAACTTTAAGTAATTTGAGAAATAATAAATAAACGAGAAACAAAATATTAAAGACAGATAGGTCATACACATACACAAATAATATCTATATATATAAACATACATAAACGTACATACATACAAAAAGGAAGAATGAAAAGAATATCATAGCAACATTAGACTTATAATGAAAAACGACAGCATAGAATTATTAAAGGATTAGGCTACGGTAGAGATAAATAGTGATCTTTAAGTTTATATATAAAAATTGCCAATGTTTTAGCTTGTCTAAGATCCAGCGGAAGCGAGTTCCACAGTAAAATACCTTGCACAGTAAAATAATTAGAATAAAATTTTGACTTTGATGCCGGAACAGTGAGTATACAATTTTGAGCGGACCTTGCAGATGTGAGGTAACTAAAACGACCTTTAAGGTAGCGGGGAGTTGCAGGGTTAAAAAGAATATTATATAGAAGTGAAAGTGTGTGAAAGTTATGACGAAGACGGATAGCGGAGCCACTTGAGTTGTGAACGGAAACTGGAAACATGGTCATACTTGCGTAACCCAAATAAATAAATAAATAAATAAATATTAAGGGACAATCTTACACAAATCGACTTAGTCCCAAACTAAGCAAAGCTTGTACTATGGGTACTAGACGACGATATACATAATAGCCGGGATTCGAACCTAATGCAGATGTTTTGAATACGCTCAAGTTTGTTAAGCTGCTGTTATATCCTGATGTTGATTTATGTACCATACTATAATTAGATAAATAATGAAGTGGGAGTTCACCAAGGGTCAGCGCTCAGTCCTCTTTTGTTTAACATAGTCATGAATTACAACATCACTAAGGATATTCAGCAGGAACTACCTTGGAACTTTCTCTATGCCGACGATATTGCGCTGGCCGCCAGGTCCGTGGAGAAGCTACAAGACACTCTAAGCGAATGGGTCACTGCTTTGGAAAACTCAGGACTCCGGGTTAGTAGATTGAAGACTGAACATCTAGAATGCAAATTTAGCATCACAACAAGTGTAAGCAATCTCTACTATCCGGGCGGAACGCCAGTGCCAAAGGTCGACAAATTCAAATACCTGGGATCAATTGTTACACCCGACGGAAATGTGGAGGCAGATGTGGCACATAGAGTCAACGTAGCCTGGCAGAAGTGGCGGACATTTACAGGAGTTCTTTGCGACCCATGGATGCCTATACGCACAAAAGGCAAGTTGTACAAAACTGCAGTGAGACCAGCGATGATGTACGGAGCTGAGTGTTGGACGATCAAGGAAGCACATGTTCAAAAGCTGCACGTGGCCGAAATGAATATGCTTAGATGGTCAGGCGGGGTTACGAGACTAGACAAAGTACGCAACGAACACGTTAGAGGCAGCTTTATAGTAGCGCCCGTCTCGGAAAAGCTTACTGAAACTCGCTTAAGGTGGTATGGCCATGTCATGCGGAGGGATAACGACCACGTGGTGCAGAGGGCGATGGCTATCCCGGAGGGCATGAAAGGAAGAGGACGGCCCCCTTTGACGTGGTCGACTAGTATGGCCAAGCTTATGGAGAAAGCCCAATTACCCGACCCGACAACCCAGGATAGATCATCTTGGCACCGTAGGATCAGGAGAGCCGACTGGGGTCGGCCTAATGTGGGACAAGGACAAGACAAAGAAGGAGACTATAATTACATAAATAAAATTAGCTCAAATGTCATTAAATAAAGAAAAGAATAAAAAAAATGCCTGAAGTATGTGACTTCAAACGTAAGGTTCCAACTCTTAGATTACTTTAAATGTATCTTCTCAGTCCTATATAGACATGGAATACCAATAAAAAATAAAATCGAATCATAGGCGCTGACACAGTAGAGCATTATATATGTATGTGGGATGTGGGTGCTCAAGTAACAGAGATGTAAGTAGTGTACCCGAAATAAACAGATGCCAACCAAGGGTGTTTTGAACAATGAACCGCCTGAACAACATATATGGTATGGAATAAGAGGAGAATATCATATCCATTTATAAATAAATCCGATTGGCACGAGCTCCACTATTTCTCATTTTTCTATATGGAGTTGAAGCGTGGACGATACGAGCTCGAAAAAGGCAGAGGATCAATGCTTTGGAGATGTGGTACTGGAGGTGCATGAGGATGCCCTGGACCACCGAATGAATCAATAACTCGATTCGCTCAAGTTTAAAACCCGTCTGTCCACAGTATGTGACCAACGAATCCTTTCGTCTGAAATATAGTGGAAAAGTTGATCGTAGTAGGAAACACAGATGGTACACGAGCTCGTGGAAGTCGTGGACGATCCCCGATCAGATGGACCTATTATGTTAAGTTATTCCTCCAAGTTTTGCTCGGTTGTAAGGTCCATTGCTTAATGGGCATAACTTGATGGAGACAAATCGTTCACTCCAAGTGTAAGCCACCCAGTGATGACGACTATTCTGAGTTCTGTAACAAGAGAACAACAAGAGAGAGAGATAGAGAGAAAATAAATTACTTACTAGAACTTGTGTTATGTTTTTGACGAAGCATGAGTTGTCCTATTGTATTAGGTATTTTAATTAATTACTAATCATATTAGCTTTTCGAAGTGTTAAAGTGATTCTTATATTCCTATCTAATTAACTAAGTTCTTTCTTGCTTTCTCTTTTATTGTGTTTTAACCAAAAGGTAGTTAGGTATATTGTACCAAATGCGTGAATAGAAAATCAAAACCCGTTTCATATTTAAACGTTAAATTTTCATTTAACATTCGTCTCACAAGTAGAAATATAAAATATTTATCTTGCTCGTCGTTTACGATACCTATTTCCACGTTTTAGGGAAATTGTAATTTTACTCTTGCAATACTAAAACAGAGAAGAAATGTTTCCATGGTCATGAAATAAAAAAAGTGATCATATTTTATTTATGTTCGTATAATGCATAGAATTTTTAACTTTCAATGTGGATTTTATTTTATTTAAGTATAATATTTTTCAATTCCCTGAAAATTTCAAATTTGCTATGTTTGTATGCCCCGAACGTGAGGAAATACATAATGTGTCAAATAGACGTCAGCAGATCAGAAGTGTCAAAATTTCATCACAGTGTCAATGTCAATTCTGTCAATAATCTCCGAGGCACGGGGTGTGATAGCCGTGGGAACTTTTCAATGGTTTAAATATTGTGATTAATAGTAAGGGCTCGTTGTAGCAAGTTCCAGTGATAAGTCATTAGTGAGATAACTTTACAGCGAGTGTCAGCTCGGAAAAAGAACGGAGTACAATGTAAGTGAAGATTTGTAAATTTCATTACCTACACAGATTCACGAGATCCGTCTCACCTCGAATACCTGCATGCGCGTTGCACAATGCGTTTTTATTAAATAGTTATAACGAATCATTTCACATAACGTCGATGTTCATTTATAAGTGATCATATTTAATCTGTTATTCAAAAGATATTAGTTACAAATTCAAGTTTCAATGGTTGTGAGTTGAGAAATACAGTTATGTCGTTTACATAACAAGACGTTCCCAAAGTTGCTAGAAGTCACAAGTTCACGAGTTTGGGTCACGGTTGTGATAGCGTTTGCAATTTTTTTATTGCAATAATAATTTATGCATACAGTTTACCAGTATTTTATATCGAGGGCTTCATGCTATAGGGGCGTATGCGCAAAACCCCTACTTTTCAGGAGAGGCAAAAAACTTAATAACTTTTTGTCCCTTCGACGGATCTTTTTGCAAATTTGCATGGAGTATTTATATTGTCACTGTTTTTATCTAGTATGATCAATTTTACGTAAAGTATTCTAAAAACTAGTAATTATGCGCTTACGCCTCTTTACCGTGGCGCAAATATTCGAAATGACTGTCAATTTTCCTTGAAAAATACTTGAAATTGAGGGGCGTATAAATTAAATCTTTTCCTATTCAATTATTCAATGACAATTGGTCTGAGTTCTGTTTTTATATCGAAATACTTTCTTTTTACAGTAATTTTCACATTGTTACGAATCTCCTTCAATTTTTTCTGATTTTTTTACGCCTGTTTCGTCCGACAAAAAAACAGTGCTAGTGGCTTTTGAGTGTGGTCGTATAGTGGTGATCTAAGGCAAATTCAAGTATTTAGTAAAGAAAGAATATACATTTCACTGATTAAATTATTCGTTTCCTTGATTATATATTTCTAGAAGAACTTATGACCCAGCGCCGCTCTTGAATCGGCGACATTCTGGGATGTTAAGTAATGACGGCAGATGTCGATCTCCAGTCGGCTGACCATCTCGAACGATTATTAACTGAGCACTTCAGTGCTAAATAAAGTCTCTCTGTCTACCCGTCGGTCTTTGCCTAGAACAGCAGTCATAAAGTTGTTAAAGGTGACTTCTTCTTCGAACTCCAAGCAGTTGAGGTGCCCACTCTCTGCAGAAATCGGATTTTACGAAATCTTAATAGGTTCTAGTAACTAGTTTGTAATGTGATAACATGTCAGTCTTCTACAAAAACGAAGCATTAACCGTACGCCGTGGCGAGTTGATGACACTACTTTTGCCAACCCTACTCCATCAGAAAGCCTAATTCTAGGAGACCCTTGATGTTGCTGACGAGTTATAAGACTACGGAAATCGGTTGATGTTGTGCCCACTATTTGTTCACTCGAGGACACCTTAGCTGCTCTTCTGAGGTTCTGTTTTCCCGTGGCTGTCAAGCAAATAAACCTCTGAAGTGATTGTAGTTTAGCTTCAACGGTGAATAGTTTTGTTCTTAATTAAAACTTATTATGCCGGGCATGCTACGTTTTTTTTATTTACCTTGCGCGACAAATTAGAGCTCTGTATTGATCATTTTGGGTTAGTTACCACAAAGCATCTGTTAGCGAACATTACCAGTTAAGTGTTTTCGAATAAACTGTCAGTTTGTTGTTAGACAGCCAGTGTAGAGCGGGTGAAGTCACATTCACACATACCCTTGTGATTACCGCTCGTTAGTATTACTATGTCGCAGGATATGATGACTCTGTGTGGCGATGATTCCACAAAAGTGGTGAGCGGACGTAGCTTCGAGGGTTCTTACTTTGCTACCACTGCCTTTTTGAGTGCACCAGTTTTGGCTTCACCAGTTTCGATGCCGATGAATCTCTTTCATTCCGGCTCCTACCAGTGCCGCTTTTATGCTGGTGAATTTTATCCTGTCGTTGCCATCGACGTCCCTCAATGTCTATGAATGTGCCTAAGCATAAGGCACATACTTGTTTTTAGTATTTTGCAGAATACTTTATGTTGCAAGTGCTTAAGCAAAAAACTGATTAATTTTTACTGAAGAATCTAACGCCTGAGTAGAAGGATTCTACCTGGTTTTGTATGACAATTAATTTGACTTGTCTACGCAGTACGCAGGCAGCCAAAACAATAGTAAATATCTTGATAATTATCTCTCTTCCCTTCTATTCCGTTCGGTTCTGGTGATTTGTATGAGTCAAGCAGTTGAAAGCCTTCTGTATTTTTTGTCGCCATTCTCTCTCCGTTGGAGTATTCTCCTCATCCACCCAGCTCACTAACCGTTATAACTCACAGCTCGAGAAGTGAGTCTGTACGAGGGTTGTTTCTTCCGCCGCTGAGCTGGTAAAGGTATTATCTGGCTTGTGTAGGGATCCTAAAACTGCAGTTACCTGTTTGTAGAGGAGACTTAGTTTGGACTTGACTAATTTGTGCCCGTGCTCAAATGTTCATTGTTGTATTGAGTTTCCTCGTCTTTTTTCTGCTTATCCTAAACTTCTCCAGCTTGACTAGTTAGCTTTGTCCCCGCAGCTGTCTGAGATGGATAATTATGCATGATGGTAGCCAATCCATAATGGTTTCCATGTAAGGACGCCTGTTTATCTATTTCTTCAGCGCCCCACTGCCCCATATTTCTTGGGAACCTCTGTTTTCAACAAAGTTGGACCTAGACGGCTCGCAAATTATGTGCGATAGTGCGATTCATGCTAAGTGGGTTCGTCCTTTGGATGACATCGAGCATTTATGATTTGGATATTGAATCGAATCCACCTGGGATACGAGCAGGATGGTTCCTTAAAAACCAACCAGTTAGAGATGTTTTTCGGAGAAAGGTGTGACGTTCAAGGACTTTGCGCCCATATGGTGCGTCGGTATATGAGGCCGAAGACTGATACTATCACTAAAAAGTATGGTAAATATGGTCGTATGTACATACGCCGCTATTGTGCGACAATTTTTGGTAAATCACACAATCGAGTAATAGACGTATGAACATATACGCCTTTATACTCCGATCATATTATGAGATTCCATTACATTATTGCGCTTACGCCTACTGTACGCCTCTTTGGATCGATAAAAAATTATGACCTGCAATGATACGCCAAAACATATTTTATTTATTTTAATAACTTATAATTACGATAAAATTATGAAAAAAATTGACCAGATGTATCGTTATTAGATGAATACGATGCCGTTAAAAACGAAAAATCGCATATTTGCGCATACGCCCCTATAGCATGAAGCCCTCGATATGTTCATGATTTAAAAGTGCCCAGGAAACATAACAAGTAGATGTGTTTTCTTCTGAAACTACATCGCAACTGAACTGTTTATCATACCTGTTGATCATTTGCATATAAGCAGAAAGATATCAGTTATTGAACTTGAACATCAAATTAACCTATTCAATTCATTAATGTAATGTTTTATTTTTATTATGTAACTTAAACTTGATTATGAAATGAACTAAGACCTTTCATAACTTATACAGGTACTCATTGATAATGCCATCTGTATTTAAAAAGTCTTGTGAACCTACCATTGTTTGATAAATTAAACTGATTTTAAATTTGTTACAGAAAATTGTTGCACATGTAAATATTTTTAGTTCTCTAAACAATTAATAGATATCAAAATTTTGCGTAAATCCTACTTACTAAATACAATGTTTACATGTAGGTATATGACATGTATCTTATCTTATCTTATTAGGAAGGGGTCCTTGCGGACACACTTCGACCCAATGGGATCTTTTGTGTAGTTACCGCTTGTCGCACCTACTCAAAGGATTGCTCCTCCACCTTCATATATCGGATGATGGAACCAGTTGGTAGTGCCTGGAATTCCTTCGGTTCTGGGTAACCAATACCGAATTCCTTCATTCTATGTCTGGCGAGGGCATGATATCCAGTATGTGCTTCATTGTCTCTGCCATATATGACATGTATTGTAAAGGATGACTATTATTTATAAGCTGTATGATATCATATGATATGATAGAAATTCAAATTCTGTGCAAAGCTTTCCCTCTATCTAATGCATACCGAAACTTTTCCATAGCTTTACTGATATTATACTTTAATTTAAAACTAGAAGGAAGCAACTTTAACCGCAAATTTATTTTCTTCACCATTGTCAGGTAAAAAGTATCCTATAACCTTTGTAAGGCCAGCTATCCCTGTACCAAAATTGGTTAAAATAAAAAAAAAAACCTAAAATAATCAATTTAAGAATTTTATAATAGATGTTAAGAATTCAGTATCTTATCTTGTTGAACAAATTGAACTATCACAAGATGTTGTCTTAACCTTATTCTGTGAAGTTGTACTTTCACAGTTGTCTCTGCTTACAAATACAAGAACACATAGTTATAATGTACCTTGGACTCAACAAGACTGTACTGTACATTCATGTGAGCTTGTTTCTTGCACAAAATTGTTTTATTGATCATATATTTACTCACAATTACATAAAATCAAAAGAACAGATAGGTCTGTTCATCACATAGTCAATTAAGTATATGAAGAGGTAAGAGAAAACATTGGCTTATTTTGTTTTAAGTTGATGTTTTATTTTTGTGGCCACAAAATTTCTCAGTTCATCATATGACTATCTAAAACGAGGGCTAGCAAAGTGTAGTAATTTACCTGGCAGCAGTTAATGATTGCAGTTCTAGATTTGGCTGCGGCATATGTATCATTTCATAGTAAAAACTACTCCAGCTTTATCATTAAAGGTACTTAATATAACAGTATACCATGAGGACTACCGTCGAATTTCCAGTTTGAATTTTAATAAATTCCGAAATTTAAAAAGTTTCATTTATATTAAAAGTCTTTCAAGCCTTTGTAAGTACTGCGCAATTTTATTTAGAAGCAAACTAGTATAATAATAATGTTCACTAACCATAGTACAAGAAAAAAATTGGGCAAGTGCGAGCCCGACTCGCGCATGAAGGGTTCCGTACCTATACATATATATAATCTATAACAAGTTTGTTGTATGGGAGCCCCCCTTAAATATTTATTTTATTTTATTTTTAGTATTTGTTGTTATAGCGGCAATAGAAATACATCATCTGTGAAAATTTCAACTGTCTAGCTATCACCGTTGTTGAGATACAGCCTGGTGACAGACGGACGGACGGACGGACGGACGGACGGACAGCGAAGTCTCAGTAATAGGGTCCCGTTTTTACCCTTTGGGTACGGAACCCTAAAAAATTAGTCTGTTACTAACATATGTAAGCACTATGATCCCAGTTGGTCGAAATATTTTTATTTTTATTTTATAAATGACCTCTCATTCATGGAATAGTTACTCCAGTTTAAAATGTAAGTACTCAAGATCTTGCACAACACCAATAAGGATCTCACGACGTGAGGCTCGGCACTCGGACCGACCTCCCTCGACATTCGCTCCGACTCTCGGGCACTCGATGGCCTTGAACAGCCCCTCCCCTCGTCCGCCATTGCTCGCGAACTTTAACAAACAGCCAGTCTCAAACAGCGCGAGTGCGGCGCGTACCGTCCCGCGCTTTTTAAAAACGGAACGCGAGGTTCTTTTTAGTGGCACTTTCACTTGTCCTGTTGACAATTGCATCACAACGCGTATTTATAGAGGTAAGCTCGTCTTTATCATATGTTGTAACACCTGTGGCTCACAAGCTCACATGATTCTCACGTTCTGCGTTTGCATTCATATTTCGCTAGGTTACCTAATGTATACGTACTTGGAAACTATTATTGATATTGGCGCGCTCAAATACTGTTACTATTGTTAGAAGTGTTTTTAACTTTTTTTTACGGCCGGCAGTATGAACTCGGGTCGGGTCACAGCCTTACCAAAGTAACCAAGTACCACCTAAAAGTGACTATTTGTCTTGTGACCCGACACATCTTTGATTATTAATCTAGTCTTGGAAAATATACGAGCGTAATTCAACCTGTAATTATACTGCGTATTATATCGACCTTAAAATGTTAATTTAAAAAACAGCCTTTATCCGGCAATCTGGCATGCAATGCAAATAATGCAATTATTGTTTTTTTTTTCATTAAGTCATTATAAGCAAACGGTTGTTAAATGTTGTTGTTTGACCTTTGGTTGTATCTTTTTATATCGGATGCTGGAAATTATCTTTTTGCAGTAAACTCTAATATACAAGTAGGTACATATTCTACATTATTTAGTTTAAGCCCAGGGCGAGTCGTGTAAAATTAACCGATGGCTTCTGATATTCATAATCTTTACCATAAACGTAAATAATACGTATAGTAACATTACAGTCATTCATTCACACGATAAGTACTTACTTTACAATACCTACATTCAATACATTGTGTTTAATTATCGGTCGACGGTCGAAGCTAGCTTAGAACCACAGATATATCTATATATCTGTGCTTAGAACAGTTCTTTACTCCTATTCTTTATAAGTTTCATGCCAATTCCGTAGCAACTAATTCCCATTGAGAGGCCCCACACAGACAAGGAAACTAAATAAGAGAATATATCTTGATTTTGCACGTGTCTTGCAAATCTTGCACCAATAAAATGCTCCATATTGGAATGGAACTCACTGCGAATGCAAACCTATTCTGCTAATAATAGTATACTTGTTTGTGTCAATGTCAAATCTGTAACAGTCGTGATTTTACATTATTTTGTTGTATTTACTAAGTACCTGTAGCGTTAATAGTAGTGATTTTGTTTACATAACTGCTAATGTTAGGAAGCGCGGCTATTCGCAATATATTTTGTTGTGTATATGTATTCAATGTTTATGTATGAGCCTGAGCGCGTCGTTGTCATAGCGACGGGGCGCGGGTCGCGGGGGGAGGTGCGCGCGAGCCGCCTCGTCACGGGAACTAGGCGCGACCCGCAGTGTTGCTGTATGTTTGCTTCGTGTCGCGCGACACCAGCGCGGTCAAGTATTAGTTGTTTTTCGTGTATTTTTCGTTTCGTGTTTGTATGTGTCGTGTATTCGTTTTAAATAATATATTTTAATTTTTCTCACTCATTGACTTTAATTTAAGAACCCCGCACCTAACTAAAAAAAGCTGGTCCTACGAGTTCGGATGTGTTAAGTGTTGAACTATGAGTGTAGAAAGTCGGAAACCGAATACACGCAGTCGAGCGAAGATGACGAAACCGGCAGGAACAGGTGCAGATGCAGCTCAACAGCTCGCGCGTGACTCCGCGACGGGTGGTCGTAACGACCACGGGGATATAACGGAATTACCGCCGTCGGAGACATGGACGCCGGCATCAGAGCGCACCGTCAGGCCACGAAGCAGCGCCAGCCACTCGTCAAGACTTAGCCAGGCCGCCCGCGAAGCGCAAAGAATGCGCGCGGAATACGATGCGGAAGTCGAAGTGGTTAAACTCAGAGAAAGTTTAATTAAAAAGAAGCTAGCACTTGATATGGCGGAGCTAGCAGTACAGGAAGAAGAGCAGGAGGGATCACTGGCCAGCGCCGCGAGCAGAGTATCGGCGCGCCTGCTCAACAACACGCCGCCGCCGGACCCGTGGCGCGCGCGCGCCGTCACGCCACGTACGCCATCGCCGCCGCCGCTGCCGAAGAAACAAACGGACATCGATCGCCTGGCGGAGGCCATCGGCAAGCTGGGGCAGACAAAGAGAGTGCCGCGACAAGTGCACGAGATACCTAGTTACGATGGTAACGCAGCGGACTGGCTCACTTTCAAGAAGGCGTACCGATGCACCAACGAGATGCACGATTTCGAACCATATGAGAACATGGCGCGCCTCCGAGTCGCGCTCGTCGGTGAAGCGAAAGTCGCAGTCAGCGACTTATTGAGAACCTCCTCCGATCCTGAGGAGGTCCTTAAGGCGCTCGAAGATGAATTTGGGCACCCGAGTCGCGTCTTAGAGTGTGCCATCAAGAGAGTTCGCGATCTACCGAAAGTTAGCGAAAACGGCAATGAAATTCGCAAATTTACGAATGCTGTGCGGAATTGTGTGTCTGTGTTAAAGACTATTCGTGCCGATGGATATTTAAACAATCCGCAACTGATAAGTGAACTTTTAGGTAAATTAACGCCTTATCAACGCGCTCAGTACGGTGAATTTGTGATGCGTTTAGACAATAATAGTGGTGTTGATTTACGAGTGTCGCCAAACCTAAACATTCTAGTGGACTTTCTGAGTCAACTAACTCGAGCGTCGTCATATTACACGCCTGTAAATATAAGCAGTGTCGGCGGAACGTTTGATGCGCGAGCGCCGCCGCCCGCCGGTCGGCGCGATAAGGGTGTGGCCGTGCGCACGAGCGGAGCGAGTCACCGTGTACATACGCAAGTGGAAGCGATTACCGCAGTTGCTAAAACTGAACAATTATTATGTGTTAAGTGTACACGGGCTCACAAATTGACTGACTGCGGTGAATTTAAAAGTCTTACCCCGAATGAACGTTGGGAGTTTGTTAAGGAAAAAAGACTGTGTTTTAAGTGTATCGTAAAAACTCATTCGAGTAGGTTTTGTCGCGCAAAACGATGCGGTAAGTGCAAGTGGTCACATCACGACTTGCTACATAAGGACGCGCAGAGCGCTACGCCGCCAGCGGTGGGACCACCGCCTTTGCCGCCGCCGACGTCGGTGTCGGACTCGGCGCCCGCGCCGCCCGAGCCGCCTGTGAAATACGAAACTTTGACGAACGTCGGTGAGTGTCAAGCGCGTGCGTTGTTAAAAGTGTTACCGGTGACAATAGTAACAAGTAATGGTGCCGAACATTCCACATACGCTTTGCTAGACGATGGCGCTTCTGTATCGATCATAGACGATAAACTCGCGAGTGATGTTCATGGACCCGTAGTGCCTTTGAAGTTGATGACCGCGCGCGGACATTGTGTGACTGACAATAATTCGCGAAGTGTTAAAGTCGTAGTGCGCGGTCCGAACGGAGTTAGTCACGACATTTTGGTGCGAACTCTACGCAATGTTAATTTACCGTCACAGACGTTACCGGCGCGAGTGCTTGAAGAGAACGTGCACCTCCGGGACCTCGGTTGCAGTGAAATGAGGGAGGCGAAACCCATGCTGTTGTTGGGCCAAGACAATTGGAAGCTCATCGTCGGCCGGGAGATTCGACAAGGTAAATCTGGTCGCCCAGTCGCTTCTCTTACAAAATTGGGGTTTGTTATTCATGGTCCATTAGGAGGGGGGGTTAGTGGTAGTCAATACGACTCTGCCAACTGCATGCTCACGCCGCTTGACGATTTGCACGCTATAGTGAAAGCTATTAAAAGTAAACATTATGTTGATGACTATTTGGATAGTGTTGATTCCATAGAAACGGCACAACAGCTGATCGCTGATGTCACCCACATTCACCGATCAGGTGGTTTTGATATCAGGGGGTGGGTGACAAATTCAGCAGAATTAAGTGAAAAACTGCCATCTGTTGTGCCGGGTCGTGTTAAACTGGACAAGTCGGAGAACGAGCGCACATTAGGTATGCCGTCAAGCGATTGTATGAAATTTGATCTGTCGTTCAAGCGTTTGCCGATTGAATTAGTTGAAGGTCAGGTCAAGCCTACTAAGCGCGAGTTCCTCAAGTTTATTATGAGTATTTTTGATCCATATGGTCTAGTATGGACTGATTCTGAGACGGTCCTTATGTGGATAAATTCTGACGCGCGGGACTACCAAAAATACGTTTCTCATAGGTTGGCAGAAATTGATAGTTTGAGCAAGAGAAGTGACTGGCACTGGGTACCTTCCGAGTCCAACCCTGCTGATGAGGCGACCAAGATGGACTGGCCTAATGACAAGGGCATGTGGCTTTCGGGTCCCCCCTTTCTCTGTGATCCACAGGTACCCTGGCCGAGCTGGAGCCGCGAGGAGCCGCCCGTCGCCGACCCGGAGCGCTTGGAGAGGGCGCTCGTGACAGCCGAGGCTGGCTGTCCTGTTATCGACGTGTCGCGCTACTCCAAATGGACGCGAGCTGTGCGCGTCACTGCGTACGCGCTTGCCTTTATAAGCACGTGCAGATCTCAGCAGAAGACGGCGAAGCTTACAGCGGAGAAGTTACAGGAGGCCGAGAACTTCCTATTGAAGCAGTCGCAAGCTCACTCCTTTCCTGATGAGCTTAAGGCCCTGCGGGCTGGACGCCCGCTGCCTAGGTCAAGTCGCCTCATAAAGCTTGACCCCATGTTGTACGAAGACGGACTGCTGCGCGTCAGGGGACGCCTTAGCGCTTCGACTGAACTGTCATTCGACGAAAAGCATCCAGTGATCCTCTCTGGTACCTGCAGCACTACACGACTGCACGTGCGCCACTATCACGAACGTGCACTGCACGCCAACCACGAGACAGTCGTCAACAACGTGCGAGAGCGATTCTGGGTGACCATCCGGCCTACTGTGAAGGCAGTCGTTGCGCGCTGCCAGTACTGTCGTGTACAGCGCGCGCGGCCCAATCTACCGAAGATGGGTGACTTACCACCCGTCAGGCTTGCCACAACTCGGCGAGCATTCGTCAACTGTGGGGTGGATTATTTCGGCCCCATGGAGATCACTATTGGACGGCGCCGGGAGAAACGGTGGGGGGTGTTGTTCACATGCCTCGCCACACGCGCCGTTCATCTCGAGTTGGCTGCTTCTCTCAGCAGCGACTCTGCCATACTTGCCTTGCGCCGCTTGATAGCGCGCCGCGGGCAACCAGCCACCATCCTGAGTGACTGCGGCACCAACTTCGTCGGGGCGAACAAAGAACTGCGCGCCGCCTTACGTGGACTGAACACTGAGGGTATACAAGGTAGTGCTCTGGCTAAGGGCATTGAGTGGAGATTCAACCCTCCGGCAGCTCCACACATGGGCGGTGCCTGGGAGCGGCTCGTTCGCTCCGTGAAGAACGCCCTTCATGCGACGCTGAAAGAGCGCGCGCCGTCAGAGGAAGTGCTGCACACCGTCCTGTTAGAAGCGGAGCTGGTCGTCAACAGCCGCCCGCTCGCATACGTCGCAGCTGATCCCGACGAGCCAGTCGTGCTCACACCAAACCATTTGCTGCTTGGGACGGCGGCGGGAGATGCGCGCGTGACGGCTTACGACCCCACTGATTTGGATGCCCGCCGCCAATGGAAGAAGGCGAATGGGCTGGCGGACATGTTTTTGCGGCGCTGGTCCAGACAGTACTTGCCCACTCTCCAGCGACGACGCCAGAAGTGGGCAACAGCCACGGGCTCCATCAAAGTGAACGACGTAGTAGTGATATGCGATGGCAAGCAGCCTCGTAACATGTGGCCCCGTGGCATTGTGAAAAAAGTGTTTCCGGGTAGTGACGGCCATGTGCGCGTAGTAGACGTTAAAACTGCTACTGGGTCGCTGCGTCGTCCCGTTGCACGGATAGCCGTGCTACCTACCGACGGTACATTTGTCGATTGAAGCCTCCAACTGGGGGGTGGTAATGTTAGGAAGCGCGGCTATTCGCAATATATTTTGTTGTGTATATGTATTCAATGTTTATGTATGAGCCTGAGCGCGTCGTTGTCATAGCGACGGGGCGCGGGTCGCGGGGGGAGGTGCGCGCGAGCCGCCTCGTCACGGGAACTAGGCGCGACCCGCAGTGTTGCTGTATGTTTGCTTCGTGTCGCGCGACACCAGCGCGGTCAAGTATTAGTTGTTTTTCGTGTATTTTTCGTTTCGTGTTTGTATGTGTCGTGTATTCGTTTTAAATAATATATTTTAATTTTTCTCACTCATTGACTTTAATTTAAGAACCCCGCACCTAACTAAAAAAAGCTGGTCCTACGAGTTCGGATGTGTTAAGTACAGCTAACCTAACTACAGCTAATCACAGAAATGTTTGGTCCTTCGAGCCGGATTAAGCTGTAGTATTTAGTGTTACTTATATAATCTTGAAAATACAGTGTCATAGTGAGTAATGATTAACAAACAACTTAATTCTCTATTTACAGTACATTAAAAATATCATATAAATTCATGATGACTGCAAATATTCAATGTTATAGCCTTATATATCATGTTATCTGTATGCAGGTCCCTTGGATTTGTGAATCTGTGATTAAGTACTAGGTTTACGATACAATACAATAGTCAATAATACTTTATTGCACACCGATAAAAGTTTACAAAAGGAAGCAAAACAAATATATTTTTTCAATAACGGTAATTTAGGTCGGTATTATAATTGTATAATAAGTAGGTATATAATCAATTATAAAACAAGTGAAAATCGATTGTCGAACACTTAAGATTGTTTGATACTTGAGTGCAATAATCCACGTTGAGTGACCTTACACGTACTCAAAGATGATGATGGAGAATGGTTATCATTATTTATTTTCATTTAATTACCTACGCGATTCACCTTGACTTGTCTGCAGTCTGCACACCAAAAGCTCACATAGGTATTAATATGATACACATATAGTTCTAAAATTGACATCCCTTATCCTTGAAATTCCTCATCAAGAACAATGATGAGCTGAAACACGACGACTTTATCTTATGCTGTTTAGGAATTCCTAACGGCCGCCTTCCGTCTCCAAGATGCCAAATTATTAAATAGATAAATTATTGTATCGTCACGTGAACTACGCGCAAAGTTTCATTTAGATATGATAAAGGCCTTTCACACTTGCGATTTGCGAGCGAATTTCGTATGAAAGCGATCACGCAGCGAGTTCGCCGCGACGCTTATTTGTAACTAGCGACCCGCCCCGGCTTCGCACGGGTGCAATGCTGATAAATTATGCGTGTATTATACATATAAACCTTTCTCTTGAATCACTCTATTCTATTGAAAAAAACCGCATCAAAATCCGTTGCGTAGTTTTAAAGATTTAAGCATACAAAGGGACATAGGGACAGAGAAAGCGACTTTGTTTTATACTATGTAGTGATAGTGAAGACAGTCCTTATGGAATGTCATAACGTCAGGTGAGGGCGTGATCATTGTTGCTATTAAATAAGAGCAGGGGCTAGCGTTCATACATTTCCATCATATAAGTACATCGCACGGGTGCAATGCTGATAAATTATGCGTGTATTATACATATAAACCTTTCTCTTGAATCACTCTATCTATTAAAAAAACCGCGTCAAAATCCGTTGCGTAGTTTTAAAGATTTACGCATACAAAGGGACATAGGGACAGAGAAAGCGACTTTGTTTTATACTATGTAGTGAAGTGTCGCAAGTGTGATAGGGCCCTAAGAGAGAGAAGTAGGTTAAGATTTATTTCTAAGATTTAAAAAAAATGCTAAGGTGTCGATTCGTAGCCAACCGCAGACAGCAGCAGCAGACGGCGTGTCGCAGCGACACGTCGTGGCGTCATGTTATGTTATGATTTCGAACTTGACTGCTGTATGGATTCTACATAAATAATATTTATGAAATATACAGATTCTATAAATAATGACGCAAAGGTAGATTAAGAAAGAAAAACTGAATGCGATCTACTACAATGTAAGCGGGATTTGAACCCGCGACCTCTGCGTTTCAAATGCCGCTGGTCGCGGGTTCAAATCCCGCTTACATTGTAGTAGATCGCATTCAATTTTTCTTTCTTAATTTACCTTGTGTCATTATTTATAAAAATAAAAATGTGGTATTACCACATAAAAAATATGAATCGATAAAAAGATTCTATACAAATATATACAGATTCTTCTAAGAAAAAGAACAAAGTTTGTTTACGAGTATAGGTATATTCTAGTAAATTTATAGGTAGATGCTAAAGATATTGAAATACTCAATGTCTGGTCAGACGTAGGTATCATTATAATAAATGAAACGAAGGACATATTATAATAAGTTAATATGTTATTGTCACAGACAGATGGATAAATATACGAACGAACAAACATTCAGGTGTGTTTATACGTTGTTTGACTTGGCTTGATAAGTCTGTTAGCCTTATTGTTATTTCAGAAAATAATATCTTCTGATATCTGTAATATGTTTAAGAAAAACAGCGATATATTTAATTAAATTGACGCTGCAGATGATTCAGTTCAGTTGTTTTAGCAACGTCATAAATACTACGGTCTACGGTTAAACAGTATTTTATTCAAAGGTGGAATAACGATCTGGTGAAAACCTCTATGCGGGCGGGTAGGAAAGGTCAATATGGCTTTATCTGGGGAGGGGAAGACATATTTTCAACAGTGGACATCTTTAAGCTTCTTCCTTTCTTTCCGGTCTATCTTTATTGCGATAGAGTGCCAATTAGGAAATGCAACAGTTAACTTCTCTTTCTGTTTAAAACCGTTTTTTTTTCTCGTAAAATAACCGATTGCATTCCCTAAGAAATCAATCCAACCCCACTCATTCCGTGAAGTGAATCATCATCATCATCATCATCATCAGCCTGTTTCAGTCCACTGCTGGACATAGGCCTCTCCCGTGAAGTGAATATAATATATAAATAATATTACGAGTACATTTGATTGAGCAGGTTTATTTATTTCGATATCGTCTCTTATCGGTTATTACCTACTCAACAAGATTGTATAGCAGATAAACTGAACAAAGTATTTACTTTCAGGTGGTATTTACTTACATTTTACGGCGTTAATCTTCTATTATTTCCGGTTATCAAATATCGATAGCTTAAGTCTACGTATTACAATATAATACTATGGCTTCACTAGTACTGGCGATTGGCGGGCGAGTCGCCGAGTCTACAATATTCGGACATGCCACTACTTGGGCGGCAAGCGGCGGCGAGCGGCGGCCATATGAGTGAGCGAGACATTTGCTCGGACCTGATGGAGATGCCACGAACTCGGTCTTAGCGGTGAGCGATGCAGCGCGCGTTACGTGTGTCTCGCTCACTCTTCGGATCTCTCGCTCAACCGCTCGTCGCGCCGCTGGTCGTGGCTATACTGTTACGGGGCTATACGGGGCGTATGGTGTCCTCGCGGCGGAATACTAGCAAGCTCGCGGCGAATTCGCTGTTCGCTTTCAACTCTTCCACAGTTCAGTGTGATAACTGTGATAAGGCAGTAAACTACTCAAAAGTAAATCCATCACCCTAGTTCAAAGGTGAAGCAACGTCAAACCTTCTCGATATGTATATTGTTTTAGGACTTCTTCTGGTTACTTTTCTTGGCAGGGCAGAGATGGTCACTCTATTAAACTAACTTAACTATATTGCAAGACAATACCCAGAGTAAAATTGCCGTGTCTACCGTCGGTAGTTATGAGTTGATAATTTTTCAGAGCCTAGCGCACAATATTCTCTTTTATAAATATTGAATCGACATTGAGTTTCGAGATGCAAGTGATACAATATTAAAATGGCCACCTAAACGATAATAAAGCACAAGTGGTTACCACTTTACCAGGTTTCTACCAATTGAAGCAAATGAGTATTCGATTTAAATAACCGACAATCGTTTTGCCGAGTGAGGTAATGGTTCTCATCGACATGCACGGATGAATCGTTTTCATCCGCACCATCGTAATCGATGAACGCATTCAAATAGATCGGTGGATCGCATATCTATTTAATCAGATTATAAAATTAGGAAATTAAGTTGCAATTTGGCATGCACACGCCACAACCTATTACATCGCATTTTACACAAACAACCAATAAAAACAGCTGTCAGGCTGCTTTTGGGGAGATCTATTAGTCGCGGCGTATTCGTTGCGTGATCGCCTTGATACTCGATAAAATCGCTCGCAACTTACAAATGTGATAAGGCCCAACGAGGAAACCTCTGCACTTGAAGTTTCCTTTACTAGAATTAATATAATTAGGGTTCCGTACCCAAAGGGTAAAAACGGGACCCTATTACTGAGACTTCGCTGTCCGTCCGTCCGTCCGTCCGTCTGTCACCAGGCTGTATCTCAAGAACGGTGATAGCTAGACAGTTGAAATTTTCACAGATGATGTATTTCTATTGCCGCTATAACAACAAATACTAAAAATAAAATAAAATAAATATTTAAGGGGGCCATACAACAAACTTGTTATAGATTATATATATATAGGTACGGAACCCTTCATGCGCGAGTCGGACTCGCACTTGCCCAATTTTTAGCTAACAACGCGTGTTGTATGTTATCAAAGTATTGCGTCGTAAAACAGGAATAACCAGTCTTCATTCTGGTTGATAATGTTGCTTACGTAAAACTCTTGATGCATCCTAGATGCTTGTTGTCCGCTGTTTTTTTAGGATTACGTACCTCAATCGGCTAAAACGGAACCCTTATAGGATCACTTTGTTGTCCGGCTGTCTGTCTGCCCGATTGTCAACCCCCTTATCTCTGCAATGCGTGGAAGTATCACGCTGAAGTAAATATCAAATACTCAGGTTTGCAGGGGTAGCGAAAGGAGCCGTGAACAAATTTATATTTTAAGCAAAAAAATATGTGTAGGTACGGTAAACTAACACACTTATCATACTAGTAATATTCATCGAAGTGAGAAAAAATATATAAATGTTCGAATAGCATCGCTAATGTAGTTGTACCTAAAGACACTGTCTTAGCCGTTTGGCGAGTTGATTTCAGTTGCATGCAGTTATGTGCACCTTTTTATGGAAAATAAATAAAAAGGTTAAAAAAAACATGTCACTAGAGACTGTATGTAGTCCCTAGTTAGCAAACATCTATACCTAAATTATATCGATATTCAATCGACAATCTTATCGAAACGTGTCAAGTGACCAGGCGAACGTAATCGATGCTAATTGAGATGACTTTGCACAATATTGTCGCAAAACCGAGGTGAATTGTAAAGCAATTCCAAATTGCGTTGTTGCCAAATTAATTTCGATTTAAACCCGTCTCGACTGCATCCTGCAAGTTATTTGGACTGCCGATCTTTTTAGTCTGAAGACCTCAACATTCTGCAACATTTCGACGCAAATATCTGACATAAATTTCTGGCCCATTGATTCCGACAGAGGCGTTCACATGCAGGTTTGAATGAACTGAGTGTACTTCTATATACCATAAGATAAGTGTCAGTACCACTGACCTATATCAAAGTATATGACTTAAGTACTTCCATGAATTTCGCGTGCCAAAAAGTTCTCAAAATCTCCAATTTGATTTGGATTGTCTTATTTGCTGCGTCCACACATCAAGCAAACTCTAGAAAAATACCTCATTGTGCCGTATTGAGCTGCAAAAATAGTACAAATAATGATATGGAGATAAGGATACTATTTTCTTGTATTGTTAGGTATTTTTTATCTTAAACTGCACGGTAAATAGGACGCCTTGCGCCATACAATCAAAGCAACTGGCTGAATCTAATCAGATATAGGTCTGTGGTCACTACTAACTTCGTAAGCCTTGGTGCTATATTAATGATAGCACCAAGTAAAGCGTTACCACCTGAATAAAAGAATTAGCAGGATTATCCTATCACGTTTATTACTAAACCAAGCAAACTACATGTTGGAACTCCTGATCAGTTAAAAAAATATTACATTACGTCATAACATTACGTCGAAGTTGAATATAGCTCGACATGTTTGCTATCGGTTCGCGACAGCGGCCAGTCCAAGTAATCAACAGAACAGTGGGTTAACTTTGATAATAAAATATCATCCAAAATCCAAACCAAACCCAATTCACTCTTAAATTAGTAATGCAGACAAATTCGTCTTTACATAGACTGGATAGTTTTGTTACAAAACTTCACCAAGCTCTATCTTTCATACTTCTACTTCATCAATCCGAAAATAATTCGGTCACGTAAGGATCTGTATTAGTTTAAATTTTATTTTGCGATATAATTGCGGTTGATTGTAATGATTGTACCACATACAAGCCGAGTGGGTCGCAGCAGGGAAATGGTCTAGGCCCGCACCTCTAGCACAACTGTGACACGTGACACGCGACTCTTCCTCGCGCGAGTAATATTACCTATCTCTTACTTCGCTGTACTGTGAGAGTGTGACGGGCTATGTCGTGCGACAAGAGTCACGAAGCGTAGTTGTGCTAGCCGGGCAGGTTACTGCATCGTCGTCATAAATTATCCGAATAGAATTATTTATTCCCATTATCAGTATGAAAATCTGTGAAAAATGGAAGCAAAACTGTCTGGAAACCAGACTATCAATTGATCGAAAGTGATTAAGATAATAGGAATCAAAGTATTACGCATAGATTACGTGAAATTTTATACGTCGGAATTTTTTAGCAGGATATATGAAAAACAAATATGCATGCTAATGATGTTTTAGGCTTATTTCCTCTAGAGCGACCGATAGTAGGATTTCCTGCCGCTCGGTATTAGTGGATTTTTTCCTGTAGCTCTAGTGGGTGAGAGCGGTAGGTCCGAGCGTGGTGTCTCGCTCACTCCTATGGCCGCCGCTCGCCACTCCGCTAGTCGCGCGATTTCGTGGCCACGCCGTTACACTTGTGAGGTATAGACGTAATGAAGTAAATCAATTAAATTACGTAGTAACAGCTTGATAGATTTATTTTTATAAGTTACTAAACAGTTATGAAACTATTGCGAATTAATGCTATAGAACATAAAAATGAATTCCAATTCGTGTCACATCCATTGATTATTTATTGGAAACCTATACTAATGTATTGTTCTTATTAAAACATTACGTCTTGCTCCCTCTTAATAGTTTTCCTTGTTTCCTTGTGAACATGTAAGGTAATAATATATTTCCTTGAAACCTTATAATTATAATTAATCGTCAATTTTACCCGATGGGAATTCCCTACATTAACTACCTGTTTAATTCCTTTAGAACTTTTTTATCCAAAGTATTCTAAATACTCATTGCAGAGGGAAAAAACACATAGGTATAAGTAAGGAACACGACATTTGACAAAATTAGTGGGGAAATTGTTAATTATAATTAATTCCAGTAGGTTATAGGTAGGTAATTAAAGGTAAGACGGTCGCAAGATTTGTGACGGACTTTCGTCAGGTCCGAAATAGGGGATAAAACAAAGATGAGAGGAGGAAGGAGAGTAGACAACAAAACGACACTAAAGGAGACGTGAGTCGTGGCAGATGCCAGAAAGTCCGCAGTCATAAAAAAAACATACGAGGTAAATAAGCAGATGGATCGCCTGATGGTAAGCGATCATTACCGTCGCTATTGACACCCGCAACACCAGAGAAGTTAAAAGTGGGTTGCTGGGTTTTCAGACAGATGTGCATTTTTTAAGGTTTGAAGGTCGTATCGGTCTGGAAATACCGCGAGTGACAATTCATTCCACAGTGTAGCTGTGCGAGGCGTAAGTTTCTGAAGAAATGCAAAGTTTATGACAGCCAACCATTTTCTTTTCTTGACTTCACTGTTGGATTGTCTGACAAAAGTGAAAACTATAATCAGAGAATTTACTAATAGACTACGCAATGACCCCTGACCTGATACAGTACGCAATCGCCATCGGATAATATTAATGACAACTCTGTGACGTATGATCCTGCGCCGCTTATAGCGCGGCCTTGTATTACTGGTTTAGTAACGTCTATAACAAAATTAATAGAGGCAATAATAAGCCTAATATTTTCTTCGGTTTCCGCGACTGTCACACATTTAAATAAAACAATTTCATCATCATCAGCCTGTATCAGTCCACTGCTGGACATAGGCCTCTCCCATGGCACGCCACTGAGCTCGATTTTTAGCTCTCCTCCAGTTACCACTGTCCTACGAGACCTTGTTATACTTGTTAAAAATGAAACAATTTAAACGGATTATATCGCGTATATAAATTATTTCAGCCTTCCTGACGTTTCGGTAGCTTTCCAGTTACCGTTGTCAAAGGTTGACAGAAAAAAAACACAAATTTTCTTTGTCAAAGTTACATTTACATTAAAGTTACGTCAATTAATTCGCGATATAATCCGTGTATTTAAATTGTTTCATTTAAATACGAAACAATAAACCTATCAGAAAGGACAGAGGGGACCATATGTTTACAAAATTCATAGAAAAACCAACCTAAGCATGTATGCAATGCAACTGGTTGAAAAACGATACCTCGCATATTTAGATAAATACAATTTTCTTCATTCACTATCCTGTATAAGCATTCTTATACTAATGTCTGAAAATGCTATCAGGAAATAATGACACGGCATTTTCATTTCCCACGCGGACACAGCCATGTAACAATAAAGTTGTTGATTACAGAAATCACGTAATTAGCTTATCAATCACCTGCGACCTTCGTCGAAAAACGTGTCCTATACACCTTATTAAACAAATAACTTGGTCTAATATATCATTTCGATAATAGATTATGGGGAATCAAATTGTTGGCACATTGTTATAGGTATATTTACTTTTAGTAAGCCCGTTATCAAACTATACCAGCAACAAGACTATTCGATGTGAACCAAATACTCTCGTTAAAGTTGGTTATATAAAAACCCTACCCCTTTGCTTCCTTTAGATTCAGGTTTCAATTCCCAAGAAAAAAGGATTCCCATATATTCTTCTACTACTATTTAGAGGCTTATTTTGTCGTTTTTTTATGGCAACTTCAAACTGTAGACCCCGTTCAAAACATTATCTTTAAAATATATTTTTTTGAATAAGCTTACTTGTTTTGGAAGAAAAAAAGTATCGGAAGAATCAATTCATCATAAATTTAAGAGTCAAAGTCTTGTCGGTGTAGCCGATGAAGTATGTAGTTTTCTCCATCTAACTCTAACCATAGCCTTTCCTTGACTCCCCTATACGACATGACGTCTATTTTCTCTTTAATTTGTTTAATGTAACTTATTCTTGGCCTTCCTCTTCCTCGCTTCCCCTCAAGAATCAATTATTTCCTTTTATTTCCTTCTAATTCAAGAACTTGTAGTGCTATTAGATCGGAACGCATCATGAATGTTTTAATCATTGAAGCTATTTTTTATAACAACTTCCTCACGCAAATCACTGCCGATCTTCAAGTCGATAATACATATGTATGTTGGGTTAAAATTGTAGTCATTATTATACTTAATCATTGTGATACTCGTGATTGTGATCAAGCAATTCATGTCAATGACTTGCATTAAACTTTCAAGGTTATTTTTAGCATAACTTCAGGTAAAGAGACATCGATACGCCTGTCGATGTTGTTAAACCATGCCAATGCGTGAATCTGAATCATTGATTGATTGATCTGGAGCGGCGACAATTCTCACCTCACACTCAAATTGTAAAGAAATTATTTCTCTTTACACGAAGTACGTTTGCTAAGGGCCGCCGTCGTTAAAATCGATGACGAAGGCTAATATATTATCTCGATGCAATTACGCCAAATACCTATATCTTGTTTTAGATTTTTGGCATACTTTTTCATTTTGTAGTTTTACCCGAAGAATACTTATATTGTTGTATTTATCTGTATTCTGTATTAAGCAGGCAAGGTACTTACAGTTGTAACAAGACGTTTTATTTGGACCTTCTTAGTAACTGGTTTCTGTTTTGTGTGGTACCTTCATTCTCTAATCAGATATTTAAAAGTTTGAAAACACTGATATGGTCATTGGGATTCTGAAATAGATTCTCCTATACCCGGACAAAGAAGTAATTCTTGAGGGTTTAGACCTAGGTCGACTTGCGTAAAACTCTCCCCTGATGCTATTTGACCTAAAATCATTGTGCCAAATTGAAAAATAGATTAAGTTAATTTTAATAGCCTATTATGTCCAGACAAAATCGCTTAGTTCTTCAAAGTAAATATTGGGTTTCACAACACAGCTTGTTTGCTGTAAGCCTTTATTGTCCTATTGTCTTTCAAGTTGGTAGTTCCTTATCGATTCGATGTAGGATCATTAGTCGACAGCAAGTGACAAGTTATAAGGGTATTGAGCTCATAACCCCCTCTGCTTTGGGTCTATGTAGATTGAACACAGATAAATACCTAGATAATCATTCCACTAGAATCACTAGATGTAATAAATAACCTTTCCCCTTCACTCGCATCAAAAGTTCTAGGACTAGTATATTTTAATCTGTGATCCACACACTGACACGTACAACAACGTTGTTCCATAACAAAAAACCTTGATCTCGTTTAGGTTAGCTTGATCAGGTATTATCGCAGCATTTGCTGACCCCCACAGTTTTGCGCCAATTTGTGCGGCTTTCCGCAAGTTGGCGTAGTACTTTATAGATAAAAACCCACCTATATACATAATTTGCGTAATATGATTACGTTAACGTTGACTAATTAATCCATTGCTATTTTGTGGCTATCATTAATGAGTGGAATTAAAAATTAAGACGCTTTAGTTGTTTCATCGCACTTATCGATTCTTCTCACGTGTAATTAAGAATTAAATTGCTTATTGCCTTATTGTTCCATTGTTTTCATCGCGGGATTGCACAGCTAAGCAAATGTGGAATGGCTTCTTAGTCTGCGCATGCATTGCGTTTCAATTATTTAATATACATTTGTTTTAAAAGATGTCGAAAATAAAGCCAATTTAACCCGTGAAATGTCGCTTTTAGGCTCTCGGTCTATTGTTTTAGCATCCTCCGATTAAGAGTCCGCAGCAAGCTCGATTCTTCATACAAACGTAGTTACGTCCTTATTTTAATATAACATGTCACATTATCATGAAATTCTCTAAATATAATGAGATAAGATATATCTAGGGCTAAAACTAGTTTATGACTCTTGAAATGTTAATAGAAAGAAAATAGAGCGAGTACAAGTTTTGCATTTTTAGACCCCAGAAAGTTGTTCAGTTTGGCGGCATACTACGACCAAAATATAGTTTAGATTGAAGTCAAAACCTATTTCCGGTGTCGATTAAACTATGCAGTTTGATAAGAAAAAAGATTTATCAAAATTGATCTCGTAGTTTTAAAATGAGAGCGTAACTACGAAAACCTTAAAATAAATTACAAAAAATTGTTGCGAAACTGCAGCGAATTACTCTAGCGCGGGGAACGGTCCGGGGGGGCGGCGGTAAGCACCGCCCTTATCATAGCTACTCCTAGCCAGCCCCGCGCAACTCTCAAGGTAAAAAACGATCGACAACGGCTGTATGAAACGGAGGTGAATTTTTTACCTAAGTTTGAAAGAACGTTGAAACCTACAAAGCATTAGATAATTGGCGACAATCGAATTTAGGCGGGTTGTACTTCAGCCGCCATTTTTGTCCGCCATGCCATGTTAGATGACGTTTCTATTGTGTAGTCTGTCACTTCTGTCAAGGTTCTGCGATCTTTTCAAATAATTCAAATTTCACAAATAATCTAATAATTTGCATTCTTTGGGTGTAGTGGTCGTCTAGAAGGTACACAAGACAATCACAATTGCAAAAATGAGTGGATTGAAAAGGAAAAAGTGCGAAATATGCAGAATGAAAACGTGTCGAATGGACGGTCAAAAAAGACTATTCATGGCAAGATTTCCACCGTTCGAAGATCGGTAAGTAAAAAATATACTTAATTACTGCGTGTTATAACCATGTTAATCGTAAGTTTCATTGAAAACTTGGTATTTCGGGTAAAATAATACATACCCTTATACGTATGTAAACAATAGTGCTGTATGTAAGTTTTATCGATAATTTTCATTTGAAGTGAAAAATACCTGGGTAAACACGGAATATCTTTCTTCAAGCAAAAGCCTATTGGTATGTGTACTTATACAAAAGTGTGCACTTGAATACAGCTGTTAAAGCCGTCTCAGATGAGAGGATAAGACATTATTATCACTACTTTTTATGCCAGTTTGAGTTAGATTATGGTCACAGAAATATTTTACGAAAAATCTTGAATGGACTATGAATGGTACGGTTTCATCTGGACAAACAGATTCATTTTTACTCTGTAATTTTCTGTTTACCCTGTATTATTTGTGTTGCAGAACTTCCAACCTGGAGCACAGACTGGAGTGATGAAACGGCTTTTTTCGTCTATGTTTATCAGCAAGCCAAGCAAAGTTTGAACGAAATAAAATTATTTGCACACTTGTTTTTTTTTATGAAGTCAGTAACCTAAAGTAAACCAAATGTTTACATTGAAGCGAAATATTGAATGATTTAAATTACCGGAAAGCCGTTGGAGACGCGGGTGCGAATGCGAACCCCGCCTGAACCATTTTTTTTAAATACCGATATCGATATCGATAATTCGATAATTTGTGTAACATGTGACATCCCTATTTTGTTCTTGATGTTGGCATTATGTCATGAGTTGACACTGACACTGATATCGTTTGCGGCTTCATATTGGCAGTATGTTTCGCCCCCGTTTCATACTAATGCGAGTTCACGCTTTTTGTATGGCACTCCCGTCTCTTAAAACGTAGTGATTACATACTCTTTGCTCCTAGCGCGCTCTCGCTTTACTGCTAGCGCCCTGTCTTCCTCTAGGTGAAACAACAACATTTTAAAGCGTAAGCGCGCGATCTCAACGCGGAGTTGAGCGGACCTTGCTGCGGACTCTTAATCAATCAGGTTGCGTCTTTGATAAACCCAAAACAAGTGCATTTAAATCTGAGGAATATGATCGGTCCATTTTACACAGCTCCGCTCCAGTGGACAAGGAGCCTTATGGAAGAGATCATCGAGAGTAATGGCGATCTGATCAGACCCTCAGATTTCGACTAGTTCCCAAAGTCTACGGGAACTTCCAGATTTCCAGAAATCAAACCAGAGGCTGTTAGTTTCGCCAGAGTCTCTATACTAACAGCTTAGTCCATCCATATAGTCAGACCACGCTGACTCTTCCAAGCAAATTAACTGTCAAACCATACAAAGTGAGTCAGTTTGTATATTTTGACAGTCCATTTGCTTGGAAGAGTCAGCGTGGTGTGACTCTAGGAATCCATTCAAACGTGTGTTCATAAATACAATGTTAAATTTTGCAGTGGACAGCAATTTATTTTAGTCCAAAAATATCCCTCAAACATCAATGTCTATAACGCATCGTAAAAATAATTGTTTGAACAGACAGACGGGCTGACGTTAGATAGATACTTCAGCACGCACCTGCAATTACAGTTATATCCTCCAGTGGAGGAAATTATAATTGACAGTTTATTATTGGCGCCCATCAACCTTGGACGACTTTCTTGATTGGAATCGGTTGAGTTATTCGTAAATAATAAAATAAAATTATTGTTGATTTTATTAATATTGATGTTCTTGTCACATATTGTAATTGTGTTAATGTTTTATGAAAACCAACTCACTGGTTCTTATGGCATTTCTTCTCACTTGCGTGTGCTGTGATGCTTGCGTTCAAAGTCAGTCAGTTTTCTATGGAGAAGAGTCATTATTTGAAGAAAAAGTAACAGCGCGTTCCAGGATTTGTGTGGACGCGCGGCGCCTGCCGTACAGCGGCATCTGTTCGTAAAATTCCTTTGTCTCATCACGCCGAAACGGTTAGACGGATTTTACCCAATTTGGATACAGGGATAGCTGAAACAAATAGGCCATAAGATACATTTACCCGACTACTAGAAAAACAGTTTTACGGGGACGCAGTTGCCTTCTAACGTTCTATAGTGATAAATGATAAATAAACGATAACGTGTCCGTCACTCTGGCACGCACATACTCGCACGACTATCATAGTTCCTCTGGTGTTATTACCTACTATTATGCAACTCCGATAGTCTTTATCCACTCAATTGTAGCTAGTTACCGAAAGCAATTGAGTGACTATAATATATACACCGTGTCCAATAAGTTCGAATACAGTTACGATCCTTAATAAAATAAATCTACGCATAGCTTATGTAATGAAAATTATATTATATGAAAGGCACACTTATATACAATATTTACAACAAATGTTTTGGAATTACTCCACCTTTAACTTTTTTTACCAGCTTCAAACGTTTCTCAAAAAAGTTACACGCGGCACGCACCGCTTCCATCGGCATATCGTCCCAAATTTGCACGATAACCTCTTTAAAATGGTTCAGGTTTGCGACTTTATAATTATTTAGTTTCAAGAGCATGTAAGACCATACGAAATAATCAAATGCGTTTAAATCTGGAGAACTCGGTGGCCATTCATTTTCGGGCAAAAAATCGGTCAAATTAGTAGTGCACCAAGCCTGAACAGCGTTTGCCGTATGTGATGGAGCTCCGTCTTGTTGAAAAACATAATAATCACATCATCATCTCATCATCATCATCTCTGAACATAGTTTTTAAATTTGGGGCAACATTTTTTTCCAAAACCTTCAATTTATAATATTCCGCATTGATTTTAACGCCTCTATCAATAAATACTAAAGGCAATTTGCCCCTCTTACAAAGAGCACCCCAAACCATCACTGATGGTGAGCTCTGGAACCTAAAAACATTATTTTCATAGTCTGGAATGTCTTCTATCCTTGCTGCCTACAACCGGTTGTTCTGGCCATTATGAGGCTGCTCTGACACAGAGTTTCTCGTCAGAGAAAACAAATTCATCCCCTGCGTGCCAAGAAATATGGTGCTGGATCTTTCTACTCTCTTTTTCTTGGTCGCTTCTGAAATGCCATGTACTTTTCGTTTTTTGTAGGAATTATATCCAAGATCTACTTTCAATATATTATGTACCGATCCCCTGGAGATTTTCAGATCAGCAGCTAATTTTCTAATAGAACGGTGTTTTTTCCGCCGAATTCGCTCTCTTATACACTTAATCACTTTTTCGGTTCTAGCTGAACGTGGGCGACCGGATCTTTTTCTGTCCTCTGTAGAAGAGGTCTCTTTATACCTTTTGATAGCAGTATAAACTAGATTCCGTTTAACTCCATGGGGTTGTAACGCCCTGAAGATAGCACCTGGCTTGTCGCCATTACGAAATTTCCTAATAATATCTTCACAAAAGTGCTTCATCGTGGATTAAAACCAAACTACAAATACGTGACGTTTGAAATTATTGTATTATGTTTATGTCAATATACTTATTAAATTAAATAAATATATATATATATATATATATATATAGCCAGCAATCCGTATGTCTATACAGCAAGTGCTAAAAGTTTGTATTCGAACTTATTGGACACGGTGTAGATTATAGATGATGAACACAGATTTGAATTGTCTCGTAAGTACAGTCCGTGACCTCAGATTGCGATTCCAGTTTGGGTGAAAACTGAGAGGTTCTTATCTGGATCGCGTAAGAGCGAGCGAGACAGGTATATAAAGCGAATTGCATTCTGACAACTCACGCATTGCAAGTAAAAACTATTACGAGTAAACCTATCCATAAGTGTGCCATAAGGTCGACCAGGTGTAGAGATGTGCCGTTCTCGAGGTTTTCCGATTTGTATGAAGAGAGAACGTTCTCGGAAGAATTTCCTATACGGAATGAAGACCGATACGACCTTCAAACCTTCAAGAAAATAACGTACTCCCACCTCCAACCTGAAAGGCCGGCAACGCACTCCTGTGGTCTTCACGTTCGTTCTTCGTTCTCTCCTAGGTGTCTATGGGCCACGGTAATCGCTTTCCATGAGGTGATCCGTTTGCTCGTTTGCCCGAATTTCACAGGAAAGTTTTCGGAAATTCTCGAGAAGGGCACATCACTAATCAGGTTGGGTATATGTTTTTTATCTGTAATTCACTCTCAATCAATCAGCCGGTATTACGACATATTCAGAAGATAGTGTAGCTATATGTTCTTGCCGGACACGTCACGGCTAACTGCTCGTATGTCTAAATTGTGATTGTATGAGCCGGTCGAACCGGCTACTGCGAATTGGAGACCTTTCGATGCTTAGGTATCATTGTACTTGTAGTAGTAAGATTTTCAAGTTAGTTCAGGAAATGGTGTTCTGCCTTTACGCAGAATAATTTTTCATCGATCGTTTCATTCCGCCGAATTTTCTCTGTAGTCATACATTTTTTCATAATTGTTGCAAATATCATCCTATAGATTAGGTTAGGTTCGTTTTATAACAATCCCAAATAGTTTACAGTTACAGAGCAAAATGCCTGCTACATTTGACGAAATATAATTCAGGCAGAGAACCCGAGGAAATAATGTGTGGCAGGCTTATGACAAAATAAGGAATTCTAGAACAGCGACTACTAGTCCAGCTCATAAATATTTCTGGAAAAAACTTGCCTTATCTAGATCAGGTTCAAATATCCATGCGACCCTAAAAGCAGAGAGGAAAAAACTTGCCTTACCTTATCTAGATCAGGTTCAAATATCCATGCAACCCTAAAAGCAGAGAGGAAAAAACTTGCCTTAATCTAGATCAGGTTCAAATATCCATGTAACCCTAAAAGTAGAGAGGAAAAGGCTTGCCTTAATCTAGATCAGGTTCAAATATCCATGCAACCCTAGAAGTAGAGAGGAAAAAACTTGCCCTATCTAGATCAGGTTCAAATATCCATGCAACCCTAAAAGTAGAGAGGAAAAAGCTTGCCTTAATCTAGATCAGGTTCAAATATCCACGCAACCCTAAAAGCAGAGAAATTGATACTACTAAACTACAATTCAAACCTAATTATTAGTCTTCTGCTATGGAGACCCTTGTTATTAGTACATTACATACCTAGGGCGGTGAATTCGTGAATGTCCCAGATCGCAGATGTTTTTGGCCCGAACCGAAGGCGAGGGCTATAAATATGCGATCTGGGGTGTGATGCTTCCTGCCCACGCCACAGACGCAATTTGAATCCTGATTATTGTAAACAAATGTTCAAGATATGTACATAATTTGTACGTCATTTAAAAAAAAAGTACGATAAAGGTTTTGGAGATTTTGAACAAAATTAGTGGCGTGGGCAGAAAGTATGGTTCCTAGCCACGCCACCTAAAATAGCGCAGTAGGACTGTTGATTGTTATTTTTATAGTGTTAAATAATTGTACGAAAATTGTTCGTCCTGAATATAAACAACCCGCCGTCCAACCGTCCGTCCGTCCGTCACCAGACTGTATCTCATGAACAACATGTATCAAGTCATAGCTAGAGAGTTGAAATTTTCACAGGGGGTGTATTTCTGTTGCCGCTATACGACAAACACTAAAACATAATAAAAGTAATATTTAAGGGGGGCTCCCATACAACAAACATGATTTTTGGCCGTTTTTGGTACGGAACCCTTCGTGCACGAGTCCGGCTCGCACTCGGACGGTTTTTTTATATACATCAAATCTTTTTTTGTGCGACAAAGCAAGGTCGATTTAAGATTTTATAGAATAATTTTACGAATATTGTTCGCCTTGAAAACAAACAAAATAATACGTAAATAGGTGTACGAAATAAAATATAAATATTTGATTTTAATTAATTTAATTAACAAAATAAATTCGGATCCTCTCCGTTAGCCCGAAAAACTTTCTTCCTAATTATTCATTAGCCGTAATTTTACAATTCCGGATTTTCATAATCCTTTATATCATAAAACCGAATTCACAGTAGCCCTAATATAACATGAAATTTAGTATCAGTAATGATTAGGTTTAATTATAATTAGGAATAATAATCATTTGTTTATTTAAGCGGTGGTAGCCTAGTGGTTAGGGCATGCGACTTTCAATCCGGAGGTCGCGGGTTCGAACCCGGCCCGTACCAATGAGTTTTTCGGAACTTATGTACGGAATGTCATTTGATATTTACCACTCGCTTTTCGGTGAAGGAAAACATCGTGAGGAAACCACCTAAGCCCAATAAGGCCTAGTTTCCCCTCTGGGTTGGAAGGTCAGATGGCAGTCGCTTGCGTAGAAACTAGTGCCTACGCCACATCTTGGGATTTAATCTCTAAGAAAAATTATACTTAAAATTTTGTAATACTGTAATTTGCTTATAGAAAATGATTTAAGTTTATTTAAGAAAAAAATGCTTACTGTTGAGTTTCTTTCGGCTTTCCTCTTAATAGCGGACTCTACTCTCTCTCTCTAAAAATTAAATAAATAAATAAATAAACTTTACTACAACTAACAACGTTAGGTATAATTTTCATTAGATGTAATATTGTTACACCTAAATGTCAAATGCTCTAATATTTACATGAACTAAATATCAAGTACAATAATATGAAATAAACAAATGATCCTAAAATAAATAAATCCTCCTAGCCTTTATCCCATTTTTTGAGAATGAATTCTCAATCGGGGTCGATTACCTAAATCCCAAGATGTGGCGTAGGCACTAGTTTCTACGCAAGCGACTGCCATCTGACCTTCCAACCCAGAGGGGAAACTAGGCCTTATTGGGCTTAGGTAGTTTCCTCACGATGTTTTCCTTCACCGAAAAGCGAGTGGTAAATATCAAATGACATTCCGTACATAAGTTCCGAAAAACTCATTGGTACGGGCCGGGTTCGAACCCGCGACCTCCGGATTGAAAGTCGCATGCCCTAACCACTAGGCTACCACCGCTTAAATAAACAAATGATTATTATTCCTAATTATAATTAAACCTAATCATTACTGATACTAAATTTCATGTTATATTAGGGCTACTGTGAATTCGGGTTTATGATATAAAGGATTATGAAAATCCGGAATTGTAAAATTACGGCTAATGAATAATTAGGAAGAAAGTTTTTCGGGCTAACGGAGAGGATCCGAATTTATTTTGTTAATTAAATTAATTAAAATCAAATATTTATATTTTATTTCGTACACCTATTTACGTATTATTTTGTTTGTTTTCAAGGCGAACAATATTCGTAAAATTATTCTATAAAATCTTAAATCGACCTTGCTTTGTCGCACAAAAAAAGATTTGATGTATATAAAAAAACCGTCCGAGTGCGAGCCGGACTCGTGCACGAAGGGTTCCGTACCAAAAACGGCCAAAAATCATGTTTGTTGTATGGGAGCCCCCCTTAAATATTACTTTTATTATGTTTTAGTGTTTGTCGTATGGCGGCAACAGAAATACACCCCCTGTGAAAATTTCAACTCTCTAGCTATGACTTGATACATGTTGTTCATGAGATACAGTCTGGTGACGGACGGACGGACGGTTGGACGGCGGGTTGTTTATATTCAGGACGAACAATTTTCGTACAATTATTTAACACTATAAAAATAACAACTAACAGTCCTACTGCGCTATTTTAGGTGGCGTGGCTAGGAACCATACTTTCTGCCCACGCCACTAATTTTGTTCAAAATCTCCAAAACCTTTATCGTACTTTTTTTTTAAATGACGTACAAATTATGTACATATCTTGAACATTTGTTTACAATAATCAGGATTCAAATTGCGTCTGTGGCGTGGGCAGGAAGCATCACACGATCTGGGGCTTCACGAATTACCGCCCGTAGTTTGTCTAAAGTTTTACGTCTTGTCTTGGCCTAGGGTGACGTAAAAAAGAATTACGTATCGAAACCGAATCCACTTACTTGAGATTATTGTTCTTTTGATCTCAAATATATATATGCCGTCGTACATCACGTAGTTAGATACGTAGTACGAACTACAGATAATCTATCTTGTTGGATTGTAGGCCCTACTTGACTTATCTTTGGACATCTTATCAATACTCGAGTTATTTCAGAACTCCCCTAGTATTCGTTATTTTACAAGTCAATGCAATGCGTCAGAGTTGCAAATAGCAACCGGAATAGGACAAACTAATATGAATCACAGATGTTGCATTTTATTAATTCAACTGTTTTATATTTATGATGACTTAAGTTGGTAGCTTTAACATGGGCTAACGTGGGCTATGCCCGGAGGCGGAAGGAAAAGGAAGTCGACTATGGGCAAACCCAGGATTGGTAGAGCAAGCTGGCAGTTTTCTCGTGTATCGCTTTCAAAACGAAACGCTGCCAGTATTTGGTACCACGGGGCCGCTTTTAAATGTAGTTTAGCTCTAGCTTCAGTTATTATATTTTCTAATCTAGCCTTATCATCATCCTCCTAGCCTTTGTCCCATTTTTTTTGAGAATGAATTCTCAATCGGGGTCGGCTACCTAAATCCCAAGATGTGGCGTAGGCACTAGTTTTTACGAAAGCGACTGCCATCTGACCTTCCAACCCAGAGGGGAAACTAGGCCTTATTGGGCTTAGGTGGTTTCCTCACGATGTTTTCCTTCACCGAAAAGCGAGTGGTAAATATCAAATGACATTCCGTACATAAGTTCCGAAAAACTCATTGGTACGGGCCGGGTTCGAACCCGCGACCTCCGGATTGAAAGTCGCATGCCCTAACCACTAGGCTACCACCGCTTCCTTCCTTCCTTCTAATCTAGCCTTATGAGCACCTTATTTTGTTTTCTTATATGTTTCTAAAATTATAATGACTTTGATAACTACACTGCTCCGTGACCCGAGCTGTACTATTACCATGAGTTTACAGTGACCGTATTCGCTAGCAACAGATGTGTTAACGATTTGTATGTAAAATTGTAGCGTTGTACAGTCGCCATCAGATATATCGCAGCATATAAGGTTCATAAATATCTGAACATGTACTGTAACGCCCAGTCGATAAGAGTCGTGTTCAGATATTTAAACGCCTTATATGCTGCGATATATCCGATGGTGACTGTACTATTCTCCATACAAATCGTTATACGCTGTCGCTTGCGAGTACGGTCACGCTAATTAATGGTAAGGGCACTGCATACGATTTTTTCTTGCATCTCGTTTTTCTACAAAATTGTAACGTATTCGGGGCAACCCGATTATTATTCCGATCGTCATCCCTTTTTAATTATACAGTCCATATCGCCAAGGCCACTGCAAGGGTTTCATTCGCTTGAAAGCATTTAAAAAGTCACAATAACACGGGAAATCACTTTTATTTTCAAGATGTTCACAATCTATAGCCAAGGACCTAGTTCTACTATAGACTCGTTTAAAAAGAAGAGCACTATTATGTATATTGCAATTAATGTGATCAGTAATAATTATATGAAACGGTTTAAGCTCACTTAAAAATTGTCAGGAACAGCCCGACATGTTTCGAACTCATATGGGGCTCCTCATCAGGGGCAGCTATCCGTTCTGCCTCTTTTATACCGTTTTTATAATTATTAAAGATGTCTTTCGATAGTTTTAATAATATTAATATGATCAGTCTTGCAGAATTACTTTAAAACTGCCATTTCCTCCTGATTTTCTCACTACAGACGTCACTATTTATCTTCTAAGTTCAAATACTTATTTTGTTAGTGTGATTTAGGCATTTACGTATAGATTCTAGATCTTGCCTCGTAAAATTGTATATCACTTCATCATAATAATCCATTTTGCGTCGAGTTTTGATTCCATTATGCCAAGTCACGTTCCACATATATCGTAAGATAATCTGATCTTGTATCTGTGTGACCTCTCACTGTTGCATCTCTAGATCTTTGCAACATTATCCACGAATGAACGAAGTAATTAAATATTACAAACTCGGTGATAATGGCAACGTGGAATAATAAATAACAACCATTATATTATGGTTACTGCCTGTTTTTGTGCTAAAACACGTAATATAATTTTATCTGATAGGCAGTTTATTCCTCTCCTTCAGGTCGGCGTTCGAGCTTACTCGTTCATCTATTGCTTACTTTCCAGCCTCTACAACAATGTAGGTAATATCAGTTGACTTATAGACTAAAGCTAGCTGCAATTAGAGACTAAGATTAATAGAGCCGCTCTAGACTACTTTTCTAGTCTGTTCTACTTGGGCAACGATGTAACTACTATTTGTGTAGATGGAACACTTTTAAGACTCAGGGATAATTCTTTGTATCAACATATTTTATCATAATTACTATATATGTTCTTAACGGGGAATATCGTTAGCAATGACTGCTGACATTTAAGTGAACTCTCCACACATTGTTACCCAATGTATTTACAAAGTTGACTTAGCATTTAAATACGGAACGTGCCAACCATTACGATGCCCACATAATGATTATTTACCCTATTATAAGCCAACAATGTCATACAATCATATCATACACAGCAACTCTGATTACCTTGATCTAATGTCCTAATAATATAATATTCAATTCGTTGTCCTAAGTAATTTGGCGATTAATTGCGTTATCTCCTTATCTTGTACGTGACCGAGTGCACGGTAGATAAATTAGCTTTTCAATAATTAATCGCCTATAATTATTAGAATTAGGGGGAATTAGAATAGCACTAGGTTGATATTGCAGGATAATCCATCGATTCTAATGGTTTTTATACGTGAGAGATTGTACGAAACTCAATAGAAAGGACCTGATAGGACATCTGAAAAGAAGGACTACTCTGAAGTTTGAAATTTGAAGTTTTTACCGTGCCATCCCGTGTCAAACAATATTTAAATGCGACAGCACGATACGACGTTCGAATTTCGAACATCGGAGCAACCCTTTTGAGCCCAAATGAACCTGAATATAATTGTAGGTGCGGGGTCCCAGCAGTGCCAATAAACTATTTAAATACCTACAAATAAATAGAATCGGATGGTGACCGAAGAGGTGACCCAGCTTCCTCGCTCAATGCGATACAGCGAAGAAATGCTGCCAAGGCAATGTCTTGGGGAACATGCCGTGGGCGCACAATATTGATTTTCTTCATTTTTTTTAAGAAACCCCTTCTCTTCATATTAGGCTTAAGATCCTATCTTAATCTAGTTTTCTCGATTTTGTTAGTGTATTAATTTCGTTTAAGATTAGATTTTTGATATGCCACTAAGTGTTATGATCAAAACTACTTTATTTTTTTTAGACGATGGAAATAGATCCGATATCCAGTGAAATATTTTTTCATGTCTTAAATTTCTACATTGAGTAGTAAATAAATATGACAAAGTATTGCCAAGAAGCCCCAACCTCATCCCTTTTTGGTCATCAATAGGCGATCTAAATTTGGATGAGATTATTTGTTCCCACCAACTCCTGACAGTCCTGACCGTTCTCAAGACAATTTCTTTACAGTCTGGTAGGACGTTGGGCTCATAAATGAGTTTTATTTCAAAATTCTATCTACCTGAACAATACATATAAGTATAGATTTGTGTTTGCTGGATTGACGTCAAACTGGTCAAATAACAAAGTGTTTTGTTACTTTGTTATTTAAATAAAGTTGATCACGGCACTAAAATTGCGAAGTCAATTTACAAATGGCTTCTACGTAGTTTCACGTACACACACTCCGTGTTTCATTCACTGTATCGCTGAATTTATGAAATAAGGCATTTATTACACTGAAACGATAAACCCCAACATTTCAAAAATATTAACGTTCGATCTTCTTCAACTAAATAAAAACCGGCCAAGAGCATGTCGGGCCACGCTCAGTGTAGGGTTCCGTAGTTGCTCATCCTTCACAATAAACTGCTGTTTTAAGCCCGAGGTTTAAGTTAAGAAATACTTTAAGCTCTATAAAAAGATCGTAAACGCCCTAGAAACTGTAATCACTTATTACCTTCTGGAAGTCAACTTCCGTCCTTTTAAAGAAAATTATGAAATTTTGCGATAAACGGATGGACCGATTTTGTTCAATATAATTTTCATTGAAAGTACTTATAAGGTCTCATTTTCATGAATTTTTCCATATTTTCTGACCCGTGGTTGAAAATTTAGAGGGGGGGGGGACACTACCACACACTAGGGTTGAAACGAAAAAAAAAAAATCACCCCCACTTTAGGTGTACGAGAGGTAGGGGAACCTGGGGTAATGGGGACCGGCGGGTAATAGGAGCGGTGCGACTAGAGACAAAACTATAGCTCATATTCACTCATTTACCGCGCGGGTGTTTTCGTCACAGTGCGGCCGTGTTCCCCTGGCTCGCTCAGCTCGCCAGTGCCACGCATTATGTTACCACGGACGGTTATCGGTTTTTTGCTCCGCGCTTATAAAAAATACGATATTTCAACGGCCAGCTTAAGTTGAAGTAATATGTTTGTTATAATGAAATCTGTTTTATTTAATAGCTAATGTTATCAATTTTGAGTATCTATTCATATCATTTCATTACAAGCTAGATTCGGAATATTATTTTATGAAATTTCAAGATGGTGGTAGTCGGGTAATCAGAGCTTATTACATTATTAGGCTATTATTGCTTGGATCCTTAAAGTTAATTAATTTACGCATACGTCTATGTTAATATTTATATGAATTTGAGATTTTAGGCTGACAGTTAATGTTTTGAGGCTGACTCAATAATTAAGTAGCTCCCATTACACATATGGGTATCTATAGGCTCTCATTTCCCGCAAAGTCGGGTAATGGGAGCGATTCTGTTTTTTTGAAAAAAGTTTATCTGTCGCCAAATGCCTGATAATGTAACGGTGATGCTGTAATTAAATGATAGTCAAATAACTAAGGATTTAGTTTCTATTAAAAAGATCCAAAAATACCCATACATTTGCCTTATATTGAACTTTTGCCTTAGTAGGCTCCAATTCCCCCACGCTCCCCTACACGAAAAAAAAATTTTTTTTTGTTTTTATTTTACCGTTTTGTCGGCGTGATACATACACATACTCATACCAAATTTCAGCTTTCTAGTACTAATGATTGATCACGGAGCTAAGCCGCGGACGGGCGGACAGACGAACAGACAGACATGGCGAAACTATAAGGGTTCCTAGTTGACTACGGAACCCTAAAAAAAACAGATCATTCCTTTAAGAGCTACGACGCCACGTTAAGTTATGCAGACACACAGACACGTTTGTTAAACTTCTTACATTTCCCTTCCACCGTGGCGTTTATAGAACTATTTTCCCCTTATCTATTACAAGGCTTTTGATCACCGTTGAATAAAGAAAAACTCCAATCTTCTCCGGCTTGCCCAGGAATCTTAACTTTTGCTATTATAACTTTTACATTACTGATTGCCTTAACAAGTTCAATGATGCCTTCTACACGTAGTAACCACTGTGACGTCAGTCTATCTCCACGTTGGTGATATCTACGAAATACCTACAGTACTACAGATATCGATAATGACTATATTACGAGCTTAATCTTGATTCGTTTAGTTCTCTCCTGACGCTCGACCTTGCTAGGTGGTCGCGACAAAGACTTGCCTTCACCTAAACCATTTTTTAAGTTTTGTGAGTGTTTCAAATGGATTTTGTTTAATTGTTTAGCTGCGTTTGTATTTGATGAGGTGTTTACGTCGATCTGAATTTAAAATATCCGGCTTGTGCTGATTTAAATTTCAGAATAACTTATGGAAATTTTAATTCACAGTGTGACGCATTTTTGGCTTATTTCTTGTGACTTCTGTCGCATTCGTGGTATTCTGGTGTGCGTTATATAGTTCAAGAAAGATCAATGACTTAAAATGTGGACGTGATATTTATTTCTCAATCTGTCTTTACCTTGGCAAACTTCATAAAACCGGTTGCATAAACTGTTTCAATATTTGGGCGTTTAATGTCAATCGGAAACACTTAACACATCATAGCCACCGTAAACCGATTTGTGCTAAGTTGCCGAGTTTCTCAATAAAAAAAAATGTTTTGGAAATTTTTGAGATGTTTAAATTTTCCCACTTGGAAAGTTTCGCTATTTTATTTTGTTGCTACGTAGTGTTTGTTATTTTGACGATACAGTGCTACAAGAGCAAATTAATGATGAAAAAATCCACATATTTTATTGCATTTAAAGTATAGGAAACTGGAACGCGTACCTTTTTGATTTTGACCCTTGTTGTCACAGTGACAAGAGTGTAAAAGGAACTGTGCGTACAGGCAAGTCAAGGAAATTGAATCCATGACTGTACAGGCACAGTTAAGGCAAATGTTATAAGTTTGACTTACATGAGGTCTGACAGGGTATAATATTACAAAATATGTTCTCAATCGTGTAATGAAAACCGTAATTTTCTTTATGAGAGATGTATCACGAACGATTTTATAAGACCATTGGGGCACCACCTCGCTAATGGCTTTTCTTGTGCATTAATGTTATAGATGTACATAATTCTTATCAGACATTTCCTTGTCCTCAGATAATCGGCCACCATGTGTCCGATATGGCCGCTGCACCTGATCGTGCTGTATCTCCTGGCGATGATGCCCCTCTGGGTGCTATGCCAGGCCGCACCTCAGCTCACCGCCACCTTCCTTCCAGAGCAACTGGATGTCCACATGGATGACTACTATGACGTCAACGTCACCGTCACTGGTAAGTTTCTAGTGACAGATCTCCATGCGTGCGATATCTCTACACTTGGTCGTTCTGTATCTCCTGGCGATGATGCCCCTCTAGTTGCTATGCCAGGCGGCACCCCAGTTCACTGCAAGCTATCTTCCAGAGCAACTGACTGTCCACATGGATGACTACTATTATGATGTCAATGTCACCGTCACTGGTGAGTGTCTAGTGACAGATCTCTACGTGTACGATATGGATGCGCCTTATCGTGCTGTATCTCCTGGCGATGCAAGGAAACGTAAAATTACATTACAGACTAGAGTAGAAGCTTTTTGCCTGTCATATTCTATGACTGGTTTCTTTGAAGTTGGCTATGGGAGCTTTAGTAAATTTAAATTGTATTAGGTACACTATTCAAGCCGAAGTAGAGGTTTAAAATTATCAAAAACGTGTTCCATTCCGCTGTAGTTACGAAGTCCCACGCCACTCATTTCCGGTAGAGAACTGCGGTCGTATTACAATAGGTTTACCCCTTCCTTTATCCTCCAGGCAACTGACCTTCGAAAACCGATTTCAATTACCTATAGGATTAATATTTATTCAGCAAAAAAAGATATTTCACTCATTTATTTTGTCTTATTACAAATTTACTTATCATACTTAATGTTACATTAATTACTCGTTTTAAAGTAGGTACCTACACCTACACCAAGTTTTTTCTACACATATTATCTTTATCTTATACATTTAGTTGTCAAAGTCAATGTCGTAATGTAACTTTAATTGCAAATGCGGTTTGTGCATTAACACTTTAAAGCCATCAAAATAAGGCCTACTTTAGCTTAATTTCTTGGAAAGTTTTTTTCACCGTGCGGTTCACAATTAATCAATTGGGTTATCAGTGGTTATGAACTCTTAATCTTCGTCTGCAACTAAATTATCGATTATGTTCGTTTTTATTCCGCGTTTCTCACATAAGCATATTCATGCAAGGCAGTTTTAAAGCATGCCGGGCACCTGGCACCCTGGGCAAAGAATATACCTATATACTAACGTAAAAAGAAACGACAGCGACAGTTGTGTGCAGTAACAAAACTCGCGGCTATGTGTGCGTGTCGAGGGGCGAGCGCGGACGAGTGCGGGACGCGCGCGGTGGTGAAGGGCATTCACGTGAATGCCTCGTCGAAGGATTCGGCATTACAATGTCACCGACGCCCGAGTTACACCGATAGGCCGCTGTCGCGCCTGCCCTGGGCACTCCATAATTAGGAGTTTGTGGGCGTTGCTGGGACCCCCATGGGAAATTAGGGACCTCGTAACACTGGGGGCCCTGGGCACGTGTCCAAAGTGCCTAGGTAGTGGAGAAGAGGGGCCTGTATTCATGAAGACATTTAGGTCTTAGGACTTAGGCTTAGAACAGGTTTAGGCTTTAGCACAGTTCATTATAATACATGTATTTATGTATGTAAACACTATTGCACATAAAAACAATATTGACAAAAACTCAAAAACAATACATGATGTGTACGACTGCGAACTTATCCCTATAAGAGATTCAAGTGATAGAACGAACGAATAAATTAAAACGCGTAAATATACAAATCGTATAACAATAAGATAAATAAATATACATATAATTACAAACGTATATTATATTAAACATAAATTAATAAACATATGTATAATATAAATATTAATAATAAATATTCGCAGACAGATAAGGATTTGAAAACCATAACTTTTTCAAATTTTCCTTAAATGATGCCATGTCAATCTGTAACATACAGAAATGAGATTTTGAATTTATTTGATAGTTTTTAGTAATATATTTTTGTTTTATTCTACAGGTACGGGCATGCAGGCAAACGATCAGCTGGTGCTGACATCTAGCGATGAAAACCTGGCTAAAGCTAATTGGACGTCGTCATACGTGCTCAGTGAAGACAACGCAGGCCAGGGGCAGTTTGACGGCGTGGTCAGAGTCGAAGGAGTTTTCTTAGGTAAATACGTAATTTCCTAAAAGTACGAAACTGGTGTTCGAATTTTTGAACGTCATATCGTGCCGTGCCGGTCATTAAAATATTGCTTGACGCGAGATCAAGAGGGATGGCATGGTACAAAGTCGAATTTCGATCTTCGGAAACGCGTGTCATTTTTTACCCTTCACGTCACTGTGTCGCGACCGAAAAAGTTACTTGTTTCAATATCTTTGACTGTGTACTGTTACAATATGGGACACTTCAAACGAAGCGTGAAGAAGCATCTCTCGGGCCAGCGAGGCAGTCTCAACTGTCAAGGCACCGTTGGTTTCTTGTCAGTTGCCATTGTAACTGGGGCTCCCCTTTTTGCTTACCATCAGGCGAAGTGGAGCCACTATATGCCAATATAAAAAAATGGGCAAGTGCGAGCCCGACTCGCGCATGAAGGGTTCCGTACCTATACATACATATATATAATCTTTAACAAGTTTGTTGTATGGGAGCCCCCCTTAAATATTGATTTAATTTAATTTTTAGTATTTGTTGTTATAGCGGCAATAAAAATACATCATCTGTGAAAATTTCAACTGTCTAGCTATCACCGTTGTTGAGATACAGCCTGGTGACAGACGGACGGACGGACGGACGGCGAAGTCTCAGTAATAGGGTCCCGTTTTTACCCTTTGGGTACGGAACCCTAAAAAGTAACTTAAAAAATTACAATATCGAAACAAACTCTCGGGATTTACAGCTCACAGCCACTAGTTAATTAATTTGTTAATTGCAGGGTTCACCGAGATCCACGTGGCGACCCAACGCGGCACCGAAAACTTTCCGGTGAACAACTCTCTGTCCGTCACCATCCTGCGTCCCGTGCGGGTCATAGACACCGTATTTACTACTAGCGTGGCATTATTCGTGAGTATCTATATGACGCTGTAAAGTATAGTAGAGACACTGACAAGTTTCACAGTATCAGACAGCATGCTATCCCGCGAAACCGTTCCTCTGGCTCCGATTCTCTGCCTTCTCTGAAAAATAATTCGGCGAGAGGAAGAGAATTTTAATTGACATTTAGGCAGTTTGCAATAGTGTTGGCTGGAAGGATCTTTGCCTTCGAAGCCCAATAAAAATAACTAGGCTATAGTTGGCACTTGTCAATGTCAGAACTGCACCGGTTTGACACTGACATGTGTCAGAATTTAAATGGTTTGGCACTGATGTGTGTCAAAATTTCAACGGTTTGACATTGATAAGTGCCGACCATCGACAATTTTATTTGTTTACATTGGGTTTCGCAGACAAAGGTCCCTCCAGCCAACACTGTCAAAATGACAATAAAAAAATATTTTGGAAAAACCATGGTAAAAAAAATCAATGACCTGCAGACTGTACATCCTTACAGCAAGGACGATCGAAAACAAATTAATGGTCTTCGAGGAATTATTGTACCCGGTCCATTGAAATAGTATTAAGGCGTTTTATTAATAGTTCATGCCGTTGAGGTATACGCGGACGAACTCGCGGACAGAAACTAGTAAGTAATCTTTTAAATGCAGCTTTCCGTACAACGCTATGGGTGTGATCCATGCTTAACTTGTATTATCTGATTATCGACCTGTTTGCTTTATTAATGGCACAATTAAAGTTTAATCCGCGGAACGGTAATCTATAAGTGTTTAAATAGCTTAGCTTCGTTGGAAATTCTACTCATAACATATCCATCTGTCGTTAAAGTGACATATAAAAGACTAAAAACAAAGTCATTTCAAATCAAATCACGGAACTTGCATTCTCTATTTTTATTAGGGTTCCGTACCTCAAAAGGAAAAAACGGAACCCTTATAGGATCACTTTGTTGTCCGTCTGTCCGTCCGTCTGTCAAGACCCTTTTTCTCAGGAACGCGTGGAGGTATGAAGCTGAAATTTATATCAATTACTCAGGTCTACTGTCCCTTGAAGCTGTGAAAAAATCAAACTTCTAAGCCAACGCAATCAAAAGATACAGCCGTTTATGCCGCAAATTTTCGACACTTGCAAGGGAATCAAAACCTACAGGGTGCTTCCCGTGAACTCAGAATCTTGAAATTTGGTACGAAGCAACGTCTTATAGCATAGATAAAGGAATAATTACGAAAACCATAAATTTTTTTTTTAATACCTATACAGCCGTTTATGCCGCAAATTTTCGACACTTGCAAGGGAATCAAAACCTACAGGGTGCTTCCCGTGAACTCAGAATCTTGAAATTTAGTACGAAGCAACGTCTTATAGCATAGATAAAGGAATAATTACGAAAACCATAATTTTTTTTTTAATACCTAACTTTGCACCTAATTTATATGGGGCGCTATACATACCAGGTGCAAACTTAACTTAACCACTTAGGGATGGAAAGTGTTTGTACGGAACCCTCGGTGCGCGAGTCCGACTCGCACTTGGCCGGTTTTTTTTACCTTCTAAGGCAAAAATAAATCCAATATTCTATTTTGTTTGCCTTTGTCAGATAAAAACTTCCTCTGTAAAATTTCACTGCTTAAGTATTGGATAATTCGAAATCTGTTCTAGAAACTTTGCACAATTAATTATTTTTTAAACAAAATGTCAAGAGAAGAGACTATAAGGAACGTATTAGTTATTGTCTGTAGTGGACTCGTCGGTTACCATGATTATTTTGTTAATCTGTTTGGTGAAAAGGTATTTTGGCTTTTGTAATCCTCCGTTAGGGCTCGTCCAGAAGTCATGTGATCATTATTTTCCCTACTTTGGACCCCCCACCACCCCTTTGGTGATTTTAACCCTACCCCGTGTCACTTGTATTTCTGGGACTAAGTATGACGCGGGTACCATTTGACGCTGAGTTAGCCGTATATCGATTGTTTGGGTTATTACGCTTAGAGCGGGTTATTTTGATATACCTACGAAAATTGTTGAGATTTTTGTTGTTTTTGGCTTTTCCGCTGCCAATATAGTGCCAAAAAATACAGTCTGCTATAGGTGAATGCGTTGGGACTCCCAAGTTTATTGACCGATCGAAGCATTTCCGTTTTCAGCTTGACCCAAAGTTATTTCGTATGTTCGGATTTGCGGCTGTTCTCGCCTACAGGTCGCATTTCTCAACCGATTCCCATGAAATTTTGTGACCAGGTTCAATAATTGTATAGATTTTTTTTTCGAGTCAGTTTTTTGGTATTTTTTTCAAGTCCAAGATATGAGGATTATAAACGTATAGCCATCAGCCCGTCAAGTACAACTTTACTTCGCCAGTGACTCTCACACAGTGCAGCGAAGAATGAGATAGGTAATATTTCTCAGGCGAGAAAGAATCGCGTCGCACAGTTGTGCTAGGGGTGCAGGTCTACAGCAAACAGAGCCACTAGTTTTATCTATCGTAAGACAACATTTCGCTGGCTCAATATTACAGGATTCTATGTTTCACTTTAGTCGAGTTCAAATTTGAACATTGCCATGATGACATTGAAGACTACTTTTAACTACTCTGTAAATGTAACATAGAACACGACATTTTGTGGAAAACCTTGGGTGCTCTACAGGATAATGACATAGATAGATGATAACATTGATAACGGATTTTTTTCTCACCAGGTATCCCTGATCTTCATCAATTTCGGTTGCGCGATGCACTGGCCCACGGTCAAAGAAGTGGTGAAAAGACCCGTCGGCCCCGCCATCGGTATGCTGGGACAATTTCTGTTCATGCCTCTTGTAAGTACCCGCTTATCTTCAAATTTATGTACTTGTTTCCTTTGAGCATCTGTAGGTACTTATATGATAATAAATTATTGACTACAGACAAGTCTCCATCTTCTATCGTCATATACTCCTAGATAAGTACAAAGGCACTATCTACTGAATGACCACGGCTACTATCTACTGAGACACTGACTACCTTTGTGATCCAAATATACCCACAACCTATGCTGACCTACCCTATATTCCTGTTTTTTGTAACATGTCAGGCTATCGTCGTACCAATAGACAATCGAAGTACCGACTAGATAGTTCAGCAACTAACACACTAAAAATACAATCGCTAGAGAGATCAAAAACCAGTTTCTACAAAAAATCCATATACGCAATGACCCCAAAATTATTTAATAAACTACCGGATCAACTAAAAACAGAAGAACTGTATACATTTAAAATTAAGTTGTGTAAAATATTGAAAGAGAAATGTTATTATAATGTACAATACAACAATACAATACAACAATACTTTATTGCACACCAACAAGAAAAATATTACATGAGAAATCTTATGATTTTTTAACCGATACAAATATTATTTAACTTTGGTAGAACTTAATATTGTTATTGTACCAATTTAAATGAGATGTTAATAAATTTGATATGTAACTAAAATTTAAAGAATATTTTTATTTATTTGGCATTCATCTTCTTACTTTGGATTATACTTTGTATATTGTCGTCTTTTATTTGCATGAGGGATGTGCGCTATAGACGACGCGTTTGGCTCGGTTTGTAGACACCTGCTTACTGAGTCGGCGGTCCCGGGTTCGAATCCCGGCCGGGGCAAATATTTGTGCAAATATTTGTTCTTGGGTCATGGATGTTATCTATATATGTATTTATATATTATGTATATCGTCGTCTAGTACCCATAGTACAAGCTTTGCTTAGTTTGGGACTAGGTCGATTTGTGTATGATTGTCCCTTAATATTTATTTATTTATTCATTGTACTTGACGACAAACTGCGGAGACACTATGATCATTGCAACACCTGTATCAATTACCCGCAGCACACAATGAACTGTTTTGATTTTGAAGAATTCCTTCTTTCAAGATGTCCTTCGGCCTCGGTTTCCTCATCTTCCCCGGTGCTGATGACGTGTCGGCGGCCATGCGTCTCGGCATGTTCTTCACAGGTGTATCTCCAGGTGGCGGCGCCTCCAACATCTGGACCTTCGTGCTGGGCGGAAACCTTAATCTGTCGCTGGCTATGACAACTATATCCACGCTGGCTAGCTTTGGTAAGTACAGATAATGACACATATCTTGCGGACGCTCTATACGATACGCTTCCCATGTTCTTTATGGACGTATAAAAGACTTAAGTACTTTAAGCATTAACTATATCCACGCTGGCTAGCTTTGGTAAGTACAGATAATGACACAAATCTTGCGGACGCTGTATACGATACGCTTCCCATGTTCTTTATGGACGTATAAAAGACTTAAGTACTTTAAGCATTAACTATATCCACGCTGGCTAGCTTTGGTAAGTACAGATAATGACGCAAATCTTGCGGACGCTGTATACGATACGCTTCCCATGTTCTTTATGGACGTATAAAAGACTTAAGTACTTTAAGCATTAACTATATCCACGCTGGCTAGCTTTGGTAAGTACAGATAATGACGCAAATCTTGCGGACGCTGTATACGATACGCTTCCCATGTTCTTTATGGACGTATAGAGGACTTAAGTTACTTGAAGCATTATAAGGTTTTTGCACCTTCGTTACTGGATAGTGATTTATAATCATGCACCTTAGGGCGTGTGCACAAATCACGTGAGCTTCAATAGGGGCGAGGGGGGGGGGTCACGAAAAAATCACGATATATCACGTTGGGGGAGGGAGGGGTATAAGGAGACCTCACGTGTATTTTTCTACAGTGAACGAACTAAGAAAAAATCGATAATATTTCTCGGTTTCGATAAAAATAAATCTTCACTTCATAATAGCAAGTCTATCTGCAGTTTTCGAAGCACCGGCTTTGTTAGGTAAAGAAACCGATATAAGTGCGGCATATCCTACCACATACCAAACAATACTTTGGATGTGTTCCTTGTTCCCCTTGATGTAATTCCTGTCTCTTACCAGGCACTCACTCTACAACAATCATATCAGTTCAAAAATGCTGATTGTTTTAGACATTTTTCTCTATGATCAAAAATCTCTCTTAACATATTATCAATGTTACTACTTAGAACATCTTGGAAGGGAAAACCGACGGTAAAAGGAGCAGAGGAAGGAGAATGGTTAGACAACATCAAAAGCTGGTCCAACATTAATGACACTGCCAGTCTTTGCAGACAGGAACTTCCGGTAGATGGTCGCCGACATCCGTTGAGGATATGGCACAATGAGAAGAAGGAGACTACTTAGAACAGGGCTATTGCGATTTATTGGTATATATTTGAAACCTACAGTTTTAATTTTTCATTGATAATATTTCTTTCAAAAACTACCGGAAATTGTCAAAATCCACGCAGATTTTTTTAATTTTTACTCATTTTCGACTGCACGCAATGAAAGCATAATATAGCTATAATATATCTAGAACTCAGGGAAAAGTATTACTCACTGCCAAAAGTTGGTTAAAATTACCAAGATATTTGTCATATTATAAAAAAAAAAACAGTTGTTGTAGTGCCCACATCTGTATACAGCTGGAGGAATTGAAAAGTTTCTGTCAAAAATGACATTTTAGTGGAAAGCTTTTATAGCCGACTGTACTTTTCTTTGGATATCCATCAAATGCTCACTGAGACGATTCTAAAGAGCCCAAGCTCGGTAGCATTGCTTTTTCTATTATAGAGTTCCTATGGCCACCTTCCGGTTCCATCATCAGATCAGCCCCATGGTACCATATTATTGTATTATCATCAAAGTTAAGTAAGTATGCAAAATTTCAGCTCAATCGGTTGACGATATCTGCTTCAAAATTGAGTTGCAAGATTTCACCCGAACATACATATACTTTAAACATATCATGCAAGTTAAATAAAAGCTTTAAAAATAGAAAAAGGTTATCAGCGATACCAGTATGTAAACGCACCCATACAGTGTGGTAAAACTCAAACATTTTTTTCCAGGATTCATGCCAGCATGGCTCTTCTCCCTCGGCCAAGTGGTGTTCCGCAACGCAAATATCGTGGTTCCGTACGCGCGCATCGCGTCCTTCATAGCCGGGCTCGTGCTGCCGCTGGCCATCGGGCTCGGCATGCAGAGGTGGACACCCAAGCTGTCCGCGTTCATGGTGCGGATCCTCAAGCCGCTGTCCACGTCGCTGCTGCTGTTCATTATAGTCTTCGCTATCATCACCAATTTGTATATCTTCGACCTGTTTACTTGGGAGGTGAGTGTGAAATGAGTAATCAAATCGTCGTAGCTTACCTCTGGCCATCGGGCTCGGCATGCAGAGGTGGACACCCAAGCTGTCCGCGTTCATGGTGCGGATCCTCAAGCCGCTGTCCACGTCGCTGCTGCTGTTCATTATAGTGTTCGCTATTATCACCAATTTGTATATCTTCGACCTGTTTACTTGGGAGGTGAGTGTGAAATGAGTAATCAAATCGTCGTAGCTTACCTCTGGCCGTCGGGCTCGGCATGCAGAGGTGGACACCCAAGCTGTCCGCGTTCATGGTGCGGATCCTCAAGCCGCTGTCCACGTCGCTGCTGCTGTTCATTATAGTCTTCGCCATTATCACCAATTTGTATATCTTCGACCTGTTTACTTGGGAGGTGAGTGTGAAATGAGTAATCAAATCGTAGCTTACCAAATCTGATATGTGCATCATTTTTTTTTATAAAATTCATGTCTTAGTAATTGCAGATAAGGTTTTCTCTATTAATAAAAATCTTACACATATCAGTATAATTAGGTAGAAGGTACCTATTACAGGCGGTGTCAATGCCAACCCAGACAAGTCTAAAGCGTAATGCCGCGTCCGCCCGCTTTCCAAGCTTCGGCAAGCCTACAGGATGCAGTTATATGTTAGAGTGTGACGGAACTACATCGTGCTGACTCTAACATATAACTGCGTCTTGTAGGTTTGCCTAGGCTTGGCAAGCGCACGGAGGCGGCATAAAAGTCATGGCGATTCTTAAGCGCCTGCCTGAGGAGTTACTCCGACGTCTGAATTTCAAAACTATTATTTCACCGCCCCTGTTGCTCCAGTAAAACGGACGACATATAAGATATGGGCTCAAAATTCCCTTCAAGGTCCCTTGGTCACTGTCGCTACTTTTTGGTAGATATTTGGTGCTGTGCCAATATAAGCAAAACAACTACATTTAATTTGTTTTTATTTACTATTATCTGAAAGAACCTTTTATCTGAATCCCAATCGTTTTAATGTTAGATTCAAACTTCAATAACAAAGAAATATAACTTAACCTTAGAATGCACTAAGCAAGTATTTAACCATCATGAAACCCCACAGATCATCGCAGCAGGTGTGGGCTTGCCTTGGCTCGGCTACGGCTTCGGCTACCTGATCGCGCGCGTGCTCCGTCAGCCCCATCCTGACGCGCTCGCCATCTCCATAGAGACCGGTGTTCAGAACACCGGCATCGCCATCTTCCTGCTGCGGTACGCGCTGCCACAGCCGCAAGCTGATCTCACTACTGGTAAGAAACGAATAGTCCAAAGAGAAGCTCTGAACTCCTGGAATTTGAGGAGTTAGAAAGTCAGAAGACATCATTGAGACAGCCGGCGTGGGAGCGCCTTGGCTGGGCTATATATTCGGCTACCTGATCGCTCGCTCGCTCCGTCAGCTTCACTCTGACGCGCTTACCATCTTCATATAGACCGGTGTTCAGAACACCGGCATCGCCATCTTCCTGCTGCGGTACGCGCTGCCACAGCCGCAAGCTGATCTCACTACTGGTAAGAAACGAATAGTCCAAAGAGAAGCTCTGAACTCCTAGAATTTGAGGAGTTAGAGAGTCAGAAGACATCATTGAGACAACCGGCGTGGGAGTGCCTTGGCTGGGCTATATATTTGGCTACCTGATCGCTCGCTCGCTCCGTCAGCCTCACTCTGACGCGCTTACCATCTCCATAGAGACCGGTGTTCAGAACACCGGCATCGCCATCTTCCTGCTGCGGTACGCGCTGCCACAGCCGCAAGCTGATCTCACTACTGGTAAGAAACGAAAAGTCCAAAGAGAAGCTCTGAACTCCTGGAATTTGAGGAGTTAGAGAGTCAGAAGATATCATAGAGATAGACCATCGCAGCCGACGTGGTACGGCCTTGGTTGGGCTATAGAGTCGGCTACATCATCGCGCGCGTGCTCCGTCCTGACGCGCTCGCCATCTCCATAGAGACCGGTGTTCAGAACACCGGCATCGCCATCTTCCTGCTGCGGTACGCGCTGCCGCAGCCGCAAGCTGATCTCACTACTGGTCAGAAACGAATAGTCCAAAGAGAAACTCTGAACTCCTAGAATTTGAGGAGTTAGAGAGTCAGAAGACATCATTGAGACAGCCGGCGTGGGAGCGCCTTGGCTGGGCTATATATTCGGCTACCTGATCGCTCGCTCGCTCCGTCAGCCTCACTCTGACGCGCTCGCCATCTCCATAGAGACCGGTGTTCATAACACCGGTATCGCCATCTTCCTGCTACGGTACGCGCTGCCACAGCCGCAAGCTGATCTCACTACCGGTAAGAAACGAATAGTCCAAAGAGAAGCTCTGAACTCCTAGAATTTGAGGAGTTAGAGAGTCAGAAGACATCATTGAGACAGCCGGCGTGGGACTACCTTGGCTGGGCTATATATTTGGCTACCTGATCGCTCGCTCGCTCCGTCAGCCTCACTCTGACGCGCTTACCATCTTCATATAGACCGGTGTCCAAAACACCAGCATCGCCATCTTCCTACGCGCTGCAACAGCCGAACGCTGATCTCACAACTGGTAAGGAGTTCATGGTCTACATAGAAGCCCTGGACTCCTAAATCTTGAGGTGTTAGAGCTGAAACACATCTCTGAAATCAGTGTCCACTACACTGGCATCGCTATTATTTGTTGCGATACGTGGTGTTTCAGTATAAATGCCTACTGCGCAACGAGTTTTTTTATAATAAATTAGGTATAGAATGTCAAGTGAATTATGTAATCTTCTTTCTTATATTTGTAATTTATTTACCTTTCCAGTGGTACCAGTATCGGTGGCTATCATGACGCCAATCCCCATGACCACCATTTACATCTACCAGAAGATCAAGGCTTGGTGAGTAACCCACTTTTCATCACCTCTATGAGTTTGCTCTTGAGTCAATAAGTTTCATTTCAAGATTAAAATTATATTAAATTTGTTTATTATGTTAACACGTTCCAAGTTCAGTGGTATTACGTTTATGCCTGTAATCGTATTTATTTAAATTAAACAACGATTCATGATACAATACCAATCAGTTAATCAAATGGTACTTATTATATGACCTAAAGTGAGCCTTGGCCTATTTTGATTTCGATGGCATAGTTGAACGCCATAAGCTGGCTGAATTTAAACGATTCAAATCACGTTGAAAAATTCGTGATGTCCGGTCATAAAAAAAAAAACAGTTTGAATTATTAATCTGAAAAATTAAATGAGGACGATAGATTTTCTCTCAAATATTTTGTATACGTACTGTGGACGTGTTAGCCATTTATGTAGTAACCAAAGATTATTTTGCAGTATTTTTATTATTGATTGTTATTATATAAAAGAGACCAATGCTTTTGTTACAGTAAAGTGCCGGGATTTTTATACAAAATTATTCACAAACCATTTTCTTTTATTTCCATATATACATATCATCGCCACCATAACCATACGAAATTGCGAATTTAGTATGGGAGGTATGTCCAAGAAAATACATGTTTTTTTTTATCTAACAAATGGGTAACTGGTGACGGTCATATTCTTCATATTAATACTCGCTTCTCACTTCCGCACTCCGCTTTCATTGGTGATTGCAAACGATCAATCAAGATTGACAATATTATGAATGATAAACGTCTTAACTGACGCGAAGCCTATTGGTTTTTTTTAAACAAGACTTGAACTGTGTCTGGGCTGTTTAGCCCTCACTACCAGTGGGTCAGACTTTGTGTGGGAGTATAACCCGCTTATAATGGGATTATCTCCGCGCCATAGGAGTGATTAGAAGCCGGGTGGAGCGGACCGCGATTTTACTAATCACACTTAGGGAATGCAAACTGGTAAATTTTTGCATGGTAAATACTGGATCATCAGTAAATTACCCGTAATTTCTGGTTTGCATTCCTTAATCATACTGCTTCCACCTTCAATGGGGACAAACACGGTCCACTTTCCTCCGCCCAACTCCGTGTCAGTGGAAATGCAGCATAGGGTGCGTCTCCGTTGGAGCGAGGCGGAGCGAAGACATGCGGAATAGACCAATCACCTGAGTTGAAATTTGTATCTCAGCTCCTCACTTTTGTGATTGGTCGATTCCGCACGTTCCGCTTTGTTCCGCTTCAGTGAACGCTCCCACGGACCGGCCACGACCTTCATAGGTGGGAGCGGAAAGTCCGAGCGTGGTATCTCGCTCACTCCTATGGCCGCGGCCGCTTGCTGCCGATGGCGTTATATCGGACAATAGTTTTATGTGTACTATTGTCAAATAGCTATTGATTATTTGCGATCACCTTTTCATACTTCTTGTGTTTTTGTGCACACTGGGTGATAAAGATTTGGCTTTTGTGTGTGAGCTGTAATGGAGTACTTTTCTTTTTAGATACTGAGTTATGCAACGCTTGAAAACCTTTTTAATTGTATTTTCCAATATGATTTAGCAATAAAATTATACACTTTCTAATAATGCTAGTCTGAAATTTTTATTATGTATAAAACATAGATATACTAATTCAATGTTTTATGAAATACAATTCATTTCAATTAGTCTAATCCAATCCAAACCTAATCTTAGTAAACCCAAAACTGGTTCTTAGAAATTCCCTCAGAGCGGAACTACGGTCAGGGCATAAGCTGATATGTTATCAATTTATCATTTGAATGCGCAATTAACCCTATAGCTACTGCGTTTGTCTAACTTGCTATGTTTTAAAAAGTCTGTATACTGCATGGAGGTGGATTTTAATTTGAGAACGGTATTTACCTCATCAGTTAGCGTTAAAAATTAATGATACTTAAATTATAACGGTATTAGTGTAATAGTAAACCAATCTTCAGTCAAACAATAAATTCGAATACATAATTCTTTGGATAATTAGATAGTTAGGCTAGGTATGAATGATTCAATGTCATATCGATTCAATGATGAATTATAGATTTATATAAAAGAGAACTGTAGATAGTTCTCTAATAGCAATCCTTGCTAATAGTAAGCAACTCGTATGTATATTTTGCTTGTTTTTTCTCGGAGCTAATTAATTAACAAGCTGTAAACTTGGAGTTTCATGGTCATGAAATAAATAAAAAATAAAAAACTGTCACATAACTAAATCAAATTCAAGTTTAAGGCTGCGTTTCCAGAGGATGCGTAGCGAGAGCGAGGGATGTGTTTTTGTTTTTGCAGTTGCGCTGAGCGAGGATGAGTAAATGAAGTTATTCCATTGGTTAACAAAAACATATCCCTCGCTACACATCGCACATCTCTGGTGGAAACGCAGCCTAAACATTAACCTACCGCCATAGCAATTACAATAACATCCAACCCATTGTTCCAGCATCAACCGAAACAAGCACAAAAAAATCGTCGAAGACGCCACCCCGAGTACCGAGGTGCCCGCTCAACCCGGCGTCGCAACCGTTGATGCCGCAATTGATATCAAAAGTGACGTCGAAAAATAAGTGTGACGCCCAGGTCTAACCAGGTCTCAACGTCACCAATGGGGGCTAAGATGTAATTAACACTGTCATGAATAGTCAAAAATTCCGACACTACCCTAGAAACAGATAGAGCCCGCCAGGTGAGTTTGTTCATTACTACCAGTGTTCGGATTGGGGTGTGCAATTTGGGGAATGACCTTAAATGATATACTTAATATGGATATGCCCCGGTGATTCCCAGAAAACCCCTTTTTGGCGACATTATATAAACATCGTTTATCAGTGCGATTTTGGGCAATAGACTGTAGATTTTTACAAGGTTTTAGTAATCCTTATGAAAGTTGGTGACCATATAAATGACTGATAAATACAGGAGTATTGATGCCTGTATAATAATATAAGTTTCAACCTTTTTATCACTGATTAATATATTGGAACGAAACACATATTTTTGAAGCTTTACGATTATAATCCCGGGTTAAAGTCATATGCATATTAATATTACGTTACGAAGTCCCGGGAAATTGCACATCCTAATCAGAAATCTGATAAGTACAGACAGACCTCCTAGCCTAGTTTGAGCTAAAGTTGCCAGCGCCCGCTAAGCGGGTGTTGATCGTGAAAGTGTTGTGACAGATTAAATAACCAAGGTACTAAATCGGGCCCTCATTGGTCGTTTTTTATGTAGCTAAAGATTTAATAAATGGTGCGAGTCGTAACTTATACAAATTAAGGTTTGAAATGTCATTATTTCTTTATATATGTTTAAACTTTAAATGATTGGAAATTATAATTGTGGAAGTCTATTTATAACTTGAGGTGGTTGAATAAATAATATCAATTAAGGCTTATATTTATATTGAAGTAAAGGCATAGGATAGGTCCTAATGTTGCCACGATTTGTGTGTTCTGTATTATAGAGTATGGAATATAATCATTTTTGAAAGAGTTTGCTTTACTCTCGATTTTACTTTGTTATGAGAGATTGGGGTTAGCGGCGTTATCAGCAATTATCGCATGATTTTTAGTCAAAATTCATCACTCAAAGGGCAGTTTATTTGCTTGTGGTTATAAAAGTAAAATATAATATAATATATTTAAAAAACATTGCATAGCGAACAACTTCGCACCATTTATTCAGTTTTGCGCTACCCTGGCATATGATCTCGTCGTGGTACAGTGTTGCCAGTCAAAAGGTATCGCCAGTTTTAAAATAACGTGACAAGTATTTTTGAGATCTGGTTTTACTTACGATAACTATTTTTGGAACAACAGTTTAAATTTTCGACACATTTTTGGTGCTCTATTATTTTTGAAACAACCATTTGTAAATCTTTATCCAGCGTTAGCTGTGAAACTGTTTTTTTTCTAGCATAGGGCCTTCATATGTTTTGGCCATTGCTAGTATTTATTTGAATGACATTCCTACTTGTCATTATTTGAATGAACGTCACCTATAAAATTGTATGTCACATTTTCCGTTGAAACAAAATGATCTGGGCACAGTTTTAACACCTTAGTTAGATGCTTTGTTTAGTTTATTCGTTTGCTTGTTGCCACGTTGTAAAATACTTTATTTCTAGTTAATATTTATCCTGTAAAGTCTTATGGCGGATGAACACTCTCGCCGGGAGCGGGCGAGACATGCAGGCCGTCCTTTCTTTGCTCAGAGAGACAGAAGGGGACGGCATGCTTGCCTCGCCTTGTATCGGCGAGAATGTACAGCCGTCATTACGGCCAATGTTATAAAGTCAAGGTCTTCATAAATTATTTTGAAATAATATGTGTTCGTATTTGCATTTCACTAAAATGTGTTCATAACCTCAATAGAAAGCTATATTTTGTTGATGTTGTATAAGTTTTGCCATTCCTATTTCAATATTTAGACAACGTGGTATTTTTTTGCTTTCCTTTAAGAACGTTTTGTCAGTTATGGATACCGACAGGAATTATGAGCGAGCGAGAAGCAATATATACATCGACACTGTCACTTGTAAGTTATACTGTGTAATACAAGTTACGAAACGAAAACGGTTAGATCTCAATGTCAACACTTTGAGTGCCAAGTTTTTCATGTTTGGGAGCTATGATGCCACAGACAGGCTTGTTAAAAATCCTTGTTTCGTGCAAATGGTCAAAATGTGTCGTCGCAAAACTCGTAGATATGATACGATATACTTTGCCATTATAATGTGACAGTATGTTCGGTGCTGGCTGTACTTTTCTCGCTCATAATTCGCGCTGGCGGGAATGATTTCACATGACTCGTTTTATAGGTGAAACAGATGTGAAAAGGCTGCTGAGGACGAACAGTATTTGTTAAGTTATTGAGAACAATTTAATTATGTTAAGAAGTAAACAATGTTTTTTATCTATGATTGTTTTATTTCTTTACAACGCAATCGTTATGAACTATCGCTGTACTATTTACTATGATAATGAGGGTATATCATAGACAACTATGGTAGTGGATACGGTTGTAAACTGAAAAGCTTTTCGGTTGTTAAACAAAAGATAAAGAACAAAAGAAGAAATAAAGAATTGATAATGTAATTAATAAAGGTACATTATTCATCTGCATTATGATATGAAAATGAGCTAAATAATGTCGGCTGATTAAGAAAAGGGGAAAATAATGAACACATCTTACAACACTCCTCATGTACAGTCAAGGAAATTGAAACATGTACCTTGTTCGCTCTTGTTTCAGTTTCCTTCCTTGGACACAAAATTGTTTGTCCAAAATAACACATTATATCACTGGACCACTATTAACATAATCATTTTGAATGCCACAGTCAGCTGTGGCCGACAACCAAAAGTGGTTTGATGCCATGCCGACGATTATAGCCTCCTAAGACCCCGCGTAAAGGTTAAGTTAAAGCCATACACTACCAACAATACATTTTGCCCCGAATACACGACGCGTAGGTAGCGTGCCCGTTCGCTCTGCAACAAATTGTTTTCTGTACCAATCTGGCGCCGCAAACGAGATCGCATTTCTTCTCTCTCGTCCAATTTGAGTTTATATCCTGCGCCTTCGTGTTGACCAACGCAGCAGCAACCAAAAGTACCAGGCAGGTTGTCTTAAACATGGTCAAAGGTATGGTGTAGTTTTAAGCGGCTCTTCGGATATCCAACGAGGAAATGTTGAATGAATCGTGCAAGCAAGGAGTGTCAATAGCAGTAATGAATTACCATACGGAGGTTTTTATAGGTACATGTAAAGTTATATCTGTTGTTCCGGCAATCGGTATAAGGAACTGGTTTTAAATTTGCATTTCTCGTTAATTGACTTCGATACTGACAAATTTATTATACTTAATGAACTGATAATAAAAATACGGTTATGCGATACTGTGCTATTTATGTGACTCCACTGTTAAATTCGCAAAACTTATCAACGTCCGTAAGACAATATTATCACCGGCTTGCCCATTTAGAGCGTTAGAGTAGGTACCCTTCCCTATTCCTCTAGAGATTTCTTTAGCGCCACTACGCCACACTGGCAACCCGAAGTGATATCATGTTAATCAGGCAATCTAAGTCATCTTCTGTATTTGTGAATAATTTCCCTTATTTATTATTACACCATACGTAGATTTAATGCAAAACTAGAACAAACTCTTTTTGGATGCCTAATTAGTCCCGTCATGAAGTCGTTTCAACTAACCATAAATAATAAAGGACTAACATTCGACACTCAAACGTCTGTCAAAAACGCATGACCATCTCATATTTACCATATTTATAATATAAATTTCTCAGTGACAAACCGTGTCAAAACAATGCACACTAACGGACACTAAATAACAATGTGAAAAAGCAACTTAATTTAACCAAAATGGACCACCGAAAGCTGATACATAAGATATAGTAATCAAGAAACATGGACATCTGACTTCACACGTTTACTGTATCTTCAAGCCTGCCACTAAATACTTGCAGTAACCCAGAAAAACCAAACACAAAAGGAAAAATGGAAAGTTACAGCAATATCATCTCTTAGAACAGACCCTTCTTTACAAAACAATTCAAAATAGAATACTTATGTATCTTAAAGCAAGCATGAATAGCATCACACATCACAATACGCAGATAAGGTTTCAAAGGGAGAGAACCTTGTCAAAGGAACAACTACTCACTGTAGTAAACATTTGCTCGGTGGTCTATTATCATAATATCACAAAACTTCTTGTTGAACCCTAAGCAATCATACAAAACCGCATAAACCTTCGATACAATAAACTGATCTACCCGATTCACCTAAGGCATATCTAGAGCATATCCAACAATGGGTAAACCGAAACACGACCCGCCCACCGCCACGTTTCCCTACAAGATCTCGAAGCGGTTGAACCTGATGAGCATCCCGCGCCCTGACTTCACTTGTTCGGACGAAGGCATGCCGGCGTGGTCTCCCTACGGCATCAGGAACTCCGCCCTCAGAGGTCCACCTTCAGAGCGCGTCAATGAAGCTGCGTGGCCGTACTTACGGTAAGCTTCTTTTCCATAGACCCTGCCTTACTCTCCATCAGGTAAGTAATGCTAAAAATATTAAAATTACTAGAAATAACTCGACATGAGTCGAAAGAGTCTGTGACATGAGTAAGTACCCTGAAGTAGCCATTGTTACCAGTGTCTATAGATTGCAGCTGCTGGACATCAGGCAGGCCGTACCTAAGCTTGTTTGCCTCTACCATGGTATAACATAAAGAACTCATACGAACTGTGGACTGTATGAACACCTCGATTTTTAATCTTCTTCTTGGTCGTGTTCTTGATTGCTAAAGGGCGTATCCCTGAATGCTTTTAGACCAGTGATTTCGGGTTTCGGTGATACCACCGACGCGGAGCTCTTTCTTGGGTCTTCTTCCACGACCAATATTATCAGAAAATGAACATAGATTAGGCAGATGCAGACATGCAAATGGTTTGCATCCACAAGTCGGTATCAAGCAATGGCGGTTCACGGAAGGGGTCACGGTTCCCCGATCACCTCCTCCCGAATCCTATGAAAGTTCCTAAACATGGACGACTAATGAAAATTCTGCTAAAACAGTTTTAACCTATGTTTGCAGCCGCCTTCTTCTGCTCAAGCGCCTCTACAAGCACACATTCTCTGCCGAGCGCTTAGAGAGGATCGATCACATGATCGAAATGTCCAATGCCACCGCGTACTCTAAGCTGGCAAATTGTACTATCGATCTCAAAAATAAAAACACGAAGGATCCGAAGAAGAAGAAAGGTACAGCTATTCTCATTTTTGATGTTCCATCATGTTTGATGATCTCGTGGTCATTATTAAGGGATACACTTTCGAGAGAATAATTCTGATATACCATCGGATTCTTTCCATTACGTCCAACTACATGGATAACTAGCTAACATCTGGTTGGAAATCAGCCTCGAGCTTATTGTCAATTCAAGTTGTTGGGCATCTGTGTTGTGTTTCCATTTCTTACCTACAGTTAGCTTTTTCCGACTTTTATCTTCCACCTATACCGTACGCACTTCACGGCCGAAATACCTACGGAAGAATTCTGGGCGTTTCGCCTTTAACCTTGAGGCAGGTATGAAATACGCATTTGGTTTTGACATTGCAGGTTGGAGTGAGAGCGATTGGAAGAAACACATGGATTATATCACGAATATCTCCAACCCGAAGAAAGACTTTACGGTTATTCCACCAAGGGTTTGTATTCAATCCATTTATAACTTTTGAATAAAGCGAGCGGGCTAGTGGGGGGTTGTATTCCCTTTGTCCACATTTCCACTTTGTCAACCACCAAGCTCGGAAATATTCCTGCTTATCCCACCGACTTTACCAATTTTATTCTATCTCCTTATATCTTATTCTCATTCCCAAATCGCCCAGTTTCTAAGTCACTCATATCGCCAACTCACCGACACCCACACTGGAATAGAAACGCCCCATATCTGACAAAGTAAAATCTGTATACCGACCTGGGACCCAGCTAAAGTTTAAATGCTGAACTGCTGAAGCCCCATTTTCACCTTGCTCTGTGAGTTATTAAAGGGTGATTACGCATACTCATAACTTGAGTCTGTAGATTGAAAAGGCAAATCATGTTTTGTTCTATCTTTTGCAAGCGTTTTTTGATTGACATATCTGTTCGTAATAACAATTTGATTATTTAGGTTCAAAATCCTTATTTCTTTGTTTCTAGCGCGGAGAGAGGCGAAAGTTAGCATTGCTGATGCCGCGCATCAATCTCCTGAGCATGTTGCCGGAGTTCAAGGTTTACCGCCGGCCCTCGCAGGAATCCAACTACAGAGTACCGGGCAAGGTGAGTATTTTTAGAACGTAACTTGGGATAGGCCTCTTTTCCCAGCAATTGGAATTCATTGACGTGGAGCTCGATGGAACGGACCATGGAGGGTAGAAAGGAGGAACAATATCTTAATAGATCAAAAAGTGTCCGCTGAAAGGTGTTAAATTGGTGGCGCTAACTGGGATGGACACTTTTTCAAATATTCTCCTATGATAAGATATTGGCTCCTACTTTTTATCTTTCATAGAACGGAGTGTGATTTGACCAACAACACTGTTTCTTCTGAAAGCTGATATTTCAAGCACTAATTGGCAAATCACACTCTGCACTTTAAAGCAAGAGACATGCCTACTCGCCACGGTATTGCCATTTGGTTAGTGGACGTCGGGCCGAAAACATCTGCGGCGCCTCCTGATCATGCCTCAGAGAGACGAAACACGTGTCGAATTTTGTATTTTTTTCGGTGATGGTTGTTATATAAATTTGCGTATTTACGTTTCTTTTTTCGGTGGGAGGGTCGCTATATTAAATGCATGAAAAAAAATGCAGGTAATATAACGGGCTAGCACTAATTGATGAAATGAAATGAAATTTTATTGTTTTGATTCACGGTATTGCCGTTTAGGGCCACGCCACGATCAATTATTTTATCGTGACGATGGAATGACTCCCATACCCCATTATCTAGCCACCCGGATTGCCCTTCTGGCTCAGTCGGACCTTGTCTACTTGTCAAAAATTGACAGAAGCTTTGTCATTTATTTATTGCCTGATAAATACAACCCTCATATCAATCATATGCCCACTGAAGTAAGGCACTGGCAACGTGATGGGGTACCAATGCATGTGGTTAATAAGGAGGGAGATCTTTATTAGGATACCCACGTAACATAAACATACATGGTGCACAAGAGCTTATAAAGGCATTAAACGACTTATTTCAGCTGTGTAAGGGCTGTATAAGCTCTTACAGCATTTGTGCTACTTGGGCTTACCCAATGTATTCTTGATTTTAACAGTTCTTGTTCGTTTTTTGTTCAGGTTACACCCAACGCGCTGAAGTATATCATATCGGACCGAGTGAAGAAACTGGCCGTAGCCAGAGTCATACCGATGATGGAATGATTCGTTTCCTACTTCAATCCTTGAAAATATGACCGATATGGAATATCTTGAATAACTTAAAAATAATAGGTATTATTTTCCTGATATGACAGATCCTGATATGAAGGATATAAAACAATAGTTTATAAACAAACTAAACAGTACCTACCAAATTCCTTAAGAGCGCTTCTAGATTTCATTTCTGCAAGTAGTCACAAAAAGGTCATGTTTTTTTCCCCCCCACGTAAAAATGAGATTGGGGGCACGTTTGGGTGTGCCCGTTAGGAAAGGCCTGGCTAAAGAGCCTTACAGGCGCAGAAAAAATGCTGGAAACGCGCTCTTCTAGAAATCGAGCCCTTTACAAAATACTTCTAATTTTTAACCAATCACAATAAAAGAAAGTTCAGCAAGTAAGTATTTCGTTTTATTTACATAGTAAACAGATTTCTATAGAGTATTCTGAAAATACCAGATTCCCGGGACACTTAGGGGAGCATTTCTACGTGCTGGGCGGAAACTGATGTGAAGCTAAGCATAACACTACATATTGCACTATGCAGCGAGTTGGCAAGGCTCCCCGCGTACTATAGGCAGCCAGGCTGCGGCATTCAGCCAAACATTATTGGAGTTCGTATTCGTGGCTTCCTAGTGCGCAGGCTCCCATACATCGTCATATGTTCGACTGGCTGCCGTAGCTAGGCTGCCTAGTGTACAAGACCACGTTTAAGCTCTGGTTTCCTAGGATAGCGGTGCCGTCAGTTTGTACACAACCCCATAACTACATGTCATAATCCCAGCTCGTCAAAATTCTCATATGGTCCATTTCTTGTCTCCTATATTCCCAGTTGGCCACATTCCTAACCATTAAAAACATAGAGTCTACACTTTAAACTAACCATGGTGTTTAGCAGTAACTTTTAAAATAACTTGTATTATTTAATAGGTAGGTAATGTTTTAGGTGTCAGGGCATAGTTTTCGACGTGATATGCCGTCTCGTCTTGGGCATAAACAGGGCAAGAAAATAAAATTCCAAATGTAACTTCACAATATTTATTCATACACGCAATAAAATTGTTTAATATCAACATTCATTTAGGACGCTAGGAAACCTAGGTCACTCTTACTCTTAGAGTATTATTGTCAGAAATTATAGCTATCAATTGACGAGTATTAAACCAACTATTAGTGCTTCTATCCAATGGCGGCAGTGATATGAAACCATACTGTTGTCCGACTACCAAGAGGATCAATTAATACTCATCCATCTTATCTGTACTTTTTAACCCCTGACGAAAAAATAACGGTGTTATAAGTTTAACATGTGTATTTGTGTGTGGCATCGTAGCTTCCATTCGATAGCAGTTTTTTTTAAATCGGAAGCCTTGCCGTTCGAGATGGTTCTTAGCAATCTTTAATTGGAACAAGTGACAAGATCTCAGCCAATATTGAAGGTAAGAATCCAAATTTTGTAGTTATGTTCAGTTTTAATAGCTATTTCTAAATCACTAATTGAATGAGGGTCTCATGATGACCAGCTACTTGCTGTTTTAAATTTTTAATAATATCATCATCGGTCATCGGTAATTCGATACGGTAGGTGCGTTCGGCCCGACTGACCTAAACTAAGTTAATACATTTGGCAAATTTATTTTCACCCATGCACTCGTGGTTTGACTGATTTGAAACTTGGTACTTACCAGTAACAAGATGAATCGTGTAAAACTTGAACCTCTTCGGTCGCCTCTTATCGTCGGACAACAGCGCTTTTTAAAAAGAGCATTCAACCAAAGTACAGTCGATGACAAAGATTTTCCATCTTATAGAAATAATCATTTATATATAAATGCCTTGACATCGCACGTACTTACACTCCAAAGATTCACAACCAACAAAAAATTGAGCGATATCTATACGAGGTTAACAGAATTATAATATTATACTAAATAAATTATTGCCAACAAATTACGCGGAACATATATTTTTTTTACAGTTTATTTATAATAAACAAAACATTCTAAAAATATAATATTAACTACTTACGTCAGGAAAACAGATAAATGTAAATAAAGATTTAACTATTCTTATCTATGATATGATGGTACATTAAATAAAAATACCTTTTAAAACATAAAAAAAAGCAGCAATAAACCGCAAATAAGTAACGTTAATATAACAATCGCAAACAATGAATTTCATAAAATTAAGTCACTTTATAGGAATGTTTTCTTTGGAAAATCATATAACTACTTGAACAATATATCCAACATTGCTCTTATTACATTGGTACACCTCAACTGCATGGAATGTGTTTAAAGTCCCTTGTTGAAATACACTTCTTCCGTTTTCGGGTATTTTTCCTTCACGATTTTCTGAAACGAAAACTCTATATTACCATTCTGCACCTCTAGCATGACTGCGACACGTGACTCTTTGTCGTGCGACAAATACTACTTGTCACTTTTCTTTCAATACCGTGCGAGCAAGACAGGTACCTAATAACGCTGAGTCTCGCGGCAAAACTGTGCTAGCCCCGCTGTATTTGGGAGCATCCTTTTGAACGCTTCTACAACCCGCTCCAGACCTTCCGATCCGATCCGACCGATCGGAAGCAATCGGATAATGTGTAGTACAGTTGTCCGATTTATCGGAAGAAATCGGATAATGTGTAGTACAGTTGTTAGGAAATTTCTTCCGATAAGTCGGATCGGATCGGAAGGTCTGGAGCGGGTTTAATCATAGACGTAGTAGACAGAGAACGTTTGAAGTGTACGCACCTGTAGTTCAGGCTCCAAGTTGCCAACGGGCAGCGAAGCCCGTTGCTTGAACAGCGCGCAGCAGAGCGGCGTGGCGAACGTCACGCAGACGCCCACAAGCGACAACTGGAAGGGCAGGACGGCGCGCGGGTAGCGGACGAACAGTCCCTTAGCTCGCGCGTAATTCGTCGCGATGGGCGTCAGGGCTGGACACAATAACAGCTCGGTAATATGAGGATTGAATAACATGTTTCTAGCAACATAGTAAAGCTCTATACACAAATGTAGAGCATTAGTTAAAAAAGAGACGCAGCCGTCGAATTACTCTTCTGGTTGCTAACGAATATAGAAAGCACTTAAACAATAATGCAATGGAATACTGCTGGGGCAAACGATAGGCCGAATGACATGACGGTAAAGTGATAAAGGCCTAAATGGAATATAATAGAGGAAGACATGTATACTTACTCATGCCGGGAATAGCCATGATGACTCTAGAGACGCATACTAGGAATATGCCCAACTGCGCAGCGCGTCTAGAGTTGCCTACAGGCTCCCCATTTTCTGTCACCACTGGCGTGCCATCAATAAGTTCACTGAAAGTAAAATACTTATTATTGATAATGGTTGACAACACCAAAAAAAACTGATTGTGTTAATTTTAGCCTCCCTCTTAGCCACATATTGATGTTTACACGGTAAAATTTAACTTTTAAGCTTTATGTCCTCATTTTAATATTCGGGCACGCACCTACTCCTCATCATGGGGATGTTGATAAAATTGGCGCCGCACACGGCCGCGAACGGCACCAGGGCGGCAAATACAGGGTTCTTCATTTTCTGCCAAAAAAAGTAAATCTGCATAAAAAATTACATCTAGAGATCGACCACTGGACGTTACGAGGCGTAATGCAACATGTTATTTATCTGCACAGATTGGTCTGGCGTATAGATTGGCTATTTGAAATTTGCAGTCTTTTGCAAAATTTCAAACCCTTTAGCCACCATCTTTTTGGCCATGGTAATTGAAATGGCGGATCATTGCAGGTTTAGTGGTCACTATTTTCAGTTAAAAAAAAAGTAATTTAAAATAGAACGAGACCACAATAGTAATCTCTTAACAATCGCTACAGTGATACAATGATAATAAAGTGACAAGTGACCTACAGACGCCCTGCATCTAACAGGTAAAGTAAAGATAATCTCCAACTAGCGTTCCATTTCATTAGTACAGTAGTGTAAAGTAAACTTTCATGGCTCTATTATTCCTTGGAAATTACTCCGAAATGGAATCCCACTGAGAATTGCCAAAAGTACTTACTCAGATTACAAATTATGTATACCTATGCAGTACAGGCTTTAACCAGACCAGAAATATATGGAGTATTATCAAGAGGGTGTTACTTATAAGATTTATATAGAAACAATTTTGCAACTGTCAGTATAGTCCGGAAACATAATATTGGCAGTTGGTCATTTTTTCTATGACTTGTTTAGGTACTTCTAATATTTTCTTAAATAAATAAATATCGGACAACCTCACACAAATCAATCTAGTCCCACAGTAAGCTCTAGTAGGCTTGTGTTATGAACACTAGTACATACTTAAATACAAATAACACCATGACCCAGGCAAAAATATTCGAGTTCATCACACAAATATTTGTCCATGCCGGGATTCGAACCCAGGACCGTCGGCTCAGTAGGCAATTGCTTAACCACTGCACCAACCGTGTCGTCAAAAATGTTTCTACTTGTTCGTACGTAGTGACGTTTGATATTTCTACAGTTCATATAATTAGTTCCTACAGTTCCTGGGCTTTCCCGACTAGTCGTCATATCTCTACATTTAATTCAGTGAATAAAGGATTTTGACCTTACAAACGGTCCGGTAGTTTTGAATTTTTGATATGTTGTCTAGGATGGTTAGTCAGTGTTTAAAATGCAAAATGCACAATTCCCCCCCCTCCGCGCCCGCCGCCATATTGAAAAAACCAGCACTCTCTTCATATTTTTGCTCATATCTTCCTTTAGGAGCATTTTAGCTAGAAGAAAGCTTTGACAATGTTATAGAGAGTTAAATTTACTACATTTTCCATTTTATATTTTGTTTCTAGGACAGATAGTTACGGAGATATGCACATTTAAAAAAACTTAAGAAATTGCAATTTCCAACTCAAAAACAAACTTCTGGATTATATCTTCGTTTAGGAGCATTTAAGCTAGAACAGTGCTGGGGTAATTTTGTAGAGAATTAAATTTACTATAATTTACATTTAAAATTTTGTTTCTAGGACAGATAATTACGGAGATATGTAAAAAATAAAGTCACATTTTCCGAAAATGTATGTAAAAATGGACATGAGTTTTATAACCAATTATATTTCCTACATGTTTTGATTTGTCCTAGACTAGTCCGTAACTGAATGACAGCGTTCTAAACCAAGAATTTTGAGAAATTTTCGGAAAATTCGACTTTTCCTGTTTTTTAAATGTGCATATCTCCGTAACTAACCGTCCTTGAAACAAAATTTGAAATGTAAATTATAGTAAATTTAATTCTCTACAACATTGCCCAAGCTTTGTTGTAGCTAAAATGCTCCTAAACGAAGATATAATCCAGAAGTTTGTTTTTTAGTAGGAAATTGCGATTTTTTACGTTTTTTTTAATGTGGATATCACCGTAACTATCTGCCCTAGAAAAAATATATAAAATGGAGAATGTAGTAAATTTAACTCTCTATAACATTGTCGAAGCTTTTTTCTAGCTAAAATGCTCCTAAAGGAAGATATGAGCAAAAATATGAAGAAAGTGCCGGTTTTTTCAATATGGCGGCGGGCGCGGAGGGGGGAATTGTGCATTTTGCATTTTAAAACTGACTAAACATCCTATACAACATATCAAAAATTCAAAACTACCGGACCGTTTGTAAGGTCACACATAGTACTTTAGTCTCTATTCACCGTGTTAATTTACTGTTTGGTAAAAATAAGAAGTAGGTACCTCAAATACAGAATATCAAAATAAGAAATTTTACGATTCAGATCTGTATAGCCTACTCCGGTTAATTTTATAAAAATAAATTTAAAATCACACATCGTTATTAGAAAGGTTAACTGGAAGAGATCCCTTAAAGGGATAAGTTCGCCTTTGTACGTTTTTTTAAATGTATTTCTTGTTTTTGTGTACAATAAAGTTTTTACATACAACAACAACCAATATCTGTCGCAACCGCGCTATAATGACATACCTGTCAGTTCCTATGTTAACCTCGTAATATCATTTAATGGAATGAACACTTTTCCTGACTGTTTTTCGTGTATCGTGTTTACTACACTTAGTCGATCGCATTATTTTTCAAAATAACTACCTATATATCTTAATTAAAATGCAGAATTGCAATGACATTGATTGCAATAAAAAAAAGTAAATTTTATTTGCTATAATTAATTTGTCGCAGGCTAGTTGTTGGTACTAAACCCTTCTAATTCGTTTTCAGTTGACTATCTTACAACAATTTCGCCACTACCACCGTATTGTCACTTCTTCTTAGCAACGGAGGCAGGCACCGCTTACATAAGCAAAGTAAATATGTAAACAGTGGCCACACCTCCTGTCGTCACGGTTGTTTATGATAACAAGTAGTGATAATTTCCATGATAAACGATACGAGAATTTGTGTTTTTCCTGCCCTAGGGATAAACATTTAGTTACACAATTTCGGTTTAAAAATAATCATGTGATAAATCGTGATAACGTTTCACTGATTTGATACATGATATTATTCATTCGATAATTTTTCTTACCTAATTTATGATTTGATTGATGATGAGGACTTCTGAGATTCATAATTGCGCTATAAATATTGTTTTATGTTTGTAGCTTAGAAAAGAAAGTATTCATTTTATTAATGAGTAGGTATTACCTACAATTTTATCTTGGAGAAAATTTTCCATTTACTGGGTTCTTAGGCCGTTTGCCAAGGTCCGTAGTAGGTAGACACAGATCGGATCAGTAGGTAGAGAGTTGCGAAACTCTAATAAGAAACCAAAAAAATGCGAGAACAGAAAATACCATATAAATTTTGATTCGATTGAGTGTCGAAATAAGTATACGTTTTTTGCGGCCGTATCTTTTTTTTTACGTAAACTTAAAAGTTATACTTTCCAGGCGGTTTAAGTGTAAAGTAGTGATTATCAGTGATCGAATTCCTTACCTTTGCTTTGGCATTGAGGTAGAATGCTGTCCCCAAGGCTCCGCCGCACGCAGCGCAGTACGACGCTAACAATTGCCTGGAAAGTAATGAACAGAAACTCAAGTCAGCAACTCAGCAGTGACGTTCAGACTCCAATTGGTTTAGGTACCTACTTATTATATAACGTCTGGGAACCAAATGCTTACAATGAAGCGAACAATTTTATGATTCAGGCAGAGATCAAACCTGCGTCTCCAACGGCTTTCGGACCACTGCCACCCTAAGGCCTGCACAAGCAACTGGTTGAAAAATTCAATGACTCTCGCATCAGGTTCAGTGGTCCAATAGGTAGGACGCAACATTTGGTTTACGTTGGCAGACGTTGTTGCTTTAATAAAAATACATCTGGGAACCTTCCTTTCTCTCATGTTTCATTTTCAGGGGGTCATTCATATCTGTTACTAAAGACTATATGCTGTCAGCTAAAAAGGCTAAAAAACATTGAATCTTTTTCTGCGTATTACTTTTCTGACACCAGCGGGGCCATATATTTGCCATGACTTCGTTTGACGCGCGACTCAGCGTCACCTGTCTTACTCGCACCGGGTGCAAGCCCAAACCATGTCAGGCCATACCCAAGTCGCTTTCAGTCTCAATTAAATAAAAACGATGTCACGTTACAACAGGTACAATCTCTTTAGGCTTGCTTGCATGCCCACTGAGCCGGAGCGGATTTTTTTTATCGATCAGGCTTTGACCTGCGTCTTTGTGAAGCCCAAAAGAAGTGGTTTTAAATCTGAGACATGTGATTGGTTCATTTTACACAGCTCCGTTCCGCTCTGACAGTGGACTGGCAGCCTATGCCGCATTCACACGCTTGATGCCAAGTTTCGCCAAGCCTAAAGGGCGCAGTTATATGTTAGAATTAGACGGAACTACATCGCGCTCAGTCTAACATATAACTGATGCGTCCTTTAGGCTTGCCGAGGCTTGGCAAGCGTGCGGACGCGGCATAGGATTTCAATGCACTTATTTTGGGTTTCACAAAGACCCAGCCAAATTCGATCATCTTCTCCGCTCCACTTCTGTGGCAGCTGCTAACGAGAAAGCGAGTAGTTATGGTAGTTAAAACTTACTTTTGTGAAATAGGCGCGGATCCTGACCGATTGGTGTAGTTGACTAACGCGTTAAAGGTCTGATTGATCCACTGCCAGAAAAATATCGCCGTGTTCGACTTGTAGAATGTGATCATGCCTGGAAATTATAACATATGAAATGTCTTTACAATGCTGATATTATTTTCATAATAAGTAAGCCGAGATGCTTGATTACAACGGTCAAACCGATTTTCTTGATTCATAAGTTCTCTATAAATAAACCTTTCAAACAGAAAAAAACTAGACGAAGTTGGTTCAACAGTTTAGGAGTTACAATGTCACAGCAGCCTTACAGCTACACAGATGTAGCATATCCTGAAACTAGGTAGCACTTTTACACATAGGGTGGTTATAGTGGGAGTTGGATTTTTCTTATATAAAACATTATTTTAAACTGTGTCATAAGGATACGTACCTATACGTTAAATGCTACATACACGATGGAGTCTCTTTAAAGTTGTTTGCCTTGTCACGGGTAGATCAGGTAGGATCGTAGTGCAGGATAGATGGACGGAGGAAGGAAACAAGTCGACCAGGAAGAAATAGGAATATGGTAAAGGCACCTGAGGAAAAATAGAGATAGCCGAATAAAAGCAGCTATGCAAACAGCTATACACTTTATGTACATAAGTACGCGCGGAATACACTATTGAGTGTACTCCGCGTACTACCTATTGAAGTTTTACAATCGGGTAAGTGCATCTTGACCAAAAAATCTTTCGTAAATATGTCCGAATTCTGCATGTTCAGATACCATACACAACCACACACCAACCACCAACACTCGTAAAATTTTGTTCGATGTTAATACATATTATATTTTTGTCAATTCAGTATTTCGTCATTTTTCAAGATGTTGCAGAAATGGGGTTGAAAACGTAAAATGACATGTTTCAGCAATTTAAAAAAAAATCACGTGGTTTACAGCTCACAGAGTCAGTACTTTACATCGTATAGAGCGTATCTTCGTATAGAGCAAGTATAAACATCGGTACCTATATTTCGTTCCGCCTCTCTAAAAGTTCCCGTTATGTTCTTATGTTCCCATGTTCCTTTTGCTTAGTTTGGGACTAGGTCGTATTGTGTAAGATTGTCCCTTAACGTTTATTTATTTTCTTTTATTTTATACTAGCTTTTGCCCGCGACTACGTCCGCGTGGAACTTGGAAGTATGGAAGCAACCTCGTACAACACGATAGATATCCACCTAATCACCTAAATTAATAAAAGGGATTATTTAAAGCGCCTAAGCAAATGTAAGAGCAATTGTGCTTTTGGTCTAATCATTACATTTCCGACAGGGCCATCAATGTCATCATGAATTACTTACTCACTTTCCAAACTTTTTAGGGATAATTTCCAGTATGAAAACTATCCTATGTCCTTCCTCGGATCTTAAACTATCACAATGCCAAATTTCATCAAAATCGATTCAGCGGTTTAAGCGTGAAGAGGTAACAGACAGACAGACAGACAGACACACTTTCGCATTTATAATATTAGTATGGATATTTATTTACAACTCTGTTTCCATGATATTGGTATTTATTCGACTTGGATTTACGATGTTCGGCCAGTTGTTTTTGTTGTTTGTTAAAGCGGTGTTCTCAAAGCGGGGCAGGTCGGGGTACCCCACCCCAGGGATTCGCCGTTACTGATTCGTGTACATTACATACCTTAAGGGCGGTGAAATTCGTGAATGTCCCAGATCGCAGGTGTGTGCACTAAATATGCGATCTGGGGCTTTAAGAATTATCGCCCGTCGTTTGTCTAAAGTTTTACGTCTTGCCTTGGCCAGGAAGTGAGATTTCCCACACCCAGAAAATCCCACTTACGCTTGCGCCTAAAATTTAGCTTGGTCGATCGAACGAGAATTATCCTGTAATGTCAGTATCATGTTACTCGAGTAAATCTATTATATGTACCTATAAATAACATATCAGGTGGTAGAGTACTCACAGCCAGTGATGATCGTGTTCATAGGCGCCTGCGCAGCCATGCGGCCCAGCACGAACATCTTCTCGCCGGTGTCGGGGTGGTACGCGCTGTCGTACAGGTATTTCATCGACCATAGCTTGTCTTCGTCCACGCCGGGCGGCAATGTCTTTGTATTTCTGTAAAAACAAGAATTAATTTAGCTAAAATAATATCGATGACAATATTGTGACTACACTTAGGAGTTACACCAGATACAATCCGGCGTTTAACTATACAGTCTACTGGAGACACTAATGGACAGACCAGGGGGCCTATGATGGTTGCGTTTATCACGGGATAAATAAGTGATAACGCTTTTGTCAATATTTCCTAAGATGGTTGCACGGTAAACTGACATTCTGACGTGACATCACGAGATATATGATATATGCATAAATTTCCTACGATGGTCGTCCACTTTATAACAAAGCATCCAACTTTGACAGCCCGGTATACATAGGTTACCGTCGTGTTAACGCTATGATGGTTGCGTTTATCACACGATAGATGAACGTCAAAGCATTTATCCATAAAAGCTAAGATGGTCGCACGTGACATAGATAAATCCAAGATTAATCATCAAATTTCCTACGATGGTTGTCCATTTTATGTCACATGTCAATGTCAAAGCAAGATAATCTGACTGAAAATTGATTTAGTTTGTCGTCGAGCTAATGAGGTAGTGACAAAGGAAGTTTAATATGAAATCTTCACTTTTTAAGAAAACCAAGCGTGAGTATTGATTATTTCAATGAATATAACATTAATTACTTGCTAAATTGTTATTATATTACTCATTTGTCACTAATTACTTGCAGAATGGTCCGCTGTGACTATCATCAAGCCGCAGTATAATTATGCAGAGAAGCTTAGAAGATGTAGAAGAAAAATACACCGGAACACCATAATGGACTTCTGCAACCCTTTCGGATTTCCTGACGATGAATTTCGTCGCATTCAATACTTGGATCGCGTGAGAAGAAGATGGCACTTATGTAATGATCTCGAGATGGATCTACGTACTGTCTCTGTCTGCTTATATAGCGGCAGACACTTGAGAATAATAAATTGTCCCAGCAGTGCAAAGGGCCCCTTCGGGCCCGCAAGCAAATAGAGCAAAAAAAAAAAAGAGAATAATAAATATTTATTTCTGTTATTTTTTGTGTTATTATTTTATTTCTCAAAGACGTCGTCACATGAGCGACAAAGCAAATGTTGCTTTGCAGTGGACGACATATAGCTATATGTATAGCTAGCACGGTGTCGATACTACGTCTCTTACGTCTTCCATCCATACATCGGCGTCTTGCCAGGCGTCACCGCGGAGGCTGGTGCACAACGCAATCTCATCGCCGCGCTACCCACTTTTGACTGTATGTAGATATTACAGATTTAGGAATCCCTTTGCTTGGCAGCCGACTCACATGACATATTACCAACACTCACTCAATGCTTGCCATTTGCTTAGGGTAAGGTTTGCACAGTAACTTTATTATTTTGCTCGTAAAGTATATCTCTTCTGGCGGATGAAAAAATAAAAAAAAGCATAAATATAAAGTGTTGTTTATTCAGACTAATCATTATGCAGGCATAAATGGGTGACTATCAATAACAATGTGTTCTTCGTGCGCCGGACAACACTCCTATAAATAATGCGACGTTGAAGAAGTAATGTGTATTAACTGTAATGGCAATCACTTGGCCATATCAAGGGATTGTCCAGTAAAACAGAAAAAGATTGAAGAGAAAAAGAGCAAGTATTTAAAGCCGAACCATTCCTATGCCACTGTGGTGAGTGTCCCAGCTACCTCCGACCCAAAAATATTCCCAAATTTGAAACCAACTAAAACTATTGATGTAAACATAACTAAACATAATGCTGAGCAAATTTTAAATAATGAAATCATTATTAATGCTCTCGTTAAATCACTTATTATGCTTGGCAATGATAACAGTAACACTCCGATTACTAATAAAAGAATTAAGGATATACTTTTAGCTAATTTAATCACATAATGGATACACATTTAACAATATAACATACAGAGCTTACAGAGCAAAAACGCCTTACTCAAAACATTCCTTTCTGAACAACATATTGATATTTGTCTGCTAAATGAAACCTGGCTTAAAACAACTAGTACAATTTACTAATTATAAAAACGGTATAAACTCACGTAAAAATTGTCAGGAACGGCCCGACATGTTTCGAACTCATTTGGGTCGCGAGTCGCGTAGCAGCACGGATAGCTACCCCTGATGAAGAGCTCCAAATGAGTTCGAAACATGTCGGGCCGTTCCTGACAATTTTTACGTGAGTTTATACCGTTTTTATAATTAGTAAAGATGTCTCACGATAGTTTTAATAACATTATAACTAGTACAATTCCTGATTTTACACCTTATAATTTGATACACAAAAATTCAGTCAATGAACATAATGGAGTAGGTATATTAATAAAACAAAACTTAAAATATAGTCTTGTAAATACAACTTTTTACGAATCTATTCAAAATATTTGCATATCAGTAGACACTGAAATGGGTAAATTGAATATTCTTTGCGTTTACTGTCCTCCTAATAGCAGCAGATTTGCTACTGACAAAATGAGAAAGGTTTTACTTGAAGTCCCTAAGCCATGCCTTATAATGGGAGATTTCAATGCTCATCATATCCTATTTGGATGTATGGCTAACAATAATAGAGGTAACAGTTTATATAATCTAATTGATAATTTTGACTTGTGTATTTTAAACGATGGTAAAGCCACAACTGTTCAGTATCCAAACAGAAATCCATCTGCCATAGATTTAGCTTTGGTCAGTCCCACATTAGCTCCTCTCTGTGAATGGCGTGTCCATGACGACCCGATGGGCAGTTATCATTATCCAACTGTTGTTGTTATAAATGTGAAGCCTTCTATATATGAAGTGCGTCCTGTGGAAGAAAAATACATTTATAATAAAGCAGACTGGTCCAAATATCAAGAACTATCTGAATCCTGGTTCTCACATTTAGATATACATGGTGCGGAACCTATTGATTTATATAACTTATTTGTAAATATTTTGTATGATATTAGAGCAGAAACAATTCCCAAACCAACGCCAAAGCAAACTTTAAAAGTTATGAGAAAACCTGCACCTTGGTGGAACCAAACATGTGATGATGCTGTTAAAATGTCTAAGGAGGCTCTCAGAGAGTATAGGAAATCACCAAGTATTCCTAATTTTATACATTACAAAAAATTAGATGCTCAAAATTAAAGGATATTAAAAGAGGAAAGTATTGATGCATGGCACAACCTATGTACTAGCTTTAACAGAATGACACCTATTTCTAGAATATGGAACTACATGAAAAGGTTCAGAAGGATAGGTTCTTCTCATAACAGATATTTGAATGATGACTGGATACCAAGCTTTTTAGACAACATAGCAGACTCATCACAGTTGAATGAACATAATTTGAATGATATTATGGATCAATCTGTGGAAAATGATAGTAACCCCTTTCTCAATAGACCATTTACATTGAATGAATTCCACATAGCTCTCAAAAGTAGGAAGGATACAACACCAGGGTTGGACAGCATACCATACATGTACATGTTAATCAAACAATTACATCCTAACGCACAAGAAATATTATTAAACATTTAAAATAAACTTTGGAATAATTTAGTCATACCAGACTCATGGAAAACTCAGTGTGTTATTCCCATCTTAAAGCCAAACAAAGTTGCAAATAATCCCTCAACATATAGACCTATCTCTCTCTCGTCATGTATAGGTAAACTGTTTGAGAACATGTTAAAGTTACGCCTAGACTATTTTGCTGAAACAAAGGACAAATTACCCGACATCCAATTTGGTTTTAGAAAAGGCAGAAGTTGCTCTGAAAGCTTTGTATCTCTAATAACAGAACTTAAAATGGCAAAGCTAAGTCATTCTAATGCTATTTGTGTATTTTTAGATGTTAAAGGTGCCTTTGACAATGTTAATATTGAATGCCTAATAAATGTCCTGCATGAATTGGGCTTACCAAGAAATATTTTACACTGGATTTTTAAATTTCTATATAATAGAACCCTGTTTGTCAAATTGAACAATAAGCTACATGGACCTAGGCTTGTGAATAAAGGAACAATGCAAGGAGCAACACTGTCACCTCTGTTGTATAATTTATACACATCTCAGATCCATAATTTTGTAGATACATCACAGGTCAAAATATTGCAATTTGCAGATGACTTGCTTTTATACAGCATAAACCAAAATTTAGATATAGCTGTTAACAGTACAAATACTGCATTAGCGCAATCGCATCATTATTATAACAACATTTTAAAACTAGACATAAGTTCAGGAAAGAGTAAAGCTTTAATATTTAGTAAAGATTCATTTGTACACTCTAGAATAAAAGTTAGTTATAATAATGATGCAATTCCTGTTGCCAATCATCATAAATTTTTAGGTGTCATAATAGACGACAAACTAAAATTCGATAAGCATATTAACTATATATGTCAAAATGCCATGAAGGGCATAAATATCTTGAGGAGTTTAGCTGGAACTTTTTGGGGATCAGATCCAAAAACACTCTGTATGCTGTATAAAAGTATAGTCAGAAGTCATTTTGATTATAGCTCTTTAGCTTATATGAATGTTAGTAACACATTATTAAGGAAATTGGATGTGATACAACATATGGGTCTGAGAATAATTAGTGGAGCCATGCGCACTACACTCCCATTGTTTTTATGGAAATTGAAAATTGCATACCTCCATTGTCCTTGCGGCTTGCTGTAAACAGGTGGCTGAGAGATTTTGCTTGAAGGAGTTGTCTTGTAACAATGTAACTGTCCTTAGTAATGTTTTATATCCAGCAGAAGTCTCACAGTTAGCTGGAACAGCCAACATCTCGGCGAATACTCTTATTTCTGGTACATTGCCTGAAATAACAACAATAATAACATACATAAAAAACCTGACCAGAGATATTTACATCAATAGCAAGTGGCCTATTTACAAATGCCCATATAACACATTACTTAATTTTCTTGATATTAAATGTCATTTAGAAACTGTCTGAAATAAATATGACTTTCTAGAATTTTTAAACGAAAAAAAGGAATTTTACACTATATATACTGATGGCTCCAAGAGTGATCATGTCAAAGCAGCATTCTATGATCCACAACAGAAAATAACCAAATCTGTTACCAAACACTTGCAGTATTTTTACGGCAGAAGCATGGGCTATTTTAGCTGCTTTGACATATGTAAATACCAATGTAAATAGTGTAAATATATTAGTAATAAGTGATTCTAAAAGTGTTTTATCTGCTTTATGTAATTGTAATCTAGTTTATAAACAGAATTATATATTGTATGGAATTAAGGATAAGCTACAAATGATTGGGAAATGTATAGAATTCTTATGGGTCCCTCACACAGTAGCATAGCCGGAAACGAGATTGTGGATCAGGCAACACGACAAGATCACCACGAAGACCACACCCAATCTTTTAAAGTGCCTTTCACGGATTATTACCATGAATTTAAAAATCGATCAAAGAGTTTGTGGAAGGATTACTGGAACATTATTACCGAGAATAAGGGGAAATGGTATGCTGAATTACAGCCGGACTTACCAACAACTCCGTGGTACAATCGTTTTAGGTACACCGGCCGAAAGTTCATAACGATAATTAACCGCTTGCGGTTTGGTCATTGCCTGGTCCCAGCGCATCTGTACAGGATGAAAATCGTTGCGGAAGATACCTGTACATATTGCTTTAAAGAAAACGCAGACATAAATCATATCATTTTCCAGTTACCAACGTTTGGAATTCAAAGGTTGAGTTGACACTTGTCAGTGAGATTAGTGACATTGCCATGGTATAATATGGACATTGCTAAAGAAAATTTAATAAGTGTTCCCCGCCGCGTTCAGGATATATTATCCAATGTAGTATTTTTCATTCCTGTATATAAATTTATACTCAATACTGTAGAAAAAATTTGATTATTTATGTTTCAATTAATTGTAAATAGTTTATTTGTTTGTTTATGTATTAATATGCTGTGTTGTTTTCATTATTTCCATTTATAACTATATCTGTGTGTATTGTATACTTGGAAAAGTATCAATATGTTATGTGATACTTGATAGTTGCTGTCAAATTATTAATTCGTTGTTTAAATTGTAATGTAAATGATCAACAATATTTTATGTTTTTGACTGAAGGACACTGATTCCATGGTCATGAAATAAATTAAAAAAAAAAAGACAAGAGAATGTGTTTGACCCGTAAACTTGAGCCGTTTTTACAGGTTAACTCGTATATTTTTAAAACTCAGACACAAACAATCAAGCTGTCGTTATTTATTGTTTATCTACTTATCTTACCACGAAATTTATCGTGCCGTGCACCATCTTAAGCCAAAACTTAAATTTGACGATTTATCTTAAAATTGTGTCACTATTTAAATGACATAATGAATGCAACCGTCAAAACGTGACGTAAAGGTGTTAGAATTAGAAAATTTAGAAACGAACTCATCACATTTGTCGGAAATCAAGCGTTAGTATTAATTATTTTAACGTATATAACATTAATTACTTGCTAAATTGTGATTATACGTGAGTACGTGGAACGATTTTTTTTTTTTTACTTGCAATTGGCGTTGCATGCCGAAAAGCATCGGCGGAAGCTAAATAGACGCATAATAAGGGACATGTCCAACCCGTTTGAGATGCCAGACGAAGAGTTTCGTCACATATACAGAGTGCGCAAGGAGATGGCACCTTGAAGTCGATCTTCACCACGCTGACGGTTTGCCAGTTCACACCAAGGTAACCATACATATATTATGTTTTGTTGTTTAATAGAGTAGATATATCAAGTAATCAATATGAGTAGCTGTATAAGTATCTTAATATTTAGAACAAACTCAACCTGAATTATTTAAAAACTGGGCAAGTGCGAGTCCGACTCGCGCATGAAGGGTTCCGTACCGTAATCTATAACAAGTTTGTTGTATGGGAGGAGTATGGGGTTGTATATATTTATTTTATTTTATTTTTTGTATTTGTTGTTATAGCGGCAATAGAAATACATCATCTGTGAAAATTTCAACTGTCTAGCTATCACCGTTCTTGAGATACAGCCTGGTGACAGACGGACGGACAGCGAAGTCTCAGAAATAGGGTCCCGTTTTTACCCTTTGGGTATGGAACCCTAAAAAGATACATTAGTATAAATAACTTTTAACTGGTTTTAGTTTGTACCTAATACTTACAACTTTCTAAATACAACAAAAAAATGTAATAATTTTTTTTCATTCTAATATTAATATTAGAACCCAATCATTCTAAAATAAAAGGCTGTAGACAGAATATGCTCAAAACAACTAATTTCTTTTATTGTATTGTAGGTGCTAACATCTTTACACTTATTGGCTGATGGCAATTATCAGCGTGGGTCCGGGCAGGATCATGGCCTTTCAATTGCCCAGTCGACTGTAAGCCATTACATAGGTCAATTTACAGAGGCAGTAAATAGAAGGTGAGATTGATGTAGCAATATTATTATTTTACATTTTTCTCTCATAAAATGACTGGAATAAAGTCCCTTGTAGTTGTAGGGATAAGTTCGCCTTTGTATGTGTGCAGGTTTTTTATTCATTTTTATTTACTTTTATGTACAATGAAATGTTTACATACATACAATACAATACAACAATTCTTTATTGCACACCAATAAGAAAAATATTACATGAGAAATCCATACTAATATTATAAATGCGAAAGTGTGTCTGTCTGTCTGTCTGTCTGTCTGTAACCTTTTCACGCTTAAACCGCTGAACCGATTTAGATGAAATTTGGTATATAGATAGTTTCAGTCCCGGGGAAGGACATAGGATACTTTTCATCCCGAATAAATTTAGTGTTCCCGTGGGATGAGCGGGTAACACCGCGGGGCACAGCTAGTAAATTAAATAATGGTAGACAATATAGGCGGTCTTATCGCTAAAGAGCGATCTCTTCCAGACAACCTACATATACATACATACAAAAAGGAAGAATGAAAAGAATATCACAGGAACATTAGACTTATAATGAAAAACGACAGCATAGACTTATTAAAGGATTAGGCTACGGTAGAGATAAATAGTGATCTTTAAGTTTATATTTAAAAATTGCCATAGTTTTAGCTTGTCTAAGATCCAGCGGAAGCGAGTTCCACAGTAAAATAGCTTGCACAGTAAAAGAATTAGAATAAAATTTTGACTTCGATGCCGGAACAGTGAGTATACAATTTTGAGCGGACCTTGCAGATGTTAGGTAACTAAAACGATCTTTAAGGTAGCGGGGAGTTGCAGGTTACATAGATACATACACAGCTTGATATTCATAAATTGGCGCCAAATCTTTCAAATCTTTGACAGTTTTTTTTTTCAGATCGCTGACGAAAACTGCCAGAATAGCGGTACATGCCAGATACCCCGGATGAGTGCACGACTCCTGTATATTTAATTATAGCAATATAAAGGAGGAGATGAAACGGCTCTATGACGGACGCATTGGGGAGTACTTCCTTCTGGGTAAGTAAAAATTGTGATTACACGTGCACAATAAGGAGTATTTTAACTCGCTTTTATTAGCTTGACTTTTAACTAAGTTTGTGTAAGAAAGTCAACAATACAAGCGTGGAAATAACCAAGCGTGGAATATGTTAACTAATAACCTATAGTAACATTGTTTTTCAATAAAGACATTTTAAAAACAAACAAACTGTAGGTTACCTTGCCTAGAAATACGGTTTGTGTATGTTTTTAAATCACAGTTTTTGTTTGTTTGTTTTAAATAATATTTAACTTGTTAAAATGTAATTTCCTATTTCAGGGCTACATTTTGGGCCACATATTGTTGGCCAAAGCACGACCGGTCTTCACTAGAATCCTTGAGTTCTCTGTACAAAAGGAATAAGGTTTCCAAAATTTGTAGCGTTGCTACATAAAACTTACGTTGCTTCTTGGCCACTACTAAGCCACACAATCCCGGGACACTGTAAACATCCACAACACATTATTCAGATATAATTTCAATTTCTTGCAAGTAACATAACCTGTAATTAGCAGCCGTCAGCTGTCAAAACTGACACCTGATACCCGATTGACACTCTCAACAACTATTAAATTAAGCAAATACAGGAAGTGTGTACATTCGCTCAAACGCTAGGAAGCCGATGCAGACCGGAATGATTAAAAAAAGGATTAACGTCAGTGTCTGGATTGGACTGGATAACGTTAACGGTGTATATTTTTTTTCGATAGGGACTTTAGAGAAGGTTAATGTAAAAACGTGGATAGAAGATATTTTCTGATTTGTGTGTGTTCAGAAGAGGCTTAACCTCATAATTCCTTGTAACATTTTTGTGAAGAGCTTAGTCCGCTGTGATAGCCTTCGTGTTCTCTGCTGGAGCGTGAGACGGCGATTTCACCGCCCGCTTCGGACTTCAACCTCATGGCGTGCTGGTAAGCCAGCCGCCACTAGCCGCCGCCCGCAGGACTCCGAGTAAAGGAACCCGGCTCGGAGGCTGGCCTGTTCGCGGCTACGCCGCGCCAGGCTGGCGATTCCAAGGGCTTCACGGGGTTCCACGGCCAGTTGTCGGCCGCCTTCACCCTCGGGGCCACGCCAGGTTACCCCGTAGTCTGACCGTCGGTCCGGGGAACACCGCCTGCGCCGCCGCGCTGTCGCCGCTTCGTCCATTCCCGTAAGTCAATAAATAAATAAATAAAATAAATAAATAAGTGCGTGCCGCCTTTTTTTTATCTATTTGGCCAAGTAGAAATTAGAGTCAGTGGTTCACCGGAACACTTTCGCGTAAACATGTGCCTCGCATAGCCTAAAGCCCATCGTGGGCGACCATCGCGTCGTACCAATTGTCGGTTTGCGCTGTATTGTCAGTTAATAAAGCGATGTGTAATTTATAACTTGATTTTCACTATTTATCTCCCCGCCAGACACACCAACAGGATATATAAGCATCACCAAGAGGACTCTTGTACTTCAAAGGTTCATACCTCTCCTCTGAATCTATCTAGGTATTTTTATTAACAAAGTAAGTGAAGTTATGTAGTGAACTGGTACACGTTTGAGTTGGGCTGTCGCCAGCGAGTCCGCGGGAGGCGTCCCGACTAACCAACCCAAAAACTTTTTTTTTCTTTTTTTTTCACTACATTAATAGCGCCCGAAGCTATTTAACAGTATATTATCCTGTTGGTGTCTATGGTGATAAGATTATGGTGTTAAAAATTTAATTTGGAAAAATAATTTATTCTTTCGCACAAAAAATTGTAAGGAAAAATTTCATAATTTAATCTTTTGCACTATCATTGGCTAGATATTCTGTAACAGTTTGACATTGTTATTATACTTATTTGATTTAAAAACTGAAACATTTGTAATAAATTTGTAAATTCAAGTTTGAGTATTTAAGTTTCCGGCCAAGCGATAGAAATTAAAATTTTTATTATTTTGCTGCTTGTTCTATGAAAAGTAAGCATAGACACAGCCCATTATTTCCAACTGCACACTATTGATAAGTGGCAGTATTGGTAATTTAATTGTATAATTTTAGAACTATTTCTTTTTTTGTAAGGTAACAACCAACATAAACAATTAGAGAAGTTAGGTCAACAGTTATATCCTATAGATTCTTCTGCAAGTTGTGGTAACGGCTCCGTTGTTAAGGTAATTGGTAATATGCCACTACCAGTTAACTTCGGAAACAAATCTCTTAAAATTGCATTTACTGTAATACCATCTGTTGCGGATAGTTTCATATTAGGTATGGATTTCGTCCATGAATTTGGATTGTCAAATTTATTCAATTTAGAAAACATGAAGCTCTCATGTAACAGTAATATGACACAAACAGAGCATCAGTTCTGTTTGTGCCATAAGTCCTTAAATAGCACCGTTAACATTGCGACAGGCTATAAACCATTTTTCAAGGTGTATGCCATTAGCCAATGTATTGGATTAGACTTTTTTAGAACAATTTTTGTACACTGTCATTTGACAAAATTTGTCAAACTTAGTTTTTTTGACAAAAGCTAAAATTAGTGTACACCTGCATAACCCTTGGATCCAGGCCACGCAAACCGGACCAAAATTGGTCCATTATTTCCTGAGAAATAAGCTTTTTTAAGTTTTTTTTTCTAGGAACTTTAGAGGATTTCTCCTATTTCAACCAGCTGGTACATATATTTGAATTTTCATGCAAAGTGTGACGACACTTTCGCATAACCCAAGGTGCGCTTGTATAGTTTAACTTTTAAGTCATTGGTACATGACAAGTACCACAAGTACTTGTCATAGTCCAATTATAAATATAATTTGTAGGTAAACTTAGAGTAACTTAAGTCATAGGTTTAAGCCTAGCTAAGCTATTCGTATAAGTAGCCTATCTTAAGTGGTTATACAGCATGGTAGTATAACAATATAGTAGGGAAGCCCGACTATCATAGTCCGAGAGCCGACCAAAATTATTTTAGCACCGCCCGCGCGCGCTCATGCTAAGCGGCCGCCGCCCGCCACCGGGTCCGTCACCAGCGCCGCCGTGCACGCCTTTTTTTATCTATTTGGCCAAGTAGAAATTAGAGTCAGTGGTTCACCGGAACACTTTCGCGTAAACATGTGCCTCGCATAACCTAAAGCCCATCGTGGGCGACCGTCGCGTCATACCAATTGTCGGTTTGCGCTGTATTGTCAGTTAATAAAGCGATGTGTAATTTATAACTTGATTTTCACAATTTATCTCCCCGCCAGATACACCAACAGGATACTTAAGCATCACCAAGAGGACTCTTGTACGTCAAAGGTTCATACATCTCCTCTGAATCTATCTAGGTATTTTTATTAACAAAGTAAGTGAAGTAATGTAGTGAACTGGTACACGTTAGAGTTGGGCTGTCGCCAGCGAGTCCGCAGGAGGCGTCCCGACTCTAACCAACCAAAACTTTTTTTTTTCTTTTTTTTTCACTACAGATTCCCATTAAACTGACAGTTGCAAAAACCGCCTGAGCAAGTATTCTGTTCCAGGAACAACAGAATATATTATTAAAAACAATGCAATAATATTGCACCTATGTAGTAAACTTATTAGACATTTTGTAAAAGTTCTTGCTTATAGTTCGTTTTCTATTGGGAAACAGTATGACACTTTGGAGTACAGCAATGCCATTTGGCACGGGTATTATACACGTCTACCTGAGCCCAAAACACCCGGTAGCCAGACTGTAGATACAAAAACGGAAACCTTATATAATTACTTTGTTTTCCTTCGGTCCGTACGTATGTCAAAACCCTTATCTCGGGAACGCGTCGAGATATCAAGTTGAAATTTAAACCATATACTCAAGTCTACAATCCCTTGAAGTCATGAAAAAATCAATTTTCTAAATTAATAAAAAAAAAAGATACGGTCGTATATTTATATTTCGCCACTCTCAAGAGAATCAAAGTATATAGGGTACTTTCCGTTGACCTAGAACTATGCAATTTAGCAACTAATGTCGTCTTATACCACCAGTACAGGTAATTATCTGAAAACTATACATTTCTAATTAAAACATAAAAAAATGTGCTTTCAAAAGTTATATGAGGACTACCCGTTTGGATTAAGTTTACACCTCATTTGTATGCAGGGCCATACGTACCAGGTGCAAACTTAACTTAACCGGGTCCTACCAGTTAAGATGGGATGAGAAAGGTTAAAATTTGTAGGGAACGCTCGATGCGCGAGTTCGACTCGCACTTGACTGGGTTTTTTTGTTAGTAATACTTATTTTACTTTAGTATTCGGGTCTTTTTGCCGTTCCCTACGCTGCGCTGACGAACGTTGCAGTATTTTCAATATTTTATTTTTCATTGAAAATAGACAAATTTATATTAATTGTTAATGTTTTTAGAATTTGTATAAAATTGGCTTTTGAATAGTATTTTTTATATACCAAGTTTAATACAAAAAATATGAAAATATAAGGGTTTGTTTACATTTTGTTAGTACTGAAAGTTTGTTATTTTAAGGATTGCGTCATATCTTGCTACGGGACCCTAAAAAACTGGCACAGGTAATGAATCGGGCATCATCTAATTACCGGATAACGCCACCAAACTTGACTTAAAGGTTTAAACTAATCCGCCAGATTTTTTTTTCTGAACGACGGGAGCACTGTATTTTGAACCCCCCCTCCCCCCTTCTGACGCGGTGTACAGTCTGGTTACCGGGTGTTTTGGGCTCAGGTAGACGTGTATAATACCTGTGCCAAATGGCATTGCTGTACTCAAAATTGTATACCTCTCCATACAAGCATTCCCAATAGAAAACGGACTATTAGGATATTAAATGAATAAAGGCTACCATTTAAAAGTAATTCATTGTGTTGTGTTTTTTTATGAAACTATTACATTTCAGCTCAATCTCATATATTGAGAAGTGGTTGACAAATGATTTGCAAGATTTAACCTGAATATACATGCACTTAAAATAAAAAGTTTGTTAAAAACACTTTCAATATGGCTTATTATTATTATTATTAAGTCGAGAATGGAATATGGCATATTTGAAAACCCCGCCAAAAAAGCCCGCTGTCACTTAGTTCACAGCTCTACTACCTTTTTTTTAATACTACTAGCGCCAAAGTAGTATTAAATAAAAAGGATTGGCTATTTTTTTGTACGTAGTTACCGTTCTTCTCCTTGCGAGTATTATATTCCTTGATTTTTACAAATCACAGTGACAGCCACGCGGTGTTGCCAGGTCACGTCACTTAAAAATTACGCAGCAAATAGTCCGTTTTTGGTAAAACAGGTTTTTTTATAATCTTGAAATGCTTATTAGTAGAGGATCCCGATATAGAACGACCTTCACCGAGATGTTTATTTGATGAAATGGATTTTATATTTAATTTAATATGTCAATAAATATATTGCATATGGGTTGCCTAACAAATTTTAGTCCAGGGTATGTTTTGTTAAAAATTAAATAAAATATAAATTTAAACATTTCACCGGTTTGATTATTAGATAAATTCAAAATAAAATAATCTTAATTTTATTTAATTTCAATTCAATAATCAGACCGTTGCAAAATGCTCGTAGGTATAGATTTAAGTACCTGTTTATACCTGGCTACCCGATAGTTGTGACGGGAAAAGAATAGGCAACCTAACGTTTGCATATTCTATGGGCTTCATACTTTCGATTGGTATAGAATTTATCTAATAATAACCAAACCGGTAAAGTGTTTTTTTGTTTTATTATTATTATATAAACATACCCTGGACTAAAATTTGTTAGGCAACCCATATGCAATATATTTATTGACATATTAAATTAAATATAAAATACATTTCATCAAATAAACATCTCGGTGTAGGTCGTTCTATATCGGGATCTTTTGGCTTGCAAAAACGGTCCCAATATTTGACTGACAACTATCCCCTCTACAAGAATTTGTCCTGCCAACAGTTTTAAATATTAGCCTATCTATACGAAGTCATCCCTCGTCTTAGAAGTTTTTGTGATTGGTTAAAGTTTTCATTGGCTAAAGTAAGTGTCAAAGTCCATGCGCGGCGCACGAAAATGGCTAGTTGTCAAACCTAATATAGTTTAGGAAGTATATTACTGTACCTCTTATTAGTTTTTTTCATTCATTTAAAATAATGTCACTTTTGTGATTTACTACTAAATGTGTTAACAGCGTATTTTTTTTTATAATCACTATCAAATGCAACTTTAATGTCGCAAAATCTGAAATCAAAGTAAATTTTGATTTTATACTTTATAATTTATTTTCTTTTTTTTAAGACTTAACAAATTTAAATGAATGACGAGACAATAAAGCACATACAAATTGGTACCACATTGCGTTTTAGTTGAATAAATCCGGCATTGGTTTGATAATAATCATCATCATTAAAATGAACGCTACAGATCCGCGAAGATACTGTGGGAACTACTGCTGTTCTCTGCGTTCTAGAGAATCTGCATTTGTCCACTATAATTTTTGCTCACGGTTCTTCGGAAAACTAAAAGTAAATGAATAAAAAGAGATGTTAAATTATGAATATGTCTAGTTACTCATTAACATAAATAGTAGGTTCCGAAAAACGTAACCAGCGGCATCAAACGGTAACACCGGCATTGGCAATTTTGCCACTCAAGCTTGAGACGTTTTTTCGCTTATTTTAAAATTAAATCAAGTTTGTTCCAGAGCCGAACATTACACTCAAACTGATCTTATAGTATTATATTATCTGTGTCGATACCTTAGTTCACACTGGTACTAACTTTTCGGAAAAAGTGGTTGCAATTAGGACGTTGGTGCACAACATCATATGGTTTAAATTTCACTGACAAATAAATTGTAATTAGTACGAGTGTGAACTAAGGTATCATTTTATACGTCGTTTATTTATCACTTATTTATCCACGAAATGTATAAAGATGTGCACCATCGTAGGCCACTCATATAACACGACTTAAATTTGTCAAGTTCTACCGATTTTTAAATGACATAATGAATGCAACCATCATAGGCCCCCTGGGGGCCTATGATGGTTGCGTTTATCACGTGATAAATAAGTGACAAAGCATCTGTCCCTTGCACTCGCAATTGGTCAAAACGTGACGGATGCTTTGACACTTATTTATCACGTGATAAACGCAACCATCATAGGCCTAAAGGAAATGAAAGCCGAAATTTTGGGCACTATAAAGACGCAAGCCTGGGAAGGCTCGTGACAAGGTGGACGGACGACTTGGTCAGGGATTGGATGAAGACGGCTCAAGATGGATACCAATCAGGCTGCGTGTTTATGAAGACCAAAACAAGTGCATTTGCACAATTAAAATTGTTTATTCCGTTATACACAGTAAGTGTTTACGTTCGAATCTCCTCATCATTGGCCTCTTGCATTTATAATAGATGATTTACGTTATAGTAACCATATAAATCTAAGGAATGTGGTTGATCCATAGCAGCGGTTGATCATTTTACGTAGGTATCTCCGCTTCGCCCCGCTTCTGTGGACGGGAAGTCTAAACCATACGTTTGAAAATTCAATAGGTGGGTCATTGTCAGTTAAAAAAATTCGTCCCTCCGGTGGTCAAAAGTTAAGAGCTTGTATGAATCTAGGTTAGGTAATGTTGTTATTTTGACGACGCGTTTGGCTCGGTTGGTAGACACCTGCCTACTGAGTCGGCGGTCCCGGGTTCGAATCCCGGCCGGGGCAAATATTTGTGCAATTATTTGTTCTTGGGTCATGGATGTTATCTATGTATGTATTTATATATTATGTATATCGTCGTCTAGTACCCATAGTACAAGCTTTGCTTAGTTTGGAACTAGGTCGATTTGTGTAAGATTGTCCTTTAATATTTATTTATTTATTTTATTTATTTATTTATTACATCGGATTACAGGAGAGGGAACGTTCTTTATTCTCACAGGCATTTTATTAGAAAATTAGGCCCTGGAATCCTTAATTTCGCAAATGTCTACCGGCAAGACTTGAACCTAAATCTGACAATGACCCCTCTTTGAGCCTGCTCTAGCGATCGGAAGTCATACCTATTTATGCAACCGACTTAGATAACTTCGTTACTTTGATGCAGATACAAAAATTTAGATATGACTGGATCATATCGGTACTAACACATGGCTGGAATGTTTTCTAAACAAATCCACAGTTGAAACGGTTACCTAATATCTGATGATACGACAATGACGATGCACGATGTCATTGCTATCGTTAATGCAAACACAGGTGTATAATTCTCATTCACTTCTATACATAAACGGCAAAGAAACGAAAGAAATCGACAATTAAACGATAGGTTTAATAACCGTAGTCAAGGCCAGGATTTCTTTCACATCAATAAATATTAAGTAGTATTGTACCCATTATGTATTTGTAGCCACATTACGTCGCATTCATGTCCAAAGCACTGCTACTGAGGAACCTACCTATCATCATCACCATCTCATCCGAATGATGTTCACTGTTGGAAAAATCTGCATTTGAAACGATCAGGGATCGATGCCGGTATTAATTAAAATTTAAATATTTTTCAAATTTTGCTTTTTTGTTCGAAAAACCGAAATTGAATAACGCTATTTTTATGGAGCCGAATAACGGTATCCGATCCCTGTGTTAGGTACGATACCCGCATCCAACAGCTTACCGCGTCCTTCACAAAATCATCAGTCCACTCTGTAGAGGGGTCACACTACATCTTCAGGTTCATAATCGCCACTTGAGAACCTTTCTGCCTTAGCGGCTATCAATTCTGCTAGCGATATGCCACGCCCAGGGCTGCCAGTCAACTTTGGCGATTCTTCTTAATTAGATAAATTAATTATATCTAAATATAATTATACAAAAAAAAATATATAATAAAATATACGCTAAAGGCTTTCGAAGGCTTTACACCTTTCAAATAAATAATGCAAAGATCGACACATAAAGCATAAGGAAAAATTCGAAAGGTTGCTGCGTTAGGGTGGTTGAAAGGTTAACGCGCTGGACCGGCAAGGTACCGGGTTCAATTTCCAGTCGCTTCCAGCAGGTTACCCATTTCAATTTTTCTTTGAGCTTTGATCTTTGCATCAATGGTTTAAATTATACTTACTTATAATCAGTAATGACTGCTTTCGCCTCATCCAGCTGCGCTGGCGTGGCCAACACGTTGAGGGGGTTGGTGAGCATGAAGAAATGCTTCGCGCGGCCCAAGTACGTGTCCAGGTCGTACTTGGCACCTGACAGGTCTATGTGCTTGGACATGGTTTCTGCTGAAACAAATGTCAATGGGTGAATATGGGTCAGTAAGAGTACAGAGTATTTACTAAAACTGAGCACAGAGTACTTTTTTAAGTTTTCATCCCTCATGGCACGGGGACTTTAAACATTTCGTAAAACGGATCGTAGAACCTGCTCACAAAATTTCACGAAAATCGATTATGAAACCTGTAGACGATTAACAGTCGGACATCCGGAATTCGGACATAGATAGTGGCCAAGTAGAAACTGAAACGCTTCGGTCGGTCGGTCAACAAATACACATCATCCGGAGGCGAGGCTGACAGTTAGAGACGAAAGGCCTATTATACCCAAAAGGCCAACTAGGCCCAGGCCTAGGGCTACGTAATAGACTGAAGAATATACTGAGCAGGGGTGGCTGGTACTACACGGCCTAACTGAGATGCCATGACTTTGCAACCAGCGGCGCGGCAAGCGGTTGAGAGAGAGATAGATCCGAGCGGGGCGGCATAACGAGTGAGCGAGACACACGTACCTACACCGCTGCCGCTGTAGCGCAAAATCGTGGCATCTCGACCAATCACAAAAGTAAAGCGGAGCTGATAGAGATACCAACTCAGCACGTCTAGCATAACTTGACACGCGACTCATGTCGCGCGAGATAGCATCATCCGTCACTATCTCATAGCACCGTACAGATAGAGACCGGTAGTATATCTCGCGCGAGAAAGAGTCGCCTGTCAAAGTTATGCTAGACGTGCTGGTGATTGGTCTATTCCACACGTCTCCACTCCACTTCAGTGGAAACGTACCCTAAGACCACAAATCCGCCTCTGCTGACGGTAGCTACTTGTAGCAGCGCAACATAATCTGGGTGTCTAGATGCACATTATCTAAATATGACGTTGGGTTAAGCCTGAGTAGCCAGGGATCACACTGCCTTTACAGGTCCAGAAAAAATTACGTCGAATATATGCCTACACTAGACACAGACAAACAGTCACACACACATGCGTTCATAATTAATAAACAAATTGTTCCATAGCCGTTCCACAGTTGTGCGCTTGTACGGTTCTGTATTCATACTACCAAGGTAGCTACGTCAGTATTAGAACAAGCATACGACGTCAGTATCAAGATATCTCATGTTTACCAAACACATTTGGAAGTAGAGCAAGATATGATATGTTTCAGTTCGTGCCGTCTAAATAAAGTTTACAAATTTGAGGTATCCTAGATCAATTTTCAACTTTTGACGTTAAATTTCGTCGTCCAGTGTCACCCTTCAAAAAGGAACATTTCGCTCCCATCGGCCAACAATGCCCTAACTTATATCTTATATAGCAAAAATTTCCGCAATTTACCTACTGTAATATGTTTCAAAATTAGTTAGGTGCTGATACGGATTTGATCGGATTTCTGGTTTAATGAGTTTCATGAGGATAATCTCAGATCATTGATAAGATTCGCAAAAGTTTTAAATAATGTGTATGAAAAAATCCCGGTATTGCAAGCTCTAGAATGTAATTTTTTAGCATATAGAAGTAGATTAAATAATATCCACAAATAGGTACAACTAACAATGGCAGTGCCCTCTGCCCTTACGATATCTGGCTAATGAAACATTCATTACTAATTACAAAGCAAAGCGATATTTTAATGAGACTGTTAAAAAAAAACAAACGACTCTACCATAATATCCTATCCTATTTCTGGTTTCATGATGCCATTGCATTAGTCAAAAGGAGCTCCTATTATTTTCGTTATATCTGTCTGTCTATCCGTTTGTCTGCGGCTTACCTCAGAGGATCCTATTAGGTTATGACGATGCGCTTGGCGCAGTTAGTAGTGCAACTGCCTACTGAGCCGGCGGTCCAAGGTTTGAATCCCGGCCGGGGTAAATATTTGTGTGATAAACTCGAATATTTGTTCCTGGGTCATGGATGTTATCTATATAATACCTATATATATCGTATCGTATATTATGTATATCGTCGTCTAGTACCCTTAGTACAAGCTTTGCTTATTTTGGGACTAGATAGATTTATGTAAGATTGTCCCTTACTTAATATATATGTTATTTATTTTTATTTTTTAAACCTATGTACCTACGAAAAAATAACCACAAATGTCCGAATAACACACACAATATATATGTTTTTAGGATAGAGTTGTGTGCAAATATTTTCTGCTGTTGGCTGTTGTATGTTATTCTATGTAGTCAAAACTTCAAGAGACATCGCCCCCTGCCTGCTATACGGCCACATCTCAAAAATAATTTTTTTTTGGATTATTGCAGATTCGTAGTCAGGATAGTTTAATTTATGACCTTATTTCGAGAGCCATAAGAAAAAGTGTCCTTAAAAGCCTTTTTTCCACAAGTGGCCTAATGGATCTGACCAAAAATTGTCAGTTGACTCCCTGCAAGACAGCCACTTGCCAGTTGTGGCTGTATAGCATACATTTATAATATTTTTTTCGAGTTGCGTCCTATAAGAATAACGTATATTCTAGTGTTATTACGATGAATCCCTTTAAAATAAGCGAAATAAACGTCATTTTGATTGTGTCACAACAGTAAGTACCGATAGTACTTATTATTTATTTTATTTATTCGTATGGCATATTATGTATGTACAGTCATTCATATACAATTATAAGTTCTTCTACGGTGGTGGACGGTGGGTACCTCGACTTCAACCGATGAGGCGGCAGGTTTGCGAACTCTACGTGGATGGGCAAATTGGGACGATTCACGAATTTTTGTGCTTCTTGGACCAGTGCCTGTTGTCTTCTTAGTTGGGCGGGAGCTGTATAACTCTACACAGGTAGCCAAACCAGGGGAGTACATTTGATGGTTCCCAATAGGCATCGCAAGGTTTGGTCTAGCACGTCTATCCGATGCACGAGCGCTGTTGAGCCAAACTGGCAAGCAGTACTCTGTCATGGAGTAAACTAGGCTAAGACCGGTAGTGCGTAGCACTTCAGCTCTTGCTCCCCAAGTAGTTCCCCTTAATCTGTGGAGTATGTTATTCCGCATCTGCAGCTTCTTCCCTAACTTACTAATGTGTGGCGCATAGGTAAGATTGCGATCTAGAGTGACACCCAAGTACTTCAGTGTAGGATTTAATATAAGCGCCATCTCTCTGAAGCAGATATTTGGCTCATAATTTGCTTCTTTCTTGCAGAAATGGAATGTCGCAACTTCTGTTTTACTAGAATTGGGCTGCAGTACCTATCCATTTTTTAAAGTATTACTCAAAACATTCCAGATCGCAAGTAAGGGTTTTCTTCGAGGGTTTAAATTTGCCATCTTGGTTTGTGATGGCGATGTCATCCATCAGCATACATAAATTTCCGATTCTCTGTTTTCGGAATCGATCCTGACCCCACTTCCTGTTCAACCTATACACACACCATATAATTATTAGGTTAAACAGGAGCGGGACCAGGACCGATCCTTGCGGTAGTCCATTGTTCAGCTTCCTGACTTTGCTTGAGGTGTTTCCTAGGTGGACGATAAATTTCCTATTGCTGAGCATAGAGTTGATTACTCCCACCATCTGCACCACGGTCATGAGCTTATAGATAAGCCCCTGTCTCCATACGGAATCGAATGCAGCTGAGAGGTCGATGAAGACTGCCACGGTTTTCACTTTTCTTTGAAACCTAGCCTGTCTTTATGTGTGTTGTGAGCGACATTACCTGATCCACGAAGTTCGGACCACTACGGAATCCAGCCTGCTCCATAGGAATTATTTTGTCAACTATAGGTTTGATTTGATTGTAGATTGGCCTCTCCAAAAGTTTGTAGACGCAACTAAGTACAGCAATGCATTGATGTACTTAGTTGCGTCTACCCGAATTCCATTATATTATTCGAGACTATGTCTAAATAGAACTGTGAGAAGTGTGAGGTGTTCTAAAAATTCGTTGTAAATACCGACTCACATAAATTGGGACTTTGATTTGAACCAGTCTTCATCCAGTATTGCTAAACCTAAAAGTAGAAATAGAAAAGCTTATCCTGCACTATGAAAAGGTAATATTGTAAAGAAGTTGAAGAATTCTGGGAAACCGTACACTTATATCAATGGGAACCTAGTCCACGCTAAAACCTAAAACTACGGGAACTCCTTGTACATGTTATATATGGTATTATACCATATATGGTACATGTTAACACGATGATTAAAGATACAAGTGCCTTTAAGAGAAGGTACCAGATATGCATCGAGAAAGTTGGTATTAAAGCTTCATGCACTGATTATCGCTTACAGTGATGTTGTTACTGTAACAAAAGTTGATTAATATAGGTATTTTAATTATTTTAGTGTTTGCATAATAATTTTTATGTTACCATTTTCCAATAATACTTGTTCGGTTTTGGACGCATCTCAAAATTTCAACAAAATGTTTCTGCAATACGGCCACAACTCCAAGTACCTATCTTAAAGGCCTCGTATCTTGAAAAATATACACGTTTTATAAAAAAAGACGTATTCATGAGAAGCGTTATATCATGTAGAATAAAAAAAGTTAAATTTAAAATGAATTGACCGAAAACTCAAGGAGTAAGCCCCGTTTTACTACCGCGCACTACGCTGCCAAAACTTTAACAAGCGATTTCTCGAAAAAATGGTTTTTTGAGATGTGGCCGTATAGCAGGCAGGGGGCGACATATCGCTGGCTCAATATTACAGGGTTCTATGTTTGACTTTTGACGAGTTCAAATTTGAATATTGTCATAATGACAAGAATATTATATTGTCATAATGATAAGCGATAAGACCGCCTGTTGTCTACCGTTATTAAAATTATTGTTCTGTATTGAATTTGTAAACTTTTTTGGTGTGCAATAAAGCATTTTGTATTGTAATGACATTAAGTTTAGTTTTAACTGCCCTGAAAATGTAACATAGAACCCTGTAATATTGGGCCAGCGATATTTAATGTTTATGTCAAAAGTAAAAAATTACGAATCATTCGCTTTCAATCACAAGTCACCAAGTGCAATTGAAAATGTAAGTGCTCAATAAAATAAAGCTACCTACTATAAATATAAGCGTGATTGCAAAAGATACCTACGCGTATTAATAGACTTTTTGGATATGATAAGATTGATAAGAAATGACTTTCTTATTAGCAGTGATTTTATTTACGACCATTTTACCTACTAGGGTAGGTGCGCCGGTTTGGCGACCACCTTTGGTTTGCGACCATTTGACGGACTTCATTTCTTTAAATCAAGATAATAACATTTCTATAGATGCCACAAATAAAAAAAAAATCTTACTGGTTTTTAAATGATTTCTAAATAAGAATTGATACCGTCTGAAATAAATGGTTTAGTCCAGCGTTGTAGAAAAAATGTTCAGTGTGCGTGATGACGCAGTGGTGATTGGTCCTGCAGCGAGTTAGAGAAAAAATAGCACGGCGCGCGGCGTTCAACAGTAAGTTTTATAACTTATTTCATGCTGTACACATAAGTTCCATGTTTCATTAGTGCAATCGTTAACTTTTATTAATCTTTTAGTTGTTGTTTGCTATTTTTGTACTTAATTTGAACATAAAATCCAGTGGTCGTCAACCGGAATGCATATTTATCAAAAACTTCGGATTGCGGCCATATGGTCGCAATCCAACGTATACAGCAATATTTTGTTTCTCCTAGTATGGTCCTTATGCTTCATTCAAAACTGTTATAATTTAAGGTGTAGTGTTGTAAAACTGTAAAGAAGTGATTCTTTGGTTTGCGGCCGCCAGTTTCTTTGAAGGAACTTTATTTAAATCGACTACAAATATTGGATGGTAAGTAGGTGGTTGTTAACTGACGTAATTGAAATAAATACGTTAGTTTGCGGCCACCATTATTTAGTATGAGGGAAAGGATGGTCGTAAACCAAATCAGTGTGAATAAAAATATTGGTTTGCGGCCACCATAATTTAGTATGAGGGAAAGGACGACCGTAAATCAAATAAGTATTGGCTTATTGAGGGCGACCACGTGTGATTTTTTTAATTTGGCTGGGTATTGAAAAGTTCTATTTATGCCATTAGAATTCATACTATATAGTATATTATATACACTACTATATATAAATTTATTATATATGAGTGAGTTAACAGTACGGTTTTGCTAACTCGAGGCAACTATTGGTCTTTATATCTAATCCCTGGTCATAGCAGACAGAAATATATTATTAATTAAACTACTTTTTTAGATGGCGCTCCAAAAAAAATTGGACGCAACAAAGAAAAAGAAGCGGACTGTCCAGTACCATTCGGCCGCCGACGAAACTATGCTACGTAACCAGTTACGTGTGAAGGATTGTTTTTCTTGCTACGAAACTAGTTACGTACAAAGAGGTTTTTTTCTTCGAAACTGGTTTCGTAGAAAGAAGAATATTGAGAAGAATACTCAAAAAGCTTCTACTGGCTGCGTTTATCGTCGCGTTTAAAGTCAAAGTACAGCACGTCGACCTTTATTCCATTATCCATATGATCCGAAATGGTATCAACCAGGGTTAAAAGGTTAGTCTCTACTGAACGACGAGACCTAAAGCCATGCTGGGCATCACAGAGTAACGGCTTCAATTGTGGAGCTACGATTGTATTTATGATGGACTCAAATAACTTAGCTATCGAAGATAGAATAGCTATTGGTCTATAACCCTCAACGTTGCCCGTACAACTAGATTTAGGAATCGGCCTCACCCGTGTAATCTTCCATTCATTAGGGTACTCTCCGGTATCCAGGGCCAAGTTAAAAACATAAAGAAGCGGCACTGCTTACCATTCTTTGCACCCTTTCAGAATGAACGCCGGAATAATAGTTTTGTAAATATAACATGAATACCTAACATCTATAGAATCAAACCATAGCACTCATATAAAGGTAAGGTGAAAAAAAATATATATGTTCAACGTGTGGGACATTCAAATATGGCCACGTACACTTTTTTTGAAAAAAAAAAACGCTCACTTTCTTATTTTCAGACCCCTAGCCAATAGCAATGCCTGTGTTAACAAACTACAAAAATATGTTTTGTCCCTTTCCGATGTGTCAGAAACTGGTTTCGTAGCAAGAAAAATAATTCTTCCCACGTAACTGGTTACGTAGCATTGGTTTTGTAAGCGGTCGTACGTAACTAGTTTCGTAGGAAGAAAAAAACCTCTTTGTACGTCACTAGATTCGTAGCAAGAAAAACAATCCTTCACATGTAACTGGTTACGTAGCATGGTTTCGTCGGCGGCCGAAGGGGTCCAGTACACTGAAGAGACCCTGAAAAAGCTCTCAATGACATTCGGAAGGAAGGGAAGGGAATAAGAGAGACTTGCAGATTGTATCAGAAAACAGTATTACATCAGATGATGAAAAATAATGTCAAAGTTGATTATTTTTAGGGTTCCGTACCCAAAGGGTAAAAACGGGACCCTATTACTGAGACTTCGCTGTCCGTCCGTCCGTCCGTCACCTCACCAGGCTATATCTCAAGAACGGTGATAGCTAGACAGTTGAAATTTTCACAGATGATGTATTTCTATTGCCGCTATAACAACAAATACTAAAAATAAAATGAAATAAACATTTAAGGGAGGCTCCCATACAACAAACTTACAGATATTGGTACGGAGTCCCACTCGAACTTGGCCGGTTTTTTAATTATTTACCGAATAAGAAATAAATATGATTATCGTCCATTGTTAAAAGGCAATATTAAACATATTTTTAAATCAATTGTACTTGTTTTATTTTCATAATTTAAATATTAACATATTGGTCGCAAACTGGCTTACTGGCGGTCGTAAACTGATGAAAGTGGTCGTTAACTGACGTTTTGGCTATATTTTTACTTTATCAGCATTTTATAATAATTTATGGATTGGAGTATAATATTTTAGATTTCATATTCAAATTAGACTATATTTGGGACTAGTTAACATTAACGCATACTATGTTGTGTGTTGATAATATTTTTTTTTTCTCTTCTGAAGTTGGCAACTCCGTTAACTGGTCGCCAACCGGCGCAATGACCCTATAACGAATACAATAGGTACATTTAGTACTACCCTGCTAACACAAAATCTGAGTAAGTTTTGAGACCGGCTTAAAAAAATAAAAACTATAATAGGTATGCTGTAAATTCTCTTTCTCAGCAATTAAGAAAAATACTTTTAAAGTTTGTATCTAATGGTTTTTAAAATGTATTTCATTAAAATAGTGCCGTGCCATTTTTGGATTTCTTGTGAATAAAAAAAATATATCTCAAATATTGTGCCTTAAAACTTATCTCTGTTATACGTGTGATATAATATATGTACACAAAATTTTATTGGAGAGTTAAAATATCTACTTTTATTCGTGTGTGAAGTTAGTTCACGACTATGTAAAAATATAAATTATGACAATATTATGTTCATAATAATAGGGCCTAGTTTTATCATCGATCATCACGGCCATCTAAATAACAATAAGATAGTTTATCAATGAAGCCGTGACCCGCACCCTCTTATCTGTCGCTTTTCTTCAGCCAGCGTAACACCGGCACACGAAATTTACGATCGATATTGCTTACAAAATGCCGCAACATTTTATTTATGCGTGTTTATACAATACCTACGTTAAAAGTAATTAAAATCAATAAAGGGATAGGCGTAAAGATTTATTTTAATGGATAAAAATTTAAATTACACTTACCTTTGTGTCTTGTTTGATTTTAAGCTCGATATTTCCAGTGCGTAATTTTAAATAGTATTTCTATCCTGTCTAGTATGAGATGTACAGGTACATTTTGTTAATTATTTTACGTATATTTAGGTTTTACAGTAGTACCTGTTTAAATGTTGCGCCGTGACAAGCGCTTGAAAAATGACGGAAAATCAATTCGTTGTGTGAAATTCCATTGTTTACTTTGGCGCTAGTGTAGATGTCAATATTACATAACATTAATTTAAATATTTATTATTTTATGCATAACGAATATTTTTCATCTTAAGAAAATTATGAAATTGTGCATTAATGTATTGAATAAATAAATTAAATAGCATTCAAAGATCTTTAAATACGTCAACAAGTAACCCGTTTCCGAACGTAAAAATTTGTTCAGTTCCATTCCACGCAGTGATGTATGATGTATTCTGCAGTAATATTAATAACCATATTTGAAATTTTATGTTAGCGTCCCTCAAAAATGTTACAATAAACACGATATTTAGTATGTTTTATAAAGTATCATTAACCTAATTATCATTTACCTAAATATTATTTGTATTCACACTCATCAAATAATTATGCTCAATTTTCACCGGCAAGGATGCAACTGTCACTTTACGTAAAACGTAACTCCTCGAAGTTACGTCTTTGGCGAGCAAAGACGTTCCAAAAATACATTTTCCTCAAAAATAGCCTTTTGTAAGGTTTTTAACTGCGGTAAACTATGTCCCTTATTAGCAGAAATATAATTCGAACCCTGGTTCAGGTATGTCTTTAACATCCAATGTCTTGTACAATATTTGGCTATACTACTTATGTACGCGAAACAATGTGTTTCGTAACGTATTTTTATAGTAATTATGCACTATTTCTGTATAACTATGTGTCTACGCCGCTCAATTTACGTTGTAGTATGATATCTTCAATGTCGCGTATAATTTGATACATCAGCATCTGCAGCACGTGATACGGGTAGTGATGTAAATTATGGTCGTTTCAGGGGTCCCAGCTGGCTGGTAAGGGTCTCCACACGACGAGTGCGGTAAACTCGGACAAAAACGTATGTTTCGCGCCACATTCCATCAGCTCCCTGCCTGTGGTGAGAACTAACTGTACCTACTAATACCAAATATTAAGAACCTAGTGAGCAATGAAGCAGGAAAACTCTTTTCTTTTTTAAATTTCTTATTTATTGAAAAGTTTTTTTTTTTTTTAATAGATCAACATTTGTGTTAAAACCTTTAATTGTGTTTTTATTTAGTCGAGGATGATCAATTACTGTGTCAAATGATTATTCTATTTATATCTTTATTTGTAAATTAAAATTGTATGTTGCGCAATTGTTTAATATTAGGTACTTTATTCACATTGTGCGGGCTAAAAAATAAAACATAGATAAATCAAAACTATAAAGTTATTGTATGTATAGCATCATGTGGTTAAGCTATTGTGAACTTATTGATAAGCTACTTGACCTCTCACATGTGTCATGGAACTTCTATATATCCTGCTTCATTACTCTCGTAATTAGATTAATTATATAAAATTACAAACTTATAGCAATTGGCATCAAAATTATTAGATATCAAAATGATTACACATAAAATTGGCAACCAAATTGCACACAAATCAGAACACTTTCTTGAGACTTTCTGTTATTTTAATTCTTTGAGTTTATTCCTTAGATCTACAGGTTCTTCTGAATGAAGCGTAAGGTTATTGTCCTCTGTTGCATGTTGCACATAATTTAATTGTTATCACAAGCCATTCTATTTAATTGGAAAAATAAAAAAAAATTACACATGGCAACACTGAAGGTTTTTCATGAGCATATCTGGGCATGATTTATAATTGGACACACAGAATTCATATCCATTCTAAATTTAAAAACAAATGTATTAGAATAGAATGGCTATTATAATGTGGTATTTTAACATAATTTTATTGTAGCATGAAAAGATGTGTCAGTCAATTTAATGTGGTAGGTATTATGTGTTGTCACATATATAGCATGAATCCCATTGCATATATGCCCTCTGTGCTGTCCTCTTAATTATTATTTAGATCCTAGATTTAGAATATTGGTGTCACCGTAAGTAACTTTTTCGGTTTAATAACTTATTTCTTTACTTTTTTCTTTTGATTATCTTTTACCACCAGCTATTCTTTTTTATTTGAGAATACTAGATTTTCTGTTCCTTTTCTGAACACTGAAACAAAACATATTATATTACTTTAAAGTACTCTTATAACTTAAAAAAAATACTAAGTCTGAGTAGATGTTTACTACAGTTTTTTTTTTTTTTTTCAAATTAAATTGTAGGATGTTTGTTGTCTACACTGACGATCATGAAACGCGTCAGCTATCCGATGGATATACGATGCGGAAATGATACAAGTGTGGACGAAGCTCTAGATAGATTTCTAATGCAGTATGTTTATATAGAGCAAAGAGGGACGTATCAAGTGCACCCTGATCCCCGGAGATGGCGTCGGCCCCGAGCTCGTCTACTCAGTGCAGGAAGTTTTTAAGGTAATTCTACTTTTCAACTAATTTGGAATGTAATTTTCGACTAGTAATTTTAAGTGACGTTTTAAATAAATCAATGGATAAGCATATGCGCTGACTATATATACATATTACATGGTGGTGGAAGGCTACGAGTCACACGGCGTATATTAGAACAGCTGTAGAGAATCTGTATTTTATGCAGACTAATGTACGACATGGTAATGCCGAATAGTCGGTTTCCCAACTATTCAGCCAATTTAAAAACTGCAGTAATTTCTTTTTAGTAAACCTTAATGATTCTGTCTGATTTTCTAAGCTGAATTACTTGTCATCTTCATTCTTTTAAAATGATAAACTATTGCAATTGATTTCCTTAATAAGGATATTCTCTAAAATAGGTAATTTCATTTTATATTCTGGAATTTATTTCATATGAATAAGGCTGATAAAAAGTATAATGCTAGGTTGGGAATCAAATAAATATGTCGGGGACGGGTCTGGATGGCCGGTGCGGTGTGTGGCACATTAGATGAGCTGTTCTATATAGTTGTGGACGAGGAGGTAGTTCGAGCGAGATGAAACACTTCAGATACAATTAACTTGATTTATTCCTTATACAATGAAGCACAAAATAACAGTTCCTGGCACAGAGGTCTGTAAGCTAGGTTATCGAAGTCTCGAACAGAATAGTCTTTATTAAATTAACACAGTATTGTTGAGTATAACGTTTCACTGATTCTAACTTGGTATAGCACAACGAAACGGGACAGTTCCAAGGCAGTAGTGCACTCGACGGTGACCCAGAGTGAAGTGTTGTGGGCGTCCGGCGAGTGAACCGCCAAGACTCTGTCTAGCGCGCCAAAACTGGTTCAAGGGGGCGCTACTGTCGCCTTCCAATGGCGCGCCGGCTTCGTTGAGCTTCCATACTCATGACTCTCGACAAATACAATAAATTGTTTACATTGCCTTATTAAAAAAATGCTTATTGTCTGTACAGGCGGCCGGAATCCCAGTGGACTTCGAGTCTTTCTTCTTCTCCGAGGTGAACCCCACACTCAGCGCGCCTCTCGAGGATGTTGTCAACTCCATTGCGCGGAACAAGATCTGCATTAAGGTAAGGATTGTTTTTAGTGGTATCAATTAGCTGATCTGATGTAGGTGGAAGGTTAACTAGGAGATCCGAACTACTTAATACAGTCCAGTCCAAATGTTTATATATTGAGGACCGTATTTTTTTAAATGTATGCTTTAAGTGGGCGTTACGTTACTGCTTTAATAAAAATTGAACAGTCTCATACAAATTGGACTTGTTACATTAGTATCGACACATTGATGTTTTGTATTATAGTACAGTCGACAATAAACAACTTATCTGCTTTGCCCGATGGTTGACTGCTAGAGAATGCCCAATGGCTTTGTACGATCTGTTTTTCATTCGTGCAATAAAGATTAAATAAATAAATAAATAGAAGTTTCTTTGTCCCCCCGTGAAAACGGAAGAACATTATGATTGAATTAAGTCATGTGATATAAAGCGTACAATTGTTGCAATTGTATTATTAAATTAAAAGCTTGTCACAGTAATTTATAAACTACTTTTTCCGCAGGGTATCCTAGCAACGCCCGACTTCTCCCACACCGGCGAGCTCCAGACCCTGAACATGAAGCTCCGCAACGCTCTCGACCTGTACGCCAACGTCGTGCACGTCAAGTCGTTGCCGAACGTCAACTGCCGCCACAAGGACGTCGACTGCATCATCATCCGAGAGCAGACCGAGGGAGAGTACTCTGCTTTGGAACACGAGTCCGTACCTGGTAAGTAAAGAGAACGTTAAGTCACGTCAGTTCGGTGCCGAACGTCAACTGCCGCCACAAGGACGTCGACTGCATCATCATCCGAGAGCAGACCGAGGGAGAGTACTCTGCTTTGGAACACGAGTCCGTACCTGGTAAGTAAAGAGAACGTTAAGTCACGTCAGTTCGGTGCCGAACGTCAACTGCCGCCACAAGGACGTCGACTGCATCATCATCCGAGAGCAGACCGAGGGAGAATACTCTGCTTTGGAACACGAGTCCGTACCTGGTAAGTAAAGAGAACGTCATGTCACGTCAGTTCGGCGCCGAACGTCAACTGCCGCCACAAGGACGTCGACTGCATCATCATCCGAGATCAGACCGAGGGAGAATACTCTGCTTTGGAACACGAGTCCATACCTGGTAAGTAAAGAGAACGTCAAGTTGTTGCCGAACGTCAACTGCCGCCACAAGGACGTCGACTGCATCATCATCCGAGAGCAGACCGAGGGAGAGTACTCTGCTTTGGAACACGAGTCCGTACCTGGTAAGTAAAGAGAACGTTAAGTCACGTCAGTTCGGTGCCGAACGTCAACTGCCGCCACAAGGACGTCGACTGCATCATCATCCGAGAGCAGACCGAGGGAGAGTACTCTGCTTTGGAACACGAGTCCGTACCTGGTAAGTAAAGAGAACGTCAAGTCACGTCAGTTCGGCGCCGAACGTCAACTGCCGCCACAAGGACGTCGACTGCATCATCATCCGAGATCAGACCGAGGGAGAATACTCTGCTTTGGAACACGAGTCCATACCTGGTAAGTAAAGAGAACGTCAAGTTGTTGCCGAACGTCAACTGCCGCCACAAGGACGTCGACTGCATCATCATCCGAGAGCAGACCGAGGGAGAGTACTCTGCTTTGGAACACGAGTCCGTACCTGGTAAGTAAAGAGAACGTCAAGTCACGTCAAGTTGTTGCCGAACGTCAACTGCCGCCACAAGGACGTCGACTGCATCATCATCCGAGAGCAGACCGAGGGAGAGTACTCTGCTTTGGAACACGAGTCCGTACCTGGTAAGTAAAGAGAACGTCAAGTCACGTCAAGTTGTTGCCGAACGTCAACTGCCGCCACAAGGACGTCGACTGCATCATCATCCGAGAGCAGACCGAGGGAGAGTACTCTGCTTTGGAACACGAGTCCGTACCTGGTAAGTAAAGAGAACGTCAAGTCGTTGCCGAACGTCAACTGCCGCCACAAGGACGTCGACTGCATCATCATCCGAGAGCAGACCGAGGGAGAGTACTCTGCTTTGGAACACGAGTCCGTAACCTGGTAAGTAAAGAGAACATCAAGTCACGTCAGTTCGGTGCCGAACGTCAACTGCCGCCACAAGGACGTCGACTGCATCATCATCCGAGATCAGACCGAGGGAGAATACTCTGCTTTGGAACACGAGTCCATACCTGGTAAGTAAAGAGAACGTCAAGTTGTTGCCGAACGTCAACTGCCGCCACAAGGACGTCGACTGCATCATCATCCGAGAGCAGACCGAGGGAGAGTACTCTGCTTTGGAACACGAGTCCGTACCTGGTAAGTAAAGAGAACGTCATGTCACGTCAGTTCGGCGCCGAACGTCAACTGCCGCCACAAGGACGTCGACTGCATCATCATCCGAGATCAGACCGAGGGAGAATACTCTGCTTTGGAACACGAGTCCATACCTGGTAAGTAAAGAGAACGTCAAGTTGTTGCCGAACGTCAACTGCCGCCACAAGGACGTCGACTGCATCATCATCCGAGAGCAGACCGAGGGAGAGTACTCTGCTTTGGAACACGAGTCCGTACCTGGTAAGTAAAGAGAACGTCAAGTCACGTCAAGTTGTTGCCGAACGTCAACTGCCGCCACAAGGACGTCGACTGCATCATCATCCGAGAGCAGACCGAGGGAGAGTACTCTGCTTTAGAACACGAGTCCGTACCTGGTAAGTAAAGAGAACGTCAAGTCACGTCAAGTTGTTGCCGAACGTCAACTGCCGCCACAAGGACGTCGACTGCATCATCATCCGAGAGCAGACCGAGGGAGAGTACTCTGCTTTGGAACACGAGTCCGTACCTGGTAAGTAAAGAGAACGTCAAGTCGTTGCCGAACGTCAACTGCCGCCACAAGGACGTCGACTGCATCATCATCCGAGAGCAGACCGAGGGAGAATACTCTGCTTTGGAACACGAGTCCGTACCTGGTAAGTAAAGAGAACGTCATGTCACGTCAGTTCGGCGCCGAACGTCAACTGCCGCCACAAGGACGTCGACTGCATCATCATCCGAGATCAGACCGAGGGAGAATACTCTGCTTTGGAACACGAGTCCATACCTGGTAAGTAAAGAGAACGTCAAGTTGTTGCCGAACGTCAACTGCCGCCACAAGGACGTCGACTGCATCATCATCCGAGAGCAGACCGAGGGAGAGTACTCTGCTTTGGAACACGAGTCCGTACCTGGTAAGTAAAGAGAACGTCAAGTCACGTCAAGTTGTTGCCGAACGTCAACTGCCGCCACAAGGACGTCGACTGCATCATCATCCGAGAGCAGACCGAGGGAGAGTACTCTGCTTTGGAACACGAGTCCGTACCTGGTAAGTAAAGAGAACGTCAAGTCACGTCAAGTTGTTGCCGAACGTCAACTGCCGCCACAAGGACGTCGACTGCATCATCATCCGAGAGCAGACCGAGGGAGAGTACTCTGCTTTGGAACACGAGTCCGTACCTGGTAAGTAAAGAGAACGTCAAGTCGTTGCCGAACGTCAACTGCCGCCACAAGGACGTCGACTGCATCATCATCCGAGAGCAGACCGAGGGAGAGTACTCTGCTTTGGAACACGAGTCCGTAACCTGGTAAGTAAAGAGAACATCAAGTCACGTCAGTTCGGTGCCGAACGTCAACTGCCGCCACAAGGACGTCGACTGCATCATCATCCGAGATCAGACCGAGGGAGAATACTCTGCTTTGGAACACGAGTCCATACCTGGTAAGTAAAGAGAACGTCAAGTTGTTGCCGAACGTCAACTGCCGCCACAAGGACGTCGACTGCATCATCATCCGAGAGCAGACCGAGGGAGAGTACTCTGCTTTGGAACACGAGTCCGTACCTGGTAAGTAAAGAGAACGTTAAGTCACGTCAGTTCGGTGCCGAACGTCAACTGCCGCCACAAGGACGTCGACTGCATCATCATCCGAGAGCAGACCGAGGGAGAATACTCTGCTTTGGAACACGAGTCCGTACCTGGTAAGTAAAGAGAACGTCATGTCACGTCAGTTCGGCGCCGAACGTCAACTGCCGCCACAAGGACGTCGACTGCATCATCATCCGAGATCAGACCGAGGGAGAATACTCTGCTTTGGAACACGAGTCCATACCTGGTAAGTAAAGAGAACGTCAAGTTGTTGCCGAACGTCAACTGCCGCCACAAGGACGTCGACTGCATCATCATCCGAGAGCAGACCGAGGGAGAGTACTCTGCTTTGGAACACGAGTCCGTACCTGGTAAGTAAAGAGAACGTCAAGTCACGTCAAGTTGTTGCCGAACGTCAACTGCCGCCACAAGGACGTCGACTGCATCATCATCCGAGAGCAGACCGAGGGAGAGTACTCTGCTTTAGAACACGAGTCCGTACCTGGTAAGTAAAGAGAACGTCAAGTCACGTCAAGTTGTTGCCGAACGTCAACTGCCGCCACAAGGACGTCGACTGCATCATCATCCGAGAGCAGACCGAGGGAGAGTACTCTGCTTTGGAACACGAGTCCATACCTGGTAAGTAAAGAGAACGTCAAGTCGTTGCCGAACGTCAACTGCCGCCACAAGGACGTCGACTGCATCATCATCCGAGAGCAGACCGAGGGAGAGTACTCTGCTTTGGAACACGAGTCCGTAACCTGGTAAGTAAAGAGAACATCAAGTCACGTCAGTTCGGTGCCGAACGTCAACTGCCGCCACAAGGACGTCGACTGCATCATCATCCGAGAGCAGGCCGAGGGAGAGTACTCTGCTTTGGAACATGACCATCTGTCCATCGTGTCCTGTGACTCATCCTTACCGGGAAGGAATGAAACATCGATATAATCGGCACAACTGTCACGTACGAATCACTACGGCAAGCTGAGCTAAGTTGTGCGGAACTCCGCTTAATAGTGGCGCGCACCCCTTCACACTTCAACTGTTTTTTAGGGTTCCGTACCCAAAGGGTAAAAACGGGACCCTATTACTGAGACTTCGCTGTCCGTCCGTCCGTCCGTCCGTCCGTCCGTCCGTCCGTCCGTCCGTCCGTCCGTCCGTCCGTCCGTCCGTCCGTCTGTCACCAGGCTGTATCTCAAGAACGGTGATAGCTAGACAGTTGAAATTTTCACAGATGATGTATTTCTATTGCCGCTACAACAACAAATACTAAAAATAAAATAAAATAAATATTTAAGGGGGGCTCCCATACAACAAACTTGTTATAGATTATATATATATATATATATATATGTGTACATATAGGTACGGAACCCTTCATGCGCGAGTCGGGCTCGCACTTGCCCAATTTTTCTGTTTATCGTCTAATACTGTCATAAGAATGTCGAATGCAACGTTATTGCAATTCAAAAGAGGTTGCCCAACACAAGCTACCGAAATTCACGGCTTTATCGAAGAACTAATGACAAAAGTGTCTTGAAAATACTATCCTTACGTAAACCAAAATGCCTATTTTTCAGGAGTGGTCGAGTGCCTTAAAATCATCACCGCTGTCAAGTCCGACCGCATCGCCAAGTTCGCGTTCGACTACGCGGTCAAGATGGGCCGCAAGAAGGTCACCGCCGTGCACAAGGCCAACATCATGAAGCTTGGCGACGGCACCTTCCTCAAGAGCTGCGAGTCGGTATGTATCAAAATAGGTCTTGATACTCCATACGGTTAGGGCTGCCATCCGTCCGGGTTTCCCCGGATTTGGCCTAGTTTGGAGGCCGTCCGGGGGGGTTTTCAATAAGTGTCCGGGGAAAACTCGGACACTTTTTATGTGAATGTAAAGTAAAGCGATTGTTTTTTTTTTAATTAAGTTTATTATTTTTAGAAAAAATGCGTCCGGGGAAAAAATGCGTTTTACGACAATGTCCGGGTTTTTTTAAGTCCTTGTCCGGGTTCGGTGAATTTAGAGATGGCAGCCCTACATACGGTTATAAGATGAATTGAACAATGTCAACCAAGAGTCACAATGTCATTAAGGTCAAGTCTGACCATACGCCAAGGTCGTTCGACTACGCGGTCAAGATCGGCCGCAAGAAGGTCGTTTCGTTTGCTTTATAACTATGTCAAATGGTTAACGTTTGCAAAGAAAAATGCTTTCTACGCAATGATTTTTCGGCGAAATTAAACATTCGACGAAAAATAAGAGAAACAAATAAAGCGGGATAGGAATTTTTCTTCCACGCGAACGAAGTTAGCAGGCACTATTATACCCATATAATTGGTAATTTTGTTCCAGATGGCGAAGCTATACCCGCGCATCGAGTTCGAGAAAATGATCGTGGACAACTGCACGATGCAGATGGTGTCGAACCCGAACCAGTTCGACGTGATGGTGACGCCCAACCTGTACGGCAACATCGTGGACAACCTGGCCAGCGGGCTGGTCGGCGGCGCCGGAGTCGTCGCTGGCGCCAGCTACAGTCCCGAGTGCGCTGTGTTCGAACAGGTTCGTGAGACAGATTAGGATTATTTTTTTTTTTTTTTTTTTTTTTTTTTTTTTTTTTTTTTTTTTTTTTTTTTTTTCATAGGGTCAAATGAGCAAACGTATCGCCTGATGGAAAGCGATTACCGTCGCCCATAAACACCTGCAACACCAGAGGAGTCACAAGTGCTTGCCTACCCGGAGGACGAAGATAGAATGCCTCTATGCTAGTAATTTCACCGGCTATCTTACCCCCACACCGGAACACAACAATGCGAACATTGCTGTTTGGCGGTGGGTTAGCAGGCAAGACGGTAGTAACAATCCGGACGGACGCTGCACGAGGCCCTACTACTCCAAAGATTTCTAGGTCTGTAACCCGAAGTCAGTGTGGACATCCCTTTAAAAAGGCGTCACGGGGGTCATTTTCTAGATTTACGGAGTGCAGATTTTAAATATGGCATCCATTTTGTATTTTATTGGCGTTCGTTTTTAAGCTGTATCTTGAGAAGTATATTAAAATATCGACGCTTAAGAATCAATACCAATGATATGTAGATCTGAAAGTGCGATAGTTGGACTAAATAGATAAATAGTAGGTCAATTCTTGAGTGATCATCATATTCATCATTGGATGGTGACGCCCAACCTGGACAGCAAAATCGTGGACAACCTGCCCAGCGGGCTGGTCGGCGGCGCCGGCGTCGTCGCTGGCGCTAGCTACAGTCCCTAGTGCGCTGTGTTCGAACAGGTTCGTGACACAGTTTAAACTCGGATTTCTAATTCAAGACCAAAAAAACTACGACAGATACGTCACTGTCAAAACTGACAACATTTAAATGACATCTGAGTCTGTTTCTTGGCTTGCACCAAATGGACAATGTTACAAGTACAATACCAGATTTTGTACCAAAAATCTCCGATGTTTAAGTTTTTATTATCTCCTCTCGTAATTATGTAATAATAAATATTTCTAGTTATTTTGTTAAAACATAGAGTTAAAGTTACCAATAAATAAATTATCTTAGCGTGTTTAAAAAAGAAAAAGAAATTTACTATTGTGAATATTTTATTGTAGTGGCAATCTTGTGGGAGTTTTTTTTGGTCTTGAATTAGAAATCGTAGTATAGTCAATCCCTAGGTCTACCCGAAGTCAATGTGGACATCCCTTTAAAAAGGCGTCACGGGTGTTATTTTGTAGATTTACGGGGTGCAGATTTAAAATATGACATCCATTTTGTATTTTAAGATGGCGGACTTTAAATATGGCATCCATTTTGTATTTCAAGATGGCGTTCATTTTTAAGCTTTATCTTGAGAAGTATATTAGAATATGTAGATCTGAAAGTGCGATCGATGGACTAAACAGATAAATAGTAGGTAAATTCTTGAGTGATCATGATTGGATGATAACGCCCAACCTGTACGGCAACATCGTGGACAACCTGGCTAGCGGGCTGGTCGGCGGCGCCGGCGTCGTCGCTGGCGCCAGCTACAGTCCCGAGTGCGCGGTGTTCGAACAGGTTCGTGACACAGTTTAGTCAATCCCTAGCCCAGGTCTGTAGCCCGAAATAAGTGTGGACATCCCTTTAAAAAGGCGTCACGGGTGTCATTTTCTAGATTTACGGGATGCAGATTTCAAATATGGCATCCATTTTGTATTTCAAGATGGCGTTCATTACGTTGCGTATATTAGGATATGTAGATCTGAAAGTGCGATAGATGGACTAAATAGATAAATATTAGGTAAATTATAGGAGTCGTCGCTGGCGCTAGCTACAGTCCCGAGTGTGAGTGAGTTTTTTTTTTTTTTTTATAACGGCACAACATAGTGGCTCCCCTTCGCCTGATGGTAAGCAAAAAGGGGAGCCCAAGTCGCAATGGCAACTGACGAGAAACCAACGGTGCCAAGTCAGTTGACACTGCCATGCTGGCCCGAGAGTGAGTGTGAGGTTTGGAAGACATTCAACAAACAAACTAATATTTTGTTTCTGACTAAGTCCAAATCTTTTTAGTAACATACATTATGCTTACAAACTATGTTAGTATTTTTTTCGGTTGCCGCGACTGTCACACATTTAAACTGATTATATGGCGTATATAATTATTTGAGCCTCCCTGACTGTGTTTCGGTAACAGTAACTGTAAAAGCTACCGAAACGTCAAATAGGCTCAAATAATTAATATAATGCGATATAATCCGGTATAGCGGTTGGATACGGAAAGCTGAGGACCGGGTATGGTGGCGCGAACTGGGGAAGGCCTATGTCCAGCAGTGGACGACTCCGGGCTGATGATGATGATGATGATATAATCCGTTTAAATTGTTTTACTTGACCTATGTTAGGTTAAAAAAAAATTGGTCAGTTCTTTGTTTTACAGACTAAGATAAGTGTGAATGTTCGTTTAAAAAAAAAGCGTCTTGGGTGTCCTTTTCTAGGTTTTCGGGATGCAGATTTCAAAAATAGCATCCTTTGTATATTTAACGGACCATTTTTTTTATAGCAATATAGTCGAAAGAATTTTGGGTCAAGCTGACACGGAGTCGCTTCGCTCGCTCAATAATATAAATAAATAAATATCAGACAACCTCACAAAAATCGATCATCATCCTCATCATCATCCTCCTAGCCTTGGTCCCATTTTTTGATTTGATCCCAAGATGTGGCGTAGGCACTAGTTTTTACGCAAGCGACTGCCATCTGACCTTCCAACCCAGAGGGGAAACTAGGCCTTATTGGGCTTAGGTGGTTTCCTCACGATGTTTTCCTTCACCGAAAAGCGAGTGGTAAATATCAGATGACATTCCGTACATAAGTTCCGAAAAACTCATTGGTACGGGCCGGGTTCGAACCCGCGACCTCCGGATTGAAAGTCGCATGCCCTAACCACTAGGCTACCACCGCTTCGCACTCACAAAAATCGATCTAGTACCAAATTAAACTCAAGAAGGCTTGTGTTATGGGTACTAAACGACGATATACATAAGTAATATAGATAAATATATACTTAAATACATAGAACAACCATGACCCAAGCACAAATATTCGAGTTCAACACAAATATTTGCCCTGGCCGGGATTCGAACCCGGGACCGCCGGCTCAGTAAGCAGGTCTCTACAAACCGAGCCAACCGCGTGGTCAACAATATATTTCCTCGTCCGCAGGGCGCGCGGCACATCTTCTCGGGCGCCGTGGGCAAGAACATCGCCAACCCGTGCGCCATGCTGCTTTGCTCCGCCAACCTGCTCGCGCACGTCAACCTGCACTCCTACTCCAAGATGATCAAGAACGCCATCAACAAGTAAGTCACACAAGAACATCGCCAACCCGTGCGCCATGCTGCTCTGCTCCGCCAACCTGCTCGCGCACGTCAACCTGCACTCCTACTCCAAGATGATCAAGAACGCCATCAACAAGTAAGTCACACAAGAACATCGCCAACCCGTGCGCCATGCTGCTCTGCTCCGCCAACCTGCTCGCGCACGTCAACCTGCACTCCTACTCCAAGATGATCAAGAACGCCATCAACAAGTGAGTTACACAAGAACATCGCCAACCCGTGCGCCATGGTGCTCTGCTCCGCCAACCTGCTCGCGCACGTCAACCTGCACTCCTACTCCAAGATGATCAAGAACGCCATCAACAAGTGAGTTACACAAGAACATCGCCAACCCGTGCGCCATGGTGCTCTGCTCCGCCAACCTGCTCGCGCACGTCAACCTGCACTCCTACTCCAAGATGATCAAGAACGCCATCAACAAGTGAGTTACACAAGAACATCGCCAACCCGTGCGCCATGGTGCTCTGCTCCGCCAACCTGCTCGCGCACGTCAACCTGCACTCCTACTCCAAGATGATCAAGAACGCCATCAACAAGTGAGTTACACAAGAACATCGCCAACCCGTGCGCCATGGTGCTCTGCTCCGCCAACCTGCTCGCGCACGTCAACCTGCACTCCTACTCCAAGATGATCAAGAACGCCATCATCAAGTGAGTTACACAAGAACATCGCCAACCCGTGCGCCATGGTGCTCTGCTCCGCCAACCTGCTCGCGCACGTCAACCTGCACTCCTACTCCAAGATGATCAAGAACGCCATCAACAAGTGAGTTACACAAGAACATCGCCACCCCGTGCGCCATGGTGCTTTGCTCCGCCAACCTGCTCGCGCACGTCAACCTGCACTCCTACTCCAAGATGATCAAGAACGCCATCAACAAGTAAGTTACACAAAAAACTCTGGTTCTTTTCAAGTAGAGTGAATACTGTCTATACTCATCATCCTCCTAGCCTTTGTCCCATATCTTTGTAGAGAGTGAATTCTCAAATCGGGGTCGGCTACCTAAATCCCAAGATGTGGCGTAGGCACTAGTTTTTACGCAAGCGACTGCCATCTGACATTCCAACCCAGAGGGGAAACTAGGCCTTATTGGGCTTAGGTGGTTTCCTCACGATGTTTTCCTTCACCGAAAAGCGAGTGGTAATTATCAAATGACATTCCGTACATAAGTACCGAAAAACTCATTGGTACGGGCCGGGTTCGAACCCGCGACCTCCGGATTGAAAGTCGCATGCCGTAACCACTAGGCTACCACCGCTTCAATACTATGATATGATTTCTAATTCAAGACCAAAAAAACTACCACAAGGTTACCACTACAGTAAAATATTTTTACAATAATAAAATCCTTTTTCTTTTTTAATTAAAGACTAAGATAATTTATTTATTGGTAACTTTAATTCTGTTTTAACAAAATAATTAAGTAGATATATTTATTATTACATAAAGACGAGAGGAGATAATAAAAACTTAAACATTGGATATTTTTGGTACAAAATCTGGGTATTGTACTTGTAATAAATACTTGAGGTATCCAAAACATATGGTGCAATAATTTACAAGCTAAGAAAATAACTCAGATATCATTTAAATTTTGTCAACTTTGACAGTGACGTATCTGCCGTAGTTTTTTGTCTTGAATTAGAAATCCGAGTTTAGGCAAGCATGCTTCATCAACTCATTATTACTTTTATCATTAGTACTGTACCTACAAAAATAAATACATAAATAAATATTAAGGGACAATCATACACAAATCGACCTAGTCCCAAACTAAGCAAAGCTTGTACTATGGGTACTAGACGACGATATACATAATATATAAATACATATACATATGTATATAGATAACATCCATGACCCAAGAACAAATATTTTGCACAAATATTTGCCCCGGTCGGGATTCGAACCCGGTACCGCCGACTCAGTAGGCTACAAACCGAGCCAAACGCGTCGTACAAAACAAACCAAACCAAAGCTAAAGTGTGTGTTATCAGTTCTCTCAAACATGTTTCCTTACCTTATCCCAGGGTGCTGCTGGACGGCAAGGTGAGGACGAAGGACCTGGGCGGCCAGTCCACCACCAAGGACTTCACGTACGCCATCATCCACAGCCTCACGCCGCCGCCGCAGTAACGCAGCCGAGCTGATTCGTCGAACTATACCCGAACCTTTAGAGAATCTTCCAACTTATTAAAAATCTGTATTAAGAGGCCTTATTCCTTTTAAAAAAATTTTTTTTCATATTATGACAAATATATTGATAATTTCAACCAACTTTTTGAAGTGAATAATACTTTTCCCCGAGTTCTAGGTAGTAACATAGTTATTTCACGCTTTCATTGCGTACAGTCCAAAATAAGTTAAAAAAACTAATTTTCCGCGTGAATTTTGTCAATTTCGAGTAGTTTTTGAAACAAAAATTATCAATGAAAAATTCAAACTGTAGGTTTCAAATATATACCAATAAATCCCAACAGCCCTGTTCTAGAAAGTAACATCAATAGTTTGTTAAGAAAGATGTTTGATCATAGAGAAAAATGTCTAAACAATCAGCATTTTAAAAGGAATAAGGCCTCTTAAAAAAAAGGGCCTTGATCCCTTAGAGCCTTATCACACTTGCGATTTGCGAGCGTATTTTGTATGAAGGCGATCGCGCAGCGTGTTCGCCGCGTCGCTTATTTGTATAGAAAATACGCTCGCAAATCGCAAGTGTGATAAGGCCCTTAGCGACCATGTCAGCCCATCTTCAAACTTTGAAATTCATGATGGGCAAAATCTCACATAGCCAACTTTGGGCAACACAAAAGATAATTGTAACTAGGCAGTCAAAGATCCGCAATCAAATCTGCTGAATGAAATATACTTATGTATTTTCATCTGTGGTGTTCGAAGTGTTGTATGAGTATTCTCTCATAGGATCGTAGATCGGAGTTTTCGATGCAAGAATTTAACACTATGCCGACGGTAGGCGTTAAATCATTCTGGCATCGAAAACCCAGGGATACCATTAATTAATTACGTAAGGGAGAGGTTTGTAAAATCTCAAAATTACATACCCTATCTACCGATTCCTAACAGTATAGCTGTATAACAGTATAAACATGCGGGTCGCGAGGGTTGGCCAAAATTGTATTTACGTAATGAATGAATGGCCCCTTGGAGCCTTCGGGTTCGAGTGAAATCGCTAAGGTTCATACGAAACCGCATAAGAGCGAGATAGTTATAAACTCGAAGGTAAAGCTCACAGATTGTACGTTATGATTAAAAATAAATCTTTTTATTATCCAAGTTGGGAAATCATTAATCAAATGATAGTTCGGCGAAATTATATACTTTTTAATCTGAACTAGGTTCAAATAGTACAATTCCCATTCGAATCCTAGACGCGATAATTATAAGGATAATTTATTTATATTTATTTAAATATCATTGAATCTAACAGTTGATTATTGTTATACAAACCAGTATTCTCTAAGTATTGAAATCAGTTACCATGTAAATAATAGGTAAATAAAACGAAATAAATACTTATCTTTGTTTTATTACGGAATGACACTCTTGCTAATTAGACGAATCGATTGACGCAGTTTGTAGACCTGCATACTGAGCCGGCGGTCCTGGGTTCGAATCCCGGCCGGTCTTGTTCGTGCAAATAAGGCAAACATAGACGAAATCCTCCACATATGGTTGGTTTTGGGCAAATAAAGGAAGTACGCGAACTCGCAATGCCTGCCCGTCTAGCACAACTAATAAGCTTCGCGCTTCACTCTCTCACAGTATTGCGAAGAAAGAGATAGGTAGGTTACTCGTGCAAGAAATAGTCGCGTGTCACAGTTGTGCTAGAGGCGCAAGTGTAATGCCACCATAAGAGGAAAGGATGTGTAAGTGCTTAGAAAGACGCCCAGGTTCGAAAGACGATAGAGACGTCGCGTCGACGCTTCGTGGACGTTGCGTCGCCGCTGCGTGGACCTTCCGTAGCGTCGCTTCCGCGCGGGCGTTGGCCGGACGTCGACGCTCAAGAGACGCTAATGCGGTAAGAGACGCAACTTCGAGCAGTTACGTTCTACGTAAAGTGTAATTTAATCAATTTGGACATTCCGGTTAAAACACAGCATATGCGCTATAACAACATTTGGTAAAAAAAAACATACATATATCGAATTGAGGTTCCTATAATTTTTTGAAGTCGGTTGAAAATCATAATATCTGCGTGAAACCGAAAAAATATTTTACGTTCGGTTCGGAAAGTTGTCGCTTCCGGTCACGAATATTCAGGAATTACAAAATAGTATTGTAGTTTTTATTTATTTTACACATCATACATTATTCCTAGAAAAAAAATAGCTCTATGAAAAATACCATGGACCTAGCATTTATTATGTCTTAAATAATAGCTCCATGACAGATACCTACGAAAAAAAATAATGACTTCTTCACTAGCGCCAAAGTAAACAATGGAAATTCAACAATTTGATTTTCCGCCATTTTCTACCGCTTGTCACGGCGCATTTAAACAGGAACCAATAAAGAACCTAAATAGCACATAAAATAATAACAAAATGTCCCTATACATACCCTAGTAGACAGGAAAAATACTAACCAAAATTTTGAATTGAAAATATACAGCCCATATCAAACAAGGCACAAGTAAGTGTAATTTTATCTAAGACCCATTAAAATAAATCTTAACGCCCATTTTGATTTTACTGTTCAATAGTATTCACATAGGTATAACACTAATCCCCGAGTCGATTTCCTCATTGCTGAGGGTCGTGATTCCCCTATTGCTGGGTTATGTATCATGTGTCTGACTGTGTGTCGCCAGTTAGATTAGTTCTTGGCATTGGCGTATCTAAGATTATTTTTCAGACGGGGCCTGGGTGGGGGCCTGGCCATTGCCTATGAGATGAAGCCATGAATTTCTATCGGTACCCCAACATCCTGGGGTGGGCACTAGACCATATTGGGGTGGGCACGGTCCACCCGGCCACCCCGCTAAATACGCCTATGGTTCTTGGCTTCATGGAGTGCGTTATGTAGCTTGGTGTCCTATGATGAGCGGATGCCGGATTGGGCAGGCCATCTCAGCGGTGCTCAGCTCTTTGGACGCTACCCATCGACCATGCTGTGCGTTAAGCGTTCCAAATTGTCTCCTAAAACCGTCTAAAAACATGGTGGAGAGACGAGTTATTATGTAGAGTTCACGAATAATGGACTCTTTGGTGCAAAACGCTGACACGAGCTCTGTGACATTTTCCTCCAGTACTACATTTCGAAGGCGACACGATTTCTGTCCGCTTTTTCCGTGTCCATTTCGATCCTCATACGTAAACCGATGTTACGGCCGCTGAAGAAAAACGGAACTAAGACGGGTTCACCAAGAGCCACGTGTCACGCTAATAGCTGACGCACCAGCGCGCACACTAAGGTTGGCGACTCCACCTTCCCCTTTTGTTCGGGCTAAATTGGCGCGAGTTCGTAGCCAAGCACGCGTTTATCAGTCGCTCTGCCACGTCCCCCACCATCAATTGCGGCGCAAAAAACCATTATAATAATTCTTAGGCGGCTATTGGGGAGATAGAACTTCTATGTTTAATTCTGACACACAATATTAGAGGGTTTCAGATCATAGTTCCATTAAATAATTAATAAAAAAATTATAAAATATCTTACATTAATTTTTACCTGCCGTCATCTGACTTTATTTACATGTTCCCGCTAAACTATAAGTTGTTTTCATGATTGAATACATCTTTGTGTTTCAGCATAAAGCATGGCCAAACCCATAGACCTAACCGGGTCCAGATATGACCTAAATACGTACGTGGGCCGCGCGAAGCATTTCTTTATGCTGACCAACCCCCTCAACATACTCGCCACATCAGCGCAGCTCGATGAGGCCCATCATATCATTTCCACATATAAGTAAGTATGAATACTAACCTAAATGAGTTTTATTAGATTTTTAATGACCTGAAAATATACAAAGTCGAACAAAACTCCTGTACGATAATAAAATAAATAAAAACAACATCTTAATTAAAAAAAACTGTTTTAAGAAGAAAATAATTTATTTTCGACCTCAAGTCACAGTAGAATCATTGATTCTAAAGCTTTTTTATTGTTATACGGTCGTCTTGTTACTAGTATTGAGTACCAGCAGTGAACAAATAGTAATTACTGCCACCTGGTACAAAATGAGAGGCTTTAAAACACTGGAGCGGTTTGGGTTTCATTTGTTCCATCACACGCGTGTTTCATTATATTGATTTTAATGTGCCATGAAAATTTTGTTTACAGGCAATATAAAGCTAATAATTTTATAACTTGATTTTTTTTCTTAGCTAATATTTTCCAGTATGATCTAAGCTTTATAACGACTTATGTTACGTTTTATGATAACATAACGTAAATCTTTTTATGTTACTTCTATGTCACATTGGTAAATTCCCGCGGCCTTACCCATATAAGTAAGTATGAATATATTTAGTTACGTTTACGTTTAGTTTTGTTTACGCTCTCCTAGGGTCAGGTAGCTCCCGGAATCATAGCGCTGGTTTGCTACGCGACTAGCTCCCTCGATATCGGTGTGAAATGCGGTGGGACATTTTTGAGGCGCGAGGTGTGGGGGACATTTTGAAATGGGGCTCGCGGCGTGTGACTTTTGTGGCGCATACACTGAGTAAAGACTGAATGAGGGTGTGGGACATTTTGAAGCGTGACTCGCGGCGCGAGGCGTTGTGTGAGGCGCATACAATGAGTCAAATGAGTGTGTGAATGAGTGAGTACCTCGCAAGGTAATTATATGAAGTAGGACAGTTTTACACGATGAAGTGTTGCGACAAAATAATGAAATGAGTAGGACAAATGAGGTGCCTCACGAGGGAGTAACCCAACACTACCCGGAAGCGCCCTGTCATAAAGATGTGCCGTTCTCGAGAACATTTCTCATACAAACCTGGAAACGTTGCCGAGAACGGCACGTCCCCTGTCGTGACACCCTTCGTTCCCCGGTTAAGGTTGTTAGGTTGTCAGTGGGACCACATAGGCTACAAAGATGACCGATGATCTGTTTAGGAGCGGTGGAAGCCGTTGGATGAGGGCAATGCACCGACCGATCGTTGTGGACAGATTTAAGCATGGCTTCAATAGGCAGGGGCGCCGAACTACGGGCATACCACTACTTCGGCGGTGAGCGGCGGCCAAACGAGTGAGCGTGACACCCCGTTCGGGCCTCTCGCTCCCAGCTATAGCCGCCACTCACTGCTGCTGCTTACCGCGAAGTCGTGGCCGGAGCGTTAGGGGTCGAATTTTCGGGGATCCACTGTGTAGTTCCAAATTTAAATGTTTTTTTTTGCCTCGACTATTGGTGCCTGTAAACGCTGGTTACTTAATCCGATATAACTATCTGGATTTGTACGCGATCATAAATCTCATCTAAATCTTAATTTTCCACAGCAAAACAAAGAAAATGCCGCCCGGAATGGACGAAGACAAGCTATGGTCGATGAAATACCTGTACGACAGCGCGTACCACCCCGACACCGGCGAGAAGATGTTCGTGCTGGGCCGCATGGCTGCGCAGGCGCCTATGAACACGATCATCACTGGCTGTGAGTACTCTACCACCTGATATATTAGCTAGGTAGGTACAATCCCACAAATATCACAAGAGCACTCGCAGCGCCCGTGGTACAGTTAGAAGCAGAAGTTGCCCCGTCGCTAGATGCTTCAAGACTATATGCACACGGACGGACGGACACACAAGACAGACAGAACTGATTCGAAACGTGTCGAGCGATATTCGACCTCTACGATGTGAGTAAACCCGTTTCATATGTGTTTTAGAATAAGGGTTGTACAGATCATTGTGACGAGTGTATTATTTTGCTTAGCTACTTCTGCTCCTGACATGTTCGTCCGATTCAAATAATTCTGAGTCTCCGAAATCGCGCTATTGAGCTTGAACACTGATGCGTGAGGTCGCCATAACGTTATCATTATGTATATCTTAATGTTCTGTTATCGTGTTACTATTTTTCTACCGTGTATTGGTATACCCCGCCGCCGCCGCTGCATAGTAATGTAGGCCTTTACCTATAGTTACTATCCGAACTTGTTATAGTAATTTAACAATATGTAAATGCATAGATGGGAGTATAAAACTCTATAATATCATTGTAAATGCCATCCTTCCTTTCCAGGCATGATCACATTCTACAAGACAAATGCGGCGACATTTTTTTGGCAGTGGATCAATCAAACCTTTAACGCATTGGTGAACTACACGAACCGCTCGGGAACGGCGCCTATTTCCAACAAGTAAATGCATTACCATTCTTTCTGCATCTCATTCGCTAACTATCTATATATTTATGTATTTTAATTAATATTTTAAGAGTACCCAAGAGGTGCTAAGGGGATACATGTGACTAAGGGTGAAGCCAGGCAAGCGTAATTTCGGTCGCGCGATACATCGTGTCACGTGACCACGTCACACTAAGTACGGCGCGACCGAAATTACGCGACTCAAATTAGGCTCGTCTGGCTTTACCCTAAGCACGCCGAAGTATGGGTTTCCGCAGCGAAGTGCCCCTCTACACTATCATATTCGCCCAACCGCGGCCGACTTCGCGAGTAGTGTAGTGCTAGAGTTAAAAAGGTGAAGCGACGCACCACCGCGTAAGCCTGTCCGAACGCACCGTCAGCTTATACGTTGAGCAGCGGTATTTGCTCACTCTTTAAGAGGCCTTATTCCTTTTTAGGGTTCCGTATAGTCAACTAGGAACTCCGTCCGTCTGTCCGTCTGTCAGTCTGTCCGTCCGTCCGTCCGCGGCTTAGCTCCGTGACCATTAGTACTAGAAAGCTGAAATTTGGTATGAGTATTATATATAATGCCGACAGAAAGGTAAAATAAAAATTAAAAAAAAAAGCACCTGAAGTGGGGGTGAATTCTTTTTTTCTTTTCAACACTGGTGTGTGGGGTGTCGTTGAATAGGTCTTGGAAAAATAATAGGGGTCACTTAACATTATTTTTTGATAAAGTCAGCAGTTTTGTAAATATTTGCTCCGAAAACAAAAAAAATAGTGTCCCCCCCCCCCCCCTCTAACTTTTCAACCACGGGTCAAAAAAAATCGGAAAAATTCATGTAAATGAGGCCTTATAAGTACTTTCAATGAAAACTATATTGAACAAAATCGGTCGAGCCGTTTTTGAGTTATCGCCAAATTTCATATTTTTTCTTTAAAAGGACGTAAGTTGACTTCCAGAAGGTATTAAGTGATTACAGTTTCTAGGCCGTTTACGACCTTTTTATAGAGCTTAAAATCTTTCTTAACTTAAACCTCGGGCTTAAAACAGCAGTTTATTGTGATGGATGAAAAAACTACGGAACCCTACACTGAGCGTGGCCCGACATGCTCTTGGCCGGTTTTTTTTCATATTATGACAAATATAATTATTAATAATACTATATTCCCTGAGTTCTAGATAGTTACATAGCTATTTCATGCTTTCATTGCGTGCCGTCGAAAATAAGTTGAACAAATCAGTTTTCAACGTGATTTTTTTAATTTTCGAGTAGTTTAAAAATTATCAATGATAAATTCAAGCTGTAGGTTTCAAATATATTCCAATTAATAGCAATAGCCCTGTTCTAAGTAGTATAACATTGATCATTGTAAAAAACATGTTTGATCATAGAGAAAAATTACTAAAACAATCAGCATTTTTGAACGGATAAGGAGCCTTGTTCACATGTTTACATTTTTTGAAAAATGCTCACGCACTATCGCGAAGTCCGAAGAGGCCCTGTGTTATTCATTATCTGTATGCTATTACTCACCTTTTGACCGCCACAGTCGGCTGTGGCCGTCAACAAAAAATCGTGCCCCTGACGCCACGTCGGCCACAGCCGTCCAAATTTCAATGATCAAAAACTTTGTAATTCTAACCACTACAAGTATTTTTCAATCCCTGTTGATTTTGGGGCACATCTTTTTTTTTTACTCTGGCGTCAGTGGCACGGTAAATTGCTAGACCGCTTGGCGGTCAATAGGTTAAGGCAATATTGTGTCACCACGACCGCAGGAAACACATTATTCGCCTTTCAGAATATCTCGACGCCCACAAGATAACATTCATTCCGTGATTTGTTCCAGGCAACTGTTGATGTCGTACTGCGCTGCGTGCGGCGGAGCCTTGGGCACCGCGTTCGCCCTCAATGCCAAAGCCAAGGTATGGAATATAATTAGCAATTTTAGGCTGCCTGTTCGCTAGAGCTGCACCGCTAGCATAACTGTCATACGCGGCTATTTCTCGGGTGAGATAATTACCCGTCTCTTTCTATGCAGTAATGTGAGAGAGTGACGGGTAGCGCGTCAAAAGTTGCAAAGCGTTGTGCTAGACGGGCTGAGCTGTATAAAATGGACTAATCATCCTCACATTTAAATGCTTTTGGGCCTTCTTTGGGACTCAAGTGGAGCGGAGAAAATTATCGAATCAGGCTGCGTCTTTATGTAGATAAATGAAATGCATTTAAATCTGAGGAATGTGATTGGTTATATTATTATAGTGAAGTATTATTGTGAGGAGATAGTCTACATAATAAGAATGGGCTTATAACTGCTGCAATTACCTACAAAGTTTTTGGTAAATAAGTATAACCGCCGGAAACGCAATTTTAATGATTAAAATTACGATTATCGTAACCTTAACTTTAAAATTACGATAATCGTAATTTTAACGATTAAAATTACGATTATCGTAATTTTAAAGAGTGGCCCAGGGGATATCACCATGGCAACGAGCAAGAGAAAAAAGTTGATTGACCCAGTAAAGTAACACAGAGTTATGAACACGACACAGTACGCGTTAGGTATCTCCTTTAAAATACGAATATTTACTTATTTATTTATTTTTCGGTAGAAAATGAAGAACCCCATATTCGCCGCTCTGGTGCCGTTCGCGGCCGTCTGCGGTGCCAATTTTGTCAACATCCCCATGATGAGGAGTAGGTACGTGCCAGAGTGTGTGGAGATAGCCAAGTGTGCTTAAATAGTCTAACCACGCTAACTTTTCAAGCAAATGAACTGTCAAACCATACAAAGTGAGTCAGTTTGATTGGTTTGACAGTTCATTTGCTTGGAAGATTTAGCGTGGTTTGACTATAGCCAATAAAATAACGAACAATACCCGAGAACAAAACTCGTTCTACTAGTAAAACTGTTTAAGTATAAAGTAAATGTAAATTATATCAATAAAAGCATTATAATTATTATAAACGATTTAAAGTCATGAAAAAAATAACCGACATGTTTCGAACTCGTATGGACCTCTTCAACAGGGACAGCTAACCGTACGCCCCGCGGTCAGCAAATCGGTAACCTATCTCAAACACTAAAAACCATTGACCTAATTTCATTTGTCCGAAAACTATTCGAATTATTATCGTTTGTCCGATGACAGGATTCGTACATTTTTCTTTTCAACATTTCACATTTAGTAGAAGTATCGTTTGTCCGAAAAACTTTTCCCGTCACATTCACTTGCCCTATGAGTTGTTACGTATTTTTTTTCGTAGCCCATTTTTCATTTACTGAATGATACTTTTGGCACTGCATACATTTAAACAAATTTTCAGTCAGCCGGCAAAGCTCCAAAACCGACCTGGCTGGGTTAGGTTAGGTTAGAACTGTAACCACCACAGCGCGCGAGCGAGCGAAGCTAGCGTGCCGCGGCAGCAGCCGGCAAAGCTCCAAAACTGACCTGGCTGGGTTAGATTAGGTTAGAACTACGACCACAACAGCGCGCGAGCCGAGCGAGCGAAGCTAGCGTGCCGCGGCAGCAGCCGGCAAAGCTCCAAAACTGACCTGGCTGGGTTAGATTAGGTTAGAACTACGACCACAACAGCGCGCGAGCCGAGCGAGCGAAGCTAGCGTGCCGCGGCAGCAGCCGGCAAAGCTCCAAAACTGACCTGGCTGGGTTAGATTAGGTTAGAACTACGACCACAACAGCGCGCGAGCCGAGCGAGCGAAGCTAGCGTGCCGCGGCAGCAGCCGGCAAAGCTCCAAAACTGACCTGGCTGGGTTAGATTAGGTTAGAACTAGGGATGTTACGAATATTCGCATTCGCATATGCGAATGATTCGTATCATTTTAAACATTCGCATCAACATTCGCATTCGCATCAAAGGATGCGAATGTTTTGCGAATGCGAATGTATGCAAGTCGTGAGTCACGATTCGAAGTTCGAAATCGCCTTATGGGTGAAAAGGCGGCGAAACTACTATTTTTGAAATATAATTTGCCTCTTTTAAAATTCGATTACTAATTTTATGTACCTACTTGAAATTTGTAATTTTGTAATTACTGTTCGGGTTCTCGATTTTACTTTTAATTGCAAGATTGAAAAGAAAAAAATTAAAATGATGACTTAAACTGAGTGTTTTAATGAATTTCCTTAAACATTCGCATTCGCACATTCGCATCCGAAATATTCGCATTCGCGAATGTGAACAAATTGACATTCGTGACATCCCTAGTTAGAACTACGACCACAACAGCGCGCGAGCCGAGCGAGCGAAGCTAGCGTGCCGCGGCAGCAGCCGGCAAAGCTCCAAAACCGACCTGGCTGGGTTAGATTAGGTTAGAACTACGACCACAACAGCGCGCGAGCCGAGCGAGCGAAGCTAGCGTGCCGCGGCAGCAGCCGGCAAAGCTCCAAAACCGACCTGGCTGGGTTAGATTAGGTTAGAACTACGACCACAACAGCGCGCGAGCCGAGCGAGCGAAGCTAGCGTGCCGCGGCAGCAGCCGGCAAAGCTCCAAAACCGACCTGGCTGGGTTAGGTTAGGTTAGAACTGTGACCACAACAGAACCACCAGTCCACTTGAGAACAATCGAGTAGTTAATAAACCGAATCGTTACATCGGACCACAGATCATATAAATCGGACGAATGAAACCAAAGACATACAAAAAAAGTCGAATAATTAATAAACCGAAACGTTACATCGGAAAACTGATATTACGGACAAATGAGATTTAGGGAAACGTGTCATTAGTCGAGTGAATAAAACACCTAAACAATTAATGCCCAATCGTAAAATATCGAATTGAATTTTCGGACAAATGAAAAAAAGTTTAAATGATATTTGTCGAATCGAAATTCGGATTAACGTTTTTAGTGTTTCAGATAGGTAACCCAGCAAATCACTCAGTCGGGAAAGTCTGGCCGTTCCTGGCAGTTTAAACCGTTTCATATACCAATTATTAGAGATGTTTCACGAATGTTTTAATAAAATTAAACCCACAATTTGATTTCAGTGAGCTAATGGGAGGCACGGCTGTGTTTACCGCGACCGGGGACCCTGTGGGCAACTCTAAGCGCGCCGCGCAGTTGGGCATATTCCTCGTCTGCATATCTAGAGTGGTCATGGCTATTCCGGGCATGAGTGAGTATATGACAAATAACAGGTCCGTAGGTATAAGCTGGTAGACGGCACGCCAGTGACCCCCATGCTGTGGTTAACTCACAGACCACCCCCACTAGACGGAGCATGTAAGGCGACCCGCGCGCACCAACGATATGGTACGGCAGAACATTAAAGTATCAACACGGCGGCCACCGTTTAGTTGCGTCCATGTTTATGAGGTCTCTCTACACCACTTAACACTACAATTTACCATGTTATTTATTTAATTTCTTTTTTCGTTGACGTACGCATGGATCATAAACAAGGACGCAACTAAACGGTGATCGCCGTGTTCATACTTTAATCTTCTGCCGTACCATATCGTTGGTGCGCGCGGGTCGCCTTACATGCTCCGTCTAGTGGGGGTTGTCTGTGGGTTAACTCTAACAGCATACAGCAGATGCTTATAATGTGGTAAGAGGCACGCCATTGACCGAGGACGGGGACCCCGTGTTATATTACCTATGTTATTACTTGTTTACCATACACATACTTGTATTTATCCAACCCTGACTTTTAGAACACTCTAAGCGTTGGTATTAAAGGACTAGCCTTTGGTTTGATGTTCTTTAATAAACAGGATTGTCACTTGAAAAATATAGTCATCATCCCAATTCACGATTATATTATTTGGCCTATCGTTGTTTTCACTTCCAAATCTCATCGTGATGATACAAGCATGCCAAAGGGTTTACTGCTTCAACATTTCCTATAGCCGCTAGTAAACATACATTCATCGTTAGTATCTTTTGTTTTCCTCTAAGGCCTATACACTACACTATCATATTATTCGGCCTAACAATGTTCCCAGCACTAAATGCCCTCGCGACAAGCTACAAGGCAAAGGCTTTATTGTGTACTTTCTATCCCCGGGATGTTTTTAGTTTTCGTCATAGTGTTATATCACTACGCAGTCATGTTATTCTACCTTTCGTTGTCCCCAGCACTAACTCCGATCGCAACGAACTACGCGCGGGCTAGAGGCCTGTTCTGCCGCTACCCGCGCGGTTTGCTGCCGTTCCAGATGGGGCTAGTAGGCATATGCGTGACGTTCGCCACTCCGCTGTGCTGCGCATTGTTCAAGCAGCGCGCCTCGCTATCCGTCGGCAGCCTGGAGCCTGAACTACAGGTGCGTGAACCCAAATAATATGCCACTCACCGCCTATCACGTGCATGTTCACTAACAGTTGCGGTATAGAACTGTAATGTGGGGTAGGTCTGGTCAATGATTTCTTCAGAAAAAAAAGCTACCGCACTTAAGAATATATAGTAAAATATTGTTGTTTTTTTTTTTCAGAAAATCATGAAGACTAAATACCCGAAAGACACGGAAGTTTACTTCAACAAAGGTCTTTAAACACATTCCAAACGACAGAGGTGTACCTCTACCTCTGCTAGAGTAAGAGCTATACAAGATAAATTAATTAAGTAGTGTTTCTAATATCCCACAGAAACCCTACCTATAAGACTACCTGTCCACAGCAGCGGAGCAGAGATGTGTCAAATAAAGCAATCACATTTCTCAGATGTAAATGCTCTTCTTTTGGGCTTTACAGAAACGCGGCCTGATTGGTTCATTTTCTCCGCTCCGGTTCAGTGGACAGGCAGCTTTAAAGCCTCAAGTGACTTAAGCAAATGATTTTTTAATTATTTATTAATTTATTATAACGGTACTTTTTCGCGGTCTATTGTTGTTTTTGTACATATTTCATTTTCAATATTTTACATTTTTTTTATTTATTGTACATAAATACTTGTTCCGTGTAAATTGTTGGCAATAATTGAATGAACAATATGTTGGAACTTTTATTTCCGCTTACCTCGTAAAGATATCGATCCATTTTTGTTGGTTCAGAAATCTTTAGTGTGTACAGGCGGTCAAAGAATTTATAAAGAGCTCAATTCTCAATATATTTCAATAGAACAAGATCTTGTATACACAAAAACCGCTATGGTCCAGCAATGAAGTAAATAGTTCTCGAGGTGATTAAGAAAATAATTCTAGACTATAATCACGATATTGGATATGTCTATGCATACAGAGTTTAGAGTCTGTTGAGAGTAGGGTTACCATTTAGGAATTTGAAAAGTCCTGGCAAAAAGCCGGACGAATCGAAAAAAGTCCGGACTTTTTAGTCACCAAAATAGGTAGGCATGGTAGTAGGTAGACGCTCGCATTGCGAGATTTGCGAGGGGGTAGGTGCGGGGTGCGGGCGGGGTTTGCTCGACTCGCAAGTTTTATTACTCATTATTCCAACTTATTTGAAAAAAGCCGGACAAATTAAAGGGCCGGACAAAGTCCGGACAAGAGTCGAAAAGTCCGGACATGTCCGGACAAATCCGGACGTATGGTAACCCTAGTTGAGAGAGGCGAATCAACTGCTTGACCGACACAAATCTGTCCACAACTTTTAAACTTTGTTGTAAAATTTCACCTTTAAGTAATGGATTTTGTACTATTCAGTTTATGGTATAGGTTAAAACACTCAAGGCCCAACTGTTAAACCTAATAAACAGAAACTATGTGTATTAGAAGCCCAATTTCTTGGTAACCACAGAGACATTTTGAGTAACGCCACATACTCAAAACTGTCGGTTATAAAGTTGATTCGCCCAGCTACCACAGGTAGTGAAAGTTAGGCTAAACGCTTGCTTCTTGAAACAGAGAACGCACATCGCGTCATAACATGTATAGAAGTACGCGTGGGAATCCAAATGTTAGAAATATAAAATATGCTCCAAGAGCGACCGACCTAGGTTTGAATTATTATTTCTTGGCATTTAAACATTACCATATTGCGTATACAAATAAATACTGAGGACTTCAATTTGGAGTTTTATTTTAGAGGCCTTCCCTCGGCTGTCCCGATTAGTGCCGACCAACTTATATTTATAGCCTCATATTCAAGAATTCTTGATTTTATTCAGGGATATTATACGACTTAAGGGCGAATCAACTTTTTGATCTTTTTAACCCTTTGTATACTTAGGAACTGATCAGTGCGGGACATTTGAACTTTCCGTCAAAATATCAGTGGCCTAGTTTCAATCAGATTAGCAAATTTTTGACGTAGCATACAAGGGGTTAAACTTCTTTGTAAAATGTAACGTTTAAATAGTGGCTTCTTTATGTTTATTTATGGTGTACGTTAAAATGTTCAATGTCCCAACTATTATACGTAAAAAAAAATATGTCTGTATTCGAAGCCCGATTTCTTGGTAACTCCACAGACATTTTGAGTAACGCCGGAGACAGTAAAGTGTCGGTCAAAAAAAAAATTGGCTTAAATCGTCATTCTGCAGCGTATTTTTGTATTTTTTTCTTTTATCATAATCAAAGTCGAAATAGATTTAGTTAGAAATAAAAAGCATTTTCATAATACTTATTATATATTAAAGTATAATTACTAAGGCAATGATAATTCTATGAATACAGGACTTTTACCATAGCTGCTGGCAACTCTTAGGGCGATTGTGCACTACAATGAATTTTACTGTCCGGCAGTCCGATTTTTTACGGTCCGATATGGCATGAAAAAAACGGTAAGGGCTATTGTGCACTTCAATGAATTTTACTGTCCGGCAGTCCGAGTTTTCATGGTCGATATGGCATGAAATAAAACGGTTTTAGCTTGTGCACTTGACCGTCTTTTTTTTTGCTATACCGCTTAAGCACATGGATCAAGAGGTAAAGATACAAAATTCAGGCTGTGTGTAATGAAATGCCTGCAGTAACGTTAAGGTAAGTTTATACAGTATTTATACAATGAGTGAGCGAGTGAGTTGATAAGTGAGTATAGGCACAGGGCGGACACTGCCTACTAAAAACTGAACTTGAATGTCAGTGTCAATGTGTGTGTAACACGCACAGGGCTGCCTCAGACGCATTGCAACAACTAGTTGGTGTTTTGGTGTTTTAGTTGCACATAAATATGACATACCTAATAAGATAGAAAATTATCACAACCACACGACAACGGTGGTGATGGTGATAGTGGTGATGATGATGCTGGTGATAGTGCTGGTGGTGAAGATGGTGGTGGTGGTAATGAAGGTCGTGGTGATGATGGTGGTGGTGGTGATGATGATGGTGGTGATGAATGTCGTGGTGATGATGGTGGTGGTGGTGATGGTGGTGGTGATGATGAGGGTGGTGGTAGTGGTGGTGGTGGTGAGGGTGGTGGTAGTGGTGGTGGTGGTGAGGGTGGTGGTGGTGGTGATGGTGGTGATGGTGATGATGGTGGTAGTGGTGACGGTGGTGGTGGAAAAAAACGGTCCGGAATGGGGAAAAGTAAAATGTCGGATGGTAAAATTACGTGTAGTGCACAAACTACTCTATACATTTAATGGCGTGCCATATCGGACCGTAAAAAATCGGGCTGACGGACAGTAAAATTCATTGTAGTGCACAATCGCCCTTACCTAATAACATTCCCTCACAATACAACCACACTTATCAATAACATCTATATACAATTTGATAGAAAGACCATGATGTTTTAAAATATAAATATGTTGCCAAAAACCATAAATATTGTAATAGTAATGGACAAAGTTAACGGACATTCACGGGGTACTTCATGACATGGTTTTCTAAAGAACTAATTGCCTGAAAAGCAGTAATAAAGTAAAATAAATAATTAATAAATATCGGACAACCTCACACATATCGATCTAGTCCCAAATTAAGCTCAAGAAGGCTTGTGTTACGGGTACTAGATGACGATATATATGTATATACTTAAATACATAGAACAACCATGACCCAAGCACAAATATTCGAGTTCATCACACAAATATGTGCCCTGGCTGGGATTCAAACCCGGGACCGCCGGCTCAGTAGGCAGGTGTCTACAAACCGGGCCAAACGCGTCGTCTATTAATAGTACATTATTGTCGAAGCGAGAGAAGTAGGAAATTGCTGGTTGAGTATTAATCTTAAGCGAACGACGTTGCGAGTTCGTTTAATTTAAGGCGACGGGTCATGCGAAACTTCCGTTTTTTTTCTTATACCTTCATAATCTGGTATTTTTTTAGAAATACCTGAAGTCTAGGAGCTAGCAAAACACCTTTAATATTTATTAAATCACTATATACAATTTGTTCACTGTAGTTTACCCTACAAAACTTGTTTACGTCAAAAGCGACCACAATAGTTTTGGGCAAGTTTTTAGAGACAACGAATTTAATATATACTACAGGTGTTATCCTGCTCCTCAAATATTGCAATTGCTGAAAAATTATCTGGTTTAGAAGATATAATAAAAATTCGTAAGTGGCGCTAGTTTCGCATTACCCGTCGCCTTAATACGAAGGCAGCCCCTTAAGCGATGTACGGCAGAATCTGTTTTCGGCAGAATCTTGTTGGACATATTCGGCTTTGGATTTGGGCTGTTTTACGGCAGAAATACAGTTGTTATTCATTCGTTTATGGCGGCACGCAACTTGTGAGTATCAGTTATATTTTTTGGTTTATTTTATAAGTAATTCAATCATGACTTCCGTGTTAAATGCGACTTATGCGAAAAAAAAAGAGATGACTAAACAAATTATGGAACAAGACCAGAAGTACAATTCCACAAAATATGAAATAATGTCTATGTCAAATCTGAATTCTTGCATTGCCGCCTTTTTTTTTATAAACTAAAAAGTCGCGAAAAGTTGTACTATTAATCTTCCGTTTTGGCTGTTTAGGACCTATGCCTTTTTTTATTTTTTTGTTTTTAAAGTTTGTACCTCTTTAAATAAGGGAATTTCGTACAATATTTTTGTCGAGCAAACAGAGCTGACAAGGTTTTTTTTTTTAATTTAGCCTGACCATAAACTATGCACTTCACTTCATCTTTAAAAATACCTATTCGTCAGTATAACTTATCAACGCATTTAAATAATCTGACAGGATCAAGAATAAGCTCTTCCTTGCGTTATTTTCTCTTTCTTTTTCTTGTGTCTCGAGGACTATTTTAAACTCATGTATATGGACTAAAATTAACCATTATCAGTTCACTTCATGGCAATGATGATTAACCCCTTTATAAATACCTATTCGTCAGTATAACTTATAAACGCATTAATATTTCCCCTGCGTCTCTAACAACAGCTTATGCTGTGGAAACATGGCGGTGGTCATGGTATTGACGTTGACGGAGCTGACGGGACCAAGCCGGGTTCTTCCTTGCATCTTTTCCTATTCCCCTTACTATTTTAAGATGGATTTTGTTTCAAACTCCTCTTTACAGACTAAAATTAACCATGCAATCAGTTCACTTCATGGCAATGGCCTTTATAAATACCTATTTGTCAGTATAACTTATCAACGCATTTAAATAATCTGACAGGATCAAGAATAAGCTCTTCCTTGCGTTATTTTCTCTTTCTTTTTCTTGTGTCTCGAGGACTATTTTAAACTCATGTATATGGACTAAAATTAACCATTATCAGTTCACTTCATGGCAATGATGATTAACCCCTTTATAAATACCTATTCGTCAGTATAACTTATAAACGCATTAATATTTCCCCTGCGTCTCTAACAACAGCTTATGCTGCGGCAACATGGCGGTGGCCACGGTATTGACGTTGACGGAGCTGACCGGACCAAGCCGGGTTCTTCCTTGCATCTTTTCCTATTCCCCTTACTATTTTAAGATGGATTTTGTTTCAAACTCCTCTTTACAGACTAAAATTAACCATGCAATCAGTTCACTTCATGGCAATTTTTTTTATTTTTTTTCAAAATTAGGGCAATGACCTTTATAAATACCTATTCGTCAGTATAAGTTATGAACGCGTTCAGATAATCCCCCTGCGTGTCCAACAGCAGCTTGTGCTGCGGCAACATGGCGGCGGGCATGGTGCTGACGGGCGGCAGCGCCTCGTCCTTGCGTCGCTTCCTGTTCTTCTCCCACGGCTTGTGTTTTGAGGGCTGTTTTAAACTCATGTATGTGGACTAATATTAACCATATCAGTTCACTTCACGGCAATGACCTTTATAAATACCTATTCGTCAGTATAACTTATGAACGCGTTCAGATAATCCCCCTGCGTCTCCAACAGCAGCTTATGCTGCGGCAACATGGCGGTGGCCACGGTATTGACGTTGACGGAGCTGACCGGACCAAGCTGGGTTCTTCCTTGCATCTTTTCCTATTCCCCTTAGTATTTTGCGATGGATTGATGGACTAAAATTAACCATACAATCGGTTCACTTCATGGCAATGATGATTAACCCCTATATAAATACCTATTCGTCAGTATAACTTATAAACGCGTTCAGATAATCCCCCTGCGTCTCCAACAGCAGCTTATGCTGCGGCAACATGGCGGTGGCCATGGTATTGACGTTGACGGAGCTGACGGGACCAAGCATGGGTTCTTCCTTGCGCCGTGTCTTACTCCTCTTAGTATTTTGCGATGGATTGATGGACTAAAATTAACCATATCAGTTCACTTCATGGCAATGACCTTTATAAATACCTATTCGTCAGTATAACTTATGAACGCGTTCAGATAATCCCCCTGCGTCTCCAACAACAGCTTATGCTGCGGCAACATGGCGGTGGCCATGGTATTGACGCTGACGGAGCTGACGGGACCAAGCATGGGTTCTTCCTTGCGTCGCTTCCGGTTCTTCTTCTCCCAGGGCTTGTAGGGGATCTTGAGATGCACGGTCTGGATGTGCAGCTTTATAAATACCTATTCGTCAGTATAACTTATAAACGCGTTGAGATAATCCCCCTGCGTCTCCAACAGCAGCTTATGCTGCGGCAACATGGCGGTGGCCACGGTATTGACGTTGACGGAGCTGACGGGACCAAGCATGGGTTCTTCCTTGCGTCGCTTCCGGTTCTTCTTCTCCCAGGGCTTGTAGGGGATCTTGAGGTGGACGGTCTGGATGTGAAGCTTGACGGCGGTGGACTGCGTGAAGCGGCGGTTGCAGTGCTGGCACTGGTAGCGCTTCTCGCCCGTGTGCACCTGGAAGTTAGGTTTATTAGTTTTAGATTAAATAAGTTTCTGTCAAAAATGACATTTTAGTGACAAGCTTTTATAGCCGACTGTACTTTTCTTTGGATATCCATCAAATGCTCACTGAGACGATTCTAAAGAGCCCAAGCTCGGTAGGATTGCTTTTTCTATTATAGAGTTCCTATGGCCACCTTCCGGCTCCATCATCAGATCAGCCCCATGGTACCATATTATTGTATTGTCATCAAAGTTAAGTAAGTATGCAACATTTCAGCTCAATCGGGTGACGATATCTGCTTCAAAATTGAGTTGCAAGATTTCACCCGAACAAACATACTTTAAACATACCATGCAAGTTAAATAAAAGCTTTAAAAATCTATATGAATCGAAGGTAGTCTAAGTAAAAAATCTATAAGCCAAAATAACGTAAGGTCACCTGAGGTTATGGGCTTGGTAAAAAAAATCGAATTTCATTAATTATATTTTTATTCGATAGACCTTGCTGTGAGGATCTACAAACTGCAGGTTATTAACACTTTTGCAACCAGACAAAAAAGTAAGACATATCCCAGAAACCGCCGACTTTTATAGCATCAACCCGGCTACCGGGTTGGCCGGCATCTGAACAAAGTTTACGAGCGCTCGGCCTCCGGGTTGTTGGTGTCGAAAGTGTTAATTTATCTTTACCATTTTTTCCCAAAATGTTTTTTTTTTTATTGACAATTTGACTGTTCGTAATAGTGTTGGCTGAAGGGACCATTGCTTGCTAAAAAAAACTTATCTATGGTTGACATTTGTCAATGTCAAATTTCAACGGTTTGACACTGACATTTGTCAGAATTTGAATGGTTTGACCTAAGGGTCTGGGAGTTCTTAAAATGTTGCGCGTCTATGATATCAGCGGAAGACGCAATAGCTTCTGTAGTCGCAATGGGCTCGGGTACCTTATAAATAATTTTAATTTATTACGATACTATAACGATGAACTACGATTTACTGGAAATGAGAACTGCGATCGAAAAAAACCGCTCGGCTCAATTATGACGTGCCATTGACCATTGAAGGGAACTCCATTTTTCGGCACAAAGTCGGAGTAACAATACCGTGTAAATAGCCGATTTCCGGCACCTTACCAATTAGGCTACCGAACCTAAATGGTCAAACATCGAATTTTTTATCCGACTAGTTCTAAAGCCTGACCAGAAATATATGAGGATTGTCAAGAGGGCGCTTTTTATAAGATTTATATGGCAACAATTATGCAACCAATCGCGACCCACTATAATGACATTAGTTTTAAATACCTGTCAGTTCCACTATGTTAACCTCGTACTATCATTTAATGGAATGCACTCTTTTCCTGACTGTTTTTCGTGTAGTAAACACGTGTACACTTTATTTATAATCTTATGTTCACGACTGTGAATGTTTTTCGGCATTTTCTTTGGAGAATTCTATATATTCGTCTTTTAAAGAAATCACCACGAATGACATTGACATTGTTGACAAACCATCATAAAATCATTGCCAGTGTAAGAAATTAGTTCCAGTGAAATTCCGCAATATGGCGCATCCTCATATATTTCTGGTCGGGCTTTATCTTTTCTATATTTTTGGAATAGAAGGGCCTCGATCAGATTTAGAAACTTAGAATGTGAGTTACCACAAGATGGCGGTCGCGGTTGCTGGGCATGCTGAAGCGGCGGTCGCAGTGCGGGCACTCGTACGGCTTCTCGTTGGTGTGCGTGCGCATGTGCACCATCAGATTCGCGTATTGCTGTCCAAACAACGTACATATTATTAGTATCACTTGGTTATATTCGGTTCGTTCTTTCGTCATCACAGACAACCCCCACTAGACAGAGCATGTAAGGCGAGTATTAGGCGACCCGCGCGCACCAACGATATGGTACGGCAGAACATTAAAGTATCAACACGGCGGCCACCGTTTAGTTGCGTCCATGTTTATGAGGTCTCTCTACACCACTTAACACTAGAATTTACCATGTTATTTATTTAATTTCTTTTTTCGTTGACGTACGCATGGATCATAAACAAAGACGCAACTGCACGGTGGCCGCCGTGTTGATACTTTAATGTTCTGCCGTACCATATCGTTGGTGCGCGCGGGTCGCCTACGGGTCGCGTTACATGCTCCGTCTAGTGGGGGTGGTCTGTGATTAGTATCACTTGGTTATCTTCGGTTCGTTCTTTCGTCATCTATACTATTACAAAATTATAGATAATTATAGAGATGTATTGAATACTAGCTGTGCCCCGCGGTGTTGCCAGCTCATCCCACGGGAACACTAAATTTATTCGTAATGAAAAGTATCCTATGTCCTTTCCCGGGTCTCAAACTATCTCCATACCAAATTTCATCTAAGTCGGTTCAGCGGTTTAAGTGTGAAGAGGTAACAGACAGACACACTTTCCCATTTATAATATTAGTATGGATTAGTTTTCTATGCAGGAGTCATAATTTCAGGAAGAATCTTAACGGCGCGATGCAGGATCTACTTTTGTTTTGTATTTGCGCCATGCCAGTCTGGCAAAATTTCTTTGTCCTCATCACGCCGAAACGATTCGATAAATATGTAACCATGTTTGGTATAGGGATAGCTGGACATCCAAAGATGGTTATAGGATACTTTTTACCCGTCTAAAATAAAGACAAAAATACGCGAACAAAATTGCGGGCACATTTATTTAATATAAATAATGTAAAAAAATTAACATGTTTCATTACATATATTATTGAATAACGTTATAAAACATATCTATCTATTATGTCTATCAAAGGTTCTATACGAGCAGCCTGAGTGAAATACAGCCAGTAACAGTTAATAGTACATTACTTACTGCAGAGGCCGCGAAATAGGGAATTATTGGCCGAGTAGTAATAGATGGCCGAGTGATAACGAGGCCATCTAGAGATACGAGGCCGATAATTCCTGTTCGCGCCGAGGCTTGTATAGTGCTTTTCTCAAATAAATCCAAGGAAATAATACAAATGTTCAACTTATATATTCATATAAAAACAAATTTATTTCAAATTTAATAAAAAAAACAAATTTATTTTTTTAAGCTGTTGGGGTCAATGTTTTTGCCACCAAATGTTAAGATGATTCTATTTATTAAAAAATGACAACACCTTATTAATTAGATATTGTTATATTTTTTAACAATAAACGTGATTCCTTGTTTATTTTATTGAATATCTGATTTAATCGAATTGAATAATCTAGTTAAATATAAGAAATAAAACGTAAATATACATGCACAAACTAAGTTTTTTTTTATTGGCAGTATGCCATAGATTATCAATAAAAGAAATAAACCCCACTGAAACAAAAGACAATCTCTTTGTTGGCCACGGCCAATAATTTTGTATGAAATTCCTTTATTGACCTCTAATTTGAAATTAGAACGAATCTTCAACAATTGCTATACAAAGACTTATTTCGCGTTCTATTACCACGATCATAAGAACGACATTTCCTTGGATGTTTGAGAAAATTAAAATTAACCAAATATATTACTATCACAACTGTATTGGCATAGCAATAAAGATGTTTACGATATCTCGGGCTATTTTAATTGCAACTACAGTGAAAGTCCTTGGGTGGATGTGAATTTTTATTTTTTGAAATTATTTTCTTTTCTAAATGTTGAGAATGTGTTGGGTTTAAATTTAAAGATATATTCACCATACCAAACTCATGAAACCGGCACTGTAATGACGTTCGGAATATGGAATTACTTTTTTTTTAATGGTAATGCTAATGACACAAGTCGATGGTAATGACGAATAAGCTTCTGCAAATAAATATCGGACAACCTCACACAAATCAATCTAGTCCCACAGTAAGCTCTAAGGCTTGCTTGTCTTATGGGCACTAGACGACGATAAACATACTTATATAGATACAATACATACTTAAATACATATTGACGACGCGGTTGGCGCAGTGGTTAAGCAACTGCCTACTGAGCCGATCAGCCGACGGTCCCGGGTTCGAATCCCGACAAGAGCAAATATTTGTGTGATGAACACGAATATTTGTACCTGGGTCATGGATGTGTGGGATGTAGGATGGATGGATGTTCTGTGTTTAAGTATTTATTTATCTATATTCAAAAAAAATCTAATTCAAAATTCAAAAAAGTTTATTTGGTTTTTTACAAACTTTGTAGGTATTGGTGCTTTATAAGGTTGGAACCTTCCATTAAGCATATAGATGCTTGTATCGGAAAGCCCCGCTCTTCCTTCACTCGGTGGATAACAAAACCATTTGAATGATATCTAAGTTTAAGATAATACTTATTACTAATTAAACTGTTTCAGCTGAAATTATCCAAGCTTGTCGATCTTAAGATACAAGGTTTACCTATGTTTTAATTTTAATATCACTTACTGTAAGAAAGCACAAGCTTACATAATTACAGCTATACTTAATAATAATAATTATTATATTATGTTACAATGCTAAGATTGAGGTATGTGAGGACAAGTGTGTGTGTGCATGTGTGTGTGTTAGTGTGTATAAGTATGTACATCGTCGCCTAGTGCCCATAGCACAAGCCTTCTTGAGCTTAATTTGGGACTACGTTTATTTGTGTGAGGTTGTCTGTTATTTATTATTATTATTTAAATACAAATAACATCCGGGATTCGAACCCAGGACCGTCGGCTCAGTAGGCAGTTGCTTAACCACTGCGCCGTGTCTTCAAGTAGTACATACCTTGGTGGTGTGTCCGCACACGTCACACATGTATCTCTTGAGGAATTCTGCGCCAGGGTGGAGCTCGGCGTAATGTTTCCGCGCTTGCACGTCGTTGGCCATATGCTCGCCACACTATAAAAAACAATAGTTATATTAACTACACTATTGACCCTTAAATCTTAAATGCATGATGCTGTATATTTACACGTCGCTGAAATGACACAAGTCAAAATCTGAATATTGTCGATAATGACTTTGTCAAGATTGTCCCGAAATCTGAAACTGCTGTCGATTTGGTAATTATGTCATTTCAGAAATAAAATTAGTGCAATTGTATGCGGAAGAGTTGGTTTGGAAAAGAATACTAAAGTTCCATAATAGAGCGTCTTTGGGGTTTGATAGTTCAAACAATTGTGGTTTAGAAATTTATACAAAAGGAGGGTGAAGAAGAGGGTTAAGAAAATTAGATTGTATTGAAAATTATTTTTCTACGGTAAGGAGTCATAATTTTAGAAAAAATATTAATACCGCCATGCAGGATTTGAAGGGCGTGCGGCGCCAACCATACAGCACCATCTATTGTTAAAAATGTATTTGTACGCTCATCCGGCTAAAACGGATCTGACCAACTGGTACATTTTACCCGACTAAGGTAGAAAGGGTCACGTGGTTGTGCTCGATATCATATCCAAGGGGTTAGGGTTCACTCACCAAGTCGCAGCTAGTGGAAGTGACGGTGCCGTTGTTGAGCACTTCCGACTTGACGACGGACGAGCGCGGCCGGCCGCGGCGCCGCGAGTCCGGGTCGGAGCCGCGACGGTTGTGCTCGATATCATATCCAAGGGGTTAGGGTTCACTCACCAAGTCGCAGCTAGTGGAAGTGACGGTGCCGTTGTTGAGCACTTCCGACTTGACGACGGACGAGCGCGGCCGGCCGCGGCGCCGCGAGTCCGGGTCGGAGCCGCGACGGTTGTGCTCGATATCCTATCCAAGGGGTTAGGGTTCACTCACCAAGTCGCAGCTAGTGGAAGTGACGGTGCCGTTGTTGAGCACTTCCGACTTGACGACGGACGAGCGCGGCCGGCCGCGGCGCCGCGAGTCCGGGTCGGAGCCGCGACGGTTGGGCTCGATATCCTATCCAAGGGGTTAGGGTTCACTCACCAAGTCGCAGCTAGTGGAAGTGACGGTGCCGTTGTTGAGCACTTCCGACTTGACGACGGACGAGCGCGGCCGGCCGCGGCGCCGCGAGTCCGGGTCGGAGCCGCGACGGTTGTGCTCGATATCATATCCAAGGGGTTAGGGTTCACTCACCAAGTCGCAGCTAGTGGAAGTGACGGTGCCGTTGTTGAGCACTTCCGACTTGACGACGGACGAGCGCGGCCGGCCGCGGCGCCGCGAGTCCGGGTCGGAGCCGCGACGGTTGGGCTTCACTATCGACCTGAAATGCACAAAAAAAAAGTAATATTTATTTTTACAGGAGTGTCACTTGACTACTTACACAAAATAGTGCAATTTAGGGGGGATGCGATTATGTCATTTTATTTTATTTTATTCATTGCACCATGGTTATTAAATTAGATGTTATGTTAGATTGCATTGTTTGAATCCTTTAGACTGGCAGGGATATATCTTAGGATAGTCTTAAAAATAGTCAAATACAAACATTTATGTTTATGACACCGACCCCGAGTCTAAGGGTATTCCCAACATATTCAAATAATTTTAGGTTAAAATGGGATTCTCCTGTTAAAGGTAGAGGACAGCAATCTACTCACAGGTTGGTGGAGGCGTGCTTGTTGGAGCTGCCGAGATGCGTGGTGAAGGCGGCGTCGTTGAGGAACTGTATGTCGCAGTCGGCGCAGTGCAGCGCGTCGCCCGGCCGCGCCACGGCCGCCTCCATTATGTGCCGCTCCTGTTATATCACACTAATATTACTAGGTCGATGCAGAGTCAGCCACCGGCTAAGCTTGCACCATAGACTGGAGCGGAGTTTTTTTTTGTTTTTTTTTTTTTTTTTTTGTTTTTTTTTTTTTTTTTTCTAAATTTTTCTTCGTCACGAGAAATTTAATTTGTGCATTTTAAAACAAAAGTTTCTAAAATCGGTTGAGAACTCGCTGAGATCTGCGCATTGTTACAAAGTCCATTCGAGTCGATCCATGGGAGCTCCAATAAAGGCGAAAGTTTGTGAGTGTGTTTGTTACTTCTTCACGCTTAAACGGCTAGACCGATTTTGATACATTTTGGTACTAGGTCGATGCAGAGTCAGCCACCGGCTAAGCTTGCACCATAGATTGGAGCGGAGTTGTGCGATCTTCGATTTGTATAACGCAGTAACTACAAAATAAACTACAACAGAAAGTTGAAAGAAATAATAATTTATTTAGAAAAGTTTAGAACAATTTCAAAATTTTCTCTTCGTCACGACCTAGCGAAATTTAATTTGTGCATTTTAAAACATAAAATTTCCAAAATCGGTTGAGAACTCGCTGAGATCTGCGCATTGTTACAAAGTCCATTCGAGTCGATCCATGGGAGCTTTTTGTTTTTTTATCATAACTTTTTAATTAAGAACAATTTCAAAATTTTCTCTTCGTCACGACCTAGCGAAATTTAATTTGTGCATTTTAAAACAAAAATTTCCAAAGTCGGTTGAGAACTCGCTGAGATCTGCGCATTGTTACAAAGTCCATTCGAGTCGATCCGGGTTACCCTCATCTGGCAGAATAATATTGGTCAGAAATACACTTCGCATAACACGTTTCGCAGAAACACTTTCGGTCGAATGGTAAGATGGCATAAAGGAATAGTTGGCATTACTACTACCTCGCATACAACACATTTTGCAGCACATTGTTTTGTAGAATATCTCTTTGGCCGACTTTGGTTTAGCATAATTTTATGTACCATAATAATCCTATAGCATACGATTACAATAGCTTAATTATTTTCTACTAGCAGAAAAGTGCGTTAAGTAAACTTTACGTAGTAGAATGTAAGTACCGTTAGGTACGACGACGAGCGGTTCGAGGAGCAGTGTTAGGTATCTTGCCGACGCGGGGCAACTGCCACTAAATTTTTAATCACAACAATTGTAATGCATAAATTAGGTCCTGATTCCACTTTAGGGCAGGTCCGACTTGGATTAGGTTAGGTACGACGACGAGCGAAGCGAGGAGGAGTGTTAGGTTGAACTTAGACCCTAACGAGCGAGCGAGCCGCGCGGCATCGGCCGGCTACCATATACCACTCCATGGACAAAATGTGTAGGTAATCACAACAATTTGTAATGCATAAATTAGGTACTGATTGCACCTTAGGGCAGGTCCGACTTGGATAAGGTTAGGTATTCCGCATATGTCCTGTACAACAAGATGACAATGAAGTCTATCTTGGAATCAAATGGTATTCGGCTTGACAACTTTATGCCGCCTAAAATATTATGCAAAAAAATTATCTGCGAAAGTACTATTCGTTTAGAAGACTGTTATGCTCATCAACATTATTGCAATATAAGATTCGGTATTATAGAAATCTGCGGAATGATTTATTCCAAAGCATACTCTGCGTAAGATGTTTCTGCCAAACGTTACTTCTGCCAAGTATCATTATGCAAAACAAATATATGTCAAAAAAGTTTCTACAAGATAATAGTGAACCAGTCGATCCATGGGAGCTTCGCTCGCTCCGCTCCAATAAAGGTACAGTCAGCAAAGAAAGTACTCTACCACTTTTGAATTCTATTACATGTAAAATAGAGTCCAAAAGTGGTAGACCACATTTTTGGTTGACTGTACCTGACACTATCAAAACATAACAGATGCCGCGTTTACTCAAGAAAACTTGACGCTAACTAACGACGCGTCACAGCATAGGTACGCACTACGCAGCGGCCAGCTCCAGTGTGGACGAAACACATAAGACACGTCACTGCCTTTATCGTGCGTCACCGTGTTTGAACAGCGGTGTGGTCACTGCTTAATTGGTGTAAACCGTGCTTTTGAATTTAATTAAATTTAAGTAAAAACCAGAACAGTGCGAGTTGGACTCGGATCTCCGTAGAATAAAAAAACCGGTCAAGTGCGAGTCAAACTCGCGCACCGAGGGTTCCGTACAAACACTTTCCATCCTTAAGTGGTTAAGATAAGTTTGCACCTGGTATGTATAGCGCTCCATACAAATGAGGTGCAAAGTTAACGCAACCAATCCCGTTTGTTGTATGGGAGCCCCCCTTAAATATTTATTTTATTTTATTTTTAGTATTTGTTGTTATAGCGGCAATAGAAATACATCATCTGTGAAAATTTCAACTGTCTAGCTATCACCGTTCTTGAGATACAGCCTGGTGACAGACGGACGGACGGACGGACAGCGAAGTCTCAGTAATAGGGTCCCGTTTTTACCCTTTGGGTACGGAACCCTAATAAAAACACCTTTTCCCATATTTATTTATTGTTATATCAGCCATAATAATGCGCAATTTTCAAGTCTACCTATTACGGCTCCACAGATACAGACAGCCCTGTGACGGACAGCGAAGGCTTAGCAATAAGGTCCAGTTATCATCTTTTGGGTACGCAACTTTACTTTAATCACTGCAAAAGCTAGAAATAAGAGTCAAAGTTAGACAGCTCCACAGAGTACAAGAGCATTTCTCAAAAAGTTTAGTAATTTTATAACAATGCTATGGTTATGTACGGTAATTAAGGTTCTGTTATGCTTGTACTTTTTTAATTATACATAATCTGATATCACAATAAAAAATGGTAACAAAATAGGAAAATTGTATTTGACTTTAATTTTCCGTCTTAATTGTGTACAAAGTTTTTGAGAAATGCTCACAAGATGGTCACGTTATGAGTTGACTCCAAGGCAATGCCGTATTTAACACAAATAGGGGAAAGCAAGTCATTTGTAATTACCTCAGTACTGTGGGCGAGCTGTTTGTGGCAGTAAAGGCCGTTTTCGCTGACGAAGCTGTGGCCACACATGTTGCAAATGTCCGTGGACGGATGCTTTATTCTGATGTGGGTCAGGCGGGTGGACGCTTTCCTGGAAAAAAAAAAACAGATTTTAACTGTCGATAATCATCAGCACGAGTTTTACGAAAAAATAACTTACGGTTGAGTTTCTTTCGGTTTTCTTCTTAACAGAGGCCTCCTTCTTGGGAAACGGTAGATTCACATTCTGACTTGTAAAAGTGCCTTACCGAATAAATTATTTCATTTCGTTTCAGTTCGGTGTCCAGTCTACTTATCAGACTTACAGTACGACACAAAAGAGTAGAAATTAAAAAGTGGCAATACTGTAGTTGTAGACCTTTTTTTAGAAAGGGACGACACTACAGTATTGCCACTTTTTAATTTCTACTCTTTTGTGTCGTACTGTAGGTACGATAATATGAAAACTCGAGCTGTCGTTTTGTAGTTCCATACCATAATAAAATTGTATTGTTAATCAGTTTTCTATGGAAGAGGATAATTTTCAAGGTTTTCAGGAAAAATCTTAACAGCGCGATGCAGGACTTGTATGGGCGCGAGGCGCACGCCGTACAGCGCCATCTAATGGTAACATTTTCTTTGTCCACTCATCACGCCGCAACGGCTATACGGATTTTAACCAATTTGGTTCAAGGATAGCTGGATATCCATAGTTATAGAATACTTTTTACCGACTACGATCGAATTTAACCTTCTATTAATTATATAAATTGTGATGTTTGCGCTTATCATATTATTAACATTAGCAAGCATAAGGATTTCAACAGGTAAAGATGGTTCAGATTTTTCTGTTATATCATAACTGAAAATTCACGACAAAAGGGAAGGGAGTCATCAAAGTTTTCCTCTTAACAATAGTGAAAGTAAAAAAAAAAAATAGTATAGAAAATTTCAAAATAAGCTTACTTGAATTCTTTTTGACAATGTGGACACTGGTACGTTACATTTTTATGCCAGCGATAGTGCATGTGCGCTTGGCCTCTGTAAAAATAAAAATATATTGTTAAATTAAATGACATTTTGAATAACGGTCAGTCAGACCATAGAGAAAGGAATTATAACAGAGTATGACACCACATACTTCGGCCGAATAGTTCTGCTACTCCACACAAGATATCGTTAGTAGTATCGTTCGTTGCAGATGATCTTTTTGTTTTACTTTAGATTAAGCCAAAACCTTTCAATTTCACTTAATTTAATTTCTGAAACTATAATATATTGAAAATTAACGAGCACACACAATATAAACACCAAAGTAAAAATAAAAACATATCTCAATATTTGTTTTTGACGCCACCTATACATTTTTGCATACAACGTCTACTTTACTAGCTCGATTGGTAGGCGTAGGCACTTTTTATACGATACCAATAGATGTCGCTTAATTATACCTGTTGCGGAATTATAATATTTACTCTATGCAATAAAAAATATTAAAATCCGAATATAAGATAGTAGTAGAAATAAGCAAACGAGATATTTTATTCCATAATGAATTGTTTTAAAGATTTCTCTCACTTTATCAACCACAGAGTATGTAACGCGAACCGACGTGTCCCTCAATGAAGGCGGTAAATTTAAAATTAAATACTATGGTAAAAGTAAAAACAATGACTTTGAGAAATAATAAAATAGAATATAAAAGTCTGAACTATGTAGGTGCAATATTTTGACAACCACAGTTTATTCTATTTAATGGAAATCTAAAAATGAATAAAATCAGTTCAGATTGACTAATATGTTTTATTTTGAGAAGATATTTCAGTAGCGTAAAAAGTAAGTATCAATCATAGACAAGTCGTAGTTATGTTGGTAATACGGTATTAATCTAGATAAAAGAAAAGAAGCTTGCAAACATTATACAATAATCTAATGTGAATCTCTATGGTGAATCAGACTCATGTCGCGCGAGATAGCATCATCCGTCACTATCTCATAGTACTGTACAGATAGAGACAGGTAGTATATCCCGCGCGAGAAAGAGTCGCGTGTCAAAGTTATGCTAGCCGTGTTGCTTGCACTCGTCTGGCAGCGCTGTGAATGTCATTATGTCACTGTCATTCCGTCATATTTGTATGTATTTGTGTACAAATAGGCAAAAATGTTAACGTAAACGTGATCTTTGTTTGTGTACATTTCTTAATATTTATCTCCTCCCATGTATTTTAAAGGAGACTTTGGTAAAATTAAAAAGCTCGAATCTCTCTGATGATGGAAAAATTCCTTTGGGATTTCTATTACGACGAGTTACGATATATCATAATGCAATCGATGTAAGCATATGTAAGTATCATCCGAGTTACAATTTTTAGATACCTACAAGCTATAGGTAATCGAAAAAATTTTTGATACCTAAATAGCATAAAACATGTTCACAAGTGAATTTGTTATTTTCAGATTTAAAAGGAAATTCACACAGTTCAAGAAGGAATACCATATTTGTGCATATTTGTGTTCGTTAATAAACATAAAGTTTGTCTTGTCCAGAGCTCAAAGTGTGATCTGTGACTCATTGTGGATGAACAAGAAGTGTTGACAAGTGTTTTCAATGCCATGCTCGTCTTCTATCTGAAGGGTGCTGTTAACATTCATTAGCAGTTTTGAATCTAAAGTTAAATCATCCATTAAAGTATAAGTAGAAAAGATAAGGAAAAGACATGCATAGATCATCCAAAAGGAGGAAGCAATTTTTAAAGGTTTCAAGTGCTATTGAATGGCCATGGAAGAACAACAATCCAGAAGACATGACAGGGATAGTTATTGAATTTAAGGATCCATTGCCATTGCAATTCAATTCATTTGGTGACATGTTACCAACGGGGAAGAATTTCAAGAGAGTTGAACACTGGCTGAAGTAATGTGCCTGAAGCTGGAGAGTGTGTGTTTTTATTTAATATTAAATAATTTTCCTTTCCATTTTATATAGGTATTACTGTTACAGCTTAAAATTTTCTAAATCAAATAATTATTTTAAATGTTTTTTTTTAAATATCTGGGTGATTCTATAGGCGTTTAAACCGCCGTCAATTCGCTGTCATAAATATCAAAGCAATGGGGCATTTAGATGCTTTAAATTAGATCAATTATGGTAAGCAGTATGGTAACAGACTCGCTCTTAGAATCGGCACCAAACTGTGATGTGTTTGCAGGTGGATGGTTGGACGTGTGCGATGAATGTTTGAGGTTCTGTGAGATGATGGATGAACGGCCTTCGTCAGTATATTTCTAATTGCTAATTGTTGTAATGTTTGTATAAAATCTGTGTGTTTAGTCTTAATTTCACAGTGATTTGGTTCTACTGTTATGCTGTGAAATATAAGGAATTAAATAAATAAAAATAAAAAAACAGTATATCATTGTATGAAAATCTCCAACTTGGTGTAGCTCATACTTTAAATATTTTTGACAGCGGACTGACAGCGGTTGAAACACAATATGTAGAATCACTCATCTAGTACTAGTACCCAGTTTGAGCAATTAACTAACAATGACCAACTAGCTGTTTTTTTTTTAATTTTATATATGATAGTGATAGTCATGCGTTTGGTTTTGATTGCACCTGGTATTAAGTGATAATAGGGCCTGAGATGGAGCATGCTTGCCTAGAAAATGCCTATTCATTCACAACTTGAAGCGATCCAAGTTATACATATTTTTCAGGGAAAATGTGCACAGGAAGAGTTACACTCTGCTTTCTTCACTGGTATAAACACAAGACGGTTTTTTATTTGTGCTGGTTTACAACAAAATACTTACTCTGCTTATTCTTAAGAGTTTCAAAACTATTATGTGCATAGCTAAGGATTTTTATAGTTCCTGCTATGAAAATAAGGAATGATCAAAGTAATTATTATAAACAACTTCATACAACTATTTCATAAACAAATATTTGTATATAGGAATGAAAACAGTACTTTTAATGTAAAATAATAATATTTAAATGATTTAAAATGTAACAGCAAGAAAAATACTTTTTACTACTTATCAAAAATAGGTAATAAATGAGCACCAAAATTGATCCCAAAATTAATTTTAAATGATAACCAGAAGTTGTAAAATATTACTGATCACCAGATAAAGCAAAATTTCTTGGCATAAAAATCACTTTTTGCTACCAAAAATGGTGAATGAGCACCAAATTAAAACACCAATTTTATGTAAAATTATAAGTAAGTAAACACTTTATTGTACACACAAACAGTTAAAAATACATCTATTACAAAGAACATAGGTATAAAAGCGAACTAATCCCTATAAGGGATCTTTTCCAGTGAACCTTTCAGCAATTGAGTGAGTGCCAGACAAACTAACACCGTGTACAACTTGCTATCCTATTTAAAGTAAATAACTCCACAATAGTCATTATTAAACCGAAAAAAACGAAACGCTCTTCAGAAATTTATTACCATTTTAATATGAAACTACATTCAAATGTATATGTAACCATATGTAACCTAAAAAATAAAATTTTAAAGCCCTATATATTAATTAAATGATCACAACCTCTTAGCCAGCAAATTAATGCGTTATTTTTACCTAAATAAACCACTATGATTGCCATAAAATGTATGCATGTTAATGTTACTTATATGTAACCAAATAAAGTTTAAGAGGCCTTATTCCTTTTATTGACGTGACAACGTCTTAAATTAGGTTGCGCTCGGAGTCACTCATGAAAAAGTGTAACGCCCGCTCACGTCTGTTAGGATGAGTTTAGTCCCGCTAAAACTCGAGAACGGCTGAACCGATTTGGCTAATTTCAGTATTGAAATATTCGTGGAAGTCAAGGGAAGGTTTAAACGGTGAGAAAATATTGAATAAATGAGTGGAAAATAATAAAAACGATAATTTTATATTCCCATACAAATCCGGTCCGCCGCGCGTTGTCACGTAAAATCTTCGCCCGTAAAACCGACTTTACAGGCAACCATTTTTTTTTTCATAGTATGACAAAAATATTGATAATTTCAACCAACTTTTTGAAGTGAATAATACTTTTCTCCGAGTTCTAGGTAGTAACATAGCTATTTCATGTTTTCATTGCGTGCAGTTGAAAAAACCAGTTTTCTGCGTGAATTTTGTCAATTTCGAGTTGTTTTTGAAACAAACATTATCAATGAAAAATTCAAACTGCAGGTTTCAAATATATACCAATACATTCCAATAGCCCTGTTCTAGGTACAGGTAGTAACATCAATAATGTGTTAAGAAACATGTTTGATCATATAGAGAAAAATATCTAAACCAATCAGCATTTTAAAAGGAATAAGGCCTCTTAATGATGCCAAACTTAGTAAGCACCGCCCGCTCAACCAACCCCCCGAACTCTGCACCGCAGCCGCTGTTGCGCTCGCTCGACCCGATTCTCAGTTTGCTGTTGTGGTCGCAGTTCTAACATACATAACGTAACCCAATTCTACTTTACTGGTAGCAGTTAGGTTCTGACGCTTCGCCGTCCGCTACCAAGGTACGCTCGCTTCGCTCGCTCGGCTCACGAATGACTTTAAAGTAAATCATTTTAAGAAGCTAATATCGCAATAATTTGTTCGTCAAGATTTGGTGCACATTCACTAAATTTGTTGTCCGAATACAATTAGAAGTGCAGTTATGAGTTATGACTAAAATAGGTAGAACGATTTGAATTTTAGGCTATCTTATTTTGGTGCAAGTACTTAATTTCTTTTTTGGTGTTCCATATGATTTTTAGGTGATACTGGTTTGGGGTACCAAAAATTATTTCGGGGTCAAGATATTTGTTGCCATGAGTAAAGAAAAATAAACAATAAAATAGAATGGTTTTGAAATACACCGGAGATCGGAGACATCTTTGTCTCCCACATCCGCAGTAGTTTAAATGTTCGAACAAAAGTTCGCCACGCGGTTTGTATGTGTGCGAGCGAGCCGTGTACGTACCTACTTACGTACGCGCTCGGCCCGCATCACATCACAATGCAAGCGGATCGACGTGAACTAATCGGGTCAGCGCCGCCCGCGCCGCCCGCGCCACATATATACCACAGTATATATATAGCCTATATATACTGTGGTGTCTATACTGTGGTGCCGCTGTCATATTCGGTCGGATCGGAGTTTTCTAACCACGCGGCAGCGTGTCCAGCCAAGTTCACCCCAGGAACTGGCGAGCAGCAGCCGTGTGTTATATTACACGAACCATTTGAAGCCACTTTTGACCCCTCCATAATTCCAACTCTTTAAGGTAAAAACGGTAAAAAAAAAAATTGGCTTATATAATTAGATACTTTAGAACAGCTAAAACCCCAAATCTTATAAATATGGGTACAATATTTATCGAGACATTATAAAGTCCATAAAACGGCATCTTTTCCACTGACTGACTCACTGACTAGGAATCAAAAACCTAACCTACTTCCAGGTGTCCTAGAAAGGGGAAATTTGTGTGTAAACAGAATAAAAACAGAAAACAGTGTATTTTTCGGTTTTTTTTATTTTTATTATTAGTTATGCTTGTTACCTCAGAACTCCGTTATTTATTAACCGATTTGGAAAATTCTTTCTTTATTTAAAAGATGTCCTAATTACCAAATAATAATAAAGTAATTTACACATCATTATAATTTCTGTGCCAAAAGTATTGATATTCCATAAATTTTAAATAAGAGCCAAGTTCAATCTTGATATTGAACTACACCCCAAGTAAAATAAATGCGTTGAGTAAATAATTGTTTATTATAATTTATGAATTTATATTAAGTGTGTATTTGTATTTCTTTCTTCTTGAGGTGTGCAATAAAGAGTATTCTATTCTATTCTAAGTAGCAAACATTGTAGTAAGTACCTCTCTTCTAAAAAAAAAATACGACAAAGAACTTGGCGCATCTCAATTCATTTGTCGGTGAAGTCAACAACGTTTTACGCGATATTGAACTTGGCACTTATTTAACATTTATGCTTTTGATAGGATTTAAATTAGGTACATTACATTGTTCTTAACTTCTTACACATCAGCGGGCACGATGGTACTGCAGTTATTATATTTATATACCTAGATAAGACCGCTTATTGTTTGTTATCTGTGTTTTATATTGTTTTATATATTTTTCTTGTTGACGTGTGCAATAAAAAATATTCTATTCTAGTCTCTTTAATTTCCAAGATATCATCTTTCATTAACCTTGATTTTTTTTATAGATAGTAAGGACATTGTTATTATTGACTGGAATGTTCTAAAAATAGTTATTTCCTATTCCTTTCTTTTCATACATAGAAATATACTAGCTCATCTGATTCAAAGAATATAATATCATATATAGGTACTAGAGTAAAAAGAAAAGATACGACACCGACACTAGTGTGCAGTAATAAAACTCGCGGCTATGTGTGCGTGTCGAGGGGCGAGCGCGGCTTCTCATTCGGCATTACAAGGTCACCGAGTTACACTACACCGATAGGCCATATATTTTTTCTCCGCCAAAATTTTTTTGGCTACTTTTTGATGGAAAAATTCATGAAAATGAGGCCTTATAAGTACTTTCAATGAAAACTATATTGATCAAAATCGGTTTATCCGTATTTGAGTTATCGCAAAATTTCATAATTTTCTTTAACATACTGACCGCCAAGCGGTCTAGCAATTTACCGTGCCACTGACGCCAGAGTAAAAAAAAAAAAGATGTGCCCAAAAATCAACAGGGATTGAAAAATACTTGTAGCGGTTAGAATTACAAAGTTTTTGATCATTGAAATTTGGACGGCTGTGGCCGACGTGGCGTCAGGGGCACGATTTTTTGTTGACGGCCACAGCCGACTGTGGCGGTGAAAAGGTTAAAAGGACGTAAGTTAACTTCAAGAAGGTAATAAGTAATTACAGTTACTTTGGCGTTTATGACCTTTTTATAGAACTTGAAATCTGTGTCGTAACTTAAACCTCGGGGTTAAAACCGCTGTTATAAGCCCGTGTCTTGTGAAGGATGAGCAACTACGGAACTATTCCTACACTGAGCGTGGCCCGACACGCTCTTGGCCGGTTTTTTCTTAGTTCGTTCACTGTAGAAAAATACACGTGAGGTCTCCTTATACCCCTCCCTCCTCCGACGTGATATATCGTGATTTTTTCGTGACCAATCGGTGTAAGTCCAGATATCTTTTTTTTTTGTCTTTAAATGGATATTTGGACTAGAAGTTAACAAAGAATCAAGCTACACTAAATTGATACAGATAGTGAGATTTACATTTACAAATCATACTTATGCCGGTTGTGCACACTCGCTGAGACAGGGCAATACCTGCATGCCGTCACTTTGTAACTCTATGAGTAAATGAAGGACGGCATGCTTGTCTCGCCCTGTCCTGTGCCGGCGAGTGTGTACAACCATTATAAAAAATCTCGTCTCTTATTGCAAGTTTCGTTTTTCGACTTATGAATTTATTCTTGCATACCGAAATCCCTTGCTTATTATAATGTTACTAATGTAAAAATAAACGCGCTACCGATCGACGATCGAGGTATTTGTTTCTATCTTGTTACAAAAGGCTCCTTATCCGTTCAAAAATGCTGATGTAAGTTTTCTCTATGAAATTTGATTTTTTCTTTAAGTATGTTATTTCGTAACATATTTTTAATTTGACTACTTAGAATTGTTTTTTTATTACTATTGCGATTAATTGTTATATACGTATAATTTGAAACCTACAGTTAGAATTTTTCATTAATGATTTTTCTTTCAAAATACTATTCGTAATTAACAAAAACCAAGCAATAAACTATTTTTTCAATTTAATTTTGACTGCATTAAAGCATGAAAGCTATATTACTACAGTCTGACCAAAAATAGTAGAAATTAAAAAGTGGCAATACTGTAGTGTCGTCCCATTCTAATCAATCTAAGAAAATGGGACGACACTACAGTATTGCCACTTTTTGATTTATATTCTTTTTGGTCCCACTGTATCTAGATCTCAGGGAAAAGTATTATTTACTTCAAAAAGTTGCTTAATATTATCAATAAGTATATTTATAATAAAATAAAATAAAAATGTTAAAGAAATAATAGTGATGGAATTACACTTTGTACGTAATGCCGTGCCGTGTTACACTCTCGTTTTTTAACAAAAGGTGTAATTAAATTAAAACCAGTTTACGTAGGTGCTCATCATATTAATAAACTTATAAATGATTTAGCATTTAGGTACGGTCACGTTTAGTGTTAGTGTTTATGATTTTGATTAATCATTTCGATTATTGAATAATGCTTCGTAAAACGACATCTATGCTGCGTTGACGTAATACTCGAAAGTATACGATGCTTTCTAATTATTTACAACAAGAAGATGTAGATGCCGCTAGTGTTGCACTGCACTTAAACTGATTTTTACGCCATCTAGCCGTCACCATGAATTGCTATCATTGCGCACTAACGCCGTCTGGACGTCAGCATGAATTAGCTTGGCGTATTTTAATGTATGGAGTGTCTACATCTGTATACTGTTTGATCTATGGTCAGACTAAGCCAATAATTTTTGTGACTATATAAACTGGTAAGGTAGTTATTTGTGACGTTTTCAAGCAAAAGGTACCGTTTAGGCGCTTATCATAAGGACGCGTTGCCGTGTTATTAGTATAAAGATGCAAACAAATTCCGCCCTTATTGTAAGCGACAAAGTGGGCCCTTTGTCTTGAGAACGTCACATTTTACTGAGCTATGGAAATAGTTCTACAATTTATAGAGCAACGAAACTCCTCTAGTTAGTGTGCCATGCATCATTAATTGATCCGGGCTTCTGGCAGCTGTTCATCGGTGGGGGTGAGAGTGGTTGGCCTAAAAATGGGTTGTTATTTGGTTTTCTCGTCTAACCCACGGTGTGGAGTGTCGTTGAATAGATCTTCTAAAACTACGTAGAGGTGGTACGTAGAACGTTGATATAGTCTAACCAGTGTCGGTCTTGCCCAGAGACAGTGGCGCTACAAACAGCGTTCATATGGCAATAATGTGCATCCGTCATATATTTGCATTATTAAACGTCAGTAGCGATTGGCCAAGGATTTGTCATCAACCAAATTCAAAACATTATTTCCTTCCTTCTTCTTGCGAAATAAATTCTTAAATGTATTAATTAAAACTTGACTTTCATCACTGTGGATAAATTTGGCTTTATTATGCAAAAAATACTTGATTTTTGCGGAATATTCAGTCCTGTTGCCGCTTTGTTTACATCAGTGACATGACAGTGTCAGTTACCAAAATTTTGTAGTTGCCAGTAAAATAAATTAGTACCACTAAAATTGGGCAAGTGCGAGCCCGACTCGCACATGAAGGGTTCCGTACCTATACATAATTACATATATATAATCTATAACAAGTTTGTTGTATGGGAGCCCCCTTAAATATTTATTTTATTTTATTTTTAGTATTTGTTGTTATAGCGGCAATAGAAATACATCATCTGTGAAAATTTCAACTGTCTAGCTATCACCGTTGTTGAGATACAGCCTGGTGACAGACGGACGGACGGACGGACGGACGGACGGACGGACGGACAGCGAAGTCTCAGTAATAGGGTCCCGTTTTTACCCTTTGGGTACGGAACCCTAAAAAATCCGCAATATGGCGCGGGTTGAAAAACACCCCGCTGGGCTATACAACTGGGCGTCACTCACTTGTTGAAGCACACGAACTTGCACAGCGGGCACGAGTATTTGAACAGATGGGTGATGTTCATGTGCCGGTACACCTTCCGCGGCGACTTGAAGTGAAGTTTGCACATATCACAGGAATATTCGCCCGCGTATTCCTGCAACAAAGTAGTGTAACATTAATCATTACGGTTATACCATTATAGCTTGACAGGATTGGCTAATCAAAAGACTCAACATTCTATTCTGAAACCATGAAATTGTGAACCATCCCTGATTATTCGGTATTGGTGGTAGTAATTCCACGGAGAGTAGAACAGTGGCGTATTAAAAACGTAATAATAGGGTAGTAGGACGGGCAAATGCAACCGGCCCCCGACTATAGAGGGCCCCCAGTCTTGCTTGATCAGATATTTCAGTACGATCATTTATTCCAAGGGTCTATACGGTAGTATTAGTTACGCCCCTGATGTAAAACATATTACGTCGGATTTTTAATTTATCGAAGTGAACTGACAGTTTACACGTACGATCCCCAGTCCCCATTGCTATACAGCAACATTACATTTTTCTTGCATAATGTAAGGTACATTATGAAAGAAAAATTCAAGGTTGCTGAGTCAATATTTATAAAAATAAAAACATGTTAGGTATTTCCACATTAAAACAGAATCGAAAAAAATATGTTGGATTTAAGGTCCGGTTGCCTGAAATAAATGGTATGATTTGGTTGGATTTGAAAAGTAGTCTTCACTCACCGGATCATGTTTTCTCATATGCTTGTTGTAAGTGTTGATAGCCCTGAAGCCTCGATAGCAGAGCTCACATTTGTACTCTGCTTCCATGTAGTTTCTGCTACTCTTCCGCTCCAGTATCAGTTCATATTGTTCTTCGTGCTTCACCGGAGAGTACACTGGGAAGTCAGGCGGCATTTTGGTGATTTTTCTGTAAAAAATAAAGTTTTTAGTAAATAAACCTTTTGGTTCAACACGGGATCCTCTTCTATATATCATCAATCATCATATCGTATCGTATCAATCATCGTACGTGAATGCGTGCGTTCAGGAGATCGGCTAATGCGCTAAGCATTTTAAAACAGAACAATACAGAGGGCGCTTTAAAAAGCGGAATAAGAGTGTAGCGGTTCAATAGCTCAGTGGTGAAAGCACTGCTCCGGTCAAGCAGAGGTCACGAGTTCGATTCCCACTAGCACCTCAGCGGTTTGTGTAAGATTTTGGCTTCTTATCTATCCTTGTATTTGTATTATATTTATAACACAAAACAGACAGGTACAGAAATCAATCTACAATAATCTACATACAAGCGAGCTCGAGCAAACGCACACATAGACATTGCTCACGGACGCGTCAAGCGGATGGCACTCGCGCTCGCACTGGTCCGAACTGGTCCGAGATATCGCGTCCGTGAGGAATGTCTATGTGGGCGTTTGCTCGAGCGCGCTTGTATGTAGATTGATTTCTGTACCTATCCGTTTTGTGATTAGTCATTTAGTTTTTTTTTTTTTTTTTCCTCCCTGAATTTACAGTAGGCATGATGCCTCCAACTGTATAAGTCGTAATCATTTAAAGTTTTCAGCAAAGGGACCTTTGGGCTACCTCACAGGTCGAATGGTGACGACTCCTTTGACGCGCTTGCCGCCCTTGCTGCTCAGCCACTTGGGCCGGGACTCGTACCAGTTGGCGTCCTTCTTCCGGCCGCGCTGAAGATGCGCCCAGATGAAGTGCTGCTTCGCTGAGAGACTGCGAGATAACTTCCACTTAAAATAAATATAAAGGGACAATCTTACACAAATCAACCCAGTCTCAAGCTAAGCAAAGCTTGTACTATGGGTACTAGATGACGATATACATAACATATAAATAAAGCCTGACCAGAAATATATGAGGATGCGCCAGATTGCGGAATTTCGCTGGAACTAATTTCTTACACTGCTAATGATTTTATGATCATAGGAACTGACAGATATTTAAACTAATGTCATTAGAGTGCGGATTGCGATTGGTTGCAAAATTGTTGCCATATAAATCTTATAAATAACGCCCTCTTGACAATCCTCATATATTTCTGGTCAGGCTTTACATATCGGCGGCAAAAAGCGAAAACGCTGTAAACGCCAAGGGAATCCATTGGCGGTTACAGCGTTTTCGCTTTTTGCCGTCGATATATAGATAACATCCATGACTTAGGAACAAAATATTTAAGTTCACCACACAAATATTTTCCTCGGCCGGGATTCGAACCCAGGACCGACCTCAGTAAGCAGGTGCACCACAAACTGCGCCAACCGCGTCGTTAACGTAAAATAACGTCTTACAAGGAATACAAGGCATAATAATTTGACTCTGGACAATAATAAAATGCCAATGAAACCAAGGCATGCTGTTCTAGATTCTGGTTATAAACTGCTAATACAACTTCTGTTTATAAAAGGAACTAGTCAGCTATACTCAACCTGCGGCCTTTTATTTCTTTCTATGCACAACCCAGGCAAATTATTGCGGCCCGCCAGGTTTATGCAGTATCAAATAAATGGCCCAGGGGAAAAAAGGTTGGCAATGGCTGAACTAGTCTATAATTTAGTAGCATGCATTGACAATTAATAACGTCACATTGTCACGTACCGGTCAAAACTAACTTCATTGCACTTTTTGCATTCATACTTGTACATGTGTTTCTCTGTGATGTGGGTCTTGAGCAGGTACTCTGTCTTGTAATAGTAGTTGCACAGCTTGCAGAGAAAGTTGCCGCTTACATGCTGGAAAACAAGTAAGGTGTTACAGCAAGAATATATCTGGATAAGATATACAGAACAGACTATAAGAAGTTCTTGTCAAACTAATTTGTTTTCGATACACACGTTAATTGTCAACTGTACTTTCTTACACAAACTTGATGGATTTATCTTGTGCTGTTTAGGAGTTCCTACGACGGGCTTGCAGAACCGGGATATTTAAGTATGGTATAGACATGTGCGCCGCGCCGATCGGCGTGGCCTTTGTTTACTTTGTGTTTTGCGCATACAAATAATGTTAAATATTATTTGTATGCACATAAATACAAAGTACACAAGGCCACGCCGATTTCACGCCGCGGCGGCGTACACTGCGGCGTCGGTACAAAACCGGCGCGGCGCACACGTCTAGTATGGTAGTAGCAGTAATTGCTGGTACCGCCATATTAAAATTTCCCGTTTATGCAAGCCGTATCCACGACCCACCAATAATATTGGTTAATTATTTTATGGTTTGCCCAGCCATAACATAATATTATGCTGGTGTTACTGAGAGGACCCTTTTACCACTCAGAAACACCCCACTACATTTTCTCAAGCATGCAATGAGATGACATCATAACGTGCGTTATAACGGGCTTGGAAATATCCCGTTTCGGGCAGAACAACTCGAGAGAACTGCAAAGGAATTTCATACAAAATTGAAGGCCTTAGCGGATTTTATTTTGTTTTTAGTTTCATCATCATCATCATTATCAGCCTATAGATGTCCACTGCTGGACAAAGGCCTCCCCCAAAGTTCTCCACAACGATCGATCCCGCGCCGCCCGCATTAACCGCGTTTTTAGTTTATTAGTGGTGTATTCTTGTTATTTCATTGCATATGTTTGAGAAAAGCACTATACATGCCTAACCGTGGATAGGGCTTGCCCGCGTCGTTACTATCCGTCTAAACCTACTCACCACAAGCCCTTCTTTCTTGGGATCTGTAGTAATGTGCTATTGTTCCATTCTTTGTATTTGAGTTGGCTATCAGTAAACTAATTAAATTTGTTTATTTGACAGGTCAAGAACACAAGGTCAGCTCACAGTTGAGGAATCATTTGACTATTCAAATATTGGTTGAGCACTTGAGCAGTAAATACATATTCTAATCTAATTAACACAATTGAGTAAAATCAAGTTCTATTTATTCCACCCAATCAACTCTAAGTTAACTCGGAACTCATTCAACTCATACAAACTTGCCCTAGTAACTCATTCTCATTAGCATTATGATGATATGTGTGACGATGCAAAAGTGATACTTTTGATCCTATTAGATTAAATGTTCTTTTATCTTTATTAATGTTGACAATTGGTTTCAAGCCCAGATTAAACCTATTTAATAATAAATAAATAAGACAACCTCATACACATGGATATAATCCCATAGTAAGCTGAAGTAAGTTTGTTTTATGGGCACAAAGATGACAATATACATTATATAGATTAAGCATCCATGACCCAGGAACGAAAATGTTCGAGTTTGATTTAGTAAATGAATAACTTTACACTTTGTATAGTCCAAATTACAATAGGATCATAGTTCCACTAGCCGTACCTCCAAAAAGTTTAGAATTCACATGTTTTAGCAGTTTAACAACTTCTCAAAACGATTTATTCTCACCTTATCATGCATTCTCAAATGTGAGGTAAGTTTCTGTTGTGTATGATATCCCTTGTTGCACACTTCACATCGGAAACTCCCGTTACTGAACAGCCGGTACACATCGACCGCAGCTTGAGCCTCCTTGTCCGATATTGTCACCATGCTGGCATACTCTTCATCTAACTTAGACCGGTCCGGATCAGTCTTCTTAACACTAATTTTACCTTTAACTTTCGGTTTCTTAACCGGAGGTTTAGGGAAATCTTCCTCAGAATGGTGATCACTAAAATTATTGTCATCATTGTCAAAGTAATCTGTAGCATCTGCATCTTTTACTATTGATATTGACTGTTCTAAATCATGCTGCTCTGTACTCGGTGCTAATGTTTGCTCTTCTTGTTCTAACTTGACATCTTGTGACGTTTGTGGGATTTCTTCTAGTTGTTTCTTAGGGAAATCAATAACTTGTGTGGTGTAAGTACTGTGATGGATGATCGGTATTTTGTCTCCATAGTACACACCCAAGCGGCTGGTTTTTGTCAATTGGCACAGAACCTCCTCATAATTTATTCTATGTATTTCTACAAACGACAGTACTGGTTTTATGTCTAAACGATCTCTGTCTATGGCCTCGAGTTTATGTACATTGATCTGAAATAAAAAGGAAAAATTATCTATATTATAGTGTAAAGGGACTTCTAAATGGGACATATTTTTTATATTTTTTTTTTATGGTCGTTCGAAGGCCCTTATAGGAACTAATGTCTTTCAGGAAGTAACTTTAAATATCAATGACAATAACTCTATTATAACTGACCTCTTTATTCCTTAGCTGGAGTTCTCGCAACGTGAAATGGGCTCTCTGGCATTTCTTCCTAAACTTCGCAAAGCGTTTTACATAAGCTGTGCACTCGAAACACAAATATTTGGGCAGGCCACAGCAATCCGTTGACTAAAAAAAAAGTAGATAAACATCATTTCCAATTAAAAAAATCATATAGGAAAAAAATATTACATTTTCTTCAGCAATATGCTACTATAAGATCACAAACAAGAAAGAATTTAAGTAAGTCGTAGCCGAAATAACAGAAATTCATGTGAGTAGTGTACCTTCAGCCCAGATATTAGGTTGAATTCATGCCGTAACGTGCCCGTGTCCATGTTGTATAGGTTAACATTAGTACTAAAACACACTGTACAAGCTTTTAAGTCATACATATTATGTGCTTTAATTTAGTTCGTCGCTATTTAATAAAAATCATTATTATTTTAACAATAAACAACCGCGACATCGTTGACAATTTGAGTGAATGGAAAGCGTATTTGATAGGCTGAAATGAAATGAAGGAATGATTTGAATTACGAATGAGTTGTAAATAGGGTGTAAGTTCCGGGAATTTTCAGTATGGTAGTCCCGGGAATCACCACAAATCCCGGCGCCACACTACCCGCGAAGTTGACCGAAGTTGGGCGAATAAGAAAGGCACGGCACTTCACTGCAGAAACTCATACATACTTCGGCCAACTTTGCCTCGGTCAACTTCGCGATAGTGCAACTGGAACTGGGGTAATTCTTTGCATAATTTCGTCGTTAGTTTTTCAACTAGCTGCGTGCGTGAAACGAAGCTAATACGAATGACATTGATGTGACATTGACATTTGTGACATTTGATAACTCCAGTGGTTTCAGCTAGAACAAAACAGCGGTTTCTATGGGGGAGAGTCTTATGCTAACACTTAACAATAGATGGCTCTTATATCAAAAAGATGACCCAAATGTATATTTGCTATGGTATCACTACAGTATTTTTTCGTATAGTAACTCTGGGATAATTTAATTGTTTCGTTTCAAATTACGCAAAATAAATAATCAGTTCTGGTATTTCAGTTAGTTTAAATAAAAAGAAATATTCATTTAAGTATTTTACTGTAATTCGTATTTATATTGTAATAAAATAAAATAAAATTACGATCATAAAATTTGTTGAAAATTTTAAAGAAACTCTTTAGTTACCGCAAACGAAACGCTAAGTTGATATCGTACCAAATGTCATTTTAAAATTTCGTTTATTTCCGTGAACGTAAAAGTGCTTTCTGTGTTTATTTTCTATTTTTTACCAGGACTTGGCTGCACTTGGACTCCTGATTTCTGCTTGTTGCATTGACCACTTTTTTGTTTCTGGACTCTGATTTGCCCCTGGATTGGATAACTTTCAACCATGACGTCAACAAAAATGTGTGCCGCGTTGTGAAAAAACTTGTAAGTATTCCTTTGCCTTCTAAATAAGTTAACACAACAATCTTCAGTAAAATGAAGATCCTAACCTAACAGTTCGTCGAAGTTTTCCTTATAGGTTAAACAGAAATCTAAAATGTTCGTGTTTTTATTTCTCTTTTAAGATGACTTTTATGCTATTATTATGAGCCTAAACTACGTCATTTAATATCTTTAATATCTTTACAGGTTCGAAGAACGTCATAACCCATTTTTACCTGAACCAAGACACGCAAGCAGACAGATTTTATACTACCAGATTATATGCAAGTGAAAGCACGTAACTACTTTGTAAAAAGGAATAAATCTACTGCATAAATCTAAAATTGTCTTTTAATTTAGTTTTCTCTCCTATTTTGTAAATTATAACGCCATATTATTAATCTTTTACATGAAAAGAATTCAATATGGCGTTATAAAAATAATAAGCGCGTCGTGTATAGTTTTGGCCACTTAACGCCGGTGGCGCTGCAATCGAAATCGTTGACTGATGACTCTATTATAAAACATTCAATATACTCTATGCTCCTATTTTTCTTTCTGTCACTCTTCAATTGAATGAATTGAATCGACACGACGAAAACGCTTTTTAATAAATAATATTTCATGCATAATAACGTTAGCTTCTAACTATAAATAATGGCTGAAGAGAAAAAGAAGGCGTTATTTATTTGCCTTGGTAAGTTTTCAACGGCGAAAATACTACGACAATAAAAAAATATCTATATTATCAAAACAATCATAAGAAATAATATTAAGTTAGTTACTATAGCTGGGTTATATGTAATTTACCACAAATCTACTATTGCATCGTGAAAATGATTATATTTGGCTCGTTTCAGGGAATATTTGCCGCTCACCAATAGCGGAAGGTATTTTCCAGAAGACAGTGAATGACTTGAATCTTGGCGATAAATGGGAGATAGATAGTGCTGCTATCGGCGGCTGGCACGTCGGCAACTCGCCGGATTATCGCGCCTTGGACACTATGAAGAAACATAATGTTCCATATAATAATCATGCAAGACAGGTGAGATTCAAATCCTAGCCATTCATAAAAAAGAAACACAAAATCTGTGAATACTTGCCATTCATAAAAAAAAAAAACCGAATTGATTCAGAAATACATATTTCTAGCTGCGCCACACAGTGTTACCCACTCATCCTATGGGATCGCTAAATTTTTTCAGGATAAAAGTAGCTTATGTGTTAATCCAGGGTGTCAGCTACCTTCATACCAAAATTTAACAAAATTTGTCCCTTTGCCTGTCAAGAAGTAACAAACAAACACAGAAACACACTCACAAACTTTTGCTTTTATAATATTAGAGCAATGTGATGTGATACTTGCTTTTACAGATTGTGAAAGCAGACTTTAATCACTATGACTTCATATTTGGCATGGACGAGGCCAACATGAAGGACCTCAACAGGCTGGCTCCGAAGAACAGCAAAGCCAAGCTCCTTTTGTTTGGAGACTTTGACCCTCAGGGTGACAGGATCATCAGGGACCCTTATTATGTAAGTCACCTGTCACCTTTTTAAATTGACTTCTAAATGGAGGAGGCTCACAATTTGAATGTATTTTTTAAATGTTGGTTACCATCTGAACTCCAAAATTTGTGAATTTCGTAAATTTTTTAAGCTTCACCAAGTTGGTCTCATAAAAAATAAAATTATACTGAACAATTTTTAACTCATCTTAAAAGTCTAAATTGTTTTTATTTTTATATTTTTCAGGACAGTGATGACAAGGGTTTTGAGAAGTGTTATCAACAGTCTGTGAGGTGTTCCAAAGGATTTCTGGGTCATTTGGAAAAGGAGGCTAAATAAACGTACATTCTATTACATATTATTTACATATTTAAATAAAAATTATGAGGTAATAAATTATTCCAATATATTTTTATTTCAAAACGTTTTTGGTTTTACTTCTCTTTAAGATTTTGGATGGCTTTAGATATATCCGCACCACCGGTTCTACGCCAACGACAGTCCCGTATACCCGTCACAGTCACAGCGTGGGGAGCAACACAACAAATATATGTACATAGCGCAAAGAGGATATTAAATTATTATTATTAACCTTTTGAAGGCCAAGCGATGAAGCAATTCAAAATACCACTATGAACTGCAAAATCAACAGGGATTAAAAAATACTTGTACTGCTTTAACACTTTCAACACCAGACAATTTTTTTTACCCAACCCCAGAAACCGGCGTGGCGTGTAGGTTTATAGCTACTGCCCGCCTGGCGGGCTTAGCCGGCATCTGAGCAAACATTACGAGTGCCTACCAGGCGGGTTCCCGGTGTTGAAAGTGTTAAATCATAAAGTTTTAGGTCTGTGAATTTGGACGGCGTGGCGTCAGTTGCTTGACTTTTAATTGTCGGCCACAGTCGACTTTAGCGTTCAAATGGTTAAGTACCTAGCTTACTTTCATAATGAACTGACTGTATTATTTCTACGCTATCGAGTACACAGGCTTCCTGAAGCGCAGTGGACTGTCGTGTCGAGGTTTTGGGACATCAGGTACTCACAGAATAAATACAAAGTAAGCTCTTAGAATAGGATTCGGGTTTAGGTGAAATCGGAGAGGTTCTTATCTCGATCGCATAAGAGAGCGAGACAGGTATAAAACTCTAATCACATTCTGTCAGCTTACGTAGGTACCTACTGTACAGAAGGTTTTCTTTTATGATTTACGCTAACGCCGTCTAAATTGTTTGTCTATTGCGATATGATTGCGATGAGTTTGGTCGTGGCAATACGATCGACAGACGTGTATGTACCGCTACTATGGCGCGGTCCGTTCGACATTTGCGAAGATTCTATTCCCGGCTCCACACTATCGCGAATATGGCCGAAGTATGAGTTTCTGTAGAAGTGCCTACCGCACTATCATATTTGCCAAACCTCGGTCTACTTCGCGACTAGGGTATAGTTAGGGCAAGGGTTGTTTTGCCTACAACTACTTACTCATTTAGGATTAATATTCGAAATATATAAAAGGCATTTGGCATATTAATTAGGTTTTTATTTCTTCCACGAGAATATTTGACACCTTTCCTTATTTAATATAATAACTTACGTATACTGATTTGTAATGCTTATAAGGGTACCTGTCCATTGGAGCGAAGCTATGTAAAATGGACCAATCAATTAAGACTATATAAAATTGTTCTTCCTCTTGAACTTTCCTTCAACTTCAGCAACAAATCTGAATCTGTTTTCACCAACAATAACTTTCTGAACACAGATTTTGTCCTTTTGATCTTCAGACGGCTCCTCCAAATCGATGTTCATGTCTTTACTAGCTGCCTCTGCCTCTGCTATAGCTTTTGCCTTGCCTTTGGCTATACTTGTGTTTGAAACTGACTGTGCTGGGCCAGAGAGTGAAAAATTTGCAATGATTTCTTTGAGTGCCATGGAAGTGTTCATCGTTACATCGTTTTTTATTGCCTGTACACGTGTTCCTAGTCGTTCAGGGCCCTCATTGGACAGCAGTATTGGAAACAGAAACAGTGAGTTGAATCGCTCCAGTAAAAGGAAGAATTGCTCTTTGAGAATAGGATTTCTTCTGAGTAAATTGCGGATTTGCGTTGGGGGTGTATCTTTTTTCGTATTGATGTATGATATAATTTTTCGTAACCCTGTTAACGTGGCGTAATGCGGGGGGAGACAATAAGACGAGGTGCCTAAAGTGTTATTTCCCCATATATCTGGTGCACCCTTTACTTGGATTGAAGTAGTTGCTTGTTTTCTTGAATAACTCTTGACTTTGAAAAGATTCACTTCTAGCTTTGGATCCAGTAAGCCAGGATACTGAGCAGCATATGAGCTGTTTTTGAAAAGATCTTTGTTTAGCTTTCCCTTCAAGAAAATTATCATTTTTTGGATATTAGTCACATTTAGGTTATGTCCTGATGTCATAGATTGAGTGTCGAAAGCCGTTACGTCCTCTTCGTCATAGAGCTCATCTTTTCTTTCTTCCTGTTCCCTGACACTTTCAGTTGCGAGGGTGGCTATAATAGCATCTTCTATAACTTCAAGAGGAGATTCCTTGGTGATTCTTTTGCTCTTCCTTTTTTCGATTTCCGTCTCTATTCTCTTTTTAAGTTTTTCTGTTGCTTTATTAAGATTGTCTGTTGCTTGTCCATGGCCGAGGCGTCGTGCTCCTCTTCGAGGGGCATTTGCAAGTGACAAGTTAGGATACCTCTTCATCCATTTAATCAAGGTCAAATATCTTGCTCTTACATGCACTCTGGTTTTCCCAGGGAACCACCTTGTCACAGCAGAATAGTTGGTAATATTCGGCTCATTGACCATGAGTTGAAGTAACCTCTTATCCTCCTCCAAGGTCCAAACAGTAGAGATCCTCATCTTGGCCAAAACCTGGTAGCGTACTCGGATCTGTGTCGCCGAACGACCAGGGAGATACTCTGACATTTTTTTGAAGTTAGGTCCAAACTTATCAGAACATGTTAAAATTACAGCATCTTCTTCTGGCAGAAATCTGCCCTTCCTCTTTTCCACCAATCGGAAATACTTATTATAAATTTGAATCTTGGTTCTGTTCTCCATAGATGAAGCTACTTTACCCCAAGGTATGTAGTCATCTTCTTTGTAGTATTCTATCAATCTGCGAAGATACTCCTCTTCTTCCTTTGTCCATTTTTTTCCTGTAAATGTATTGCTCATATTTGTCCTGTAATACACAAAGCATTGGTACCCTGTCCTACCGGTGTTCAGTTTCGTTGCTATGGCTTCCCAGTCTTGATAATTGTGACTGTGTGCTATTTCTTGTAAACGGGCATGTTCATTTTTGTCCCAAATACTCTTATTAATGCTTGGATGTAAGAATACTTTCCATAGTGATCTGTACTCTAAAGCACTGTGTCTTTTGTTCAATTTGTTGGCCACAATCTCCCAGTCATACTCTTGGTCTATCGGTAAGGCAACATCCTTCAGAGTTTTTTTTGCTAAGCCTGTGATCTCTCTGTTAATAGCATCGATTTGTTTTTCTAATATCTTTGGCTTTATGTCTTTGCCTTCTCGTTTTAACTTTGCAATTTTTGAAGTCAACTCTTTCTTCCTAATCTGTATTGACATTTTCAGGAGAAGGTTGGTTAAGTTACATTTATCTTTTACCGTCCAGCCAGGAACTGAGGTGATTTCGGAGAAATCGTACATGTTACTTTTAGCCATAAGTATAGTGTCTTCATTGTCCGGGGCTGGAAAATTGGATTTATCTTTGAAATATGGCTTACCGCAGCTTATATAGCGGAATGTTTCTTGACGCTCTTCATGTTTCTCTCCAGGCACAAACTCTTGAAGTTCACTCAACTTCTGTCTGCACTCGTGTAAGCGGTCGACGAGTACTTTTTCAAGTCGTTTTAATTTCTCATCTAGTAGTTTGTTGAGGCCTAAAGCTGAATCGATTTTAACGTGCTCCTGTGCGCTCTCGCCAGTAAAAGTGCTGGGTATGGATCGAGAGAATCGTGAGATTATGCTACCGCTTACGGAAGGGCCCAGGAATAAGGAAGGCTCTTCTTCTTCTAAAGCAGCGTTAATCTTTTCTATATCTTCCAAGTGTTTTTCTTCGTCGCTATCCACATCCATATTCTCCATAATGATCGGCGTTGAGTGGAAACTTATTAGTTTCTATTATTAAAATAACACACTCGTATCACAAAGATGATTAGATAAAGGCGGAGATGAGATGAGATTCATGAGATTAATCGATCACCAAACAAGTTCATACAGTCGTAATCGTAAACATATCGTAAAATTCGTAAACGTCGTGAGCTGGGCATGACCGGATCGGATCGTAACTGTCATAAATACTATTTGAGCTACTGACAAAGACTCCTCTGAATGACAATAATGTCAATAAAATGTTCATCATAGAAGAAAAAGAACAGAAATGTGTATATCTTAAACAACAACCTGCTTTTATTTTGAAGTTTGATTTGTATTTGTTGACTAATTTTTGTGTGTGTTCGATTTGCGAACTATTTTGGATAAATAATTTTATCACTTGATTACTCACTAATAATTTTTACCCAGCTGCTGGATGGCATTGAAGGATTAAAGAAAAGAATACCATGTCTGAACCTGGTGTAATTAGAAAACTTAGTGAGGATGTGGTGAATCGCATTGCAGCCGGCGAAATAGTGCAAAGACCAGCAAATGCTTTGAAAGAACTAATTGAAAATAGGTATTTTTTTCCAGAATTACTATTATTAATTTCTTTTCAAACTACTACTACCTACTAATCAAAATATATTTATTTGCAGCTTGGATGCCAAATCAACAAATATAATAATAACTGTGAAAGCAGGAGGCTTAAAATATTTACAGGTGAATTCTTTTATTTAATTTTTTTTTCTTATAAATTTCAGCTAATTCCGTAAACATATTTATATGTTTGAGTTTTGCATGATTTTTGACCATTTTGACGCCTTAGTTGCCATAATTATAACAATCATAGAAAATTATACTGACACCAACGTCGTCAAGTGACAATGAAATTTCAATGATCACAAAATTTGTTAGTGTGTGTACAGTGAACAAGTGTTTTTCCATCCCTATTGATTTTGAAACATTTCTTTATTTCTTTGCTGCGGCATCAGGGGGTACGGCGAGTTGTATCACCACTTGAAATTCAAAAAGGTAAGGGTGATTTTACAGCCCCTGAATGCCGGTCCGCTGTAACCAAAACTATCATACAATGATTATACTGTAACTGCGTACCATAATTTGATCTAATTTAAAGCTTATTATGGCCCATTGCTTTGATATTTATGACAGTGGACTGATGCCAGTTGAAATGCCTGTAGAATCACCCATTTATATATTATGTATATTGTTGTCTAGTACCCATAGTACAAGTATTGCTTAGTTTGGGGCTAGGTAGAATAAAAAAAAAATATTATTTCTAAATTTATTTACTGTTATATTTAGATCCAAGATAATGGGACAGGCATTAGAAGTGACAATTTGGACATAGTTTGCGAACGCTTTACCACCTCAAAACTCTGCCAATATGAAGACTTGCAGGCAATCAACACTTATGGTTTCCGAGGAGAGGCTCTGGCCAGTATAAGTCACATTGCTCACCTTACCATACTCACCAAGACTGCAGCAGCTAAATGTGCCTTTAAGTAAGTACAAATAATTACATTAACCTTTTGAACCACTGATGCCAAAGTCATGACGCCAAAGTGTAATTCAACTTCTATAAGTATTTATGGAGCACTTTAAATTTTTTTGTTGTTGCTTCACCACGTGGCGTTCAAAAGGTGAAAAGGTCCAGGGGACTAAGAGTTCACTTTTCATCTTCAGTATGTTTTTTTACAAGCCTAGTCATAGAGAACTCCCTCCCAAGTAGCACACAAGAGGCATAAGCGCTTATATAGCCCTTACCGCAATGTAAGCGGAATAAAGGCTGTATAACAGTGTGGCAATCATTTTTGACATTTCATAAAGAGTAGCAAATTTTTTTTTTTTTTTTTTTTTATAACGGCACAACATGGTGGCTCCACTTCGCCTGATGGTAAGCAAAAAGGGGAGCCCAATTCGCAATGGCAACTGACGAGAAACCAACGGTGCCAAGTCAGTTGACACTGCCATGCTGGCCCGAGAGATGCTTCTTCACGCTTCGTTTGAAGGGTCCCAAGTTATAAGAAGTAGGAAACACATGAGCCGGCAAGGAGTTCCATACTTTAATAGTTCGGCAGATGAAGGAATTGCCAAACTTCTTGGTACTTCAAATTTGAGCTGTCATCAAATACCGTTCTCCGGAAGTTCGAATGTCCGGCTGTTCTCGCCTACAGATCGCATTTTTCAACTGATCCTCGTGAAATTTTGAGAGCAGGTTCAATAATTATATTTATCGATTTTTTTCTAGATTCACTTTCACGTAACGTAAAAAAGTAGTTAATCTTTTACATTTAGTAACAAACAACTAAAACTTTATTATCTGAGCCGGCGGTCCCGGGTTCGAATCCCGGCCGGGGAAATATTTGTGTGATTAACTCGTGTGCTTGGGACATAGTTGTTCTATGTATTTAAGTATATATTTATCTATATAAGTACGTATATCGTTGTCTAGTACCCATAACACAAGCCTTCTTGAGCTTAATTTGGGACTAGATAGATTTGTGTGAGGTTGGCCGATATTTATTTATTATGTTAAAACGAAATAAAATACTTTACTTTAGAGCCTCATACGAAGATGGCAAACTGAAGGGCCCGATCAAAGCAAGTGCCGGTAACAACGGGACCCAAATCACTGTCGAAGACCTGTTCTACAACATCATAGCCCGCAAGAAAGCCCTGCGGAGCCCTACAGAGGAATACGCGCATATCATGGACGTGGTGGGCGGTTACGCTATCCACAACAGTCACGTTGGGTTCACGTTGAAGAAGTTTGGGGAAAAAACCGATTTGAAGACTCCTATTAATTCGTCTGTCATTGAAAATGTCAGGATTGTGAGTATTGCGAACAAATTGCAATTGTCTTTATTGTCAGGGTTAGTTATACAAGCCTAATTAGAGTTATAGGACTAGATCGACTTGTGTTCGATAGGTATTTATTTATTTACTAGCTGCACAACTTGCTGTTACCCGCTCATCCCAAGGGGGCAAATATTTGTGTGATGAACTCGAATATTAATTGTGCTTGGGTCATGGTTATTCTATGTATTTAAGTATATATTCACCTATATAAGTACGTATATCGTCGTCTAGTACCCATAACACAAGCCTTCTTGAGCTTAATTTGGGACTAGATCGATTTGTGTGAAGTTGTCCGATATTTATTTATTTATTTAACGTAGTGGTAAAAATCCTCTGCTGGGGTGTAGAGCTTGAATCAAAGCCTTCCACTTGCACCGGTCTTAGGCAGTCTGCTCTTCCTCCTAACAGCGCGACCATAGGAGTAGGTAAGGGAGACATCGCGCTCGGACCTTCCGCTCCCACCTATGGCCACCGCTCCGCTGATTTAATTTTCAGATCCACGGCAACTCAATAGCCCGGGAGCTAATGGAAATTGAAATAAAAGATGACACGCTAAAGCTATCCGTACACGGGTTCATTACAAACGTGAACTATTCCCATAAGAAAATCATCATCGCGGAGTTGTGGTCGGGCCGTCAGACATTCCTATGCCCGTCTCCTGTACCCATAAGTTAACGTGACCGTACTCGCTATTGACAGCGTAAAGGATTTGCAGTTTACTTTACTAGGCTATAGATAATATTTAAATACATATATATCCATGACCCAGGAACAAATATTCTAGTTCATCACACGATTGCCCTGGCCATAACACAAAATGGCCACACGCGTGGCCTGGTGCGACAACACAACTCGTATGCGACTCGTGCCCCTTTAAAAACCATCTTACTAGCGCGCAGCGTGGAGTAGAGAGAGTAGCCAGTCATAGCAGCACACACGCCGATCAGTACCCTTCCTTACCATGAGTTATTGACTTGCTAACGACAGCGTAAACAATTCGCGCCCTTAGCGGTCACTTTGTAGAACTACAATTTTTTTTATTCAAAATAGCCATGCATTTAACCTCGATTGCACCTGATGTTAAGTGACAATAAGGCCTAAGATGGAGCATGCTTGGCTAGAAGATGCCTATTCACTCTCGACTTGAAGAGATCCAAGTTATATTTTTCAGGAAACAGGTACGCAGGAAGAGAGTTCCATTCCTTAGCTGTCCTCATAAGGAAAGTAGACGCAAAGCGTTTCGTACGAATCAGTGGTACATCGACAACATAAGGGTGGAATCCAAGTCCGCGCCGAGTAGGTACTGTATTGTCTGAACGGAGACGGTGGAATTAATTCTCCATACAAATCGCTTACGCAGTAGCTAGCGAGTATGCTCATTGTAATCTCATAGTGAGGGTACTGCTCTACTGAGCGACAAGTTGTTCAGGAACGGCCTCTACCTGTTGCAATACAGTTTGACAGTGCCGAAATTTTGACAATTTAATTTTCAGATCCACGGCAACTCAATAGCCCGGGAGCTAATGGAAATTGAAATAAAAGACGACACGCTAAAGCTATCCGTACACGGGTTCATTACAAATGTCAACTATTCCCATAAGAAAGGAGTTATGCTGTTGTTTATCAATCATCGGTTAGTCGACTCGCAGTGTAAGTATGCGGCGAGGGTGGTATTTGGAATCTAGAGCACAGTAAGGAATTCTATGTAGGGTAAATCGCCAATTACTGGCCAAAGATCAATAACTGACCACCTAATACTAAAAATTAACTATGTTCACCTACAAACAGAATTCATTTTAGTATAAGGTGTTAATTACTGGCCACCCGTCAATAACTGGCCACGTTATACTAATTTCATTTCATTTTTAGAATGAGGTGTACAGTTGGCGATTTACTCTATATAATCTAGAAAATTTTAAATTAAACCTCGAGTTTTATTGAGTTAATGAGAAGCACATCGATTTTGAGCAAGTAGTAATTTTAGCTTATATTGGCCTTAATGGTAGCATCATCCCAAAAATGTGTTTTTTACAGCAATTCGCAAAGCTATTGACTCTGTTTACTCGACTTATCTACCTAAGAACTCTCACGCTTACGTCTACCTGAGTATAGAATTAGGTAAGTTGTTATTTCTATTTCCTTTCCACGTTGTCCCTACTATGGTAAACATTTAAACTACATATGTAACGGGGTTACCCACGTCTTACAATTCGAATATAGCTCGACATGTTACGTATCGGTTCGCGATTCATTTTCAGGAGCTCCGATCGGTCGCGATGAATGCCAATAGAATACTACGCGCCAACCCTTCGTCGGATTCGAAACATGTCGAGATATTAGATTCTTGTACGGTCAGCATCAAAAGTAGTTAGAGATTGTGTCAAATAGCATACTAAAATTGTCAGGTACTTTTAGGGCTTCCGGTTCGTGTCTCAAGGATGGCCGCATGCGTTTAAGTTGCGTTGTTCATTATTTATTCATTTTTGTTGTTCAATGTGTAGTATTGATAGCGTATTGTGCAGTGATCTAACGTATGAGTGAATAGCTAATGAAGAATTCAACTTGAAGCGTTCATAGCCCTTCCTGGGTCAAGGCCCGATAGTCCGCGTGGTTTTTTGTAAATCGCTATCACTTTACAAAAAGCAAAACCTCACCGAACAACGGCAGGCTCTACGAGCAAACTTGAAATTGGCGAAATCATCATTAACTCTGATGGAAGCCATATTTTAAAATTAGAATTAGAACAGGTACTTTTAATGCTGACTGTACGACGTAATTAAATTTAATCTATTTTGTATTCGTTAGCGCGAACGAAGGTCAAAAAAAAGTTTTTTTTTAGGGTTCCGTACCCAAAGGGTAAAAACGGGACCCTATTACTGAGACTTCGCTGTCCGTCCGTCCGTCCGTCCGTCTGTCACCAGGCTGTATCTCAAGAACGGTGATAGCTAGACAGTTGAAATTTTTACAGATGATGTATTTCTATTGCCGCTATAACAACAAATACTAAAAATAAAATAAAATAAATATTTAAGGGGGGCTCCCATTCAACAAACTTGTTATAGATTATATATATATATATATATATATATAGGTACGGAACCCTTCATGCGCGAGTCGGACTCGCACTTGCCCAATTTTTGTTTTTTTTCCAAAGATGGTGTACATAACTGCATGCAACTGAGGTTGTCCAATATTTATTTATTTATTTATAATTATTATTAACTCGCCAAACTGCTGAGACAGTTTGTTGGCGTGATCGCGCTCATCTACATTATTTTTAGTTATCTGCACCTAACACTACATATTTACCTTATAATTATATTAACAGGTTAACCTATCTATCTATATTTTCCAGATCCAAAAAATGTGGATGTAAACGTCCATCCAACGAAGCATGAGGTTCAGTTCTTGTACGAAGAGCAGATCATTGAGAAGCTAAAGGCGTGTTTGGAGAGCAAACTGCTCAGTTGCAACTCTACGAGGGTCATGTATACGCAGGTGCGATTATTCAGCGTTTTTAGGGTTCCGTACCCAAAGGGTTACCCTGTTACTAAGCCATCCGCTGTCCGTCCGTATGTCTGTCCATCTGTCACCAGGCTGGTTTCATGAACCGTGATAGTTAGACAGTTGAAATTTTCACAGATGATGTATTTCTGTTGCCACTATAACAACAAGTACTAAAAAACTTTACTTTTTTATTCTTACACTTTTCCTCACTTTCTTAAAATACACTTTTAATATGTTTTCTTGTAGAACTACGTATAGTTAAGTTCATATCATTGTAATAGTTAAGTACTTATGCTTTTTGAAAAAATGACTGACTGTTGAGTTTCTTTCGGCGTTTCTTCTCAACAGTGGTCTCCTCTTGTGAAATGCCGGTAGACTCAGACATGTAAAAGTGCCCTTGTGGCCTACTTGCAGAATAAAGTTCATTATTTCAAAACAGAATAAAATAATTATTTAAGGGGGGCTCCCATACAACAAACGTGATCACGTTAACTTTGCACCTCATTTGTATTCGGCGCCATACATACCAGGTTCAAACTTAACTTAACCCGGTCAATTAAGATGGGACCCTCGGTGCGCGAGTCCGACTGGCACTTGGCCGGTTTTTAACGGAGTGCAGTTTCTGTATGAAGAAGAAATCATTGAGAAGCATCTCTTCAGTGCCACCAATGGTGCTGAGCCCACCAGCTTATTTGAATGCATTTCTTATCTGATTGCTCTTGAAGTAAATAGAAAACCGAATTTGCTCTGTCTTAATCTAGAACTATTTACATCACCCTAGGCCGTAAGTGGGATTTACTGCCCGCTACGCGAGGAGAAAATCTCACTTCCTGGCCAAAGCAAGACGTGAAACTTTAGACAAACCACGGGCGGTAATTCGTAAAGCCCCAGATCACATATTTATGGCCCTCACCTTCGGTTCGGGCCACAAACACCTGCGATATGGAACATTCACGAATTCACCGCCCTAGGTATGTAATGTACTATTTAATCTAATCTTAGATTTCCCGCACCGTTGTATAAAATATAAAGTTGATAGAATTTTGTAGAGGAAAACTTTTTGGTAGGCGTATGTTGTATGGAGGCCCGTAATTTTCTTACAAATCTTCTTAAACTACAGGCTCGACTGCCCGGCGCCACGATGGTAGAAGAAATGGTAAAGAAGACAACAGAAGCAGCCAGAGTATACGCCAACAGCATGGTCAGAGTCAATTCTGATGTACAGAAGATTGATAAGTTCTTTAGAGCAGAACCCAAAGCAGTAGAAACAGATGACACTAAAAATACAGAAAATAAAAATCAAGCAGAAGTTACTAATGATGATGAAAAGACAAAAAAGGATGCACAAGAAGATAAAATGGATGTAGATGATGTTCTAGAAAGTTCTCTAATCGAGGAACCAGTGCCAGTTAATAAAATGCCGGATAAGTGGAAAAATCATACCGCTGTAGACCAGGGAAACATAACTTATATAGATCCTAAAGAATCCTTCAAAACTAGGACATTCAAGTATGAAAGGACTGAAACTAAGTTGACTAGTGTTAAGCAACTGAGAATGGATGTTGAAAGGCAATGTAACTCGAATTTAAGAGAGATTTTAGCCAATTTGATATTTATTGGGTGCATAGATTTGCACAAGTCGCTTATACAACACTCTACTAAGCTGTATTTATGTGATACTACGAGGTTGACGTAAGTAAAACATATTTTAACTTGAGTGTGAACTTGTGAAAGCAGTCATTTCAAAAAATCTATAGCTTCTAAAATTTACCAATAATTAGCCTTTGTAACCAAATTGTTGCCTCTTTGATTACGAAGATTGTAGTGTATTATAAATGCGAACGTGTGTCTGTTACCTCTTCACGCTTAAGCACTGAACCGATTTATATCAGCAGTTAAACCTTAGTATGGTTTTGCTCGTTGCATTATTGTTAAATGTATTGTTTTTTCTGTATGATAAATAAATGAAAGAAAAAGAAATTAGATATGGATATACTTTGAGTCCCAGGGAATAACATAGGATACTTTCATCCCGTGTAAATGTAGTTTTTTTTTTATTATCTAGAACATAAATTGTTATAGATACATACATATTACAATATGGGTATGGGTGGTGCGGTAGGTTTCCCATGAGTGTGGTTAGGCTTGCCACACAAGGAATGATAGCCACGACCGCAGAAGATGAGTGTAGTAGATAATGTGTATTTTCTTATCGTTTTCAGTGAAGAGTTGTTTTACGAGACACTGCTGTATGATTTCCAAAACTTTGGCTTGATAAAGCTATCGAACCCGCTGCCTTTGGAAGAGTTGTTTGTGCTCGGACTCTCTTCGCAAGAATCTGAATGGAAGCCTGAACTGGGTAAGTGGTAAATTCTTGATGTCTTGACTTGTTCTTAAGGGGCTTCTAAACGGGCCATGTTTTGCTGCAATTTCTGGCCTGAAAAAGCTTGTGAAAAAGTGATTTTTACTAAATAACAAATAAAGCTTTACTGATTACAGGGGACATGCGAGAGATGGCGCAGCAGATGACCAAGCTCCTGACGACCAAGCGTGCCATGCTGTTGGAGTACTTCTCTTTGGAGTTAAACGCGAATGGTGAACTATTGGCGTTGCCGCTGTTACTAGGTAATATAATATTTTGGTCACCCGCTATTGTAAGGAAATTGAAACCACGTACCTTTTTCGCTCTTTTCACAATGATAATAAAAATGGGTCACAATTATTTTTTTACAAAAAAAAAACCGACTTCAGAATAAACTGAAAAGCCAAAAATAACCCGTTCATGTCATGTACAAATTACATTTGAATTACCTTTTGAAGTCGGTACCAAACCACTCAACTATGGCGCCACCTGAAAGTGCTGGATAAAATGCGGAGGTAGGCCTCGCACACGATGAACAAACGACCTGGTAAAGGTAACTGAAAGCGTTCGTCATGCAAATTCTGGAGTAGTAGGGCCTCGTGCAGGGTCCGTCCGGATTGTTACTACCGTCTTGCCTGCTAACCCACCGCCAAACAGCAATGTTCGCATTGTTGTGTTCCGGTGTGGGGGTAAGATAGCCGGTGAAATTACTAGCATAGAGGCATTCCATCTTTGTCCTCCGGGTAGGCAAGCACTTGTGACTCCTCTGGTGTTGCAGGTGTTTATGGGCGACGGTAATCGCTTTCCATCAGGCGATACGTTTGCTCGTTTGCCCCCTATGACATAAAAAAAAAAAAAACTTTGGGGGAGACCTAATTCCAGCTGTGATCGTTCCTGCGTTAAAATTATTATAGTAAATTTCAGTGAAATTGTCAATTGATCTATTCTATAATTTAATATACCTATCATGGGTTTCAGACAACCACACCCCATTTATGGGCGCCCTACCAACCTACCTCGTCCGACTCGTCACAGAAGTCAACTGGGACGTAGAGAAAGAATGCTTCGACTCGTTCTGCCGGCAAACCGCCATTTTCTACGCCCAACCCAACCCCGACAGTACCACAGAGTCGATAAAAGCGGAACATTGGAAACAGGAACACGTTATTTTTCCCGCCATTAGAAGAAACTTTCTGCCGCCGACTTGTTTTGTAAGCAATGGTGCCATACTACAAATAGCGAATTTGCCTGATTTGTATAAGGTGTTTGAAAGATGTTAATGTTTTTTTTTAAGTGATTAATAATATGTGTTATGAAGTTTCATTGTGGTTATTTTTTTATTACTTTTTAACCCCGACACTACCGGAGTCGATAAAATCCGAACATTGGAAACAGGAACACGTTATTTTTCCCGCCATTAGGAGAAACTTTTTGCCGCCAACTAGTTTTGTAAGCAATGGTGCCATACTACAAATAGCGAATTTACCTGATTTGTTTAAGGTGTTTGAAAGATGTTAATGTTTTGTTAAGTGAATGATAATTATATGTTTTATTAAGTTTTATTGTGGTTATTTTTTTTATTACTTTTTAACCCCGACACTACCAGAGTCGATAAAATCGGAACATTGGAAACAGGAACACGTTATTTTCCCGCCATTAGGAGAAACTTTTTGCCGCCAACTAGTTTTGTAAGCAATGGTGCCATACTACAAATAGCGAAATTGCCTGAATAAATGGAGTAATAAAAAAAAACTTAAGGTAAAAACGATTTTATTAAAAAGGTGGGCTAATAATATCCTGCCAGCACAAAAGGCCACAATTATTGAAATAAATGCTTCATAATTTCCTCCGATGCAAGGACAGTTCATCACGTGTCGACGACGTAATTAGGATGAACGACGAGCAGAGGATCGTCTTCCACCTCTTGCTCTGTGGACTTATGTGAGCTCTTGAGACCCGTGGTTGATAGAGGGATTATTACTTGATCCTGAAACAATATAAAAAAAGTTACATATCAAATAGATCTGAATTATTACTACAGAGTAGTTTACGTCACTCTAGGTCGCAAGTGGGATTTTTGAGAGAGAAAATCTCACTTCCTTGCAAGGCAAAGCACTTTACAAACCACTGGCGGTAATTCGTAAAGCCTCGGATCGCATATTTATGGCCCAAAAACGGCGCATTCACAAATTCACCGCCCTAAGGTATGTAATGTACAGTCGAGTTCATTTCCAATTTAATATCTGAACACGACTTTATACTCCTGACAATAGGGTCGTGTTCAGATATTTTTGTTCTCGTAAGTGTGTAGATGTAAATGAACTCGACTGTACTATTAACGCTCTGAGCCTGTGGCCCGTGGGAGCTCGGCCTTTGGCCTTGCGCTTCAAAGCTTGGTGAAATCAGATTCAGGAAAGGACTGATGGTCGTGAAGCACCAGGGTTTGTGGCTCTCCGGGACAGCTATCAGCCCAGCTACTTACAACATCTCGGTGTCTAGCTGGCATTAACATTTACACAACTAGACAAAAAGAAAACAACCCAGAACCCGCTAGTGAGTTGGTGAGTTGCTTCACGGCTACAGTCCGCCTGGCGGGTCGGGCCCGCATCAGAGCAAAAGTCACAAACACCCGCTAGGTGGGTCTTGAAAGTGTTATCGACATATTTGTATCGACATAAACCAATCACTATGTTTTTTTTTCTATTCCTGACAACACTGAGCTGTCAAGTTAGTTCGCCTAATTAAAATCCGGAGTTTAGTCGTGCCGTTCTGCCGTTCCCAATTTGTATGGAGAGAAAACGTTCTCTAGAACATTTCCCGTACTAAACGAGTAAAGTTTCGGGAAATTTTGTTATAGTACAAATTTCCTAAACTGAACTGATCCACTAAAGAACTCAATACCATTGAATGGTTAACCACAAATTAAGATAACGAGCTCGTAGTAAAAGCAGATTGTAACCTTAAAATATTTCAACCAGCACAAAAACTGAAAGTCTCGAGTTCAAACGCGTACTCTATGGCTATAAAATTATACAACCGTTTGCCAGAGGAATTCCAAAGCCTAATAACGAGTCAATTTGAAAAAAAAATGTTTAAATGGCTCCTTGAAAAATGTTTTTACTCAGTTGCCGAGTTTCTAAACACACAAAACATTAGTTAGAAATATAGTCAATTGCATGTTAGCCCTAAAATAATTTTAAAATTGAAAATTTCTACGCCGATTTTCGGTAGAATATGATGAACTAACACATTTTACTAACCAACATTGTATTTACCATATTCTCAGAAATAAATAAATTATTATTATTATTATTGGAAGGTTAATATAGATTATCGACTCTATTTCCTTAGACATTAGACTACAAAATACACTAATAGAATAATGGTGATCATAACTTTTTTGGAATTTTACAACCGCCCGACTCTCAACAGGAACGTACTTTCTAGAAAAAGGACTATGAACTCTCATCATCAACCATTTTAAACCTATTCAACAAGGAATAAGCTTGAAAATTCAATATCCACGCAATGTAGTTCTAACCTTTTTTTGTAAGTAACTGGTTGGCGGTTACGAGAACAAAAGCAGATAGGATTGTATTAGACACAATACCATTCTGAATGCAGGTAAGTGGATAAATAAATAATAAATAAATAAATATTAAAGGACAATCATACACAAACCGACCTAGTCCCAAACTAAGCAAAGCTTGTACTATGGGTACTAGACGACGATATACATAATATATAAATACATATATAGATAACATCCATGACTGTTAAGGTCTCAGCACAAATATTAATAGAAATGCAAGAATTCTGTGTAATAAACGTAATTTATTATATAAAACGTAACTGGTAATTCTAAGATTGACAGGATCTCAAACTAAACTTGACATCTGCCTAAACATATGTTTTAAACAATAATAACAAGGAGTCTTAATGCAAAATAACTATCTAACACCCCCTAATTTTGCATTAACTCAAAGTATTAAACAGCCTAACTTAAACAAAACATCGCAGTTACCTGCTCATCATTATAGCTCTTTACTCCGAAGGTAAACAGACGTTTTTCAAAACAAAATTAAAATACAATTTGCCTACTAAGATGAGGCAAGGAATTTGATAAGATATCGGCTAACAAATCAAATCTTTTTTTTCTTTTTAATTCTAAATACCCATTTCCAGGTGACAGGTTTCTTTTTAGTATTATTGTCTGTTATAATCCAGGTCTGGTTCTCTTCATAAGCGTTAGGCTCATCTTGTACGGTTACTTTCCATTTCGCAGACTCAATGTATTCGGTTAAGTTAATCTCATAATTTTCATTCCGTCTACTTCTTAAAATACGATCTGATATCAGTTCTGTGGGTTCAAACGTCACACCGGGTTGGTAAGTTTCACCGTCATTACAGCTCCTAAAGCTATCATCACTACTTTCTTCTGCCTGGGCTGAGGTAGACGCTTGAGTGTCCGTCATCGTTGATACAGAGACTTGGTCAATTCTCTCCTGTATACCTTTAACCAGAACGAGGTTTTGATTTGCAACATTCGGGTTAGTATCATTGGCCACTGGGGCTTGTTCACAGTCGTGCCATGTATCTCCAATATCAACAAAAACCTGGTTGACAGTATTCAGGCTAGTCTCGTCAAACACTACATCTCGTGATATCTCAATCATATTTGTTTTCGGGTCATACATTCTGTAATTCTGATTTTCATATCCTTGTATCGACGGCTCACTCATAGGTCCACATACGTCACTATAGACCAGCCCTCCTGGACACTGCTCTGCCCGACGAGAAGCATGGAAAGGCAGCCGACTTTGCTTGCCATGCATGCATCCCTCACACAAAATCTTTTCATCACCACTGTCTTTACATTGAATAAGCCCATTCTTTATTAAACGTTTAACCTCTGTAACGTTCAAGTGCCCAAGTCTCTCGTGCCACAGTCGAAATGTATTTTGAGATAGTTGCACATTGTGACAACTTGCACTCACGACAGTATTAAAGTTCATCACATACAGATTGTTCGCGTTTTGCCTTGCACTTAACACCACATCATTGTCTTTGTAAATTATCGCGCTAGTATTTCTTTTTACTATGACATAGTTTAAACGCGTAATGACACCTTCAGAGAACAAGTTCCTGCACAATTCCGGCACGTAGAGCACTTTTCTTATCATATTTTCTTCCCACTGTCCATTCAGGCATTTTTTAATCAGTATCTTTCCTATTCCACGCACTTTTAATTCTTGTTGATTACCTAATTTCACTAACCTATTGGTATTTTCAGTAAACAGTTCCAAATCCAAGAAAAAATCTTTTCTAAAAGTCATATGTACGGATGCGCCACTGTCTAAAAGCCACACGTCACTATACGACTCATCAACAAAATTCGCACTTTCTTCTGCGTGAAATGCCAACGTGTTGTTGTAAATTGGCTTGTCCTGGGAGCGTTTCTTCGCACGGCAGTCTCTTGCGAAATGTCCGCGTTTGTTGCAGTTATAGCAAACGAAGCGGTGCTGATTATTGTCCGTGATGCTGTTACCAGCACTCGTTCCAGGCTGTCGCTTCTCTTGAGAAGCCAAGAGTGCCACCTCATTCTCTTCTTCTGTCGTCAGACTGGCTTCTTCGTCCATAAGTCGAGCAGTGAGGTTCGGGATGGTTTGCAGCTTTGAATCAAGTGATAACCAAGCTTGACGGAATGAGCGATACTTTGATGGTAGAGTACTTATGATTTTAGTCATAATAGCTGTGTCACTGATGTTTTCTCCGCTTTCTTTTAACTGCTGCGCCAAACTCTCGACTTTTGAAATATGCTGCGCCATACTTGCGGACGAGTTCATTTTATACTGGTAAAATCGCTCATGGACTAACATCTTATTGAATTCCGATTTTTGCTCATATATAGAGTCCAGCTTTTCCATGATTTTAGCAGCACTGTCACAATTCTCAATGAGAGCAATTTGTCGGTAGTCCATCGCCGACGTGATGATGAACATAGCCGTCCCATCGTTCCGGAGCCATGTTGCCGTCGCAGACTCATTTTCTGGTGTCAACTTGGGTTTTGGTATAGACAAATCAATACCCTTTGCCTTCAGCGCACATTTTATTTGGAATTTCCACTGACGGAAATTATTTCCGTCAAAACGTTCGACGTTCATTTTCAAACCGTCCATACTATTAAACTTGACAATCAAAATTTTCAACTTTTATACCGAGTTTTGCTCTTTACATCGCTATTAATATGCTGGGTCCATAACCTGTTAAGGTCTCAGCACAAATATTAATAGAAATGCAAGAATTCTGTGTAATAAACGTAATTTATTATATAAAACGTAACTGGTAATTCTAAGATTGACAGGATCTCAAACTAAACTTGACATCTGCCTAAACATATGTTTTAAACAATAATAACAAGGAGTCTTAATGCAAAATAACTATCTAACAATGACCCAAGAACAAATATTTTGCACAAATATTTGCCCCGGCCGGGATTCGAACCCGGGACCGCCGATTCAGTAGGCAGGTGTCTACAAACCGAGCCAAACGCGTCGTCATGTGGATGAGCTTAGTTTAGATAATTCTAGTATACTTTTACTTACATGGTACATGAGCCGGTCGATGACCTTCTCGACCAGGGTCTTCCGCTCCAGCAGCTCGTCCTCGCTCTCGATGGAGCCCTGCGCCACCAGCTGCTCCAGGTACCAGCTGACGACGGCGCTCTTCTTCATGCCCGAGCTTTCTTCACCTGTGGACGCAAGGGTTTGTTCAAATTATGTGTGACTAGCTGTGCCCCGCGGTGTTACCCGCTCATCCCACGGGAACACTAAATTTATTCGGGATGAAAAGTATCCTATGTCCTTCCCCAGGACTGAAACTATCTATATACCAAATTTCATCTAAATCGGTTCGGCGGTTTAAGCGTGAAGAGGTAACAGACAGACAGACAGACACACTTTCGCATTTATAATATTAGTATGGATAGTATAGTATAGTATGGATGTCGAAACAATGAAGCATATAATGTGCGGATGTGATGACTTAGGGTGGTGGTGGGTGACTTCATCAAATTTATTTACTACAAAAAACAGTCATTTGATTCATCATCATCATCATCATCTCAGCCATAGGACGTCCACTGCTGAACATAGGCCTCCCCTTTGGACTTCCATATATACCGGTTGGAAGCGACCTGCATCCAGCGCCTTCCGGCGACCTTTATAAGGTCATCTGTCCACCTTGTAGGTGGACGTCCTACGCTGCGCTTGCTGGTCCGAGGTCTCCACTCGAGCACTTTTCGGCCCCATCGGCCATCTGCTCTGCGTGCTATGTGGCCTGCCCATTGCCACTTCAACTTGCTAATCCGGTGAGCTATATCGGTCACTTTAGTTCGTCTACGGATTTCCTCATTTCTGATTCGATCACGTAGAGACACCCCGAGCATAGCCCTCTCCATTGCACGTTGAGCGACTTTGAGCTTTGAGATGAGGCCGATAGTGAAAGACCACGTTTCGGTGCCGTAAGTCATCACTGGTAACACACATTGGTTGAAGACTTTCGTCTTGAGGCACTGAGGTATGTCGGACGAAAAGACATTGCGTAGTTTCCCGAACGCTGCCCAGCCGAGTTGGATTCGGCGGTTGACCTCTTTCTCGAAGTTGGACCTACCTAATTGGACCACTTGTCCTAGGTAGATGTATGAGTCAACAACTTCGAGTACCGAGTTTTCAACAGAGACTGGGATGGGCACAACCTTGGCATTTGACATGAGTTTCGTCTTGTCCATGTTCATTTTTAAGCCCACCCGTTGAGAAACTCGATTGAGGTCATCGAGCATCATGCTGAGTTCCTCCATCGACTTTGCCATGACTACGATGTCGTCGGCAAACCGAAGGTGAGTGATGTATTCGCCATTGATGTTGATGCCAAGTCCTTGCCATTCCAGGAGCTTAAAGGCGTCTTCCATAACGGCCGTAAACAGTTTCGGGGACACAACGTCCCCCTGTCTTACGCCTCTTCTCAATGGAATGGCCTTTGTGCTCTGCTCCTGAACTCGGACCGACATGGTGGCGTTACTATACAAACACTTCAACACTTCAATGTACCGATAGTCAATATGGCATCGCTGAAGTGACTCGAGCACCGCCCATGTTTCCACCGAATCGAAGGCTTTCTCATAGTCCACAAACGCTAAGCATAATGGCAAGTTATACTCTTCAGTCTTCTGTATAACTTGTCGCAGCGTATGTATGTGGTCTATGGTACTATAGCTTCTTCGGAAACCGGCTTGTTCGGGAGGCTGGAAGTCATCAAGTCTATGTTCGAGACGGTTCGTGATGACCCTTGAAAACAACTTATAAACATGGCTTAGAAGCGTGATGGGCCTGTAGTTCTTCAATAGGGTTTTATCACCTTTCTTGAAGAACAGTACCACCTCGCCTCTATTCCATGCTTCAGGCGTTTTGCCCTCGGACAAGACGGAATTAAAGAGCTTCTGGAGGACCTTAAGTACCGGTGTTCCACCCGCTCTCAGAAGCTCTGAGGTGATTCCGTCTTCGCCCGGCGCCTTGTTGTTCTTAAGGTGCTTCAGGGCCATCCTAATCTCGTACAGACCCGGATATCTTCGGTATAATGTCGGGACAGCTTGGCTCTTGGATCGCCTACCAAGCTGTCAACGGGCTTTGCGACTGAAGTGTATAACTGACCATAGAACCTCTCGATCTCGCCTAGAACCTCTGCTTTGGTCGACGCTATGCTGCCATCTTCCCGTTTCAGCTTGGTCAGCTGGCTTTGTCCAATAGACTTGTCCTTTGCGAACACTTTGGAGCCTTTGTTCTGCTCAATGGTCTCTTTAACAAGGTTCGTATTAAAGAGCCGCAGATCATGTCGCAAGGACTTCGATATACGTCTATTAAGCTGCCTATATGACCTCGCGTCATCGGGAGACTGCAACTGTAGCGAGCGTCGTTCAGCCATGAGGTTTAAGGTTCGATCAGACAATTTCTGAGGTCTATCTTTACGGCGGGGTCTGAAAAACTTAGACCCTACCGTGTGGACAGTTTCCACTAGCCCGTCGTTGATCTCGTCCACTGAGACAAAGTTCTCCAGACAAGCGAAGCGGTTGGAGATCTCGAGTTGAAAGCTCTCGGGGTTTTGAATATGGGCCTGAGTAGGTCGGAGCGTAGACTTCATCAGACTGGACCTTTCCAATTTAACATTGATATTCAGTGTGCCTCTTACGATTCGATGATCACTGCCGGTCTTGACCCTATTGATCACAGACACATCACTGAAAATCCGTTTCTTGTCGGTCATGATGAAGTCAATCTCGTTTCTCGTGGAACCATCGGGACTTATCCAGGTCCATTTCCTGTGAGGCGGCTTCTGGAAGAAAGAGTTCATCATGAAGAGTTCCTCTTTCTCTAGAAAGTCGGCCAGCCTCTGTCCCCTAGGGTTCCGTTGCCCGTATCCAAATTGCCCCACTCTCAACTCATCACCGCTGTTCTTGCCCAACTTTGCATTGAAGTCCCCCATAACAACAGTGAAGTAGGTTTTGGAAGTATGTATGGCCCTACTTACGTCCTCATACATAGCCTCTACTTCCTCATCAGAATGTGACGAGGTCGGTGCGTATACCTGAATGACCTTCAACGAATATCTTTTGGATATTCTGAGTATTAGGTATACCACCCTGCTCGACACACTGTCGATGGTAGTGATGTTGTTAACGAGGGACTTGTGAACGAGAAACCCGACACCGCCTTGGGACTGTTGGGCGCCCTCCCGGTAGTAGAGCAGGTTACCAGACTTCAGGGTTACGGTGTCCTCCCCCTCTCTACGGACTTCGCATAATCCTAAAATGTCCCAGTGTAACCTGCTCAGTTCCTCTTCCAACTCGCAAATCTTTTCATCAGTCCTCATTGTGCGTATGTTGTGTGTTACCAGGGCCAGTCGTCGTGGGGATGGGTAGCCGGATTTCGTCCGGGGATTCTTAGCACCCCCTGCTCCGCTATTACCTTGGCCGCTACCCACGCCAGGGATAGCAGAGCTGCCGGAGACTGGGGGCCTGGTATTTGTGTGACTCATCATAAAGGGGGGATTTGCCGTACGCGCCACGCTTGGCAGGCGGGTTGGCGCGCGCAGTTTTTTTTCTTTAAGGTCTCTGGAAGACGCTGCTGCCCATCTCCCGGTATATTATTATTATTATTCCCTTAGCAGGCTTCTACTGCAACCACGGGACGATATGGTGGGGGACAATTCTAAGGCCGGTTACCCCACGGCACGGTCATTTGATTAAATAATAGTAATCAGATTTAAACCATGAATACAAAGATCAAAGCTTAAAGAAAAAGCGGTGGAGCGAGGGTAGCGAAGTGGCTAACGCGCTGGACCGGTAATCCAGAGGTACCGGGTTCGATTCCAGGTCCCTTCCACCAGGTAGCTCCTTTTTAAATTTTTCTTTAAGCTTTGATCTTTGTATTCATGGTTTAAATAAAAATTGTGGTGTACCCACATTAAAAAAAATTAGACATTACATGTTTCATAAATTTATAATCAGATTTAATCTAAAATGAAGATAGTATAACATATTGAAATGTGAAATGGACCTCCGGTAAAGACATTTTATTCAATATTGGCACAGACAAGATACCCCTAGACCGCTATTCTTCATACTACGCACCGTACTCCGTTAGTTACTATCGTTCTACGTCGCTAGATGCCGCTAAGGGTCTCAATTCATTCAAAAGTCGTCATTTTTCAATCCCTACCGTACGGTACGCGCAAGCGTGAAGTAACACAGTCGTCAAGCGTTCAACGACATTCTAACTTCCAAGTGATACAGTAAAAAGTGAATAGATGACGTTAGGTGCGATGTTTGTTTACTACGTTCCGTTTCGTCTCATTTCACTATTTGTGTATGTTTTATTTAAACATAAAAATTACTTACATCATGTATGTACGTTTCACTTAATCTCAAAAACTACTGGACGTATTATGATGAAACTTTCCAGTTATGTACCTTATATATCAGAATAGGACATAGGCTATCATTTATATCAAGTTTTATCCCTTTTAGGGACGAAAAACGGGATTAAAATTTGTATGGAGAGCAAATCATTGTAGTTGCAACAATTCCCTACATGTCATCGTTTTGACGTAAACTAATCAATATAATAATATTTTTGTCTGGGCCTACGATAGACCTTCACGAAACGCATACCAAACTATTCTTTGTAAAAAAACAATAAATTCTGATATGGAAACACGTAACCGCAAAATTCGATTAATCGCGTAATTTCAAGAATAAAATACATACAATTTTACAAATGTGAAACAATGACATTTGATTTGACGACATCACACACCCATCTGGCAAGACATGTCAAACCAGTGATGCCAGAAGGGCTACCCGGATGTTCAAAATTTGACTATCGAATAGCGCCATCCTTCTCGATCATCTGTCAAAGAATATTTTAGTGAATGGAATAGCACTATACGACAGTAAAATTTCCAACATCGGAGTAGCCCTTCAGGTAGGTATCACGTTTCGATACGCACATCATCTGAAAATAGTACGAGCTTGAACTATGTACCCCCGCTTGGTAAGTGAATAAAAATAAAGTAATAACTGAGTATGCAAAGATAGTATAATCAACATTATATAAATAATCCTAATAATAATATAAACGTGAAATACGTTCGTTCCTCTTAATTTTAAACGATGATTGATGGACGGTCACCAGTGTTAGGAAATCGTCGTAAACAGCCAATTGTTGAATTGTCTCTTTCTAAAGACCGATGGGCAATAATTATTTACCGCCGAGTACAGTATTAGAGCATAAAGTTTTTGTATTACTCGGATCTTAGACTCGGATACACGACAATGCCCGAATTGTCTGTCAATTATGCACCTAATTCGGGAAATAGGCACATCGTAAAGGGCACGATTTTAACCATTTTAACGGGAGAAGCCAAGGAACAAAGTGTACTTACACCACGTATTCCAATTATACCGAATAATGGAAGTTGTGTTTTCGTAGATTGATTTTAATTATTATTTTTAAGTAAAAAGTAAAATGAAATCAATGAGTTTTATTTCTTCCCTCTTTAGGTACCCTTACAAAGTTCACAAATAAATGTGAAGGATTATCTAATGCAACTTGCACTTTTCGCATTAGTTAAATCCATAGGATTTATCTTCTAAGTATCACATTCTATTCTACTATTTCGCCCCCTGCCTGCTATACATCGAGAAATCGCTTGTTAAAGTTTTGGCAGCGTAGTGCGAGGTAGTAAAAAGGGGCTTACTCCTTGAGCTCCTTTGGTTTTTTTACTCGACATGATATAAAGCTTCTCATGTATACGTCTTTTTTTTTATAAAACGTGTATAGTTTTTAAGATACGAGGCCTATAAGACAGGTAATTATCTATAAGCTCATGACCGTGGACTAATCAACTCTATGCTCAGCAATAGGGAATTATCGTCCACCTCGGAAGCACTCCAAGCAAAGTCAAGAAGCTGAACAATGGACTACCGCTGGGATCGGTCCTGGCCCCGCTCCTGTTTAACCTATATCGTGTATGTATAGGTTGAACAGGAGTGGGGTCAGGACCGATTTCGGAAACAGAGAGTCGGAAATTTATGTATGTTGATGAAATCGCCATCATAAACCAGAATGGCAAATTAACCGCTCGAAGGAAGCCCTTACTCGCGATCTGGAATGTCTTGAGAAATACTTTAAAAAATGGCTACTGCAGCCCAATGCTAGTAAAATATAAATATTGTTTTATCGAGTTATACGCGGTGTTGCAACACGCTGTTTTTTATTATTATTATAAAGAGTCTGTATTTCAAAAAGCTTATTACCCTAACCTTATCTCTCGTCTAAACGTCGTACTGTATACCTAAGGGCCGACGCAAAATTACAGCTTCATAGTACGAGAAGTCTCTAAGCTAAGCCGTGGACGACGGACATGGCGAAACTGTAAGAGTTTCTAGTAGTCCTACGGGATCCTAAAAAAAGCAATTGAAATTACCCATATTTGCAGCATCGGAAAACGGGGGAATAAGTAAGTAAGTATACTCGTACTAATGATCATTATTCAGTAGGTATTTGTTTTCTATACTTCGCTTCGTTTTTTTTTAATTCCTAACTACTTATAAATAAATGTCTTTTTATGTCTATTATAAATTGCAATATCTAAGGCTCATTATTTATATTATTACAAATATATTTTACGATTAACAAATTTCCTACGTAGGTACAGTCAAGGAATTTATTTTATTTATTTATTTAATGTGCTAAAAATCTTTTGACTACATTTCATTATACCTAAATCTCGAAGATTTTTAAGCAAGCATTCTGACGTTCCGCTCGCTTCGCGCGCTCCGCTATCAATGGTCATAAAACAAACCTAACCTAACCTACAGTTTTCGGTCTTACAATATTAGGATAGTCTGTTATGTGTTTTGACTACATGTCATTAAGCAAACATCTTGATGATTTTTAGCAAGCAGAGTTTTCAAAGGGTCACAGTTCTACCTAACACTCCTCCTCGCTTCGCTCGTCGTCGTACCTATCCTAACCAAAATCTGACCTGCCTGAAGGTAGAATACGTAACGTTTCTGACTTCACGCCTACCATAGTTTATTTTAGGTGCTGTAATTTTAGCCAATTTGATAATAGGCAAAATAATTCTTAGGGCAATTCATGTTAGGAATATTATGCTTTAGGTAATTAGATTTTAGAGTTATCAATATTAGGACAAACTTGATTTAGGACTTTAAGAGAGTATGCGCAGAAATTATTAGGACAAACGAGTAGTATGCCATTCAACAGTATGCCAAACATTTTTAGGACAAAAAACGTTATGCGATACGACAGGCACCCGAAATTTATCTATACAAAAACTAACAGAACTAACGACAGTGATCATTCAATAAAACCACAATTTTATAAACGTTTTCTTTATATTACTTTTAACAAAAACAAAACGAACGAATATATATTCGCAGGCCGCCTGCATGTAGGCAATTCCTAATTGTTCTAGGGTAAATGTCAAACATTTCCGCAAATCGTCCCGTTGGCGTAAAGCCATTTTGTCGTCGGCGTTGGTCTTGGGCCATGGCAAGCGGACGATGCAATGGTTACTTTGCTTTGCAGTAGATCAATAAGGTTTCCTTCAGCATTATATCGCCGTACCCAACGTCAAACTGTGTCCCTGCTAGCATTTAACCGACGTGTGATCTCATAAATCCGTATTCCTTCCTGGTGTGATTCCACTCTTTGAGCTCTTAATTGTTTTCAGTCATTATCATTATCTTTTAATAGTTCACGGTTAGCGGCAAGCATTTTATTTTTCAAATTAATAACGTTGCTGAAAATTATTTTACGATTTTCTCGATTGACACTGACATATGTTCCTAATTAGAAATTAAAAGCAAATGATAACCTTTCGCGAGGAGGTTTTTTGTAAAATTAAGTGACAAATAATAATATTGACATTTCAATACTATTATTGAAATATAATTTTCGGCCTTAATGCATTGCGAATGTCTAACGACATTTTAACGAAATGGGTAGGAAATGAAATTCCTTGACTGTACAAAACTTATCTAACAAATATTACGTTACTGTTTGTTAGTGGGAAATGTCGCTTGTCAATTCGGGCGTAATTTATTTTGTCCACATTACACCAGTTCGCCAACGCCATCTAGCTATTTTGTGTAGCAAAAATTGGCGAGCCCGCAAGCAACCTTGAGCTATCCAGAGGTAGTGCCATCTATTTTAATACGATCAAACCACGTTGTTAAAGACTAAAAAATATAATCCTTAAAAATTGTGTATTTAAGTTATATTATCGTATTAAAATGAAGCAGTAACGCGTTTGATCTTCAAAAATCAAAAATCACTTTAAAATATTGGTGAAAAATACAATTTTTGTCACTTCCAGGCTACGAAGCAGCGCCATCTAGTTTTTATACCGAATTTTGAGCTTTTTCAGAGTTACGTTTTCTTGTATGAGAATAGCGGTCTAGGGGTATCTTGTCTGTGATATTGGATATATAAATTGGACTAAGATATTGGATAAGTGGAGTACCACTCTTAAAATAAAGAAACACGCCAATGGCTACGCAGAGCCGAAGGCATACCAGCCACTTGTAGTTGGGTTTAACGTGCCAGCGTAGTTGCCCAGATCAGACAGTACAGTACACCATATTATCTTCGAATGCCCAACCACCAAATTTAGCCGGACAACGGCGGATCTCAAGAAACATACGATAAATAAATAACAAACCACTGAACAGCCTTATTAAGCTAACTTAAGCAGCCTTAATCCTTTAAAAAATTTTTTTTTTCATATTATGACAAATATATTGATAATTTCAACCAACTTTTTGAAGTGAATAATACTTTTCCCCGAGTTCTAGGTAGTAACATAGCTATTTCATGCTTTCATTGCGTTCAGTCGAAAATAAGTTGAAAAAACTAATTTTCCGCGTGAATTTTGTCGATTTCGAGTAGTTTTTGAAACAAAAATTATCAATGAAAAATTCAAACTGTAGTTTTCAAATATATACCAATAAATCCCAATAGCCATGTTCTGGGTAGTAACATCAATAATATGCTAAGAACATGTTTGATCATAGAGGAAAATGTCTAAAACAATCAACATTTAAAAAGGAATAAGGCCTCTTAAGGCGGGAATTATACAAAAGATCTCCTGGGTCGAAAGAATTGTATCGGCAAGGCCCGAATACTAAAAATCGTTATGTTAAGTTTACGTCCGAGGTGTTAAATAATTCACTGCGTAAAAATCATGCAAGCGTTTTTTCATGTCCTATGGTAGAATTGACTTGACTATGCGGGTAAATTGTTTTATTTTTTAAGTGTAATTACCTCTCGTTTCCGCTTCTGCTTCTTCTTTCCTCATGAACACGACCAACATGTCACTGAGGGTCTTGTATTCTTCAAATGAAAGAGTTAGTTTCTTCTTTCCGGAGTCTCCATTAACTGAGGTATCTGTAAGCATTGAAATGATTTCGTCAGAACTAGAATATATAGTACAAGTAATAGGTACCTATAGTATCTGAACTTGTTACAGTAATTTAACAATATGGGTGTAATAAACAATATAAAGTACCTGCGGTGCCGTGGCCGTTGGGAATGTCCTGGTCGACCTCCATGCTGGGCTCGTATTGAGGCTCGTCCTCGTCCAAGTGAATGTCCGGCTGCTCAACGCGGATGATGGATTTATTCAGCAACCTGCAATACAATCAACAAATATTGGGTAAAAAAATCTTACACAAATCGATCTAGCCCCAAACTATAAAATAGATGTGACGTTTTCAATGAAAAGGGCCCACTTTGTCGCTTACCATAAGGACGAAATTTGTTTGCATCTTTATACCAATAACCCGTCAAACACGTCCTCATGGTAAGCGACAAAGTGGGCCCTTTTCATTGAAAATGTCACAGATTATAAGAGTAAGTTGTTGTTATAGCCCTTCGGTTGGCGTTGTGTACGACACTTAAGCAAAACAATAATAGTTTGTGGTTTTGTATACCTCATTATCTACCGTCTTAAAAGGGAAACGTGCTAAGTAGATAACGTTTTCGCGCATTGTCATTTTGATGGATTAGGATCTTTGCAGAGTTAAAATTGCTTTAATAGAAATGAAGTTTACCTGACTCAGGTAATCAAGTAAACACCAGGGGTGCAGAACCAAAGAGCATATAATCACTACGTTTTACAGAACATTGGAGTGGATCATACACAACGCCAACCGTAGGATTATACAAACGTTAGCGTGATTTACTTCAATGCCAGCGCCCTCTCTGGGGAAAATAGGCTCTTAAAATTTACAATGTAACACCTTGTCCTTAAATTACCAAAATAATACGAAGGAGGCCGCCAAAAAGGAGATACAATCGATTGTTTTGTACTCTCCTTCTACCTTAGTTTGCATCATTCAGACTGCACTGCAAAGAACTTGTGTTTAGGTTCTCAACAATCTCAACTCACATTTTCTAGTGAAATATTATTAATTTCTCAACTCACCTGTGCATTGTGCTATAGGAGCAGGCGGTGCCAAGGCAATAGAAAGACACAAGAGACCAAGCTGATCTCAAATTGACGACCGAAATCTTATTAAAGTATCTTGACTTTATGTTGCCTTAGACCTACGGCGCGAAGACCGTGGAATATGCGTTGTATGCTAAGAAGTTTCAAGAAGTGATATCTGACCTGTGTGCCTCCTGAACGGGTCTAGGCTGCACTTGTCCACTACAGTGCTACTCGGTTGGCGCGTCAGCGAGGCGGATCATACATACATCCTACGGCGCGAACTGTGGATTATGCGTTCTATAGTAAAATCTATACGTTTCTAGTGACATCTGACCTGTGTGCCTCTTGGACGTGTCGCGGCTGCACCTGCCCGCTGCAGTGCATCTTGGCGAGTGCTTCAGCGAGCCGGATCATGGACTCGAGCTGCCGCGCCGTGATGCGAAGACCGTGGAATAGGCGTTCTAGGGTAGAATCTATGTTTCTAGGAGTCCTGACCTGTGTGCCTCCTGCACGTGTCACGGCTGCACCTGTCCGCTGCAGTGCATCTTGGCGAGTGCTTCAGCGAGCCGGATCATGGACTCGAGCTGCCGCGCCGTGATGCGAAGACCGTGAAATATGCGTTCTAGGGTGGAATCTAGAAGTTTCTAGGAGTCCTGACCTGTGTGCCTCCTGCACGTGTCGAGGCTGCACCTGCCCGCTGCAGTGCATCTTGGCGAGCGCTTCAGCGAGCCGGATCATGGACTCGAGCTGCCGCGCCGTGATGCGAAGACCGTGGAATAGGCGTTCTAGGGTGGAATCTAGAAGTTTCTAGGAGTCCTGACCTGTGTGCCTCCTGCACGTGTCGCGGCTGCACCTGCCCGCTGCAGTGCATCTTGGCGAGCGCTTCAGCGAGCCGGATCATGGACTCGAGCTGCCGCGCCGTGATGCGAAGACCGTGGAATAGGCGTTCTAGGGTGGAATCTAGAAGTTTCTAGGAGTCCTGACCTGTGTGCCTCCTGCACGTGTCGCGGCTGCACCTGTCCGCTGCAGTGGATCTTGGCGAGCGCCTCGGCGAGCCGGATCATGGACTCGAGCTGCCGCGCCGTGATGCGAAGACCGTGGAATATGCGTTCTAGGGTGGAATCTAGAAGTTTCCAGTGATATCTGACCTGTGTGCCTCCTGCACGTGTCGGGGCTGCACCTGCCCGCTGCAGTGGATCTTGGCGAGCGCCTCGGCGAGCCGGATCATGGACTCGAGCTGCCGCGCCGTGATGCGAAGACCGTGGAATATGCGTTCTAGGGTGGAATCTAGAAGTTTCCAGTGATATCTGACCTGTGTGCCTCCTGCACGTGTCGGGGCTGCACCTGCCCGCTGCAGTGGATCTTGGCGAGCGCTTCAGCGAGCCGGATCATGGACTCGAGCTGCCGCGCCGTGATGCGAAGACCGTGGAATAGGCGTTCTAGGGTAGAATCTAGAAGTTTCTAGGAGTCCTGACCTGTGTGCCTCCTGCACGTGTCGGGGCTGCACCTGCCCGCTGCAGTGCATCTTGGCGAGCGCTTCAGCGAGCCGGATCATGGACTCGAGCTGCCGCGCCGTGATGCGAAGACCGTGGAATAGGCGTTCTAGGGTAGAATCTATGTTTCTAGGAGTCCTGACCTGTGTGCCTCCTGCACGTGCCGAGGCTGCACCTGTCCGCTGCAGTGCATCTTGGCGAGCGCTTCAGCGAGCCGGATCATGGACTCGAGCTGCCGCGCCGTGATGCAAAGACCGTGGAATAGGCGTTCTAGGGTAGAATCTAGAAGTTTCTAGGAGTCCTGACCTGTGTGCCTCCTGCACGTGCCTGGGCTGCACCTGTCCGCTGCAGTGCATCTTGGCGAGTGCTTCAGCGAGCCGGATCATGGACTCGAGCTGCCGCGCCGTGATGCAAAGACCGTGGAATAGGCGTTCTAGGGTGGAATCTAGAAGTTTCTAGGAGTCCTGACCTGTGTGCCTCCTGCACGTGTCGCGGCTGCACCTGCCCGCTGCAGTGCATCTTGGCGAGCGCTTCAGCGAGCCGGATCATGGACTCGAGCTGCCGCGCCGTGATGCAAAGACCGTGGAATAGGCGTTCTAGGGTGGAATCTAGAAGTTTCTAGGAGTCCTGACCTGTGTGCCTCCTGCACGTGCCGAGGCTGCACCTGTCCGCTGCAGTGCATCTTGGCGAGCGCTTCAGCGAGCCGGATCATGGACTCGAGCTGCCGCGCCGTGATGCAAAGACCGTGGAATAGGCGTTCTAGGGTGGAATCTAGAAGTTTCTAGGAGTCCTGACCTGTGTGCCTCCTGCACGTGCCGAGGCTGCACCTGTCCGCTGCAGTGCATCTTGGCGAGCGCTTCAGCGAGCCGGATCATGGACTCGAGCTGCCGCGCCGTGATGCGCCACGCGCCGCCGCCGCCCGCGCCGCCGTCGCGCTGACGCAGGGTCGTGTAGTACTCCACGAGGAGTTTGCCCGCTTCCTGTAATAAATAAATAAATAATAGTACATTACGTAAACTTGGAATTACAAACGAGTGTCTATTAGAAGCCCGAAGCCGAAGGCGAGGGCTTTAATGACACGAGTTTGGAATTCCTTTACCACCAGAGTCACGTACGACGTTTTTCATCACACTTTGGAGGAAATAAAACAAAAGTAGTAGTAGTCAATACCAAAACTACTTACCGCCCTAGGGCGTAATATACGAATTACCGCCCTAGGGCGGTATATACGATTTACCGCCCGGTTTTCTAGCATGTAATCACTTAAAGTGTGACAAGAATTACTTACCGCCCTAGGGCGTAATTTAAAATTTACCGGCCCGCGTCTCTAGCATGTAAGCCCTTGTTTACGAGCAAAGTGTGATGAAAATAAATATTAAGGGACAATCATAGACAAATCGACCTAGTCCCAAACTAAGCAAAGCTTGTACTATGGGTACTAGACGACGATATACATAATATATAAATACATACATAGATAACATCCATGACCCAAGAGCAAATATTTTGCACAAATATTTGCCCCGGCCGGGATTCGAACCCGGGACCGCCGACTCAGTAGGCAGGTGTCTACAAACCGAGCCAAACGCGTCGTAAAAATAGGCGGCATAAAGGTTTTCAAATTGAATTCATTCTACGACTAGTTGAGACATAACTCTTCTCGCTTTTGGGAATTTTAGATATTTGGTGGGAAAATGTGCAACGAAAAAATAATTTGTAATAAAATCAACAAGCCTGAAAGATCCCGTTGCGATTTGCGCTAACTATGTAAGTTTGCGTCTCTGAAGTACTTTAATTTATCAAATTCTTCATTTTATTAATTAAATACAGTTACGCTATTCCTGCTGGTCTTATCAACGCGTCGAAGAGTGAGGTAAAAGCACGTTTTGTAGTATTCTAGCAAATAAATCATATCTATCGTATTTTTCTATTTAGATTTTCCGTCGAAGACACAGTCATAGTTCTTCTTATTACAATGAAAATGAATACAATGACAGGTTAAATTGAGAATCTTTTATCGCTCAGTTGGGAAATCACTACGCCGGAATCGATTCGTCGCGGGTTCGAGTCCTGCTTACATTGCAGTGGATCACATTCCATTTTTCTCTCCTAATTTATCTTTGTGTCAATATTTATCTTATAACAATGTGTGGTAGAAAGGTAACAGGTGCTGTAAGCCCTTTTTGCTCACTAAGTCATACTCACATTTTCGATTTTCCTGCTTACATTTATTTATTTTATTTATTTAAACTTTATTGCACACAATACACAGGTAAAAGTACAAATGGCGGACTTAATGCCATAAGGCATTCTCTACCAGTCAACCATAGGACTAAACAGAAACATTTGTATGGTGCAGGGTCTTTTATGTAATCTGTTAAATGAAACAATTAAATAACACAAGTAATATACCTCAGATGCAAATATATATCTAAATATATATATATAACATAAACGTACATAAATATGACATACAATATACTTACTTATATAATAAATGTACCTTGTGTGAATCATTATGCTGACAGTTCGTCACATAGCTTATCGGAGAAATGCTTGCGCAACATGTGCTTGAAGGTTAGCTTGCTTTGCGCTTGCCTGATCGGAAGCGGTAGGTCATTCCAAAGCCGAACTGCTTCAGCTGTGAAAGAGTGCGTCATGAAACTAGTGCGGTTAAGGGGGACATTGAGTTTGAGATTCCGTGAGGTGCGAAGATTACCGCCTGGTCGGGCAATTACGAAAGAAAATTTGGGTCTTAGGTAGTCGGGCGCAGCTGGATCGAATAAGATAGAATATAGTGTGGACAAGACTCGTAATGACCTACGTTCACGAATTGGAAGCCAGTTCAGTTGACGGCGAAAAGCAGAAATATGGTCATATTTACGAAGTCCGAAAATAAATCTTATGCAGTTGTTAAGAAGACGATCCAGTCTGCTCAATGAAGTCTGAGTAAGATTAGTGGTACACACATCAGCATAGTCGACTATAGGTAACACGAGGGCCTGTATAAGGAGAGTCTTAGTACTGATGGGGAGAAAGTGCTTAAACCGGTAAAGCGACCTCAGCGTGTTGGTGACTCTGCGACAAACGTCCGAGACCTGAGGCTCCCACGAGAGACCACTATCCAAGATCAGACCCAGGTTTTTTACTTGCGATACCAATGGTATTTGTACGTCTTCGAACTGGACTGGCGCTAGGCACGTCAGGTCTGCTGTAGAGAGTAATCGGGGACTCCCGAGCACGATGGCCTGACATTTAGACGGGTTCACGGCGATCCCAAAATTGCGTGACCACGCTGAAATGTGGTTCAAGTCTTGATTGATATCCGCGACTGCACGATCCAAATCACTAATTTTAGCTTGAGTGTACAGCTGCAGATCATCAGCATACAAATGGTAAGAGCAGACGATGTGAGACGAGATTAAATTTATAAAAATTGAGAAAAGGAGTGGAGATAGAATGCCGCCTTGTGGAACACCAGAAGTGAGTTCACACCAGTCCGAAAAAGTAGATCGATCAGCGCGTACCATCTGACGGCGTTCTTGAAGGTAGGAGGCAAACCAATCAGCCACTGGTGACGAGATATTTAATTTATCAAGTGTAGCTAGTAAAAGGTCATGATTAACCGCATTAAATGCGTTTGAAAAGTCGATCAAGACCAACACTGTCACTCGAGTTGATTCCATACCTTGCCGCACATCTTCAACAACTTTAAGCAAGGCGGTTGTTGTACTGTGGCCAGGGCGAAAACCAGATTGGTATGGAGAGAGCACGTGGTTAGAGTAGATGTGGGCAGCTAACTGTTTGTGGACGACTGCTTCTAAGACTTTAGACAAGAAAGGGAGAATAGAGATAGGACGAAAATCTTTTAGTAAACTGGGGTTGGAAACTTTTTGCAAAGGGATAACATAGGCATTACGCCATAAAGAAGGAAAAACCCCAGAAGACAGAGAAAGGTTAATAACATGTGTAATAACCGGGACAATACATTCCAAGATGCATACTATCATGACTCTGCTCAGCTCATCGTGACCAACAGCGTTAGACTTGATCGACAATATTATTTTATGGATTTCATCATCAGTGGCTAAGGTAAAAGTGAAAGGCGTTTTGGACGGACTTGGTAGCGCTGAAATCTGTGAAATACACAGGGCTTTGGTGGCAGTGTCTAAAGAAGTAGACTTGGCAAAATGGGAATTCAAATCATTCAACGATATTGAGGATAACATGCTACAGTCCTTTTTAGGTTTACCAATCCCGAGCGTATTTAAAAATTTCCATGTTTCGGCTGGTGATGCAGAAACAATGTTATCATGGATATATTTACGTTTCGCTGCTCTCACCATTTGATTACACCGGTTCCGTGCAGCTTTAAAGATACACCAGTTTTCGTCGCAACGGTCACGCTTAAATTTTCGGAACGCCCTATCCCGCCTTGTCATAGCCATGCGGACCCCAGTGGTGATCCACGGCGCGGGCGGACGTTTCAGTTTCACAGACCGTACGGGTGCATGGGTGTCGTATAACTTTAAAACACACGACTTAAGAGCATCTACTGCCTCGTCCACGGTCGGTGCTGAAAGTGTTGCCGTCCAGTCTTGGCGGTGTGCATCGCGCATTAATGCATCTTTGTCCAACCTAGCGAAGCATCGTAGACGTACAAACACATTCTGTGGTTTGGGTGGCTGAATTTGGTAACTTAAAAATATTAAATCGTGGCGTGAAAACCCAGGTGCTGATAGCTGACCAAATTTTTCAACATGGTCTCTGGAGGAAGTGAGAATTAGGTCCAGCCACGTATCGGACGTATCATTATTATGATGGGTAGCCTCTAGTGGAAGCACGGTGAGATCAGCAGCAGTTATGGTCCGATTAAAGCTTTGTGTTCTAGAGGTGTCCTTCAGAAGATCCGTATTAAAGTCGCCCAGAAACAGTTGATGAGCATAGTCAGTACTGAGAGGGGTGAGGGCAGATTCTAAATCAGAAAAATAATCAATTGTAGGTGGGCAGTAGACCACTCCTAGAGCTACCTTGGATCCCCTGATAGTAACCTCAAGAAACAGGTGTTCCATAGAGCCTGAATACAGGGACGGTGAAGAGGAAAGAATTTTAAATGGAATGTTACTACGGAGATAGATGGCAACACCGCCTCCACCTTTGTCAGTGCGATCGTTCCGCAATAGCACATAGCCGGGAAGCCCGTAAGAAATAGACGAAAGACTAGGTTTTAACCAAGTTTCGGAAACGAGAATGGCGTGTACATTGCACGAGGAGAACGCGTCAAGAAAATCATTGTAGTGACTGGGGATACTCTGAGCATTAATGTGACAAATGTTAAAAAAATCACAGTCGGCTTCGAATGTGCGCTTTATGCAGTCACCAAGCGTATCAGGCACAGTCACAGAGCTATTAAGAGAACGGAAAGATGAAGACATATCGCAAGCAGAGTGAAAAGAGTCATCATCGGACATAATAATTCACGTAAAAAGGTACATAAAAAATAATAATATTATATACTTATAAAAATACAAATACTAATAAATATAATATTGCATACAGCGACAGAGTATTTAACCAAAATGGTTCTATTTACCCCGCCGGTTGACCATATACACAAACACTACAAAAAAGAGAGAGATACAGAGAGAAAACAGGAAAAGTGTTGCACTTAACAAGAATTACCACTACAAACCCTCTATTACATAATATACTATACATTGCAGTGGATCACATTCCATTTTTCTCTCTTAATTTATCTTTGTGTCAATATTTATCTTATAACAATGTGTGGTAGAAAGGTAACAGGTGCTGTAAGCCCTTTTTGCTCACTAAGTCATACTCACATTTTCGATTTTCAGTCCTTTCACTGACCAGGATAAGAAGTAGAAGCGTGTTACGTGCTATGAACCATTTTTGCATACTTATTTTAAATGTAGTATAAACAGCTCTTCTGATCTTCCATCTCGCTGGTTTCATCGATAAGGATGAAGAACAGGTCGAAGCGTGACATGATGAGGCTTAGTCATAATAATCTTATAACAAACTGAGATGGAAGTGTGTCGCGTGCTGTAGACCAATGTTTTGTTTACAGTTAGATAAAATATAAAACTTACTAGAACGCACCAGGAAGCAAAGTGGAAGCGTGTCACGTACTATGGACCATTTGTAAGTACCATTAAGATATAAAACACTTACCTCGGTAATAATAGGCTTGAAAGACCTCGCGAACGCGATGTATCTCAACAGATCTTCTCTCGTATAAACACAGTCGTAGTTCTCCTCCTTATTACAGTGCAGATCGACGATTTTCCTCGCGATGGCGTAGTCGACCATCTCGCTGGTTTCATCGATAAGGATGAAGAACAGGTCGAAGCGTGACATGATGGGGCTTATTCATAATAATCATATAACAAACTGAGATGGAAGTGTGTCGCGTGCTGTAGACCAATGTTTTGTTTAAAGTTAGATAAAATATAAAACTTACTAGATCGCACCAGGAAGCAAAGTGGAAGCGTGTCACGTACTATGTGCCATTTGTAAGTACCATTAAGATATAAAACACTTACCTCGGTAATAATGGGCTTGAAAGACCTCGCGAACGCGATGTATCTCAACAGATCTTCTCTCGTATAAACACAGTCATAGTTCTCCTCCTTATTACAGTGCAGATCGACGATTTTCCTCGCGATGGCGTAGTCGACCATCTCGCTGGTTTCATCAATGAGGATGAAGAACAGGTCGAATTGTGACATAATGGGGTTTAGTCATATCATCTTATAACAAAGTGAGATGGAAGCGTGTCGCGTGCTGTAGACCAATGTTTTGCTTATCGAAGTCAGATAAATTATAGAACGCCCCAGAAAGTGAAGTGGAAGCGTGCCACGTACTATGTACCATTTGTAAGTACCATTAAGATATAAAACACTTACCTCGGTAATAATGGGCTTGAAAGACCTCGCGAACGCGATGTATCTCAACAGATCTTCTCTCGTATAAACACAGTCGTAGTTCTCCTCCTTATTACAGTGCAGATCGACGATTTTCCTCGCGATGGCGTAGTCGACCATCTCGCTGGTTTCATCAATGAGGATGAAGAACAGGTCGAAGCGAGACATGATGGGCGCGGAGAGCTGCACGTTCTGCTGCAGCGACTTGGCGCGGTCGTAGCGGCCGCCGATGGGGTTGGCGGCCGCCAGGATAGACGTGCGCGCGTTCAGCGTCGCGCGCACTCCCGCCTGGGAAAATAAATAAATAATAAATAAATATTAAGGGACAATCATACACAAATCGACCTAGTCCCAAACTAAGCAAAGCTTGTACTATGGGTACAGTCGAGTTTATTTACATCTACACGCTTACGAGAACAAAAATATCTGAACACGACTTTATGCTTCTGACAATAGGGTCGTGTTCAGATATTTTTGTTCTCGTAAGCGTGTAGATGTAAATGAACTCGACTGTACTAGACGACGATATACATAATATATAAATACATATATAGTAACATCCATGACCCAAGAACAAATATTTGTACAAATATTTGGCCCGGCCGGGATTCGAACCCGGGACCGCCGACTCAGTAGGCAGGTGTCTACCAACCGAGCCAAACGCGTCGTCAAAACAAATTGTTTAAACTTTATTGCATACTAGCGACCCGCCCCGGCTTCGCACGGGTGCAATGCTGATTAATTATGCATGTATTATACATATAAACCTTGCTCTTGAATCACTCTATCTATTAAAAGAAACCGCATCAAAATCCGTGGATGGGGTTGGCGGCCGCCAGGATAGACGTGCGCGCGTTCAGCGTCGCGCGCACTCCCGCCTGGGAGAAACAAATTGTTTAACCTATTGACCGCCAAGCGGTCTAGCAATTTACCGTGCCACTGACGCCAGAGTAAAAAAAAAAGATGTGCCCCAAAATCAACAGGGATTGAAAAATACTTGTAGCGGTTAGAATTACAAAGTTTTTGATCATTGAAATTTGGACGGCTGTGGCCGACGTGGCGTCAGGGGCACGATTTTTTGTTGACGGCCACAGCCGACTGTGGCGCTCAAAAGGTTAAACTATATTGCATACTAGCGACCCGCCCCGGCTTCGCACGGGTGCAATGCTGATAAATTATGCATATAAACGTTCCTCTTGAATCACTGTATCTATTAAAAAAAACCGCATCAAAATCCGTTGCGTAGTTTTAAAGATTTAAGCATACAAAGGGACATAGGGACAGAGAAAGCGACCTGCCCCGACTTCGCACGGGTGCAATGCTGATACTAAATGAAAAGTGTTTCTCTATTATATTATGCATTTATTATACATATAAACCTTCCTCTTGAATCATTATTAAAACCCGCTTCAAAATCTGATGCGTAGTTTTAAAGATCTAAGCATACATAGGGACAGACAGACGGCAGGAAGCGACTTTGTTTTATACTATGTAATGATTACAAAAACCCAAGCAAAGAAAGCCTGATGGATTGTGTGTACGATGATATTAAGAAGGAGTAATAGGAAATAATGGAGGAAGATAACATGTTGCGCCGATCCCAAATAAATGGGATAAGGGCTAAGGAATTATGATGATGCTTACTACAAAACCGTAGGTGGAAATCGACAACTTAATGCCATGAGGCATTCTCAAACTATAAGGCGAAACATAGACATCATTGGTACAGGATTGTGATTTTATTGAAATAAGAGATGACACAACAATAACGTGTTAAAAGTACAATAATCTGGGGATAAATCACACATTTGTTCAGTGAAGACAATGGGAAATAGGGATGGAAACAATGAGACAGTGACAGACAGAATAACATACAGACAAAGAGCACAACACTGTCAGACAGAAGTCCATTTGTCGTTAGTCTTTATCAGAAAGTTATAGTTCATTTCATATACCAAGATCCGATTCCACTTGAGACTACACAATGGGAACCATAATGCTTTCTTATGTTCAATAATTAATTTATGAGCTCAGCTTTTCAAATTGGCACGTCATTACTTTCTTTAGTTCCATTCTTACCGCCTAATGACGTTCTCAAGTAGAATCGAGCCTTATATGGGTGAAGACCAAAAAGTTTGCAACCTTAACTCACCCTTAACTCACTCAGTCAATATTTGTGTCAAAGTCTCCATTGTGCGACGACAGTTAACCTTTCAATAACGTACCTTAATGTTCTATTTTAAGGTTCCTTACTGTATCGTTATTTTTTGTCGCACAACGGAACTTTTTCAATTGTTTTTAATTCCTCGCTAACTACGACTTAATTTCATCCAACTTTTTGGTCCTGACCCATATGAAATGAATTATACCCAGAACCACAAAATGCTTAATTACCTTAGCGATCGAGATCGTCTGCTGCTCCATAGCTTCGTGTATGGCGACCTGGTCGGCCAGATCCATCTTGTCGAATTCGTCGATGCAGCAGACACCGTTGTCAGCCAGCATGAGTGCGCCTGCTTCGATCACGAAGTCGAATGACTCCTCGTCCTAGGGACAAAGTACTCGAGTCAAAGTACTGGATTATAGTGGATTTACCGTGGAATTCCTGGTCTGGGTGATTGTTTGGGCGTGTTCATCAATGATTTAACACTAGGCCGACCAGTAGGCGTCAAATAACTCGTGCACCGAAAACCCTGGTGTATTCTTATAACTCTGTTCGCAATATATGCTAATTTATAAAAACAATCAACAACATTTTGATTAAAAGGGGTGTAAACTGATGTTCTGATACAAAATACTACATATAACTGATGGTCTTGTACTTTTGGTAGAAGGAAACGCCTATCAATGGCCACTCCGGTTGTTTTAATGCTCTAACGAACGCAGAGGTTAAATATTAGCACATAATTTTACGCGATTATAGATGCGAAGCTGGTTGCTAACATTTCTAGCCCAGCAGCTAGAAACGGCTTATTTGGCTTATTATCATTTCTAGCGATAACAAGCGGCTGGAAGTCAGGCTGCTTACATTTCATTGACATATTCACATGATTCAATGTTTGTTTTTGTTATTTTTCTTTTCATTTATTTACTATAGGATCTATTTAACATAAATAGACATAAACAATGACATTTGCATCTGTATTAAGTGTTAAAAACTCAAAATTCTCTTACAAAATGTGAAAGAGCAGTGGAATAGGACTATTTTAATAATTTATTTGTGAGAGATGAATTGGATATAGGTATTTATCAGTTACCTAGTAATAGTAAGCATTTAGTTGTATTTCTATAATGCACCAAAACCAAAAGTTACCTACACTGACTAACCGGCGAGCGGCGGGCGCACCCCTTAGCCCCCCACACGCATTTATCCTGCCGCGCGAGATTCCCGCGTTTGGTTTACAATGATGATTAGATCCAAAATAAACTGATTTAGCTACCTTTATTCTTATAATTTTCATACACCGCCACCTGAACACAAACGTTGTTTCATAGTTTACTTTTCGTATCTGAATTAAGTAAATTAGTAGGTACAAATGGTGTCTTCGGGGTCTATTTTTTTTAAAAAGAACATAATAAGTGCTACTGTATAACAAAAATAAGAGTTTAACAAAAAAAAATGTAATAAAAATCATTTCTTTATTTGATGCTCAAGTAGGGTATCTACCCGGTATCAAGCGGCTGGTTATTCGTTTCTAGCCGCTGCTTTCGGTTACTACCGGCTTACAAGCCGCTGGTTTACAACTATATACGCGATACATTGCAGGTGGGGATGGAACACGTGATCACTACTTATCCGGAGTAGTGCCCTGAGCTACTGCGACGTTACGTACATCGCGTGAAATTAAGCATTATATTTTGTAAAAAAAAAAACATTTTTATTTTTTTAAACGCCTAATTACCTTGACGACGGCGGCTGTGAGACCGGCCGCGGAGGAAGCCTTGCCGCTCGTGTACACGGCGCGCGGCGTGATCTCACTCACTTGCTTCAGCAACTGAGACTTCGCAGTACTAGGGTCTCCCACGATGCACACGTTGATGTCGCCGCGGAGAGTTGTCCCTAAAACAGGTTTGAATTTTGAAAGGGTCGGGTGGAAAAAAGTAGGACCCAAATGTGAACCTTGAGGGACTCCAGAAGATGCAACGTACGAGTCCGAAAAATATCCGTCCTTGACTACTCTTAGGCGACTGCCAAACAGATACGACCGAAAACATTGCCACATTTCACCTGTGACGTCAAAATTGTTATACAGCGTTTGCAAAAGGTTGTGGTCTACTTTATCAAAGGCTAAGCTAAAGTCGGTGTATATTGTATTATGGCATCTACTTGATGACCTGAATTGACGGATTTACCCTCTCATTTACGTACCAAAGCAAGAATTAAAACAGAGAAGAGCCGAGTAAAAGCTAATTTTGTATTTCCTTACCTTCAATAGTAGTTTTAGCGACTCCTCCGAACATCATCAGTAAGATGCCTCTCTTCACCTCGTTGTTCCCGTGGATGCTCGGGAACAGGCTGGCGATCAGGTTGTTGTACAGGTTGCGGTCTCGCGACATCTCGTATACCTGGAATTATTATATTGGGGTATGAAGATTAATGATATTGTGCACGTAACAACTTTTTAGAAATCGTCACGGAAGTCATTAAGGAAAGGATCACGTTTATCACGCAGTAGCAATACCTAAAAACACGCATCGCCACCTTAATAAACTTCTTTGTCTAGTGTAGGATATAAAGTCAATCGGGGTAACTTTGGTTTTTCCATATACACACTTCTACTCTTACAAACGTCTTCTCTTCGTCTACCAGCTTACAAACTGCTACATCACCTAGATAATGTATTACAAATTGTTAAAATAAATTTCTGTTGAAATACATTAAACACTGTAGCAGTAAAAACATAAAAAAATTGGGCAAGTGCGAGCCCGACTCGCGCATGAAGGGTTCCGTACCTATACATATATATAATCTATAACAAGTTTGTTGTATGGGAGCCCCCCTTAAATATTTATTTTATTTTATTTTTAGTATTTGTTGTTGTGGCAATAGAAATACATCATCTGTGAAAATTTCAACTGTCTAGCTATCACCGTTGTTGAGATACAGCCTGGTGACAGACGGACGGACGGACGGACGGACGGACGGACGGCGAAGTCTCAGTAATAGGGTCCCGTTTTTACCCTTTGGGTACGGAACCCTAAAAATGGCAGTGTGTAGGTGTGGGTCAACGTTATACGGAAGAGCCAATGTTACCCTAATTGACTGTAAGGTGAATATGAAACCCGATCATCTCCTTATTCACGTAGATACGAGGTTATGGGAGTGAAGACACTTACCTTATCCCACTCCTTGTCAGTCATCTGTTTCCTCATGTCCTCTGTAGTCATGTCATCAGTAGACAGCTCAGCGGTGCCGAAGCGCCGCGATATCGCCTGCACGCTGCACGCGAGAAACGCGGTCCTGCAGAAACACAACACTCAGAATGGTCTCTCTCCTATACTCCAGTCGGCGAATAACAGGGCCACTCATTAGACATTTCAAAAATTAACCTAGTATATGGTGTCCAAGTCACATCCATTTGTTTGTAAGCTTAGTGATAATATATAGCTTTTTTCCGAACAATAGTCCCAGGAACTACCACTGAATTTAACAAGGTTGTAAAATGTCTACATCTCTATAAAAATTGTTTGTGGCGCCCCCATGATATGCGGCCTCCGCCGCGTGCAACCTTCCCTTCACCCCTGCTGTCTTCGGCACCCATTGCCCATGGCAAAGTAACAAGAAGTAGACATTTTACAAACCTACTCAATTCAGATATAGTCATTTAGCGATTTTGGTTTTCTACAATGGCAAAGCTCATTTGCAATACTATTCTATTTTCAAGGCATCCCTTTTATTTAGTATCCCAATTACTACAGTACAATTACAATACAAATACGCTTTCTTGTAAACCTCTAATACACAGGGATACAAAACATAAGATATATACAGTAAAAAAAAAGACGTCAAACAACAGGTGGTATCGCTAAATAGCGATCTCTTCCAGACAACTTTTAGGAAGCAGAGTACATCAATTGAAGTAGGTGATGCAAAACAACTTTAAGCCACAAAAACTCACAACAAAAAATTAAAAAGCAAATAACATACATCAATATTTATAAGCAGATAATGACAATCATAAATAAATTCTGTTATAAGCAGAATAGAGATATTTTTTTTGCTCACTTGTAATGAAGCTCCCTAACTCCCAGAGCCTTAAGCCCCTTGATTCCCTCCATCTGTCCCTCATTGTTCTGCCGCGTCCGCGTGGTGAGCTCTGCCTTAGCACCAGGTAATGATAAGGAGCCCACATCAGGCACAACTATGAGAGTGCCCGTGAAGTCATATCGGTCTCCAGCCTGCAAATTTATATTTACATCCAACTAGATGGTGCCCAGAACTTAGGCCAAGTAAAATAACTTAGTCCAAGTAAAACGTTTTTCTTAATCATAGTCGGTTAAAAAGTATGCTATTCTTTATTTTTCTTTGGATGTCAAGCTATCCTTGTAGCAAATTAAGGCGTGATGAGCAGACAAAGAAATGTTTACCAGCAGATCGTGATGTAAGGCTGACGCCACGCGCCCATATAAATACGACATCGCACTGTCAAGATTTCTCCAGAAATAATGACCCCTCTCTATAGAAACCTCATTTATAATAGTATAGAGAATTTTATAAAAAAATATAGCCAAACTGCCACACTTAAAACGTTTCGTTATGATATGAGATAAGTTTGTACAGACCATAAATGTACGTTACTATCATGCATTATGGTACCATACTTTAAAAGTATATTTTATTTTATTTGGGATATAAATAAATAAATAAATAAAACTAAAGTTACCTGAACCGATTCAACAGCTTCTGCCCTCAATATAACTTCCAAAGACCGTGGTATGCAGCCTCTAGGCAGTTCAGCTTGCGTTTCCTGGATACGGATCTTCTGGAAGTCCACGAACACCGACTTGTCTGCATCCAGCATGAACCTGCGCCGGTTGGCACAGACGGGGTTCCGGCAGATGGTGGGGATTGTGTACTGTAGCATAAAATAAATCATAGATGTATGAAAGATACTGTAGCATATGGTTCACTAAATCATTGCACAATTATTTATCACCGAATCTTTCATTACTTAAAAACCATTTTTCTCAGAAACTGTCAACTATTTGGGTTTGTTATTTATTTATTTTTTTTGTTATTTTTTTTTTTTTTTTTTTTCCTCTTTGATAACCTGCGATCAGTCGTTTAGACTATAATCAGGTGAGTTGGAAGTGGTCAAGATTTGGCGAGGTAGAGCCACTGCTCTACCTCTCCTTAATAAGGCAGCAAGTCAGCTCGCTTGAGTCTTCTAACCGGGTTTGGTTGCAGGAGCACAGTCGATAACGGGTTTGGGTGTGTTGTCAAGCGGTCCTTGTACTTGGCAGTGTAGCGTTCTATTTCATCCAATATCGTTGAGATTTCCAGGTACTCATGGATTTCACAGTTGCGAGCAAACCAGGGCGCCGATGAAAGGAATTTGTTATAAAACAAACTTAATTTAATCAATAGAATGATATTCGCAAGAAATATGAAAAATTTATGATTGCAGAAAAATAATAATTCTGCAAAGTGATAATTTTGGTTTAACAAAATTCGTAAATCCTTCCAAAAATCCGAAAATAAATAACTTCCAATGACAACTCTTGTATGATCAATAACATTCACAAGATAAGCAAAACATTGCCCAATTTGAAGAGTTGCCTTTAGGTAGGGGGCGTGCAACTACTTAAGATAAAAATGACTGTAGAAACGACATGGCCTTGAAACCTATATAATGACCAGTCATCCTTGAGCACAAAATACTACTTTAAAATCAGAAAGTACATGAATTTATTTCATTAACTGTTTAATATTACCTTGAACTGTTGCTCCACATTTTTGATAACAGTTTGGCAATCTAAACACACAAATGTGCCAGAGACCAGCTCCGGGTGCACCGGATGTGTTCGCACAATCTGTCCTGAGATTCTGATCAGCGTACCAATCTTAGCCGTAGTCAACTCTCTCACTTTATGCCTTGTCGGGACATCAACAAATGAAATATAGCACTCTTTGTCTTGTAAATCCTTCTTCATACCACTGTCAGCAAGGCTTAGCACATAATTCAGAATAGCCTGGTTAATAAAAGGGTATATTCTGTAATATTCTTCAATAAGGGTTGTTGCAAGATTTTGATTGTATTTCTCAACATCATCAAAACTGACTTCCAGCGTGCTAAGTTCTGGTTTCAATAGCTCTTTTGCATGTTTTTCGTATTTTATTTCATTGTCTTCCTTGAACCTACAAATAGGGAAAAGTAAACATGGTTAGAATGTATAACCTCAAAATGTGTTATGAGTAACTGCTTTGTTTATTGTATATATAGAATAGACATGACTATAAAAATGACTAGTGTCAAAGCTGGTTTTACTTACTCTTCTAAAAAGTCCTGAAAAAGCTTTTGGCATCGAACTCCCACTTCATCTTTCACTTGGTTTTGGGTAGCATAGGTATCGGCGACATCCATGATTCTATTCGCGAATTAAACGACAGTTTTACTTATAAGTTACTAACACTTGATTACTTTTAACTTAAAACATCAACGATTCAATAGTTAACACTAACAAACATACATAGAAATATTAAAAACAATTTTTCGCGCAAATCGCGCAATAAACAAAGACACTTCGGCGGCTTGACAGTTACGAGATTTGGCGGGAAAACATGGCGAACACTGTTTGAGAAAAGCAATCACTTACTTATAATCCGTACTTCAGCTACTTTAACAATGTTTTAAATAGATTATTAGGTTTAGTTCAGTTTCACTTTTTTTTTTTTTTATTTAATTGACATGTGAAATACTTGAGACTCTTGAGAGGTTATAAAAGTATTTTCCGTCGTATATCTCTGCAAAATAGTTTTATATTAATACTTTTTAATTATGGCAGATGCACAAATTGGGTTCCTTTTCAATGCCTCATCGACCCTTCTTCAGACAGAAAAAAATCAGACCCAGTTTATACTGAGAAGTCATTATTTGTAAGTATCATTCAAGTAGGTATGTGGTTATTTTTCGGAAAACCATATCTTCTTTACAGTTCAAAATAAAGGTTTATATAATGTTACTTTTCAGAATGAGATGTATGCAGATAACTAAGGGATACGGGCTGCCAGACAAACATTTTTCGTCGAAAACGAGATGTCCTCACTGTTGCACAGAATGGCAAAGAGACACTATTACAAAGGTAAATTCTCACTCATTAATTAACCTGTGAAAGTACAGATAAATAAGAACTTACTGACAACCTTTTAATTTTACAGATTAAACCTCTAAAACTAAGTAAAAGGCAGAAAAAAAGAATAAAATCTCGGAAACCAACAACCAAGAATCCTGATCCTAAATCTGTGCTACACAGTAATGAATTGGTATTTATTTTTATACTGAAGAAATATATATTTTTTATTGTTAGAATATCTATTAATTATAAGTGTATTTGTTACAGGAAAGAATATGTACATTCTGTAAGCACAGTACAGTGACCCCAGTTTTAAAACCAGCTAAAAAAGATATCATTGCAAGTAAAAAACAGGAAAAAGTAATAATGGTAACACCATGCAGCACACCCAAGCAAAATAAGTCAAAAGCAAAACAGCCTGTGAATAAGAAAACAGAAACTAGCATTTATTATAATGCCAAAGAAGTATTCTCACTGAATAATAAGAATAACACACTGGCCAGTGCTAAAGATAGTAAAATCATAAAGAATAATAAAAGAAAAAAGGATAAATTTGCAGGATTATGCCAACAAGCTGTATTATCATCTGCAAAACTAAAGGAAGCTAAAGATAAGAACAATTTACTATCAAAATTTTTAAAGACATCATCATGATAGAAATTAATAAAACTATGTTTTATTTACATTTTTTTATTATCATTACATGAATATCCATCACATTAGTATTTGTGTGCCCCGTTATAACATGGAAACCTCCACTTTTAAAGGCTTTGTAAAAGTTATAAGAATCGTTATTATCTAAATATTTATCAATATCTAGATTTTCCTTTTTTGCATCTGCAATTAGATCTAAATAACCTATAGCACCAGCGGCATCTGTAGGTCCATCTATACCATCAGTACCAGCACTAAGTAAGTAAATCTCAAACTTAGTCAAATCATCTTTCATCTCATGTATCAATTTTGAAAACTCTAGAGGTAGTTGCTGATTTCTTCCCCCTTTACCTGTGCCTTTTACTTCAACAGTTATTTCTCCACCAAGTACAAGACAAACATCTTTATCATTAACCTCAGTTAGCTGATTTACAAAATCTGAATTCACTCCTGGAATTTTAAGTGAACTGACTTGTGATATTGCTTCATTGATATCAATCTTCTTCTCAACTAGCTGGCAGACTAATTTTACAAGATTAGCATAAGATCTTGCTATATCTTTCACATTTCCAGTAACAATGTTAGACAAACTTAGAGAGAAATAATTTAAATTATTTGCTTCTCTCAATGCAGCGTTTATGCTGATTTGATTGGTTCCTATCAAGTAATTCTTTCCCATTTCTTTAGGAAATGGTTTTGATTCCTTTGCCTCCGATAATACAGTTCTAAATGACATTGGAAGGTCATCATATAGGTTATATTTTTTTATTATGTTCAATGCCATGGACACATCGTCTTTGTTCTCAGTTGTGGGTCCACTAGCTATCAAATCTAGAGGATCTCCAACAATATCAGAAAGAATGAGGGATATGACTTCAGAAGGTTGTGCTTGAATGGCCAGCTGCCCACCTTTTACATCTGAGATAATCTTTCTAACACAATTCAGCTCAGTAATATCAGCTCCCGCATTTGCTAGTTTCTTTATTAGCATTATTTTCTCTTCCAAAGTTATTGGTTCTTTTGGTAAAGGCAGCAATGCTGAACCTCCTCCTGATATTAAAACTAAAAGAACATCACTCTCTCCCAATTTTGTGACTAGTTCTTTAACTTTCTTGGCAGTGTTTTCAGCACTGGAGTCTGGTAGATTGTTTTTGGCTCCTTCGAAATATGCCAGTTTTTCTGAGGAGTGCTGATTCAGGCTTCCTACTGGCACACTAACAATACCTTTTTTTATTTTAGGACCAAGTATCTTCTCCACCTGTATAGCCATGCTTTGAACTGCCTTCCCAGTTCCCACCACATAAACATTTCTGTTCTGCAGATTATAAGTGTCATTCAAAATGATTAGCTGTTCATTGACTGGACTATACTTCACTGAGTTCCTTATTAACTTATCCGGCAGTACCGCAGATACACTGCTTTTGAATATTTGAAGTATATCGCGTATCATGGTTTTCGCCATATTCGAAACAAAATACGAAAGCGAATTTCTTTAGTTTTCTCTTTAGCAATATTCCTATGTAATCTTCACTCGTTTTTACATGTTGATTATTTTCGTTTCGTTTACATACTGATAGGGATAACCAATGAATGACGATTGATAACAAACGTCAACGTCAGAATAGGGCTACCACAAGATATCTACAATTTTGCAGATTTTGCTCACTTTGATTTAGATTTTTATATTGCAGGTATAATTCTTTCTGAATATTTTTTGACGAGGGTAAAAGTATCCAATAATTAAAGGTATAGGCGAGATTAGATTTCTCAGTAATTCAAGTTCTGTCGAAAAGTGAAGGAAGAAACTAATTGTTTTATATTGAAGTTTTGTGGAACGGAACGTTATTGTAAATCTCGTTTCCGATAAGCAAGTCTCGACAAGTCGCCGCAAAATTTGAATTGAATTAAATAAAGAACTAGACGTGGGTCGTTACGTCGTTTTCAAGAAACGTAACGAAACCAGTGACTCGGTCGCCGTCACCCGTTTCATAACTAGTGATTTTTGTAACTGGTTATTTTTATTCTGCTACTGTGATTGTTTGCAAAACTTGACTCGCGCGCGATCGCCATCCCGCTCGCTCGGCTGACCGGGACGGCGACGGCACGCGCGCGTTCTACATCTCGCTCGCTCGGCTGGCTGTGGCCGGTGCAGAAGGTGAGCTCTCTCTCGCTCGATTACTCGACTCACAGATAGCAGTAATAATAAAATAACGCATTTACAAAAATCACTACTTGTTATTTGACGCGAAACTAGTGATTCGGTTACATGTCGCGTAACTAGTTACTGTAACTAGTGACGTGAAATAACGCCCACGTCTATAAAGAACTAACGCACACAGTGAAAGCATAAAAAACGCATCAGTTATGAGATATTTTTAAAACTTACGATATCATTAAAAAACTGTGATAATTTGTGACAGTATGATTGAAGATGAACCTATTTGTTTATCTCAGTATTTTGTAAACAAACTCAATATAAGATCTTTTGGAAACTGTGTAAAACTAAATATTTTAAAAAGTGACGATACTGCTTTTGCTGAACAAGTTCTACAAGACGAAAAAACTGTAAAAGAGACGCCGGCTGAGTTATTATCTGTTTTGAACATTTTGAAGAAAAACTTATATGATAACTCGAAACAAGACTTCAGAAATTACTTTTCTGAGATAACTCGGAGTAAGTCTTTATCACCAGTGAAAAAGGAAGACATATTCAACTGCTGTTTGAATGCTTTGTATCAAACTTTACCCAAAACTCTATTGGGGAGTAATCATAATGCGAAAATATTTAGAAAACTTGTGAAAACAACTGTTTTCAGCATGCGGAGACAAAATATGATTTTCCCTAAGATGGTGGAAAACTGGGACTTTTCTGCGAGTCCTTGGGATGGCTTACCAAGAGATCAAAAGCGGCAAATTTTATATAAAATATTGTATTGGCTTTTAAAACATATTTTGGCACCAATGATTTGCCTTAATTTTTATGTCACAACTTGTAAATTTGATGCTGATGAAAACAAACTGTATTTTTTCTGGAAATCTCAATGGCAAAGTTACTATGATAAGCAGTTGTTGAAAATGGTACATCAGAAAACCATCAAGAAATGTGATCCTTACTGTTTAGGCAAAAAACACAAAAGGAAATACACTCTTCAAGGTATAATGAAGTTAAAAGCTAAGATTAAGGAAATACCACGACTATATTTTTCTTTAAAAGCCAATCATGATTGTCGACCCATTGTCCGTTATAAGCAAGATACACAAACTTCAAGTGAGCGCTATAAGATGAGAGAAAGAATGATGTTTTTGAAAACACTCACAGGAAAACATCAGGAGAAAATCGAAAGTCAATACAACACCTTGTACCAAGAGTGGATAAAGCAAAACAAACCAATTCTGTACTTTGTTAAAACAGACTTGAGTAATGCCTTTGGATCTATAAATAAAGAAAAACTGATGAAGATACTAGCTGAGAGACATACGCGCTTTCAGGAGTCTGAAGAAAATTTGAATAGGAAGAGGAAAATTGCTCTTCAATACAAAGATATGGTAGCAGAGCTTCGTAAGCCACTTTTGGTCCGGGCAGGATCCACAGTCTATGAATGGAAAGAGGGTTTAGTACAGGGCTACAAGTATTCACCTGCTTTATCGGAACTTTACTACACACACCTCGATGAATCTTACTTTTCTTATCATCTACAGAAATCATCAACACAACTGAAGCTATTTACCAGAGTTGTGGATGACTACTTATATGTAACAGACTCTATTGCAGACGCTATGTCTTTTCTTGATGCTTTGTCAAATTATAGTAATGTGAACTATGAGAAAACCGTAATAAATTTCTCATACCCAGGTATAAAATCGAGTAACATTATCAGTTTTCTCGGATACAGCTATGATACGGACACAATGCAAGTCAGTCGGGCAAGCAATGTCTATGCTGGACAGATGTGTTACAAGATATCCTTTTCTACAGCCGTATACAACCCTTACAAGTTACTTGAGAACCGAATTGGTCAGTCTGGAATCCAAATAAATGGTCACATTTTCAATTTATACTACAATACAGAGGAGTTGATATGGAAACATATATTTACTACATTTTGTCTTTCGGCAAATAAATTCTGTACTATATTAGCCATTCTATGTGATCAAAATGAAATGTTGAGCTATTTGTCTCTTTACAAACGACGGGTAGTAGTGAAGCTTAGTAATTCCATATTGGAAACATTAAATAGAAATAAGCCGAATGAAATCATGTTTGTATACTGTATAAATCATTTCCGTTATCTTGCATTTAAAGCACTAAGTTTATTTGCAAAACAGACGCCAAAATGCGGCGTGTTAGTTGGACCAATCAAGGATGAGATGGCAAAATGCAATTGCATATTTGGTAAATGGAGAGAGCACTCAAGTAGAATCGATTCTCAAGGTGTAAGTAGAATGAAAGCTGTACGTGAGGTTTGTAAGAGGCAGGACCTGAAAGATACTATGAAAAGCTTCGAAATTTTGCCTGAGGGCTTCCAATGTTATAAACCTAGATACACTTAAGGATTGTTATGTAAAATTAATGAAAAATTAAAAACCATATGTTTTTAGAGCACTTGTTTAATAAAAAAAAATAGTGGAATTGAAACAAAATGTCAGGAAGTAAAATTGTATAAAATGTAAATAATAAGTAAAATGTATAAAGTTAAGCTTATTTTTAAGTAAAAAGGCACATACATGTTTTTTTTCTGGATGGAGTTTGTTACCCTTACCCTTATTTTATGTACCTACATAATATCATATTAATTAAGTATATAATTTGTACATACAAAAAGAAAAAGCTGCATAATGTTATAATGTATAACAGATTCATTGGACGGAATCTTGGTATTTAATATCTTCATGAGATTCTTGAATGATATATTATTTTCTAACTAAATCTTAGTCTAAAACTATATCTGATTGTATTCTAACACTATTTTTAGAAATGCATCATTAATTCATTATATTCATTATCACTATATTATCAAGTCATATACATACAAAAACAGAGTCAGTCTATACATAGACAATTTAACATTGATAAGTAATCATTACTAGTGCTATAACTTATTACACTACTTTCACTGAAATATGTCCAAAAGGCAATTATCACTAACATACAATATTGCAATATGAAAAATCATAAAAAATACTACATTTCCGACCGTCACACACAGTCATACATTCTGTTTTTGTTAAGATAATGTTCTTTTGTGCAGTATTACAAAATTACCATACAATTTTACTACGTACTAGTCAGATGCTAACGATGTAGCTAAGATTATCGCGCTAGACCTTACAGAAAATCTCAATGATATTGATGGCCAACAATTAAGTAGTCTATTATTAACACGTGATCGAGTTGCTTTATAATAATTATGATTCATTAATTTATGAGAAAAAGTTTACATTTGCCAAATTTCTCGAAAGAGGTTGCCACGGCAGCTCCATCGATTGATCTTAGGATATATTTTGAGGGAGAGACAAAGAGTAAGTGTTAACCTTTTGGAAGGTGGGACGTGTGCTCAATAGCACACCATCTGGCATCCCACAGCCCCAAAAGAAGAAGGCTCCCAGAAGTAGAGAAAGATTTATGTCAAGGTTATGGAAGTAACGCCACGACAAACAACCCTGTAGCTGGAACATATTCAACCACAACAGCTCTGATCAGCATGATACTGAAAGTCGACATCTGCAGGTACACATATAAAGCTCTTAAGATACTTGGCGTAGAACGCGAGACAAAGACAAAGAGATAAAAGGGAACTTGGGGGAAGAGAAGACAAGTATAAACTAGAAGGTGTTTGCTTAATGCTGATCGAAGCACTACACACAATTCAAACAATTCTGTAGCCAGATAATATTCAACTGCATGGCTCCTATAAATATGAGAGAAAAGCCACTTCGGAGCATTCGAACATACATTGTGGTAATCTAGAGACAAAGAGATGAGGAAACCTTCCGGAAAGACTGAAGGGCTCTAACCTAAGTGCTAGGCTCTAGCATACCCTAGGTGCATTTATAGTGGCAACGCTACGACTAAGCACCCAATACACAAGCTATACGCGACCACATCGGCCCTAGGCATTAGACAAGAAGTCAGCATCTGCAGCCACATAGTAAGCGGCCTGCGGTGCGTCACAGGAGACTATCTTGGCGACCTAGAGACACCGATAGATAGAAGGAACCTTCTGGAAGGATGGAGAAAAGCCTTTGTGAAAGTACTAGGATAACATAAACTAAAGGAGCTTCTTTATCGAAGTAGGGCCACTACAAACAGACCAGTAGCCAGAAGAGATCCAACCACATTGGTCCTATATGCCTGAGACAGGAAGTCCACGTCAGCTGCCACATAGTAAGCCACCTGCGGAGCGTCTCAGGAGATCTTGGCGACCTAGAGACACCAGATCGAAGGAACCTTCTGAAGGACGGAGAAAAGCCTGTGAAAGTACTAGGATAACATAAACTAAAGACGCTTGCTTATCGAAGTAGGGCCACTACAAACAGACCAGTAGCGAGAACAGATCCAACAACTCCAGTCCTATATGCGTGGGACAAAAAGTCCGCATCAGCCGCTACATAGTAAGCGGCCTGCGGCGCGTCGTAGGAGACTATCTTGGCGACCTAGAGACACCAGATCGAAGGAACCTTCTGAAGGACGGAGAAGAGCCTTTGTGAAAGTACTAGGATAACATAAACTAAAGGCGCTTGCTTATCGGAGTAGCGCTACAACAAATAGACCTGTAGCCAGAACAGATCCAACCACACCGGTCCTATATGCGTGAGACAAGAAGTCCGCATCAGCCGCCACATAGTAAGCCGCCTGCGGAGCGTCTCAGGAGACTATCTTGGCGACCTAGAGTCACCAGATCGAAGGAACCTTCTGAAGGACGGAGAAAAGCCTTTGTGAAAGTACTAGGATAACATAAACTAAAGGCGCTTGCTTATCGAACTAGTGCTACAACAAACAAGCCTGTAGCGAGAACAGATCCAACAACTCCAGTCCTATATGCGTGAGACAAGAAGTCCGCATCAGCCGCCACATAGTAAGCGGCCTGTGGCGCGTCGCAAGATACTATCTTGGCGGCGCGGAGTAACGCGGCACCCGCTATAAGTTCCGCTGAACGCTGCTTGTGTGGCAGCGGCCTTAGTTGGACGGCTGCATCGCTGAAGATGAGGTCGGAGTGGGGAGGCTTTGAGTCGAACATGCTGAAGCTGTAAAGAAATAAAATGGTTTTATATCACTCAATAAGTCAAAACTTTATGATCATTTATGGTCTGATCGAGTAATCTTGCTAAAATAACTGAATCACCAGCTGGGCTAATGAAAAAATCAGGTTTTATCGCGGCTTTTTCTACGGAGCAAACGTGTTATGATTTGCCTGCCAGGAAATGCATATTTTTCTAAATGTAAAAAATAACATATCACTTTTTCACTCATTCTTCACCTCTATAGGAAACGTGTACAACGAAAGTGCTGCCAACTGGTGGCATCAATCCGAATTTTAAGTCGACGTTGATAGTGCTGCCACCTTCGTGCACGTTCCCTATGCAAATATTTCGTCAATATTTTTTTCCGTTTTTGCATTATAGCAGGATAACAAAATTTCCCATTTACACAAAGGTTGAATGGAATATATTCTTCGCAATCAACGGATTTTCAATAACTATTTTGAGCAGACTAATTGCTGGCATTGCTACTATCTATCTATCAATTTTTCAAGCAAAACATTTTTCCAAGTGGAACAGTGGGTTTGTTTTGTTTACTTATGTTTCTCAGAAAATTATTTTACCGAACGTTATGTTTCGCATAGTGCTCATTTACTTCTCTGAAAAGTTATAAAATAAACCTAACCTAACCTACCCTAATCTACTATGATACACCAAAACATTTTAAAATATATTTACCGTTTCAGCTAAAGAAAATTTCTGTCAAATGAGCATTACAGTTGCCGAGAAACTTCTTGACCCAAAATGGCGGATCTGCGCATGCATATTTGTACGTAAATCGGCTACTGCGCAGTCAAGGTTAGGCTCAAGAAGTTTCTCGGCAACTGTATGCGACATTACGTTCGTTGAACAATTTTCTGCCAGATGAGGGTAACCCTACCTGAACTCGTCCGTCGCTGTAGCCCCGTACAACTGCTGCGCGTACACCATGAGATTGGAATAGGTGTCGAGTTCCGTGTGGTTCGCGCGACCCATCAGCACGGAGCCAGGAACTTTGCCGAGGTTGCAGTGCTTGTATTCGTGCATCTTCGCGCGAGTGCCTGTTGAATTTGAAACAAGTTAGTACCTGTTGCCGAAGGAGGGTAGAGTTAACTATAGGTACTGCCACGTCATTTTCGATGCCGATTTTAAACTCCTTATATAAAGCATGATCTATTTAAACTCCTTATATAAAGCATGATCTATTATAACCCTTAATCCATACTAATATTATAAATGCGAAAGTGTGTCTGTCTGTCTGTCTGTTACCTCTTCACGCTTAAACCGCTGAACCGATTTTGATGAAATTTGGTATATAGATAGGTTCAGTCCCGGGGAAGGACATAGGATACTTTTCATTCCGAATACATTTAGTGTTCCCGTGGGATGAGCGGGTAACACCGCGGGGCACAGCTAGTTTAAAATAAATGAAAGTAATAAGTTCTGGCCTCGTTACAGTAAAATAGAGCAAACAATTCTGGTTCGAAAAAAATAATTATAAGATGGTCAAAGACGTTACATAAGATTGCAATCTGTTCCCCTAATACGGTGAATAGAGTCTAAAGTACTATGTGTGACCTTACAAACGGTCCGGTAGTTTTGAAATTTTGATATGTTGTCTAGGATGGTTAGGCAGTGTTTAAAATGCAAAATGCACAATTCCCCCCCCTCCGCGCCCGCCGCCATATTGAAAAAACCGACACTTTCTTCATATTTTTGCTCATATCTTCCTTTAGGAGCATTTTAGCTAGAAGAAAGCTTTGACAATATTATAGAGAGTTAAATTTACTACATTCTCCATTTTATATTTTTTTTCTAAGACAGATAGTTACGGAGATATCCACATTTAAAAAAACGTAAAAAATCGCAATTTCCTACTGAAAAACAAACTTCTGGATTATATCTTCGTTTAGGAGCATTTTAGCTACAACAAAGCTGGGGCAATGTTGTAGAGAATTAAATTTACTATAATTTACACTTCAAATTTTGTTTCAAGGACGGTTAGTTACGGAGATATGCACATTAAAAAAAAAGGAAAAGTCGAATTTTCCGAAAATTTCTCAAAATTCTTAGTTTAGAACGCTGTCATTCAGTTACGGACTAGTCTAGGACAAATTAAAACATGTAGGAAATATAATTGCTTATAAAACTCATGTCCATTTTTACATACATTTTCGGAAAATGTGACTTTATTTTTTACATATCTCCGTAATTATCTGTCCTAGAAACAAAATTTGAAATGTTTATTATAGTAAATTTAATTCTCTACAAAATTGCCGAAGCACTGTTCTAGCTAAAATGCTCCTAAACGAAGATATAATCCAGAAGTTTGTTTTTGAGTTGGAAATTACAATTTCTTAAGTTTTTTTAAATGTGCATATCTCCATAACTATCTGTCCTAGAAACATAATATTAAATGGAAAATGTAGTAAATTTAACTCTCTATAACATTGTCGAAGCTTTCTTCTAGCTAAAATGTTCCTAAAGGAAGATATGAGCAAAAATATGAAGAGAGTGCCGGTTTTTTCAATATGGCGGCGGGCGCGGAGGGGGGGGAATTGTGCATTTTGCATTTTAAACACTGCCTAACCACCCTAGACAACATATCAAAAATTCAAAACTACCGGACCGTTTGTAAGGTCAAAATCCTTTATTCACTTAATTACCCGTATCGTACCCTTTCATGGTCCCAGCGTCAATGGCACAATCGTAAGTAGCAAGCAGTTTTTTTTTACAAAAAACTGGATGAAGAGTTCATGGACGGTGGGGATGACAGAGCTCACCAAAGAATATAAGTACTCAAGAGGCCTCACCAAAAATATAAGTACTCAAGAGGATTCACCAAAGAATATAAGTACTCAAGAGGCCTCACCAAAGAATATAAGTACTCCAGAGGCCTCGCCAAAGAGTATAAGTACTCAAGAAGCCTCGCCAAATTATCTAAGTACTCAAGAGGCTTCACCAAAGAATATAAGTACTCAAGAGGCCTCACCAAAGAATATAAGTACTCAAGAGGCCTCACCAAAAATATAAGTACTCAAGAGGCCTCACCAAAGAATATAAGTACTCAAGAGGCCTCGCCAAATTATCTAAGTACTCAAGAGGCTTCACCAAAGAATATAAGTACTCAAGAGGCCTCGCAAAATTATCTAAGTACTCAAGAGGCTTCACCAAAGAATATAAGTACTCACGAGCCCTCACCAAAGAATATAAGTACTTAAGAGGCCTCACCCAAGAATATAAGTACTCAAGAGGCCTCACCAAAGAATATAAGTACTCAAGAGGCCTCACCAAAGAATATAAGTACTCACGAGCCCTCACCAATAAATACTCAAGAGGCCTCACCAAAGAATATAAGTACTCAAAAGGCCTCACCAAAGAATATAAGTACTCAAGAGGCCTCACCCAAGAATATAAGTACTTAAGAGGCCTCACCAAACAATATAAGTACTCAAGAGGCCTCACCAAAGAATATAAGTACTCAAGAGGCCTCACCAAAGAATATAAGTACTCACTTCACTCTCTCACTCTCACTTCTGCTCGATCTGCCCAAAATTTGCTCCTTGCCGTACCTTCTTCCGTCTCAAAATTTTATAATAATTCGTTTACTTTTAAAGCTGTCTGTTTGTGGAACTCCTTGCCTGTGAGCTTAAGGCGCGCTAAATCTCTTGTTTCTTTCAAAACTCAACTGAAAGAACATTATCTATCCCTTTCATAATTCGTATTTTATTCAAATGGTCCTATTACCTGTTGGCTGAATGTATGTATGTATTTATGTATTTATTGTTTATTATATTTATGTATTTATTTGTTTTTGTTATGTATATATTATTATCATTTTCCGATTTTTGCACCGCCTAATAACAAAATCTTATTTTTTCAAGTTCTCCACTACCCAAAGGTTGTCTGGAAGAGATCGCTCTTTAGCGATAAGACCGCCTGTTGTTTACCTCTAATTGTAATTTCTTGCATTGTATTTCTCCTGTATATTTTATGAGGTATGCAATAAAGAGTACTTGTATTTTGTACTCACGAGCCCTCACCAATAAATACTCAAGAGGCCTCACCAAAGAATATAAGTACTCAAGGGGCCTCACCAAAGAATATAAGTACTCAAGAGCCCTCATCAAAGAATATAAGTACTCAAGAGGCTTCACCAAAGAATATAAGTACTCAAGGGGCCTCACCAAAGAATATAAGTACTCAAGGGGCCTCACCAAAGAATATAAGTACTCAAGAGGCCTCACCAAAGAATATAAGTACTCACAGGCCCTCACCAAAGAATATATGTACTCAAGAGGCCTCACCAAAGAATATAAGTACTCAAGAGCCCTCACCAAAGAATATAAGTACTCAAGAGGCCTCACCAAAGAATGTAAGTACTCAAGAGGCCTCACCAAAGAATATAAGTACTCAAGAGGCCTCGCCAAATTATCTGAGTACTCAAGAGGCTTCACCAAAGAATATAAGTACTCACCGTCAGGACACAGCAGTTGCAGGTCGTCGGGCAGCAGGTCGCGCGCCCACCACTCGGCGCGCCGTCCGCCGGACACCTCCGCCGGCGCCGTGTGTCGCACGAACGCCACGTCTCCTCCGCCTTCCACCATGCAGCGCACCGCGCCGATGTGCCCGTAGTAGTCTTCGCTTGCGTCGCGTCTACAACGTCTGGGGGACAGAATATAAAAGTTAACTCGAAAATGGAGCATTTTAGTAAAATTTCAAAAAAATCTTAGAGAAAGTGTAAGAAATGTTAGTGTGCTATATATTCGTGATCTACTCAATAAGCCCTTCCATTTGATACCCCACAAGGCATGGCTTGATGACTTTTTTTTTTTAATTTGTATGCCATTTTTAATTGCCGGGGTGGGGGGAGGGGGACCACAAAACTGGTTGGCAACATTTGTTTGTAGGATGTCTGGGATCTATACAATATATATCAGAAGTCAGATTGAGGTCCGCTATTTTTGCAAACGGAACTCCACTGAGAGTCCGGTCTATTGGCAGAGTCGACATATTCCGTGCTGTTGGCACTCGGCGCGCAGGATTTCGTGAAGGCTTTTTATTTAATAGCTGTCCGCAGTAGCATCGAGTATTGCGTCGTGACGGACCTTCGGAATTGACAACATTTCATATTTATAACAGGTGGAAATTAATATAGAGATCGATAGGGCTTTAAGTTGTGTACCTTAAAAAAAAATCTTTGAATTTATTCTTCTGTATTTAAAGAAATATAAGAAATACATCAAATAACTGCAATCTAAGACAATACGGGCTGAATAGGGTTGTTGTCTATACCAAAGAGCGAAAAAATATATATTTTTTTATTTGACGTTGACAGGTGACAGATGCATACCGAGTTTTTTTTAAATAAGAAAACCGACTAAAGTAACCGTTCCATTAAGTTCTGGTTTCTGTGTTGCCACATTTTAAAATGAGTATGTTTTTATAAATTAATAATAAAGTAAATAATCATCTCAGAAAATAAATAAAAACAGAGATTACTTCATCTTTTTAAGCAGAATTCAGAAAAGTAATAAAATGATAGTCTTAAAAATATGAAATGTTGTCAATTACTCTTACGACTGAACGTTTATTGGTAGAAGTTAGATGGAGAGACGATTGAGTTGTTACCTGAAAGCGGCTCCGTGGCACAAATGGCACAGGTTGTCGTGGGGAACTGTGGCGGAGTCGACGTATTCGGTACTGAGGGCACCAGGCGCGCAGGACTTTGTGAAGTATTCAGCCGCTGCGTGCGCTCCATCGCAGCCGTAAGCACTGCACACATTACATTGTAGTAAGCATGGTATAGTACAAATTTTCTAAGCTAAGCTCATCCACTTAAGAAGCCTTATTCCTTTTAAAATGCTGATTGTTTAGACATTTTTCTCTATGATCAAACATGTTTCTTAACTTATTATTGATGTTACTACCTAGAACAGGGCTATTGGGATTTATCGGTATATATTTGAAACCTACAGTTTGAATTTTTCATTGATAATTTTTGTTCGAAAAACTACTCGAAATTGACAAAATTCACGTGGAAAATTCGTTTTTTCAACTTATTTTCGACTGCACGCAATGAAAGCATGAAATAGCTACGTTACTACCTATAACTCGGGAAAAAGTATTATTCACTTCAAAAAGTTGGTTGAAATTATCAATATATTCGTCATAATATGAAAAAAAAATTTTTAAAAGGAATAAGGCCTCTTAAGAACTGAATAGGTACCATTGAGTGGTTAACCACAAATTAAGATAGCGAGCTCGTAGTAAAAGCAGATTGTAACCACCTTGGAAGGTTAATATAGATTATCGACGCCATTTCCTTGAACATTTGACTACAAAGTACACTAACAGAATAATGGTGATCATAACTTTTTTGGAATTTTACAACCGTCCGACTCTCCACAAGAACGTATTCTCTTGAAAAAGGACTATGAACTCTCATCATCAACCATTTTAAACCTATTCAACAAGGAATAAGGTTGAGAATTCAATATCCACGCAATGTAGTTCTAACCTTTTTTTGTAAGTTACTGGTTGGCGCTTACGAGAACAAAAGCAGATAGGATTGTATTAGACACAATGCCATTGTGAATGCAGGTAAGTGGATGAGCTTAGTTTAAAAAAATTGTACTATATAAGAAAATAAGGTATGGCACTCCGTATTGACAGGCGAGAGTTTTGACGTCATCACGCTATGATTGGTTGATTGGTTCTGTCAATCCGTTTCTGTGTTGCCAGTGGTGTATGATAATACTCCCCGATTTCTTTGTTATGTGAGTGAATCTCATAAAATCGTGAGTGTTTTAAATCAATTATTACGACAAAATAAAACTTAGTCAAAGACCATGGCAATCGTAATGCATAAATGCATAATTATTATTTTTTGTACGACTGGTGGAAAATATTTTTTTCCTTACAAATATTTTGTTACCATAAAGCGTCAACTAATCAGTGACGTAGAAAGTCTCACTAGTAGAGTGCCATACCTTATTTTTTTACCATGGTAGTAAGCACACGGTTACGGTCGTGAGGAAACCACCTAAGCCCAATAAGGCCTAGTTTCCCCTCTGGGTTGTGGAAGGTCAGATGGCAGTCGCTTGCGTAAAAAGTAGTGCCTACGCCACATCTTGGGATTTAGGTAACCGACCCCGATTGAGAATTCATTCTCAAAAAAATGGGACAAAGGCTAGGAGGATGATGAGTATGCACACGGTTCCGTTTATCATTAGGACTACAGCATTAATAGATTCATGTCCTTGACTCCAAAACTTTTCTTGTGTTGAATAGCATCGATTTAATACATTTGATATGAAGAGCTTTAGGCCGTTAGAAACCCGACTTGACTTCATACCAGGACATTAGAAGCACGAAGATAAGTAAAACTTCTGATTTTAGCACGGTTCTAACTAACCATGTATTGCGGTGCGGGTGTTTTTCTCTGCGGCCTTCGGAACAGTCAAGATGTTTATACCACTTGTTCCTTGCCTAACAACGAGTCCATTAAGCCACAGAACTGAGGCAGAAGACTTACCCAATACGTTGGAGATGAGGTAAGCTAGGGGAAAGATCCATTCGCCTGCTGTGACGAGACCAGTATAGCAATTCTACCCGCAAAGATACGTCATGTCGATGTCAGGATCCTGCTCGTTGGCTACCCATTCTTATCACTTAAGATTTGTGAGAAGACTTACCGGATCCATCCGTTGGAGATCAGGTATGCAAGCGGGAAGATCCAACCGGCAGCCGTGCCGAGACCAGTATGGCAGGAGTTCTTCCCGCGAAGATACGTCAGATCCGTGTCAGGATCCTGTTCCTTAGCTACCGCTACTGCGTAGTACCAGTTCTTGCCGCTCGAGTAGATCTAGGGATACACAAAAACATTAAAGATCTATTCCGAACTTTCGGGTATCATATATTCGAAGCGCACTGGAAAGTCCAATAGTAGACAAGAGCGGCAACACTGGCGATCAGAGAAAAGCCATAACTCATCCTTAACTGATGTCAGTGATGTCATATAACTGCCTCAAAGTTAGACTCAGACGGTGAAACATCGGCTCCTTAAACTGGTCACGATGACCACGAGAGGATGTGGTCTAGTATAAGCTACGGAGCGCTCGCAGTGCCGCGTGCTGTGCCCGCGCCAGCACAGCAGCGGCGGCTGCAGGTATGCTGTGTTTAGTGCCACCTACAGAAGGAATACATCAGACACACTGACCTCTTGCATGAACGGCACTAGTCTGTGCGCCATGGCGGCGTGCAGCATGTCTCCCGGGTCCAGCACAGCAGCGGCGGCTGCAGGTATGCTGTGTTTAGTGCCACCTACAGAAGGAATACATCAGACACACTGACCTCTTGCATGAACGGCACTAGTCTGTGCGCCATGGCGGCGTGCAGCATGTCTCCCGGGTCCAGCACAGCAGCGGCGGCTGCAGGTATGCTGTGTTTAGTGCCACCTACAGAAGGAATACATCAGACACACTGACCTCTTGCATGAACGGGACTAGTCTGTGCGCCATGGCGGCGTGCAGCATGTCTCCCGGGTCCAGCACAGCAGCGGCGGCTGCAGGTATGCTGTGTTCAGTGCCACCTACAGAGGGAATACATCAGACACACTGACCTCTTGCATGAACGGCACTAGTCTGTGCGCCATGGCGGCGTGCAGCATGTCTCCCGGGTCCAGCACAGCAGCGGCGGCTGCAGGTATGCTGTGTTCAGTGCCACCTACAGAAGGAATACATCAGACACACTGACCTCTTGCATGAACGGGACTAGTCTGTGCGCCATGGCGGCGTGCAGCATGTCTCCCGGGTCCAGCACAGCAGCGGCGGCTGCAGGTATGCTGTGTTTAGTGCCACCTACAGAAGGAATACATCAGACACACTGACCTCTTGCATGAACGGGACTAGTCTGTGCGCCATGGCGGCGTGCAGCATGTCTCCCGGGTCCAGCACAGCAGCGGCGGCTGCAGGTATGCTGTGTTCAGTGCCACCTACAGAGGGAATACATCAGACACACTGACCTCTTGCATGAACGGCACTAGTCTGTGCGCCATGGCGGCGTGCAGCATGTCTCCCGGGTCCAGCACAGCAGCGGCGGCTGCAGGTATGCTGTGTTCAGTGCCACCTACAGAAGGAATACATCAGACACACTGACCTCTTGCATGAACGGCACTAGTCTGTGCGCCATGGCGGCGTGCAGCATGTCTCCCGGGTCCAGCACAGCAGCGGCGGCTGCAGGTATGCTGTGTTTAGTGCCACCTACAGAAGGAATACATCAGACACACTGACCTCTTGCATGAACGGGACTCGTCTGTGCGCCATGGCGGCGTGCAGCATGTCTCCCGGGTCCAGCACAGCAGCGGCGGCTGCAGGTATGCTGTGTTCAGTGCCACCTACAGAAGGAATACATCAGACACACTGACCTCTTGCATGAACGGGACTAGTCTGTGCGCCATGGCGGCGTGCAGCATGTCTCCCGGGTCCAGCACAGCAGCGGCGGCTGCAGGTATGCTGTGTTTAGTGCCACCTACAGAAGGAATACATCAGACACACTGACCTCTTGCATGAACGGCACTGGTCTGTGCGCCATGGCGGCGTGCAGCATGTCTCCCGGGTCCATCACAGCAGCGGCGGCTGCAGGTATGCTGTGTTTAGTGCCACCTACAGAAGGAATACATCAGACACACTGACCTCTTGCATGAACGGCACTAGTCTGTGCGCCATGCGGAAGGAGGGAGGCTTACGTCCAGCAGTGGACTGCAATAGGCTGAAATGATGACAGAAGGAATACAACAGACACACTGACCTCTTGCATGAACGGCACTAGTCTGTGCGCCATGGCGGCGTGCAGCATGTCTCCCGGGTCCAGCACAGCAGCGGCGGCTGCAGGTATGCTGTGTTTAGTGCCACCTACAGAAGGAATACATCAGACACACTGACCTCTTGCATGAACGGCACTAGTCTGTGCGCCATGGCGGCGTGCAGCATGTCTCCCGGGTCCAGCACAGCAGCGGCGGCTGCAGGTATGCTGTGTTTAGTGCCACCTACAGAGGGAATACATCAGACACACTGACCTCTTGCATGAACGGCACTAGTCTGTGCGCCATGGCGGCGTGCAGCATGTCTCCCGGGTCCAGCACAGCAGCGGCGGCTGCAGGTATGCTGTGTTTAGTGCCACCTACAGAAGGAATACATCAGACACACTGACCTCTTGCATGAACGGCACTAGTCTGTGCGCCATGGCGGCGTGCAGCATGTCTCCCGGGTCCAGCACGGCAGCGGCGGCTGCAGGTATGCTGTGTTTAGTGCCACCTACAGAAGGAATACATCAGACACACTGACCTCTTGCATGAACGGCACTAGTCTGTGCGCCATGGCGGCGTGCAGCATGTCTCCCGGGTCCAGCACGGCAGCGGCGGCTGCAGGTATGCTGTGTTTAGTGCCACCTACAGAAGGAATACATCAGACACACTGACCTCTTGCATGAACGGCACTAGTCTGTGCGCCATGGCGGCGTGCAGCATGTCTCCCGGGTCCAGCACAGCAGCGGCGGCTGCAGGTATGCTGTGTTCAGTGCCACCTACAGAAGGAATACATCAGACACACTGACCTCTTGCATGAACGGCACTAGTCTGTGCGCCATGGCGGCGTGCAGCATGTCTCCCGGGTCCAGCACAGCAGCGGCGGCTGCAGGTATGCTGTGTTTAGTGCCACCTACAGAAGGAATACATCAGACACACTGACCTCTTGCATGAACGGCACTAGTCTGTGCGCCATGGCGGCGTGCAGCATGTCTCCCGGGTCCAGCACGGCAGCGGCGGCTGCAGGTATGCTGTGTTTAGTGCCACCTACAGAAGGAATACATCAGACACACTGACCTCTTGCATGAACGGCACTAGTCTGTGCGCCATGGCGGCGTGCAGCATGTCTCCCGGGTCCAGCACAGCAGCGGCGGCTGCAGGTATGCTGTGTTCAGTGCCACCTACAGAAGGAATACATCAGACACACTGACCTCTTGCATGAACGGCACTAGTCTGTGCGCCATGGCGGCGTGCAGCATGTCTCCCGGGTCCAGCACAGCAGCGGCGGCTGCAGGTATGCTGTGTTCAGTGCCACCTACAGAAGGAATACATCAGACACACTGACCTCTTGCATGAACGGCACTAGTCTGTGCGCCATGGCGGCGTGCAGCATGTCTCCCGGGTCCAGCACAGCAGCGGCGGCTGCAGGTATGCTGTGTTCAGTGCCACCTACAGAGGGAATACATCAGACACACTGACCTCTTGCATGAACGGCACTAGTCTGTGCGCCATGGCGGCGTGCAGCATGTCTCCCGGGTCCAGCACAGCAGCGGCGGCTGCAGGTATGCTGTGTTCAGTGCCACCTACAGAGGGAATACATCAGACACACTGACCTCTTGCATGAACGGCACTAGTCTGTGCGCCATGGCGGCGTGCAGCATGTCTCCCGGGTCCAGCACAGCAGCGGCGGCTGCAGGTATGCTGTGTTCAGTGCCACCTACAGAGGGAATACATCAGACACACTGACCTCTTGCATGAACGGCACTAGTCTGTGCGCCATGGCGGCGTGCAGCATGTCTCCCGGGTCCAGCACAGCAGCGGCGGCTGCAGGTATGCTGTGTTCAGTGCCACCTACAGAGGGAATACATCAGACACACTGACCTCTTGCATGAACGGCACTAGTCTGTGCGCCATGGCGGCGTGCAGCATGTCTCCCGGGTCCAGCACAGCAGCGGCGGCTGCAGGTATGCTGTGTTCAGTGCCACCTACAGAGGGAATACATCAGACACACTGACCTCTTGCATGAACGGCACTAGTCTGTGCGCCATGGCGGCGTGCAGCATGTCTCCCGGGTCCAGCACAGCAGCGGCGGCTGCAGGTATACTGTGTTCAGTGCCACCTACAGAGGGAATACATCAGACACACTGACCTCTTGCATGAACGGCACTAGTCTGTGCGCCATGGCGGCGTGCAGCATGTCTCCCGGGTCCAGCACAGCAGCGGCGGCTGCAGGTATGCTGTGTTCAGTGCCACCTACAGAGGGAATACATCAGACACACTGACCTCTTGCATGAACGGCACTAGTCTGTGCGCCATGGCGGCGTGCAGCATGTCTCCCGGGTCCAGCACAGCAGCGGCGGCTGCAGGTATGCTGTGTTCAGTGCCACCTACAGAGGGAATACATCAGACACACTGACCTCTTGCATGAACGGCACTAGTCTGTGCGCCATGGCGGCGTGCAGCATGTCTCCCGGGTCCAGCACAGCAGCGGCGGCTGCAGGTATGCTGTGTTCAGTGCCACCTACAGAGGGAATACATCAGACACACTGACCTCTTGCATGAACGGCACTAGTCTGTGCGCCATGGCGGCGTGCAGCATGTCTCCCGGGTCCAGCACAGCAGCGGCGGCTGCAGGTATGCTGTGTTCAGTGCCACCTACAGAGGGAATACATCAGACACACTGACCTCTTGCATGAACGGCACTAGTCTGTGCGCCATGGCGGCGTGCAGCATGTCTCCCGGGTCCAGCACGGCAGCGGCGGCTGCAGGTATGCTGTGTTCAGTGCCACCTACAGAGGGAATACATCAGACACACTGACCTCTTGCATGAACGGCACTAGTCTGTGCGCCATGGCGGCGTGCAGCATGTCTCCCGGGTCCAGCACAGCAGCGGCGGCTGCAGGTATGCTGTGTTCAGTGCCACCTACAGAGGGAATACATCAGACACACTGACCTCTTGCATGAACGGCACTAGTCTGTGCGCCATGGCGGCGTGCAGCATGTCTCCCGGGTCCAGCACGGCAGCGGCGGCTGCAGGTATGCTGTGTTTAGTGCCACCTACAGAAGGAATACATCAGACACACTGACCTCTTGCATGAACGGCACTAGTCTGTGCGCCATGGCGGCGTGCAGCATGTCTCCCGGGTCCAGCACGGCAGCGGCGGCTGCAGGTATGCTGTGTTCAGTGCCACCTACAGAGGGAATACATCAGACACACTGACCTCTTGCATGAACGGCACTAGTCTGTGCGCCATGGCGGCGTGCAGCATGTCTCCCGGGTCCAGCACAGCAGCGGCGGCTGCAGGTATGCTGTGTTCAGTGCCACCTACAGAGGGAATACATCAGACACACTGACCTCTTGCATGAACGGCACTAGTCTGTGCGCCATGGCGGCGTGCAGCATGTCTCCCGGGTCCAGCACGGCAGCGGCGGCTGCAGGTATGCTGTGTTTAGTGCCACCTACAGAAGGAATACATCAGACACACTGACCTCTTGCATGAACGGCACTAGTCTGTGCGCCATGGCGGCGTGCAGCATGTCTCCCGGGTCCAGCACGGCAGCGGCGGCTATGCTGTGTTTAGTGCCACCTACAGAAGGAATACATCAGACACACTGACCTACAGAAGGAATACATCAGACACACTGACCTCTTGCATGAACGGCACTAGTCTGTGCGCCATGGCGGCGTGCAGCATGTCTCCCGGGTCCAGCACAGCAGCGGCGGCTGCAGGTATGCTGTGTTCAGTGCCACCTACAGAGGGAATACATCAGACACACTGACCTCTTGCATGAACGGCACTAGTCTGTGCGCCATGGCGGCGTGCAGCATGTCTCCCGGGTCCAGCACGGCAGCGGCGGCTGCAGGTATGCTGTGTTTAGTGCCACCTACAGAAGGAATACATCAGACACACTGACCTCTTGCATGAACGGCACTAGTCTGTGCGCCATGGCGGCGTGCAGCATGTCTCCCGGGTCCAGCACAGCAGCGGCGGCTGCAGGTATGCTGTGTTTAGTGCCACCTACAGAAGGAATACATCAGACACACTGACCTCTTGCATGAACGGCACTAGTCTGTGCGCCATGGCGGCGTGCAGCATGTCTCCCGGGTCCAGCACGGCAGCGGCGGCTGCAGGTATGCTGTGTTTAGTGCCACCTACAGAAGGAATACATCAGACACACTGACCTCTTGCATGAACGGCACTAGTCTGTGCGCCATGGCGGCGTGCAGCATGTCTCCCGGGTCCAGCACAGCAGCGGCGGCTGCAGGTATGCTGTGTTTAGTGCCACCTACAGAAGGAATACATCAGACACACTGACCTCTTGCATGAACGGCACTAGTCTGTGCGCCATGGCGGCGTGCAGCATGTCTCCCGGGTCCAGCACAGCAGCGGCGGCTGCAGGTATGCTGTGTTTAGTGCCACCTACAGAAGGAATACATCAGACACACTGACCTCTTGCATGAACGGCACTAGTCTGTGCGCCATGGCGGCGTGCAGCATGTCTCCCGGGTCCAGCACAGCAGCGGCGGCTGCAGGTATGCTGTGTTTAGTGCCACCTACAGAAGGAATACATCAGACACACTGACCTCTTGCATGAACGGCACTAGTCTGTGCGCCATGGCGGCGTGCAGCATGTCTCCCGGGTCCAGCACGGCAGCGGCGGCTGCAGGTATGCTGTGTTTAGTGCCACCTACAGAAGGAATACATCAGACACACTGACCTCTTGCATGAACGGCACTAGTCTGTGCGCCATGGCGGCGTGCAGCATGTCTCCCGGGTCCAGCACGGCAGCGGCGGCTGCAGGTATGCTGTGTTTAGTGCCACCTACAGAAGGAATACATCAGACACACTGACCTCTTGCATGAACGGCACTAGTCTGTGCGCCATGGCGGCGTGCAGCATGTCTCCCGGGTCCAGCACGGCAGCGGCGGCTGCAGGTATGCTGTGTTTAGTGCCACCTACAGAAGGAATACATCAGACACACTGACCTCTTGCATGAACGGCACTAGTCTGTGCGCCATGGCGGCGTGCAGCATGTCTCCCGGGTCCAGCACAGCAGCGGCGGCTGCAGGTATGCTGTGTTTAGTGCCACCTACAGAAGGAATACATCAGACACACTGACCTCTTGCATGAACGGCACTAGTCTGTGCGCCATGGCGGCGTGCAGCATGTCTCCCGGGTCCAGCACGGCAGCGGCGGCTGCAGGTATGCTGTGTTTAGTGCCACCTACAGAAGGAATACATCAGACACACTGACCTCTTGCATGAACGGCACTAGTCTGTGCGCCATGGCGGCGTGCAGCATGTCTCCCGGGTCCAGCACAGCAGCGGCGGCTGCAGGTATGCTGTGTTTAGTGCCACCTACAGAAGGAATACATCAGACACACTGACCTCTTGCATGAACGGCACTAGTCTGTGCGCCATGGCGGCGTGCAGCATGTCTCCCGGGTCCAGCACGGCAGCGGCGGCTGCAGGTATGCTGTGTTTAGTGCCACCTACAGAAGGAATACATCAGACACACTGACCTCTTGCATGAACGGCACTAGTCTGTGCGCCATGGCGGCGTGCAGCATGTCTCCCGGGTCCAGCACAGCAGCGGCGGCTGCAGGTATGCTGTGTTTAGTGCCACCTACAGAAGGAATACATCAGACACACTGACCTCTTGCATGAACGGCACTAGTCTGTGCGCCATGGCGGCGTGCAGCATGTCTCCCGGGTCCAGCACGGCAGCGGCGGCTGCAGGTATGCTGTGTTTAGTGCCACCTACAGAAGGAATACATCAGACACACTGACCTCTTGCATGAACGGCACTAGTCTGTGCGCCATGGCGGCGTGCAGCATGTCTCCCGGGTCCAGCACGGCAGCGGCGGCTGCAGGTATGCTGTGTTTAGTGCCACCTACAGAAGGAATACATCAGACACACTGACCTCTTGCATGAACGGCACTAGTCTGTGCGCCATGGCGGCGTGCAGCATGTCTCCCGGGTCCAGCACAGCAGCGGCGGCTGCAGGTATGCTGTGTTTAGTGCCACCTACAGAAGGAATACATCAGACACACTGACCTCTTGCATGAACGGCACTAGTCTGTGCGCCATGGCGGCGTGCAGCATGTCTCCCGGGTCCAGCACAGCAGCGGCGGCTGCAGGTATGCTGTGTTTAGTGCCACCTACAGAAGGAATACATCAGACACACTGACCTCTTGCATGAACGGCACTAGTCTGTGCGCCATGGCGGCGTGCAGCATGTCTCCCGGGTCCAGCACGGCAGCGGCGGCTGCAGGTATGCTGTGTTTAGTGCCACCTACAGAAGGAATACATCAGACACACTGACCTCTTGCATGAACGGCACTAGTCTGTGCGCCATGGCGGCGTGCAGCATGTCTCCCGGGTCCAGCACAGCAGCGGCGGCTGCAGGTATGCTGTGTTTAGTGCCACCTACAGAAGGAATACATCAGACACACTGACCTCTTGCATGAACGGCACTAGTCTGTGCGCCATGGCGGCGTGCAGCATGTCTCCCGGGTCCAGCACAGCAGCGGCGGCTGCAGGTATGCTGTGTTTAGTGCCACCTACAGAAGGAATACATCAGACACACTGACCTCTTGCATGAACGGCACTAGTCTGTGCGCCATGGCGGCGTGCAGCATGTCTCCCGGGTCCAGCACGGCAGCGGCGGCTGCAGGTATGCTGTGTTTAGTGCCACCTACAGAAGGAATACATCAGACACACTGACCTCTTGCATGAACGGCACTAGTCTGTGCGCCATGGCGGCGTGCAGCATGTCTCCCGGGTCCAGCACGGCAGCGGCGGCTGCAGGTATGCTGTGTTTAGTGCCACCTACAGAAGGAATACATCAGACACACTGACCTCTTGCATGAACGGCACTAGTCTGTGCGCCATGGCGGCGTGCAGCATGTCTCCCGGGTCCAGCACAGCAGCGGCGGCTGCAGGTATGCTGTGTTTAGTGCCACCTACAGAAGGAATACATCAGACACACTGACCTCTTGCATGAACGGCACTAGTCTGTGCGCCATGGCGGCGTGCAGCATGTCTCCCGGGTCCAGCACGGCAGCGGCGGCTGCAGGTATGCTGTGTTTAGTGCCACCTACAGAAGGAATACATCAGACACACTGACCTCTTGCATGAACGGCACTAGTCTGTGCGCCATGGCGGCGTGCAGCATGTCTCCCGGGTCCAGCACGGCAGCGGCGGCTGCAGGTATGCTGTGTTTAGTGCCACCTACAGAAGGAATACATCAGACACACTGACCTCTTGCATGAACGGCACTAGTCTGTGCGCCATGGCGGCGTGCAGCATGTCTCCCGGGTCCAGCACAGCAGCGGCGGCTGCAGGTATGCTGTGTTTAGTGCCACCTACAGAAGGAATACATCAGACACACTGACCTCTTGCATGAACGGCACTAGTCTGTGCGCCATGGCGGCGTGCAGCATGTCTCCCGGGTCCAGCACGGCAGCGGCGGCTGCAGGTATGCTGTGTTTAGTGCCACCTACAGAAGGAATACATCAGACACACTGACCTCTTGCATGAACGGCACTAGTCTGTGCGCCATGGCGGCGTGCAGCATGTCTCCCGGGTCCAGCACGGCAGCGGCGGCTGCAGGTATGCTGTGTTTAGTGCCACCTACAGAAGGAATACATCAGACACACTGACCTCTTGCATGAACGGCACTAGTCTGTGCGCCATGGCGGCGTGCAGCATGTCTCCCGGGTCCAGCACGGCAGCGGCGGCTGCAGGTATGCTGTGTTTAGTGCCACCTACAGAAGGAATACATCAGACACACTGACCTCTTGCATGAACGGCACTAGTCTGTGCGCCATGGCGGCGTGCAGCATGTCTCCCGGGTCCAGCACGGCAGCGGCGGCTGCAGGTATGCTGTGTTTAGTGCCACCTACAGAAGGAATACATCAGACACACTGACCTCTTGCATGAACGGCACTAGTCTGTGCGCCATGGCGGCGTGCAGCATGTCTCCCGGGTCCAGCACGGCCACGTCGGCCACGCCCGCCGCCACGGAGCGCTCGCAGTGCCGCGTGCTGTGCCCGCGCCAGCACAGCAGCGGCGGCTGCAGGTATGCTGCTTTTAGGGCCACCTACAGAAAAGTAGAATGGTGCTAAAAGGACGAATAGACACACTGATAGGAATCGTTTCTGCTAGTTAAAATGTCTCATTTCTATCTAAACGTTATTTGATAACTGTTCTCATTTGATTATTTTCTACAACATGTTTCATGGACGATATGAGTAATTGAGGAATCGATTATCGTGTGCCGCTTATTATAATCTGAGTCAAGCCCTGGTTGATCGTTCCTAAAAAAATCCTTTAGTGTACATACCCTCATTTTGACACACTTGTCCATCTCAGCCTCGCTCGTGACGCAGAGTATCATCCTCTTCACTGGACAGTCTCTGATACCGGTAACTGCCTTCTCTGCCTGGTCTCCCACGTATTGATTGTTCAGGATGTGATTCGCTGCTTGTTCTTCTTCTTGGAGTATGCGGAAGTTTATTGTTGCATCCTGTTAAGTTATACAGTTTGTTGTGAATATGATAATCTAATGACTTAATGAGTCATTCCTACGGACATAAATAAATATCAGACAACCTCACACAAATCGATTAGGTCCGAAATTAAGACGACACATACTTATATAGATAAATATATACTTAAATACACAGATCAACCATGACCCAAGTACAAATATTCGAGTTCATCACACTAATATTTGCCCTGGCCCGGATTTAAACCCGGGACCTCCGGCTCAGTAGGCAGGTGCTTACAAACTGCGCCAACCACGTCGTCAACGGACTTCCAAAATCTAAGCATAATATAATATGCCACTCGGCAAAGTTATAGGAAAACCTAGTAATTATAGTAGTTTGATAGCTAACAGCACAACATCTTACCGGTACTTTTCGGTATATAAGTCGCTCTCGCTAATCAATTTTGATGAACTGTTGGTACGACTTTATTGCAAATGCTGCCAAGCATAGACAACAGAAAACTCCTAAAAGCATGGCTTCTTAAAATTGTTTTCATGATAATCATATACTGTATGGTTACAAAACGATGAACTTACCTGCAACATCAAATCTGTTGTCCCATTGGAGTTAAATAGTCGGAAGGGCGATTCTATCGTGCGGCCGTTTAAATCCTTTCTCGGCTGGAAAGATGACTCGGTGCTAATACTGAAAACAGAATGTTAACTATTACTTTTTATAAATTTATGAAACATATAATGTCTCATTTTTTATTGTGGGTACAAACCACAATTTTTATATTAAACCATTGATACAAAGATCAAAGCTTAAAGAATTGCCCGGTAATCTAGAGGTACCGGGTTCGATTCCCAGTCTCTTCCACGTTACGCATTTAAATTTTTCTTTGAGCTTTGATCTTTGTATCAATGGTTTATTACTTTTTAGTTATTTTGAGAAGATACTTAAGTTATTAGCATATTTTTCAATTATTTTCATTGCTATTAGAGTTATTTCGCAAATCTTCGTCAACTGTCTTTGACCATAAAACGCCATGTGTTTTCAAAGACCTTAATTTGATAACTCCGATTCATTTGAGGTACCAATTTAAAAATATTGATCAGAAGAAAACAATTATAGAGAACCAGAAGGTGCTTGTAACTTCGCCCGCGCATTTTTTAAACCTCATGACCGCCCAACTCGTTGACCGAAAACTGTCCCAGACGTCACGCTGACTGCAGATACTATGGCACTGTATAGCGGCAAATGACGTCGTGGCGCCTGGGCTACAACTTTGCGTCGACGACGTGATTTGGCGCTCAAAACCCTAATAGATTACGAATTTCAATTTAAGGTGCAACCACACCGCCGTTAAAAAAACGGTGACGGTACAGAATCACCGCCATTTCTACCGAGAGCTCTTCACGTTGCTGCTAAATACTCCTACCGCCGCTCAAAATGCGCTGACGCCACGTCCAATGTATGAAAAAGACGTCCATTCTTTTCATACATTTGATTGCGTATACGGTGTGTCGCCGTTTTTGAGCGTTGGTGTTGTCGAACCTTTAATAATTATTTGCTTCCACTAACCTCAACTCGTTCTCCTCATCCTCACCCTTCTGGAACCCTCCATCGTTGTAGTTCCGCCGGTACGGGTCATACGGGTATCGTTCCGTGGTAGAGGACGTGTACAGGTTGCCGAATCCATCGCGCGACTGGTAGCTCACAGTTCTGTTCGAGTTCTTGTTCAGGGGGTTGGGCTCGCCGTACATTTGGACCAGCTTTTGGATTAGGTTTTGGAATCTGTGGAAATTGTGACGGTTAATTTTCTACTATAGTACCTTATAAGACTTCAGTGTGTAGGTGTAGAGTTTAATTAACTTTAGATGCGAATTTAGCCGCAGACTTAGTGAACACACTAAACTGGGATTTCTAATTCAAGACCAAAAAAACTACGACAGATACGGCACTGTCAAAATTGACAACATTTAAATGACATCTGAGTTTGTTTCTTGGCTTGCACCAAATGCACAATGTTACAAGTACAATACCAGATTTTGTACCAAAAATTGCCGATGTTTAAGTTTTTATTATTTCCTCTTGTAATTATGTAACAATAAATATTTCTAGTTATTTTGTTAAAACATAGAGTTAAAGTTACCAATAAATAAATTATCTTACCGTGTTTAAAAAAGAAAAAGGAATTTACTATTGTTAAATGATTTCATTGTACCAACCTTGTAGTAGTTTTTTTGGTCTTGAATTAGAAATCGTAGTATACACTTTTAACAGCCGCGTTTGACTCAGTTGAAAGAACACCAAGTGGCAAGAAATATTGGTTACTTATGGGGCTTCTAAACGGGCTATATTTTACTGCAATTTGCGGCTGGCAACTATGACCATCCCTCTCTGACACCCTACGCTAGAGCAAGATGCAAATAATGGCCGGCCACAAATTGCAGCAAAACATGGTCCGTTTAGAAGCCCCTTTATTTATAAGGCAAATTTAGACGAAGACAATTTTGAGACGCCTAAATGACGGCGCCAGTGATTACCGCACAGCACACCTCCGACCGTTTAGACAATGACTATTTTCAGCCGCCTAAATCTCGCCGCCAGTGACCAGCAAGCCGTGTTTACACGGTGCTTTTTATCAGTACCAGTCATTAGTGGCAGCGAGAGACGCGGAGGGGGGGTCACTGGCGCCAAAAAATAGGCCCGTGTTCTATTCCGCGCCAGCGCTGGCATACCGCGAAAAAATGGCGCGGAAAGTGTTTATACGGTGCCTTTTCGAGGCGCCGTAATTTTTTCGCCGCATGCCAGCGCTGGCGCGGAATAGAACACGAGCCTATTTTTTGGCGCCAGTGACCCCCCCTCCGCGTCTCTCGCTGCCACTAATGACTGGTACTGAAAAAAAGCACCGTGTAAACACGACTGGCGGCGAGATTTAGGCGGCTGAACATAGTCATCGTCTAAACGGTCGGAGGTGTGCTGTGCGGTAATCACTGGCGCCGTCATTTAGGCGTCTCAAAATTGGCATCGTCTAAATCAGCCTGAGACGCGGAGGGGTCACTGGCGCCAAAAAATAGGCCATTGTTCTATTCCGCGCTGGCATGGCGCGAAAAAATGGCGCGGAAAGTGTTTATACGGTGCCTTTTCGAGGCGCCGTAATTTAGCCGTCTCAAAATTGGCATCGTCTAAATCAGCCTTAATTTAGGCGTCTCAAAATAGACATGTTGACTAATTTTTTTTGAGGATGTAAATCGATTCTATTTTTTATTGTGATCAAATGTCTATATGGGACTGACTACACTTAAACTGCTCTAAAAGTCAGAAATTACCGTCAAAGTTCAACATTCCTAAGTAGCGCTAAAAACGCTCCATATACAAGGCGTCCAGGCTAGTGACGTCACAGGCCGGTATAAGTACCAATAATTGTATGGAGAAATTAAGAAATTTGCCATTTTCACCGTGAAAAAGTGCGTTTAAGTTCATGGTTGTCATACAATTATTGTTTTGTACAATTATGAGGATTCTGAAAACACTTTCAAAATTTCTTTTAGATTAAAAAAAAAATCATACAATGTGCGTACCTTTGAAGTCACATATTTCCAAAAAAGATTTATTTTTCTGTTTTTTTTTCTTTGTTTCGTGATATATTTAGCTAATTTTATTCATATAACTACAGTACGCTGTAGAATTCAACATCAGTCAACATGTCTATTGTCTTCGTCTAAATCAGCCTTTGACCACTGACCGTTTCCTCTGCTGCAATGAGGCAGCGCTGCTCGTGACGACAGCGTCGGCGGGCGCGCGGCCCCAGTTGCACTCCTCCCACTGCGTCACTGGACGTCTGGAGCCGTCGCGGCAGATCAGCTCGAACTGCTCCTCGGATACGCCACCTGGTTGGAGAATAAATAAATAAATAAATATTAAATATTAAAGGACAATCATACACAAATCGACCTAGTCCCAAACTAAGCAAAGCTTGTACTATGGGTACTAGACGACGATATACATAATATATAAATATAAATACATATATAGATAACATCCATGACCCAAGAACAAATATTTTGCACAAATATTTGCCCCGGCCGGGATTCGAACCCGGGACCGCCGACTCAGTAGGCAGGTGTCTACAAACCGAGCCAAACGCGTCGTCAAAATAACAAATAACCATTAGAATAGAGTGAGGAAATAAGTTTCTGTCAAAAATGACATTTTAGTGGCAAGCTTTTATAGCCGACTGTACTTTTCTTTGGATATCCATCAAATGCTCACTGAGACGATTCTAAAGAGCCCAAGCTCGGTAGAATTGCTTTTTCTATTATAGAGTTCCTATGGCCACCTTCCGGCTCCATCATCAGATCAGCCCCATGGTACCATATTATTGTATTGTCATCAAAGATAAGTAAGTATGCAAAATTTCAGCTCAATCGGTTGACGATATCTGCTTCAAAATTGAGTTGCAAGATTTCACCCGAACAAACATACTTTAAACATACAATGCAAGTTAAATAAAACCTTTAAAAATAGGCACGACTATGGACGTAAACAAGAGATTTCAATCAATGTTATTTTTTATTGTTATTTATATACACTTAGACTGCTCTAAGAGTCAGAAATAACCGTTAAAGTTCGACATTCCATGGTAATTTCTATGTTGGGTACCAATATTCGTATGGAGAAAGTAAGAATGTCTTCGCGCCTCAGGGCGCACTAGGCGCATGGACTGCATCGCGAGTAGACTAAACCTGAATTAAATTTAATTGAATCCATACTAATATTATAAATGCGAAAGTGTGTCTGTCTGTCTGTCTGTCTGTCTGTCTGTTACCTCTTCACGCTTAAACCGCTGAACCGACTTAGATGAAATTTGGTATGGAATAAGTTTGAGACCCGGGAAAGGACATAGGATACTTTTCATCCCGAATAATTTTAGTGTTCCCGTGGGATGAGCGGGTAACACCGCGGGGCACAGCTAGTAGTGGTATATATACAAATTAATTTACATCTTAATAGAACAATAAATTAACAATTTGGCATTGTACATGAAAATCAAACTACATCACAAAGAAGAAGATTAAATTAAAAATTATGTCAAAAAATAGATATATCACAAAAGGAGCCAGTAGAATATGGACGAAGACAATGGGAGAGGGGAACGAGAGTCGGATGATCTGTGTCTAATTTACTGTGATTGGTTGAGGGGCGTGGCTTAGACAAGTAACAGCGATGAGTCAGTCATCACAATATTCTTAACTATAACTAGAAACAACTATAGATGCATACAATCGCCGATATCTGATCCAGCAAGTATCACACGCGTAATCAGGCGTTATCTAATAAGGTCTTATGTGACGGGAGTCAATGATGGTATTTCCAGCATAAAATTTTCTAGAACCATTCTAAGATGACGTTCCGATAATATGTAAATGTTGAATGAATAACGGCCCAGCCCCGACTGCGGTCTTAGCGGGGCGGCAAGCATGCCACGTACACCGCGCGATCCGTCCGCGCTCGCCGCCGCTCTGAAGTCGTGGCATCTTTCCTAGTCACCGATACATTTGTTTGTGGCGAGGCGAGCGACGGGGCACGGCGAGAAAAAAGGGGCTCGCTCAGCAAAAGCCACTAGAGCACATGTTTCACAATATCGGTATGATTTTATTTTTGCCACTCACCGCTGGTCGCAAAATGTCGTGACTGGGCTGTAACGCTTAATAGTTTATGCAACTGCTACATAATGAGAGGTCTTAAAACGCGAGTGTGGCTTTATGAAACGAGCCGAAGACGAGTTTCAGAATAGGGTCACATTCGTGTTTTAAGGCATAATTATGTACAGTTGCATACAATACTTTATCTACACACGTATTTATCATACAATACAATACAATATAATAATTCTTTATTGCACACCAACAAGAAAAATGTTACAATTGAAACCTATCATCATCATCATAGATTATTTTATGAAGATATGAAACACTATTTCCTGCTAGTCAGTCTGCGGAGCAGAGGAAAACATGAGGTGACCACGCTGGAGATATCGCTGCCAAGTAATGTAGGTCCTAACCTATAGTATCTGAACTTGTTATAGTAAACCATTAGGGTCAATTAACTATTTTCTGGCACTCGTTGCCATGGTGATGCCCCTGGGTCACTTTTTAAAACTACGATTTTCCGTGGTTATATTTAGCAAAAGCTTTGTAATTTAAGCAGTTATAAGCCCATTCTTATGTAGACTATCTCCTGACAATACCAGTAATATCAATTATCGACACTTTTCTTAGAAATTTAATCACTATTATCCCCTGGGTCACGGACAGAATAACAGCAAGAAAAAGTTGATCCACCCATTAATACAAAGATCAAAGCTTAAAGAAAAATTGAAAAAGGAGCTACCTGGTGAAAGAGACCAGGAATAGAACCCGGTACTTCTGAATTACTATACTAATTTAACAAGATGGGTTTAGATAAAGTATGTCCATTAGATATCTGGAGAAATCCAGAATGTTAACTCACCTAGAATCTTCCTGGACAGCAAGGCATGTTGTATAGTAGTGTCCCTGACGAAGGCGATGTCACCTGTGCCGTTGGCGACGAGACATTTGAGGGCGCCTTCGTAACCCGCGTACGGGTCTGCGAGTGTGCAGCGAACACCGGCTCCGCCCACGCATAGTTTACATAACCTGTAAAGATAATTAGGGTCATGAAACGATGTTATGAATACATTTTACGTTTTAATTTTTCAAGTTGATAATGAAAAAGATTTTTTTTATTTTATGTTGGTGTTGCCATGGTGATGTCCCCTGGGCCACTCTTTAAAACTACGGTTATATTTTGCAAAAACGTAGTGATTGCAACAGTTGTAAGCCCATTCTTATGTAGACTATCTCCTAACAATACCAGTAATTTGAATTATCAACACTTTTCTAAGAAGTTAATCCCTGTCCCCTGAGCCACGAGGCAGAATAAAAAGAAAAGTTGATCCACCCATAAGTCAATTTTCATCACCATAAATATTTATTCGACAATCACGAAAAAATCTATTACTGTTTAGCATCCAGCGAAATGACATTAGTAGTAGTTTAACATAAGTTTGGGTTTGTTTTTCCTTTTCATTCTTTTAAAGTTACGTCGTAAATAATACTGGTTAGACGCAACTAACTCATATTTAAACTAATTTCAAGCAACAGTGTATGAAAATAAAATCCAAGCAAAAAATAGTTATCTTACTGGTCAGGGTTGTCTCCTATGGGGTTGTACATATCTTTCAAGGAGTTCGGAGCGCAGGAATCTCCGAAATATTCGATCGCTGATTTGACGTGGTTGTTGCAGTCTGCGATCCTCAATCCTCCTTCTTGCATTAGCTGTAAAATATACATTAAAAAAGTTGTAACAGCTTTTATACAAAAAAATAATATAGTACAACATATCTGTACTTGAGAAACATAACCAGTGCAATGTTCGGATTAGGATTTCTCGGGACTTCGTAATGTAATATTAATATGGATATGACTTACTAAAAAAATGATTAATTTCAAAATGTTACTCAGTTATTTATAACTTAGGTATCTACTCTAACCTTTTTTTAAATGCATACTTATATTATCATACATGCATCAATAATATTGTCACTTTTATAGTCACTAACTCAAATAAAAATATACCTGACAAAAGCCTACTAAAAAGTTACAGTATATAGCACTGCTAAGCGATGTTATATAATGTCTCTTGTGAAATGCCGGTAGACTATAAGACATGTAAAAATGCCCTTGTGGCCTACTTACAATATAAAGTTCATTATTTCACAAGAAAAGAGGTTTTCCGGGAATCCCCGAGGAATATCCATATTAAGTATAGCATTTAAGGTCATTCACCCCAAATTGCACATGCACACCCAATCTGAACATAACATAGTGAGGTGTTGCACCGGCTGGGCCAACTGCTTAAAATCCTTCTAAAAGTAAAATACTTACAGTGTGAATAGGCATGACCCATCCAGCCAAGGAGCCAACACCGGGGAAGCAGGCCCTCGCTCCGCGCAGACCGTACAACCCGGTGCCGGCTTGCACGTGGGGCAAGCCACCTTTGTTGATGACGGCGACGGCGTATTGGTATGGTTCTCCACGTCCATACAACTGTAACAGATGTGCATCACCAGTGTATCAGTTGAGAGACTATCATTGTTGGATAAAGGCCTACCATGGAGCTTAATGAAAACCGGTCCCACTCTCATTAATTGTTACTTGCGACCCTGACCAGGTTGTCCGTGTACATTATTGTTTAATCAAAAAGGAAACAAAAAACGTAAACAGCTGCATTTCTTTTTATAATAAAAAAAAAAAATAATGTATGCATGAAAGGGTGCATAAACTCAGACATGTAAAAGTACCCTTTGTGGCCTACTTACATAATAAAATTCATTATTACATTATTAATTCATTTCAGTATAATGTATTTTTTATTTTTTGAGAAAACTGCACTTAATTCACACAAGATATTATAATAACATAAATATGATATTTGTGAAAACTATGAAATATGAAATTTGAAAAAATATAGAAAATGTTTATAATGAAGTACTTTGGTAAATAATCAACTGTTCTGAAATGATATAACAGAGAAAAACCAGAATTTCTGTTCTTAAACTTTAGTTATTCACTCAATCGGCAGTGTTTTAGAACATTACGTCTCCTCGCCACCAGGCCATACATTGTTCTGTGTCAAAGGCTTGGAAATTAAAAATCTTACCTCTTGCACAATAGGCACCAGAGAGTGGTAGCTACCAGCTACGAAACCTCTCCTGCATCCAGTGCCAGCAGGGAAGCCTCTCCTTGCAACCAGGCCATACATTGTTCTGCGTCAAAAGCTTGTAAGTTGAAAATCTTACCTCTTGCATGATAGGCACAAGAGAGTGGTAGCGGCCAGCTACATACACCTCCCCTGCATCGAGCGCCAGCAGGGAAGCTTCTCCTTGGTCCACCCAGGCCATACATTCTTCCGTGTCAAAAGCCTGCAAATAAACATGTGGTCACTTCATTCCAAAAAGTTGGAAGAGATTTAGGTGTAGTTTTAGTCATACAAAACTATAAAAAAAGCTATTAATAATTGATGATGCTTAAAGTACATTATTTTGTTGATAATTGTCAGACAATAGAAACTTTCAAATTTTACTTCAACGATTTGAGGTGGCAACACTTTTGGGGACACGAATTTGAGCAGTTTTTGTTCTTGTTGGCATGTACATCAGTAACACACAGTCACTTACTGCTTGTTAATGCATTTATTGAAAGAAGTATTTCATTAGGTAAAACAGTGGAAAACTATTCATTCAATGGATTGATTGTAAAGAAATATACATACTCCGTGGCTGTTACATTCATAAGTATACCGACTTACTAAGTTGACTAAGTCCTGAGGGGGATCTACTCTGCTGTGGGGAACCTAAAGTACAGTAAATACGATACGTTTCTCATTGAAATTACTATACTTTAGATTTTGCATGGGAGTACTGAAAGCTATCAATGTATATTACATATTATATCTTTTTATTACTTACTTAAATGAATCCTTAAAAGAACTTTTGAAATTATTGCTTTGTCGGTAAATACTTCATCACATACCCGTTTACACTGGATTTCAATATAATCTGCTCCGAGAAGCCCCTTGTCCAACTGGGCGATTTTCATCAGCTTCTCACATTTTTCTTGTGCTGGTATTGACGTAGTACACCATGTAACAATGTCTTGCCCCTCTATTTTAGGCGGTACGTAAACATCATTGATCCCTCCGCTTCCTGATACGGATGCTGAAAGTATTTGTTTGGTTAACATAACTTCTTAAGAATTCAATTAGACGCCCAAGTTTGCAAGCTTTAAATCTTAGTAAATACACTAGAAACTTACCATAAACTGCTGTCAGCAATAAAATTACATTTAATCCCTTCATTATAGAATTGATTATATTAATAATTTGTCATAATTAATACATAAATAAAGCTTCAAAAAAAATTTTTGTTTCACGGGTGGAACGGACACACCCGAAGTTGTCACAACAGTCGGTTGACTTGACAATTGAATGAATGACTTTCAAAACCATTCGTTCCTAGGGTTGAAGGTTGCGGGGTTTTTTGAATCAATTTACGGTTTTGCAAAACACCAGATGCCTATCCATAGTTATTATTTCAAAAATACAACAAAATACAACTCTTATTAACTATGCGTTTTAGATATTGGCTTTATTTAATTTATAAATAAGAAAAGATCTTATTTTGAGAAGGTGTGGTGAGATAGAAAATTGACAAGATAAGATTCTAAATTATCTGTGGTTCACCGGGTTTGACGTAAAAAAATGTGTTGGTTTTGCGTAAATTTGTAGAAAAATACTTTTAATCGGTTGGTTTCTTTTTGTTCCTTTTCAGACTTTCAGACCTTGAATTTTATAGAATAATATATACACTTATCGTTCGTTTACACTCATCGAGGTCAGTCTGCTTGCGATAGGCTGATAGCAGAGCTTTTCATGTCAAATGTTAATAAAAAATTGTGTTAACCTCGTTTTTATTTTGTTTGTTTATTTTAAGGTTAAAGATCCAGCTTGTGTTTGTATTAGCACGTGGGTTGGAGATCAGATTTGGAAGCCATGGTCGTTTTTACATGCGGGCATTGTGGGGAGTCAGTTCAGAAACCCAAAGTTGAGAAACATTATATGACTAAATGCAGGAATAGGCCTCACAACTTGTCATGTATGGACTGTTTTAAAGACTTTCTGTGAGTATCCAATAATCTAATATAGTAGTAACTGTTGTGTTGTACACAAACTTTTTGTAACTATCAGTAATTTAATGTAGAACAGCTGTTAAATAAATTAGTTAATAACAACATTTTTATTAACTTATTATATTATATTTTTAAATTTCAGAGGTAATGACTACGAGGCACACACTAAATGTATAACTGAGGAGGAACGCTACTCTGGTAAAGGTTTTGTTGCTAAGGAAAAGAAAGGAGAAAAGAAACAGAATGTATGGGTTGAAATGCTGCAGGCAGTCTTGGAAGAGCAGGAGAGTGCACCAGCCAATGTGCGGAGGATAATCGAGACTGTCAGCAAACACAATAACACTCCTCGGAAGAAACCAAAATTCATCAACTTTGTCAAAAATGTTTGTGGCCAGAAAACTAATCCAAATGACATCAACCAAGCGTGGGATATGATCTCAGTAAAACTGAGTGAATTATCTGCTAAGACTGCTAGACCTAACCAGATAGAGCAGAATGGGCAACTGAATGATGAGACAAATGACGATAATGTTGAAAACGAAAATAGCATTGCTGAAAATGGTGATGCTGAAAAACATGGGGAAAATGGAGAAGTGAAAGAAAAGACTGGTAAAAAATCCAAAAAAGAACGAAAAGAGGAGAAAAAGCGTCAGAAGTATGAAGCGGAATTACAGAGTGCTGCTCAAGAGCCAACTGGAGAGGAGGAAGAAGAAACCCAACTCACTAAAAAAGAGAAAAAGAAGAAGAATAGAGCAGAATCTGTTAGCAATGGTGATGCTGAGGAACTGAAGGATGAAGACAATAAAAATAAGAAACGTAAAAGACAAGATACTGTAAATGCTGTCCAGGAAGTTAAAGATGCTGCAGCTGAAGATGATAAAGTTGAAATGGAAGTACCGGTAAGCAGGGTTACTCAGAAGAAAAAGAAGGTCAAGAATGCCGAAGAAGCAGACGAAAGCATCTGCCTTCATGATCAGAATGTGGCTAAGATTGGAGAATTAGATATAAGGCAGGATAAATTCAACTGGCATGCCGTAATTATGTCTGTTTTAGAGAAGAAAGGAGAAGTACAGTTCAAACGCCTTCAGAAGAAGGTTCTTGGAGAATATGCTGAGGCTACCGGGCAAGAGATTGATGATAGAATTGCTGATAAGTTTATTAAGAAATTGAAAAGTGCTCCCAATGTGAGGGTGGACAAGAATAGAGTACTTCTTCTGGAATAGTCAATTTGAAAATAGTCCAGGATTGACACTCTCATACCCTGCCAGCCCTAGTTGCTATTTTCCGGTTTTATATGAATTTCATAATAATGTACTCTTTATGAACTGACCTGTTAAAACAGTCAATAAACATTTGTGACCGACATTGGGTTGTTTTTTTGAATGAAAGGCAAAGCTGTAAGCAATGAACTAATATAATTTGTCCAGATAAATATTAAAGTAAGGTCAGATTGGGTGAGAGAAACACATTTGGGTAAGGGAAAATCTTAAAATAAATCACAGTATATGTGGTAAAATATTTAATGAAATTCCAATATTAATCATGTAATGTTACCAATTGTATTTAAACCTCTTCCGCTGTACCTAATTAAGCACCTGCTAAGTGCTAACACCCACTACTAACTGCATTGCTGTGCCCTAACAGGGTTCATGTTATGGACTTAACCTTTTAATGTCACATCTTATGTACTACATGATAATGCAATAAAGAATTATGAATTAAATCCGATATTTAGAATCAGTTCTAGGTAAAACATAAATAAATGTCACTGTAAAGGGTGAATCAAGGAGCTTTTATCCTAGGTCCATGTTCACACTATTTTAATTGTTGCATACCTTTTTAACGATATTCTTGCTGGCAACGTAATTATTTTAATTCTCTAGGAGGATTTGAAATTTAGAAATACTGGTAATTTTCAATTATAAAAATTATAGCCTTCAAATTATTGCGCAAATTATTATAGGATTTGTGTACTAGCGTTTGTTTGCGGCGGAATTTGACCAAGAACAGACGCCGAATGCACGAGCATTTTCTTCCCATTTAGTTTCTAAAATTTCATAAAGATTGGCTAAGTGTTGGAGGAGGGAACAGACGAGCACGAAACCTCGATTTGAATAACCCGGTTACGTTAAGTTTAGACCTCATTTGTACCCGACGCCATAGTTATCAGATGCAAACTTAACGTAAACTGCGAAAAGGAGCAGTAATATATTCTCTTAAGGTAGGTATTTTACAGTGTCAGTTGTGATGACCCTAAGGCTTATCAAGTTATCATTCATGTTATACGGTTGAGTTAACTTTGCATCTCAATTGTATGCGATGTCATAGACACCAGGTGCATACTTAATTTATCCAGGTTGTATCACCGCATGGGTCACGTCCCGGTGTACCTACATAAAGTCATAACCGACATACGTTTTCTATTATGATACGTCGTTCAGTGTACGTAGTATCGGCAGGGTTTAACGGGCGCCCTGGGAATCATGGGAGCCACTCAATTAGGTACGTGAACACGAGCATTTCCTGGAATATGTTTCATTTCAAAATTGCATGTTCGATGATGGATAAATGGACATCGACGTATAATTCAACAATATTGGTAATGCCAACACAAAGCCGCGTTCCACCGACCAGGGGCGTAGCGAGGTAAAATGGCGCCCAGGGCACACGTTCAAACTGCGCCCCTCGGTCAATTATTTTACCTAAAAACAAACCCTACACAGTTTTATTTTTTATTTTATTTTATCTTTAGACATGACTTGCACTATATCAAACCTGGTTAGATCTAACTACCACAGTAAGACGTACTTTCAATGGGAATACAAACCCACTAACGGGAATGCGCTTGCGCCACAGTAGTGAGTGGGTATTTGACGCGACCGTACTAGGCATATGTGTACCTACTGCGTGCGAAAAGGGAGAGCGAGTAAAAGAGGCAGTACTGACATTCTTCGAATGTCAGATAAACCCACCTCTCAACAATTATTATCTAGTGCACCCACGGTGTGTATCAGGAGCTAGATGAAGGTAGTTCCTAATAAGTAGTACAGCTACAAGGTACAAATGGTGGGAGCATTTACCTATTGAAAGAATGATTAGTTAGATGCTTTTTTGAAAAATATAAGTTTGTAAAGCGTTAACTTTTTTCTAAGTGACTTGTTCATCATCGGATTTAGCCTGGCTGGCCATATTGAAATCGCGAGCGTAGCGAGCGCGAAAAAATTTCGGGGTGTGGGGCTCATAATACAATCAGATGAAAACACGACGTAGCAAGTGCGAAATTTGTAAATCTTTTTTTTTTTGAGTCGCTTAAATTTTTTATCTGTTTTACCTTAGCCATATTAAAGTGTCGGCTGTCTCATTTGTCATCAGACGAGTAGTTATAACTCTATGATGTAAAAATACGTACATAAATAAATTATCACTACATAGTATAAAACAAAGTCGCTTTCTGCTGTCTGTCTGTCTGTGCCTATGCATAATATAGTAAAGAAACACTGATAATTTTAGAGGTCTCTAATGTGATGTCGTAAATAAACACATTTTTTGCGCTTACATTACAAACGCTGACTGAACCCTACGAGATAGTTCAAAATAATGTACTACAGTATTACAAAAAAAGTCCGCGATGGTAACCACTTTTTATATACTTTACTTCTTACGAGAAATAATGGCTTATTTACGAAGCCATTTTAAGTAACACAGCATTAAGCCTTGTCCAATTAAGTACCTTAAATAAACTATGCATTTTAATATAGATCAATATGGCCTCGCTATGGCTTTACCGCATGGGATTTAAATGAATATTTTAAAAGATATTAGATATAAACTCCAGGGACATAGCGGTTGCGGGGGGCAGGCGGCGCGTGCGCATGAGTTTTCTAAAATCAACGTGACCGTAACAACTTAAATTTCATTACTTTACTTTGGATGTCCCTCTTTGGGTCACAGCACCTGTAGTCCTTATGTTCCACAACTTGATCGGACCAGTAGATTCTAAGCAAATGGCTGTGACAGACGAACAGACATACAGACAACCGAGCGATCCCATAAGGGTTCCGTTTTTCATTCGGAGGTACGAAACCCTAAAAAGCAATGCTTATAGCTTTTTCGTTTAGCGTTTTCGTGGAGTTGGGCGATCCAAACGATTCAAACAGGAACACTGTTTTTTTTTTCGGCACGGCGCTCATCTCATGATATTTCCCCCTAGACTCTAGAGCCTAGAGAATACGCCGAAACATAAAGCGCGGGAACCGCGAATTAATTTCAATGGTTTGATAGAGGTTTAAGTCCAATTAACATTACCAACTAAGAAGAGAAGATTTTTTAACACAAAGTTGATAAAGTTTTGTTTACCAGAAGTAATGAAGGTAAAATTTCATGTGTAAACATTACGTTTTTAATACTTGGAACTTTAAGAATTGTGTGGGACGATAATGGAAGGGCGGCATAGCGGGCGGGCGTCCGGAGCGCTGCTGACTCCTAAAGGGCATTTCTTTAACCAACTCTTAGGGCGCCTAGAGTGTCACACAATGAAAGACTCACCCAGGGTGCCTGTATGGCTAAGGCTGGCCCTGACTATAAATAACATCAACATTCAGTTCTCGCAGAAATGTATACTAAATAAAGAAAGTGAATACTAAAAAAAAAAAAAAAATATATTTCCATTTTTGCAATTATTTTTTCAATAGGTATTAAGTATATTTATATTTTTTGCGCCCCCCGCTGAATGGCGCCCAGGGCGCGTGCCCTAGCTGCCATGCCCTCGCTACGCCACTGCCACCGACGTGTTCCAGATGATGCCATACAGCGAGGTTGCCTCAGGCCCTCGCTTAGTTAGTTAGCCTTTGTTAATACACTAAGTACTGCCATCTATTGATCGAGATATTTCTGATGCTTTCTCTAGACGGCTAAAACCGACTCCACAAAAGGAGGAGTTTCACAATTCTGTCGTACCCACTACCTATGTGTTTGTTACCTCAGAAACCGTAATTGATTAACCAATTTAGAAAAAAAAATGCTCGAGGGAAAGTATCTCTAGGTGATTTTATTAAAACATTCGTGAGACATATTTAAATATGGAGTTCTTCACTAGGGACTGCTATCCGTACACCGACAAAGTTGGCGCGCCGGTGTACGGGTAGCAGGCCCTGATGAAGAGCTCCATACGAGTTCGAAACATGTCGGGCCGTTCCTGACAATTTTACGTGTGTACGCTTAATACAATAATTATCTCTAGGTGGTTGCCGTATAATTTTGGTGAAGATCTTGTGACGTGATCCACGAGGAAGGACCTCCTCGAACATTATAGGTAATAGGTTACATCTATGGGATTATGGTGCTTTTTATATTAACTAAGTCAGTTACCCTTTTTCATTTCGTTGGATTCGGTTATTATTACTAAAAGTTATGTAAATAACTCAGCAGGATAGACTTCCTCCATCGGGCGTTCAATAAAAAGTGAGAATGAGTATGTTATACAACTTTTATTAAATGTAATTTTATATTTCGACATAGTCACCTTTTAGCATAATACACTTAGTAGGTATATCTTTTCTAAACTTAAAATTCCAATTTTAAAAAAGGTCTCATCTTGAGTAGGTACTAAAAAAATCTTGTACTGCAGCGACTACCGCGTCGTCGGCTTCAAATTTCTGGCCTCAGGTATTCTTTCAATCTCGGAAATAGGTAGAAATCACAGGGGGCAAAATCCGGTGAATACGGAGGATGCTTAAGGATATCGAACCCAGCATTACGAATTGCAGCCATTGCAACGCCTTGTGTGCCGGGGCATTGTCCTGGAGGAACAGCACAACTTTCGAGAGTTTACCCCGCCGTTTTTCGCGGATCTCATTGCGCAATGTTGCTATTTGTTTAGCATATAAAGTGCCCGTAATAGTGGCTCCATGCTCGAGATACTCAATCATTACTACCCCTTTATCATCCCAAAAAGCAGAGCCCATGTAGGGTTACCATTTAGGAATTTGAAAAGTCCTGGCAAAAAGCCGGACGAATCGAAAAAAGTCCGGACTTTTTAGTCACCAAAATAGGTAGGCATGGTATTAGGTAGACGCTCGCATTGCGAGATTTGCGAGGGGGTAGGTGCGGGGTGCGGGCCGGCCGGGCGGTTTTATTACTCATTATTCCAACTTATTTGAAAAAAGCCGGGCAAATTAAAGGGCCGGACAAAGTCCGGACAAGAGTCGAAAAGGCCGGACATGTCCGGACAAATCCGGACGTATGGTAACCCTAAGCCCATGACCTTACCGGCAGATGGGCCCACCTTGAATTTCTTCGGAGTTGGAGATGATGGCCTTGTCCATGTCATAGACTGCAGTTTCGGGTCGTAATGGTGGAGCCAATGTCTCGTCCATTGTTATAAATCGCGCCAGAAAAAGTTCCCGGTCTTGCTGTATCAGGTCCAAAGCTTCTTGACAAATCTCGACTCTAGTTTGTTTTTGCATGTCAGTAAGCATTCTTGGTACCCAACGCGCAGATACCTTTTTCATACCCAAGCGTTCATGTAAAATATTATGCACGCTCCCCGTTGAAATTTTTACATTTTCAGCAATAAAACGAACCGTGACACGACGATCCGCCAAAACTAAGTTTTCGACTTTTTTCACAATTTCTTCAGTTACTGCTGTAGTAGGGCGTCCGGAGCGGGGGTCGTCCATGGTCGATGTTCTTCCACGTCTAAATTCGGCGCACCAACGTGCGACTGTCGAATACGGAGAAGCATTAGACTTGGTCCGTAGATTTTTTTTTCAAACACAAGTATTTGATAACGGCGCGAAGTTAAATTTTCTCCATTTTCGCTAACGTACTCAATAGCATTGCAAAGAAATGGCCGTATTTTTCAAGCTTTTATTTAGCTTGCATTGTATGTTTAAAGTATGTTTGTTCGGGTGAAATCTTGCAACTCAATTTTGAAGCAGATATCGTCAACTGATTGAGCTGAAATTTTGCATACTTACTTAACTTTGATGACAATACAATAATATGGTACCATGGGGCTGATCTGATGATGGAGCCGGAAGGTGGCCATAGGAACTCTTTAATAGAAAAAGCAATCCTACCGAGCTTGGGCTCTTTAGAATCGTCTCAGTGAACATTTGATGGATATCCAAAGAAAAGTACAGTCGGCTATAAAAGCTTGCCACTAAAATGACATTTTTGATAGAAACTTATTATTTAAACAAAAAACGGTTGGATTTTTTTTCATAGCAATCAGCTAGATAGATTAACTTTACCGGCCAGTATTTAATTTCCTAATATTGAAAAAGTTTGCATCTCATTCTCACTTTTTATTGAACGCCCCTCGTAAGGGCTCTGTTGACGCGTGGAGCACCGGAACGACCCATATAAACAACTGCCGCCTTTAAATAAACCAATAAGTCCCCGTTTGATGTCCCATCTATACTTATCTCAGCGTTTTATGTGCCAAGTAATCGAATCGGATTCTATCGGCACTTAATCTCTGTAAGAGTGTATTGGAGATGTGTTAGATACCTAAAATAGGGTTCAACTTCTTTTCTATGTTATGTTTGTATAAGCCTTGTATAAGGATTTTTTTTGCCGCCAGCCGAACATTAAAACCGCATTTATTCATTACAGTTATTCTTCTTCCTTGACTAAATTTTATAATAAATGATTTAAAACACTCGCGATTTTATGAAATTCATACAGGTATAGTCCCACAGGACTTTTTTCAACCCACGCCATATTGCGGATTTTTACTGGTACTCATTTATTTTACTGGCAACGACACTTTTTTGGTAACTGACGTTGAAAGTCGGTGAATGTCACTGATGTAAACAAAAAGGAAACAGGACTAAGTATTCCGCTTTAAAGTATTTTTTGCATAATAAAGCCAAAACTATATACAGTGAGGAGAGTCAAGTTTTTTCAATAGGATTCAGTTTCAGTATTTATTTCGCAAGAAGAACGAAGGATTGAGCAGGATTCCAGTAAACAATGTTTGGAATTTCGTTAATGACAAATCCTTGACAAATTCCTACGAAGTTTAATAATGCAAATATATGACATATGCATATTATTGCCATATGATGGACTATACAGTCCCACAGGACTTTTTTCAACCCACGCCATATTGCGGATTTTTACTGGTACTCATTTATTTTACACTTTTTTGGTAACTGACTTTGAAAGTCGGTGAATGTCACTGATGTAAACAAAAAGGAAACAGGACTAAGTATTCCGCTTTAAAGTATTTTTTGCATAATAAAGCCAAAACTATATACAGTGAGGAGAGTCAAGTTTTTTCAATAGGATTCAGTTTCAGTATTTATTTCGCAAGAAGAACGAAGGATTGAGCAGGATTCCAGTAAACAATGTTTGGAATTTCGTTAATGACAAATCCTTGACAAATTCCTACGAAGTTTAATAATGCAAATATATGACATATGCATATTATTGCCATATGAAAGCTGTTTTAGCGCCGCTAGAGTCTGTCTAACGAAAGCTGAACCCATCGATTATTTGAGCGGCAACACTATTAAAATGTCATTTTGACATCGACTAGCAAAGTCGTTGTTGTTGAGGTTAGTTTGAGGCTGCATTCGAGTGTCAAATAGAAGAGATCTTTCGAAAGTTTACTGCTGAAACATGGGTAAAACAATTAAAAGTGGTTAGCGTCAGATAATTTTTACTATGATAAGCAAAAGCAAACAAAAACAAGAGGAGAGGGAAGCCTTGTTCAAACAGAAAAAAGAGTGTTTAGATGTGGTGACTGCATTTGTAGGTTAGTAAGGCATATTAATTTTGATACTTATTATTTCTATAATTATCTTCAATCCAAAGATTCACAATATATCGTTTCCCGTCCAAACTATCTTTTTAAATTGATATTGCTTTTTAATTTTTTCATAAATGATGTATTCATTTCAGATAAACTTGACGACTCTGAAGAAAAACAACTCCTTTTGGATAATCTTGGGAAGTTGAAAGAGTTGGAGCAAAACGAATTGCTAAGTCAAAACAAGTATTTAGAGGAAATATCGTCAATAACTGATCTCAGTGTTTCAACTTTGAAGAGAATAAACAATGAAGGAAAAGTAAACAGTGGTGTCTTCAGTACCCCAGGAAAAAAGCGACCTCACAAGGCCACAGTATCCAATTTAGATAGCTTTGACATCCAAGCCATCCGAAATAAAATCAACGAATTTTATATCGTAAAGAAGCAAGTGCCTACACTCAGGTGCCTATTGGCAGAGTTGAGAGAAAGCATCAATTTTACCGGATGCCTTGAAACTTTACGCCGAATATTACATGCGAATGGATACGAATTTAAACAAAATATCAATCAACGCTCAGTTCTTATTGAGCGCTTTGACATTGCAGCTTGGCGACACCGTTACTTACGGACTATTGCAACAAAACGTGCTGAAGGTAAACAAATAATATACCTGGACGAGACTTACGTACACCAGAATTACAAATTAAAACGATCATGGCAAGGGCCTTCCACCAAAGGTCTAGTTGACAATATCTCGTCCGGTAAACGATATATTATTGTTCACGCTGGATCAGAAAATGGTTTTGTGCCTAATGCGTTATTAACATTTAGCACAAAATCAATTAAAGCCGACTACCACCATGACATGAACGCCACAAATTTTAATAAGTGGTTACATGAGAAGCTTATTCCGAACTTGACTAAACCGAGCGTGATTGTCATGGACAATGCCAGCTACCATACGGTGCAAATTAATAAGCCTCCAAATACCAACACCCGCAAAGCAGAAATAAAAGAGTGGCTTCGTGTGAATCAAATTCACTATGAGGAATATCATACCATTGCAGAACTTCTTGTATTGGTACAGAAACACAAACCGGAACCAATCTACGAAGCAGATGAAATTCTAAGACAGCATGGTCATGAGGTCTTGCGACTTCCGCCCTATCATTGTGATCTGAACCCAATCGAATTAATATGGAGTTCGGCGAAGAGAAAAATCGCAAGTAAAAATATTGCCGGATCAGCAGCTGAAATGGGAAAAAATATTAAAGAGGCTTTTGAGAGCATAACATCAGAGCATTGGAAGAAAATGACTGATCATGTGCTTAATATTGAAGCTCAGTACAAAGCCAGGGATGGAATAACCGAAAACCTGGAATCATTTATTATAAGTGTGCATGATGATGAGTCTGACAGTAGTTCAGATGAATCAATGGAAGTAGAGTTTCTAGAAACCGATTTTGATTATAGTTCTTAAAATAAATAAAACTTTTAACTTTAGTTTATGACTTTTTATTTTAACCCCGACAAAAAAAAGTGTGTATGTGTGTGTATAACATGTATACATTATAAGACTATGTTTTTATTTATTTAAGTATATATCTAGTGAAACTTGTTTTTAAGTTTGTTGTAATGCACATAATTTATCTGCTTAGTTCAAAGGTTGACTGGTAGAGAATGCCTTACGGCATTAAGTCCGCCATTTGTATGATAAGTTTATTATTTGGTGCCATAAAATCAAATACATAAATAAATGTTCATGAAATATTAGGCGTTTCCTCTCCCTTAGTACCCACCAAAATAAAGAAAAGTATCAAAATCGTTTATTCCTACTTTGATAGGTAATACCATGTAATGATTTTTTAAATTTGCCGCTTTTTCGCAGGTTCAGCTTTCATTAGACAGACTCTATCCCTGGGTCGGACCGACACTTGCTAGGCTATAACAAGGGAATCGGGCAGTATTATGAAACATCACTGGCAACACAGAAACGGATTGACAGAACCAACCAACTCAATCATAGATCATAGCGTGACATTAGCGTGATGACGTCGAAATTCCACCTGTCATTCCGGAGTAGAGTCTGTCTAATGAAAGCTGAACCTGCGAAAAAGCGGCAAATTTAAAAAATCATTACATGGTATTACCTATCAAAGTAGGAATAAACGATTTTGATACTTTTCTTTATTTTGGTGGGTACTAAGGGAGAGGAAACGCCTAATATTTCATGAACATTTATTTATGTATTTGATTTTATGGCACCAAATAATAAACTTATCATACAAATGGCGGACTTAATGCCGTAAGGCATTCTCTACCAGTCAACCTTTGAACTAAGCAGATAAATTATGTGCATTACAACAAACTTAAAAACAAGTTTCACTAGATATATACTTAAATAAATAAAAACATAGTCTTATAATGTATACATGTTATACACACACATACACACTTTTTTTTGTCGGGGTTAAAATAAAAAGTCATAAACTAAAGTTAAAAGTTTTATTTATTTTAAGAACTATAATCAAAATCGGTTTCTAGAAACTCTACTTCCATTGATTCATCTGAACTACTGTCAGACTCATCATCATGCACACTTATAATAAATGATTCCAGGTTTTCGGTTATTCCATCCCTGGCTTTGTACTGAGCTTCAATATTAAGCACATGATCAGTCATTTTCTTCCAATGCTCTGATGTTATGCTCTCAAAAGCCTCTTTAATATTTTTTCCCATTTCAGCTGCTGATCCGGCAATATTTTTACTTGCGATTTTTCTCTTCGCCGAACTCCATATTAATTCGATTGGGTTCAGATCACAATGATAGGGCGGAAGTCGCAAGACCTCATGACCATGCTGTCTTAGAATTTCATCTGCTTCGTAGATTGGTTCCGGTTTGTGTTTCTGTACCAATACAAGAAGTTCTGCAATGGTATGATATTCCTCATAGTGAATTTGATTCACACGAAGCCACTCTTTTATTTCTGCTTTGCGGGTGTTGGTATTTGGAGGCTTATTAATTTGCACCGTATGGTAGCTGGCATTGTCCATGACAATCACGCTCGGTTTAGTCAAGTTCGGAATAAGCTTCTCATGTAACCACTTATTAAAATTTGTGGCGTTCATGTCATGGTGGTAGTCGGCTTTAATTGATTTTGTGCTAAATGTTAATAACGCATTAGGCACAAAACCATTTTCTGATCCAGCGTGAACAATAATATATCGTTTACCGGACGAGATATTGTCAACTAGACCTTTGGTGGAAGGCCCTTGCCATGATCGTTTTAATTTGTAATTCTGGTGTACGTAAGTCTCGTCCAGGTATATTATTTGTTTACCTTCAGCACGTTTTGTTGCAATAGTCCGTAAGTAACGGTGTCGCCAAGCTGCAATGTCAAAGCGCTCAATAAGAACTGAGCGTTGATTGATATTTTGTTTAAATTCGTATCCATTCGCATGTAATATTCGGCGTAAAGTTTCAAGGCATCCGGTAAAATTGATGCTTTCTCTCAACTCTGCCAATAGGCACCTGAGTGTAGGCACTTGCTTCTTTACGATATAAAATTCGTTGATTTTATTTCGGATGGCTTGGATGTCAAAGCTATCTAAATTGGATACTGTGGCCTTGTGAGGTCGCTTTTTTCCTGGGGTACTGAAGACACCACTGTTTACTTTTCCTTCATTGTTTATTCTCTTCAAAGTTGAAACACTGAGATCAGTTATTGACGATATTTCCTCTAAATACTTGTTTTGACTTAGCAATTCGTTTTGCTCCAACTCTTTCAACTTCCCAAGATTATCCAAAAGGAGTTGTTTTTCTTCAGAGTCGTCAAGTTTATCTGAAATGAATACATCATTTATGAAAAAATTAAAAAGCAATATCAATTTAAAAAGATAGTTTGGACGGGAAACGATATATTGTGAATCTTTGGATTGAAGATAATTATAGAAATAATAAGTATCAAAATTAATATGCCTTACTAACCTACAAATGCAGTCACCACATCTAAACACTCTTTTTTCTGTTTGAACAAGGCTTCCCTCTCCTCTTGTTTTTGTTTGCTTTTGCTTATCATAGTAAAAATTATCTGACGCTAACCACTTTTAATTGTTTTACCCATGTTTCAGCAGTAAACTTTCGAAAGATCTCTTCTATTTGACACTCGAATGCAGCCTCAAACTAACCTCAACAACAACGACTTTGCTAGTCGATGTCAAAATGACATTTTAATAGTGTTGCCGCTCAAATAATCGATGGGTTCAGCTTTCGTTAGACAGACTCTAGCATGCCTTGTTTTCGGTTAAAACAAAAGAATCACGCATAGTTCTTATCTCTCTGTGGTACTGTATTAAACTACCCGAGACTTATTTACACAGATATTTTTTTTAGAAACGATAAATACGTTTTCTTGAAATCTACTCTCATGAAGTCAATCTCTGAAAACATGAATCACTCCACATCATAACTTTTTAAAATTTAATCTCGCCCATTTGATTACATTGCGGTTCGTTCACTACGAACTGTTACCGGCGAAAGGAACCCAGCGGGGTCGAACTTTATTTATTTCGCTCCGCAACTAATAAATATTGCATTTGGGCATAAGGACGGAGCGGTAGCGCCATCGATTATTACAAGCGGTTGAATTTTATATGAAGCCTAAGGGTGCGTCTTGATTGGTCGATGCCGCACGTCATCGCTCCGCTCCGCGACAATGGAGGCGCACCCTAAGGCTGGGCGCCGCAGCGCCCTATTACGCCTTGCTGTGTGCCCTGAAGAAGTAAAAAGGGGCAACGTGAAGCATTCTAGTTTATTCTATTTCGGAAACGAAATTGCTACGGCGCCGATGCAAAATACTAAATTTATGAGCGTACCCCGGTTTAAACACTAGGCTGACAGTAGGTAAATAATAATAATAATAAAAAAAAACAACCAAGCAGTCGGCGTCTTTGTGAGGACCGAAAGAAGTGAATTAAAATCTGAGGAATGTGATTGGTCCATTTTACACATCGTCTCTCCGCTTCTGTGGACAGGTAGCTTAGCGTGACAGTGGTGCGTGTCACTTGTACATAATCTGTGGTGGTACGTCGTAAATGAAAATACATGAACTGATTTTCTACGAAACGATAATTCTATCAATTGATCGATTCTATGTTTTGAAATTATATTACATGTTGTTCGATATGATGAACGTTATTCCATTTGTTGTTCTATGAAATATTACACACCCTAGCTGTAGTTACCAAAAGCAATTTGAGTGGTTAAGGCGACTCCGTACCTGGAATGGTGATTTTTAAAGTCCTAAGGCTCTTAATCTAGCCAACGGAAAAATCTGAAAAAAATATATGTTATTTTTGACTATTTCTTCTAAAAAATTATAGTTGGATTTTTTTTAAAGCAATAATTAGTATGGAAAAAATAATGTTGAAATAGGGTCGTTTTCAATTTTCAATTCCCTAAGGCTTCTAAACTACAAGTGATATTTACACGGCTCTTTCGCAAAAACATTGACAATTCATTGATCTTTAATCGTATTGTTTAAAAGTTAATAAAATGGAAATTCGGTCTAATAAAGCATCAAAAAAACTGAATTTCCGCGAGCGCGGCCGTGCCCGGGCTGCGAGCTCAGTGTAAATCTAACCGTCGAAGGGGAAGGCTGTGTCACTTGCTCTCGCGATCCATCTAGTTACGGAAAATTGTTATAGTACCGGATCCCGCGGAGGTTCGATCTGTTTTCGTGCGTTTGAAGTGTATTTTAAGAGAGTGTAGTTCGTTTGACGACGCGGTTGGCGCAGTGGTTAAGCAACTACCTACTGAGCCGACGGTCCTGGGTTCGAATCCCGGCAAGGGCAAATATTTGTGTGATGAAATGAACTCGAATATTTGTGCCTGGGTCATGGATGTAATTTGTATTTAAGTATGTATTTATTTATATAAGTATGCACAAGCCTACTAGAGCTTACTGTGGGACTAGATTGATTTGTGTGAGGTTGTCCGATATTTTTTTTTTTTTTTTTTCACACGATTACGCTATGCGACATAACAAAAATCACTCATTTTCATATAGAATTAAATTCAACTGTTTTTTTTTGTATTTAGGTATCTATTAATTTTAAGTACTTATAAAAAAATTGTCATTGCTTAGCGTTCCCGGACACATTTGGATACTTAGATATTCTCAGTCATGAGCCCACACCAGACAGGATTCCCAGAAAATAACACTTTTGGTGTGGATTTTAGGGCCCTTCTCTGTGTAATATTAGAGTACCTTAGGTATTTCGGTTAGTAAAAAAAATCTGATAATACACAGATATTTAAGTATGATAACGTCTAATGATCTTTATGAATTAAACCTTAAGAAATATGAATATCGTAATGCAGAACAAGTAGGTATTATTCGTTTGAATACCATTGTAATATTCGGTAAAACGCTAATTTACGAATACGAATATTTATTGTAAGTATTCACATTCGTTGCGTCACTAGTACAGTACATGACATATGATATAAAAATACATTATCAAAAATTACAATAATTTTCTAGTCCAAGAAGGCAAGTGACAATTTTGGCATGAGGGCATATTTATGTAAATATAGTCAGAATACATATTTGCATCAATAAATTTCCCACTTCATATTTAAATCTAAATGAGCGTTAGTAATTATTGACATATCCGCCGGGCCTAGCTAGACATACCTAGCCTGGCCATAAGTTCTGTTCCAATTGTTTACCGTTTATAAAATAAAAACCTGATTTTTATTACATATCGTTTAAAAGCCATATATTAATGATCGGATTACAGTTGAATTAATGAAAAAATATATAACTTTATTTAGACTCATCGTAATACCCGGACTTGATTTTTGACTAATGCTCAGAATTTTTCTCTCTAAGTTTGCCAGAGGGCAATGAAACGATCTTGGATCAAATTAATCGATCGCGGAAGGAACGCCAAAACCCAAATAGCTTACGTAACTCAGACAACCGCTAAACTAAAGTAGGGCTGACACGTTTGCCGCATGTCAACCGATATGCAGATCAAGAAATCTACACCCACCCAATAAAATTCGGAACTTCTAAGTTGACGTAAAAAAAAGATACGGCTCTTTATGCCTTAAAAAAACGTATCTACGCTGGAAAGGAAAATTATCCAAGAGACACGGAGCTAACTGTACAGGAGATCTAAAAAACTACGAACTTTTTCAAAAAAATAAAAAGTTATTAAATATTCTGTGGACCTACTTTTTAAATGAAGCATTTTATAATTATAAACAACATCATGTTCTCTACATGTCGCTTTTGTTATTTTGTCTATTAATGGAATAATTTAAAATTTAGCATCGCTTACGCAAAATAGCTGTCAAAATAGAATTAGGTAAAATTATCTAAACGACACGTTTCCCGAGATATTAGTCAGGTAAAATCAGTGAACGCATATAAACATAGAAATCTCATTAGAGCTCAAAAATGACCCCACGCGATTTGTACCTAGAAAGATTCATTTGTACCAAGGCCAAATTGACAGTTTTAATACGATGGCGTCTGTCGATGGCAGAACATGTCAGGTTGTATAAAATTAAAATATCTGCATTTTATTCAAAATGCCTTCATGTGCAGTGAAATGGTGTCGAAACCACTCTAGCAATAATAATAAAACACGCGGGATCCATTGGTTCGTGTAATTAACAATCTTTGAATTATTAAAATATAAAATATTTTTAGAAGACATTTGTATGGGAATGGTATTATGCATTACCTTTTAAGGTGTTTATATTTTACGTACTAAGATTTAAATTTATAATCTGCTAAAATTTAAATACCGCTTTTAGTGTCCGATCAATGGGCATTTTGATGAGTGCTCAAAATGGGTTTAAATGAGTTTATGTTAAAAGTTATCGATTTGGACTCTAAGGAACACGAGTGTAAATTAATTTCAATAAATTTCTGTTTTTTACAACATTATATTGTCACGTAAATAGTAAAATTTCCCTTTCAGTGTCACATATTCTGTTACCTGCGGTATCTACAGTATATGTTACTTAGTAATTAGTCATATTCATAATTAAACATCTCTTATTATTTATTTACTTTTAGTTTTCCGAAGGACCGTGAGCAAAAATTAAAGTGGACAAATGCAGTTTCTCTAGAACACAGAGAACAGCAGTAGTTTCCTACAGTATCTTCGAGGATCTGTAGCGTTCATTTCAATGATGATGATTAAGATTATTATCAAACCAATGCCAGATTTATCCCACTAAAGGTATCAATTTGTACGATATGTGTGCTTTATTGTCTTGTCAGTCATTTTGATATATTTAGTCTTCATAAAAAATCGAAACTAAATATAAAATCAAAATTTAATTTGATTTGAGATTTTGCGACAGTAAAGTTGCCTTCGATAGTGATTTTCAAAAATGTTGTTTACACATTTAGTAGTAAATCACAAAAGTGGCAATATTTTTAAAATGTTCCAAATTGAATGAAAGAAAAATAATAGCTAGAGTAATATTTTTCTAAACTGGTTACCTTTCGATTAGTGCACCCATATTAGGTTTGACAACTACTCTTTTTCGTGCGCCACGCATGGACTTTGACACTTACAAGTCTATTTTAGCCAATGAAAACTTTAACTAACCAATCACAACTACTTCTAAGAGGAGGGATGACTTCGTATAGGCTAATATTTAAAACTGTTGGCAGGACAAATTCGTGTAGAGGGGATAGTTGTCAGTCAAATATCGGGACCGTTTTTGAAAGCCACTTTTGTACTGAGAGCGATGTCTATATATTCTCCGGTCACTGGGTAAAATAGTATAATCTACATTTTACACCACAATCAACACAGTAAACAATATCTATGTGCATACGATACTCATTTTATATAAGCAATATCATGTTTTTTACATGTTGCTTTTGTTATTTTGTCTATTAATGGAATATTTTAGGATTTAGCGTCGCTTACGCAAAATGGCCGTCAAAATAGAATTAGGTAAAATTATCTAAACGACACGTTTCCCGAGAAATTAGTCAGGTAAAATAGTATAATTTATTACACAACAATCAACACAGTTAACAATATATATGTGCATGCTCATTTTATAGTCAGGTAAATATATAAATGTGCATAAATCAGCATGAAATAAATCAAGAAAAATTATCTAATCGCCTTAGTAGGAAATATTTCAGACATGAAAAGCTATTTATCGTACAATAAAACCTCACTAATTAGAGGAAAATATTTATTTTCAAACATTAAAATTAATAAAGTGACATTTAAAGTTCTCTAAGACAAAAACTTATGGCCCAACTACGCAAATACAAAAAAAACTGCTTCAGAAATGTTAAAGATTTATTCATCAGATATCACGTGAAATTTCAATTTTATCAATTTTTATGTGTGATCTGCTGAAAGATTTCCAGAAGTTCTAGACCAATGTATGGTAGCAAACGATAGCTATGACTAATGAGAACAGCACAAGAGTTCTCAAGACTGCAGTCACTCGGTACTCATTAAGGAATTTTAAATCACGAACTACGTGAAATTTCAAGTTTTACAATTGCAATGAGATAATATCCAAGCGAGTCCAAAGTAATGCCTTAGCGCCACAGACACAGATTTACACCGCAGATGGGCCTAACGGCCTTTATAAATATATTGAACTAGCTGTGCCCCGCGGTGTTACCCGCTCATCCCGGGGGAACACTAAATTTATTCGGGATGAAAGTATCCTATGTCCTTTCCCGGGACTGAAACTTTATATATACCAAATTTCATCTAAATCGGTTCAGCGGTTTAAGCGTGAAGAGGTAACAGACAGACAGACAGACAGACACACTTTCTTATTTATAATATTAGTATGGATTACTACTAAATGTGTGACATTTTATAAAACAGAACCGGTAAAGTTGTCTAACTACCAATTTAACGAAAATATTTGTTTTTTAGTAAATTCTATGAGACAAATACGAATCAATTGTCATTCAAGCAATTCAAGATAAGCGATAGTAGTCGATCAAAGTCATATCAGGTAAAAAAGGATAAGCGACAATGGTTTCATAGCATCAAAGCAAGTAAATTTGGATAAACGCCAATAGTTAAGATACGACAATTAGGTAATTTAATCTAACTATGTTTTTTTTTGTATAGAATCTTATATCGATTCTGTTAAATTATGTGGAAATACCACATTTTTACTTTTTGGCTAATAGGCATAAGCATTTTAAACACACATGACACAGAGGGCGCTCCAGTAGCGAAGAATTATGGAATCATAGATTTAGTGTGATTGACGTAACGATATGATAGCTCAGTTGGTAGAGCACTACGCCCGAAACTTAGGGTCGCAGGTTCGAGTCCTGCTTACATTGCAGTGGATCACATTCAATTTTTTTTTTCATAATTTACCTTTATGTTAATTTTATCATAAAGACATAGGTAAAATGCCTCAAACGACATTAAAATATATTTTACGATCAGGTAAAAACAGTTAACCAACAAGTGCAAGGTTAGTTGCAATAAAGAAAAATTATCCAAGTTGTTTGATCTGTTTTGACAAATAAGTAAAAAAGCTCTAAGGTTCATTATTATGCAAAAAACTTTTTATGTAATCTCCATTTTGCTAAAAAAACCTCAAAAATCAAGTCGTTTAGTAGAAAAAAAGTAGAGATTCTCTAAATCACCGACGGGATAAGCGACACAAAAGTCGTCAGACAGATGTATACGAGACCCAACCCATTCGATGCAGAAAAATCTGCTGATCCCAACAGTGTGTATAACTCAATATCCCCAAAAATGTCGCTTAGATAAGTTCTCCTTTCCAGCATCGGCATATTTTGACACTCAAGTAAATTAACATTTATAGGGTATCCATTGACCTCGAACATTGAAATTTGCCAAAAAATTCGTCTAGTAGTAGACAAGTATAGGGGAAAATCTGAGAACATTTCTAATGTAGTCATAAAAACTATCACTGTTTATAAGTAGGTAAAGGACGTAAATCCGTGTTCCAACGGTAAAGTTGAGTTTGTCGCTCTACTATTTATAGTTTATCTTTTCATTAGAGCAGCATGACCCGGGGGATAAAGCTGTGCCTCCACTACTATGTTAAAATATCGGTTCATCCGCTGGGTCACGATATGATTTATTTATTAAAAAACGATATTTTTTATCTCTGCATGATTTTACACGTATAATCAAGAATGTCGGCATTTTAACTATTTTTGGTAGGTACCTACACATACAAAATAAACTAAAAAGTATTTTTCGATGCGAGACTTCCAAATGGCCAGATTCACTTATTTTTTTGGAAAATAGGTTTAACGCATTTTATTTTTAATATTCTACTGTAGTGGGTAAATTTAATAGATATTTAGTAATCCGCAATATATATCATTGTTTAAATGATTTATTTAACTTCGAGATTTTTCAATGCCTTTAAATATTATAAGGTTTGTTGATCTCAGTGGCGTAACTATACCATCTGGGGCCCGTGGCAAATTCTTTTGATGGGGCCCTATCAGTAAAAATCGTCCCGTTGTACTCAGTCTAATTTTAATAAACTTCGAAATTTTCAGCGTACTCAATTACACGTTGTATATGTCCCACTAATGACCACTGTAGTCCCCACGCTAGCCCAATTTGTATTGGAGACTTCACATTCATCCATAGAACATAATATCTAAATGCATTCATCATCTATTCGCTAGCTTTTCGGTGAAGGAACAACATCGTGAGGCCTGCATACATTTGCAATGAAATAGAAATAACAATTTAATTTCATTAAGATATTTACTAAAAAAAAATATTTCTTAAGCTTTTTGTTCCGCAAAAGTGTCTATCACATCATCAAAGTTTAAGGATCGGGCCATACAATTTTCAATAGACAGAATAGCCAAGTTACATAACCTGTCTTGTCTCATAGAGTTTCTTAAATAGGTTTTATCAATTTTAGTTTTGAAAATGATCGTTCAGCACTAGCTGTAGTCACAGGAATTGTAAGAAATAACATTAATGCAGCGCATACTTCAGGAAAGCTGCAGGACATAAAATGATTTTATATTATTAATAAATCAGCAAGGTCCCTAATACACAAAGATTTTTCTATTTCGTCTCTAAAAGTGGAATTAAAACTGAGAATTTCTCTGGCAAATGATTCAGATATGTCTCTTTTATATATCTCAACAAATTCTAGAGCTTTTTTTAATAGATCAGTATCATTTAAAACTTAAAGTGGAAGGCTGCAAAACACTGAAATTTGAAACAATTTCATTCGTTGGAAGGAAACGCTTCAGTTGGTTTATGATGTCCAATACTCGATAAAATATGTTCACTTTGAACAAACTTTCCGGATCTTGGAGACGCTCATCTTCGCAAAGCTCATCAAAATGGCGTTTTACCTTCCTCTGACGAGTTTTTGAAAATTCAGGGGTAATGGACCATTTTTCTGCTACACTATTTGCTTCCATTTTAAAATTTTCAAATTCATGTCGATATCTTTCCAATTCTTCTAGATACATTTTCAAACGTTTTAAGGCATTTGAAAGATTGGTGGCTTTAGACTGAAGAGCTATAGAGGCTGCATCGATAGCAAGTAGGATCTTGCAACGGAACCAATAACATAATAAAATTGTAGTTTTCGATGTTCTTTTTGAGTGAAACAGCTTCATTTCTTTCATCTGATTTGCCATTTAACAGAACTGTTTTCGTATTAGTAGCGCTTTTTGGACTTCAACAAACCGAACTTTTAAAGCAAAAACGGCATCATAACATAACGTCCTGCCCATCTACTAGGGTTTAATGTTTTTAATGTTATTGAAGTTGAAGACTCACTTTCTTTATTAGATATAAAACTTGATAAAATATTCCATCTTTTGATACTAGGTATGCCCAAAAAATTCTAAATTTGTTTAACTGTTCCAAAAAAAATTGCTTTGGGTATTGTTTAGGTTGGTTGAAATGCTTAACGATTAACTTGAAATTGTATTATGGTCTTTAGTTGTCTCACTTTGGATTTTAAGCAAAACTTATAAAAATATACTTTCAAATAAAATAAAATACTCAGATACAATGTAAAAAAACATTTTTGAGCTCGTGGCCTCTTGGGCCGGGGCCCTTTTGGATCGGGGGCCCGTGGCATTTTGCCAGCCCTGCCACCCTATTGTTACGCCACTGGTTGATCTTCAACTCTCGCTCGGACTATGCGAGTGTATGAAGCTGCTTGGACGCCACTCAACGAGATTATGAACGAAGTAATGTTCCGGGGGCGCACGGTCGGCGGGGGGAATAACGTTAGGCTCCGCCCAGATCCTCAAGGACGTTGGGATTAGGAGTCGCCTTAAAGTAAACATAAGCGGCCTCGTTCATAAATTGACCCGAACATAGGAAAAATTCAGCTGAATAAAAGTTCTCGCCTAACAAAAGTCACTCATATTACGTACACTTACACAAACAAGTGTTCACCTAAATCAGAACCTGTATATAGCGCCTGATTTAGTGCAAGCGAATCATACTGACTCAGTTGAAGAATGCTGAAAGCACCCTCAACTTTCCTAGATTTTTACTGCGTTGTATATATTAACGCTGTAGGTAATTTAGTGAAACGTAGCAAATTGTAGACGAATAGGAAAACCAAGCGACGACGGAAATAAAGAAAAGGCAAGCGCGAAACGTGTATAGCGATATGGTTCTGCTGGTGCGGCCATTTTTCTTGAATTTTATAGTTGAAAATTTGCCTAACTGAGGTTTTGCTTATGGAAACGAAGTACGTATGTTATAACGATGCTTGGGTTTGTCACGCGATGGATAAATGATAAAGCGTTCACTTTCCCACACAGATGAGTGCAAGTGTAACAGATGTTTTTTTAGGGTTACGCACCCAAAGGGTATAAACGTGACCCTATTACTGAGACTTCGCTGTCCGTCCGTCCGTCCGTATGTCACCAGCATGGAAGAAAGAGACTAATCACCAGGCTGTATCTCAGGAACGGTGACAGACACCCTAGACAGTTGAAATTTTCACAGATGATGTAGGTATTTCTATTGCCGCTATAACAACAAATACAATAAAATAAAAGGTTAAAAACTTTAAACCCGACTACGGAGAAACGAACTAAAAAGTTAAAAACAAGGTAGAAAAATCGGGTATCATCGCCTTATTCCACAAGATAAGACATTTGACATGTAAAATGTTCTTGTATATTTTTTTCTACTGAAATTTTCTGTTAGTTAACAACAATAACATTATAATTGAATTCAAATGCCGTAGTCGTGCGTTGTGGCATTAACTACCCACGATACAATCTTCCTTTTACATATCTCCAAACAGTAAAAGAGCAAACATGCATATATCATACACGAATTAAACCGCTTATATAATTATAGTAGCCGTAGCAGCAAAATTTATTTTATTTAGTGTTCTTAGTTTTTTTTAAACATGGAATTTTGTGTAGCAACTAGCAACAAAACCTACCTATAGTGTCTAGTTGTCGAGAATAAAACGGACGCACAGCATTATTACACGGCTACACATCGTTATCATATTGATATCAAGAAGAGTTTGATGATGATGGCGATCTAACTAAAAATACGGAAACTTCGTTGAATAGTTGCAGTTTTTTTAATAGTCGACAACGCACGACTACGGCATTTGAATTCAATTATAATGTTTTTGTTGTTAACTAACAGAAAATTTCAGTAGAAAAAAATATACAAGAACATTTTACATGTCAAATGTCTTATCTTGTGGAATAAGGCGATGATACCCGATTTTTCTACCTTGTTTTTAACTTTTTAGTTCGTTTCTCCGTAGTCGGGTTTAAAGTTTTTAACCTTTTATTTTATTTCAATATTTTCAGTTTTTACATAATATGATGCAGTAAAGAATATATAAATGCATATGTAAGTTAAAAAAATGTCGCTGTATAGCTACATCCTCCTTTGAAGTCTGATAAAATATACTCAGTAATCAAAATCTGTCGAGTAGTTTAAGCGCTATCGTGGAACATACATAAATGACATGACTTAATACTTTTCCCTATGACTTTACGAGTACCATAGTCGGGCAAAACTAAGAATAATTTATACGCAAACGTTGAATACCAACGTCGAATTTCAGCTATCGACACCAACCAGTGCTTCTATCGTATTGTAGACCTGTAGACAACTGAAACTTTATGATGGAAAACAAACGATAAAAACAACAATTTCATACACCTCTAATATTTTTACGCAAAAAGAGATTATTCGTTTGTATATTTTTTTCAATGCCACAATATCTAAATATTAAATATAATCACGTCTTAACGACAATTATTTACATTTGACGACACAACATTTTCAGCAATTTAAAAAGCAAAACAGAAAAAACTATTTGGAAATCCATATAATATCACTACCATCTTTTATGTCACCATCTCCTAGGTTAACTCAAAAGTTTCCCCGAGCCCCCCGTGTTTTATGTGACCATCTCCTCCGTTACCACAAAAGTTTCATAAGATCTGCTACTTTGTATCCGTTTAAGGATAACGTATTCTTTTTATTGCGGGGGTTCCACCGCCCATCTCCTCTATCCCCATCTCTTAGTTTAACTGATAAGTTTAGATGCGACCCCAATACCCGTCCCATGTTTTATGTCACCATTGCCTCCGTAGACTCAAAAGTTTCATAAGATTTGCTTCCATGTTGCCGTTTTAGAACATTGTAGTTTTTTATGGCGGGAGGCTCTGCCCCCCGAGCCCCCGTCGTTTTGTGTCACCATTGCCTCCGTAGTCTCAAAAGTTTCATAAGATTTGCTTCCTTGTTGCCGTTTTAGAACATTGTAGTTTTTTATGGCGGGGGGCTCCGCCCCCCGAGCCCCCCATGTTTTATGTCACCATTACCTCCGTAGACTGAAAAGTTTCAGAAGATTTGCTTCCTTGTTGCCGTTTTAGAACATTGTAGTTTTTTATGGCGGGGGGCTCCGCCCCCCGAGCCCCCCATGTTTTATGTCACCATTGCCTCCGTACACTCAAAAGTTTTATAAGATTTGCTTCCTTGTTGCCGTTTTAGAACGTTGTAGTTTTTATGGCGGGGGGCTCCGCCCCCCGAGCCCCCTATGTTTGATGCTACCATTGCCTGCGTAGACTCAAAACTTTTATAAAATTTGTTTCCTTGTTGCCGTTTTTAAATGTTGTATTTTTTAAGGCGGGGGGCTCCGCCCCCCGAGCCCCCGTCGTTTTGTGTCACCATTGCCTCCGTAGACTCAAAAGTTTCATAAGATTTGCTTCCTTGTTGCCGTTTTAGAACATTGTAGTTTTTTATGGCGGGGGGCTCTGCCCCCCGAGCCCCCGTCGTTTTGTGTCACCATTGCCTCCGTAGTCTCAAAAGTTTCATAAGATTTGCTTCCTTGTTGCCGTTTTAGAATATTGTAGTTTTTTATGGCGGGGGGCTCCGCCCGCCGAGCCCCCCATGTTTTATGTCACCATTGCCTCCGTAGACTCAAAAGTTTTAGAAGATTTGCTTCCTTGTTGCCGTTTTAGAACATTGTAGTTTTTTTATGGCGGGGGGCTCCGCCCCCCGAGCCCCCCATGTTTTATGTCACCATTGCCTCCGTACACTCAAAAGTTTCATAAGATTTGCTTCCTTGTTGCCGTTTTAGAACGTTGTAGTTTTTATGGCGGGGGGCTCCGCCCCCCGAGCCCCCCATGTTTAATGCTACCATTGCCTGCGTAGACTCAAAACTTTTATAAAATTTGTTTCCTTGTTGCCGTTTTAAAATGTTGTATTTTTTAAGGCGGGGGGCTCCGCCCCCCGAGCCCCCGTCGTTTTGTGTCACCATTGCCTCCGTAGACTCAAAAGTTTCATAAGATTTGCTTCCTTGTTGCCGTTTTAGAACATTGTAGTTTTTTATGGCGGGGGGCTCCGCCCCCCGAGCCCCCCATGTTTTATGTCACCATGGCCTCCGTAGACTCAAAAGTTTCATAATATTTGCTTCGCTGTCGCCGTTTTAAAATATTGTATTTTTTAAGGCGGGGGGTCCGCCCCCCGAGCCCCCCATGTTTTATGTCACCATTGCCTCCGTAGACTCAAAAGTTTCATAAGATTTGCTTCGTTGTTGCCGTTTTAGAACGTTGTAGTTTTTTATGGCGGGGGGCCCCGCCCCCCGAGCCCCCCATGTTTTATGTCACCACTGCCTCCGTAAACTCAAAAGTTTCATAATATTTGCTTCCTTGTTGCCGTTTTAGAATTTTGTGTTTTTTAAGAGCCCCCCCCCCATGTTTTAAGTCACCATTGCCTCCGTAGACTCAAAAGTTTTATAAGATTTGCTCCTTTGTTGCCGTTGGAGTCTGGAGCTGCTAGTTTTCTTATGATGGTTTTCCTACGTTTTCCATGTTCTTATCATAATAGTATTTGGTTTCATTATTACTATTCTGTTGGTACCTCTTTCATCAAATTGGTTTAGTACGTTACGCGTCATCAAATCATGTAAGATATTTGAATACGAATATAAATAAAGTATTAGTTACTTTACTAAGACTGTGCCTTATTCGGGTAAAAGTAATGACTGAAATCGGTTTTATTGTAAGCAGTATACTTAACCACACCATCACTTTTTGAAGTCGGTTAAAAATATGGCCTACGCAATGTAAACCGTTATAACAAATCGATGGACATGTTATAGATCAAAATCGGTAAGTAGTGTAAGCGCTCTGCTAGAGCATACTTGAATAGGTACAAACATATAGTTCCAATCACCTTTCGTGGTCTTCTGCATCAGTTCCACTTGGTCACATTATGCTTTCTGACAACAGATACCTGAATCACTTGAGAAAATAATAAAGAAATTGTACTTGTTACTTTTATATTTACAGAGTTCCGTCGATTTCTGATGGATTCCATCATCAGAAATTTACCATATTTCTAAGAGATAATAACTGAAGTGTTAACTTTCCAACAAAAAAAGAATTTTTGACATCTGTTGATTTTTTTATTTTTTTTCTGTAGAATTTTTGCTCTCACTCGTCCTCCTTTTTTGAAGTCTGTTAAAAATGTAGCCTATGTCACCCGGACTGTAATAACGAATTGATAGACACCTCGATCACTAAAATCGGTTGAGTAGTTTTCGCGCTATGCTGGAACACACTTACATATAAATATACATACATACATAGACTGCTAAACTTATAACCCTTCCTTTTGGCTTTGCCGTAGTCGGGTAAAAAATAAAATAAAATAAATATTTAAGGAGGGCTCCCATACAACAAACTCACAGATAATGGTACGGAACCCTTCGTGCGCGAGTCCCACTCGCACTTGGCCGATATTTTTTATTTATTATAGGTACGCGGCCCATCCGTTCAGTCAGTCAGTTTTATTTGAATTCATTTAACGGTTTGCACGTTATGCCAACATGCAAAAATTGACCACAAGTGTCTAAGTTACAATATTAATCAATAATGAAGGATTATAAACTGGGTATGTATACAGATCGCATATTTATGGCCGTCATCTTCGGTTCGGGCCACAAACACTTGCGATATGAGCCATTCACGAATTTTCCGCCCTACGTGTTTAATGTACTATTTAATTACTATTATGCATTGTGAACTAAAGTACACTAAAGAGCTGCATATTGAGTATGACATTCATTAAGCCCTCTTCATCAACGTCTAATCCATTTTCTATCTAAAATCTCTTAAACCGCCTTCAGTGTGTTAGAGCTACGACGTTAAATTGTTGTAGATTCCCCAACTCTCCTCTTAGTCGAGCTTTAAACAACTTAAACTAAAACTCATAATCCGTGTCCTCTTTACCCTAGCTTCACACTACTCGCGAAGTTGAGAAGTTGGCCGAGGCGAAGTTGGCTGAAGTATGGGTATCCGCAGCGAAGTGCCCCTCCACACTATCATATCACCGTCTGGCATGAAAAATAAAATAAAAAGTAAAACGGACCGGTCCCACGGACCCTTAAGTCGGCTGCAGTTAAGTAGCCGTTTTACTATTTTCAGCGAAAGCTTGTTCTTGCAGCTCGCTACAAAGGCCTTTTGATGCGAAACTGAATACTTTGTCCTAGATTTTGATTAACATGAGATGAGAAGATAATTCTTGAAGCGGGATTTCTGTGTTTTTAGGGTTCCGTACCTCAAAAGGAAAAAACGGAACCCTTATAGGATCACTTTGTTGTCCGTCTGTCCGTCCGTCTGTCAAGACCCTTTTTCTCAGGAACGCGTGGAGGTATGAAGCTGAAATTTATATCAATTACTCAGGTCTACTGTCCCTTGAAGCTGTGAAAAAATCAAACTTCTAAGCCAACGCAATCAAAAGATACAGCCGTTTATGCCGCAAATTTTCGACACTTGCAAGGGAATCAAAACCTACAGGGTGCTTCCCGTGAACTCAGAATCTTGAAATTTGGTACGAAGCAACGTCTTATAGCATAGATAAAGGAATAATTACGAAAACCATAAAAAAAATTTTTAATACCTATACAGCCGTTTATGCCGCAAATTTTCGACACTTGCAAGGGAATCAAAACCTACAGGGTGCTTCCCGTGAACTCAGAATCTTGAAATTTGGTACGAAGCAACGTCTTATAGCATAGATAAAGGAATAATTACGAAAACCATAAATTTTTTTTTTAATACCTAACTTTGCACCTAATTTATATGGGGCGCTATACATACCAGGTGCAAACTTAACTTAACCACTTAGGGATGGAAAGTGTTTGTACGGAACCCTCGGTGCGCGAGTCCGACTCGCACTTGGCCGGTTTTTTTTTATTAATTAAGTGTTAACTACCAGAATAAAAAAAAAATTGTGCAAAGTCGGCAAAAAAGCGTGTCTCTATAAAACAAAAAGTTATTATTCAATTTAAGAAGATATTTTAGACATTGTATTGCAAAATGATATGCCGACTCGGGAGTGAGAGTGATGATATATTTTATTAACTATCTATCTTTGTACCCTTTCTCTTTGTTCTTTGTTATGCATCATATATAATATACTCCGCCGTATTGTTCCAGATCCAGAACAATTGAGCGCATATTGGTTCAGGAAGGAATTCCAATATACCTGTTTATAGAAATATCATTGCCTTTGTCTAAAGCAAATAGTCTTCGGTAACAATGATTCTATTATGTTGAATCTATCTATTGAAATGCCTTGAAATTGATTTTACCAATTTGTTACAGTAAAGGTTTGGTTCGCGATAGTTTGTTATAATATCTTAAGTAATTCTAGTTTGGTGAGTGATGCCGAGCCGCCGAGATAGTTTAATTAAAGTAAACTGTATCTATGTAATTATTGAATGATTAAAACGTTAACCTGTTAATGTAACTTAAGAGGGCGCCGAGCGTTAGCGACTGAACCATAGAGCGCGGGGAATGCATATTTAAATCGGCGCGCGGCCGCCATAGTAAAAATGAATGGAGAATTAAAAGCACTTTTTGATAAATCTGGACCTTTAATACCAAACAATAATAGAAATATTTGATGCGGACAAATTGTAATGTAAACATTCATCTTTTTTTGAACTGAAAATCAGAATAGATTTCGATTGTAAAGTATAAAAAAACACTTAACGCCTGCTTACGATTTTACAATTTTCGTCCAACTTTACTTAGTTCTCTAGGGTAAAATATTAATAATCTTATAATTTTTCCACGGAGAAGTTGTTAACACATTCTTCGAAGTGCTAAATATATAGTTTAGAAATAGATTAAACAACTAGTGTTGACGTTATCTACTTAACGGCAACTGCCTATTTTTTCACATTTCGCTCGGCGCAGTCTTAATGAAGCAGGTATCGTTAAGGTCAGTCGGGACAACGGGGTTAGCGCCGCACCGGTTAAGCGCCAAACGGGATAAGCGCCACTTATCCTACTAACGCCATCTTACAACCACGCAACAATACAATACAATACAACAATACTTTATTGCACACCAATAAAAGTTTACAAAAGGAAACAAGATAAGTACAATTTATAAATAACGGCAGACAACAGGCGTTCTTATCGCTAAAGAGCGATCTCTTCCAGACAACCCTTGGGTAGTGAAATTGATGAAACATTTAGCTTAACACAGAGTAGGTGCAGCAGAAGGCGAAGGGAGCACACAATTAGATACTAACAGAAAATAAGTATGCATATAGGTAAATATAAACATACATAAATAGATATACATAAACTTACATACACATACAGATATAGATATATACATACAGATATATTTATTTATTTTTATTTTTATTTATTTATGTATTTCCACACTTACAGCTATTATTACAGGTAACTTAGCCTAATGCAATAGCGTAACTATTTTATTTAAACATTGTATTTACACTACATTATACCATTTAACGATGTTAACTATTATACAGGCTCTCGATTATAACAGATTGTATATAGCGCACACTTTGCAAATTCACTCATAGAACATGAGAATAAGTCTATATTTTCCGAGATCACATTAAGGGTACGTATAGCGCGCGCCATCGGCGCCTCGCGGAGCAAGTTGGTGCGCCCGCGCGGCTCCCGGAGCAGGCCGGGCCGGCGGCGGCGCCACACAAATCTATCCGGCACACAAAGGCTCACATGACTTAACACCTGGCTGTTGTATATTTTCCCCCTGATTAATTTAAATACGTAGGTCGCCAGACTTAGTTCTCTACGCACTCGCAGTTCATTGTACCCCACCATTCCCAAAACAAATAAGTTAGGATACAGCAATGGGTAAAAAGGATACACTCCATACTTTTTCCAATAAATATATCTGACAAATTTATTTTGAATTCGCTCCACCATCAGATGATATTTCGTTTCATGTGGATCCCAGATGACTGCATTCGTTTCCAGTTTACTTCGCACCAGCGCATTGTACAAAGCGACAACAGCTCCAGTGTTAGTAAACTCGTGGGCACGGCGAAGTACAAATCCTAGCATTCTATAGGCCTTTTTACAAATGTTTATGATGTGCCCTCGAAACCTCAGATCGGATGTAAATTGTACGCCTAGATCTTTGACCTCCGTTACTCTTTTCAACTTCGTATCGTCGATCTTATAGTCATGATGTATGGGATTGTATTTACGAGTGAAAGTAATAGTTAAACATTTTGTAACATTGAAGTAGAGCTTATTACCTTCAGCCCATTCAACAACCCGGTTTATATCGCTTTGAAGCCTGTTACAGTCGGACGAATTTCTGATAGGTAAATATAATTTCAAGTCATCCGCAAACAGTAAGCAACCTGAATTCTTGATTACCTTGGGTAAATCATTCACCATAATAACAAACTCCAAAGGACCCAGGTTGCTTCCTTGACTTACACCAGACCGTACTAAGTACGGCTGCGATCGAAAACCATTGTATTCTACAAATTGTTGTCTGTCACGCATGTAACTTATAAAAAACTTTAGCAGGTGTGGGGTAAGGCCAACGCCGGCTAATTTTTTGAGCAGGATATCGTTGTCCACGACATCAAACGCCTTGCGAAAATCAAAATAAGCGGCGTCCACCTGACCCCCTCCATCTACTTCTGGTATTATATCCGTCACATAGCTAAGTAAGTTACTGGTGGTACTGCAACCCGGCCGAAAACCATGTTGCTCGTCCGATAGCTGAGACTTCAGTTGGTTAAAAAGACTACTATGTAATGCCGACTCAAAAGCTTTCGCAGGAGTAGACAACACTGCTACCGGCCTGTTCTGGTCGACACTTTCACCTCCTCCCCCCTTTGGAACAGGAACTACCCGAGTTATTTTCCATGCCTCTGGAAATACCTCGTGCTTCAAACACATATTATAAATATGTAATAATGGTTCGGCCAAAACAAATCGACAGTCTCTAATTAAATAAGCAGGGATGCCGTCTGGACCGGCTGACCGTTTCGGTTTGAGACTTGTTAGTGCTCGCTCGACTTCGGCCAACTGCAACCTCTCAATGCTTATTCGCGTCGAGTCCGACGGGCATTGTTGCGCCGGCGCCTGCAACACCGCCGCGTCTAAGTCAAGTTTTGCTGGCACGCTACTATAGACAGACTGAAAAAAATCTGCGAACTCATTAGCACCTTTTGCGTCACTTAGTACTACTCCGTCTTTGGTTATTTTTTGAGAATTCCTCTGTTTACTTTTCGACTTAACATAATTCCAAAAAGCTTTTGGATCCTCTTTTAAATGTTTTTGGACCCTATCTTGGTATTGTGCGTGAGCTAATTTGATTAAACTTTTCACCCTCGCCCTGCTCCTAGCAAAAGCTATATAATTTTCTCTTGACCCGTTACTCGCTTTGTATTTTCTATGAAGAGCAGCTTTATTTTTAATTTCCTTAATTATGTCAGCAGAATACCATTCGGGATAGCTGTATTTTGATGTTATGTTTTTTTTTACTTTATTAGGAACCCAATCATTAATAACTTGGTTAATATTAGCATAGAAAAATAATACACTATCCTCCGCATTATCGATACTATACAACCGAGTCCAATCAATGGAGGCTAAAGACATGTACAACCCCGGATAATCGGCCTTCCTAAAGTTCCATCTCTGGTGGTGATGTTGGTCCCCGAAGTTGGCGTCGTCCTCGCGCGCGTCCTGCGCCTGCGCCGCCGGCGAGCCCCCCGCCACCGTCACCAGTACCTCTAGCGGCGGATGGTACGCATCAACTGGAACCAACGCCTCCGACGCTGCACGCACCCTTACTTTTTCCCCCAGCGAAGTTAAAACTAAGTCCAACTGACGATTATTACAATTTTTTATTTCATTCCTCTGAGTGAATCCACAATAAGTACAAAAATAATTAAAGTAATCGCTAACATATGTAGTACACGAAAACAAGTTAAAATCCCCTATTACTATTACTTTACTATATTTTATACATAATTGTTCTATAATTCTAAATAGTAACATATTATCACTATCCTTACTATTAGGCGGAATGTAAACAACGCAACATAAAAACAGTACTCGAGCGCGCGCGTAGATATTCGCACAAACCAGTTCGAACACCTTATCACTGACGCTGACGTCATCCGGCAAGCGCACGGGTCGCATCTCGGTGCCCGGTGTGGCCACGAGACAAGTGCCGCCCTGCTTGCGTCCGTCCGTTCGATCGCAGCGCATAATGTTATAACCTGGCGGTATTATTTCAGCATTTTTGATTGATTCATTACAGCCGGTTTCAGTTATCGCAAATAACTCTGCACTTGATGATGCAATGCCCGCGCAAAATTCTTCCAACTTTGTTCGCAAACCTCTAACATTTTGGTAATACACTTCCAACGGTCTATGTTGGAGTGTATTTAGTTTCTCTGGGGTTACGAAACCACACCCATTCACAGAACTCCACATTAATCGGCCAAACGTTAGGCTCACATAGTTTTTCATAAGCACTTTCCGGAACTCCTATTCGGAACGAAGCATAGTCCCTCTCAGTTTTATGCTTAATCTGTTCTACTTTCATTATGCATTCCGCACCACATATATCTTTCACATAGGCCTCTAAATTTTCTACGGTGGTTTCTTTTTTTAATCGCCACACATGCAGATATTTTTTCCGTTCTGTGCCCTGGATGCCACCTGAATTCTCCTTTCCGCCTTTTTTAATTTCATTATTAGGAAATCTGCTTTTCCTCCTTTTCACTTCGTGCCATTCATTGCTACCTTTACTATTTGAATTCAATGCGTTTTCTGGGTGAACTTCGACTTCGAACCGCTCTGTACTCGCTGCCGATATCGCTTGTTTCGTAGCCCCACACTGTTGCATACTCGTAGTTGCTACCGCTGCGGCGGGTAGATTTCTGGCAGTACTGTATGCATTAGATTGTGCTTGTTCTTCAGGCAATAAAACTGGCAGATTTTTAGCACTGACCTTTGCATATGAATCTACTATCTTTTCTTGGGATGGCATTAGCGGTTTTGACGTCTCTTTTCCATTGGATCCTGTTTGTATGTAAGTCGGTAATACAGATTTATCTGTATTAATTTTCATGTTATTAATGTAACATTCCAGTTGATCATTCTTGTTCCGTAATTCTTTTATTTGACCTTCTAATACGCTCACCTCTTTTAATTTTTCTCGCGCTACCCTCATTTCTTCTCGCAATTGTTGCAACTCAGACTGATTTTTAAGAAATTGAGTTTTTAACCCTTTGAACGCCTCCATCTGGTTATCCATTCGAATTCGCATTTCAGCCTGCAAGCCGACGAGCATATCTAATACCTTAGATTCACATTCATTCACTGACACATCCATTTGATGACGATTTCCCCGCACTGTGTTTACATGACTAATAGGCGTGAATGTCTGATTCAAGAGGTTTCCTCGTACCGGGGTTTCGACGTTGCCGCACTTTGGTATAGAGCTCACGCATTCTGGACAAGACCATTGCTTCTTGTACTCCTCCGTGAGAGCTTCAAGTTTTTCCGCGGACATGCCGAGGCACTTCAAATGAAACAATCTCTTGCATGATTCTCTTGAGCATTCTATATACGATAAATCATATATATCGGTCTCACAGGCACCACATCGCGTTGTCATTGCATTGACACCGAACAGCACTATTTTAACAGTTCTACACTAATTAACAGTATTTAAATGTATCGACTCCACGGCAAACACGTCCACTCCGTAACAGCGCGCGTCACTTCGCATTACTTCATTCATCGCATTACTTCACTGCATTTTTACTGCACTGCATGCTTATATGCAACTAAGTTGTATAAAATAGTAGAAGTAGCAGTTAGTATAACATCTGTACTTTTCGATATTTGTATGGCAGTCGCGCTTACGGAAATAACCCATTGGGTTCCAAATAACGGCACTTGCAGCGTTATTCATTCATTCATTCATTCTTGGAGCGACCAACACGTAGACAACGTCCCGGGTAACGCTAGGGAGAGGGAGACGTGGTCGAGTTGGATCTGCGTAAGTAAGCGTCAAACTGAAAACTGGCGAGAAACTGCGCATGATCGGAACTAATGGAGTGTTATCGTTTCGGAGACCAAGATCCTTCTTGGATCACTAAGTCAAGCTGGTTATACATAGTAGGAAACCTTTTTAGGACCCAATGTGCATTATGAACTGCGGCCACAAACTGCTTTTTTAAAAGGAAAGGTATCAATACCCGTTGAGTCCCATTGTTATCAGAAACAAAGCGAAGTGAATTCAGCCTCAGATTCCTATTATAGTTTAGTTTCTTAGTTAAACTGGGGATAATGCTCGTGACTGAGGACGCTAGAGATGGCGCCCTAGCACGACCCTCATGTTGACCGAGACATGCAATAAAGGGATGTCAAACGTTACTGGGAATCCACTGCTAATAATGGAGCTGTAGAGCTAGGTTTGATCGGATTCCTATTGCCTTTGGTAACTATCGGCTTTGGTTGAATACTGGACTATTGCAAGTAATCTATTCTGTAACTGAATACGAGTAGGCGAGGATGCGTCAATATGCGTTTGATTTCGACAATCGCCTAGCAAAAACCAGACTCACGCTCCGAGGATTCCGGGATACTAAAACGCAACATACTAATAAACTTATCTATACCATTATAAAATCGAGCCAATCGCGACGACGCGTTTGGCTCGGTTTGTAGACACCTGCCTACTGAGCCGGCGGTCCCGGGTTTTATTTCGAATTCCGGCCAGGGCAAATATTTGTGTGATGAACTCGAATATTTGTGCTTGGGTCATGGTTGTTCTATGTATTTAAGTATATATTTATCTATATAAGTACGTATATCGTCGTCTAGTACCCATAACACAAGCCTTTTTGAGCTTAATTTGGGACTAGACGGTTGTCCGATATTTTTTATTGAGAATCAGTCATCTAGCAGAATATGAGTGTGGTAATTATTTCAGGAACAATCTTAACAGCGCGACGCAGGATTTGTATGGACGCCAGCCGTGCAGTGCTGATGAGTTGGTAACAGCACAGGTAAAAGTTTCTTTGGCCACTCATCACGCCAAAACGGTAGGATGGATTATAACTAATTTGGTACAGGGATAGCTGGACATCCCAACATGGTTAGGATTAGGACACTATTTATCCGACTATAGTAAAGTTAGGACACTTTTTATCCGACTATAGTAAAGTTAGGACACTTTTTATCCGACTATAGTAAAGTTAGGACACTTTTTATCCGACTATAGTAAAGTTAGGACACTTTTTATCCGACTATAGTAAAGTTAGGACACTTTTTATACGACTATAGTAAAGAATAAAGTTTTACGCGGACGAAGTTGTGGTTACCCTATAAATATTCAGTATTTCCTTTCGTTGTGAGCTTAAAAGTACTTGTGTTCTTACTTAATCCTCCAATATAAAACAGCTATTTTGTGTAATTACTTATTTATTTCGATTTATCAGTAAGTGTGCCTCAAGGCCGTTTGCCTAGTCTAGTTATTAAAGACTAAGTAGCTAATTTATTTCGAAACTTCAAATTTACTTTAAGAGCCTTTCAATTTATAAATAGTGTATTTATATTCCCCGGGGCTCCCGAAGAGCCTACAATTTCAGTCTGTAAAGCTTAGTATTAGCAAATGTATTAAATTAGAAGCAAATTTACGGTTAAACACAGATAGGCAGTGGCCTTATTGATGGGACGAGCGAAGTTCCATGCCAGCATGACCAATAATTCTTTGGTATGTGGGGATGTCCAGATTTTTGGCTGTTCACCTACAGGTTGCATTTCACTACCGATTCTCATGAAGCAGGTTTGATTTTGTTTTTGTGATTGATTGGAAACTGGGAACACGTAGAGCGGTAAGCGCGCGGCGGCTCGTGGCATACGATGTCTTATATCGGTTATGATTTTATTTTTACCGGTTACTTCTGTGGCGCGGAGATAATCCCACCAGTTATCAGTTATCGGTTTATTTATTGCCTTCATTACAAATTACAAGATGGTATATTTTACACTTTTCTGCTATGAAACCCTGCTTAGGGTATAACAGGAAATGTATTAAACAGTTAACAACTTAATCTAGTAATATTATAATACTATCTTACTTGCTAAATAACAATTATTATATTCAAGAAACTCTTGCAGGTATAAAAACAATTAACAACTAGATATTTTGTAAGCTTTTTGATAAATGTATTATATTTTTCCTCATTTCTAAGAGTCTTTAGCGGGTTATACTCCCACACAAAGTCCGACTCACTCATAGCGAGGGCTAAACAGCCATGACACAGTTCGTCATGTTAAAAAAAAATACCGCTCGTCGCTCACCGCTGCCGCTGCCGCTGGTTGCGTGTAGTCGTGGCTGGGCCGTAAGATATTAGGGTTAGGGGACTAGTTCAGCCTCGGGGGCACGTGCCTGCTTAAAATAAAAAACTGTAAATAGTATTAAGTATAAAATTGCGGCATACAGTGATTATATTTACGACAAGCTTTATTTTTAATATCAAAACATGTTCTTTATTCAAGAAGGCTTAGCTACAAGCACTATCGAATAAGTAGTCAGTTACAGAGAGCAAAGCAATTTATTAATAGATTTATTAATAAACATAAATAACTAAAAATCAACATTATAAAAAATAAAATAAAATTTCCGAAGATCGTCATAAAATGCAAATTAAAAACGTTTAGAATGTTTATATTGTTAGGTTATAGTCATTTAAAATTCAAATTATAATCTTTCGTTGGTACAGATATCGACACTCGTAATGCTGGCTGGCATTTTTCCTCAACCGCCAAAAAAATACTCTTTTTCCCACTCGTGCAACAAAAACTTCACTCAAGCGTAATTTCTAACCATTAGCTTAGAATATGGCACCCGAAGCCCGATTTGCATTTTTCATGTAAAAAGAAAACACATTTATCTTACTTTAGAAAATGTAGAACACGAATAATGCAGGGCGTTGAATAAAACATGATTAATGAAGGTTTATAATGCCCTATTGATCATTATTTGCGTGATTAGGAACTTGAATATGGTAATGAGTAATGACTAAGTCTGTAGCTGTGATTCTTGACTTTATTCGGAGAATTTAGTTTTCAATAGGGACCTTCTTCGAATTACTTGTCATGGGCTGGCTTACTGTTAAAATATACAATGCCTTAGTACTGGCTATATTTTCTCAATATGAAGGTATTTATAGCCCAACAGGGTATATTACAGCTCACGCCATGTTGCGGATTTTTAGTGGTACTAATTTATTTTACTGGCAACGACAAATTTTTGGTAACTGACATTGAAAGTCAGTGAATGTCACTGAACTCACCGATGAAAGAACAAAGACAAAACAGGACTAAATATTCGGGGGTTTTCGGTTCGTGTCTCAAGATGGCCGCATGCGTTTAAGTTTCGTTGTTCATTATTTATTCATTTTTGTTGTTCAATGTGTAGTATTGATAGCGTATTGTGCAGTGATCTAACGTATGAGTGAATAGCTAATGAAGGATTCAACTTGAAGCGTTCATAGCCCTTCCTGGGTCAAGGCCCGATAGTCCGTGTGGTTTTTTGTAAATCGCTATCACTTTACAAAAAGCTCATCTCACCGTACAACGTTCGTCAACTTTGGCACTGGCAGAATTGACCCAATGGGCAGTAGCCATTTTTTTTAATATAAAAATTGAATTGACTAAATATTCCGCAAATTTCAAGTATTTTTTTCACGTTTGGCTCGATTTGTAGACACCTGCCTACTGAGCCGGCGGTCCCGGGTTCGAATCCCGGCCAGGGCAAATATTTGTGTGATGAACTCGAATATTTGTGCTTGGGTCATGGTTGTTCTATGTATTTAAGTATATATTTATCTATTTAACTATGTATATCGTCGTCTAGTGCCCATAACACAAGCCTTCTTGAGCTTAATTTGGGACTAGATCGATTTGTGTGAGGTTGTCTGATATTTATTTATTTTTAATTTTTTGCAAAATAAAGCCAAAACGAAGATGACCTTATAAAGGTCGCCGGAAGGCGCTGGATGCAGGTCGCTTCCAACCGGTATATATGGAAGTCCAAAGGGGAGGCCTATGTTCAGCAGTGGACGTCCTATGGCTGAGATGATGAAAGCCAAAACGATATATAGTAATGAAAGTCAAGTTTTTTCAATCAATTTTTGTCAAGGTTTTTGGTGTTTATTTCGCAAGAACTTCGGATTGAGCAGCATCCCGGAAAACCATGTTTTGAATTTGATTGATGACAAATCCTTGACAAATCGCTACTGACGTTGAATAATGAAAATATATGACGTATGCACATTATTGTCATATGAAAGCTGTTTGTAGCTCCACTATCCCTGGGCAGGACCGATACTTGTAAGGCTATAAATAGATCGTTTTTGTTGAATTATTATTTCTAGAAAAGGCAATATGGTCTTGAGCTTATTTGGGACTAGATTGATTTGTGTGAGGTTGTCTGACATTTATTATTTATTTATTTATTTATTATTTAGTAACAGAATCAAATCAAATGTTGATTATATTTTTATTGTAGTGCTTAAAACCAGATTCTGTATCTATAGAGACAAGGGTTAGTTATGAAGCCAATATTTATGCATTCCTCTGATAGTAGTGAGGTTCGAACTCAAAACTTGTACTTTACCGGAGTAGTGCTTAATAACACAACTTTTCTAATAATAATAATCATTTATTTCAGATAATTGCATCCATAGCTTGGTTAATAAAGTATCTACGACCACGACGTAACTTATAACCAGCGACCAAAAAATTAAAGTGCTATGCGTTCAACGTGTGTGTTTTTTAAGTTTGTCTTAGGCATCGTAGCTACTGAACGAATGATCTAATCGTAACTATAAGAAGAAGAAACTAGTATACGTTCCACTGAAAGTCCAAGTGAAGACCTAACTAGCAACTTTTATTTTATCGGAGCAGTGCTCTCACTAGGAAAAGGGAATTCACTCCGGAAAAAGAAAATACTTAGTATGCCTTCCACTGAACATTACTTAGTTTCTTCACGCAAAATTATATATATTTATAATACGCCTATTATAAGACACTAGCTGTGCCCCGCGGTGTTACCCGCTCATCCCACGGGAACACTCAATTTATTCGGGATGAAAAGTATCCTATGTCCTTCCCCGGGACTGAAACTATCTATATACCAAATTCCATCTAAATCGGTTCAGCGGTTTAAGCGTGAAGAGGTAACAGACAGACAGACAGACAGACAGACAGACACACTTTCGCATTTATAATATTAGTATAGATTAGTATAGATTGAGTTGCGAAAAACCAGTCCGCGATAACCTATAACTAGACCACTTGGCCTTGGCATCTTGCAATATATTATTAGGTACACCAAAAAAATATGGTTACAAACGACTGAACCGATTATATTCATTCATAGTTATAAGGATTGGATCATGCGTTCACATAGCTACAATGCCACAGACGAACTTAAAAATACAACACGTTGATCGCACATCTAGCTTTTTAGTTGGTGGTTGAAGTAGTGTTATTATTGCAACATACCCTGATTTAGCACTCTAAGAGCCACATTCATTTCGTTCAGAAGACCGTACGTTTTAAAGGAAACTTTTCACTTTACGGTAAGGAGCCAGCGGTATAGTTAAGTGCTAACGTTCCTCGCTTGTGGATGCAACTTCTGAAAGGTGAAGCGACTAACGAATACTTATCATCTGTTTGTTTAGGCTAAAACTAAAAGCTTGAAACGCTGATTAAGCTATTATTTTCAGACATTTAGTTGAGTCTGTGAGGATTTACTTTAAGTTCAAAACCCCTTTTAGAAGGCGCTCGGTTATTGACTGCACCTACGCACAATCAATAGTCTGTTGAATTGGACATTTACATTCTTAAGGAAGAAAGGAATTTAATGAGCAACAGGCAACTTGCTATGTCATAAAGAACGCGGGACACAAAAGCCGTAAAACTCAGCTTTCAATCCCCGCAGACCTAAGTTTATCCGCTGTTTGTAGGTTGTTTGGTGACCTCTAGACTAAAGAAATTACATGAGGCCATGAACAACAAATCCGCAGGCAAATTTAAGGTACCAGGGCCAAGGGTCAGGAATTATTATGGAGATAGAGCTTTAAGCAAAAGACAACCGTACATACTGAATAGTTTACGTTGCATTATTAGGGTTCCTTACACAAAGGGTATAAACGGGACCCTTTTACTAAGACTCTACTGTCCGTCTGTCTCTGTCACAAGGCTGTAGTATGTCATGAACCGTGATAGTTAGACAGTTGAAATTGATTTCACAGATTGTTCTTGTTGTCGCTATGACAACAGTGTCATAGCGACAACAACAACAATCTGTGAAATAGTATCTGTATACTAAAAAAACAGAGTCAAATAAATTTGAGCGGGGCTCCCATACAACAAACGTGAACGGTTGCGTTAACTTTGCACTTCATTTGTATACGGCGCCATACATACCAAGAGCAAACTTAACTTATCCCGGCCAGTTATTTTATTTGATGGTACGGAACCCTTCGTGCGCGATTCCGACTCGCACTTGGTCGGTTTTTTTTCGTAACTAGGTAACCTTTGTGTCAATATTTAAAAAATGAAATATGTTATTTCTACATTAAAAACAAAAAAAAAATACTATAAAAAATCATTGCGAATATCGCCATCTCTTTTGCGGTCCTAAGTTCTTAACACTTGCTTAAAAGCACAAACCTCGTACGTAAATGCACATCCTAAAGTATGGCTAATGCACTTAAAAGCATTAAAATAAAAACGACCGAAAACCGTTATAGTTACATTACATTCTTTTTTTATAACAATAGTTATTTGTTATGCAAGGCTGCAAAGTTGTTATTTGGCGCGAGTGTTGAAATTGAAAGCTGAGCGAGCGAAGGAATCTAAGATTGAACCATGAGCGAAGCGAATGGTTCAAAGATAGATTCCTGAGCGTAGCGAAGCTTTCAAGACACGAGAAGCTAAATAATTTTGCAGCCATGCGGAACACACAACTTTTCACCTCACTACAGCAAGGAAAATGCAAGATTCAAGAAAAACAATAAAAACATAATAATAATCATATTTAATTTTGCCTTCTATTTAACACATCAAATTTAAAACATAACACACTCGAATCCGAACCAAATAAATACGAGAAGGACACATATAAAAAATAATATGGCCGTAATTTGTATTTTCGGCTTTATCTTCTTTAAAAACGCCAATAGTTTCGGTAAATTACTTATCGTCTCCAAATATTTATAACAAATCCTTTTTCGTTTTAATGCAGGCTTTTAGCATTGAATAAATACTCCAAATGTATTCTCCACAGAACAGTGTTGTATTTAATATATTAACCAACTGTACCGTCATTCGAAGCCTAAATAAATGAGAGTGGCAACACTGTTTTCCTAAGCTATGACGGTTGACGTGCCCATTTTTCAGTACCAGCAACCCTGTTTCCCGCGTTTTGTTCCCGCCAAAATACCCCACCAGCAGCAAACCCGTTGTGGTGGCCGGTTTTGGTACCGAGCCTCATTGGCTTTTCTGTTTTCGATCTATACGGTTGTGACCAGAGCGCTCCACTACGTGTATCATAACAGCGATCTGGTAAAGAAAGTGCCCTTTTTTACTTATTAAATTTAAACGGTGTAACCGTTCGTATTATTAAATTTTGTCGTAAACTTTCAGTACAAATGGAGGAAGACAATAAGGATTCTTCTTCATCTTCGGATACCGATAGCATTGATTCGCCCGATCCCGCGATGCCGGTGGCTGATGGACGGAAACGGAAGAAATCACTCAAAACAGTGCCGGCCAAGCGTAAGCGATATTCCGGCGACGCAGTACAAAACCTCGCTAAAGAAGTAAGTGAAGTAAAGCGTTTTCTATCCTCGATGATGTTTCCGCAAGTTCCTCAGCCCGTGCCCATGCCCGTGCCCGTGCCCCCATCCAGACTTAGTGATAGTTCTGATGATGATGTTAGTCTAAATGTGAGTGGTGATTTATTTCCCGGCAACGATACTAATAAAAACACCGATGAGCCTAAAGACTTGTCTATAGAGTTGCCTTTTAACACTACAGTGAAAGAGCCGGCTGTCCCAAAATCTACACAAGGTCATGTTGATTTTTTAAAATCAATTCAACATTTTGGCGCCTCTGACTGGGCGGACATTCGATATTCAGAGGTTCAGAAAAGTTACTGCGCTGCCCCAGGCTTCATCGATACCGAATGTAACGATGAATTAAAACCGTATGACAAAAACCCTTCTCTCGGTGTCACTGAAAAAGGTTTTGCCGCTATTACTTTGGCCTTGATCAAACAGAAGGAGTCGATGCAGTCTGGGTTAGAAGCTTTACTTGCTTGGGTTTCATCTTGTGACAATATTACTGTAACCGCTCTGAAAACTAAATTAAACGAAATTTTTATCGATGGGTCCTATAATAAAATATCTGTTGATCTGCTACAAATGGCATGTGGGCATAGGGCAGATTTGATCCAGCAAAGACGTGACAGTATTTTGAAGTATGTCAAGGACAAGTTTAATCGTGCTTCCATACGTAAAATCCCACCAACTTGCGAGACGCTTTTTGATAAAGAATTCTTAGCAAAAGAATTGGAAAAGAATGGCGGGGTTGCGAAAGCCTTTTGGCCATTACGTAATGCTACTTCATCAAAATCTACCTGGCCTGCTGCGCAAGCAGGACCGTCCCATTCAAAGCAGCCCGCGCAGGGCATGCATGATTATCAAAACAGGGGTTACTTTGCCAAGCCAAACATTCCAGCGCAAACAGTCCCCTTCTATCCATATCCTGCGCAAGGATACTTTATGAACCAGCCCTATCAGGCGCAACCGCCTTTTTATATGCCAAAACGATTTACGCAAAATCGAGATGGCAAACATAACAACAGAAATAACTCTACTAAACCACGTAATAAGACTAGATATGACGATAGCAGAAGTCATTCCAAAAATAATCTTGATAACAAGAATTTTCGCAATAAGCGGAAATTCTGACTCAGAGACACAGAGTTTCAAAGCGGGTCGCCTTCTAGAATTCATTCATGTTTGGGAACAATTAAAGGCACCCGATGCCATTTTAAAAATGATAAATGGATATCGATTACCCCTAAATCAGAAAGTACCTCTTTGTTGGCCGAAAAGGAATCACAAACATCACACAAAGTTTTCACCTCAAATGAAGGTAGCCATAAAGTCATTAATAAAGATCGGCGTACTAGAACCAGTGTTGCCATCCCAAAGTTACATATCCCTATGTTTTTGGTTCCCAAATCAGATGGTACAATGCGTCCGATTTTCAATCTGCGCAATCTAAACAAATACTTAATTGTGTCCAAGTTTCGGCTGATAAATATACAAAAAATACCGGACTTTTTACAACCCAACGACTGGCTAGTGAAAATCGATTTATCCAATGCGTATTTTCACCTCCGCGTTGCGGAATCTCACAGAAGGTACCTGCGAATAATATTCGACAACAAATTGTACCAAATGACATGCCTCCCGTTCGGATTGGCCACTGCACCCAAGGTCTTTGCCAGTTTGTCAAACTGGGTTACCCAAAAATTAAGAGAGAGAGGCTTCAGGGTAATTGTCTATCTAGACGACTATCTCCTTGTCCACCAAGACAGACACACGTTGTCAGTACAAGTAAGCGAAGCTGTCTCTCTATTGGAAAGTCTGGGTTGGCAAATAAACTACAAAAAGTCCGTTCTGACTCCACAGAGGAGTTTAGAATATTTGGGAATAATTTGGGATCCCTGGCAGGGAATAAAACGTCTCCCGAGTGCAAAGCAAACGACACTAAGGGACAAGATAATGCACGTATTGTCCCGAAAATTTGTACAGTTAAAAGAGATCCAAAGCCTGATAGGTCTCATAAATTTCGCAAGCTTTGTGGTACCCCGAGGCCGGTTGAACCACCGCGAACTGATAAAATTCTCATTAAGCCTACCGAGAGACAATTTCACTCGCCGATACTCGGTCCCTCTGTCGAGCCAAAAAGAATTAAAGTGGTGGCTAATATATCATCAACGTCCCTCTCTTCTACACAAGTTACCAGTGCGACACTTTCTGGCGACGGATGCGTCCGGTCTAGGCTGGGGTGCTTGTCTAGACAAATTAAAGTTAGCAGGGAGCTGGACGCAAAACGAGAGAGGTCTCCACTCCAATCAAAAGGAGATGCTTGCTGTTCTTCACGTCTTAGAGGAACAAGCACCTTATCTGAAGGACTCTACAGTAATGTTGCAATGCGACAACAAAACGACAATAGCGTACCTGAAAAAGGAAGGCGGCTCGAAGTCTGCCAGCCTGATGCACATCACCCGGAGAGTATGCAAGCTGTTGGATCAGTACAATATTCACCTCACGGCTCACCACATACCAGGGAAGTTCAACGGGGAAGCGGACCATTTATCTCGCTTCAGGACGAATCCGGAATGGCATTTACTCCCAGAGGTGACGGAAATAATTTTCCAGAAATGGGGAGTCCCATATGTGGACCTGATGGCATCGGCGACAGCTCATGTAGTACCAAGGTATGTCAGTCTGGACTGGTTAGACCGGGGGGCAATTTTCCACGATGCCTTCAGTCGCCAGTGGGATTTCCCGCTAGCATGGATTTTTCCTCCACCGTTCCTAATTCCAAAAGTACTCGCTCAATTGAATTCTGCGAAGGGAATTTATCTTCTCGTGGTTCCCCGGTGGGAGAAAGTCTTTTGGAAACCCGACATAAGGAACCGGGCGTTGAGCCCACCTTTCACAATCCATCGCCTACACCGGGTCCTAGTGGATACGGCAACAGGCTTGCCCCCAGCTCAAGTTCACGAAATGTCCCTTCAAGTCTGGAGATGTGGGGGTGGACAAGTAAAATAACTGATTGGACGCCTGATCAGAAACAACTCTTACAATCAGGTTGGCGTGCATCATCTCTTAAAACCTATAGATATGCATGGAATAGATGGCTTAAATGGTGCTCGATAAATGATGTAGCGAATCCTCATGATCCCAGTGGTTCTCAGCTGGCCAGGTTTTTAACAGATTTGTACCAAAAAGATAAATTGTCTTATCGCACAATTTTGGTTTACAAATCTGCCATTGCTACGTTATGCAATCCAGATATGCCAGACAGGTTAAGCGCAAATATCCTGGTTAAGAAAATATTAAAATCAATTGCCATTCAAAACCCTTGCATTTTGAGAAAGCCGCCTATTTGGGACACTGACATACTAACCAATTTCCTTTTAAATAATTCTTGTGACGAAAACAATTTATTTAAGTGTTCCAAAAAGACGGCAACACTTCTATTATTGTGTTCAAGTCGCCGTGTTCACGATTTGACATTGTTGTCCGTAGCAGAAAACATGTGTGAGCTAAATAACGACTATATCGTGTTCTGGCCTAAGTTTGGTTCAAAAACGGATAACGAAAACTGTAGGCAGTCAGGGTGGCGTTTAATAGCTAATGCGAATAAGTCAATTGACTTGGTGTTTTGGGTGAAACGTGTCATTGCTCTCTCATCAGAGAGACGCAGGATCTGCAAATGTGACAACTTGTTCCTAACAGCCTGTGGGCCACCTAAGGCCGCGTCGCGCACAGTAATCGCAGGCTGGGTGAAACGAACTTTGAGTGAAGCAGGTATTAAAGCCAGCCCAGGCAGTGTACGACCCGCCGTCGCATCCAAAAACTGGGTTTTGCAATTACCACTTGACGACATCTTAGCGCAAGGTAACTGGCGTAGCCAGGAGACCTTTACCAAATATTACCGGCGCGAAATTCAACCTAAGCCCGTAAATACTCTCGCCCAAACATCTGGGGTATCTTCTATTATTCCTATATAAATTAAATGCCATATGTCCATATGCCAACAAACATTATAGTGCTTATTTACGTGTAGAAATAAGTCATTATTAGTTGTTCTTAACAGATACTTGATGAATAATAAAACAAAGTATATTTTTATTTTTAATTACTTTTAATTAGGAAACTTATAACTGGTACCAATTGCAGCATCTAATTAAATTAAAATTGTAGTACCAAAATTTAAGTGTACCAATTGCAGCATCTAATGCAATGTAAAAATTTATCTTTCTTAATGCTAATATTTGTTAGCTAGACACTGTATAAATAAATCTATGTGTGTAGGTACATTGAGTACACAGGTTCTCCATGGTAATTTCTGATTTTCTGTTATAATCTTACAAGATTTGATTAGCTATTGAATTGCAATATAACATAGGTAGTTATTACCGAAACAAGTAATTAAATTGTGTATTTTATTTTTCCTTTTGGTTACTTTTGTATCCCATATTTTTATAATGGCTTTCATGTCTCTGAATATTCTAAGTTGTAATTCGATATTGAGTCATCAATAACTCTTTAACTTTATATTGAGTCTGATTTCAGTTAAGAAAATAGCATACTATCATATATGTAATGTACGAATATTTTAACATGAGTTCTCCTTCTTTTCCTGTATAACGTGTGATGAGTATATTATGATAAATACAAGACAATATTATATTTGATGTTTTATTTTTCTACTTTTGTTTTCTATATCACTATGTTCCCTCCTATAGGAGACCTGAACTGAAGCAGTTATAATTAAATCTCCTTCGGTTCAGTCTTTCTCATTGAATAGGTACCTATTGTTATATTGCAGCCTGTTAACAACTTAATATTTTTATTCAACAGAAATTGTATTTTCCATATTCAGCTAATATGTTGGTGAAGTAACATAAAAATATTAAGTTACACCTTGCCGCATACACTTACGGTAGTACCTAATTCATTCACATTGGCTGTCATTATTAATTATCTCGAGTACCCCACCAGGCGATAACAGACACGTCTCATTTATTTAGGCTTCGAATGACGGTACAGTTGGTTAATATCAGCGTTTTACCCTCCAATAAAACGCTTATTAAACAACTTACCTCATTCGAAGCCTATTTCTATTCCTGCCTGGTGTAAATGAGCCGCAATGAGGCTCGGTACCAAAACCGGCCACCACAACGGGTTTGCTGCTGGTGGGGTATTTTGGCGGGAACAAAACGCGGGAAACAGGGTTGCTGGTACTGAAAAATGGGCACGTCAACCGTCATAGCTTAGGAAAACAGTGTTGCCACTCTCATTTATTTAGGCTTCGAATGAGGTAAGTTGTTTAATAAGCGTTTTATTGGAGGGTAAAACGCTGATATTTACTAGTCAAAATATGTAAATGAAACTGAAATACTTACTATTAATATACATAAACATATTCAACATAAAATAAAGTGTAGAAAAATAAAAACTTATAAATCTGTAACCGCAAACCAGGTTTCTGGACGTAGGGGTATTTTTTTTTAAAAGAAGTATTCAAACGTACCATACATACGATTTTAGCCGGCCTGACCAGATCGCCCTTTATTAGCGTGCGTTGATTGGTTATTCGAAGATTTATCGACTGATGAAATCAGTCACGCGTTGAAGGAGTCTTAAATATAAAAAAGTTACATGCACCACAGAGAATCAAAATCGTCGTGTTCGAAATTCAAATGACTTTTGCACGCTAGCGGATAAAATAGACTTTTGCACGCAGATTTCACCCTATAAACGGAGGTTTTCCGAGCGAGTGAGGTGAAAACTTATTTTCACCTCACCAGCTCAAACATGGCGATTTTGCTGTCAGATAACAGTGAACAAAATGCGATTTTGTTTCGAGCGTGAGTAGAAAGTAGCTTTTTAATTTTTTCAATATCTGACCACGAATTGTCATTCTTCAGCCAAAGGTTAATTATAAAATTCTAATCATTTGAATCTCGATGCACTCTGTTTCTTTCATATGTATATAAAAGAGAGGGATAGAAACTTATCAATTTGAAATTCGATTTTCGAATCCGACCTCGATTGAGAACAGTTCGGATACGCGTTATACCAAAAAAATCATTAAAAACACCCGAAAAAGTTTTAATTGCAACGTATTTTTTTTTCTTTATTATATTTTTATTTAACGACCGAATATTAAAATGATTGTGCCTTTTATATAAAACAATTGATCATTGCTCAAATATAATAAGATTTTTCACCTTATTACTTATTGTAAATTATATTTACTTATTGTAAAATATAATTTATAATTTCGCCATTTATCATAGATGCATATTCGAAACGTACCTTAAAAAATATCGAGTTCATATTGTTATTGTTATTTTCTTTTGCATATATTTTGTTTGGTGTTTTAGGAGTAAAAATATTAATCAATGTATAAACAAAATCTCGTAATATAATAATGTATTTATAAATAAACACGTCATGTATCTGCTAAATCTTCCAATTTGATCAAATAATGACAATAACCGTGTTGGTTGGTTGATTATAATTTCAATTAAATTATATTGTTATTCCTTTTTAAGCAGCACTTATCTATTTTCTGATTAATAATATTATTGAAATCAGCAACAAAGACTACGTTGGAAGAAAAAACACAAAATGTCGAATATGTTCTCGCTGATGAGGTGAAAAGTTGTGTGTGCTACACGAGAGCAAAGTTTTTTGCATCTCGTGCTGTTGAGTCCCTCGCTACGCTCAGGATTCTAACATAGAATCACTCGCTACGCTCGTGATTCGAACGTAGAATCCTTCGCTTGCTCGGGACTCAAAATCAGCACTCATAACAAAAAACAACTTTGCTCTCTTGTTGCACAAATAACTATTTACCACTAACCCCAACCAATGTTGATGTATGGAGACCAGTCTTGCAACGGCAAATTTAAGTTCGCAAAGTACAGTTTATCTTATCATTACAGTAATTTGCAGTGCAAGCCATTGGCGTATCTAACATTATTTTTCAGGGGGGGCCTGGGGTGGGCCTGGAGGGGGGCCTGGCCATGGCCTATGAGATGAAGCCATGAATTTCTATCGGTAACCCAAAATCCTGGGGTGGTCATTAGACCATACTGGGGTGGGCACGGCCCACCCGGCCACCCCCCTATATCGTCCGACCGACCGTCATTTTTATCTTCCATCCTTCTCTCACATACTTTGGTCTTCTATTACATCCTCAACACTTTTCCCATCACCTGGGTTACCTCATATCATGAACTCGACATACTCGATTATGAATCCATAATGAAGTATCACAACCTTGCCAGCAATAGTTTAATTAGTGAGTTTATTGCTCTGCAACGAGGCAATATACTATACCCGCATTATTACCTACCCGTTTGTGGTAACGCAATAAGTTTAATTTATGTTACCGCTTTGCCGATTTAGATGTTGTGTGTCGAATGGAATTAGGCCGCCTGTCCACAGAAGCAGAACGGAGAAAATTAAGCAATCAGGATGCGTCTTTATGATGACCAAAAGTAGTGCATTTTTTATACTACGGTGGGCAAAAAAGCATGCGGCCCGCCTGATGTTATAAGCACCTTAGCCTAGGATCCAAACCACGCTAACTCTTCCGAACAAATTAACTGTCAAACCATACAAAGTGAGTCAGTTTGTATATGGTTTGTATAGTTAATTTGCTTCGAAAAGTTTGCGTGATTTGACTCTATAGACGCTAGCGACACCAGGAGCACATGTGCTTTGACCCTTTAAGAACTTATTTACTACCCTTTTAAAGAACCGTATACTGTCTGTTTTAAATCTGAGGAATGTAATTGGTCCATTTTACACACAGGGACGTATTTTGAAATTCGGCGCCCCGGGCTTATAAGTTTCGCCGCCCCAGAAGTCAAGGAAATATTTAACGTTTTTTTTTTGTATAATGGATAGTGGTAGTTGTGTCTATCAAGCGCTAAGATATGGCAAGTGTAAGGGTTGGGTCATAGGAAAAAAAACATTATTGGTTGTAACACAAGCCGATGAAAGCGCGAGCGCAGAGGGCGAAATTTTTCGGCGCGGGGGTAGGTACGTAGACTACGTAGGAACACAAACAGATGTTAACGCGAGCGCAGCGAGCGCGAAATTTTTTGGCGCGAGGGTACGTAGACTACGTAGGAACACAGACATATGTTAACGCGAGCGCAGCGAGCGCGAAATTTTTCGGCGCGAGGGTACGTAGACTACATAGTAACACAGACATATGTTAACGCGAGCGCAGCGAGTGCGAAATTTTTCTGCGCGGGGGTGCTTAAATTAAATAGTAACACGATCAGATGAAAACGCGAGCGCAGCGAGAGCGAAATATTTCGGCGCGGGCGCGTTGTAACAAAATTGACCGAAATCGTGTGAAAAAATCCGAGCAACGCTGCTGCAATGGCCTATAGCTCCTGCCCCTCTCGCCGCGCCGCCCCGACCTCGCCCGGCGCCCGCGCCCGGCGCGCGCCCTAGTTGGAGCATGTTCTTATTGTACTTACTTACAGATGCGCCCCGGAGATATTGACGCACTTACAAGCGTGTTTTCGACCAAGACTTACTAGTTCTTATTATTTTAAAATTGTGGGTTAACAAAAAAAATGTGAGAAGTTGAAAGAGAAGTTGAAGTTAAATGGATTGGTTAAATGGCGCCGATACCAAAAAAAAAAAATTTAATCAGCCTGGGGCGCCTACGCCGCCCCTGTCGGTTTGGCGCCCCGGGCTATAGCCCGGATCGCCCTAGGGTAAATACGTCCCTGTTTACACACCTCATTGCCCACGTCCCAGTCTATTTATGAGGCCTATGTTCAGCAGTGGACGTCCTGCGGTTGAAATGATGATGATCATTTACTTATATCTAAGATGCTCTGAGTACAATAAAATCTGCTCTGCACCAATTCTAGTATCTCTGTTTAGCCCTATGGTGGACTGGCAGATAATCCCGTTTGGCATTAAATCCGCCATTTTTATTAACTTTTTTTTGTGCAATAAAGTTTAAATAAATGAATTTTCACCTAGACCACCCTAGACTTCAAAAGATCCACCCCTTGTTAATTATTACAAGTCAAAAGTCAAGTAGGAGGCAGTATCTGATCTAGCAGACAGTAAAACTTCATCGGCAGAGGCTGAGCGAAGTTACAAGATGTCTGTTCAAAGTTCGGAGCAACACGAGTCTGCATGGACTACAACATTTGTTCGTTTGTTGCCAAAGAGATGCCGCCACAGAAGCGATTCTCTTTTGAATGCGAAACTGTGTTTGCTGGATTAAATATTTCTGTGGTAGATAGTCTCGTGTAGGTACTGTAAAACAGCAACGTACACAGAACAAAAGATTGAAGAAGGCTCTCTCTTTGTTATTCGTAAAAGCAGCGTGAGAACTGAATTTTATTCGTTGTTTGTGTAAATTGGTCGTGGACGCGACCAATGCGCTGATTTTTCTCGATCAAAAGCGTCTTTGCCTAAAACGATGTCAAAAAGTTTGGCTGTTGCTCAACATAATATTCGCTTTTTTTCGGATTCCGCGACGGTCACACATTTAAATAAAACAATTTAAAAGGAGCGTATAATTTAATATGCGCGATATAATCTGGTTAAAATTGTATAAGTGTTGCTTAAATATGGTAATTTGTGCAAGTTAAAAGCACATTTTATAATATTGTTGCATGTAAATATTATTTTATGTAAATTCTGTAAAAAAGAAAAATACTAAAGAGTTTCGTGCTATTTTCCTATATTTCCAATGTTATCAAATATAATATCCGATTCAGTTTCCGACCTGATAATATATAATCGGACCGGCATAAGTCCCTTGTGGCCTATTTGCAAAATTAACTTCTGAATATTGAACTATTTAAACTCCGTGCTGGCAAGAAACCATGTTAGTTGTCACATCTGTGAATTTCCATTTTAAAATATACGGTTAAATTTCGTACCAGAAATGAGTTTTTTATATTTTTATTCATAAACTCACCAGCGATTCAAATCCTCAGTAACACTTGATGGTAAGTGACTATGGGGGTCGAAGATGTAGATCGCTGGTTCAGCAACAGCCTATTCACTCTTACCTTGAAGAGACTCAAGTTATTATTTTCAGGAAATGCACACAAAATAAACTCATTGAGTTTCGCTCAACCAACCAATTTTTAAATGGAAATACCCATCTGCGCCCCCTCTGTTTATTTATTCTATGTAAACGGGAATGCTAGATTAATTCACTACAACAAACTATTAGACAGAATGCCTGAGTCGTTTATGTTTGTACGAGGCTAGTAGTTTCCTTTCCTTGTTCCGTATGAGGAACATTATACGAGGACGGCACAGAGTCTCAATCAGGGTGAGTGCGGAGTGAACTAGAAATAAACATTACTAATTCTACAATAGCGTGATCGACGAGGGTAAACTGAAGTGTAGGCTAGGTTAGTTGTCGTTATCAGCGGGCCTATGATGCTTGATTTTATCACGTGATAAATAAGTGACAAAGCATCCGTCACGTTTTAACAAAATGCGAATGTGAGTGTCAGATGCCTTATCACTTATTTAATGTATCACGTGATAAACGCAACCATCATAGGCCCTCCGCTCCGGTTGCATTATATCTAAATTCTAGATCTAGATCTAAATTCAACGTTTCTAATGACATAGGTAAGATATATATCTACTTTATTGATGTGCTCTATTTATATTTTTTTATTTGGCACATTTATAAATGGAGCGGTTGCATTTTTAAGTGGAAATGCCCATCTGCACCCTCTATTTCAGTAGGTATTCTATGTAAACAGGAATGCTAGATTGATTCACTGCAACAAACTATTAGACAGAATGCCTGAGTCATTTGCCGTTTGTGTGAGGCTAGTAGTTTCCTCGCTTGTTCTTTATGAGGAACATTATACGAGGACAGCACAGAGTTTCAACCAGGGCGAGTACTGTCTGGACGAAATACAAGCTTAGTTCTATTTCTACAATAGCTTGGCGGCATAAATATGAAAGTAAACTGTATATGTAAAGGATAGTTTTTGTCAAAATAAATGTGTTACATTATTATTAATGATAATTTTATACAAACTTTAATAACATGCTTTGGTGTTGGGCATTCAAAAGCATTTTTAACTAAAGACTATTTAAATCGGCTATGTCGTACATCGTTCAAAATTCAGATAGATAATTCTGCCATTGAAAATCCCAAGCCCAATATCTTCTGCATGTTACTACTAAGAACAGGGTTATTGCGATTTATTGGTATATATTTGAAACCTACAGTTTGATTTTTTCATTGATAATTTTTACTCGAAATTGACAAAATTCATGCAGGAAACTGTTTTTTTCAACTCATTTTCGACAGCACGACGTGAAAACACGAAATAGCAATGTTACTATCTAGAACTCAGGTAAAAGTATTATTCACTTTAAAATAGATTTTAAAATGTATAAGGCCTTTAAACAAAACATTCTCACCTCTGAAATCCACTGTTTATTTCCTGGAAAATCTCAAACAACACGTTGATTCAAATCTAGGTTAGTTTTGAAAACTCCGCAGAAATAATGACAAAGCTACACGCGCGCTGGAAAATAGGTTATTCAGTGAAAATAATAAAGCAGAGCCCACACCGGGATTTCCTCTCATATGTGTCGTTGGATTGCGCATCCTGTGCGCTCAATCAACAGTAGCTTTGCGATCTTATGCGGTAACTAAGATAACATTACATATTAAAACACATATAAAATGGGTAACCTGGTGAAAGAGACTAGGAATCGAACCCGGTACCTCTGGATTACCAGTCCAGCGTGTTAACATTTCCAGCACCCTAACGCCCAGATAACCTTTCGCATGTTTCCTTATGCTTTATGTGTCGATCTTCGTATTGTTTATTTGAAAGGCTTTAAACCTTTGATGTTTTAATTAATGGTTTAATATATAAGAATTGTGATATGTACCACATACAAAAAATCATATTTACATATGAAACGGGTTTACTTGGTTCGCGATTCATCATCAGCACCTCTAACACAACTGTGACACGCGACTCTTTCTCGCGCGAGAACTATTACCTATCTCTTTCTTTGTTGTACTGTGTGAGAGTGACGGGCGATGCTATGGCGCGCGACAAGAGTCCCGAAGCGTAGTTGTGCTAGACGGACAGGAGCGTCGATCAGTCGCGGCGGCCAATCGAATACGTTGGGTGAACCGATTTGAAGAATGTCGAGCGTTATTCGAATAATACGACGTGAGTGTCTCATATGTGTTTGAATGTTTTTGATATGCACGGGTAGATGTTAATGTAAATCTTTATATATCACTAGCATTTGCGCGCGGATTCGAAACCACCAACCTTTTTTTTGGGATATAAAGTAGTCTCTAAGTTAGAATGTTCACTATTTCTGTTCCAAATATCATGCAAATCCGTTTAAATGTTTCGGCGAAGAAGTAACAAAACATACACACACAAACTTTCGCTGTTATAATATTATTAGGATTAGTATTATTACGTTCCACCTTTAATACTTGTATGACATGAATTTGTTACTTTACATATTATTTAAATTCTTGTCTCACAAAGGTTGTGTTTGCTAGATCGCTCTTTTCCTATTGCCTAAAACTACACATATACACAATATTTTCTTTAGTTTCTGCCACTGTCACACATTAAATAAAACAACATTCCTACATTTTTTATAAGAGGCGACTCCGTGGATTTTTAAACTACATATGTTACCAAAGTCCTAAGCCTCTAATCTCCCTGAGGATAGCTTGTACATATGTCGAATAGCAGTCCCGTGGATATTGCGTATAAGGGCTCAAGCATATTCAGCCATCATTTGGGGTTACGGGGTACAGGGTCGCATTTGTTCTGCCTGTGGCGAGAGTCTACAGATGTTCAACTGTTTGTGGAATAAGGTACGCTTTTAGAAACAATTGCTGGCCCTGATTCCATATACAGGCTGTTTGGAATAGCAATGTAGGGACTTAAGGAGAACAGTGGGCTATAAAAATAAGATTAAATCCTATGTCTGAATTCAATATCACGTCTGTTGACAACCATCAAAACGAAGTAACAAATATCTACTTATAACAAAGCTCGCATCTCATTATCAATCTACAAACTAGGTACGAGGTGTTGAAGGGTAGCGACACAAATTTTAGTGAGTTTTGGTTGTCACCTGGCGATGTGATAGTTATTTTCACAATCCTCTAATGAAAAAATAAACTGTACCAAGGAATGAATTTATCCTTTTTGGATAGCGGTGAAAAATGCGGTGGTAGCCTAGTGGTTAGGGCATGCGACTTTCAACCTGGAGGTCGCGGGTTCGAACCCGGCCCGTACCAATGAGTTTTTCGGAACTTATCTACGGAATGTCATTTGATATTTACTACTCGATTTTCGGTGAAGGAAAACATCGTGAGGAAACCACCTAAGCCCAATAAGGCCTAGTTTCCCCTCTGGGTTGGAAGGTCAGATGGCAGTCGCTTGCGTAAAAACTAGTGCCTACGCCACATCATGGGATTTAGGTAGCCGACCCCGATTGAGAATTCATTCTCTGCAATATGGGACAAAGGCTAGGAGGATGATGATATCTGACTATTCTGTCTCATTTGCTCATTTATGAATTACTTAACTCATATATTAATTGGCCATGCATTTGTGCAACCCACTGGTGAACGTATTTAAATATTTTTTTAAATCTGATGAATAGTCACTTCATCCCGGCTGCCGCAAATACGCGATATGAACACTTGAATAAATTCATAAAGCGAGCAGGTGTCGATAAGAGGTGGCCCCGTAAATCATGACTTTCATAGCACCTTAACTTTAGTGAGGCACCGTATTATGGTCTCGAGCTTCATTTTCAACCAAAAAGGTTCTACACAAAAACGGCACAAGCCAATACTAAAATTTCTTTTAAGTTTTATCCCAAGTCCCAAGTCAAGTAGCAAACGAGCTGCAGATTTTATACAGCCCTTATAATGCTATAAAGCTGAATAAATGCTGTATAAGCACATCTGCGGCTTTTTTACTACTTGGGATAGTCCTTGTCTTAGTTCCAATCTTCCCTTTACTTTTCACCACGCAGTGCGCCAAACACGGTTTCTTTGCTTATGAAAACTATGAGAATTATTCGGGTGTAGACGGTCTAATGTGACTTTTGCGAAGATAAAAGTAGCAGTTCACAGGCGTGGTATCGCGAGTCTTAATTTACGTCTCTCGACGTACTATACGTGAAGGCGTTAATTTATCGAATGGATCTTTTCTTTTGTTCCCGTGGAAATAACACTATTTTCCTGCCGTAGAATAAAAAAAAGTATCCTATAGCTACATGATACCTGGTTATTCGAATACTAAAATGGTATAGCAGGATATCCTTGGAATTGTAATAATTAAGTAATTTAGCAGTTGGGCACCTTAGCTAAGCAGATAAACCTAGGATAAAATTTAAATAATGAGAAAAAAGTGGTGATTGTATCATGAGAAGGGAATGCAAACCGGTAAATACCCTATGCTTACCGGCAATTTTCCGTTAATTTACATACCAAAAATTACCAGTTTGCATTCCCTAATCATGAGCCGTTATACAGAATGTTACGAGGGGCGTCTGAAAAGTTCTAAGCCTAAGGTATTTCGAGGTTATATATGCGTTTATGATACTGGCCACTAGAAAGGCCATTTAAAAACAAATTATTAAAAAATAACATGTCACGTTTTTATTATTCTGTTTCGAGATATTCAACGGAAAAGTACATCATGTGTGAATTACCAACGAATATTACGAAAATTGAGCACCGTGCTGTAATTAAATTCCTTACAAAAAGTGACAAATCACCGCAGTGTATTTTTGAGGAAATGGCTATTATTTACGGTGATTCTGGGCCTTCTTATGCCACAGTCAAAAAGTGGAGTCGCTTATTTAAACTCGGACGGGAATCGATCGAAGACGACCCCCGCTCAGGGCGGCCAATATCGGTAGTGACCGAAGAAAACGTAGCAAAAGTCAAAAAGCTGGTATTAGAAGATAGAAGAATTAAGGTTCAGTGCTCGTTGGGTACCGAAAATGCTAACGGCCTTCGATAAAGTACGTCGTGTGGAAACTTCTCGGGCGTTTTTAGAATTGTGCGAAGATGATTTAGATGAAGTTTGTTCCCGAATAGTAACTGTTGATGAAACATGGATCAGACAGTATGATCCGGAGTGTAAGTCTGAGTCGATGCAGTGGATTGAAAAGGGTGAAAGGCCGCCGAAGAAATTTAAAGTGCAAAAGTCGGCCTCTAAGTTAATGGCTACGGTATTTTGGGATTGTGATGGCATTCTTTTAATCGATTATTTAGAAAAAGGCTCTACGATAAACGGAACTTATTATGCAAATCTAATAAGACAGCCATAGTTGAGAAAAGGCGGGGTAAACTAAGGAAAGGCATTTTGTTTTTGCAAGACAACGCACCCGTTCACACCGCTAATGTTGCGAGGCGTGCTCTGAAGGAAGTTGGTTTTGACGAAATTGACCACCCACCCTACAGCCCAGATCTAGCCCCAAGCGATTATTTTCTATTCAATAATTTGAAGAAAGAGTTGAGGGGAAAGCGATTTAGAAGTGACGAAGAGATGAAGGCGGCTGTACAGGAGCATTTTGAAGGGGAAAATGAAGATTATTTTTTTAATGGCCTAAAAGCACTGTATAAAAAATGTAAAAAATGCATTGATTTAGGAGGAGACTATATTGAAAAATAAACACGAGTTCATTTGTGTAAATTGTTTTTTTCTATCTTAGGCTTAGAACTTTTCAGACGCCCCTCGTACATTAGATTTTTTTTTGTGTTTTAAAAAGTAAATGCTAGCAATGCTTACTTGCCATCCATCTCGGTCTCGTGTACAATAATGAATGAGCGGGATGGCACGATACAAAGTTAGAATTTCGAACATCGGGAATTCCAGTACTCCTACCATGAGTTAACGTGACCGTACCCACTAGCGACAGCGTAAAAAATTGTATGGAGAATGGTACAGCGCTCCTAGCGGTTACTTTGTAGAACTACAATTCTCCATACAAACCTTTTACGTAGTCGCTAGAATGTATGGTTACTCGTACTGTGAACTCATGGTAAGGGCACAGAAAAACACCCAATTCTCGCCGTCGCTCGAGATAACTCGACTGTGTTGCGCGTCTCTAGACTAACTTTATTAGTTTACAGGAAATAATTTACGAGTTGTATATAAAGGCTGATTAACGACGGGATTAGCTCTGTAATTACACCGCTTGCTGCTTAATGGCTGCGGTCGCCACTAATGTGTTTTTGCATTATATATAAGCATGGACCAATGCAAGAAGACTGCCAATACCTACACAAAGTCGGATTCCACGTAGTCCAGTTTGCATCGCAATCCTGTTATAATAGGTGTCTAGCCACTTCGCTACCCTCGCTCCACGTAGATAGCCACGTAGCTCCTTTTTCAATTTTTCTTTCTTCTTCTTCTTTCGTGTCGAGGTTCCTCAAATATGTGATGCCTAAAAGCCTTTAAATTTTTCTTTAAGCTTTGATCTTTGTATTCATGGTACAAAAATTTCAGCTATCAAAAACCTTAGATAAATGAAAAAACCAGAGAAATGAACCAGGAAGCCGACGGAGGCCTCCAACCGCAGAACATTTACATTTTTAGGGTTCCGTACGCAAAGGGTAAAAACGGGGCCCTATTACCTATTAAGCCTCCGCTGTGCGTCTATCCGTCTGTGACTAGGCTGTATGTCATAAACGGTGATAGCTAGACAGTTGAAATTTTCACAAATGACGTATTTCTGTTGCCGCTATAACAACAAATACTAAAAGAACAGAATACAATAAATACTTTAGGGCGGCTGCCATACAACAAACGTGATCGTATGCGTTAACTTTGCACCTCATTTGTATGCGGCGCCATACATACCAGGTGCAAACTTAACCCGGCCAGTTAAGATGGGATAGGTATTTGTATACGTACGGAACCTGATTTTGGCTGGTTTTTTAAGGCCGGCAACGTATTTGCGTCTCCTCTAGTGTTGCAGGTGTCTATGGGCGACGGTAATCCCTTTCCATCAGATGATCCGTTTGCTCGTTTTCCCCTAATGATACAAAAAAAAATCAGCAGCGGTTAGTCCTAGCTAATTGTTTTTAGGTCAGTATAGCGATTCATTTTTCCTGATTCCACCACAATCCGTATGGATACAGTTCGCTAAAGGCTTTTACGGCACATTTTCTTCTCATACTTAGGTACTATAATTCTATAAATATAAATAGGTAGGCTCAATATGTCATGAAAAAAAGCCTGAGAAATATGTGGCTTTAAAGGAACGTTACTCACGCAAAGTTTAAGTTTTTTTTGAAGTCTAAAAGCAAATTTTTGTAATTGTTATCAGAATTCTCATAACTCAACAAAACAATAATTGGTTGACAACCATGTACTTGAACACACTTTTACATGGTCAAAATGGCAACGTAGTTATTTTCCATACAATTTATATGTAAGTACCTATAACATAAATTATATTGTACTTAATTCAAAAATTATCCAAACTATTTATTTTATTCTCAATACAAAATATAGCTTTACTCACCCCATTCCCCGTAGATTTTTAGCTCCGACTCTTCCGTTCAATAGGCCTAATGGTAAATCTACACAATTTGTACCGCCAAATCTCCCCTGAAATAAATCACAGAGACATTTTTGCCAACGTTAAGAAATTCTGTGTGAAGTTAAATGCTTCCAAGGATATTCGGGAAAGTACCTAATCCATTTATCCTCAGGCACAGTTAAAAAAAACTTTACCAGTTTCTTGACTTAATTTTTGAACAGCAAAGTACGATGGATCATGTCAAAGGACTGTGATTTTAAGTCGTCTTAGTTGGTATAGCTCGCTAGTTCTAAATTCAAATATCTTATTTAGACCTGGTGAAACAAATATTGCTCTATTAGAGATGGCACATGTCAGCTTTGAATTTGAAAATACGGTAGATTGATTTAGCGGTCTCTTGGATCACGTTGTACGAATCGCTTTGATTTTAGTGCACCAGCCGCCGATTAATATGCGAGTATTATCTTATCACAATTGTGGGAATATCTCTACTGTGGCCCGGAGATATTCCCGTTAGTGGGTTTGTTTCTGTATATAACAGATCTGTATCCCGCTGAGAGCCAAACCGCCCTCATACAGTTCCAGTCATGTATTAATAAAAATAAACAGAGTGTTATCTTCACGAGTTGTATTTAAGTTGGACGTTATGTATTTGACACTAAAAACTGATATTTAATGTTTTTTAACGAGCTGCCACGCCATAGTGTGAATTGTCTATTTGATAGTTAAAAAGATGCCTACATACATGCACTACGTGATAGTGATTAGGCACTCACTTTGATATTGTGAACAACAACCAACCTTATTTAGTTACATCGACTTAAAATGGACCATCTAAATCAGGCCCATGGGATTGCTTCATGAAATCCATTAACTCGGCACGACACTACAAAACACGAAAAGAGGCTTATGAAATAACGTTAACGGTGCAACCTATAAGAGGCTTACAACTTTTATCAACGGGGTAACCATAAATCTAATTAACTGGGCCGTCCTTAGCCATACGGACGCCGTCGGCGAATGTTTCATTGTGTAGCGTCCTAGGCGCCCTCAATCCGCTTAAAGAGACGCGTTCCTAGCGCTCGCTAGTTTTAATACTGGCTATACTATCTGTTGTGTGTTTTGGCTTTCCACACTCGAAAGCGGATTAGAAGAGCAAGGAAAACAGGTTATAGTACGTTTAAATGTTTAAGCCGAGCGACGAGCAGGGTAATATGTGTGTATGGCGAAATTTGGCCTAAGTATTTTCACCTTGGATGTCATACCTATCAACAGTGAAGTTTAGGGCTTATGAATGCCGCTATGTCTATGTTACACGCTTTTCTCAAGGAAACACTACATTAGAAGCCTATGTGTTAATCCAAGGTGTCAGCTACCTCCGTACCAAATTTTATCAAAATTGGTCCCGCCGTTTCAGCGTGAAGAAGTAACAAACATTCTCGCAAACTTTTGCATTTATAATATTAGTGTGATAGTTTATCAGTTGTGGCATCGACAAAAATTACAGATCATAAAGGTAACATAATACTGTAAACAATGCAGTTCATTCCATCAACTAATAGTTCACAGAGCGACCGAAGCGACCAAAAATTACATTTGTTCGAATTTCGAATTGCAGTTCAGATGTCTCTCATCTACAGGTCACATTTCTCAACCGATGCTTGTAAAATTTCGATAGCAGGCTCGATAGTTTTATAGATGTTTTTTTTGAATGGCGGAGATAATGTGAGTTGTTCCTGAGTTTTTACAGAGCCACCATGGTATAAAAAAACAAGGTGTGACATAACGGCTAGTGAGACTTTCTACTTCACTGATTACAACCCGGTTACAATATCTGTGGACCTGGCGTCGATGCCTTTACATTGCAGCGAGGTCCACAGATATTGTAACCGGGTTGTAGTTGCCGCTTTATGGCAACTAAATAATTATAAGGAAAAAAATCTTTGCCGCCAGCATTTTACGCAGCAGCAAATTAGGCATTTATGCATTATTTTTGTTCTTTGACTAAATTTTGTCGTAATAATTGATTTAAAATACTCACGATTTTATGAGATTCATACAGGTAACAAGGGAATCGGGGAGTATTACGTTATGAATTTATGATAAACTATCACTGGCAACACAGAAACTCATTGACAGAACCAACCAACCAATCATAGCGTGATGACGTTGAAAGTGCACATGTCATTCCGGAGTAGCATATCTCGTTTTCTTATACCATGAGTAACTAGTTTATTTATATCGTTTAGTGTAACGATTTACTAAAATTTGTTTAGCACGGCACGGCATTAGCAAAATTGTTGTACGTCCTAGCAGGAGTCATAAACCCGATTTTACATTAAGTTACAAAGTATCCGTCGAAATGTTGGCTTTTACTGTCACCTTCAAATAACGCGGTTCAGACCTTATGTCGTTGGAGTAAGACCTGGTATACATTATGAGTAGTGGGGTTGTTTGGATTGGAGTCGAGTTTATTGCGAACTTATGTTACGGGAAATAGGTGGGATAAGCTTTAATGGCGCTTAACTTTTAAGATGAGATTGTATATGTACGTTTATCTGTACCCATATTGTTACATTGCTATGACAAGTTCAGATATTATACCTACATTAATGCAGCGGCGACGGAGGGGAATCAGGGTTGGCTAATGTCTGTCAAAATGTTATCACACTATATTATGAAGGCGAAAGTTTGTAGGTGTTTTTATGTGTTTGTTTGTTACTTCTTCGCGCTCTAAAGCTGTACTTGTTACTTTTTATCACGAAAAAATGTAGTGTTCTCGTGGGATGAGCGGATAACACCGCAGGGCGCAGCTAGTTAAAAATAATTTCATTAGCCAGAATTTTTGCATATTAAACCGTTACCTTTTCCATAATAGTTATTTAATTAAAATAATGACTTATTCCCGAATTTTACATGACATATTGATAACTGGCGCATTTGGGACTAGATCGATTTGTGTGAGATTGTCTGATATTGTTTTTTTTTTATAAGCCGACGCGGGCCAAAGCTTTCCTTTCGCACCTCCAGATTTGGAATAACACTAGGGGTCGGGCAGACAAGTACCACGTGGAACCCATCCATTCCAATTCGATTACAGCCAATTTTCTAAGTTCTAAATACTTGTACATGTGCATATTCTTTGACCATTTATTTGTGGTGGAGTCTAAAATTTCACAATTAATTTTGTACGATTCGAGATCACGCTCGCCGATACTCATATTGCCTTAAAGGGAAGCTTACACTAACGATTTCGGCGTTGCCTAATTACTACACCATGCCTGTGTATCTTGTTAACCCAAAATTAGGCACCGGTCACAACGACTACAACTGAGTATTGAGCGAGTAATTTCACAATTAAATGGATTCGTTACCATGTTATTCTATGCAAACGGCGAAAAAAGGTAGTTTCGGTTGGCTGTATGTCGAATCACAATAAGAAAAGGCCCTAATAGATTAAGGATTTAATAAAAAAAAACTAGAAAAGGCCTTTATTTTCTTACTTTACTAGTTTATTCTACTCATCTAGTAGCTACTTATGGTACTGCCCTTTTAGCATTTTCTTATTAGGCCGCACGTTGCACGACACCGATAAGTATTTTTAATCTGTTTTCAGCTTATATGAGTTATACCTCGGCCGGGCAAGGGCCTTTCTCGTAGATTTCCTCGACTCCTGCTTAGATGTTTCTTGAGGAAGGTGTCTAGACTCTCCGGCTATCTCCATCTAGGTCTTCATCTGAGCTGGCCGTCTCAAAACTAAAACTATGCTTATTTAATTGACTTTTTTGGAGCTTGAATATTATCTCCCGTCGATAGGTGTTGTAGTTGGTGTGTTAGGTGCCTATATAAATAAATAGTAAGCGGTCACGGCATTACCTCGGGGATAGCTTAAGATAGTTATGTTGCGCATTCTGTTACTGATGATTGCCTTCTCGTATCAAATGAGGGGTTAATGTTAATGAGGGTTTTTGAGTGCGTTATCAATTTGTGTTAAAAGGAAAGTCTAATATAGTATGTAGTATCGGAACGCACCCCAAAAACAGGGCTATCCAAATGTCACTTTTTGATAGCTCTCTTCCCTCTTACATACAGTCTGACCAAAAAGAGTAGAAATTAAAAAGTGGCAATACTGTATATAGTGTCGTCCCGTTCTTATCAATCTAAGAAAACGAGGACGGCACTACAGTATTGCCACTTTTTAATTTCTACTATTTTTGGTCAGACTGTACGAATCGGGAAATATCGAATCTCGTATCATTGTATTAATTACTAACTTAAAACTAATAATAACCCTCGAAGACTGCAAGACTATATTTTATTTCAAGTTCCTACAGAAAGTTTTTGCTCAAGGTGCTTGCTAGGTAATATTTTCTAGACGGAAAAGTTGCCAAATAGAAGAAAGATAACACGATAGGTTTAGCCAAAGTTGTTCTTCTAGTAAGTAAGAAAAGCTAGCTAGCGTTCCAATAGGAAATGAGCACTAATTATTACGACTATATCGTTTCTACTAAGTTTCTAAGAAAAGAGTTTGTATTCGTAGGAACGGTGTAAAACCGTCGGACGATATCAGATCTATGATGATAGCTTTTCCCGTAAACTCTAGCACTTTGAATCGTTTTTCTACCTAGATCGAAGATAGCTGATTCTAAGGGTGTAGGATCCTAGTCCAATGTAAAAAAATCTAAGTACTTGGCTTTCGAAAAATTCCGTTGTAAATAAAGCGAGTAAAGGCGGCGTCATACCAATTTGAATTTCGAACGTAATTGTGAATTAAAAACGCCATATTTAATTTACTGTCATAAGTTCGCGCGGGAAATATAAGGTGTTGCCATTAATAAAAATGTTTAATTTATCATCAAAATTACGATTAAGCAGCGTAATGTTTTAACACGACGTTTTATGACAGACAGGAATTTTGTAATATCAGATTGTTTTATGCGCCATAACACTGAAGGGATAAGATCAAACATAAAATCCAAATTAACTGGAGAACTACTTTTTGATTAGATCTCAGGTGAACAATTTGGAATTTACGACTTTGCTTCAACTTATTTTGGGGTTCCTTTGTTGTTCATCGCACAAATAAGTCAAGTAAATAATAATCTTTGATTCGTATCAAACTACAGATCATACCCATAATTTGAATACCAGAAGTACAGATAGAAATTCTGTACCGTTTGGGATGCTCAACAATTTTATGGATCAAAGCTATTTAAGTAGTAAGTACATCATACTTTACCTGGAAAACATGTGATGCTCAAACTGTTATGTGTGAAGTTTCGGTATTTGCCATTTGGTAACATGTAAACTTTTCAGCTCAAATGCTTAAATTTTTGCTATAAAGTTTTAGCGCCGAGCGTAGCAGAGTGGTATTTCGAATTAAAACAATGTTTTGAGAGTTTTATCTACCGAACCAAGTGAATACGATTTGTTTGTTTTGTACCTACTTCGAAGAGAAAACGTGAATGATAATTTGCATTTTTGGTATACAAGCATAAAATACACTTTATGCTTGCTGTTAGGTTCTTTATAATTTTTATACAGTAGTATTTTGTAATTTATATATTGTATTTCACTTCTTAAAGTTTCGAACCAAAAATATTAAATACAATACGTGAATAATATAAGAAATCTTTACTGTACAAAAGGTTATGTGGAAACACCACAATTCTTTTGTTTTATTGAAACATCGATACAAAGAAAACGGGACCAGGAATCGAGTCCAGCACCTCTAGATTATCGACTTAACGTGTCAACCACTCCGCCATCCCAACATCAGGAGATCTCTCGAATGTTCCCTTATGCTTTGTAAGTTTTGTTTATTTGAAAGGCTTTACAGTTGATTTTTCATGCATTTTTATTAGCAAAGGATAATTTTTAAGACTGCGGTTAAGTAAAATAAAAAAAGGATTAGGCTTTTTTTTCTCCGCTTACAAAGGCTTCTAGTATTTAATATTTTCGACATATTGTAATGGACCGTATATTAAGCGTTGTACTTTTAAAGAAATTCACCTGTAACTGATATACCCAAGAGCTCTTAGTTTCTTTGAGAGCACTCAAGATCTATAAAGGGTTTTCATGATCCTTTATTATAGGTACTGAAACACTTGTAAAAAAGGTTTTTACGGTGCTTAGTTCTTTTGTAAAACAATAGTAGTATATATAACAAGTAAGTACTTATATGCGTAAGTATCCGTATATGTGACAGTGTTTAGTCAAAGGTTGGTTTGCATGGAGACGAAATATGTTTGCATCTTTATAACAATAGCTAATATTACTATTCCTTAAATTATGAATCGTGTACAGTCTATCCCAAATTTCTAAGATTAAATTATATCAAACTGGCAGAAGTGAAAAAGTCCTTAAATTTTCATGTATACCAGGTGTTTCCTGTAATAGGAGCAATAAATTAAAATATAGTTTGTACTCTTCAAATTGAAAGCTTCAAACAGAAACTTTAACAGAATTTTATTATGGCAAACAAATTAAATAGTATTTTCAATGTACGTCGTCCAACATTGACATTCCCTGAGCATTGACATAGCTACATTGCTTCTTTGTCTAAACATTATTCTACAAAATATCATTTAATACACGTTAGGTATTTTCAGAAGTTGCTTAACAAATGTTGTCCAGTTTCAAGCGAAGAATCTATGTTTTAATTTATCGCTCCTATTACAGGAAACACCCGGTATATGGGTGTTTGTACCTTGTGTCAAAGTGACTTCATTCAATCTTAGAGGTCGGACAGAGTATAAGTGTATCGGCGCGGCGTTAACTTAAATATCGTAACCGCGAAACTGGCCTACCACTTTTAGGCCTTAATTAATACTCGTGAAATAAAATCGCCGAAAAGACGATTTTTTTCAACGTGAATAATGATAATGATTACAGATCCTATGATATTTTTTTAAAGAAAAATATACAAAACCTAGACTAAGCAATTTTATTCTTGCAATGTACTTAATAAGCAACGATATACATAATAATCGATAGCGATAAAACTGCCTGTAGTTATCATGTTATAACGCGTCTCATTAAGTTTTTTGTTTTTCCTTGATGTTTGAGGAGTGCAATAATAGTACATTACTGCAGAGGCCGCGAAATAGGGAATTGTTGGCCGAGTAGTAATAGATGGCCGAGTGATAACGAAGCCATCTAGAGATACGAGGCCGACAATCCCTGTTCGCGCCGAGGCTTGTATAGTGCTTTTCTCAAATAAATCCAAGGAAATAATACAAATGTTCAACTTATATATTTATATATTTTTTCTACACCCGCCAACTTTTTACTTTTTTCAATTTTTTTTTTAAGCTGTTCGGGTTAATGTTTTTGCCACCAAATGTTAAGATAATTCTATTTATTAAAAAATAACAACACCTTATTAATTAGATATTGTTATATTTTTTAGCAATAAACGTGATTCCTTGTTTATTTTATTGAATATCTGTTTTAATCTAATTGAATAATCTAGTTAAATAGGTATAAGAAATAAAACGTAAATATACATGCACAAACTACGTTTTTTTTATTGGCAGTATGCCATAGATTATCAATAAAAGAAATAAACCCCACTGAAACAAAAGACAAGACAACCTCATTGTTGGCCACGGCCAATAATGTTGTATGAAATTCCTTTATTGACCTCTAATTTGAAATTAGAACGAATCTTCAACAATTGCTATACAAAGACGTATTTCGCGTTCTGTTACCACGATCATAAGCACGACATTTCCTTGGATGTTTGAGAAAAGAGTATTTTTAGTATTGTATTGTATAATATATACATAGCCATAATCCTGGAAAAAATATTCGAGTCCATCACACAAATATTTGCCCTTGCCGGGGTTCGATTCCAGGATCACCGGTTTAGTAGGCAGCACTACCACTGCGCCAAACATGTCGTGAAATCGTAGTCGCCAATTTATCGGAGGAATAGAACCTTTAAAGTCACAAAATAATAAAGAAACCCAGGTTCAAACTTCGGTGCCATAATAATAATAAAAAAAACAGTAAAAAAAAAGATGCTTAAAAAATATGTATATCTGGCTATACATCGCTAAATTAAGGGAAGTTGAATGTGCTTTGTTCCGTAAATAACCCCTTTAAAAAGCAACATCGTATTGCTCTCATTACTCCATAACCCTGTTTCTCAGTTTCTCTTGCCGCGGGCGTCCTGTAAACTGAAACGGGGAGAAAAATTGTTCTTTTCAAACTAACGCATCAGCTGCTTCTGAACTTGGCAACACTGCTCTGTAAAGTTTTAAATGGATTTAAGAAACACCTCAGCACTTTAAGGGCAGCTTTATACTGAAAGCAAACTTAATATTACCTACTTTCTGTGCGAGCTTAGGTTTTGTTACCGGAAATTTATATCATATCACTACATAGTAAAACAAAGTCGCTTCCTGTTATCTGTCTGTCCCTATGTATGCTTAGATCTTTAAAACTACGCAACGGATTTTGATGCGATTTTTTTTTAATAGATAGGGTGATTCAAGAGGAAGGTTTACAAGTATAATAATACATGCATCATTTATCAGCATTGCGCCCGTGCAAAGCCGGTCGCTAGTCTATTAGAAAACTGTATAAATTGACAAAAACGTCCCCGCAAAATGTACGAGTATCCTATGACCATCTTTGAATGTACAGCAATTTCTGTACCAAAATTGGTTAAAATAAGTTTAGCACAAAATATTTTTACTAATTGACGGCCCATACAAATCCTGCAGCGCACTGTTATGACTTTTTCTGAAATAATAACCCCTCTCCATAGAAAACGACGTGTTTGGCGCAGTTTGTAGACACCTGCCTACTGAGCCGGCGGTCCCGGGTTCGAATCCCGTCCAGTGCAATTATTTGTGTGATGAACTCGAATATTTGTGCTTGTGTCATGGTCGGTCTATGTATTTAAGTATATAAGTACGTATATCGTCGTCTAGTGCCCATAACACAGACCTTCTTGAACTTAATTTAGGAATAGATCGGTTTGTATGAGGTTGTCTGATATCTATACTATTATAAAATTCTATAGACTATGTAGTAAGCCTGTCTGGCTGGACCCTATATCACCCTATTAGTCAATGTCCTTTAAATTAGTTCTACATACGCTACCTTGTTGATTATTCTAACATGTAAGGTGTGTACATACGAGTATATCAAGACTATCAAGAGGCTTACTACAGATTATCAATGGACGGTTACCGAGCTATTGTTAAGAGGGATTGACATGGTTTGGAGAATATGATGCCGTGGATTACCATCTTGTATGGATGCAGATTATGTTTATATTCTGCTGGTAAATGTCAAGACTATTCTGCCTCGTAGCTTTTATTTATTTAACTTTAGTGCACGAAATAAAAACTTATTGTAAAGCAGTATATGTGGGCGGTGCAACTAACTTGAAACTAATTTAGAAATATACTGTAAATATACCTTCTTACTGGATGATACGGTATTTTAGGTATTGGAGTGACATTATATTTAAAAAAAAATTGTACTTTATGTTCTATAATTTTTACAGTTAGAAAGTTACAAATCTGGAGAGATACGTCTTGAGTGGCTTACGCTGGATCTTTTATTTCAAGAATAACGCTCATATCTAAAGCTCATATTAGTTTGACATTACTCATCATTCCCTTGCCCTTATCCCAAATAATAATTGGGTCGGCGCATGCTTTTTTCTTTCATTCTTCCCTATCATTCGACATCTCGTCAATTAATTCCTTCTTCTCCATATCATCTCTCACACGATCCATCCATCTTTTCTTTGGCCTTCTTCTTCTTCTTTTTCCCTTCACATTCATTTTCAACGTTTTTTATTAGTTGACATTACTATTTTTTTAAACATGACTTGAACTGTATCAGGACTGTTTTAGCCCTCACTGCCAGTGAGTCGGACTTTGTGTGGGAATATAACCCGTTAATGGGATTATCTCCGCGCCACAGGAGTGATATTTCTATCTGAGAGAAAGCGTTATGCATAGAAGTACTGAATCTCACCACATCTCACCAAACTTCCATGTTAAGAAGTTACGTCTTATGCTAATAATCTCGTAATTAGTTAAAACAAGTCTAAGGGAAGGCTCTTCAAATGTTCAGACTGAGCAAACACTTGGCGACTTGGGAACTTCTTCTGAGGTTGGTCAACAATTCACTAGAGGTGAGCTGGGTAGGAAATAAAGTTTCACGGGTTAGACTAGAATTAAAGTTTGATTGACATTCGTTTTGCTTTCTATGCCATTTGGCACGTGGATTACGTGCGGTGTAGCTTAGAAATACTTAGTTATTGGACCATAATAATGCGCGTAACAGTGGTATCCTGATCGCATGCAAATTATATGAAACAAACTTTATATGAAACATGTAATACCAATTTTTTTTTCTGTGGGCACACACCACGATTTTTATATTAAACTCCGGTCGCTTCCACCAGGTTACATATTACAATTTTTCTTTGAGTTTTGATCTTTGTATTGGGTTTAGCCCTGGCTTTGTTTTCTTAACATAAAATGGGTGAAGGATCACAGTACCGCTCCAGAGGATTTTTCTACTGCAAACGCTCCGAAGGTTTTACAAGATGTTTTTTTTAAGAGCCGAAAAAGAGCCCTGAGATGATGAATCACTACTCATTTTTCCAAACAAATCGAGGTTTCGTTCTCGACTGTTTCCTCTTCCAAAACTTAACCAATCGTAACAAAATTTTGGCAATTGAATGGAAAGGAAATGTTCTGTCGAACCGTTTCGATTTCTGCGCTTATTATTATAAAATTTGAGTATTAGGTGTCTGGTTTTAGCTAAAATTTCGCTCCAAACAGATGCCGAGTACACAAATTCTATAAAAATAAGCGCAAAAACCGAAATGATCCGACACAGAAATTGTCAAATACAAATACTCTTTATTGCACACCTCAAACATCAAGGGATACACAACACAACATAAGATACATTAAAATAACAGGCAGAGGTAAACAACAGGCGGTCTTATCGCTAAATAGCGATCTCTTCCAGACAATCTTTAGTTAGCGGAGTAGTTGAAAATTAATGTTTGAGATTAGTGGTGGTGCAGAATAATAAATTGTCAAATCCATTCAGCTTTCATTTTTTTTTACAATTGGTTAAGATCTGGGAGAGGAAACATTTAAGAACGAAATGTGTATGCCACAGATACCAGGTGCAAATGTTAAAGTAAACTGACGGTAAGGAAAGATGGGCAGCTGTATTTCCTGTTAAAGGACGTGCGTGCGTGATATTTCGATCGTTGCAAACGTTCATAGGCTGTAGAAACTATTTATTATTAGGCAAGCACCGTAATATAAAAAATACTTGAAACCGCTTTCAACGAAGGGCTACGCCTCTAGTACTTAATGATAATTATTTAAAAAGTTCCCTCTCAGGGGGCTCGTCTGCCAACTTAAATTGAGGCATTATGCTCAAAGCTGGGCCTACGTTGGCTCTCGGGATTAGACGCAACTTTCCTGATGTACTTTTTATATGAACAACGTGACTTCTTTCCAGATGCCTTTGTCCAATGAAGAAAATGTATTTTTATCGTCGAGTGCACAAAGGTTTGGGTCACTCAACGGTAATTTGTATTCGGGGGTCGGTGTGGTGTACCACAATCTAGCTACAATGTCTTTTGTCAATTTATTGTGGACCTTGGCTAAGTTGACATAAGCTTTTTGTTGAAGAAAATGTTAAGTTTCTTTCAGATTTCATTCGTCTCTAAGATTGTGACAAGGCATTTAGGTTACAAGAAGTTTTGTGTATGGTATGATCTCGCTCGTACTCTCCCATATTGTGGAGGCAAATGCATGAATTTATACTAAAAATTTCAAAAAGTTTATATTTACGTGTGCATTACAACAATTGAGCAAGCGAGGTAAAGGAAGGTCAGTACGAAATTACTTTGATCATATATTATAAAAGAAAAGGTAAAGTCATGGTTTTACCAAGAAGTGAAGGAGAAAGCCCAAGAAAGAAACTGCTGGCAATTGCTACACCGACAAGAGCGCAGCTCTTAAATTGAAGAAGAAGACAACAATTGAGATTTTTATAAAGTTTTTACGGATCCCTTTCATCATATCTTTATAAATTCAGTAACCATTTCTGGGAAAAGGGTCTCAGACAGCAATAAATTATTATCTAATTGACATTCTCTCTCTCTCTTTCTTCCTATCTATTATCCCAGATGGTGGTGGGCTGGTGGGGTCATCTTTCCTTATCTTGCTTCTCCACTTCGCTCTGTCCTTGACATCGTCTTCGGAGACTTGACAGTCACTCATATCCTTGTGCACTACATCTTTCCACCACATTTTGGGTCTGCCTCTGGATCTTCGACCGGGGATGGAAAGTTGTAGTGCCAAGTCCCCACGTGGTCGGATGGTCGCCGTTTTACGTGACATACCATCGCAGCCTACTCTTCTGCAGCTTATCGGCGATGTCGCGTACGCCCATCTAATTGACATTCATATTTCAAGTTTTTTATGTAATAGGGGGTAAACGAGCAAACGGATCGCCTGATGGAAAACGATTACCATTCGCCCATAGACATCTGAAACACCAGAGGAGTCACAAGTGCGTTGCCGGCCTTTCAGGTGGGAGTACGCTCTTTTCTTGAAGGTTTGAATTTCGACTTTCATTGTAATTATTACGTCAATGACTTTCATTCCTCCTTTCCGCTTTGCAGTACAAATCATGTCGATCAGTGACGTCCCTGAAAATAACATACTTGGAAGTAAAACAATAAATGCATGTAATCGGGAAACGGGCGAAATTAAGTAGTATCTTAAATGGGCCTGTAATTTACGAGTTTAATAAAAAATGGGGTTCTATATGGGGTCATATCTTATGGCATCAATGGATGGGCCTACCATTATGAATCAGAAAAACCGGCCAAGTGCGAGTCGGACTCGCGCACCGAGGGTTCCGTACAAACACTTATCACATCTCAACTGGCCGGATTTAGTTAAGTTTACACCTGGTATGTATAGCGCCCTATACAAATGAGCTGCAAAGTTAACGCAACTAATCACATTTGTTGTATGGGAGCCCCTGAAATATTTATTTTATTCTGTTTTTAGTATTTGTTGTTATAACGACAACAAAAATACATCATCTGTGAAAATTTCAACTGTCTAACTATCACGGTTCATGAGATACAACCTGGTGATAGACGGACAGACAGACAGACAGACAGACGGACGGACAGCGGAGTCTTAGTAATAGGGTCCCGTTTTTTCCCTTTGGGTACAGAACCCTAAAAACTGCTTACCTATGCTCGCATAGAGCAATCGCATGTTATGAAATGAAATGAAATAATTTATTCAGTAAGAGGGCATTCTTACAAGTTAGTAAATAACAAATTAAAATACCTACAGACATGATTTCAAAGGATTTGTGGAAGAACTAAATATTAGTAGAAATGAAATGTTTTGAGTGAGCTGGAAATAGTTTGATCATTAATCTTTCCGCATATGAATGTTAACTGTTTGATTGATGAACCCTTTTGTTAGATGTATGAAGAATAGAAGATATTTGGTCATATTTCAACTTTGCATGACGTCAAACGTACGTAAAAAAACATTGGATGATCTAGTGGCTTGGTCTACCCCAGATTAGAAAGTAAATATCATACCTAACCGGAATTTGCATACTGGTACCGGGGTCCTATTTTAGAATTGTGATATTTAGACGATAACGACAATTTGATGAAATCGTCTAGTTCCGTCCGTTTTCGGGATTTTACATAGAAAACTCCGGTGAGTCTCATACATAATATAATCCATATGAAACGGGTTCACTCACGTTGTATAAGTCTCTAAGATTCTCGCCTCCGTTGGTGACACTACTAGCAGCGCGCGGACAGAGTTCGATTGGCCAAAGCCGATCTGATCGGAGCTCTTGATGAATCGCGAACAGATTCGAAACATGTTGAGCAATATTCGACTTGAACGACATGAGTAAATCCGTTTCAAATATACTTTAATATTTTCGGGATTTATATCGACTGATATTCGTCATGATCGTCAAAAAGGAGCCTGGTAAAAAATAGCAATTTTTTTTGAAATTTTCGTGATTGAAGCCACGGGCTAATATTAGTGAGAAATAATCTTGAAACTTCTCAGTCTTAAACTAAGACGTGATCAGAAATTGTTCCAAACTTGATTAGTTTAATTATTCATGCAATCGCTAGCACCTCGTAAATCTAATCCCCAGATTCTGAATAAGAAAACCAGAACACGTAGAAGTTGTGCATGAGAGATTATGTCGGAAGCGCGGAAACTACTTACAGTGTACTGTCGTAGAAAACAGTATAAACTTAGTAGGTCAGGTGATATTTATTGAGTCATTCCTTTACATAGATAAGACTGCCGCCTAGCACAACTATGGTTCGCGACATAGCATCATCCGTCAGTCTTTCACAGTACTGTACAGAAAGAGACAGGTAGTATATCTCGCGTGAGAAAGAGTCGCGTGTCACAGTTGTGCTGGATGTGCTGGTTCACAAACATTTGCTGAACGAAGACATTCGCCAACGCACGCAAGTTACCGACAACGGCAAAAAAGTTGCGCAATTGAAGTGGCAATGGGCCGGTCATATGTTCGCAGAGACGATGACAGATGGAGTCAGCGAGCGCTGCACTGGAGACCGCGAACGGGTGGCAGAAGCGTTGGAAGACCGCAAGCTTAATGGTCGGACGACATTAAAAATCCTGCAGGGCCGACCAGGATTGCCACATCAAGAACAATTTGGAAATACATGCAAGAGACACAATGTCCAGCAGTTGACGAATATACGCTGAGAAGAAGAAGACAAATATTTTAAGTGGCACAGCGAGCCGTGGGGTTAAATTTGACGTAGCTTATTACATCTGTCCGAAAGTTTAGCGTTGTGCTTTGTGGGTGTTTTTAATCACAACTTGCCAATGACACTCACTGCAGCTTGATTCTCATAAATCTACACACATGGATATGTGCGATTAAATTGTTCTGTGAGATTATGGATGAACGGCCTTCTTCGGTGTATTTCTAATTGTTGTAATGTTTTTTTTTGTGTGTAGGTAGTGTTTGTTTCACGACGCTTTGGATTTACTGTTGTTATCACATCATAACAGTAAATCCAAATGACCTAGACACATTTCGAAAAGATTGGTCTGTTGCTGCCTTGAACAGAGACGAACCTTGACTATAATAAATTAAAAATATGATAATAACTAAACTTATAATTATAAAGCAGAAACGTCAGCATTACTGCACATAACACTGTATGCTATGCGGTAGGTAACAAAACTAAACTTCCTAGAGCGAATATTGTTTCGCGATGTATTTCCGCGAATTTAGCGGTAGATGCTTCTTTTGAGCCGCAGACTCATACAATATTATCGAGACAAGAAGCGTTTTAGAATAGGGGTGTAGACTGATGTTGAATTATACAACATACTGTGGTTGAATGAATGTTTAATTAACTTAATTATGTATTCTATTTATTACCAAACGAAATTTTAAAATTGTCTTCAGAATCCGCATAATTCAACGAAACAACAATTGTATGACAACCATGAACTTAAACGCACTTTTTTAATGCGAAATTACTTATTGTCTCCATACCAAAAAATTGGTACCCAACCCACAAATGACGTCACACGTAGGTGGCCATTTGCATGGGGCGTTTTTAGCGCTCCATAGGAGTGTTGAGCTTTGTCGGTCATATCTGACTTTTAGAGCAGCCTATGTGTAGTTAGTAGTTAGGTCCAGAAGGCACACAGGTTCTACATCTCATATGCCTGAAAGTTTGGAGAACTGGTCAATGGCCCGAGGACTGGATGGAGTCAGTGGTGGTACCGCTGCACAAGAAAGGCTCTACTAAGAAATGCAAGAACTACCGTACCATCTCATTAACATCCCATGCGAGTAAAGTCTTCCTGCATATCCTCAATAAAAGTCTTGAAAGTTTTATCAGCGGGCAGATTGCAAGGGAACAGGCGGGTTTTGTCAGAGGTAGAGGTACACGCGAACAGATATTGAACATCAGGCAGCTCATCGAGAAGGCTAGGGAGTTCAACGTGCCGATGGCCCTATGCTTCATTGACTATGCGAAGGCCTTTGACAGCATCTGCTGGAAGAAGATGTTCACAGTCATGAAAGAGATGGGTATACCAGATCACCTAGTTTTCCTTGTGCAGAACCTGTACCTCGACGGCAAGTCTAGGATCAGAGTAGAAGACACCGAATCAAAACCCTTTCAGACCAACCGTGGAGTTAGACAAGGGTGTATTCTCTCACCACAGCTGTTCAATCTCGTAGGCGAACACATCATGAGAAGAGTTCTGGAGGATTGGTATGGAGGCGTACGGATCGGAGGACTCCTCATTAATAATTTACGCTTTGCAGATGACACTACCATTATAGGCTCTAATGAAACAGAACTAGCTGAGCTCCTGCAAAGGGTCCAAAAAGTGAGTGTGGAGTATGGTCTACATATTAATCGGGCTAACACAAAACTCATGTTTGTGGATCGAGCGGGCACGCTGCAACGAACGGCAGAGCTATCTGACTTCGATACCGTGGACAAATTTGTCTACCTGGGATCTTTGGTTGCGGTGGATGGTGACTGTGAGAAAGAGGTTGTGAGAAGAGCTCAGATAGCAAAGGCGGCGGTGAAGCGGCTAGAGAAGATCTGGAGGAACAGAGGTATCAGCAGGAAAACGAAAACAACGCTGATGAGAACCCTGATCTTCTCTATATTTCTATACGCTTCAGAAACTTGGACCCTTAAGGCACGCATTCGGAACAGGATTGACGCATTCGAAATGTGGTGCTGGCGAAAAATGCTAGGAATCTCTTGGACGGGACGTCGCACAAATGCGTCGATCCTGGCCGAACTGAAGATCAAGTGCCGATTGTCGACCATTTGCCTCCAGCGGATCCTGCAGTACTTCGGTCACGTGGCTAGACGTAAACCAGATAGTTTGGAAAAGCTCATTGTCGTTGGCCACGTGGAAGGAAAAAGGGCCCGTGGGAGATCACCGACCCGATGGACCGATGCCGTGAAAGAAGCCTGTCAGGAAAATCTACAGGCGTCAATCCGGAAGGCGGAAAACCGTGTGGAGTGGAGAGCTTTGGTGCAACAGATAACGGCCTCAAATGGTCACGACCCTCAGTCATGAGGAAGCGAGGAAGAAGAAGAAGAAGTGTAGTTACTCCATATAGATAATTGATCCCCATAATAATTAAAATCGATTGACTACCTAAAAAAAAACTTCAACTGTCAACTTGTATTAGCCGTTACAGCAAGCAAGGCAAGCCATCGAAAAAAATGAAATGTCTTCAATAAGCTTTTACTGCTATTCTTTTTTTTTCGTGGGTTAATCCTTACTACATGTTTATTGTGAGATTGCTACTTGACATGAGTGTTGGAAGGAAAGTGAGTGTAGAGGGATTAAATCGATTTGCGAGGGCGAAAACCAAGAATGCGTGGGAACACTGAAATAAAAGACGCAAAAGTAGTATTTCATTGGAGAAAATATGGCGCTTACGTCGTTCTGCATTAACAGCAGCACTAATAGCTTCATTGAAGTATTTGCATAAATAAAACGCTACTAAAACGTTCGTTGTCCATTTAGATTGAAAAACAAAACGGACTTTATCGAATGTAGGCAAAGTATAAAATTGTATAAATAAGAGATATAAATACAGCGTTTTTTCGTAAATGATGAAAAGGGAATCTCTATTGTAAGGCTCACAATAGCCCGTGACCTTGACTATCAACATTTAGTTGTAGTTTGAGTGCCCCATTCAGAAGCCAGTTTATTATTAAGTATATAAATATGGATTTTTATTTAAGTAAAGGTCGACATATTGTTCCAACTAACCAACTTCAACTTTTAACCCCCGACAAAAAAAGAGGGGTGTTATATTTAGTTATATTTTTTCGGCCAAGCGTAGCATTTTTTTTCATCTGTACATATTTTTTCTATTCAAATCACAGCGATCCGTAGCTACGTCGTTGTTTAATGAAGGCAGTACAATTCAAGATCTCATTTAAGTCATTTTTGCGTTCATAATACGTGGCATGGCGCTAAACACCTTCAAACAAGAAACTTTTTTTTTAGTAAAAAAATTGTTTATTATCTTACTCATTGAAAGAAAGATGTATGCCAAAATCTTGTATGAAAACATATTTTCCTAGTTTATGTATGAATGTTTTGTAATTTCTGCGAAAGTGAACTAGAAAAATATTTTCTCAGACATTTTGGGACACCTTTTTTCTTGTATGTGATACATAGGTAGGTACGTATACGTACGGCCGGCAGACTCACAAATTTGAAAGTGATTATTTCATAATAATTATATTATTTCTTAATCACATTTAATCAGTTTCGAAATAATAGTAATTAGTTCATTATTATTATTTTTTAATGACAAATTTTCTGACAAAACGTTCACGTACCTAGGTAGGTATACTTCTTTTGAAAAACGCCCATTTAGGGCGCACAAAATACTAGACCTGAAACCACACCGCGACCTAAAAATTTAGGGAATCTCTAAGCGAGTTGTTCAAATAGCAACAATATGCACGAAAACTGCTCGTTATACCTCGGTTCTGTGCAAAGTATGGGGTGCTATTCTATTCTATTCTTTGTCTAACGATTCAGTGATATGCAAAATTTTCTTTGTTTCAGTATAGAACTTGGATAAAGTAATTTCACAATGCAATAAGTTATAAAACGCTCTGAAATAACTCTTGCAATACTAGTACCACAGTTTTGATCTTATTTCCGGGTGTTATTGTACTTCTTTACTGTTATACAAATTCTAGGTTTGTATTTGTATTGAAAGTCCGTTTTGTATGGAGAGGGATCATGATTTCAGGAAAAAGCGCGATGAAGGATCGCCTTTTGTTTTGTATGGGTACGCGGTGTCATGCCAGTCTGGCGCCATCTTCTGCTCGTAATTATTTTGTTAGTCCTCTCATCACGCCATAATCACTGAAGAAATATTAACCAATTTTGTAACAAGGATAGCTAGACATTCAAAGGTGGTTATAGGTTACCCGTCGACGGAAACGAAAAAAAACCGGCCAAGGGCATGTCGGGCCACTCTCAGTGTAGGGTTCCGTAGTTGCTCATCCTTCACAATAGAAATTACGAGAAAATTTTCAAGCTCTATAAAAAGGTCGTAAACGCCAAAGTAACTGTAATTACTTATTACCTTCTGTAAGTCAATTTACGTCCTTTTAAAGAAAATTATGAAATGTTGCTATGTGCTATAGCTCAAAAACGGCTAGACCAATTTTATTCAATATAGTTTTCATTGAAAGTATTTATAAGGCCTCATTTTCATGAATTTTTCCATATTTTTTTCACCCGTGGTTGAAAAGTTAGACGGGGGGGGGGACGCTATTTTTTTGATTTCCGGAGCGAATATTTACAAAACTGCTGACGTTATCAAAAAGTAATGTTTGGAGACCCGAAAAAAAAACAATTCACCCCTACTTTAGGTGTACGAGAGGTAACCGAAGAAAAAAAAAATTTTTTTTCGTTTTTATTGTACCGTTTTTTCGGCGTGATACATACACATACTCATACGAAATTTCAGCTTTCTAGTACTAATGATCACGGAGCTAAGCCGCGGACGGAGGGACAGACGGACAGACGGTAATGGCGAAACTATAAGGGTTCCTAGTTGGCTACGGAACCCTAATAATACGCGGACGAATTTGCGGGCACCTCCTAGACCTTGCAGACCCGATAAACGTGAGAAAAAGAAAAGTGGGCTTTTATTGGCACATTCAAAAAAAGAAATTAGCCTAATAATTAGTTCACTCTCGAGTTTTGAAATGATTAAAATGATCTATGAATTATTCTGTATAAATAACACTTTATCGCAGGTTTCAGAATAACCGCTTAGGCAATCATTTATCATTTATGTTTTCATACTGCTTCTGTTTCGAATTCTGAATTGCACCGAGCGCAAACCAAAACTTTGTCAATATTCTGCCAAATGTTATTCATGAAAGTCGAATGACCGGTAAATCGTGGGGTATGAGGTGAACATATTTTTGCAATTTTATCATAATTTGATTTCGTGGTTGTATAATAAGAGTTATCATAATAAGTTATTTATTACCTATTTATACTTGAACTTACATAATAGTTTCATGAAATATAAGGTTAAATGCGCATTTTAATTTTTTACACGCTTGTCTGAGCAATGTCTGAGTCATGAGCTATTAACGTTTGCGTAAGAAAGTACAGTGGAGTACAGCGCCCCTAGTGGTTATTTTATAGAACTACAATTTTTCATACAAATCGTTTACCCAGTCGCTAGCGAGTACGGTCACTGTAAACTCATGGTAAGGGTTACTGTTGGCAATAAAGGCGTGTCTCAAAAAAGAAACTTGAATAAATCTTCTAAACCTTGTTTGGAGATTTCAGTTCAGCATGTGAACAATCTACACTTTCTTTTAAACCTTGTTGATACTTTTTACTAACAAGATATGGACTTAGTCTGAAATAAAATATTTGTTTGTTTGTTTAAAGCAAGTATAAAATTTGGCATTTTTTTCCCTTATTATGTGTTTACCCTGAACGGTATCAACAGCCTGTTGTCTAGCAAATCCATGGAATTAAGTCCAGGCATTTCCGGAGAGTGAACTCGCATCATACATGCTCGTAAGTTGCAAGTTACAATACTTACAATCATAGCTCGGACTAATCATGGTAAAACAAAATTAAAATAGATGTTAATGGAAATATTCACATACTTTTGGCCAATTTTGGACTGCGTTTATATGTAAATATAATTGAAAAATATAACTAAGAATAATGTACATAATACGGCTGTATTTACATCCCTTTCCATTGGAGAGTTTCATTTTTGCGATGATTATTCCGAGTAAAAAAAAAAGATTTTGAGGGACTACTCGTATGATCATGGGCACGCACGAACCAACAAAAACAGGGTGAACTCGAACATCGAACATGGAATACTAGTTTAGGAGTACAGCGTTTTATGTTCGTTAGTGGTACGCACGTGCGAACTAAGTGTACGATATTCGTGTTTACCGTGCCTTTATCCGTTCGTGCGTACACGGCAGCAAGTAGGATTGCTCTAACTCTAAACAAATACGAGTAAAAATATTCAAAGTTTTCATAAAACAAATATAATAAAGTGTGGTAGCAGTTTAATTTTAGAAGATAATAAAGCAACCGCAACCGAACAACATTTCAAAATAATTTCCAGAGATCCTTAATAATAATAATAATAACCTAGTTTGAAACATCCGCAAGATCTTAATCAAAACCTTAACCGTCGTTTAAAGAGGGTTAAACCGACTGTCAAAAGAAAACAACTGAAATGCTAATGCCTCCACTTCGCCCACCCAATAAAGCCTATTTCTGGAGAATAACGACGTAAGTCGTTTTGGATCGTTTAGGTTTATCTACGTTTTGTTATCGAGGCTGATGTTGAAGCCTGGCTTAGATCTGATCGGAGTGCGCCGAGCCGATAACGATGTCATGTGAAGCTTAACGAATCTGCGTTGATTAATTGTTGTAACTGCCGCTTAAAGGACGCTTAAGGAAGTGACACCGGCCCAATTATGGAAAAAGAATGCGAAGGATGAATTTATATTGAAATAAACGTTTAACTTATTAATACTTCTGGGGGTGGAGAGTTGTATGGGATTGTATGGTGGACACTAAAGGCACAAATAAATAACGCGACAGACCCGTTAATTAGTATTAATTATACGCACAAATCGCGAGAGTATAAAGTGTTAAGTATATTGTACGGAAGTTGTTCATTCTTATAAGTAGTTGGAATTGTAAAAAATAGTGTGCTTCAGAAAAACTGTCATACTTACAGATATAGAAGGATCTAACTATTCCGACACTAAGGGGATAAAATAGGGGATAAAAGTGAGCGCATTGAATTCTACACGTTCTAGTATAAAATATTACCAATAAGTAGAGCTACCCAAGTATTTAGGTCAACGAGCGTGGCACCCTCTCTCCCTGAAGGTGTTGGTGCTTCAAGTATTAAATTTAAACCGGTAACTAGGTACGTGATAGTAAAGTTAAGGTTCCAATGAGATGATGTATAAAATATACTAAAAACTACTTTGGCATGGATAGACGTTATGATTGCGGATAAAATCTTAAGAAGATGCGCATTTTCTTTTCTTTTATAATGGCATTGTCATCAGTCGCGTGTCAGGTGTTAGCGCGACTCACGACACGTTAGAGAGTCTTGTCTGTATGTAGGTTCGCCCACTTATGGAATACTGTTCTCATCTGTGGGCTGGGGCGTCTACCGTCCAAGTACCAGCTTCTTCCTCTAGATCACATTCAACGGAGAGCCATTCGTATCGTCGGCTGCCGGCGAATTTCAGATTGGCTTGACCCCTTGGCGCTGCATCTTGCGCGTGTACCTATAACGGGGCGTGCTCAGAGGAATTGTTCGGATTGATTCCTGCCGCATCTTTCCGCCATCGTTCTACGCGGCAATTCTTTCATCCTCACCACTTAGACAGTTGGCAGTCCACAACTGTGCGTTTTAATAGAAATTTCCTGCCTCGCACGACTGCATTGATGAATTGTCGCTTGCGGTATTTCCAGACCGATACGACCTTCAAACCTTCAAGAGAAGAGCGTACTCACCTGAAAGGCTGGCAATGCACTTGTGACTCCTCTGGTGTTTCTATGGGGAAGGTAATCGCTTTCTATCAGGCGGTCCGTTTGCTCGTTTGCCCCCTATGACATAAAAAAAAGTGAGAAATATTTACAATAGGTATTCGTAAGTAGGTCAGCGAGTGCGGCTGCGCCCTTCATTTCCCGAAGGTGTCGGGGCCTGGTTCAAGTGTTCACACCGCAGCCGGTTCCGATAAAATGGATGATGCATAAAATATACGCGTTTGGTGTTACATAGAAGGGTTATAAATAATAAAACACACCTTTAACCATTGATACATTGATCAAAGCTCAAAGAAAAATTGAAATGCGTTACCTGGTGAAAAGCGCCGGGAATCGAACCCGGCATTGCTCTGGATTAATCGGCTTTTGTGATTTGTAGTGTATTTGCTACGGATACGCCATATCATATGTCTTTTACTGTGTAGTACAAGCCATAAAGCGGGTTTGTATCTCATTAAATTATGCATGGATGCAATTAAACCCTTACCTTTGTGCTTGAATGTTTTAGTCGCCATAATAATTTGAAATGGTAGTCATTAAATCAGAAATAGCCATTTGTCGGACGATAACGGGCAAAGTCCGTACACATGACGTCATCGTGACTTCAGAACTATATAATTGAACGAGCGAGCGAATCGAATCCGGAATGTTCGGATGTCCAGTTTTCTAGATGTCTAGATCTCTGGCTGTTCTCGCCTCTAAGTCATATTTCTCAACCGATTCTTATGAAATCTGCCTGCTCTTCGGTCCACCGTGAAGTCGACCAGTCTTTTCGAAATTTGCCTAAGTATTTTCGATATTTTTCGCCCTACCTCTACACTATTCATGAAGTTGACCGAAATACGGGTTTCCGAAGTGCCCCTCCACATTATCAAGTAAGATAAGTAGGGTAAGATAGCCGGTGAAATTACTAGCATAGAGGCATTCTATCTTCGTCCTCCGGGTAGGCAAGCACTTGTGACTCCTCTGGTGTTGCAGGTGTTTATGGGCGACGGTAATCACTTTCCATCAGGCGATACGTTTGCTCGTTTGCCCCCTATGACATAAAAAAAAAAAAACATATTTGCCCAACGTCGACCAACTTCGCGGGTAGTATGGAGCCGCAATCAAAGTTAAAGGGAGGATGCAAAAGGTAAAAAAAAAAACATACTTAAGCCATTCCGAAACAGACTTGTTAGGTCTTACTGCTCACAGCCACTAGTTATTATTAATTGGTTGGGTAAAGTGGGACGCGATTGGTCGTGTGGCTTGGCGACGCATCTAATAGACGCCTGCGGACCGCTATGAGTGGCTACAAACGTGCATTGATTTTGTCCAAGTGTTCGAACAAATTAAGGTAAGAATAACACTGGTGTGCGATGGTGCGTAAGTTATTAGCGCGACGAGCAACTCGCAGTGAACTCGTCCTGCACGTCTAGCTAGCACAACCATGCGACATAGCGCTACCCGGCACACTCACACTACGGGCGTTTGTGCACTACAATGAATTTTACTGTCCGTCAGTCCGATTTTTTACGGTCCGTTATGGCATGAAAAAAACGGGAAGGGCGATTGTGCACTACAATGAATTTTACTGTCCGGCAGTCCGAGTTTTCATGGTCGATATGGCATGAAAAAAACGGTTTTAGCTTGTGCACTTGTCCGTCTGTTTACTCGCAGGTGCGGCGCAGTTTTTGGTTACCTCTCTCTTTGAAACTACACGCCACGCAATCGTAATTTCACTAAGAATGATGGATGAGTTTGTTATGATTTTTGCTATACCGCTTAAGCACATGGATCAAGAGGTGACGCGGCTGGCGCAGTGGTTAAGCAACTGCCTACTGAGCCGGCGGTCCTGGGTTCGAATCCCGGCAAGGGCAAATATTTGTGTGATGAGCTCGAATATTTGTGCCTGGGTCATGGATGTTATTTGTATTTAAGTATGTATTTATCTATATAAGTATGTTTATCGTCGTCTAGTGTCCATGACACAAGCCTACTACTAGAGCTTACTGTGGGACTAGATTGATTTGTGTGAGGTTGGCCGATATTTATTTATTATTTATTTATTTAAGAGGCAAGGTACAAAATTTAGGCTGGGTGTACCACCAAATGAAATGCTTGCAGTAACGTTAAGGTAAGTTTATACAGTATTTGTACTAGTCCTATTTGTTATGAAAAAAAGCTGCACTCTGTGATGGAAACAAGCCGTTTTGCACAGTGATAATATAGACCAAAATAAACAATTTCACTCGAGGCGAAATTAGTTTCACCCCTTAGGAACAGAGATGGCGCCACTTATTCAAAAAAAGTTAAAAAAAAATCTAAATCCTGAACGGATACTCCGATTTTGACGTAAGAGGTGCCAATCGGCAGATAATTACCCAATTTAACATGAAAAAAATTAAAATTACGTAGAAAATAATTTTGGATACCTAAGAAATAATATTTTCTGAAAAAAATATTTAAAATATGTGATTTTTGGAATTTTACTCGTAAAAATTTATGTACATGGTACTTTTTTTATTTATTTATATTAATACACAACTAATTGTACATTTACGAAAAAAAACCGCATATCATTAGCTCGTATAATTCCAAAGTTATTGAAGAATACAGACATGGCGCCGCTGGGTCAAAACTTCTTACAAAAAATCTAAAACCTCAACGGATTTTCCGATTTTGATAATTAAGGTGCTAATCAACAGATAATTACTTAAATTCGTTTCAAAAAATAAAATAAAAATTCAAATAGGCAAAAAGTAATAATATTTACAAAAAAACATACATTTTGATAAAATATATTTTTTTTTGGGGCTTTTATGTAATTTCACATAAAAAAAACTATGAATATGGCTTTATTTTACTTATGCATTATATAACACTATTAGGTAATTGATCGTTTAATAAAAAACCGCATATCGAGAACTTGTACAGTTCCAAAGGTATTGAAGATTTTACTATAGGGTGCCGGTGCGATGTTGCCGCCGCACGTGCAACTTATGTACATGTATCTAGAAAAGTATTCTCCCGTTTCGAAGGTACTGATTACCCTGAAAATATAACCACAATTGAAAGTACAAATAATAATCATCCCAAGTAGCACACAACACATTTATATCCCTTGTACAGCTTAAATTAGAGTTTTATGGGGTGAATAGGCTCCTATACAACCTGTTTGCTAATGTCACAAGTATATTAGATGCTAAATAGCATTTCTGAATCAATATTTTACTTACTTTATGTTTTATTTTCACTTTAGTCTTTGCAGGCTTTGCATTGTAACGTGTAAGTTAGGCCGTCGCATCATAAAAAAAACAACAACGCATTATGCCACAGCCCAATTTGTATCCATAATGTTCAAGGAGTTTCCAAATTTCCAAACCTTCAACTATTGTGGACCCCACCTACCTTTGATGCCGTTTCATTCCCAAAAAGAAGGACTTGGGACTCGATATTTCCAAATTAAAACGTGAACCCACATTTGGTTTGCATGAAACCGTATTCAATGGCAGCTGAAATAGATGGAAGGTATCTCACAAGCTTGTTTAGTTTAGTGTTTTTTAGTTTAAACAGATCTTTTCGAATAGCATTAACAGTAATAATATATGCTCTGTTGGAGCATCGTATAGCCTGCATGTGAATCTGGGACCAACAACGTTACGAATAATTGAGAACCAATTAATGAAATTAATATAGTGATTGAATCTTACACGATTTTCACACATTATATTAAAATAATAAAACGGGACTTAATTGCGGTAAATAAACATTTTTGAACTCGGTTAAATCCCGTTTTGTTATAATAATGAATGACATTAATTATGTAAACACACCCTAAAAAAAAGAAACAAAAATGGCCCTAAGTAATCTTTTCACATGAGCCGTTACGTATCGAGAGAGAATTTCTATAGATAGCGATGTACTTGCAAAAACAGTAGTTATTTCAGGGTATAAGATGCAAGTTTTAAAACAGGTCTCTTTTCTTATTGTATTAAAATTAGACGTCTTGTCATACTCTGTGAAAGCCTTGAAGTGCAGTCATAATTTCATTACTTAAAGTAATAACTGTTTTGTAAACTGCTACTAGTAGACCGTTGCACTGACGACTGCAATTTGAATGCTTCGATGCTTTCACAGAGCTGGCGACAAGCCTTTCGCCGACTACTTCAGCTGCCATTGAACAACATGTTCTGCGTGTAGCGTTTCAAGCGAGCCAAATGTGAAATAAACGTCTTAATTTGGATATATCCTGTCCCAAGTCCTTTCTTTTTGGGAATGGAATGGCGTTGGAAGCAGGTTGCAGGTGCTATCCACAATAGAACAGTTAGTATAGGTGCAAATCGAGCTATGGAAAAATGCGTTGTTGCAGCCGATGCAACGGCCTAACATGCACGTTACAATGCACAGTTTAGTGAAAATATGCAGAATATATTTGTGATATTAGCAAACTGGTTGTATAAGAGCCTATTCACCCGTTAAAACTCTAATTTAAGCTGTACAAGGGATATAAGTGTGTTGTGTGCTACTTGGGATGATTATTATTTGTACTTTCAATTGTGGTTATATTTTCAGGGTAATCAGTACCTTCGAAACGGGAGAATACTTTTCTAGATACATGTACATAAGTTGCACGTGTCCACGTGTGGTGGCAACATCGCACCGGCACCTTATAGTAAAATCTTCAATACCTACCGTCGGAACAGTACAAGTTCTTGATATGCGGTTTTTTATTAAACGATCAATTACCTAATAGTGTTATAATATACATAAGTAAAATAAAGCCATATTCATAATTTTTTTTATATGAAATTACATAAAAGCCCCAAAAAAAATTATATTTTTTCAAAATGTATGTTTTTTTTTGGAAATATTATTACTTTTTGCCTATTTGAATTTTTATTTTATTTTTTTAAACTAGTTTTAGTAATTATCTGTCGATTAGCACCTTAATTATCAAAATCGGAATATCCGTTGAGGTTTTAGATTTTTTGTAAGATTTTTTGACCCAGCGGCGCCATGTCTGTATTCTTCAATAACTTTGGAATTATACGAGCTAATGATATGCGGTTTTTTTTCGTAAATGTAAAATTAGTTGTGTATTAATATAAATAAATAAAAAAAGTACCATGTACATACATTTTTACGAGTAAAATTCCAAAAATCACAAAATTTAAATATTTTTTTCAGAAAATATTATTTCTTAGGTATCCAAAATTATTTTCTACGTAATTTTAATTTTTTTCATGTTAAATTGGGTAATTATCTGCCGATTGGCACCTCTTACGTCAAAATCGGAGTATCCGTTCAGGATTTAGAATTTTTTAAACTTTTTTTGAATAAGTGGCGCCATCTCTGTTCCTAAGGGGTGAAACTAATTTCGCCTCGAGTGAAATCGTTTATTTTGGTCTATATTATCACTGTGCAAAACGGCTTGCTTCCATCACAAAGTGCAGCTTCCAGGCCAAAACCGTCCATAACAAGTACGTAAGACTATACAATGAGTGAGCGAGTGAGTTGTTTATAGTGAGTATTAGCTGGGGTGTTAGTGCACGACACCTTGCACTTTGTGACTATGCGCTGAAAATTGGCACAGTTGATCCTTAGGTGGTCTTGAGTGAATTCAGACCGGTAGACATCGATAGCCACCGCGCGTTTAGTGGGGGGGAGGGGGGGAAGTTCGACGCTGCCGCGCTTTAATTAATGCAACATTTCTCTAAAACTATACATAATATGGCATGTGATATATCATTTTCGGATAAATCAAAGATGAGGAATCTATTTTTTCGACTAAAATAATGCACTTTCAAACAAAAAAAAATTTAAAAGTAGAAAAAACTGAAAAACGTAATTTGTGTTTTTTTATATAATTGTCAATTATTTTAAAAGTATAAAAGTAATCTAAAAACAAAAAATATAGTCTTAAAGCTAGACTTATGTTGTTTCTAAAAATATATAGTTTTTTATATATATCTGTTGATCCATGGGAGATAATAAATAATATCAAGCACAAGTCAGGGCGATCTCAATGCATGATCGTCCGTGAAGTAGGGTTTAGGTACTGTGTTAAGCAACATTTCTCTAAAACTATACATAATGGGGCATATGATTTATAATTTTCGGTTAAATGAAGGATGAGGAATCTATTTTTTTTAACAAAAATAATGCACTTTTTTAACAAAAAAGATATTAAAAAGTGGGAAATTTGTGTTTTTTACATAATTTCCAATCGTTTTAAAAGTATAACAGAAATCTCAAAACAAAAAATATAAAAATAAAGCTAAACTTATGTAGTTTCTAAAAATATATAGTTTATTATATACCGGGTGATCAATCCAAATGGGTCAGTAGGGAGAAGTCACAAACTATAAGAGATAGGGAAATCTGTTCTTAGGAACCATGGCGTCGATTTTAGATTTAATAAAGACTGCATTATTATTTTTGTATAAATAGCATACATAATTTCATACATAATCTAGTCCGAACTGCTGTAAAGAATGTTACAATACGATATGCGATTACTTACAGAATTTTAACCAGGTTCAATTCCCGGTTATGTATGATATTTATATATATTTTTAATGCAGTTTGTATTAAATCTAAAATCGACGCCATGGTTCCTAAGAACAGATTTCCCTATCTCTTATAGTTTTCGTTTTCTCCCTACTGACCCATTTGGATTGATCACTCTGTATATCTGTTATGTTTTAAACACACAAAAAGGGCATACATTTTATTGTTTATGTCTCTTAGTATTTTAAATAAAACTACGCAATGTAAATTAATTTATTGTATATATTGCAGGATCCACTGCACTGACAGAGGTCTGAACATTTAAGCTGCCTTTTCTTGCATTTGCACCTAATAACAGCTATTACCTCCGCAATACGGCCCTCGATAGTTCACTCGAAACTTACAGTTAGGTCAGGAATATATGTATAAGATAGATAAGATTATTTTTATTGCACAATTAACAACAAACAAATTACATATTTATACTATATGAAGGAATCGCAACAAACACGAAGACACAAAAAACCAGCTCGTTCGGGCACTTGTATTCCCCATATTCCTGTACGCCGCAGAAACGTCGACCCTGCAGGAAGTTGAGGAGAAGAAGATATACGCCCTAGAGATGTGGTGTTGGACGAGAATGCTTGGAGTATTATGGACTGAATTCCATACCAACGATTCTATACTTCAAAAACTTGGCATCAAGCAGCGTTTATCGTCTTAGTACAGTCTCGAACCTTCACCTTCTTTGGCCACGTATGCCGCCGGGGGGTGGAGGCTATTGAGCGCTTCTGGTCCACGGAAAGGTTGAGGGTACCAGGCCACGAAGAAGATCACCTATGTTATGGACAAACTAAATAAAAGCTGCAATAAATGCATCATCGTTACTACACGAATGCACGAGGAAGGCGGCCATCAGGTAAAAATGGCGGAATGTTGTGAAGCTTATCACCATTCACCAATATCTGAAATGGTGACCACGACCACTCTGCCGAGAGTGAAACCAACGAAGAAGAAGAGGTCATGGAGGAAAGGTTTCCCAAGCTTCAAAAGCACTTCTCTTTCCTTTACCATTGAACGAAGATACCGTGTCACATGTCACATCCTGCGATTGCGTGAAATGGGTAATAATTTTGCTCTCTGTGGCCCTGTAAATAAACAAATCTGTATAAAACACCCTGTATTTTCTTAATTTACTATGACCAGATATACCATTTTTACCTATCGTGGTGGCGATATCATGATAGCACAGACATTGGTGATGTTATCTTGTTCCTATATGCACCCAAAGTTCCTCAAACTGAGGTAAAGCGTGCATATTATGTGTAACTGTCAGTACCAACACATCAGTATCCGCAGTATCATGAGTCGTGAAGCCTCGATCATAGTAAATTAAGAAACATTGTAGGTTTCGAGTTAGCGATCAAGCGACGCATTGAGGAGGCTTCCATCAAAAATACGTCTTAACATCATATGATAGGTCAGTTTTTCTGCTTTTGAAACTGATATAATAGAATAATAGGATCTCGAAACTCAAAAAATAATATTGTATATCATAATTATTATTTCAGATCAGCTTCATGTACTTCAGTGAATGAGCCCCATATATATATTTTTACCAAGATAGACCAGCAAATAGAACACCTCCCACGGACCAAAGCCACTTTGTATCAGCATTTATCAAGAGGTGGGCGTTTGGGGTCAGTTATCACGCACTTGGGGTAACTACTTGGGGTTGGACGAAGGTCAACAACAACTGGGAGCCTACATGGACAGACTTTCCTGTTGCTGCAGGAGCAATGCAAAAAAAGGCAGCTTAAATGTTCAGACCTCTGTCATTGCAGTGGATCCTGCAATATATACATAGAATTAATTTACATTGCGTAGTTTCATTTAAAATACTAAGAGACAAAAACAATAAAATATATGCACTTTTTGTGTGTTTAAAACATTAACTAAACCCTACGTCACGGACGATCATGCATTGAGATCACCCTGACCTACGCTCAATATTATTTATTATCTCCCATGTATCAACAGATATATATAATAAACTATATATTTTTAGAAACTACATAAGTTTAGCTTTATTTTTATATTTTTTGTTTTGAGATTTCTGTTATACTTTTAAAATGATCGGAAATTATGTAAAAAACACAAATTTCCCACTTTTTAATATCTTTTTTGTTATAAAAGTGCATTATTTTTGTTAAAAAAATAGATTCCTCATCCTTCATTTAACCGAAAATTATAAATCACATGCCCCATTATGTATAGTTTTAGAGAAATGTTGCTTAACACAGTACCTAAACCCTACTCCACGGACGATCATGCATTGAGATCGCCCTGACTTGTGCTTGATATTATTTATTATCTCCCATGGAGCAACAGATATATATAATAAACTATATATTTTTAGAAACAACATAAGTCTAGCTTTAAGACTATATTTTTTGTTTTTAGATTACTTTTATACTTTTAAAATAATTGACAATTATATAAAAAAACACAAATTACGTTTTTCAGTTTTTTCTACTTTTAATTTTTTTTTTGTTTGAAAGTGCATTATTTTAGTCAAAAAAATAGATTCCTCATCTTTGATTTATCCGAAAATGATATATCACATGCCATATTATGTATAGTTTTAGAGAAATGTTGCATTAATTAAAGCGCGGCAGCGTCGAACTTCCCCCCCTCCCCCCCACTAAACGCGCGGTGGCTATCGATGTCTACCGGTCTGAATTCACTCAAGACCACCTAAGGATCAACTGTGCCAAGTTTCAGTGCATAGTCACAAAGTGCAAGGTTCCCATACAACGGCGTGCATTATCAACCCAGCTATATAGGCACAGGACGGACACTGCCTACTAAAAACTGAACTTGAATGTCAGCGTCAATGTGTGTGTGTAACACGCACAGGGCTGCCTCAGACGCATTGCAACCACTAGTTGGTGTTTTGGTATTTTAGTTGCACATAAATATGACATAATAAAGATAGAAAATTATCACAACCACACGAAAACTGTAGTGGTGGTGATGGTGATAGTGGTGATGATGATGCTGGTGATGATGGTGCTGGTGGTGTTGGTGGTGGTGGTGGTGGTGATGAAGGTGGTGGTGATGATGGTGGTGGTGGTGATGATGATGATGGTGGTGTTGGTGGTAGTGGTGGTGATGGTGCAAGTGGTGACGGTGGTGGTGGTGGTGGTGATGAAGGTGGTGGTGATGATGGTGGTGGTGGTGAAGGTGGTGGTGATGATGGTGGTGGTGGTGATGATGATGGTGGTGTTGGTGGTAGTGGTGGTGATGGTGGTGGTAGTGGTAACGGTGGTGGTGGTGGTGGTGATGAAGGTGGTGGTGATGATGTTGGTGGTGGTGGTGGTGGAAATAAACGGTCCGGAATGGGGAAAAGTAAAATGTCGGATGGTAAAATTACGTATAGTGCACAAACTACTATATACATTTAATGGCGTGCCATATCGGACCGTAAAAAATCGGACTGCCGGACAGTAAAATTCATTGTAGTGCACAATCGCCCTACTGCATAGAAAAGGACGGGCAATTATCTCGCGCGAGAAATAGTCGCGAATGACAGTTATGCTAGAGGTTCTGCTGTCTTCACGCACATTGAGCGATTATGTACTTTTAGAGCGCCGTAATAGTTGCTTAAAATCACTCGTCTTGCTCTCACTCACACCACGCTGTTGCTCGTAAACTTGCTCACTCACATGAAATTGTCAGGATCGGTCCGACATGTTTCGAACTCGTATGGAGCTCATTTAAATAAAACAAAGTCGCGGAAACCGAAGAAAATATTTCATATGGAGCTCTTCATCAGTCCTTGATGATGATAAAATATGTCTCACGAAAGCTTTTATATGATTGTTGCGTGGTACTACTTAATACCTTTAAACCTTTACCGGTGTAAGTTTGTCTATCTTATGGCACAGTATAATAAAGAGTACTAACGTACAGTATGGACACTCCCTGCCTCCCCCCGAAAGTGCCGCCCACCCGCGCTCGGTTACCTCGCAGTTACCGGTTGGCAGGGACGCGACGACGCGGTGCGCAGAGCGGAGGCCACGTATAATATTCAAATATTAAACAAATACTTTTGTAATGGGCGTGTGTTGTGCTGTGTACGGTTGTTTAAGCTCTATAAACAACAAAAATAAAAGAAAGTTCTACAGATTCCCATTGGATGAATCAAGGCATGTACATACCCAGTTATTTTCAAAGTGTTTTATGTTTTAGTAGAAAACCAACTTACAATAGGTACTTATGTTTAGTATTTTTTTTGCCCTATCTGTTTTCGACCTAAACCTATCAGATCACACTGAAAACAACACAATATATATATGAACAAAAAATCATGTTTTCAACTTACGTAATATTTTGGTGGCCTGAATTTCCTTACAAAAATTTAGTTACTTCGTTTATACTGATTCAAAATAGGAAACTATTTGTATAAATCGAGCTTAGATACCCACCTTACAGCGTAATATGATTCTTAGTTCTTCCTAATTCGCGCAATGAGTTTTTAGTCATTGAGGTTATCGAATTTGAACGCGGGCGGAATAAGAAATCGTAGATTAACATTACTTTAATTATAAGCACACAAAATTAATTCGACGCCGCTATTACAAGGTCATCTCATATTGCTGCACATTGTGTTCCCGACTCGTGCGTTCAAAATGGCAGCAACCCTAGCATGTCTTATCTCACTCACACAAGCATGGTACGCGTTCACCTACACGAGCTTAGACTGTGTGCGTAGCAACGCGTTTCTTTCATACATTTGATCGCCATTGTCCGAGGTGTGCTTATGGTCGGACTCACGCAATTGCTCAAAGGTTAACTGGAAGAGATCTTTTATAGGGATAAGTTCGCTTTTGTACCTATGTAATTCTGTAATTGATGTATTTTTAACTGTTTTTGTGTACAATAAAGTGTATACCTACTTACTCACTTTCTTACTATTGTCTGTTCTGTGGTTCTACGGCTAATCTTAACTTCCCTCTTTATTTTCATTCAAGAGTGACAACCCTCTTATATTCAGAGTATGTCCAAGTAAATATATTCACCTCTTTATCCCTTTAGTATTCTTGCCATTCAGGCAACTATAAAGGCAACGACCTCCCAAAGCAAGCGAAAAATCCCTAGAAAAATGTCGACAATTTTACCTTAGAATATAAAAACAAATAATTAAAAACCTTGTGCAAAGCTTTATAATTCCTAGGATATTTTTGACCGTAAGGAATTCCTTTGTGCTTCTTTGTGATGTTTAATTAAAGGGTCAACGACACGAGGATAGCAGATATATTTATTATGAAAGGATAGCTAGAGGGTTTAATATGATGACTTAATGAATTCTCTTCTTTAAGTATCATGAAATATTACGTTACCTAATTATACTTTAAACGGCTGTTCAGTTTAACATTATGAGATATAAGGTTATAAGAGTGACTCTTATAAGAATGTGTGTGGTGTTGGAAAAAATATCGATAGACGGCGTTATCGTTGGTCACTCATCACTCACCGATTGTTTTTTTTAGGCAACAAACAGTCACAAAACAAATCACATTACGGTTAACACTAATAGTATGCTAAAATACCTGGAGTACCATAACTTAAGGTTATACAAAACTAAATTTTAATATGGGAATGAATGCTGTTTCGTTGTCTAAAACAGAAACAATGCAAATTACATAGAAAAAACTGCTTAAATTTAATTAAGAATTAAAAAGTAATAATTCTTATTCATAATCGGTCTTGTTAACACAGAACGCCGTGGGAGGTGCGGGTTTAAATCCCGCTCGAAACATTAAATTTTCCAAATTTGCTTGACTATTAACGTTTGGTTTACGCTAGCAGATGGTATAAAAAAGTAATTAGTTCGTATTACCTAGTTAATTTCTAAATTGAGATGATAGTGCCAATCATAAAATCAGAATCTTTACGGCAGATGGCGCTACGATGCCACTCTGAGGCATATAAGAATTTAAGCAAATGGTTGAAAAACTCAGTGGCTTTGGTGTAGGATTTGGACTCTAAGGATTTGGATCATTAAATTTTTCGCTTCAATTTGAACATTTAATGAAAATGTATTCGCGGCACATAAAGTTCCATCTGTTTCAACGTAATGTACTATACAAAGTAACCTATAAATGTAAACGCTTGAAGCCCAACAAAGTGACAAAGACAGTGTATTTTTACTGCCACCGAGTGTATTGGTACTCAAAATAAAAGACAGTGAACCTATTGAATGCCAAGCGGTAAAGCAATTCGCCGTTCACCTGACGCCATAGCAAAAAAAAAACTCCAAAATCAACAGAGATTGAAAAATACTTATAGCGGTTTGAAATACAAAGTTTTTGAGCATCGTAATTTAGAAGTCATTTGACGTCGTTGGCGTCGGGAGCACAGTTTTTCGACGACGTGATAGGTCATGAGTTGTAATTTTTGGCCGGGGCTTGAGAGCACGACGCAAGCAGAACAGTACATTACTGTAAACGGCGGGAAAGAAGGGGTTGCCGGGAGAGTAGGTATGGCTCAGTTTCATTGGTCGATAACTCGGTCGATATACGGCATGCGGGGACTCCCCGCAGGCGGTATAACAAATAGTGAAACTCACAAGTCGATAACTCGGTCGACGTCATACGGCATGCGGGACTCCCCGCAGACGGTATAACGACCAGTGAAACTCATAATGGCATGTGTTATGGAGATCTACCGCACCCCGCATGCGGATCCTATCGACTAATGAAAACAATTCCCCGCATGCGGGCCCTATCGACCAATGAAACTGAGCCAAAGGATAGTGATACAAAGCTGTCAAGACCTTTTCACGGCTAAACAAATAACTACACCATTAAACTGTTTAGCCTGTTCATGAACACAGACGCCATGTTTTAAAAAAAGAACTTCCCTGCCTAGGCCTTAAATGTTGTATGAAATTCCTTTACAGTTAGGTCTCTCGAGTTGTTCCGCCTGAAGTGATACTTCAAAGCTTGTTATAACGCACGTGATGACGATATTTAATTGCATGTTTGAGAAAATAATTTTATTTCAAGCTGAAATTGAGACGCCTCGCTCGCTCGGTCAACAAATAGGTACTTATAGTGTAGCATGATCGATCAGATGGTGGAGTGACTGCACATAAATATGTAACTAATGCATGAGAACAGCTCTCGGAACCGAAATACGCCGACAGTGATCGAGCGCTCGACGTTCAGTTACGATAAGCTGAGGATTACATTTATAACAGTAGAAGGTGCCTGCAGCTGTTTCGCCGTGAAGAAGTATAAAAGTCCTCCTTGACGTATCCATCAATGGCGAACCTGGCTCCATGACCGTCGTCATGTGCCCGAATGGTCACGAGCGTCGTCATGTGCCCGAATGTTCACGAGGGTCGTCATGTGCCCGAATGTGGCTTGGAAAACCAAATTTGGTTTTAAAAGTTCTGTTGCAAGGCGCACAATGCAAGTCACCCTTGTTATTGTATGTATAAGTATAGGGTCTTTCTGTTTATGCGTTTTGCGTCGAGGTCTTACAAGCGACGCTCCTTAAAAATCAGCGACCGCCTTATGACCTCTCTCTGTTGTGCAAGGTCTTCAGAACTATCGCGGGGGATGTTGCATGCAGTAAAATGGCATTTGATGACGACCTTCTATCGCAGGAGCTGACCTCCTGACTTGTGCTTACCTTCCTTTGAACCGTGAAGAAGTAACAAACATTCAAACTATTTCGAACGCACTCACAAACTTTCGCCGTTATATACATTATTGTGCTAACTCAGCTGAAAATTTACTTTTATTCAACCATTCAAGACTAGGCATTAGATTGATTATACAATAAACCAATTTTTCAGTTTTTTTTTGTGAAATTTTCGGGAATATTTTTGTTTTAACCCAAAGCCTGAATAACTCAGTGGACGCGGGAAGTGAACATTGTTTAGATGTGAGCTAAAAGCCCGTCAATGTCGACGGAGTATTCTGGAAGTCTGCAGTACCTATATTTTGTTTTATTTAACCAACAAAAAGCATCATTTCCAAAAGAAAAATAATATTTGTGATCACTATAGCTCACAAAATAATTATAAAATACATCTATAACTAAAAACACAGGTACAACGGCGAACTTGTCCTATAAAAGGTCTCGTCCAGTTAACCGCTGAGCAATGGGGAAGGGATAGTTGGGGAGTAGGGGAAATTGTGTTTATAGGTAGGAATAGGCCCTTTTATTCCCACAATAAAGTTACTGATTTTTCTGAAGACTGCCGATGTCTATAGGGAATGTGTACCAACTATAGGTGGTATCACTGTAAATGTTAATGTGTAGTGTAGGATTCCGATTTGCGACACCAGTTTGCAGCACCTTCGTTGTGCAACAGAACGTGCAGGAACTATAAGTTAAGCTCTATTAACAGAAATGTTGAGGTGAATTGTCATGTAGGAGAACATCGTTTTTCATGGCTATGCAAGCCAATACAAGAACGGCCCACACGTCCCAGGGTTGGCAGATGTAAGAATGACCTGCGCACGGTGAGGCTACACAGCAGGTTAATGATATCTATGGGGTTAATTGATCATCATCATCATAAATTTAAGAGTCATACTCTTGTCGGTATACCTGATGTAGTATGTAACTATCTCCATCTATCCCTATCCATAGCCAACTCCTTGATTTCTCTATACGACGTGATGTTTACCTTCTCTTTTATTTGTTTTATGTAGCTTACTCTTGGTCTTTCCCTGCCTCGTTTTGCTCAAATTTGTCCTTCGATGGTGTTGCTTATAAAAGCGTCATGTCGCATAGGTGACCAAACATCTTCCCCCTACTCTTCGCTATGGTCTTCAACAAATTCTTTTTTCTGTCACTCTTTTAAGAACCTTTTAAGTAATTTTCTCCATCCTATGCCAACACCACATTTCGTCGGCTTCTAGTACCTCTCTTTTCGATTGCGTCTCACCTCACACCCATATAAAGCTATGCTCCAAATAAGAGTTTTAATTAGTTTCTTTTTGTTTTAATTATTGGATATATTTACGAGTACCTATTTGACCATTTAACGAAAAATCATTTAGCTAAGATTTGGAGAAATTATGGTTTCGCCGTCTTCAACATGTCAATAGCACACAGTTTTGTATAGTATAGGCATTGGCGGTCTTCTTTGATTATTTATCATTTGTCGAGGGTTAAAAATTAATTCCATTCAGAATCCGGCGTTGCTACCTTTCAGAATAAGCTCCATCCAGCGCATATCACAACGAGTCAGCGTTTTCATAACCTTTACCCACTCTTTATGCGCGGAATAACAAAAATATCTCTTTTCACCGCTTTAAAACACGCCGTGCATAAAAGCGATACGTATTCAACGTTTAAGAAGCTATTTAGCAATCTAACACGTGAATTTAAGTCACAATATTGGTGAACAGAGAATGAGAAACATATTTTAGTGCAGTTCAGAACGGAAGCAGTCTAACGAACATTTTTTCAGAGTCGTTAGGTGAGGTCAGTTAGGCGGAAAAACGGGGGCAAATGAAGATTTATGGATGCGCAGCTTATTGCGGGTATGTTTGTGTATTTTTGTTGGCAGTGAAAACTCACAGTCACCTCTAACTTTATGCTTTCATTCAGTGTTTTTGACAAGAACGTGACGTGCAAGAAAAATTACTGGCTGATATTTTGCTCTGTAAAAACCGACCGTGACCGCATTCGATGCGCTTGAGATGTGGGGCTGGAGAAAGATGTTCCAAATTCCCTGAGTGACGTTCCGTAACAACAGCTCTATTCCCCGTGAGCTGTACATAAAGAACCGACTTTCCACGATTTGCCTTCGTAGAATTTTAGAGTTTTTTGGTTATATTACGAGAAAAAAACAGGCACAATCTTGAGCAGTTATTGGTCACCGGCAAAATTGAAGACATATTAAATTACTATGGAATTGATTGGGTATTTACCCGGATAGATTGAGTATATTTCTATACTGCACAGATTCCAAAAGAGACAAACTACATACGTTTATACTATCTTGTTCCATCTCTTTGACGCCTTTTTAGCAGGTTTTTAGGGTTCCGTAGTCAACTAGGAACCCTTATAGTTTCGCCATGTCCGTCTGTCCGTCCGTCCGTCCGTCCGTCCGCGGCTTAGCTCGGTGACCATTAGTACTAGAAAGCTGAAATTTGGTATGAGTATGTGTATGTATAACGCCGACAGAACGGTAAAATAATATTTTTTTTTTTTTGTTTTCGGGTACCTCTCGAACACCTAAATTGGGGGTGATTTTTTTTTCTTTTCAACACTGGTGTGTGGGGTGTCGTTGAATAGGTCTTGTAAAAATAATAGGGGTCTTCTAACATTATTTTTTGATAAAGTCAGCAGTTTTTAAATATTCGCTCCAAAAACAAAAAAAATAGTGGCCCCCCCTCTAACTTTTCAACCACGGGTCAAAAAAAAACGGAAAAATTCATGTTAATGAGGCCTTATAAGTACTTTCAATGAAAACTATATTGAACAAAATCGGTCGCGCCGTTTTTGAGTTATCGCTAAATTTCATATTTTTTCTTTAAAAGGTCGTAAGTTGACTAATAAGTGATTACAGTTTCTAGGGCGTTTACGACCTTTTTATAGAGCTTAAAATCTTTCTTAACTTAAACCTCGGGCTTAAAACAGCAGTTTATTGTGAAGGATGAGCAACTACGGAACCCTACACTGAGCGTGGCCCGACATGCTCTTGGACGGTTTTTGTTTTTAAATATTATTTTCACAATTAATTAATTTTAGTTCCCCGTGGCCATAAAAAGCATCGTATATCCGACCACACATACAGCGTTCCACTAATTTTAATTTATTGATTGTTAGTGTAAAATTCGACGCAATCTGTCGTAAGACGTCCAACGAGAGCGAGCGTTACGGTTTGCTACGAATGCGTGCTGATTTAGCCCAAACATAAGCGGAAGGCGGAGCGGTGCAAACACGTCTTGTAGTAATTTATTTATTTGAACTGGTTGAAGCGTTCCTATTTTGTCATATTTTTGTATAGTTTCTGTAGTCTTCTATTTATTTATTTGAACACAAAAAGCGTTGTTATAACACACTAACAGCACCCACTAATTAGCAGGCCGCGTTTACTGCGCAAGTTTATTGCATCCCCGTTAAGATTTACACCCTCTTGTTTGATGCCTGTTTTTATAGCGCGCGTATTTTCAGGGGCCAATAGTCAGCCATTGTTTGGTTGCTTGGTTTTGAGGTTAATTCTCGTTCATAATTGATTACTTTGCACAAGTGCTACAACACATTCATTCACTCATTCATTTATTATTATCTATCGAAAACAATTCCTCATTACCTTGCAGATCGGTTACCTATAAACCGTAAGTTCGGGTTAGTTTAGCCTTTAGGACTCTTAGGAGTAACAATTTATTTACCCATTTGAATCCATTTCTATAATTTGGAAAACTCTTAAAAAGAGCATCAGCGATCACTCAAAAGTGGTTTCGTCATAAGATGAAGCTTTGTAGAATTCCCTAATGGAATTAATAGGTTTTTTAGAGAGTCCATAACATCTCGCATACAAAAACAACGCATATGTTTTGAACACACAATTCCAAAAAAATATCTAGTTATCAAAATGTCTATGAAAGCAATAAATAAACTTATAAACTAATATAGTCGCTGACAATTTTTCTACTGGAATTAGATATGCCAAATTGCGTATACTAAATTTTTTAGGAACTTTTGTTGCTGATTACGTGATAAAATTTTGTACATAAGACATCATCCGATAATCTGTGTAGACAAACAACTGGGACTTTAATAAAAGAATCTTTATGGAAAAACTTTCTCGGCCGGTCTCATCCTAAGTCGATTTTAATTGACTTTCAACGAATTGTAAAATTTTATTAAACCAATGAAATCTTCCTTTGTAACTTTGTTGCAGATTACGAAGTCTTGGACTCTTGGTATATATGAATATATAATAGCGAGAAAGAATAGAGAACAAGTAACAGTGTTTTCGTATAATTTCTTTACAAGATCTACTTTAAGCTACGTTCGTCAACATAGAAAACAAAGTCGCTTCCTGCTGTCTGTCTGTCCCTATGTATGCTTAGATCTTTAAAACTTACGCATCGGATTTTGATGCGTTATCTTTAAATAAATAGATAGAGTGATTCAAGAGGAAGGTTTATATGTACCTATAATACATGCATAGTATATTTACCTAGTATCAGCATTGCACCCGTGCGAAGCCGGCGTGGGTTGCTAATAATTATAATAATGTATAAGCCTAACAATTGTCGGTCCGGCCCAGGGATATTGGCGCTACAAAAAGCTTTCGTATGGCAATAATGTGCTGTGCATACGTCATATTATATATTTGTATTATAAAACGTGAGCAGTGATTTGTCAAGGATTTGTCATCAAACAAATTCAAAACATTATTTACTGGAATGATGCTCAATCCTTCGTTCTTCTTTCTTCTGAAATAAATACTGAATCCTATTATTGAAAAAAAAACTTGACTTTCATCACTGTCGATAGTTTTGGCTTTATTATACGAAATTACTTGAAACATGCGGAATATCCTGTTTCCTCTTTGTTTACATTTACTGACTTTCAACCTCTTGTCTGCTTTAGCGATGTGCTCTATTTAGCTTTAAATAATAACTTATCAGTGTCACAACAATACGTCGATGATCTGGTCAATACAGCACCCAAATGGCTATAATGTCATTGGAATTCAGTCCGAAATTGAATTCATTAGTGACAGTAGTTGACAGATACTTTGGCCTGTAGAAAACTTTTCGAATTAATTGCCTAACTTGAAAGAATTAGGAACATTAAGTTAGCTAAAGTAATAATCTGAACTAGAGCGTAATATGGGACGGATCATTAAAACAACTGAAGACCATAACAAAAAAAAACGATGTCTAAATATTTTTCCATTCGATTCCATAGCTAGTAGTATGGTATTAAAGTTACTTTTAATTTGCAATTGAACTGACTTAAAAGTCTTTTTTGTTACTTATCTGCCGTTAAAATGACGGTAACCGTTCCACAGTCTTTTCGCAAGTTCTTCAAAGTCCGAGGCAAATCTTCCATTCAAAAGTTTTTACAGACCGTTTTAGTTTGAATATTTTATTTTGTCGGGATCTGCTCAAACTTTCTGCGTCTGACTTGGAAATTGTGAGTTTTTAACTTATATTGAATTGGATTCTATTTTCGATTTATAAAATTTCAATGCGGCGTAACAAATCCGCTGAATTATAACTTATTATCACAATAATTACAAGAAAATAAAAGAACTCTCTATGTAACTACATAGTAGGTGCTAGTAGCTGCAGCCTCGCATCGTGAATACTTTACACCACTTAACACTAGGAGCGCTGCAATCGAACTCGTTAATAGTTCTAATTCTAGTATATTTTATGGAATGCACTTAAAAAAATGTATTGTCATCATTCTCTTGTCCTTATCCCACTTATTTGGGATCGGCAAGCTTGTGTTTCATTATTTCACAGCTTAAATATTTATTCTCTTTATAAATTTTCGCACCATCCACTATCTTTTCTTTGGCCTTTCTCTTCTCCTATATCCCTCCACATTAATCCTCAACGCTTTATTCGAGATGGCTATCGATTCTTACGCATTAAAATGTATTTTGTGTTCCCAAAAACAATGTGTTTTGTATAACAAATTAGCATACGGGCTCTGTGATGGCAAGCCTTTCGACACTCTCAACGTTAGAAGCACAAATTTATGTTCTTTTTTAAGAACACTGGAAAATATCGCCCAATTCCCCATTGTATTGCAACACTGAAAACATAGTGCGAGGAAGCTGCCCACTTCACACAATTTTCGACAGTTTAAAAGTGAAATAACATAATGAAAGGGGAAACAAAGCATCTTTATCTTCAACATACATTTTCGCAGCGAACAACTGCATTACACCCACATTACACCCATACAAGTACCTACATTACGGTACGAACATTCGGGTTCGGGTGAAAACTGAGAGGTTCTTATCTGGATCGCGTATGAGCGAGCGAGACAGGTATAAAACCCGAATGTTCTTCTAAGATCTCACTTACTGTATACACCGTGTCAAACATCCGTAAACACCACTTTAGACAAAGAGGTCTAAAAGACGTAACCGGATCGTTTGACATGAGGGCCGAGATAAGGTCGCACAAACACATTCGCTTTGTCCGTAACTTTACACTGTTGAAGACGGACTTTACTGCTGAATTACCATGCAAAGATAGACGGTAAAATTGTGTGCAATTTTATATGAAAAGATAAGAATGAGTGTTCGGACTAAAATAATTACGTGTAACGTACAAAAAGTAACATATTCAGCACTGGAATGGTAAATAACGAAGTCTCCACAGAAAACTGATTTCATGAATTTTATAATAGTATAGATGATTTTGTTTTTTTTTTACTGCTGTGATGCTGTGTGTGCAAATATACATATATATATATATATATTTTAATAAATTTTATTAATTTCATTACATATATAACATTAAAAAAGACCAGGACCCCGTAAAACGCAGGCAGCATTCCCGCGCTTCTTTTTTTCTTTGTATATGTAATAATAATAATAATATTTTGTTCGGTTTCCACGACTGTCAGAATTTTTTTTTTTTTAGAGCAATTTAAACGTTTAAATTAACAAAATGTTGTATTGTGCGACAAGAAAAGGCGCCTAATTTTTGCTAGTTAGTAACGCGAGAAGTACCATCGATCACTTTCTTTTCAATACCGTGCAAGCAAGACAGGTGAAGCTAAGTCGCGCGACAAGAATGCTAGCCCTGCGGGTTGGGCGGTCAAAATGGCAAATTTTCAAGCGCTGCTACGTGTTCCTTTAGTACTAATGTCTCGTATTCATTCGTGAAACGCATACAAACTCACTGCAAATGGCGTCGTAATGAACTAATAATCTATTACCACTGTCATTAGAATAACCAACAGTATCTTGACTATCATAGCGTACTTTGTGCGACTATGAATAGCTTACAACGCTCTCAATGAAATTATGAAAATGAAGGTACAAATATTGATTTAAGCTTACACGATTTTCACACGTTATTATTATAACAAAACATTTTATTATGTGGATGTGAGAAAGAAGATGTCCTAATGGTTACTTCGAGTCCAAATAAATTGCTTCTACTGAAGTACAGGTACTAGCGATTTATTTAGACTAGTTATACTAGTAAGTACTTTACAGAAGTAATGAGATTTCGGATAAATGTTAATAAATAAATATTGTTTTGCCTTTTTTGTCGTTACATTACAAGGCCTTATTCCTTTTAAAATTTACTTTTTTCATATTATGACAAAATATATTGATTATTGCAACCAATTTTTTTAAAGCGAATAATGCTTTTCCCCGTGTTTTAGGTAGTAACATATAGCTATATATATCATGCTTTCATTGCGTGCAGTCAAATAAACTAATTTTCTGCGTGAATTTTGTAAATTTCGAGTAGTTTTTGAAACAAAAATTATCAATGAAAAATTCTAACTGTAGGTTTCAAATGTATACCAATAAGCCCCAATAGCCCTGTTCTAGGTAGTTACATGAATAATATGTTAAAAAACATGTTTGATCATAGAGAAGAATTTCTAAAACAATCAGCATTTTCAAAGGAATAAGGCCTCTTAAATAAATATGTATTTAAATATATATCAAACATCCAGACCCAGAAACAAATATTCAATAGTTCATCACACAAATATTTGTTGCCCAGTAGGCAAATGAAAGTCAATATACTGTTTATGTTACATCTGTGCTCCGGCTCATTATACCTGAAGCGTTCTGCTGATGCAGTCGGCTAAGCTCGGCAACTTAATTAACGCGTTAAATAATTAGTTTGCTTAGTCCACGATGAACCGCGTTTAACTGAGCCATTATTGTTGAAAAGGTGGAGGTGAATAGAAATAGTTATTTGTTATGCAAGGCTGCAAAGTTGTTATTTGGCGCGAGTGTTGAAATTGAAAGCTGAGCGAGCGAAGGAATCTAAGATTGAACCATGAGCGAAGCGAATGGTTCAAAGATAGATTCCTGAGCGTAGCGAGGCTTTCAAGACACGAGAAGCTAAATAATTTTGCAGCCATGCGGAACACACAATTTTTCACCTCACTACAGCGAGGAAAATGCAAGATTCAAGAAAAACAATTAAAACATAAAAATAATCATTTTTAATTTTGCCTTCTATTTAACACATTAAATTTAAAACATAACACACTCAAATCCAAATCAAATAAATACGAGAGAAGCACGCATATTAAAAATTAAAAGTAATATGGCCGTAATTTGTATTATCGTCGTTCGTCGTGTATATTTTATCGTTGAGTTTTGCTTAAGCACTGTTATATTATATTTGTATTTGAAACTACTTCACACATTCGTTGTGAATGTGGGAGAATGGCATTCTGGGACGGATTAGTTGGCCACTCGGAAGTATTTTCCATAACACTTGCTTTGGAAGTCTTTGGACCAGTGATCGGGGATTTCTCTGCCACTTGGGGTTAATGACCTCAATCATTATGCTAGTATGGATATGCCGCGGGATTCCGGGATTCGTGTGCGATATAGTAGAGTGTTACGGCATGTTACTGTTAATCAATTAATCAAGCATTGCATATATTATTATTATTAATAAAATTTGATTACCTACAGATCAATTGAATATATCAATAAAACCACTAAGCTCGCGTTACCTTATCAGTTTCGCATTGCCTTTCAACGGCCGAGTCGAGACCCAGGTTGCTGGTAGTAAACGCGTAAAAATATAAATATCAGTACAACAATACATTGGTTACGCGTTGGTCTTCTTTTAATAAAAAACGTGACATACATACATAGAATTAAAATCTTACAAATTGTATAAAGTCAAACTATAACTTTCTTAATGCTATCAGAATATTTTAAAACTAGATAAGTTAATATAAAAATAACAGTCAGTTTTCACATAAAAATTGTATATTATACTTTATGTATATTTTTTTTACTTTTGGTCTCTATAAAATTAAAATAACAAACCATATTTTTTTCAATGTTATCTAATGTTAATCTATTTCGCTTGACATCTAAGATCCAGTTATAAGCCGAAAATTACCTTTCTACTTCGACCGACGTTAGCGGGGCGAATTTGTATATAGAAATTTCATCGGATGCGGATTCATGTGATATTTGCTCGGCGTATGCTCTGACAAGATCTAAATCCGGATTTCGAGCCCTGACTGCTTCTAGTTTAGTCTCTATGCGTAAACTATTACTCCAACTTACAACTGTCCGGACTTCATCAAAGATTTCTAGGGCATCGATGATTGACATATCTCGTTCCTGTAGTTTAACTAGTTTTTTCAACCGACATTTTTGACTATTGTTTTAGCTTTTGCCCGCCTGAGAGTTTTGAATAATATTTTTTCTTTAAATCATAACCTGGCTCACATTGATTGTATAGCGCCCTCACACGGGAATGGGCGTCACCCTGTGTGTGACCTATTTTATCGACCCTGCTCGTGGGAATAAAAACGGAACCTTCACAAAACCCCCCTCTGACAAACTCTCAACCCGAGAAAGCTACAAACAAAATACTAACACAGCAAATCTTCCATCCAGGTCTATTTACTAGACCAAGGACATTATCACTAAATAATTTGAACGAAATGAGCCAAAGAACAATGGAATCCACATCAGATCAATACAAATGGACTCAAGTACCCCAAAAGAAAAGACTGCGCGAAAGCCCAGAATCCAACAAAAGTCAGAAACAAAAAAAACTGGATACCTATTGGCTGAGCCAACCGACTCCAACTTCAAATAGTTTTTCTGAGCTAGATAATGTCAATCAAGAACCACAAACCAACGAACACATTGAGAAGCCACCCAAACCCCCGCCATTATTTGTGGACAGAGTCAGCAATATACAACCCCTGACTAAACTACTGAACGAAGTAGCTAAAGACAGTTACGAGCTTAAAGTTCTCAAAAATGAACAAGTAAGAATCCAGGCGAAAAGCCCAGAATCGTACTCTAAAATAGTCAAGAACCTCCAAGAAAAGAACACAGAATTCTATACCTACAAACCTAAGCAAGAACGCAGCTTCAAAGTCGTACTTAAAAATCTACACCCATCCTGTGAATTGGACGACATCAAAGAAGAACTTGAAACGCACGGGCACCGTGTCACAAACATTTGGAATGTAAAACAAAGAATAACAAAAAAACCGCTCCCGATATATTTTATAGAGATTGAACCTAATAAAAATAACGTACTCATCTACAAAATTGTAAACCTACTGCACTGTAAGGTCAAAATTGAACCACCAAAACCCAAACGAGAAATCTCACAATGTAGTAACTGCCAACAGTACGGACACACCAGAAAATACTGCTTTAGGAGCCCTAAATGTATCAAATGTGCCGGAAACCACGCATCCAAAGACTGTGAACGAAAAGAGCGGTCAGACTCAGTTAAATGTATCCTTTGCGAAGGAAACCATCCTGCAAATTACAAAGGATGTGCTGTTTACAAAGAACTCCAGAAAATTAAATATCCGCCTCAACAAAGCAAACAGCGACGCCCCTCAATGTCAAACACTAAAGCCCGCGTACAAGTAAACGAAACGAATAACCTACCCAGCCAAACTAATGGACTATTGTACAGTCAAGTGACTAACATGAAACAGACGGAAATACCATCTTCCGAAAGTCTACCAATTAAGCAAGACATGAAAGAAATGATGGCATCAATGACACAACTACTACATCAATTAACCACAATGACAAACCTCCTTATGGAAATCATGACTAAACTTACAAGTTCGATTCACTAAAAATAGCCATATGGAATGCCAACGGGCTGTCACACCATGTTCTAGAAATTGAGTCTTTTCTAAAACTAAATAAAATAGACATTCTTCTTGTATCAGAAACTCACTTTACCAAAAAAAATTATTTTAAAATACAGAATTTCTCTTTTTACCAAACGATGCACCCGGATGGAACAGCACACGGAGGGTCTGCAGTTATTATAAAGAATAACATCAGGCACCACGTAACAGAGTCGTTTTTCTCACCAATGATACAAGCTACCAGCATAGTTGTTGAAGACTGGCAAGGACACCTCACCGTCACCGCTCTATATTCGCCTCCAAAACACGCGATTAAAAAAGATGACTATTGCCGCTTTTTTAAAACACTGGGACCACGATTCATCGCTGGTGGAGACTATAATTCCAAAAACACAATATGGGGCTCCCGTTTAACAACCCCAAAAGGAAGACAACTACAAGCAGCCCTAACTGAGCTACACCTCCATGCTGTCTCAAGCGGAGAGCCAACCTATTGGCCAACAGACCCACGAAAAATACCGGATCTTGTAGACTTTAGCATCGTAAAGGGAATTCCAAGAGAATGTTTCAGATGCACATCCAATCAAAACTGAGAGACCAGCATATCTCTATGAGAAACTGACATGGCTTAAAAACAAAACCATGTATCAAACTAGGGGCGCTCTGTTTCGCCTCTCGATGGCTGCCCACAAAACTGCTGCTTTTCGGGGCAGTTTTAGATACGCTGCTACCAAGTGCTGGAACAATTTGCCTCCACCTATCAGAAACTCTATATCTGTTGATAGTTTTAGACGTAACTATAAAGTATATCTGATATCTTTACAGAAATCTCAGTGCACCTGAGCGGCGTGTCTACTGTTTTCTTAGTTTCTTAGCAATCAAAGATAAAATTGTATTTATTTTTGTACGTGTGCCTCATATTAAAGTATTTAATTTAATTTGTACTAATAATATTATATATACATTACTAGGTAAGATGAATTGTAAGTTTTAGTTTTAGTAGTATTTAGACTGTCTTAGCCCAATGTTCTCTGTGTGTGGTCGTTTTGTCACCAACAAGGTACTGGCTGAAAATCAGCGTTGCGGCCTGCGGGCTGCAGCACATGCTGAGCCTGGCCCTTTTTGCTAGCACACGGCTCTAATCTCTGAATGTTTTTGTTTTTGTTTGTACTACTACTGTGTTCGTGTGTTTGCAAATAAATATTTCTTTCTTTCTTTCTTTCTTTCAATCAAGATCTCTCATCAGACCATAGCGTCGTGCTGCTGGAAGTTTCTCGGAAATTCACATATATAGAACCTCCAGCACGGCTGCATAATCGTAAAACCAACTGGGACATGTTTCGGATATTGGTGGATTCGAACATAGAAACTAATTTACCCCTTAAAAATGAAGAACAAATTACGTTGGCAGTTGAACACTTCAACAAATGCGTTCAAAATTCAGCTTGGAACAGCACTCCCGTCAGCAAGAGTCCAAACACAGAAAACTGCTCCAAGCCTATTCGTGAATTAGTAGCCGAAAAACGACAGGCACGTAAAGTATGGCAAACCACCAGATATCATGGAGACAAAACTCGCCTAAATTACCTAACTAAAAAATTAAAACATCTCCTGCGTACTGAGAGGGAGGAAAATATTCAAAATCACCTGCGTAATCTCGATTCCACAGCCAGTAGTGACTATTCCCTATGGAAAACAACAAATAAACTTAAAAAAAACACTGCTCCCAAACCTCCGATACGCAATTACGATGGATCCTGGGCCAAAAGTGATAAGGAAAAAGGAGAAGCCTTCGCCTTACATCTCGATAAAGTGTTCACACCAAATCCTCCACGAAACCAACATGACACTGGCAATAAAAACCTCCTTGAGAGCCTTTATGAACCAATCCAACTAGACCTTCCATTAAAAAAGGTTACTAAAGGAGAAATAAAAACGGTCATCAAGAAATTAAACCAAAAGAAGGCTCCAGGATATGACCTAATCACCGCTAAATTACTCTGCGAACTACCAGAAAAAGCAGTCCTATTTTTGACCCACCTCTTCAACTGCGTATTAAGAAAATGTATTTTTCCTCAACAATGGAAGATAGCCGAGATCATAATGATAAATAAACCTGGTAAGCCACCAGAAGAAGTTTCCTCTTACCGGCCAATTAGTCTGCTACCTATTCTAGCAAAAGTAATGGAGATACTGTTTATAAAACGTCTGAATTCAGTGATAGCTAAAGCTAATATCATTCCAAACCATCAATTCGGATTCAGGGAGAAGCATGGGACTATAGAACAAGTACACCGATTGGTTGAAAACATCCACCGAGCCTTTGAAAATAGAGAATATTGCTGTGCAGCCTTCCTAGACATATCAAAGGCCTTCGACAGGGTGTGGCACGAGGGGCTGCTCTGTAAAATAAAAAAGCAGCTGCCAGCTGATTATTTCATGTTTCTAAAGTCATATCTTGCTAATCGATTTTTCTTCATCAAACATGGGGAATATACTACCAACCTCCATAGCATATTCGCTGGAGTGCCGCAGGGAAGCGTACTTGGCCCTACTCTATACCTACTTTTTACCTCGGACTTACCTACACCGGATGGTGTAATAGTAGGGACATTTGCTGATGACACGGCAGTCTTGTCTGTGGATGTGGACCCGCTGAATGCAAGTCACAAACTCCAACAATGCTTGGACGATATAACGGACTGGTTATCTACCTGGAGAATCAAGGCCAACGAGACAAAGTCGGTACAAGTAACATTTACCACCAGACAAAGCACTTGTCCTCCAGTCACGCTCAACGAAATTGAGATCCCACAAGCAAAAGAAGCTAAATACCTGGGAGTCTACTTAGATAGACGCTTGACCTGGCAAAAACATATATTCACCAAGCGCAAAGCGCTAGGAATCCAACTGAGGAAAATGTACTGGCTCTTCAACAGACAATCTCAACTATCATTGGAGAACAAACTGCTTCTATACAAAAGCATCCTTAAACCAGTCTGGAGCTATGGAATACAGCTTTGGGGGACGGCTTCAAACTCAAATATTGAAATATTACAGAGGTTCCAGTCAAAAATGCTCAGGATTATCACTAACGCACCGTGGTTCGTAACAAATCAACAACTACATCACGACCTCCAGATCAGAACAGTTAAAGAAGAAATAAAACACTCCACGAAAAGTTATAAAAGACGACTTGATGTTCATCCAAATGCACTTGCAAACCAATTGATCAAGAACAATTTTAAATTTACCAGACTGAAAAGAAAAACTCCCATGGACCTACAAGACGGATAAAGAAAATTGAGGCACTTGTCACTGGACTGCTAGCCTCTCAAGACTAATTCAAATACCCACTTAACAATTTGCTGAATGTTATAAAGAACAGATTGCAATGAATAAATACATAAAAAAAAAAAAAAAAAAAATCATAACCAACACTGTTTTTTAACAGTCCTTTATTTTATAAACGAATTACCAACACCGAAATAGCGTTTACTTTTCGAACAGTTTTGTTCCTATCGCGGGCCAAGCGGCGTATCCATATTATCATTTCGACTTGATATCCCGCGTGTGGCAGAGAAATCCCCGACCACTGCTTTGGACGATGGGATCCGAACAAGATTATTTCGGCTTTATCTTCTTTAAAAACCCCAATAGTTTCGGTAGATTACTTATCGTCTCCAAATATTTATAACAAATCCTTTTTCGTTTTAATGCAGGCTTTTAGCATTGAATAATTGGGCTTAACTTTATTGTTTCCGATATTTCTATAAAATAAGACAACAGTATGTATTCTCCACGGAACAAATTTACGTTGTTTACGTGAATTGTGAAAGCTTCCAACTTTTTCATTATTTATTTTTTTCTCGGGTGCGTTCAGAAATTACACTCTTATGTTCCAACTTTTACAACAAATAAATATTAAAATTTGTGTTATATTTAATATATTTACTAGTCAAAATATGTAAATGAAACTGAAATACTTACTATTAATATATATAAACATATTCAACATAAAATAAAGTGTAGAAAAAATTAAAACGTAAAAATCTCTAACCACAAACCAGGTTTCTGGACGTGATATACGTAAGTGTATTTTTTTTTAAAGAAATATTCAAACGTACATAATATGATTTCAGCCGGCCTGACCGGATCGCCCTTTACTAGCGTGCGTTGATTGGTTACTCGAAGATTTATCGACTGATGAAATCAGTCACGCGTTGAAGGAGTCTTAAATGTAAAAAAGTTACGTGCACCACAGAGAATCAAAATCGTAGTGTTCGAAATTCAAATGACTTTTGCACGCTAGCGGATAAAATAGACTTTTGCACGCAGATTTCACCCTATAAACGGAGGTTTTCCGAGCGAGTGAGGTGAAAACTTTATTTCGTGCCGACATCATAATATCGTGAACGATTTGCACAACGTAAAGCTGCGTCTGAACAGTCAGCTAGTAGTATAATAGTAGTGTTGCAATCAAATGATTGCACGTAGCGATAAATATCGATACATGCTGCTTACAATACAAGTACTCTTTATTGCACATGCACTTCATAAAACATACAGGAGAAATACAACGTAAGAAATTACAATTAGAGGTAAACTACAGGCGGTCTAATCGCTGCTTACGTACTATTTTTATTTTATTTTCTTTTCTTTATTGAAAAAGACATTTATCTATTCATTTCCATATTACAAAGAGAAACGGTTACACAATAGCAGGAAAGGAAATCTTCCAAATAGGTTTAGCCTATAATAATTTCCACAATAATAATAATAATATATTTCTTTTTATTTTATGTATATCAACTATTTTAAAACATAGATATCTGCAGATTTTTATTAGTTGGTACATTACATAGCTAAGGCGGTGAATTCGGGAATTTGACTTATATTGAATTTGATTTATACATATGAGATTTGGGGCTTTACCAATTATCGCCCGTGGTTTGTCTAAAGTTTTACGTCTCGGCCAGGAATTGAGATTTTCTCCCCAGAAAATCCCTCTTATGGCCTAGGATGACGTACAATTTTTACGTCACCCATTTTTATTAGCAATAAGCAAATACGGGATTATGGCTTGTAACTCCTTGGGTGACAAAATTACACCTTCCCGTTATATGGATAGACAAGGAATAGGTTTGAATCCCCTACATTTTCCTTTATCTGATTGTCTGCGCACAAAAAGGCTTGCGATACTTTATGAGTACATCAATCCCTTACGTGCAATGGTTCACAAAGCCGCATGCTGGAAAGGCCAGATAATGCCGCGAGAGTCACAAGGGTACTATTATTGGACGAAAGGAACCCTAATACAAAACAATAAGTGAAATAGGCTTTGGAAAATTTATGAAACATAATGTAATGTCTCATTCTTTTTACTGTGGGTAAACAACGCAATTTTTATATTATTATATTAAATACAAATTATTTTTACAAAGATCAAAGCACAAAAAAAATTAAATGCGTAACCTAGCGGAAGAGACCGGGAATCGAACCCGGTACCTCTCGATTCCTGGTTCAGCATGTTAACTTCTCCACCACCCTAACGCCAGATAACCTTTGGACTTGGGCTTTGCATCTTTCAAATAAACAATCCAAAGATCGACACACAAAGCATACTTAAGGAACAATTCGAAAGATTAAACCCAGTCAAATGTATGAATAATGACGCAAAAGTCAATTATTTTAATACAAACATAGGACTACATGGCGGCGCATCACGAGAGAAGCGGTGGCGAAAGAATCGACCTAACCAGGACCACGCCCACTCTGCCAAGAGTGCACGACTACGAAGAAGAACTTTGAGCAGCGAGCGGTGTGGAGGGCTGGCGGACTTGCTACCCCATCCACAAAATGATGGACCGAAGCCCGGGCGCGTCGTTGCGCACCCGCGACCCCGATACAGCGTTCAAGGGCCCCATCGCTCGCCATAACGCCCGCAAGTCTCCGGCGAAGCTATGACGGCTAGCCGGGGCTCTTAGCAACTTCGACGAGGCGGACTTGCTTATATATATATATATTTTTTTTTTTTTTGACGTTTGGAGACACTTTACACCTCCAAAATGACTGTCGAGACCTCTTAAATCTCCGAATTTAATTTGTTGACCACGGAGACTTTACATCTCCATTAAACTTAGTACTAGGTTATTTTTACTTTATTTTAATCTTGACGCCTGAGACCCTTTAAATCTCTGAAGGTATAGTTTAAGTTTATTGTAATTTAATAGATCCGGAGACAATATACATCTCCTTATAAAATATGCCCAGTGATTTTATTATTGTAAATTGTAAATGTTATTTTTTTTAAATATTATTAAGAGCTCTTGTAGCCTACTTGCAGAATAAAGTTTTGAATTTTGAATTTTGAAATTGTTATGCAAACGACACGTCACTGCGTAAACGCACCGACACAGCGTATTTTGAGCGACGGTTTTGTCGCTCCCCATCTGCGCCAGTTTTTCGATTACGAACACTAAGTAGGATTAAACAAAAACCCCAGACTCTGTCATTAACGCTGTCCACGCAAGATTGTTGTGCGTTAAATCTGTGTACAGTCATGCCTAAAAATGTGATCAGAATATCGAACCTTAAATATTCTTCGGAAGTAATATATATATATATATATATTTTTAATAAATATTAAGGGACAATCTTACACAAATCGACCTAGTCCCAAACTAAGCATAGCTTGTACTATGGGTACTAGACGACGATATACATAATATATAAATACATATATAGATAACATCCATGAACAAAACATAAATATTCGAGTTCATCACATAAATATTTTCCCTGGCCAGGATTCGAACCCAGGACCGCCGGCTCAGTAGGCAAGTGCTTACAAACTGAGCCAACCGCGTCGTCAGATATAAGTATCCTAATTGGAGAAAAAAACACAAATCCTGTTACCACACATTCAGCATATTCTTATTTTACTATAATATATGTACCATCAGGCAGAGGCTCGTGTGGTGGTTATCTTAAAGGCGCATTTTGCTTGCATCTGCTAACATCTTGGTAATGACGATAGTTTAAGTCAAAGTGGTCGAGTGTGGCTTTTGCTATATCACAACGTACATTATAGTAGGACATATATACACAACCATCACAATATGGAATACCTACCATTCAAATCTGTGAAGAATGATCTAATCATCACTTTTTCACACCGTTTTAACGAAAAAAATACTTTATCCGGGAGTAGGTAACTGAACAAGTAATTGTAAAAAAGAAAACACCTCACAAATCGCCATAGATGTACTTCCTTAGATTCCTCATGAATTTCGTTTCATTATCAGATGTTAACCAAAATTCGTTTTTAAAATGACGTTGTTCTTAAAGAACATTAAAAAAAAGTTTAAAACGCTTTCTTACGCTTTCGCTGGAAAAAGAAAATCATTTGCGGCGACTTGAAAACCTTTTCCTATCCGCTTGCTATCTCTTTTTGTAGTCGGATGAAAATGTAAGCATACCTTTGGACATGACTGTACTGTGTGGCTTAAGAAGTTCCCTGTTGCCCAGATAGCGCAGTCTTTGCAACTTATCGGAACCGATGAACTTTTTCAACGCAGAAATATGAAAGCCGACGATACCTACATTGCACATTGAACCTCTGCACGCAACAAGCTGCAAAATATCCCTGCACGCTAAGACGGATAGGTACCTATCAAATGAAATCTCTCTTTTTTGGCTCTCTGTAATTTTTTTTTTTTTTTTTTGTCATACGGGGCAAACGAGCAAACGTATCGCCTGATGGAAAGCGATTACCGTCGCCCATAAACACCTGCAACACCAGAGGAGTCACAAGTGCTTGCCTACCCGGAGGACGAAGATAGAATGCCTCTATGCTAGTAATTTCACCGCAAGTAGTTGAGTAAATCGTATCCTATAGCCATTTGCCGAACTACCGGTGTACCTAAAATAGTTGGAATCTATCGTGCAGCTTAAAGGCGTGATGATGATGAACGCAGAAAGATACATACACAATACATAAAAATCCAAAAGAAGTACTGTTCGATTCAGTTTTCGCTATATAGCTCATGTCATTTCAATGTGTACCTGAATACATTTTTTTTTTTCAATTTTGTAACAGTACTTGTATGTATATTATGTTTTAGTTTGAGTTTGCAAGCGAGAGCTGGATCGCAGCAGCTTTAAGACACCTATACAAAGCGAAATCCGATCACAAATAAATATTGTAAGTTTTATTTTTCAATAGGTTTGGTTTAGGATCTCAAAATGAGATTTTTTTTTTAATCTGTATGTATTTTCAGACTTCAGACTTAAATTTTTTTTTACTGTTTCTATATTTCTGTTTGTAATTTAAAAAGTTTTATATTGACCGACTAAGTTGGCCACCTGAATACACGCGCGTTTGTTTCAACTGTGGACAGTGTGCTATATCTGGGCGCACTACTTCGAAGTTCTGCCTGGAGCCTCGAGTCCTGTCGAGTTGTTGCGATAACTAAGTGCCAGCAGTTAATTCGGGCATCTGCGTTCGCTTTGTAAACCTTACTTTGACTTGAGCTAAGAATCTGCCAAGTTACATTAATAGCGACCTGGCGTTAAGCATATTGTCTGTTAATTACAAAAGATTATGAAGAACTTATATGAATTTGAGGTTTGCCTTATGATAAAAATAATTAAAGGAAATTTTCACTGTGCTCATAGTTAGCCCACAGGGTGTTTTTCAACCCACGCCATATTGCCGATTTAAAGTGGTACTCATATATTTTACTGGTAAATACAAATTTTTGGTAACTGACGTTAAAAATCCGGTGAATGTTACTGATGTAAACAAAGAGGAAACAGGACTAAATATTCCGCACATTTCAAGTATTTTTGAATAATAAATCCATAACTATCCACAGTGATGAAAGTCACGTCTTTTTTAAATAGGATTCAGTATTTATTTCGCAAGAAGAACAAAGGATTGTGCAGCATTTCGGTAAGCAATGTTTTGAATTTCGTCAATGACAAATCCTTGACAAATTGCTAATGATAATGACGTATGCTCATTATTGCCATATATAAGCTGTTTTTAGCGCCACTGTCCCTGGGCCGGACGGGCACTTGCTATAGCTACATATTATTATACCAACTTTAAAATTCAAAAATATAATATGTTTCCATACTCCAGCGCCAGCATATCTTGCCGCGACTGCTCTTGTCGCGCGATTCAGCATCACCTGTCTTGCTCGCACGGTATTGAAAGGAAAGTGACAGGCAGTATTAGTCGTTGACAAAGAGTCACATGTCACAGTTATACTAAACTTGCTGTATTGTATATGTATACAAAAGGGACAGAGAATATTCCAAGAAAATTGCTCATACGACTCCTGCAAGCACAAAGGACTCTTAATCCATTACTACACACAGCAAATGCATTTAAAAGTAGCGTCTGTGCAGTACGTAATAATAATAACTGTAGAAAGTAACTGAGAACTCGCTTGCTTCCAATTGTCGAGTAATAAAACTGTTGTCTTGCTTACTTCAGATAATATTACGAAATCCTCTTCAAAACGTTGGCTGAATCGAAAGAAAGCTTTGTTGGAATGAATTAAAACCAGATGGTGGAAAATATGACCCTCATTAGTTGGTTAAAAAGTAAGTAAACACTTTATTGTACACAAAAACAGTTACAAATACATTAGTTACAAGTTACATAGGTACAAAGATGAACAGCTAATCCCTAAGGGAATCTCTTCCGAATAAGCGAAAAGAAGAAGATACCTAGACAAATTATAAAACACCGTGTAAGGTATTATATTAATAAAACTATAAGTACGTACGTAATACACATGTAAACTATTAATATATACATACGTAAACATAATACATATAAAAATAAAATATTAATATTAGTAAATAATTAACAATTATACAAAAATACTGATTGAAATTTTTAATCTGAATTAAATATTATTCATTCATTCATACAAATAAATACAATAATAATAATAATCATACAATTAATTTTATTTAAGTTAAGTTGTGTAGTGTTAATTTTTACTTGTGTTTTGTTTACTAATAAATATTATTATCTAATAAATACAAGTCAATGGAAAGTCATAACTTCTTAAATTCATCTTGAGCTATGCAACAGACGGAGACATCCTAAGCGACAGCGGCAATTCTTCCCACAACTAAAAAAATATATTTAAAAAATAGTTTCCTGTAACCTTAGGTATCTTACTAAGCCTGTATAAAATATCCTACTACGGCTGGCTCAGTCGGCCAATTCAGAAGCATGAGCAGAACAAAGGAACAATGGCGGGAAATCGTATCCCAATTGTATCTCCACTTTTATTTTTCCTAGTGTTCATTCATAGACCAATAATTAAAAAAGAACGCTAATTCCTAAACAAAGTTATGTCCGTCGACCTTTTACCCGGACACAAGCACCATTGTATTTAGCTGGACATTTAAAAAATAAAAAGTCTAATCTAATGTCTCAAAAATAATTACTTGGCAGCTAAACTAATAAGTAGGCATCTATCCCCTGGGCATCGATGCCAAGTTATTATTTTAGCTGCCAAGTTAATTATTTTAGATGCTAAGTTATTATTTTTGCTGCCCAGAAAATAAAGAATGGTCGTTTTTGAGCAGCGGTATGGTCGAATATTCTATAGGTTAATAAAGATGTCGTGACTATAGAACACACTATGGCACCATCGCATTGGAACACAACTTTATATAGGCATTGACTGTCTATTTGAATTGTTTGTCCATAGTTGAGTTCCAAAAGTTTTCAAGGTATTCGACCGACTTTGTGCGCAAATGGGAATCGGAATTGCGTTCAACTGTCGTTTCGAACTTTCAACTTGTTGCAGCAGAAACTCGGAATAAAACATTACCGAAAGTGCTCTCTTTTGATATTCGCGAAAGCTGCCTGAGTACTACCCCGGGATTTTTGGTGCAGGAATGATTTGAGCCTACTGTCAGCCTAGTGTCAAAAAGTGTATGCTGAGAACTGAATAAAATTGTAACGCGCGCCGCATTTCCCGAATAAATGCGGAAGATGGAACCGCTGATGCCCGCTGATGTGCAGGCTATTCTAATGTAGGGATTTTGCTCGTGGTGGTGGTGTTGTGGTGGTGGCGGTGGTGATAATTGTCGTGATGAAAAACGGCGCAGCACTGTAAACGCAATCAAATGTATGAAAAAACAATAGACGCGTTCGCTTTACGTCTTTTTCATACATTTGACTCGCGTCAGAGTCTTGCGGTAACGGTACGGATACGACACGTCGCTGCTTAAAAGCAGCGGTGTGGTCGTACCTAACATACTTTAAATACTTCAGTGGATACTTGTCAACAGACAAAACACGAAATAACCATTCTGAAGCGAGTCATATTACGCAAATACAGCTGTGTTTTTTTATTCCTCAGGTTAAGTTACTAAGCTAAGTTTGTTTTAAAAGAAATAAACTCGAGATAAAATTCACATCTCCAATTTCTTTATTTCCACCGTTCTCCGAAGCGAGGCTCATTATTCCTATCCTATTCATTTCAAATCTCTTTGAGATTAACAAACCGTATTGCTATCGACTTTTGTCGAGGAACATGCATGTGAACAAGGCCCCTACTACTCGTATACGTTATTAATTCGGGAACTATAAAAAGTTAATGAATTTCAAATGACCCAGTGAGAACAACATTTCAGTTTCAGCTTGGGAAAAAATGCTTTCGTATGTCCGGATTTCCAGATGTCCCGATGTCGGTTGAGAAATGCGACTTCTACAGGAGTCTCTCCTTGTGCCGTGTTGCTCATTGTTCCTCATTGGTGAGGGTCGTGACTTCCACGAATTATTTTGTGGACTGTCGCTTTCGACTTGCGGTCTTCGGCGCTGTGTAATGCCTCGTTAAGAGTTATCGCGGATCTGGTCTGTCTAGCGCATAGAGCTTCTTCCTCATGGTCACCTTCCCTGTACCTTCCCAGTCACCAGGAGCACTTCCAGGGTGTCGTTTTTCTTCATAGCTAGGTCACCGAATACTTAATTCGAAGATCTTGCGGAGACAGATTGTCGACAGCTTAACAGTGACTCCCACTTCTTGAAAAATTTACACATTTGTGCGGTGGGCTGTCCAAGGACCTCGTAACATTCGCCTCCAGCACCACATCGCCCCTTGCCTGCTATACGGCCAAATCTCAAAAAAAAATTTTTTTTGGATTATTGCTGATTCGTATTCAGAATTGTCTAATTTACGACCTTATTTCGAGAGATATAAGAAAAAGTGTCCTTAAAAGCCTTTTTTCCACAAGTGGCCTTATGGATCTGACCAAAAATTGTCAGTTGCTGCAAGACAGCCACTTTGAAGTTATGGCTGTATAACATTCATTTATAATCAATTTTTTGAGTTGCGTCCTAAAGGCATAAAGATTCTTCGAGTGTTATTTCGATGAATCCCTTTAAATATAAGTGAATTAAAGGGCATTTGATTGTGTCACAACAGTAACTACCTATAGTACTTATTATTTATTTAAATTTATTCGGATAGCATAATACTTTCTAATAGTTTTAGCCGTCTTTTTGTATAAATTTATTTGTTTTTTTTTTAATGTTTTCTTGTAATAATTTTTTTCCCATTATGGTAGTCATTTATATACAATTATAAGTTAAATTTAAGATCTTTTATCCAATGAATTGCGTCGTTAATGAGGACAAACAAGTCTGCAGGGTCGCCGTTATACTGTGAGTCTCTCCAACCACATCTGTAGAGGAAGTCTCGGGATCGCCCACTCCCAGTTCTGAGCCTGTTGATCTGGCACCATTGTTTTCGAGGCAGAATGAAGCCAGGAGGTTTTGCCGTGGGCTTTATACTTGCATCTCTGAGTAAGTCGGGTGATTATGAGTTGCAAGTAGGTTAGAATTTGATTGCAGCAGGTCTGTGTCAGCAGTATGGTACGGTCGTGCCTCTACTTCAACCGATGAGGCGGGTTTGCGAACTCTGCATGAATGGGCAAATCGGGACGATCCACGACTTTTTGTGCTTCGTGGACCAGTGCCTGATGTCTTCTTAGTTCAGCGCGAGCTATATGACTCAACACAGCCAAACCAGAGGATTACATTTTGATGGTTCCCGATATACATCGCATGGTTTGGTTTAGCTATACGTCTATCCGATGCACATGTGCGCTGTTGAGCCAAACTGGCGCGCAATACTCTGCCGTGGAGTAAACTTGGCTAAAACTGGAGGTGCGTAGCACAGCAGCTGTTGCTGATGGGAACTACTTGGGGGTTCCCGCTAGTCTGTGGTGTATGTTGTTCCGTGTCTGTAGCCTTTTCCCTAACTTATATGTGGCGCATAGGTGAGACTGCGGTCTAGAGTTACACCCAAGTACTTTGGTGTAGGATTTAATTTCATCGCCGTCTCTCTGAAGCCGATTTTTGGCCCATAATTTGCTTCTTAGTTGCAGAGTTGGAATGTCGCAACTTCTGTTTTCCTAGCAACGGGCTGCAGTTGCCATTTTTTAAAGTATTTCCCAAGATATTCCAGATCGCGAGTTGTAGGTTGAACAGAAGCAGGGCCAGGACCGATTCCTGCGGTAGTCTATTGTTCAGCTTCCTGACTTTGCTTGGGAGTGCTTCAAGGTAGATGATAAATTCCCTTATTGCTGAGCATAGAGTTAATTAGTCTCACAATCTTTCTAACCCAGCCTTTATGTGTGTTGTGAGCTGCATTATCTGATCCACGCAGTTTCGACTACTAAGGAATCCAGCCTGTTCCACAGGAATTATTTTGTCGGCAATAGAATCGATTCGATGTAGATATTAGCCTCTCCAAACGTTTGTAGAGCAAAATGACTAAGAGCAATTGGTCGGTAACTCTTTGGGTCGTCGCCTGGCTTACCTGGTTTCAGCATGGCTATTATTTTGGTCGGGTTGAACTTAGGTGGAATTCTATTATTCAAGACTATGCCAGAATAGAACTGTGAGTAAATACCGACTCACATAAATTGCTACTCTGAATCGAACCAGTCTTCGTTCAGTATTCCTGAACCTAAAAGTAGAAATTAAGCTGGATGCAATGATTATCGCTTACAGTGATGTTCTTACTGTAACAAAAGTTGATTAATAATGGTATTTTAACTATTTTGGTGGGTGTATTTATATTTTCATGTAACCATTTTCCCATAATTTTCTTGTGCGGTTTTGGACGCATCTCAAAATTTCAACAAAACGTGTCTGCAATACGGCCACAACTCTAAGTACCTGACTTAAAGGCCTTGTATCTTAAAAAATATACATGTTTTATACAAAAAAATGAATTGACCCAAAACTCAGGGAGTAATCCCCGTTTTACTACTACGCACTACGCTGCCAAAACATTAACAAGCGATTTCTCGAAAAAATGTTTTTTTGAGATGTGGCCGTATAGCAGGCAGGGGGCGACATCTCGAATGCGAGATCTGTCTGCCTTTTTGAGGGTCCAAGTTTCCGCAACGTAGGTGAAAATTTAGAGCACCAGCCAGAGTTCTCACCAGGCCAATCATGGTTTTTGGTGAGATTGATCTATCTGCCCAGATCCTATTTAGTCGGGTCATCGCGCTCTTTGCCATGCCAATCTGCCTTTGTATGTCTGGTTCGCATGAGCCAACGTTACAAATGGTAGAGCCCAGCCATACAAAGCTGTCCACATATTGGAGATCTACAGGACACGTCGCATTTATCAACCGATTCTCGGAATTATTTGGGCAGGTTGGATAATTATACAGAATATTTTTGTAGATAAACGTTTTCAAAAGTAGCATTCTTTGGAGAGCCTATGTCCAACACTGGACATTTTTAATGTAGTTATTTTTTTTAAATAATTAAAAGTGTACAAATATACTTATTTCGATTAGAAACAATATAATTTTATTTACTTTATTTTTGGCCTAATGTGCACAATTAGTTGTCGTAGCAACATCACTGTAATTCCTTTAACCACACCACAATATCTATCCTAAGATTAATTGATTAAATAGCACAACGTTCACAGAACAGACGCGACCAACAGACATAGCTTTTAGCATGATTGTCTCTCTCGAAATTCGATTCTTCTAGATGACAGCCGGCTGGTGGCTTGTATCAAATTCTGTCAATGACTTTCGGTCTGCTGAATGGTGTAGTATGATTTATTCGGTTGATATTTATAATGATCCCAAAAAGTTTACAGTTTCTATGAAAAATTTAGTTATGTAAAACTTCATAATAATTATATTTAATCAATAAAATAAGGGTAATCCACTTATTCCTAGTAAAACCAATACAGGCTCTATACAAACCGTAAAGCTCTCTAAATAGCCTACGAACTAATGCGCACCAAGGTGCCCGGACCCGCCTTTCGCCTTAATTTGGGCAAACTGGTGCGCGTTTGTAGCCACTCGTAAAGGCGGTCGGCAAGGATGCTGCGACAAATTGGGATATGCCATTTTTTTACAACCTATATAAATAGCGGTATAAAGAATTAGATTGTGTCAGTATGGCACCCATGAAAAGTTATTTACGAGTATATTGAATGTTTCGACTTTCATAGTATAGTTGCCGGCAAACTTTTAGAACAAAAATGGCGGATCTGCGCATGTAGGTACATTTGTACGTAAATCGGCTACTGCGCAGTAAAGGTTATGCTCTAAACGTTTGCCGGCAGCTGTACAAAGTCGTATCAAATTAGTGACGTCACCGAGAAATACTTGGGAGTAAAAAAGTTTTCTATTCTGCGGTAAAACTGGCTATAAATAGACAGTTTTAGGCTTCGTAATAAATTAAACGGACTCTCAAGGTCGTTCGTTGAAAATTAATACCCGGCCAGCAATTGCCTACTTCCCTCGCTTCGTCAATAATGTACAATAAAAGCCTGTACTTAAATAAACTATTCAGGGTTCCGTAATAATGACGTAAAATTCTATAATTTTATCAATAACATCTCAATCGTACCTCAAAAGGAAAAAACGGAACCCTTAGGATCACTTTGTTGTCCGTCTGTCTGTCTAGACCCTTTTTGTCAGGAGCGCGTGGAGCTATCAACGTGAAATTTATATCAAATACTGAGGTCTACTGTCCCTTGGAACTGTGAAAAAATCTAACTTCTAAGCCAACGCAATCAAAAGATATAGCCGTTTATGCTGCAAATTTTCGACACGCAAGAGATTCAAAACCTACAGGGTACTTACAAAATACCTACATATGAAATTTGGTACGAAGCACCGTCTTATAGCACAGATAAAGGAAAAATTGCGAAAACCTTACATCTTTACTTTTACTTATAATACCTACCGGTTTGTATGGAACCCTCGGTGCGTGAGTCCGACTCGCACTTGGCCGGTTTTTATTTATATATTTATTATTATAATACAGAGTATAAAAACTCGTAGATACTTTAATAAAATTACGTTTACACGTCGAGGTAGGTACTTGAATGACTACGATTATGATAGTAAATCTACTAAACAAGTTATAACCTCGTATAAAAAAATGTTAATAGATAGCCTTCCCGATTAGTAAGTATATAATTGAATATTGCAAATTTGTTAACATACTATATTTTCCTCTACTTAGGTTCGATATAATCTTAAAAAATTAAGATTAGAGTCTAAGCTGTAATTTAATGTCCGTTTATTGAAATAAACAGTTCAAATTTTAATTTTTTTTTATTTTTAATGTCACTAAAGTGTTTGTACTGTTACGAACACTTGAGTGACATTATGCTCAAATATCATTAAAGTCTAACGTTACTTATGAAAAAAAAAACCATTAGTACCTACTGAAACAGTGGTTATACCTAGTAGCATCGTTATCTAGCGCATTTAGGCCCTCGACTCGAGATTCACCCAGCGTGTATTGTCTCTCAGAATAAACTAGGCTAATTCCTCTCGTGTTCAACAGTCAACTATTCAAAACCTGCACATTTCCAACAAATATTCACTTCGAAATTAGACTCGAGCAACTTGAAAATAAGGTAGTACTTAAAACCAAAGAACTGAGTATAAGACATTTCGAAAAAGGAATCAGCTTCGCTTGGTGTAGGAGGCTTTTACAGTATGTAGAGGTATTTTTACACCGAAATGATGAAGTGAAATAGTTACACTTTTGAATGCTCAACTCGTTTACTAGGTAATTGTTTTTTATTATTCAATCTCGACTTGTAATTTAATAAAAGTATTTATATTTCTCAATACTTGGTTAATTTTTGCGATCAAATGCGTTTGGCATTATTATTCTAAAACGCTGACATGTAATGTTTCTTAAAATTATTGATAAATGAGTATGAATATGAGCCGAAAGACGTCTGCTTTTGGACAAATTTTGGATTTTCCACGGTGTCCGATCGTGCACAATCGCCATCAAACGGCGTCTGATCCTGACCAGATCTTCGGTCTAACTTGTTGGAGAACTTCCCATGTTGCGTCTTCACATAGAGGTCGCTAGGGTGTAAAGCCTTTCAAATAAACAATGCAAAGATCGACATACAAATCATAAGGAAAAATTCGAAAGGTTGGCGTTAGGGTGGTGGAAAGGTTACGTTGGTTTACGTTGGATTGGTATCCAGAGGTACCAGGTTCTATCACAAAGGAGCACAAAAAAAAATTGAAAATGCGTAACCTGGCGGAAGAAACCGGTGGTGTACCCACATTAAAAATAATGAGACATTACATGTTTATTTTTATAATAAGTAGACATTTGATTCATGCATAAAAGGTAATCGGTATAGCGTTAGTACAAATGTAGCAAGGATGACTAATTAGGTGTCACTAACACCCGCTGGCCTAGTACTAGTACTCGATCGTTTTGGCCTACCTCAATCTAAGGTAAGGTAAGGCCCTTTTTATGTAGGTATTTAGAAGGTTTACTGAACCCTTCAACTAAATCCGCATTACTAAAACCGGATTACCGTACCTGTTTACACTACGACACGAATATAGATGCGATTACAGAGCTTTAAAGGCTCCTTTAAATCTAAAGGCTGTATAAGGGATTTAAACACATACGCTCCTTTGTAGATGTATGCTGTGGAAATAATGGTTGGAATTTTCTGAGGAATTTTAAAGGATGTGTTGTAAATATTTAACGAAAGCACTAGACGAAATCTATAGGAGTTTCAGATAGCACAGAGAGTCTATCTTCGAGGCTACAGCGCAGTTGGCAAAATTTTTAGTAGTTAGTTTATAAATAATGTATGTTTAATAATAATAAGAGCGGTGGTAGCCTAGTGGTTAGGGCATCCGGGGGTCGCGGGTTCGAACCCGGCCCGTACCAATGAGTTTTTCGGAACTTATGTACGGAATGTCATTTGATATTTACCACTCGCTTTTCGGTGAAGGAAAACATCGTGAGGAAACCACCTAAGCCCAATAAGGCCTAGTTTCCCCTCTGGGTTGGAAGGTCAGATGGCAGTCGCTTGCTTAAAAACTAGTGCCTACGCCACGTCTTGGGATTTAGGTAGCCGACCCTTCTCTCTACAAAGATATGGGACAAAGGCTAGGAGGATGATGAGTTTATAAATAATGTGTTTATACTGTTCCACCTACTTAAGTAGTTACAGCCGGTGAGCTCTTAGATTGGTATTCGGGTTTGGGTGAATTTTACCTTGCTGTACTTTATGTTTTAAATATGATTTATGAAAAAAAATGCTTGCTGTTGAGTTTCGTTCGGCTTTCTTTTCAACAGCGGTCTCCTCCTGGGAAATGCCGGTAGATTCACTGAGTAAATGATTAAAATTTATATTTATTTTACACTATGTTTATTTATATTGCCTGGATTACAAATAAACTAGAAGGTAGATCTTCGTTCGTGTAATACTTTATTTCTTAACCCAAGTCAGGTAAAAAGTATCCCTTCAGGGTATCCTATAAGCATCTTTGGATGTCCACCTATGATTGGCTAAAATCCGTCCAGCGTCAGTGTTTCGACGTGATGAATGGACTTTTTTTTTATCAATAAATGGCGCAGTACCAAAAACACGCTGTACCCAAACAAATAATGCATCGCGCTGTCAAGACTGTTTCCTAATGACCACTCTCCATAGAAAACTAATAGTCAGTACAAATTTATAGTTTTATAATAGTAGTATATAGATGGTATCCTATCTCGACTTTGAAACTGTAACGTTTCGCCAAATTTTCATTCGTCCGAAAGTATTTTTTCCTGAAACCCGCAATATTTTCAGGATTTTATGAACATCGTTTTAAAGAACCTATTAGGTTAGGTTAGGTTTTATAATTATTCTGATAAAATTATAGTTTTGGAAAAAAATGGCTTTCGGACAAATTAAAATTTGGCGAACTTACAGATGGGAAACAAAAATAACAAAAATTAGTGTTTCAAATAGGTAACCTAGCAATATAGACGAGTGAAAAACGTCAAAACATCGTTATGGAAATAATAAATAAATAAACACACCGAACACCGAAAGATACTTTCTCACAGTATCATGGCGTATTGGATTTATTGCTAAAAACCGGCACGGTTTGAAATTTCAAAGCTCGACCGGCAGGGTGCCACTTGGAAATACTGGGAATAAAAAAAACGGCCAAGTGCGAGTCGGAATAGAGCACGGAGGGATTCTGCCGGCATCGTAAAGTATAAATACTTTACGATGCCGATACTTTACGATGCCGGCCGATAGTGGACAGACGGCTATTGATGCCTAGTAGGAAAGAATTGACACATTTGTGCGCTTGCATCCATTATCTATACTGTAATTATTCCCACAGTGCGTGAGTTCTCTGATTGCAATTAGGGTTTGGGTGAAAACTGAGAGGTTTTTATCTGGATCGAGTAAGAGTGAGCGAGATAGGTATAAAAAGTGAATCGCATTCTGTCAGCTCACGCATTGTACAATGCCTATAAGAAAAGAAGCAACCGGTTGAAAAATTCGATGCCAGTATGGCGGTTTCGGTAGATAGATCGTCCGATAGATTGGTAGATCAGTGATTAGTCCAGAGAGTCGAGGGGACGGGGGCTTGAGTCTTGCTAGAAAATAATAAAATATTCATCAAATTCTCATAAAAAAATATTATTAGGAAGCGGTTTGCGGAATTATGAAAATTTGGAATAATTATTCTTTCGGAATAATTAATGAACTTCGGAGTAATGTAGTACCCCTTTCACCCATGTGATAGACAGAAAAACAGATAGAGAACCAGAAAAGTAGGATTAAGGCACAGTTAGGATTACATTGCACCCTTTAGGTACGGAACCATTGAAAGTTAAAAGCAAGGTGTTCAGAAGCAAAAATCTTTATAGTGAGTTTAAAAACTCACTATAAAACTGTTAAAGGATACCAAATGGAACCCTTTTCATGATTCAGAATAGAAATTTCAACAAAGAGAGACTTTGTCGGTCCCCCAAAAATGTGTTTGCCAGTTGCTGCACCTAAAAGAAACATTTCCGTAGCTAGCTTTGTTTGCAAAAATGCACGGGCTAAATTCGAAGATTCTAAATACACGTTTCCGAGATTTCAGTACAAATATCCACTTTGATGTTCTTGATATACTCTATTTGAAGTACTCGTTAGGCATGGGTAAACTGGGTACCTATGCCAATTATGTAACTGTATTTTGATAAGTGTAAAATTCGAGATGACAAGGTTACATCGCTTAATAATAATATATGGTAACCTATTTATATTTTGAGCCAATCTCCTTTAAAATGTCAACTTGTGAATATCATAAACGTAACGTGAATTAAAAAAAAAACTGTATACATATATCCATGATCCTCAGGTAGCAAACTGGCTGTATATAAGTGCATATGCATTATAACTCTAATTTAAGCTGTAAATTTAAGTGCATATATATATACAGCCTGTGTGCTAGGTGTACCTATATATCCCGATACATTCCAGAATTATGGCCCACTATTCCATATTTAAAAATCGAACAGAATGTTCGATGGAAAGCTTCGTTAGTTTTGGGATCGAACGATGCTTAGAATTCCTTAGGTATTTTGAATATCAAAGACTAAAAGCTTTGGCCTATCCCTGTATTTTTAGGGTTCGTTGCCTCAAAAGGTAGAACGGCACACTTATAGAATAACTTCATGGTCCGTCTGACAAGACCTTTTTTCTCAAGAACGGGAAGAAATAAAACTTTGAAATCAAATACCAGTAGGCTTCGACGGTACATTGGACATTTTTAATAAATTGTTTTAAGATCTTTGAGAGACCATTACCCAGCATTAATTATTAGGGTGCTTTCGACCGCCGCCTTAGTCTGCTTAAGCATAAGACAGTTCATAATCATAATCATAAGACAGACTTTAGGCCACTCCCGCGTCGTGAGCATGCCGCCTGTAACTATGATGTAATCCATACTAATATTATAAATGCGAAAGTGTGTCTGTCTGTCTGTTACCTCTTCACGCTTGAACCACTGAATCGATTTTGATGAAATTTGGCATGGAGATAGTTTAAGATCCGAGTAAGGACATTGGATCGTTTTCATCCTGGAAATTATCCCTAAAAAGATTGAAAAGTGAGTAAGTAATTCGTGATGACATTGATGACCCTGTAGGAAATGTAATTATTAGACCAAAAACACAATTGCTTATTTGCTTAGGCGCTTTTAATAATCCCTTTTATTAATTAAGGTGATTAGGTGGATATCTATCGTGTTGTACGAGGTTGCTTCCATACTTCCAAGTTCCACGCGGACGTAGTCGCGGGCAAAAGCTAGTGTAAAATAAATTTATATGAAAATTTAATTTGTATTTTGTTACAGTACAGGAATGCTCGCGGTGAAAACGCACCCTAAATGCTACTGTTGGATAATGGTCTCCCAAGGACCTTCATCCATTTATTTTTAGGATTACCATTGGTCTCGGAAGACTTGCGAGGGAATAAAAAAAAAGTTATAATTAGTCTTCAAGCAGTTGCTTATTCTAACCTAACTCAAATTTAGTTTTAGCCACCATTATATGTAACATGAAAACAGCATTTTCAAACTCCGTTATTATTATTAACACTTGGACGACAGTAGGCGTGAAATCATTTGTGCACCAAATACCCCGGGGCATGGACTTATTTACCTTATTCTGACTCTTATTTCGCCAACCTAAATATAATACTCTCATAATGGCACCTACGTCATTTATAGCAGCATTTGTATAAGGCAATATTAATAAAAGCATAAGAACCTTTAGTATTAAAGGGCACTTGGGTTGTCGCCTTTATTTTATTCGCGGTGACACGACTTAATTGCCCGACCAGTGATCTAAAACCTTATTCGACCGTTGGTTTGGCGATCTTTGGCGACAAAATTTGGCTGCAGAATTTTTACACGCCTTTTTAGCGAAACTTCAATGTTCTTAATTTTTCAAACTACGGTAACTTCTTGTTGGGCCTATTTGACTGGTTGATGGCATTTGGCATTATGTTCGCTATTTGTACGTACGCGTTCCTATTAACTTTTGTTTTGTTGCAATACTTGCAATGAATGAATGAATGAATGAATGAATGAATAATATTTATTTCAGATTAAAAAATTTCAATCCATATTTTTGTTAGTAGGTGCACAGGTTACATTGGTTAGTAAACAATTTTATCCAGAAGTTTAAACTACAAAGCCAACCTATAGTTATATTTTCCGGGTGAAACCACTAGAGTAACAAGTATGTGTTTTCACCCAGAAATTCAGGATAGGGTTGTCCCATCTCTCGGCAATGGCCTCCAGGAGGCCGTTGGCGCTGTTCCACACTCTGTGTATCAGGGAAGCGACTCGTTTACGAATTATGGTATAAAAACAATCCGTCCGAGCCTCCGCAAACATCCCTGACGCACTGCAAAGTTTCCTCAACCCCGCAATGCAAGCGCGATTCGAACCCACGACTCTACTTTTCTTGAAAATGAACATCATCAAAGTATGTTACACATAGTATTTGAAACAAAAAGATTAAGAGGGCGCTGTTTAGTGTGCTGTGTTAGCTGATTTTATATGTTTAATATAACGATGCAACAGCTCAGTTTGGAGAGTAGTACTCCGGAAAAGTATTCATGGGTTCGAGTCCCATAAGGCATTAAAGTGAATCGCACATAAATTTTGGCATCAATTAACTTTGTATCAGTACTGAAATAAAAATGTGGTATTTTCATAATATAATTTCACTATTATAATATACGAGTATGTATATATTTATTTCACATTTGGTATAATGTTTAATTTGATATAACAATAAAAAATATAATTTCATTGGATATCATTTCAATTACTATAAAAATCATTGGTTATAACGTTTATATTCGCAAGATAACCTAACACTCCTCCCCGCTTTGCTCGTCTTCGTACCTAACCATGACTCTATTCCAGTTTTACTTTTATCTTTAAGCAGTTTTTTTGAGTGCGTATTGATACCTGTTAAAACATTTAAATGCTCATTCACAACCGTCGAAATATTGCAAAGCTAATGTTGAATAAGGATCCCATGATCAGTATTTACGGTGCGCGATCAAATATTTGAGGGGTGTATTAAATTCACGCGGTGACAATTCGCAGCCAAAGGTTAATTTAGATGGTTGAAATATCCATTTCATTTCACGTATTTGGTGAGCAATAATATTTTGAGAAAGGCAAAAAGCGGTGGTAGCCTAGTGGAAAAAGCGGTGGTAGCCTAGTGGTTAGGGCATGCGACTTTCAATCCGGAGGTCGCGGGTTCGAACCCGGCCCGTACCAATGAGTTTTTCGGAACTTATGTACGGAATGTCATTTGATATTTACCACTCGCTTTTCGGTGAAGGAAAACATCGTGAGGAAACCACCTAAGCCCAATAAGGCCTAGTTTCCCCTCTGGGTTGGAAGGTCCGATGGCAGTCGCTTTCGTAAAAACTAGTGCCTACGCCACATCTTGGGATTTAGGTAGCCGACCCCGATTGAGAATTCATTCTCAAAAAATGGGACAAAGGCTAGGAGGATGATGGTGAGCAATAATATTTGTGAATTAATATGATTGAGTTACTTAGGATATATCTTGTCCCACTGGGTACTTTTCGTATTATATCACTACGTAGTATAAAACAAAGTCGCTTCCTGCTGTCAGTCTGTCTGTCCCTATGTATACTTAGATCTTTAAAACTACGTAACGGGTTTTGATGCGGTTTTTTTTATAGATAAAGTAGTGCAAAAGTATTAAACATGCATAATCAGCGGGACAAAACAGCCACTAACTGTTTTGGCTCAGTGACCCAAACAAAATCCAAAACAAGAGCACAACACTTGTCCCGATCTTGCGCAGTTTCTTGCTAGTTTTCGACTGAAGAATACTGTCACAGTCCAATAAATAACTAACAGTAGTCTTACCCCCTTAGACAATAAACTATGTAAGGGTTTACCCTTGAAATGTCGACAAACGTTTCATCGAATTTTCATTTCATCGAAAGCATTTTTTTTCTGAAACCATAAAATATTTTTGAATGTTATAACACAAACCTAACCTAACTAATCTAAAGGTTATAATTTACAAAATGACTGAAAAATGTATGACTTACGAGTAAAAATTTGTCGACGAAATGAAAATTCGACGAAATGAAGCATTCGGTGAAACGTTTGTCGACATTTCAAGGGTATCCGCTATGAAATGAAATGAAATAATTTATTCAGTAAGTAGGCCACAAGGGCACTTTTACAAGTCAGATTGTGAGTCTACTCTATGTAAGTCTTACCCCACCTTGCCTTAATACTTTTAGTATTATATATACCGTAGCAATTTCAGATTAAAGAATATAATTACAGTAACAGTATCTTGTAAAATATAACATCCGTCATCGATCCCTTTTGACTACATCACATTTCGATTCAGTGGACTATACAAAGCCAAATTAACTTATTGTTGTAAGATTTGTTCAATGTACAAACATTCTTATTTTGCCAGTTAACTATGGGTATAGCCAACAGTATTTAGTAATAGGTATTAATTTATTTTACTGGAACCGACCAACCTTTCGTAACTGACATTGAAAGTCAGTGAATGTCACTGATGTAATCAAGGAGGAAACAGGACTAAATATTCCGCAAATTTCAAGTATTTTTTGCATAATAAAGCCAAAACTATCCACAGTGATGAAAGTTAAGTTTTTATAGCATTCAGTATTATTTCGCAAGAAGAAAGAGAGATTGAGCAGCATTCCGGTAAACAATGTTTTGAATTTTGTTGATGACAAATGGCTACTGACGTTTGATAATGCAAATATATGACGTATTGCTATATGAAAACTGTTTGTAGCGTCACTATCCCTGGGCAGAACAGACACTTGTTAGGCTGTAGTATAGATATTGGCAGAAGTACGGCGCTACAACAAAACTCTATTATAGAAACCGGCCAAGTGCGAGTCGGACTCGCGCACCGAGGGTTCCGTACAAACACTTTCCATCCCTAAGTGGTTAAGTTAAGTTTGCACCTGGTATGTATAGCGCCCCATATAAATTAGGTGCAAAGTTAGGTATTAAAAAAACTACTTACTAGATCTCGTTCAAAACAATTTTCGTTGGTAGTTTTTATAGTAATGTACATCATATGTTTTTTTTAGATTTTTCATTTTCTTATTTTAGAAGTTAGGGGGGGGGGGGGGGGGGGGGGCAATTTTTTTCCACTTTGGAAGCGTCTGTCACGCAAACTATTCGGTTAAAATATTTTAGAAACCTCCATATCATTTTTGAAGTCCTATCCATAGATAACCCACACGTATGTTTCTGATGAAATAAAATTTTGAGTTTCAGTTCTAACTATGGGGAGCCCCCAATATTTATTATTATTTTATTTTTGCATCAAAATCTTAATGCGGTTCACAGAATACATCTACCTACTAAGTTTCAACAGTATAGCTCTTATAGTTTCGGAAAAAAATGGCTGTGACATACGGACGGACAGACAGACGGACAGACAGACATGACGAATCTATAAGGGTTCCGTTTTTTGCCATTTGGCTACGGAACCCTAAAAATGCAGGAGCGAACTAGTTATTTTCCGCTTATAACAGCTTAGCGATTGAACAAATTTCGATCGAAGTTTGCTTTGCATACAGATTGCATTGAATAAGCAATATCCAGTCGCGTGGGTTCACCCGCCAAAAAGTTGGTTGGAAATTGACTGTTTTCTGCAGTCATAGACAAACGTGACACTATCGTAATGCGACAACCCTTATGGCTATCAGGGACATTCCCGATGAATGTAACTAAATTTTAGTATGCAGTCTCACTAATCAATATACTAAAGGCGTAAGTTTATGAGATGTGTTTAAATGTATGTTTGTTACTTCCTCACGCTCAACCGGGAGGACCAATTTTGATAAATTTTGACGTGACACCCTGGATTACTTTTTCCCCGTTTTTTTTCGTGTTTCCGTAGAATGAGCGGGTAACACCGCGCGGCGCAGCTAGTTCATTTCATTTCATTTCATTTATTTATTCAATTTCACAATATACATTGCATTTGAAATAGAAACTTATAACTACAAATCCACATTAAATAAAAACAATTGGTAAATAATTATAGACAATGTCAATTAATTCACTAAAGCATTTTGTGATAAATAAAAGTAGGTAATCTGAAATTCCGTAGATTCACCAATAATTTCCGTAGGTTAGGGCACAAGGCCTAAAATCCGTAGATCTCCGGATTTTTCCGTAGCTCTGGCAACGCTGCGTGAGAATGCTTAACAATATACTTCATATCAGTCCGTTTAATTCGCACTTGGGTCGAATTGCGTGTGAAAATTGAAACAAGGTCACGTCACGATTCGACGCTTGACGCTGCGTAAATCCAAAATCTTACCACAAAGTATCTATATGTTTGGGATCGCCGATAAGTCGTATTCGAATCTAACAGTAATGACTAATGACGTTTTCTTTCTCATTGGGATACATATATATCTTTGTTTTAACATGCTTAAAATTTAAAACGGAGTTTCATAATGGCCGTAGTACAAAATAACAATAGCAAGCAATAAGTATTTAAAATTTTCCAATATCAATTCTCAAATGTTATCCTTTAACCTTCATCATTATCAATCTGTTCCAGAATCACTGAGCCCTAATTAATTCCATACATATTTATTTGTATCGCCAAACCGGTCGCGCAAAACAAATATTAAAAAAAGGTCAAGTGCGAGTCGAAATCGCGCAGTGAGGGCTCCGTACGAACTATGAAAGTACTACTGAATATTGCTATAACGAAAAGATAAAAAAAAAAAAATGTATTCTACACCAGATCAGACGACGAAATAAATTAAAATATGTATTTTTGAGTTCACAGTGCCTTGGTTTTTACTGTAATGCTGTGTAACTTATTTGAATCATATTTAAATAAATAAACTGTACTGGGCGATAAACTTAACTTTACCGTTGTTGGGAAACAGTTTTACGTATTTTACACGCGACGCCATAGATTCAGGAGCAAACTCAACTTGACCGGGTAGTTACGTGAACTGTAGCTTTATGGAGTTCGAATCACAAAAATCGCGTTATAATGACTGTTAAAGGCGATATACACGAGACACCGCTTGTTTTGGCGATATCACAAAATACATTCGTTTTAGCGTTTGTAACTACGTCTAGAATAACTCTGATACGCTACTCCTTGTCGCGTGACGAATACTACCTGTCACTTTCCTTTCAATACCGTGCGAGCAGGACAGGAGATGCTGGATGGGGGGAAGAACGAAGTCGCGGCAAGATAATGCTAGTCCTACTGGAAATACTTTGGTCCCTAGAGTGTGCCACTGGGCACGATCCTCAGCCACTCTGTTCCTGCTCCTTCCAGCTGCTGCCAGCCACCCTGCGAATATCAACTCTGCGAATAAGTGCCGTAAAACCCCGTGTCTTCGCCTGAGATAGGTACCTATCACTGCCTATTTAAATAAAAATTTAAATTTCCGTCTAGTTTTTAAGTTATCCACAGTTGATACGAGAATATCGCCTTGCATAAATAACACTTTCTATTTTTAGTAATTTTTGTTTTTAGTAGCCTAAACACTGGATGAGAATTTCAAGTTTTATAAAAATAGGCGATGATACGACGATTTTAGGCGAAGTTACGGGGTTTTAACGGACTTATTGCAGGTTAAGGGACAGGCAAAGGCATTAATCGATAAAATACGTGAGATATCGATTACCTGGCGATATATGAAAGCACTCTCGAATAGCGCAGGTTCAATGACTGAGGCGTGGGATGAAAGATTAACCTTTCAAGGCACATATAAAATTGAAGTTGCGCTGCCAATAGTAATAGGATTCTTTTGTTTCGTTTCTAGTCTGTAGCAAACGTAGTGGAGACCAAATGTCTAATGCCGACCTTACACTCTCGCTGAGACACAGGTCGTCTTTTGTTGCTTAAAGACTAGGGGTGTAGACTGATGTTGAATTATACAACGTATTGTAGTTATATGCATAACATTAGTTAGCTCCATATGTCATGAAACTAGTGCCGTATTTACCCCTAGGCCCACAAGGCTCGGGCCTGGGGCCCCGTCCCAGACAGAAGCAGGATAATAATGCACCATAATAATGTTCTCCTTGTAGGGGAGGGGGCTCTGGCCCTATAAGGGCATGCATGAAACAAAGAAAAAAAAACAAAATATCAATATTTTTGGTAATATGTGACTTCAAAGAAGGTACGCAAATTTTATGTTGGTTTTTTAATTATTTATTTTTAAACTCAAAAGTAAAATTGTTTTTAGAATCCTCATAATTTAACAAAACAATAATTGCATGACAACCATGAACATAAACGCACTTTTTCACGGTGATAATACAAATGGTACCCAATCCACAAATAACGTCTCATGTAGGTGGCCATTTGTATGGAGTGTTTTTAGCGCTCCGTAGGAACGTAGAAATTTGACGGTCATTTCCGACTTTTAGAGCAGTCTAAGTGTAGGTAGTCCCATATAGACATTTGATCCCAATCAAAAATAGAATCGATTGATATCCTCAGGAAAGAATTATCTACACGCCAATTAAAGAAGGACGACATGCTTGCCTCGCCTGTTTCGGCGAGAGTGTAGTGTACAGCCGGAATTATGACGACTGTTCGAAACATTAGCATTATGTAGGTATGAGTAATTTAGTGATGATTACTCTATTTTATAGGTACATTTTAATGATAACTTGTCAATGTGACTGAATGCGACTCGAATATTTAACAAAAATCAACACGAAGCCAAACAGACAATGTAGGCCTTCTAAAGAGCTCTCTCTGAAAACTCAGAACTCGTCTATCATAAGATTCATAAGACACGCGAAAAATACTACCCGTCACCTTCCTTTCAATACCGTAACGACCGTTAGTTGGACGACGCGGTTGGCGCAGTGGTTAAGCAGCTGCCTACCCACTCAATTGCTTCGAATTTTGACTTGGACTCTATTTATATAATAAAATAAGAGCGATGACAGGTAACCGTAGTTACCAAAAGCAATTGAGTGGTTATTGAGCCGAGGGTCCTGGGTTCGAATCCCGGCAAGAGCAAATATTTGTGTGATGAACTCGCGTATTTGTGCCTGAGTCATGGATGTTATTTGTATTTAAGGATGTATTTATCTATATAAAATTTATCGTTGTCTAGTGTTCATAACACAACAAGCCTTCTCTAGCTTTCTGTGGGACTAGATTGATTTGTATGTGGTTGTCCGATGTTTATAATTAGTCATACAGATGTATCTATATGATATGATAATTATGAAGTTATCAAAATGGAATGTCTATAGAAAATCCTCTTATCGTGCTATGAAAAGTCCAAAGCCTATTATGATTCTTTGCAGCGCGGACGAAGTTCGACGCCTTCTATTTTGATCGACCAAATAACAAAGAATTTCGAGCCGTACCGATCCAATTTATATTAATGCGCCGAACCTGAGTGTTTGTCGGTGTGTGCTCGCCGACAGCGTAACTTGTTTACTCTGCGTGATTGAACCATTCCACTTCGACACCTGGGTCAATAACAATAGGTCGTAGACAGCCCGTCTAGCACAACTATGCTTTACAATGCTCTAGCCATCACCCTCTCACATTACTGCACAGAAAGAGACAGACAATTATCTCGTGCGAGAAATAGTCGCTTGCGTCAGTTGTGCTAGCGGTGCAGTAAGGCTAGTAAGTCTTGCCGCGAGTTCGTTTGTCGCGCGAGTCATCTCCTGTCTTGCTGCACGGCACTGAAAGGTACCGTAAAACGGGGTTACTTTCAAATGCAGGGGCTACTTTGGAAAAGTGTTTTTACGCCTTATCCTTATTTTTTTTACTATCTGTGGCAATGCAATACCTACCTTCAACAACCACCTAACCTTTTACTTCATTTGCTCAATCGCACTATGAATATTTCCTTTTTATAACCATTTTGAGTCTATCAAAGTAGCCCCAAATTTTCCTAAAGTAACCCCGTTTTACGGTAGTGGTTGTCGCGCAACAAAGAGTCGCTTGTCGCAGTTATGCGCTATCACTATTAGTTCTGTACGTCTAGACAGAACTAACTAATAGCGTCGTATATAGCCACACTACTCGTACAGACAGAGCTCTCTCAAAAACTCTGTCTACGACCTAAATATTTTTAATACACATTTCAATTTTACAACTTCATATTATATCATGTAGATTGTAGATACATCTGTATGACTAATGGTTAACACAAGTTTAATGACGTACAAATGTTAGTAAACAACAAATAGAACAACAAACAGTATGAGTGAGATAGATAAGGTTTTATGATAGCCACTTACACCCGATGGTGCACGGAAAACAGTAATCACAGTGTACCGTTTATACACGTTGTGGCCCAACTGGTGTACTCTAGCGATTTTTGTAATTTTTCTTGGTCGTCTCTATATAAGTTAGTTTACGGAAAACAGTAATTACAGTGTACAGACAGTCAGACATATGCTGTGGCCCAACTGGTTTACTTTAATATTTTTTTAAATTCGTTTTCTTGGTAGTCTCACTATAAGTCGCCTCTGATAGTCAATTATACCCGATGGTGCACGGAAAACAGTTATCACAGTGTACCGTGCATATACGCTTTGGCCCAACTGGTGTAGTCTAGCGATTTTTAGTAATTTTTCTTAGTAATCCCAATATAAATTGTCTATGATAGTCAATTGTACCCGATGGTGCACGGAAAATAGTAATCACAGTGTACGCTCCGACAAATAAGCTGTGGCCCAACTGGTATACTCTAGCGATTTATGGTATTTTTTCCTGGGAGTCTCACTATAAGTTGACTATGATAGTCAATAAAACACGCTAGTGCACGAAAACAGTAATCACAGTGTATCAATGTACGCTGTGGCCTAACTGGTTTACTTTAGCGATTTTTTTGTAATTTTTCGTGGTAGTCTCTAGGTATATAAGCTGTCTATGATAACACACGGTAGTGCACGGAAATTAGTAAAGAGAGTGTACCTACTGTCTGGCAAAAAAGAGTAGAAATTAAAAAGTGGCAATACTGTAGTGGCCTCCCCGTTTTCTTAGATTGATTAGAAAAAGACGACACTACAGTATTGCCACTTTTTAATTTCTACTCTTTTTGTCAGACTGTACATACGCGGTGGCCCAATAGGCTAGTTGACTCATGTCAAATTGTAATATACTAATGTTTATTCCGTATAGTATTTAGCAAAGGAAACCTAAATGTATATTTTTCAATTCATAAAAGTGAAAGATGGCTGAAAAAATTGAATTTGAAAATATGGTTTTTGATCTGTATTTTGAAATGCTTAAAACGCTGTCCGCCATTTTCGCTCATGATAGTGACGTCATCGGTCCTGTAAAGATAGCTGAAAGTCTACTTTGACGTACATTACATTATTGTTTCATAATTTTTTTAAACTTTTACAAATAAAATTCCATTTCAATGATCTACCACGGAAAGTACATTTTGTGGGTAATAAATCTCGGCCCTTGTTGCTGTGATTGGAAATCCAATTTAGAAGCCCTTGTTCAGCCAACGCATGACTGCGCGACCTAAAAGATGGTTGTAGGGCTCAACTGCCCGTTTATACAGAAATAAAGTTGACAAAGCTAAAACTTAAAAGCTTATATTTTTAATAATTAAGTATATGGTATAAATAAATTTATTAGCGTAATCATTAAAAAAAATATTATACAAATAATATTCGCAACAAGCTTCGTCAACGTAACCTATAGGAACAAAATAATATCCGCAACACGCTTCGTCAGTAAAGGCCTTACTTAAAATGGACATACACAAAGTTACACCCGCAATACGCTGTCAAAACTGCTAAAACTAACTTTTCAGCTTTTCGAACTGCATCATAGTGCCCCAGTATGAAGTAAATTCTGACACCTGTCCGATGACAGGTGTCATTATTGCTACTGACCATTCTGATAAAAAAAGAGATCCCTTTATAGGGTTTGCATGCAATTTGCAGGGAAATGTTCGTATGGCTGTGCCGGGAATTTCCGAAAAAGTCATACAACCTGGAACTGTACACTCTCTTTTTGTAGACGTAATTGCGACGCCCACTTATGGGGACATGTGCGCACCGCTACGTTTAGAGATTCTCGGGAACTGTTACCAATTTGTATGGGAAAAGAACATTCTCAAGGACATTTCCCATCCAAATGGGAAAACGTTCTCGAGAATGGCACATCTCTAGCTATATACGATTGACCAGGAACACCCTACAAACAAAAGCCGAACTAATTATTTTTTTATTTTTATTAAAGCAGTAACGTCTGCTAACGTAAACCAAATGTTTACTAAGAAGCGAAAAGTTGAAAAATTTAATGGTTCAGACAGGATTAGAACCTGCGTTTCCAACGGCTTTCCGGGCCAACACGGGTCCTACCAATTGGACCACCGAACCAGATGTCAGAGCCATTGAATCTTTCAACCAGTTGCTTCAACATGCCTTAGGGTGGCATCGTAGTTTCAACTTTTCGCTTCTTAGTAAACAAAAGCCGAACTGTTGCGCGCGATATAGGCCTCGGGACCGTCTCATCTTGCACCACAGCACACGTTACACCACGTTGTCTGCATTGCGGGATTGCGGTCTATACCTAAACATGGGGCTTCGACGGATTTATAATGGTCGATGCAATCGCGTCTAATACCGCAAAAATTGCAACGTACGTTGTAGGCCAGGGTTCCCAAAGTGTGTTATTTTATGATTTGGTAAAATAACACACTTTGGGAACCTTTATGTGATGATTAGTTACAATTGTTTTAAATACTAACTATATTAGTATAAATTACAATAAATTAAAGTATATAAGTTTAAGTAAATATTATAAAATCAAAAGTTAATACAATTTTATTCTAAATTAGTTTCGTTAAGTTCCTTCTGAGTTTCTTTCGGCTTTCTTCTCAACAGCGGTCTCCTTTCGCGAAATACCGGTAGATTCACAATCTGACTTGTAAACTGCCCTTGTGGCCTACTTAATGAATAAACTATTTCATTTCATTTCAAATAAAATTTCATTACATCACAATAAAAACATCATAATATAACAAATTGTTACTAGAAAAATCTATTCTAAAAATATATACAAGTATTATAAAGACTAACCTAGCTTAAACTAATCTAACCTAAAGGACCCCGCTCTACATTATAGGGCTTATGACTCAAAGGTCCCCATAATACCAGCAACGGTGCCCCGCTGAATGGCTATGAAGACCTTCTGAACAGAAAAAAAAGTTCATAAATGCACAGAAAAATTTGGAGGTTAGTGCTCTCAGGAAATTGCACGTTTGTTTTCATATGTTCCCTTCAGCCTGTATTCGATGGAAAAAGCTACCGTGAAAAATGATTGATGAATATCGTTTTGCACGGAACGTAGTTCCTCGTTTTTGTTTTAAAGCCCCCGTGGGAACAGTGAGCCATTTGGTTACCTATATTTATAATTAAATAGGGCATACACGTATTTAATTATCGGTTGCTTATTTAGGTTTGTTATATTTTTGGTTTTAAACGCAAAAACTTTTTGAGTCAGTAGATAGAGGAAATGGCTAAAATAGCGGACTGAACCTATCAACATTTCAACACCCGAGTGCGGTATTTACTTCTATTAAACCTTAGTGAGGCTTGAACTATCGTCCTTCGTTTTTTGGCACTTAATGGGTTAATGCCAAAAGGCATTCTCTTCCCCAGGAAATATAGTTGAACTTTTCCAAACATACATACGTAAATCGGGTGACAATAGAATATGTTATTATGACTTGGAGCATATAAAGACTGATCCACAAGGACATTTGAAGTCTGTACGCGTATACGTATAAAAACTTTTTGATAAAAATAACCGACCGTTAAACATTCCGATGGACACTATACCTTTCTCGAACCGAGCTAGAAAAAAGCTTGAGGAGAGTAAACAAATTTTTATTTTATTTTACATAGCCGCTAAAATGTCGGAACTAAAATAATAATAAACCTTTGTTTTCATTGTAAAATGATTTAGAAGAAACGCTTAAACGCGAAAATTTGGAGAAAAACAAAACACTTGATGAGTCATGAATTTTTGATTCGCTGATATACAGCGTGTAACCGACGGTGTACCGAAAACTGAAACCATGGCTTCAGACCATTATTCTGAGCTGGAAAATCGTGGAAATTTCTTTGAGAAAATTCACAAATTTTCCTCGCGAGTTTTCATTTTTTCTTTATTTTCCCGTTAATCGAACTCTACCGGTAACAATTTTTCATGAAAAATCGCATGAAAATAGCATTTTCCGCAAAACACACAATGTATCACAAACAGTATTATGTAAGCTTTACGGTACAACACAGGCGCATGGAGTGGGAAATATAACGGTCCTGGCCGGTCATTGATCCGCCAGGCCAGTGTGCCCGCGCAGGCCGCTGCGGTCGGACGCACGAGTAATGGTTACCTACCCGCATATTTTATTTGCTTTACTTGCTTGAATGATAATAATCTTGTTAGACTGTTTTATTTAATAATAATCTTGTTAGAGTTGCATTCATTCATGTCATTCGATGCGCATTGGCGTAACGGTATGTTTTGTGCTGACGCGTGAGTGGAGTGGGGAGCGCTTGGACCGGTCGCTCGCCGCGTGCTCCCCTCCCGCGCGTCTGCACCCGAGATAATTGGACGCAATACACTGCGCGTCGAGTTTCATAATTTATTTTGGAAAATCTTATCCTTGAGTTTTCCGAGAAAATGAACACTCGTTTTCAGTTCGTGATTATGGTCTAAAACTACGGTTTTCGTTTTCGGTACGCTGTCGGTTACACCCTGTATTTGTCCTCGCTAACTTCGTTTGCTCCTCCAAATCATCGTTTTGTGTCATAATGGCTTATTTTAGGCTCTTGTCAAACAATTTCCTATTTCGAATCAGACTTTTTCAGTCGTCTGTGTTGTGTAATGTGAAATGCAGTTGAAAATAAATAAACTTGTGTTAAAACTCACCACAAATTTGTACCTTTCTAGAACCGAGGTAGAAAAACGTTTGTGGAGAGTATTTTTTCTCTTTATCTCTTCAAGGATAAACAGTTTTGTGAAAGTCATTAAAAGTTTTAACTGACTTCAGCCAACAGGTACGAGATGGGTTTTAACTTAATAATAGGTACTTAAATGCTTGTGCCTATTTGTTTCTTGGTTGTATAATCACTTTTCACAAAAAATGAGACGACTTCAACGAAAATGAGAACAAACTAAACGAGTTACTATAAACTAACGAAGTCATCATAGATGCGCATTTTTTTTTTCGTCATACTAGCCCGTGAGTGGGATTTTCTGCCCGTCACGCGGAGAGAAAATCTCACTTCCTGGCCAAAGCAAGTCGTAAAACTTTAGACTAACCACGGGCGGTACCTAGGAAAGCCTCAGATTGCATTTTTATGCACAAAAACCTGTACATTCACGTATTCACCGCCCGAGGTACTATTGACTTCCCTCGATTCCTTATAGATCTTGTCATCAAATCTTCACCAAAATTGTATAGGAACAATTTGGAGAGCGGACTCTCAAATTAAAAAATACTGCATTTATTTCAGTATACTCTTATGTTTTGTTTTTATTAGTAATAGTAGTTTACCGTGGCACAGGAATGTTATAAGGCATAATTATGCATAGTTATACTACTTTATCGAATATCTACACACGTATTCAACGTCATATCATAGATAAGTAAGTAACTACCGCGGAGAATGAATGTGGCTATGCCAGCGCGGGCGGGGTCACCATTAACAACATGCTGAACGCCGTCGCTGCATAGTAATGTAGATCTTTACCTATAGTATCTGAATTTGTTTAGTATCAACAGTCATCATCCCCTGTAACAGTCCCTGATGAAGAGCTCCGCACGAGTTCGAAACATGTCGGGTTTGGCCGTTCCCGACAATTTCACGTGAGAGACCGCTTATACAATAAACAATATATACAGTAATGTAGGTATTAACAATATGGATGTACATAATCCACTAATATCTACCCTATATCTGTATTAGTAGACATTTCACTAACTCTAACTCAACAAGAACTTTCTAAAGCGCGAATGTTTCTTTCGCGATACAATAATAGTTGTTACAAAGCAACTTATTCCAGATTCGGGTCACACTTTCCTATTTATTTCTTGTCCTTGTATTCGCTCGTTGGTCATTATTTCTCGTTTTCTTGGCGTTCATTTGATATATTGTGCTTAGTGCTGAGCTACAACGTGTAAAAAGGTTTTTATAATGGCAGAAACTTAAGATATTTTTATAAGTTTATCCAGTGACTTATAATAATGCCGTATTATATAAATACTTAGGTGTTTGCTGTAGGTATTATAAAATAAACGAACGTTTTTTTTCTTTATTTTTATTATTATTCTATATTAACCATATTCTACAAATCAGAAAGTTAATGTCTCAAGGACATCTATTTTTTTATTGTTATTTAAGAACTAATGTATTAAAGCTTTCAGAGACCTTTCTTCCATGGCCTAAGCATCTCGAATGTTTTATAAATATTTTCAACCCAAATGAGCATAGTCATTTTTTTATTGTGAATAAAGTACGCAGCTACAAAATATCTGAATTATTCTCATTAAGGGGATGGACAAAGGCTGGATAAAAGGGTTGGAATTCCGTCAGCGGGACAAATATAGCGCAAGCATGGGGCTCATTCGACATTGGCTAAGTGATCATTTACTGCTACATATCAGACTAATATTAAAAAGGCGAAAGTTTGTGAGTGTGTTTAAGTGTATGTTTGTTACTTTTTCACGCTTAAGCAGCTTGCCCAATTTTGATAAATTTTCGTATGAAGGTAGCTGACACCGTGAATTAACGCATAGGCTACTTTTTATCCCGAAATAAATAGGTATTCCCGTGGGATGAGCAGGTAACACCACGCGGAACAGCTAGTTTATAAATAAATACATATCGGTCAACGGCACACACATCGACTTAGGCCTAAATTACACTCTAGAAGGCTTGTGTTATGTGTCATTTTTTTACATGTAAAATTAAATTCAAAGCATTTATTCAGAACATGTCCATCTATTGTTAATTACATAGAACTTATAAATAATGTTAGTTATATTAAAATATATTATTCTTCGCTTATTGTTTACCTGTAAATAGGGGTGAAGCATACAAATGCAAGTCGCGACACTAAAGTGTAACAAGGTATAACTTGGAATCGGTGACACATATTAAAATATTTCATTTGGACAAAATAATGTTCTAAGGCAATGCAACATTTACAGGAAATACCCTAGTCCCGTTTCACCCTGTATATATTTACACCGGTTACCCCTTTTGCAGAGATTCAGTCACCAACACTCGTCCGTTAAAAGCTTTTAACGCTTACGTAACGTTAAAGTAATTAATTCACGCATATATCTACATTCTCCGATTTCTTATATAGGTATTTTACTTTGACGCTTTCTAAGCTTTTCTGACAATACAGTTCAAATAGCATAAATGTATTTCTTGTAGGGTAAGCTGGGGTAAGACTAACATAGTTTATTGTCTAATGGGGTAATACTAACTTTTATGACAGTACTAGAAGTTGCCCCCGAACTTAGTGTGCATGGAAGAAAAGGCATAGCTTGCTTCTCTGTGGTCGAGTAAAAAGTATCTTATAACTATCTGGGGAAGTAAAAAAATACGTTGAGAGCAATTTGTTTAAAAAGTCTTACTCTTTACGGTTTAAAAAATGATTTGATTTCTTTTAAAATGTATCATGCTCTATTTGGACACTGACCCTTAAAGAGGAAAGTCAGCTCCTGGTAGCAGAACACAAAGTACTTCGGAAGATCCTGGGGCCTAGTAAGAGGAATGATGGTACGTGGCGCATCCGAGCTAACGCCGAGATTGAGGAGCTGGTGGCCGAGCCGAATATTATCGGAGAGACAAAGTCCCTTAGACTTCGTTGGCTCGGTCACCTACAAAGAATGGAAGAGGATCGTGCGGCAAAAAGAGCATACCTACTTGGGGCAACCAACCGGTCAACGACCGATTGGTCGTCCCAGGTACCGCTGGGGAGACGTGGTGGAGGTGGATCTGCGTAAGCTTCAAGCCGAAAACTGGCAAGAAACTGCGCAGGATCGGGACAAGTGGCGGACTCTCGTTTCGGAGGCTAAGATCCTGTTTGGGTCACTGAGCCAAAATAGTTAGTTAGTTATTTAAATAAGTTTAGTAATGACATAACAGCATAAATCATGATATTTATTATTATCGTTATTTATTTTTAGACTTTGACTGAATTTTATACAATTACCGACTCTGTGGATTTTAGAACCACGGTATGCTACCAATAGTCTTAATCCTACGAATCAGTCAACCCTAACTTCGCGTGATCTGGTTGCCCTCCCCGAGAGAAATAGTTCGCTCGATTATGCGAATCGATCGCCATTTATCTGTCCTAAGCTTCACTAGATGAAGATCGCACAATAGATGTAATGACATCAATTTGACGTCAATATTTAAGGACATTTAGATGTAAAGCCTGACCAGAAATATATGAGGATTGTCAAGAGGGCGCTATTTATAAGATTTATATGGCAACAATTTTGCAACCAATCGCAACCCACTATAATGACACTAGTTTTAAATACCTGTCAGTTCCACTATGTTAACCTCGTAATACCATTTAATAGAATGCACTCTTTTCCTGACTGTTTTTCGTATAGTAAACACCATGTACACTTTATTTATAATCTTACGTTGACTACTGTAAATGGTTTTCGGCATTTTCTTTGGATAATTTTAAATATTTGTCTTTTAGATATCACCACGAATGACATTGACATTGTTGACAAACCATCATAAAATCATTGCCAGTGTAAGAAATTAGTTCCAGTGAAAGTCCGCAATATGGCGCATCCTCATATATTTCTGGTCAGGCTTTACCTAGTGGCTCTGTAAGCCGTAGACCTTGCGAGTTTATTTGGAAATGGCTGAAATTTTTTTTTTTTTATATTTGAACTCAACACTTTCGAAATTTTCTAAAAACTAAATTAACAAAATAAATTATATAATTATTGAACGTACAAAATACCAAGAGAATCGGTTGACATATGCTACCTGTAGTCGAGAACAACTAAATTTTTTTGGCCGAGCTGAAACGGAGACGTGTGGAAATCTACGTTATAACAATTTAAATATCGTAGATGGGAAGGTATGCCACACAGATATATAGTTAGACTAGATAACGTAAACACCTCAATCTGTATGAAAACCAACCGTGTCACTTTTATTCTGCCTATTGTGACGTCACAAGAGCGAATTAGTGGTGCGAATTCCTCGCTGTCAGCGCAAAATCGATTCAAAGGCGAGTATAACCTAAATATCACTAATCGATTCACATGAATGATCGATTTTCTGACAGACGAATGATTTAGACAGACAAATGATTTAAACAGACGAATGATATTAAAAGGATTTATTAAATAAAGGAAGCATATTTGAATTACATTTTCAAAATAAAACTTATAAGATTTTTAGCTCTGTGAGCTGTAGAGCCTGTAGACCTCGCTTTGTTTTGAAATGGTAAAAATTTGTAATTTTTTAAGTTCCATCAATGTTTCTAGTTGTCGCTTCCTGGTCTCTCTCAATCTCTGTTCCCGCTTCCATTTCCACTTCCACTCTCGCTCTTAATCTAAGTTCTATTAAGGCGATTATGGAAGCGAAACTAGCGCTACTTCCGAAACGTTTTATATCTTCTAAATCAGATTAAATTTCAGTAATTGCAAAAGATCAGGTACTAGGAAAACACCTACAATATATTTATTAAATCAGTGTATACACTTTGTCGTTCTGTAGTTGTCCCCAAAAACTTGTACAAAGCTAAAACCGCCGCTTTTCTGTTAAGTATTATAGACATATTCCAGAAGTGGCGCTAGTTTCGCATCTATATACTCGCCCTTAGACCACAGATTATATTTATATAATACACGCTTCCGAAAAATATATACTAAACCTCTTCTAGTTTTCTCTTCCTTGACAATGATGAAGGTTGTTGCGGCGTATCTTGATTCTGTAAAGCACAAATAAAATGAGTATGATCAGATATTTTATACGGTATCTAATAATAAAAACACTATTAAACATTAAATCGATTCACTAACCTCATCATCATCGTCAATGAGTTTCAGTATATTTATTTTTTACTTATTTTTTATTAAAGCAGTAACGTCTGCTAACGTAAACTAAATGTTTACAAATGAAGCGAATATTGAAAAATTTAATGATTCGGACAGGATTCGAACCTGCGTTTCCAACGGCTTTCCGGGCCAACACTGGCGTCCTTCCAATTGGACCACCGAATCAGATGTCAGAGCCATTGAAGCCTTAGGGTGGCATCGTAGCGCCATCTACCATCTATCTATCTATCTATCTTTCAGTATATTAATAGTGGGGTACGCCGTTTTTTTCAACATTCGCAACTTCTTCCCTTCAATGAAACTGCTATTTTCAAAGTGTTTCGAGCAAATTTGGCTATGCTTAGTCGGGAACCAGTCTTTCCGTCCAGTGGCCTCAATCCATTTTTCTTTTGTGATAGGATCATGTGGGCACCTAAAAAGAAGTAAGAGTTTCTTAAGAAAAATAGAAATTTATAAACGTATTATACGTTCAAAGGATAAACATGAACACATCACATACACGAACTCTCTACCCGAAGATATGACCCTCCTTTTTTAAAGCTGTCGTTTAAAATTAGAAAGAAAGAAAGAAAATACATCTTACAACAATTTTATCGTTACAATTGTCAAGTAGCCAATTAGCGTTTTTAAAATGGTTAGTATCATTCGTCTGTCCGATATCGATTAAAATCGATTATCGAAACATGTTGTAGAACGAACAACACTAGTTGCTAGATTTGACAGACGAATGATAAGTTGCCTTGTACCACGAACTCGAAGCGATGAGCGACAGTATCGCTTGTTCTCACATTCATCGTCTCTTAACACATAGCGTCAGATTAAACGCTCAAAGCAGACGCAACAATGTAATGTGAACATTGTTTACTTACCGATAATCTCTAGTTACTTAGGTACAGACTTGGAATCACATCTCGGAATACTTAAAAAATTGATTTAAAATGAATTTACGCTTAATATAATTTGAAAATAACTTAAGTACCTGTGATAGGAAACATGTCCTTGCGTTAGTGTGCACACAATTTTTGGGCTATCGCAGTTTAGTACGACGCAACAACGCATTTCAGTAATATTTACGGACGACCGGACACAACAACAGACGCGCGCGGAATGTCTGTAGCGACGGCCGAGTGTGGATATTCTCCACAGTTCGGACGTGGTTCGGACACGCGAAGTAGATGCATTTGCGTGATCTAGTCTAACTATATATCTGTGGTATGCCACATACTAAAGTAGTCTACCTTCCTATCTACGAAATGTAGCACTAGCTACAGTTCGTAGAGCCCTCTACGGCGTAGCAATCTACGAGCTACGGTACTGTTCATTCACAAAGATAACCAGTCTTGATAATGAGGGCGCTATTGTGCCTTAATTTGCCGTTAGGGGCGCTAGTGTCGCGTGAGGTCCTTAGAAATATCAAATCCATTTACTAAGATTTACGGTTTTTTTTTTAGTTTTTTTTTTTTTTTTCACTATTTACTTATATTCGTTGAAAATATTGTGATGTTGATGGTTTATAGCAAACAAACAGTACTTTATTAAAAGTAGGTAGCTTCAAACTTGATGTCTTTGGGGGTACGGCATTGTCTCCGTCAAGCCGTACCGTTCTTTTCTCGATATATTATAATCTTAACCCAAGTTATGAGGGTTCAAAAAACGACGAAGCGCTTTGAGAAAAGGTAGGTAGTGCCCTCGCGCTTTGCTTGGCTCGTCTTGGCACTACCGTGCCCCCAGATTCTATATAGTAAAAAAAAATGTTACAAAAAATAGCGAATACTCGAAACGCAACTTCTAGTTAGCGGACTATAAAACGACATTTACAGTTTTACCGTTACCGACGAAGCCGCTGGGAATTACATTACTGCAGACGCCGGGAAGTATGGGCTTGCCGGGTGAGGTAGTATAGACCTTAGACCTTAGACCATAGAAATAAATGGTCTGAGGTAAAGACGGATAATGATACGATGCCGGCAAGCCCTTTTCACGGCTAAGGCATGTATTATAGTGGCAATGAAAAAAAAAACAACACCATTGAGGCGGCTTAACCCTCGTGCCGCCCGTTAAAAATTTACAGCGCGCAGCGAAACGGTTAGCCTCTCGGCTAACGGTATCATGATGATATTATGCACAATCAGGCGCAGCGGACCCCGCGCCCGCCTGCCAGAGCGATTCCCAGTGCGACGACGAGTGCATGTCTCTCTGCCTCCCGAACTTACATACGCGAGTGAAGTGCTTTGTGCAAATTAACTATTCTATGCTTTTATTTGTGTTCCTATCTTCCGAACTATAAACTGTGCTTTCCTTCTTCTTGTGCTTGTGCTTCTGTATGCCTGTGTTTTTGTATAAACTTTAATTATATAGTGTGTGTCTGAATAACGGGACTTATAATTTATCACCTGGTAGGCACCTCTATACCATTAAAAATATATATAATTCAACTGTTTAGCCTACTCATGAACACATACGCCATGTTTAAAAAAAATACTTTCCGGGCTAGGCCTTCAATTTTGTATGAAATTCCTTTACAGTTTTCTCGAGTTATTCCGCTCGAAACGTGATACTTCGAAGCCTGCTATAACGTACGATATGACGACATTTCATTACAATATGTTTGTGAAAAAGCTATTTGTGCATATGTTGCGAATATTTCCATAAGTAGCTCTTAAGCCATAATCCCTAAACACCCCTACGTTTATTAAATGCAATAAGCGTTTGAAGCAACTGACAACGATCAAAAATCCTATCATATTTTTTATTACTTCAAACAAAAACCGACCATAAACACTTAGCACCATGTTTCAATTTATCTCGTACAGCTGTCAAATGAAACCAAGTCTTTAATTGAAAAACGAAGTAAGTCCCTTCGTTTTAAAGTGTGTTTCAGCTGTTTTTCTCTGGGATAGATGGAGCCTTTGCAGATTATTATTAGTTTAAAGGTAGTGAGATAAGCATGAATGGCATTCTCTGACGAGGGTTAGGTATTCTGAATTATTATAGTTTATTATCTGTGCCTATAAATATTAACTTTTGTGTTGGTGGGTTGATAAAATTTCGTCTAGCTTGCTAATAAAATTGGACGGCGGATTTTATGAAGGATAAGGTTTCACTAAAATAATACATTGCCGTAGGCCATTTTATCTGGATGTACATAGTTTACGTAACATGTTATACCATACTCTTAGTTGTTAAGACGAAGACGCCATTTTTGTATAACCAACTTAAGAGGCCTTATTCCTTTTAAAATGCTGATTGTTAGAAATTTTTCTCTATGATTTATCATTTTTCCTACATATTATTGATGTTACTACCTAGGACAGGGCTATTGAGATTTATTGGTATATATTTGAAACCTACAGTTTGAATTTTTAATTGATAATTTTTGTTTCAAAAACTACTCGAAATTGACAAAATTCACGCGGAAAATTAGTTTTTTCAACTTATTTTCGAAAATAATAAATAGCTGTGTTACTACCTAGAACTCGGGGAAAAGTAATACTCACTTAAAAAGTTGGTTGAAATTATCAATATATATTTGTCATAATTTTTAAAAGGAATAAGGCCTCTGAAAGTTAACCGGGTTAATCGTGTTTCAATACTTTATAGTGTGCTTATAAATGCAAAATAGAAGTTATCAGATTTTAGTTCTTTAATTATTTTATGTACTACTAGCTGCGCCCCGCGGTGTTACCCGCTCATCCCACGGGAACACTAAATTTATTCGGGATGAAAAGTATCCTATGTCCTTTCCCGGGTCTCAAACTATCTCCATACCAAATTTCATCTAAGTCGGTTCAGCGGTTTAAGCCTGAAGAGGTAACAGACAGACAGACAGACAGACACACTTTCGCATTTATAATATTATATGTATGTAATGTATGTATTATATGTATTATGTATGTATATGTATGTATGTATGTATACTAGTACTATAAGCATACCCCGGAGTTTTCGGTGCACGCATGATTTAACACTAGGCCGACAGTAGGAGTCAAATCATTCGTGCACCTAAAACCCCGGGGTATGACTATATCACATTACTTTTTGTCTAATTTTATAATTCTATGTCTAAGTACAGAAAATACTTATCCACTGGTTTTGATTTACTTGTATTTCTTGATTTACAGACAGACGGACTGTCTGGTGGACAACGAACGATCCTATATGGTAACTCTAAAGTGGGTTTTACCATGCTTTTTAGGGTTACGTATTGTCTGACTGTCCGTCAGTCTGTCACATGGCTGTATTTTCCCGACCATAAAAGACAGAGCCTTGAAATTCTCGCATAATGTGTTTAGCCGATATAACAACAAAACAAACACAAAGAGAAAACAAAAAAGTTAAAATTAATTGGGATCATCAATGACGTATTATTTAGTCTTTAATATACGTGACTATGGCCACTGAAACAACAAATAAGTATTTACCTAATAAAAATATTCTATTCATTTTGATTTGTGGCAGAACCTAATAAAAATAAATCTATTTTTCCGGGGGTTCGGAACTCTTCGTGCGCGACTCCGTCTTGCACTCGGGCGATACTCTTTCTCTCCATCGTAGAGTCGTCCATCTTTTAGTATAAAATGTGATCATTGTACTCCGTCAAAGAATATATATAAACTAACGTAATAAAATAAAAGGTTAAAAAACTTAAACCCGACTACGGAGAAACAAACTAAAAAATTAAAAACAAGGTAGAAAAATCGGGTATCATCGCCTTATTCCACAAGACAAGTCATTTGACATGTTAAATGTTCTTGTATATTTTTCTCTACTGAAATCTTCTGTTAGTTAACAACAATAACATTATAATTTAATTCAAATGCCGTAGTCGTGCGTTGTGGCATTAACTACTAACTTTAGTTTTCTTAGTTTTTTAATAACATGGTACGTATTTTGTGAAAAAAACCTACCTATAATGTCAAGTTATCGAGAATAAAACGGACGCACAGCATTATTACACGGCTACATATCGTTATCATATTGATATTAAAATAAGAGTTTTACTAGACTTATTTTAGGTACTCAATCAGATGATGATGGCGATCTACCTAAAACTACGGAAATTTCGTTGTATAGTTGCAGTTTTTAGGGTTCCGTACCCAAAGGGTAAAAACGGGACCCTATTACTGAGACTTCGCTGTCCGTCCGTCCGTCCGTCCGTCCGTCCGTCCGTCCGTCTGTCACCAGGCTGTATCTCAAGAACGGTGATAGCTAGACAGTTGAAATTTTCACAGATGATGTATTTCTATTGCCGCTATAACAACAAATACTAAAAATAAAATAAAATAAATATTTAAGGGGGGCTCCCATACAATAAACTTGTTATAGATTATATATATATATGTACCTATAGGTACGGAACCCTTCATGCGCGAGTCGGGCTCGCACTTGCCCAATTTTTTTATAATAGTCGACAACGCACGACTACGGCATTTGAATTAAATTATAATGTTATTGTTGTTAACTAACAGAAGATTTCAGTAGAGAAAAATATACAAGAACATTTAACATGTCAAATGACTTGTCTTGTGGAATAAGGCGATGATACCCGATTTTTCTACCTTGTTTTTAATTTTTTAGTTTGTTTCTCCGTAGTCGGGTTTAAGTTTTTTAACCTTTTATTTTATTTCAATATTTTCAGTTTTTACATGTGATGGAGTAAAGAATATGTAAATGCATATGTAAGCTTAAAAAATGTCGCTGTATCGCTGCATCCTCCTTCGAAGTCTGTTAAAAATGTGGCCTATGTCACACAATATACTCAGTCATCAAAATCTGTTGAGTTGGAACATACTTAACATAACTAAATACTCTTCCTTTTGACTTTAAGAGTACCACAGTCGGGCAAAACTAAGAATAATTTATACGCAATCGTTGAATACCAACGTCGAATTTCAGCTATCGAGACCAACCAGTACCTCTATCGTATTGTGGACCAGTAGACGACTGAAACCTTATGATAGAAAACAAACGATAAAAAAAAAAACCATTTCATACACCTCTAATATTTTTACGCTGAAAGAGATTATTCGTTTGTATTTGTTTTTTGTAATGCAACAATATATAAATATTAAATATACCTAATGACATCTTAACGACAATTATTTACATTTGATGACACAACATTTTCAGCAACTTAAAAAGCAAAACAGAAAAACTGTTTGGAAATCCATATATATCACTACCGTCTTTTATGTCACCATCTCCTAGGTTACCTCAAAAGTTTTCCCGAGCTCCCCCGTCTTTTAACCATCACCTGATGCGATATCACCATCGCCTCCGTAGATTCAAAAGTTTCATGAGATCTGCCTTCTTGTTGCCGTTTCAGAACGTTGAATTTTTTTATGGCGGAGGGCTGCGCCCCCCGAGCCCCCCGTGTTTTAAGTCACCATCGCCTCCGCAGACTCAAAAGTTTCATAAGATCTGCTTTTTTGTTGCCGTTTTAGGTCATTGTATTTTTTATGGCGGGGGGCGCCGCCCCCCGAGCCCCCCGTGTTTTATGTCACCATCGCCTCCGTTGACTCAAAAGTTTCATAAGATCTGCTTTCTGGTTGCCGCTTTTGAATGTTGTATTTTTTTAGGGCCGGGGGCTCCGCCCCCCGAGCCCCTTATGTTTTATGTCGCCATCACCTCCGTAGACTCAAAAGTTTCATAAAATTTGATTCCTTATTGCCGTTATTATCTGGTTTCATTATTACTATTCGGCTGGTACCTCTTTCATCAAATTGGTTCAGTACGTTACGCGTCTTCAATTCATATAAGATATTGGAATACGAATATAATAATTATGTAGTTGAGTATATTGCTTACAATTATTGTAAGCAATAATATACTCAACTACACCATCATTTTTTGAAGTCGGGTAAAAATATGGCCTCCGCAATGTAAACCGTTATAACAAATTGATGGACACGTTATTGATCAAAATCGGTTAAGTATTGTAAGCGCTATGCTAGAGCATATTTTAAGCAAACCTATAGTTCCAATCACCTTTCGTGGTCTTCTGCAACAGTTCCACTTGGTCAAATTATGCTTTTTGACAACAGATACCTGAATCACTTTAGAAAATAATAAAGAAATTGTACTTGTAACTATTCTATTTGCAGAGTTCCGTCGATTTCTGATGGATGCCATCATCAGATCTTTACCATATTTCTAAGAGATAATAACTGAAGTGTTAACTTTCCAACAAAAAAAGAATTTTTAAAATCTGTTGATTTTTTTATTTTTTTTCTGTAGAATTTTTACTCTCGCTCGTCCTCCTTTTTTGAAGTCTGTTAAAAATTTAGCCTATGTCACCCGGACTGTAATTACGAATTGATAGACACCTCAAGCCCTAAAATCGGTTAAGTAGTTTTTGCGCTATGGTGGAACAAACTTACATATAAATATACATACATAGACTGCTAAACTTATAACCCTTCCTTTTGGCTTTGCCGTAGTCGGGTAAAAAGAAACGACAGCGACACTTGTGTGCAGTAACAAAACTCGCGGCTATGTGTGCGTGTCGAGGGCCGAGCCCGGGCGAGTGCGGGACGCGCGCGGTGGTGAAGGGCATTCACGTGAATGCCTCGTCGAAGGATTCGGCATTACAAGGTCACCGACGCCCGAGTTACACCGATAGGCCGCTGTCGCGCCTGTGACCCTGTTACTTTCTACGTTTATCCGAATCCAACATCCCTTATTTTGACTACCCACCAGATTCTTGTTCATATATTCCCGTAAGGCAGAAAGCCTCTCAAACTTTCGGGTATTAAAAATTTATAAACACCGCCCGTATGAACTTCGGCTTTCGGATTACTCAAACCCAAAACGGCCTATAATCCCATAAGCCGCTACGCCCACTCGCTCTTTAGTTGCGGGGCATTGTTCAAAAATCTTCAACAAAACTTCTACCATTAATCATTAATTTCTCCGAGCGGATTCCAGCGAGAATAAGTATTAATTAATATTCAGGAATTGATAGAGACACCGATGAGCGTGCGTGAATTGGCAACCAACAGTTCTTGGTGAAATAGGTAGATAAATAACCTTAGTTTCTAAAACTGTTGCTTTTAGAAAGAAAATACCATAGTATAAGAAAATAAGGTATGGCACTCCGGAATGACAGGCGAGACTATTGACGTCTTCACGCTATGATTGGTTGGTTGGTTCTGTCAGTCCGTTTCTGTGTTGCCATTGGCGTATCATAATACTCCCTGATTCAAGAACCGCATATTATGACCACCATAAAAATAGTCTGTTTTGTTAGAAAAAAAATCTTATCTGTAAAAATGTTATTATTCCTAAATAATAACATCAATTTCGATAGTATTATTTATTAAAATTTCGAACATCTCTGAAAAACAAAGAAATTTGATTTGACCTCTATTCTAATATCAGTCGAGATGATGTTTAGTTCGAAATGAATTGTCAATTTGCAATCAAACTTGACAAATGTCGCACGTAAGTAAGATATCGAACGATATGATAGTTGGGGCCGACTCTAGTTTGTCTCTGAATAAAAAAAAAACTATGACAGCTGCTGCCAGAAAACTACATTACCGCCATTACCGGGTAATATTTTGTCATAATGTGCGACTCCTGAATGCATCATGGAGGCTTATGATATGTGGCTAGATAAAGTAGTGTATGTAACTGTACATAATTAGGCATTAAAACAATCGTGTGATGTTATTACGAAACTTGCCTTCGGCTTGTTTCATAAACCCACACTCGTGTTTAATACGCTTCATTATGTACAGTCATATAAACTACTATTGTACGACTGGCGGCAGTTCTTTTTCCTTGTAATAATTTTGTGACCATAAAGCGGCTACTAATTAATCAGTGAAGCAGAAAATCTCACTAGCCGGAGTTTTATTTCCTTATACCATTGAAAAAACTTAATCCCAGTGTATAATTCTGGCCGGGCTTTTGATTTTATCATACGTTTTATGATTGTGATAAAAAGCATTCCTATCGTATTTTAAATGAAATGAATAGTCATTATTCGAGCATGCATAGTTCCTAAAAGTAAACAAAGCATACATGACAAGCCATTACGTGTTCCATCAAAGAATGTTCCATTATACTACAGACCCATCGAATCATTCTTCGTTAAAATCCATTACTCAAACGGAAATTCCATGCTATTTCTGTTGTTCCAGTAACTGAAAAATTGAATTTCGATGGAGATTCGAAACTGGCTACAAATATGAAAGCCGCGGGTTATATTCGCTCTTTAATTAGTTAGTTGACTTGCTCTATGCTTTACCCCACCTCACCTAACTTCCAATATTGGCTCAAGGCTGCATAATCGGCTGATTGTGGTCGACCGGTTGCGGCTAGTCGGCCCTCCTATCCTATCCTAGAGCGTGTCACTCCTTATAAATCTGTGCCCCCTGGTGTATCCGGCTTGTCCGGGTCAGGCTACGACTGGGCTGGGCGTGGTGCCTATGTTCATGTTCATGTTTAATTAGTTAGTTGACTTTTTTGTTCCTGACATTCGTCTATATTTGATTTGATTCGAAGCATTTGTCATCTCAAAAATGCGGGGCGGGGTAATTCTATCAGATTTTCGGGTGGTTTAAATAATAAGGGCAATTTTTATCACACAGCAAATTAATAATGGATGCATGTGTTACGTACCACTATTGCTCTTAAACAGAAACATCAATGTTTTGTTAATAATGTGCGATACAAAGCGCATAACAAAATGAATATAATTAAATTATAATATTTAATGAATAATATAATTATAATTTGTAAAGTAAACACAAAATGTTTTAATAATATGGTAACACTGAGGCGGACATCCCGTCAGGGACTCTTCTCTAGAAAAAAAGGGCGGGAAACTTCGTAAGAGGCGGACGCGGTTTTCTGAATTCTTTTTAAAATTAATTGAAAGGATTGGTTTTTAAGTATTCTTTGTATATATTTTTCATATTTACTTTATTATTTGTAGTTAACAGTGTATATAATAGGTAAGTGTCTTAAAATTTAAACTTATATCATCTTTATGGGGGATCGCCCCCGTGACCCTGGGGGAACAGTTCCTCCAGGGCCACAAAATAATGAAACCCCCCCATCAGGAATAGATATATTAGTTACCGCTTTGGAGTCATCTATGGACACAGATGCATCGACTCATAATGTAGTAGAGCCGAAGTTAAAACGAAAATTGCTCCCCCGCGTTTGTTCTCACTGCAACAAAAGAAAGAGGAAACAGGGTCAGGAAGGCAGACAGACTGATTGTAAATGCGAAACAAATACCACTATGAAAGCACAGCCCATTACTCAAACACAGGCAGGCTTGGGTGCGACCCCTGTTAATAGTAGTCAACATCAACACAGTAATACCGCTAACATGGATGCGCCTCGTGTGCCTGTTGGTCGCTCCTGCTATCAACAGTCGGACTTAGCGCCCTATGTAGTTCATGTCCAAAAGGAAACTGACAGCAACGCCACTACTCTACACCCTGTTACTTTTGGTCGCTTTTTGAAATTTAACAACATAAAAGGAATTGTAAATGGTAGTCTAAAGCGAGTAGGTAGAAACCGGATCAGCCTAGCATTCACGTCACATGATGAAGCCAACTGGTTTCTAGGCCATGATAACTTAAAAAAAGAAAAATATAAAGCTTTCATTCCGACATTTAATGTTACCCGTATGGGAGTAGTCAAGGGAGTCCCAAATGAATGGACCGAGGAAGATGTTCAAAATAGCATAAATGTTCCCATCGGCTGCGGACCTATTCTTAAAGTAAGACGCCTTAAAAGGAAAGTTTTTATGAATGAGACAACCCAATATGTAAACACAGGTACAGTTATAATAACTTTTGATGGTCAAGTTCTTCCATCCCGTGTTTATATGTACTATACAGCTTTACCAGTGGAGCTGTATATATATCCTACCATCCAGTGTTACAACTGCTGCAGGTTTGGGCACGTAAAGAGTCAGTGTAGATCGGTTCCAAAATGTTATAAGTGTGGCCAAGGTCACTCTGGTGACTCGTGTGATGTTGAGGAGGAAGGCTATTTTTGTTGTTTATGTAAAGGAGCTCATCAGGCTACCAGCAAGAAATGCCTCGAATACAGTAGACAAAAAGACATCAAAGAAACTATGAGTAAAAGCTGCATATCTTACATGGAGGCAACTAAATTGCACCCACCTGTCTCGAAAATATCATATGCTGAGGCATTGATTTCACAGTCACCATCCTTCTCAGCTCACAGTATGGGACCGCAAAACATTATACCATCATCAACACCAAATATGGGTTCACACAAAAAGACTATATTTTTAAAACCAAGGACTCCTCCCAAATCACCTAAGGGATATGACTACATTTCCCATGCAGATATTGTTAGAACACCAACATTACCTAAAGAAAAACCAATTTTTAACAATGATAATAATGTACGGGAAGTATTAGGAGAGATGTGAATCAAACAAATGTTGGGACCGAACTGAACTATATTGAAGAGTAAATGCGATTATTAAGAGTACATAAGGTTGAGTATACATTATAATATAGCTTACCACTACACCTCCCATTCGATGGAAAAAAAAAAGAAAAGAGAAAAAGGGAATACTTTTTCTTTTTTTTTTGTTCTACATAACTTGTTTTCGCTTATACTATTGAAAAATATTTTTTTTTTTGTTTATATCTAAATACAATAAAATATCTGGATAAAATATTCATACATAGTACATTTTAGTACGGTTTTTGTGAACGACGTCCAGTTTTCCGTCCTTAATAATCTGTACATTTGGTGACAAGTCCTTAACTACTTTATATGGGCCGGAATACAAAGTATCCATTTTAGTGCCCGTTTCATTTTTTACTAATATTAAGTCACCGTTGGTGTAATTAATTGGGTTTACATAATCATCATAAGATTGTTTTCTCTTAAATTTACTCTTAAGAAGGTTTTCTCTTGCCTCCTTTTGAGATAGTTGTAAACGATATTTCAACTCACACGGGTAGCTGTCGTAATTATAAAGTGGATCTATGTTGTTTACAATATTACTGGGAAGTGAACACATTTTCCCGAATACCAGTTCATACGGAGTAAACTTCGTCTCGGAATGTACAGCCGTATTAAATGCGAAACGCCAAAAAGGGAGCCACTGGCTCCAGGTTTCAGGATGATTGTCAGTTTGGATTCGTAGGAACGATTTTAAATGTTTGTGTGTTACCTCTAGGGATCCAATAGATTGGTGATGGTAAGCTGTGGACTGTAACTTATTGATTTTTAATAGTTTACATACCTCCTGGAATAAAGTGGACATACATTCTTGCCCTCTATCTGTAGCTATATTTTTCGGAACGCCGTATCTAAGGATGAAATGATTGACTAATGCCCTGGCAACTTCAGCCGTCTGTTTCGTAAGTAAAGGATATGCCTCAACATATTTTGTTAATTCGCATTGGATCGTTAATATGTACGAATATCCGTTGTCATCCACCTCTAATGGTCCTACCAGATCTAAGTAAATTTTCTCAAATGCTGTGTTTGCTGTGGTAGTTAAAGTCATAGGTTCTCTTATTGGCAATGAGTGCTTATTACGCTGGCATTGATCACACCGTTTTACAAATTTCTTTACGTCACTAGCTATACCGGGCCAGTAATAGTATTTCTTGATGTTGTTAGTCATCCGCCTTATACCTGCATGACCACTGCTAGGTAGAAGATGAAAGTCATTAATGATGACTCGTCTGTCATCTTTGCTTTCCACTCGTTGCACACTATTTAAGACACATAATTTTGGTCCTGAACGCATATTCATTGTTTTTAGTTCGTCCGCTAACTTTTTAATAAAAATGTGATTTTTGCTATTTTTTATTATACATACTTCACTTATATTCTCTAATGCGCACATCTTGTCTAACTCAGTCACGAATTCCGCTCGCGTCATTCGTGATTCCGAGTTGAAATATTTTATGTAAATTGTTTGTTTACTTCGAACAAAACACAAATGTTCACTTTCCGCACTAATAACCCCTTCCTTACGTAGTTTCTCTATATTTATAGCATCACTGAAACAAAGTTCTACTGATTCTGCCGGCTTGAACTGTGTATTTATAACCTGTGGCTGATTTAATTTAATTGGTATAAAGTTAGTCGGTTCTGTATCTACCGGTGTGTTTGTACTTGCTAACTTCTTGGCTTGTCTTCTTGTCATAACGTTTATGCTATTAGTTTCATGTAAATTTTTTAACTGGTCTGATGTCATGCAAATCCGAGACAATGCGTCTGCTGCTGCATTATTTGATGCTTTTACATATTCTACCTCAAAACTGTACTCCTCTAAAAGTAATCTGAATTTCATCAATCGACTAGATGGGTCCTTCATATTAAAAAGATAGATTAATGGCTGGTGATCTGTTTTTATTTTAAAACAACGTCCGTACAGGTATGGGCGAAAATGTTTTACAGCCCACACTATAGCGAGGAGTTCTTTTTCTATTACTGGATAATTTTTCTCCGCTGGGTTTAAGGCTCTACTAGCAAAAGCGACCGGTCTGCCATTTTGGTTTGACAATATCGCGCCGATAGATTTATTTGATGCATCTGTTTGTACTATAAATTGGTTCTGTTCCGATAAGTCTGGGTAGTCAAGGACAGGTGGACTGGTAACACAATCTTTTAATGTTTCAAATGCTGTCTGGCAATGTTCATCCCAAATAAATGCTGAATTCTTTTTACATAGTGAGTTTAACGGTTGCGCTATAGCTGCAAAATTTTTAACAAATTTCCTATAATAGTTTGCGAATGCTACAAATCTTTTAACTTCCTCTGTGTTTTGTGGACATGGGTAGTTTTTAATAGTATTAATTTTTCCTGGGTCCGGCAAAATGCCTTCATTGGAAATCACATGGCCTAGGTAAAGTATTTTCTTTTTTAGGAAATCACATTTAGTTGGGTTTAATTTCAAATTTACTTTTCGTAGCCTTTCTAGTACAGTTTGCAAGTGTTTATTATGTATTTCCAAATTTTTGCCAAATATGATTAAATCATCAAGGTAAATTAAACATTTTTCATAGTTTAAACCTGCTAAAGCTATGTTCATCATACGTGAAAATGAGCTAGGACTTGTTTTGAGGCCCATTGGCATTCTTGTCATTTGATACTGCCCTGAGGCAAAAGCTGTTAATTTTCTGCTGTTTTTATCAAGTTCGACATTGTAATATCCCTGGTATAAATCTAGGTGGGTGAAATAAACACTGCCAGACAGTGATTCTAAAACCTCGGTAATGTCGGGTAGTGGGAATTTATCATCTTCAATTGAATTATTTAGCTTGCGATAATCTATTACCAAACGCCATTTCTTCTCTCCGCTCTCGTCTGTTTTCTTTGGCACTAATAATATTGGGCTAGACCAATCACTTTTACTAGGTTCTATTATACCTTCATGTAGCATTTTGTCTATTTGCCGTTTAACTTCTGTTTTTTGTGAAACTGGTAGCCTGTAAGGTTTTGTGAATATAGGACTTATATTCGGTTTCAACGTAATGTTATGTGTATATATATCTGTTGTGCTTAAAGAATCACCTGGTAAATAGAAAACGTCTGCGTATTTCGCACAGATACTCTCGATCGTTGACTGTTCTTCCTTATTTAAATGACAAATGTTTAGCTGGGCGAATAGCTGTTTTACTCTGTTCGCATTTTGATTTATTTCATCAAAGTTACAGATATCGAATTGACTTAGTTTGTGAATTGTAGGGTTTATATTTTCTAACGATAAATCATTGTCGGTAACGTTTAATATCTTTATTGGTATCATTCCGTTTATTGGCGTTGCAATAGAGCTTGCCAAGTATATGCCTTCTTGTATAGTCGTTGAACATACTACACAGTCTTCACTAAACTTTGTTTCCAAAAAATGTATAGATTCGCATCGCCGGGGTATATTAATAGCTTTGCTACAGTTATTCTTTATCGGAAAACTAATACTAACTCCGGAATTTAGTTGCAATGTCAGATCGTTGTTATAAAAATCCAATTTACCTTTATACTTATATAAGAAATCGCGTCCTAGTATACCGTCAGACTTTATTGGTAACGTTTCAAATACGTAAAACTTATGTTGCACATTCGTATCTCCCAAAGGTAGGGTAAGATAAACATATCCGATGGCCTGTACTTTTCCACCAAGTCCGTTTATGATAATGTTCTCTTTATGGATTGGAATGTTATGCTTTGCTACATGACCATATTTGCATGCCGACAAGGATGCCCCGGTATCTACTAGGAATGACGAGGATGACATAAACACGAAACAATTACTGTCACCGACTAATATTTGGTGATCACTGTTAGTTCCGAAAAAACTGAATCGGGGCTTCCGACGCAGGGTTCTCGGGAACGTTCTGGGGTGCATCGTCCGGTTCATTCAAAATGTGGATGTCACGCGACTCTTGTTGTTGCCTGTTATTATTAATAAACGTACCTCTATTTAGACGCCCTCGGGTGTCATGACCTCTTGAGGTCCACGGCTGGTGCCAACCACGGCTCTGATTTCCATGCTGGAAGTTTCGGCCTCTGTAGTTGGAGGAGGCCCTGTTGTTGTAGCCTCCACGTGGTCCTCTATAACTATTCCTGTTACCTCTAGTCGGGTAGTAATAACTATCTCTAAACATACCCAGTACTTCTCCCGATGCTGGTGTCGAGGACATTTCTTCGTCTTGAGCACCCTGTATCGCCTCCTGGAGCGACTTGTAGTTTCTCGCTGAAATTATTGTGCTTATTCTACGGTTCCGTAAGCCGTTGGCAAAACGTTTAATTGCGTAATTTTCATTTATTGGTTTCAATATTTTATAACACTCTGTATTGCCGTCTGCTTGCGATACCGTAAGGTCAACAAACAAATCAGTTAATATTTTCCCGTAATCCGAAACTGACATATCATTTTGCCTTATTGTTTCCATTCGGCTCTGAATTGCCGTGGCTGCCTTTTTTGGCAACAATTCCGTTCGCATATCCTTCAACAACGCTTCAACACTGTCATAAGAAGTTTTTAATTTTAATTTAGCAGATTGTGACAGCCTACTTTTCAACACGAAATTAATCAAACTTTTTTTACAGTCCGACTTCGAAAGAATTGAATCATAATATTCAATGTTATCTATCAATTGCTTAGTGGCCGTCTCGTCATCTGTCATACTCGGTAGAAGGCTTAAAGCGGTCTTTAAATCGAAAGTGGCCATGGTTACTTTTGGCTCGTTGCCTTCGTTCTTGTTACTAATTTCCTGACATAATATAATTACCTCGTCGTATAATGATATTATTTTCCTATAAAATTGTTCTAAAAGAGGTAAATCTTCAGTATCTATTTTACCTGATTTAGTACTACTGTCAATTTCCGCTAAACAACTCTCATATCGCTCATATATTGCGCGTGCTTCGTTAGCTTTTGTATCTAAAATGGGGCCGGTCCTTCTAGCCGGGCCAATCTTAATTAGGTATGTTCTGATGCCCTTCAATTCCTCATATAGAGATTCTAATACGTCTGCCATCAATATATGAACGATACTTATAATTTATAATTATGCTTATGGATTAAATTAGTTGTATATTTTAAACATAAATGATAAATGCAACGACATCTAACGTAATAAGTTCATGTAAACTGTAACTGTAGATAAGCAGTTAATTAATTTATTACTCGATTTTTTTTTTGTTGATGTTATTAATCAAGTTTTACTCACGATTTTGCACTTCCGCACTAAATACTCACTAATTTCACGAACAGTTTTATTTTTTATTTCACTTCACTAAACGTCGAGAGCTGGGTGGTCCTTCTCTGGCCATTTAAGGTGCGGCGCCAGCCGCCTCGCGCTGATGGTGTCGTTTTGCCGACGAATGCACTGTAGATATTGTCGCACAAGTTTGGATGCAAAAAAACAAAATAATATCAACCCGATGATTCCAATTGCAATTGACAAGATGACGATGAATTTTATGGAAACATCTTCAAAGTGTTGTATGGCTGCACTATTACTTGTTTGACACATGATGGTGTTTAAAGAAAAATAAAAATGTGTATAGGTATGATATGTCTTTCAAATATTTCTTTCCTCCTCTTTTTTCTAAACCTGTTCCGGAACTCTCGGGTATAGCTGTGGCTGAGCGCCTTCGCTGCCGGTGGTGTCTCCAGGTGATCGGCGATATATTGACCTTCGCAAAGTGTTACGATGAATTTCCCGTGTTATCCATTCAAGGTGACAATTTCTATATATCTTATATATTGCATAAAGTACCCCCAATAGGATGGTCAACACTATTATGGATAACAAGATATTAGTAGTTGTAATGTGGAATTTAAATTCCTCAATAGAGGAGTTGTTACTTCCCCCCACGGAATTTTGCACCACTATTGTTTCTTCTGATTTGGATTGTTGTTTGCCCATATTGCTGCTATATCCGCACGCACGTCTATCACCCGAAAAACACGAAACTGTTCTTGAACCATTGTCACTTCGCGATAGTTCTATGAATCCGTGCACATATTTCTGTCTATATATGGAGAACGGTCTCAAATTCGCACGACACGCGCTAAGCGGTGGCCTCTGGCAGGATCGCCATGTACGGGAAGTATTAGGAGAGATGTGAATCAAACAAATGTTGGGACCGAACTGAACTATATTGAAGAGTAAATGCGATTATTAAGAGTACATAAGGTTGAGTATACATTATAATATAGCTTACCACTACAATAATAAGGACTTAAATATAACAGATATCATTAGTTTACTTATTCAATTGTTATCACAGTCAAATACGATTTCACCGTCCAACGTTGCAGCAGTTATTAATGCTTTACTTAAAATTTCAAACCACAATGGATCACAAAGCCAGAGCAATTCAGTGGAATTGTCTTAGTGCCACCATTAGGAAACCAGCTTTAATACATCTTATTAACAAACATAAACCTTTTCTTGTCTGTCTCCAAGAGACATGGCTAAAAAAGGAATTGTTATTTAAAATTCCTGGATATGTCTGTCTTAGAGAAGACAGAGTTGATGGGTATGGTGGAGTAGCCATACTCATAAAAAATTCACTTACTTACTCAACTATTACTCTTCCTGCACACAGCAATAACTTATCTGTAGTTGCTGTTAATATAAACAATATATGTTACATATCACTCTATTTGCCAAAGCCCAATGAAGATCTTTTTAATGAAATTAATCAACTTTTAAAGATTTTACCAAAGCCATTTGTATGTTTAGGTGATTTTAATTCTCACCATCAAGTGTGGGGCTGTGAGAACACAAACTATCATGGGGAACAACTGTTGAAGATAATTAACTCCAATAATTTGTGCATATTAAATACTGGATCTCCAACACGACTTGCTCGCACCCCTAGTGCGATAGATCTTGCCATTTGTACCCCTGATCTTGCTCCTTCGCTTACCTGGACTCGTGCAGACTCCACACATGGTAGTGACCATTTCCCTCTATTTATCAGTTTCCCATTTCCAAAGCCCCAGGACTGTGTAAGACAACCACGCATAAAACACAAACTCACAGAAGATAAGTGGAGTCTATACAAACAAATAGTTGAAAAAAAAGTTAATAATTTACCAGATACAACTAAAATTAATGTAACGGATTGCTCTCAACTGCTAGCTACTGCAATGATTGAAGCTGCAAATGAAACCTTTCCCTTAAAAAGTTGTGGTCCCAATAACATTCCATCCCCTCCATGGTGGGATTGTGAATGCACTGATGCAATTAAACAGAGAAAGGCAGCTGAAAAACAATACTGTAACAACATGACCGAGGATAATTTTAACCATTATTTACTAATTGCTAATTCCACTAAGGACCTCCTTAAGAACAAAAAGCTAGAAGGTTGGCACAGATTTTGTAAATCTCTAAATCCTAATGTTCCACCGTCAATTGTATGGCAAAATATCAGACGGTTCAGATCAGCATTTAAAGATTCTACTCAAGACAAAATCTCCCCAGACTTAGCAGAGAAAGTTATGGATCGGTTAGCTCCTCCTTTTGTTTCTGAACAAATAAGCATTGAAACTCAAGTGTTCAGTGCTCCACCCATAAGTAGTCACAATAGTAATATAAACCTGAATGCCCCCTTTACTTTTGACGAGTTGAAAGGTATTCTTTCGTCTGTTAAAGATTCTGCGCCCGGAGAAGACGGGATCACTTATTCTTTCCTTTCAAATCTAGATGACAATAGCCTCAACTACTACCTTTCTCTGATTAACAGCGTTATGATTACAGGTACCGTCCCTCAATCCTGGAGAACTCAAACATTAATCCTGATACAAAAGCCCAATAAACCAAGTTCCGACCCAGCATCATATAGGCCTATAGCATTATCATCCGTCTTAGCCAAAACTGCAGAACATCTTGTTAAGATTCGCCTGGAATGGTTTTTGGAGTCTAACAAGTTATTATCAGATAGTCAGTTTGGATTTAGAAAAGGCAAATGTACTTTTGACAGCTTGAGTATTTTTACCACAGATATACGTTTAAGTTTTTCCAATAATGACTCGTTGATAGCTGCCTTTTTAGACATAAATGCTGCTTACGATAACGTAAACATATCAGTCCTAAAACATAAATTATTGAAATTAAATATTCCAACCCGTCTCACTAATTTTATAGTAAATATGTTGGGTCAACGATTTATTAAGTATTCTGTGGATCAAAACCAAGTTATCACTAGAACCGTATGGAAAGGGTTACCACAAGGCTCAGTCTTAAGTCCGATACTATATAATATATATACATACGACTTGGAAGTTTCTGTGAAAAGACATGCTAATATACTTCAATACGCGGACGATCTACTACTCTACGTCTCTGGCCCATCAATTAATGATATTAGTCGATTGTTATCACTTGCGTTAACGGACTTAAAGTTTTGGTTGGATAACAATAGCCTAGATTTATCACCATCAAAAAGCTCTGTTGTACTATTTTCGAGAAGAAGAATATTGCCACCTATTCATATTATATATAATAACATACCTCTCCCAATCAAAGATCAAACAAAATTTTTAGGGCTTATATTAGACTCTAAACTTACCGGTGTACCTCATCTTGAATATGTACGTTTAAGGTGCGAACGTAATCTAAATATATTGAGATGTCTCTCGGGTGTCTGGTGGGGCGCCCATCCCTTTACAATGAGACTACTTTATAATGCTTTGATAAGGAGTGTAATAGACTATGGTACTTTCTTATTGCACCCGGCTAATGTAAGTGCGTATAAAAAGTTAGACGTTATCCAGGCTAGTGGCTTGAGGCTTATTACTGGCGCGATGAAAACTAGCCCAATAAACTGTTTGCAATTAGAATGTTGTGATCCCCCATTAAAGTTAAGAAGACAGTTTCTTTGTGACAAATTCTTTTTCCGTATGCTTCAATTAAATTCCCATCAATTGCTACCCAAACTTAAAGACCTTTCAAATAAAATTGACAACTTCAGTTACTGGGCTCATAGGGAACCACCATGTTTGGTCAATAGTTATAAAAGATATCTAAGCCTTGAAGCCCCTACCAGTCGTAGTCCTGTTCTTCCCCTTTATCAATGCAACTACGGAAGCCTCGTATTAAAACCAGACATAAAATTGGATATAGGAATATCGAAAGATGACCCTAATGCAAACGTGGCATTCCGTAATTTCATTGATGATGAATGGTCAGATTGGCACTGTATTTTTACGGATGCTTCAAAGCATGCAGACAGAAGTTGCGTCGGCGTAGGGGTATACCATTCGCAATTCCAAATTGTACAAAAAATTAAATTACCACCGGAAACATCTGTCTTTACCGGTGAATGTTTTGGTCTATTAAAGGCTTTGGAATATGTCCTACTCCTAAAGCTGCCAAAAGTAATGATCTTTACTGACTCACGTAGTTCCTTAGAAGCTATCGCTAGGTTTTCGTTTAAGTCTCACAAACAGGTTCCGACTGTTTTTCAGATTAAGGAACTCCTATTACAATGTTCTCAAAAGAGTAGTGGCGTGGTATTGGTTTGGGTCCCATCACATAAAGGTATTTTAGGAAATGAAAAAGCTGACCAACTGGCAAATGAGGCCATACATAGCGGAGATGTCTTTCCATATACAAATTATTGTCATGATCTGGTTAACTTAGCAAAATTAAAATTGTATGAAAAATGGAATGATCTCTGGACTTACACAACAACTAAAGGAAAACATTACCGATCTATACAGGCGTCGATCCCAAGCAAGCCTTGGTTTAGTAAATTAACATTCCCAAAAGCAATTACTTCTATACTGTGCAGAATGCGCCTGGGACATGTTAGTACCCCGGCTCATTTGCACAAACTGAATATTGTCCCTAGCCCTCTATGCCCCTGTGGCGAATACGGAGACCTAAACCATGTTATTTTCTCATGCTCGCTGTACGATCGGTCTAACTTCCTACTACAACTCCAAAGTATTAATATTCCTTTTCCAACATCCATAACCTGCTTATTATATTTAAAATCATATGATGTATATAAAATAATATCATTATATTTAGAAAAAAATGATATCAAAATTTAGAAAATTATATATTTTTATTAAATAAAACATGTATGACTGTAATCCCGAATCCCATTCCTTTCTTTTCCAAATTTCCGTTCCTTTGTTTATTATAATTTGATAAGTTTCCCTATCTTTCTACTTCAACACTTGACATTGGCTAATCACTGTAAAGCCAGAAAAAAAAAAAAACTCTTCTCTAGCCATAACTCTAAAATGTAACGTGTAAGTTATTTGTAGGCACGTTTAGGTACTTGAAAATAACACAGTTTTCATGACGAAAACTATCTTTTACTAGACAAATCACACTAATATTATAAAGGCGAAAATTTGTGAGTGTGTTTATGTCTATGTTTGTTACTTCAAGCTCAAACGGCGGGACCTATTTTAATAAATTTTGGTATGAAGGTAGCTAACACCCTGGATTAACACATAGGTTACTTCTTATCCCGAATAATGTAATATTCCCGTGGGATGAGCGGGTAATACCATTCGGCGCAGCTAGTTCTACATAAAAAATCTTCTTTCAATAATACTAAACCCAAACCTAATAACTTAGCTACTGTCACAGCAAAGACAAAACGAGAGAACACGGCGCGTAAACGTCACTCATTTGTCATAACATTTCTTCGGAGCTATTTCTATGATTCACTCTCCTAAATCCTCTTGTATCTCTCTTAGATATTTTATTAGAAAATCGTGCGCATTCTTTTTAAAAGGCATGTATTTAACGCGGCGACAAATTAATCAGATTTAGGGATTTATAAAAAATTAAAGGGGATAGCAAAAATAATAAGTTGGCGACTAATTGCGGAGACTATTAAAGTAAAAAGTAGCAGCTAAGTAATCAATTTTCGGCTTTGTTTCAATATAAACTAGCATCGAGTTATTGTTTTGGCGACTGAATTAACTAATTAATTAATGAATGAATTAATTAAGCGGAAACATGACAGCGGATAAAAAGTTGAAAATGGCCTACTCTAATTGTTCAATTGAGATTACATATAAAATAAATCAAGGTCATAAAAAAAATACTTTGTGCGACAATTTAAGAGCTTTAATCAAAGTTGAAAATTGCATGTATAAATAATAATTTTGGTCTATAGTTTTATTTAGTGGCTCTGATTTTGGTCAATTTTTCGTCAGGTGTGATGTCATATTGACACCTATTTTTTATGATTCTATCGTATAGAATACGTTAAAATAAACGTGTTTTGTATGGACAACTTTTTTCTAAACTTAATAATTACCGAGATATGGACTCCTAAAACCGACAATATTTTTTTGGATATTGTGTCAGACTCTGCCTTAGCTCCGGCGCTGCGGGAAGTGCAGCCCTTCCGCCCTTGCGTGGCAAAGCACGGTCGCCCGTACTCCGTTCCGCAGCTTCGGCTTGTTGGTCGCCTTCGGCGACCAGCCTCAGCCGCTCCGCTCCGCACGGCTCCCGAGCTTTGTCACGGCGGGCGAGGGCTGCTCTCCCTCCGCGCCTCCGGCTTTTTATATACACTCTAGGGGTAGGGCAGACAAGACCACGTGGAATCGGGGTTGACAGCTTCGGTTCTGAGGCAAGTCTTATGATAATGCAATGCTTATTTTAGCGTAGCGTGTTTTAGCTAGATTCGGACTAAAATAAGCGTGTTTTGTATGGGCAAAACATTTTTACCTAAAAAACGCTTATCGCCGTTTTCATTAAATTATGGTTTCGAAAACTAAAAAAATAACTCCCCATTACTTTTATATAGTACCCATTTTAATATTTAAGCTGCCAGCAAATCAAAGCCCAAAATGCTTTTTTAGATGGAGACCTGTAGTTGCCACTAATATAAAGTTTGTTATCCTTCTGCTAATATTAGTCGCCAAGTCATTATTTATAGTACCTCACCTATGATTTCAGTAATCTTGTTTATTATTTCTGCTACCTTAAAGTAGCTGCCATTATTTGAATTTTAAAATATCCTTAGTTTAAAGCTCATTTAATATAAATGATTGCCAAAATATTTAATCGCTGACAAGTTATTATTTTAGTTGCAAATAGTTTGCTGCTCTTTAATTTTTCTGTCGCCGCGAAAATAATAAGCCTTTTTAAAATAAAGATACGATTGCAACCAAACGGTTGAGTGTGATCCGAGCTTGTGAAAGAAAACAGTAGATTTGGGAAACATTTCAATTCTATTCGAACATGACAGCTGACGAACAACGACATTGTTTTGAGACAGGTGTCGATTAATAAAATGGAGTTATAATGGCATTACAACCGCTTTAAAAGAGTTCAGTTTGACGCTAAGTCGACGGAGTTTTGCGATATCTTTTATGTAGTAGTAATATTCCGACCTTGCCAAGGAAATATATCGGAAACAAATCTATTTATATATATGTATGTATAGATAAATTATCGAGAGCGTGGAATTGCATATCGTCGGGGATAGTGCAATACCGCGTAAGTAACAAGTGTAGATACGAATCAATATTTAAACAAAATGCTAAGTATTTTATTGAAATGAGAACATTATCGACAGCTGTTATTTACGCGGTATTGCACTATCCCCGACGATAAGTGCTTGTAGTGGTATTGTGTGTTTAATGTTAATAGGCATTCTATATTTGAAATTTCCCCTTTCCCGTACTATCAGCATAAACAGAGGTTTGTAATATATTGAAGAAGAAAATTCCAAAATAATTTTAGTGTCAAATTCTAAATATTATTTACGTTGTGCGTATATTTTAACGGCTGATTTTATTGTATTCTCTCAATTTTCTAAATAATTCTCTCTGAGCCCGTACGACTGTAAGTTACACGGTTTTCAAAAACTATGACAGAATATATGTAGGTACTTTCGTTCGACTAGCAAATTATTTTGAACTGCTATAAATATTTTTAACTTGAACTGATGAACAATAAGAAAATTATAGCGAATGAAAGCAAAAAAGGACTTAGTTTTATTTTACTTGTTAAGAAGAGAAGGGTATGTAATTTCATTAAACTAAGAGAAATACTTAAGTTATTCTCCTTTTCTTGCGAACCGTATATCCACTATAATAGGTTCTTACAGGGATGCTCCTGGGGCCCAATCGTCCAAAGTCGGCGGTAACTGCTTAACATCAGGCGGGCCGCATACTCGTTTGTCACGTTTGTAAAATAAAAGGAATTTTCCACAGAATCAAATTAATGTTTAATTTAAAGCGAAAAATTTAATAATTGAATGCTTCAGGCGGGATTTGACACTGCATCTGCAACGGCTCTCCGGGCGAACACGGGCGCTTTACCTAGCTACCCGAGTGGATACCCGGGCCATTGAACTTCCTTAATTTCTTATATGCCTTAGCGCGACATCGTAGCTCCATCTACCGTAAATATTCCAACTTTATGATCGGCACCATCGTCTCAAGTTACGTTGAAAATCGATCCTAACGATGTGCTACACCCAAACTAATATTTTTTTATTAAAGCAGTACTAGCCTAAATGTATTTAAGTATTTATTAAAAGGTTTGCCAACAGATACAACAGAGTGTCTTTCCAATTTTTATATAGAAATATTTCCTAGTATTATTTATTTCACAAGTGAATGACTATAAAGCACTAAAAGAAACTTCTTGGAATTATCCTATAAGTAATATTATGTATTAAAATTCATACCCCAAGTATAAATACTAACCTACATTTTAGAAAAAACAAAACCAAGTAATATGAAGAATGGGAATCTATAATCGCTATCTAAATAAATGTATATTACACTACACTTCTGAAAATACAAAATGATTATACTAATGCATTCAGCAGTGGACTGTACGAGTCGAACCGAAATAAAATTTAAGTACCAACATAATTATATAGGTACATATAGAAAATACGGCACATGGACGATAATCCTATTAAAAAAACTATAAAGTACTAAAAAAGGATGGCACTCGTTTTTAATGGGAAGTGGATAATTAAACAACAAAACATAATTAGCTATCTACATTCACATTCAGTCGCACAGCGCTACTGCACAGAGTAAAGTTGGCACTTTTAGTATTAACAATGAACAACAAATTTTCAACCCAACTAAATTTAGTAACCAGTGCCTAAGAATTTGTTTAACATCTGCATAAAAAGAAGAGAATTGTTGTTGTGCTCTATCATGGGTGACAAATTTAAGAAACTTGTTAAAGTTTTACACTCATACTTTCCTATGAAAGTCATTCTTATAACTCGTTTAATTTTCGGACATTATTTTAGCTTTAACTGTCGGAAACTGTATTTGAATCTTGCAAAGCTATATTGCATTCTTATTTCTCTGTTTTTTCCTTTGGTTATATGTAACATTATTCCCGCATCCCTTTCTCGTAACTTTAGTCGTGGTTGTATAGTTCTGTCCGAATATGTCACTGGTATTTGGATATCTCTTTTCGTTGAAGATGGTTGTTTTTGCAAATACTATGCTGCTGTTAGAAATACTGATCGGATCTTTGGGTTACGTCGTAATAAGTCAGCAAATTTAAGATTATACACTATCTTTTTTCTAATGGGATGTTTCAGAATGTTCATGCACTGCATTTCCCTTTTATTTGCGTATTATAGTTTACTGCAATCGGTTATGGTAATGCTTATTTTCTGTTTTATTGTTACATCTATCGATTTGAATAATTTCATCCGAATTTCAATATTTAACGATATGCATGATAGAATGGTTTGTCTTCGTAATAATTTCAAGAGTATCTTTAATCCGTCAGTAAATGTGGACGACGATGATAGAGCATTAAGAGTAGTTGACGCTTTATTTATATATAAACAGATTCTGGACCATATGAAGATTATAAATAAAATTCAAACAACGGTACTTAAACATTATTATCCTTTTTTTAGATACAGGGCATCCCGCGTATTTGCCTACACTGTTAAAATGACGCAATAATTGTCCATAATATCACCATTAATAATTAATCATAATCAAATTAACAGCATATTCCTGACGATATTTAAGGTTTAAAATGTCATATAAAGTTGGCTGGGTTCAACTTAGTTTTCGAGACAAACAGTTTTATATATAAATAATTATGTGTGATTACATATTGCTCTTTGCTACTTTGTTCACAAGTGAGGCGTAGTGATTGATGGATCCAAAAACGACAGATATCAGTCATGAAATGAATCTACACTCGAAAAAAAACTAGGTCTTATATATTACAAAATGAGCCACTTTAACTGATTCTTTACGTACAAAAAGTTCGTTATTTTTTAAAGGGATTTGCATTAAAATTACATAGCATTTTTAACTTCTAATGACCTCAGGTTTACGCTGTTAAGATTACTCGGAAGTATATGAGGTTAAATTTTGAAACGCTTAATCAATTCGAAGACTTTCTATCCTCATAATGATTGTAATTTTCCTTTCAGTTTTTAATCGTCATAATATTTTGTTTCTTACACGGTTTGGCGTTTCTTGATGCAGCTTTACTCTTACAAGATGTAGACCATGTATGTATATCTAAATGTTTTTATTATAATCATCTTTTTGCCGATGCTATATTTTTATCGTACGTTAACGTAGAGTCGCAGGTTCGAGTCCTGCTTACATTGTTGTAGATCACGTTACATTTTTCTTTCATAATTTACCTTCGTGTCAATATATATATTTTTTATTCAAAATAGCTATGCATTTAACCTTGATTGCACCTGATGGTAAGTGAAAATACGGCCTAAGATGTAGCATGCTTGGCTAGAAGATGCCTGTTCACTCTCGACTTGAAGAGATCCAAGTTATATTTATCGGGGAACATGTGCGCAGGAAGAGAGTTCCATTCCTTAGCTGTCCTCATAAGGAAAGTAGACGCAAAGCGTTTCGTACGTATCAGTGGTATATCGACAACATAAGGGTGGAATCCAAGTCCGCGCCGAGTGTTGTATTGTCTGAACGGAGACGGTGGAATTAATTCGTGCAGTCCTAGTGCACACTCACCAAAGTGTATCCGGTAGAAAACCGATAAACAGGCGACTTTCCTGCGGTGTTCGAGGTTTTGCAGCTTTTTATGAACTAAGGCAGTGTCGCCAATGAGCTTCTTCGCACGTTTGTCAATTGAATCCAAGGCGGCCAGTTGGTATTTGGCGGACCCATCCCAAAGATGGCAGCAGTGCTCCATGCATGATCGGACTTGCGCCTGATATAATTGAAGCAGCTGTCCCGGCGTGAAGTACCGCCTTACCAGTTTTTTTGCTGCAGTTGTAGCCAAGGATTCAATGTATTGGCCGAAGTTCAGGTTGGATGATAAGGTCATCCCAAGAAGCTCTAGGTCTGAAATCGGTACGGATACACCTTGGAAAGTGGGAGTCAGGTCAAAGGGACTTAACGGGCATATCAATACTGCGGAACTAAACGGTCTAACATCTATAAAATAACTATCAATATATGCCCTTTTGTTTTAAAGGACAACGCATTCAATAATAACAAGTTAAAGTGCATATAATTATGTCAATCTAATGCTCATACGACCTTTTCATTCCTTGTTGTTAATGAGCTGGACATTTTATTATATTCAAAGGTCGTTTACAAAGAGACCGGTAATCGAACCCGGTACCTCTGGATTGCTGGACCAGCGCGTTAACCTTTCTGCCACCCTAACTCCCAAGCAACCTTTCGAATTGTTTATTATGCTTTGTGTGTCGATCTTTGCATTGTCTATTTGAAAGGCGTTACACCTTAGCGACCTCTATGTGGATACGTTAAAATTTATCTTACCGCACTGCTTTACAGCAGTGAAAGCGTCAGAGGCCGATGTTATTTTATGAATTAATTTTTAATAAATCATTAATTACTAATTTACTTATAAACATTGATTTCAGAGAAAAACAATTAATTTGTATATGTTTTTGTTGGAAGTAATCCACGATGTTATGCTAGTATTCATGCCAGTAGTATTTACCGAACTGGCTCACAAGGAGGTGGATAAAATTACGACTATGCTCAACAATCAGCTTTCTAAATGCACAAGTAAGGTTCAAACACATTCCTTGTTATTTTGACGTGACGTGCGTGCACAATGTCACGTGAAATGACGTAGATTTTCACTTCACGACAGCGAAATGTCGCATGTTGCCAAATATTAATAATTATTCTAAATCGGTAAAAACGTATCCCACCAAAAACATTTCATGTAATATTGGCGGCCAAGACTCACATGCTCATAACGCTTTCACTGTAAAAAAGTTATCAGATCCCAGGACAAGCCAAGCCTTTACTAAGCCCTGATTTTACTAACCCTACACCTTGGTTTAAAAATTATGGCTTGTCCGTGGAGCCGTACGATCAACCATCTAAGTCAACGCAATCTTGATATGCAGGTCTTTATGATGCATTTGTTGTCGCTTGTAAGGGAATCAAAACGTATAGCGTACTTCCCGTTAACCTAGAATCACGAAATTTGGCAAGAAGCAACATCATGTAGTAAAAAGTGAATAAAAATGTCCGAAAACCGTAAATATATATGTTTGTGATTACGAACTTATATGCAATTGATAAACTAACCCCTACCTATGTCGATGTATGGGGGCAACGGTTTTGCATCGGTAAAGTTAAGTTTGCCTCCTAGTACAGTTAATTATCTTTTTGTTAGAGCTTTCAGAGCTTTCAGTGCTTTCATCATGTGTATTCTGTGCACCAGTCCGACTCTCACTTCGCCGGTTTCTTTTTCTTATTTTTAAAGAAGAAAGAAATAAAGAAATACATTTATTCGTGATCTAACAATAAAAAATAGTTACATAAATGGTGTGACAAAAAAATATAAATAAAATAAAACAATAGGCAACTATACTATTACTAAGGCTGTGCCACGAAAAGGTCCCACCTTACCATGATGCTAGCTCAAGAGCCAGCGCTGATCTTCCGGTGGGACCATAGGTGGCGCCACGGAGAGCTGCAAGCACGATTTTTTTTAATATTTAACATTCTTACATTTCAGATCAAAATCTGCATACTGCGGTGTCCAGAGGCATCAGATACTTGCAGTTGCGGCCGTTCCGAGTCATTATCTGGCGGATCTTCCCTGTCGACAGCTCGCTGCTGATATCATTTATTTCTCTCCTTTTCACGTACACATTTATTGTGATGCAGATGCACAAATTTATTTAGACATCAATATTAAAATTAACCGGGTAACGCTCAGGAGACGAAATTTAGACGAACATCATCTTCTTTTTTGTGTCCATCACAATTCACAAAAACCGCTCTGTTATGAACACACCAATTTACTTTTCACCTCACTCGCTCGGAAAACCTCCGTTTATAGGGCGAAATCTGCGTGCAAAAGTCTATTTTATCCGCTAGCGTGCATATGTCATTTGAATTTCGAACACGACGATTTTGATTCTCTGTGGTGCATGTAACTTTTTTATATTTAAGACTCCTTCAACGCGTGACTGATTTCATCAGTCGATAAATCTTCGAATAGCCAATCAACGCACGCTAATAAAGGGCGATCTGGTCAGGCCGGCTAAAATTATATGAACGTTTGCATACTTCTTTAAAAAAAAATACACCTACAATATCACGTCCAGAAACCTGGTTTGTGGTTACAGATTTTTAAGTTTTTATTTTTCTACACTTTATTTTAAGTATGTTGAATATGTTTATATATATTAATAGTAAGTATTTTAGTTTCATTTACATATTTTGACTAGTAAATATATTAAATACAACACAAATTTTAATATTTATTTGTTATAAAAGTTGGAACATAAGAGAGAAGAGTGTAATTTCTGAACGCACCCGCGAGAATTAAAAAAATAATTAAAAAGTTGGAAGTTTTCACAATTCACGTAAACAACGTAAATAAATTTGTTCTATGTGGAGAATACATACTGTTGTCTTACTTTATAGAAATATCGAAAACAAGAAAGTTAAGCCCAATTTGGAGTATTTATTCAATGCTAAAAGCCTGCATTAAAACGAAAAAGGATTTGTTATAAATATTTGGAGACGATAAGTAATTTACCGAAACTATTGGCGGTTTTAAAGAAGATAACGCCGAAAATAATCTTGTTCGGATCCCATCGTCCAATAACTTCCAAAGCAAGTGTTATGGAAAATACTTCCGAGTGGCCAACTAATCCTTCCCAGAATGCCATTCTTCCACATTCACAACGAATGTGTCAAGTAGTTTCAAATACAAATATAATATAACAGTGCTTAAGAAAAACTCAACGATAAAATATACACGACGATAATACAAATTACGGCCATATTACTTTTAATTTTTAATATGTGTGCTTCTCTCGTATTTATTTGGTTTGGGTTTGAGAGTGTTATGTTTTAAATTTAATGTGTTAAATAGAAGGCAAAATTAAATATGATTATTTTTATGTTTTAATTGTTTTTCTTGAATCTTGCATTTTCCTCGCTGTAGTGAGGTGAAAAGTTGTGTGTTCCGCATGGCTGCAAAATTATTTAGCTTCTCGTGTCTTGAAAGCCTCGCTACGCTCAGGAATCTATCTTTGAACCATTCGCTTCGCTCATGGTTCAATCTTAGATTCCTTCGCTCGCTCAGCTTTCAATTTCAACACTCGCGCCAAATAACAACTTTGCAGCCTTGCATAACAAATAACTATTTGTTTTGCAAAAATAATGTTAACTATTAGTGAAAACATAAGTCAAGGAGCGTTTTAAACGCTCCTGAGCCTTACACAGCGTGTATATTTAATATAACAGCAAATTCGGAGTTTTAGTGCTATAATCTGATAATTATAACATTTATTAATTTAGCGTTAAGTGCCATAGCGTAATTTTTTGAAAATTTTCTGAGCAGCAATGTTTGGCGTAGTTATTACTGTGACAGTTGTGACATCACTATGTTAAGTGTCAACAAACAACAACAAGCAAATACGCTTGCGTGCCGTTATTGCGTGCTGAATTATTTTTCATAAAAAAGAAGTTCGATTTATTTAATAATTTACGGATCAATATATTAATAAGTGCCTATACTAAGAGCCCGTAAAGTTTGCGGTTATATCAAATATACACGCTGTACCTATATACACGATATGGATTATAACCAGGGTTCAGAAATTCGGATCGATATTTACCTAAAGTTGACAAAATCCTATTGTTATCTCACTCATACGTCAAACAAAGCCGCCTATACCTACGACCGAATAACAAAGCCGCCGCCAAAGTTTAGGTAAATAACGATCCGAATTTCCGAACCCTGATTATAGCATTATATTACGAGTTCAGATACTAGGTAAAGACCTACATTGCTCTGATACGGTGCATACTGCATGGCACTACATTACTTGGGTTAAGTTTTGGAGGAGCAAACAGACGAGACCTCAGAAATTGTCTGATCGAACCTTAAACCTCATGGCTTAACGACGCTCGCTACAGTTGCAGTCTCCCGATGACGCGAGGTCATATAGGCAGCTTAATAGACGTAAATCGAAGTCCTTGCGACATGATCTGCGGCTCTTTAATACGAACCGTGTTAAAGAGACCATTGAGCAGAACAAAGGCTCCAAAGTGTTCGCAAAGGAGAAGTCTATTGGACAAAGCCAGCTGACCAAGCTGAAACGGGAAGATGGCAGCATAGCGTCGACCAAAGCAGAGGTTCTAGGCGAGATCGAGAGGTTCTATGGTCAGTTATACACTTCAGTCGCAAAGCCCGTTGACAGCTTGGTAAGCGATCCAAGAGCCAATTTTTTTTTATCCGAAATATCAATGCAATTATTGTTAGTGTTATAATATGCACGCGTACCTAATGTAATAAATAATTGTGTTTTTTTTTTTTTTCTAATTTGCATGCCATAATCGGTTAAACATGTGAAACAAACAATTATAATTGTTATAATGATCATCTACATTGTACTTACCATGTTTATGCAAATAAATATATTATTATTATTTTTGTGGATTTTTCCCCATCTCGACTTTACGTCGGGTTTTTTATAGGGCCAGATACGGGTTTAACCAAGTAATCTGGTCCTTGTGTATAGGTGTGGTGTGCTTACGGTGTTGATTTTATATATTTTGTGTCTGGTGTATATCTGCCTGTGTTCTGTGGGATGTTTGTAATGTGGTTTGTGTATGTGGGGTAGGGGGAATAGTCGTAGTTTCCGGAACAGTAAGCAGTGTGAGTGAAGTTGGGTTTAGGAACCGGCGTACTATCGAACAAGTGTCCAGTACTATTGATTTTTGTAGTGGGATATACGTTTTTGGGTGAAGATCTATTATTTTCAGCGCAGTGTGTAGGGTTTTAGGTATGATACCGGTTGAGGATATAATTATGGGTACTATCTTAACGGTTTCTTGGTGCCACATCTGTTTGATTTCGTCGGCTAATGGTATGTATTTTTGGATTTTTTCAACGTGTTTCTGTTTTAGGTTGTTTGATTTCGTCGGCTAATGGTATGTATTTTTGGATTTTTTCAACGTGTTTCTGTTTTAGGTTGTTTGTGTTGGGGATTATTATTATTATTATTATTATTATAAGCTGTCCCGACATTATACCGAAGACATCCCGGACATCAGTCTGTACGAGATTAGGATGGCCCTGAAGCAACTTAAGAACAACAAGGCGCCGGGTGAAGACGGAATCACCTCAGAGCTTCTGAGAGCGGGTGGAACACCGGTACTTAAGGTCCTCCAGAAGCTCTTTAATTCCGTCTTGTCCGAGGGCAAAACGCCTGAAGCATGGAATAGAGGCGAGGTGGTACTGTTCTTCAAGAAAGGTGATAACAGCCTATTGAAGAACTACAGGCCCATCACGCTTCTAAGCCATGTTTATAAGTTGTTTTCAAGGGTCATCACGAACCGTCTCGAACATAGACTTGATGACTTCCAGCCTCCCGAACAAGCCGGTTTCCGAAGAAGCTATAGTACCATAGACCACATACATACGCTGCGGCAAGTTATACAGAAGACTGAAGAGTATAACTTGCCATTATGCTTAGCGTTTGTGGACTATGAGAAAGCCTTCGATTCGGTGGAAACATGGGCGGTGCTCGAGTCACTTCAGCGATGCCATATTGACTATCGGTACATTGAAGTGTTGAAGTGTTTGTATAGTAACGCCACCATGTCGGTCCGAGTTCAGGAGCAGAGCACAAAGGCCATTCCATTGAGAAGAGGCGTGAGACAGGGGGACGTTGTGTCCCCGAAACTGTTTACGGCCGTTATGGAAGACGCCTTCAAGCTCCTGGAATGGCAAGGACGTGGCATCAACATCAATGGCGAATACATCACTCACCTTCGGTTTGCCGACGACATCGTAGTCATGGCAAAGTCGATGGAGGAACTCAGCATGATGCTCGATGACCTCAATCGAGTTTCTCAACGGGTGGGCTTAAAAATGAACATGGACAAGACGAAACTCATGTCAAATGCCAAGGTTGTGCCCATCCCAGTCTCTGTTGAAAACTCGGTACTCGAAGTTGTTGACTCATACATCTACCTAGGACAAGTGGTCCAATTAGGTAGGTCCAACTTCGAGAAAGAGGTCAACCGCCGAATCCAACTCGGCTGGGCAGCGTTCGGGAAACTACGCAATGTCTTTTCGTCCGACATACCTCAGTGCCTCAAGACGAAAGTCTTCAACCAATGTGTGTTAACAGTGATGACTTACGGCACCGAAACGTGGTCTTTCACTATCGGCCTCATCTCAAAGCTCAAAGTCGCTCAACGAGCAATGGAGAGGGCTATGCTCGGGGTGTCTCTACGTGATCGAATCAGAAATGAGGAAATCCGTAGACGAACTAAAGTGACCGATATAGCTCACCGGATTAGCAAGTTGAAGTGGCAATGGGCAGGCCACATAGCACGCAGAGCAGATGGCCGATGGGGCCGTAAAGTGCTCGAGTGGAGACCTCGGACCAGCAAGCGCAGCGTAGGACGTCCACCTACGAGATGGACAGATGACCTTGTAAAGGTCGCCGGAAGGCGCTGGATGCAGGTCGCTTCCAACCGGTATATATGGAAGTCCAAAGGCGAGGCCTATGTTCAGCAGTGGACGTCCTATGGCTGAGATGATGATGATGATGATGATGAAACAGACGAGAACGAAAGCTCGATTTTTATGGAAAAATTAGTAGTGGTATTTTCTCTTAAGTAATGGATGCTAGTACTTAAACTTAATTATTAAGTACTTATCTTGTGATCGCTCAAGTGTTGCAATACAGCGAGATAAGTGAAGTCGACAAAAGCCGAAGTTTTGGGGGAGATCGAAAAGTTCCATGGGCAGCTATACACCTCGGTTACTAAACCTGTTAGTAGCTCAGCCGCAGATCCAAGAGCTAAGCTGACCCGACACTTTACCGAAGATATCCCGGTCAGCCTATATGAGATTAGGATGGCTCTCAAACAGGTTCGTAACAACAAGGCACCGGGTGATGACGGAATCACCTTAGAGATTCTGAATGCGGGTGGAACACCGATACTGATACTGAAAGCCCTTCAGAAACTCTTCAACTCCGTCTTGCTCGAGGGCATAACGCCAGAGGCATGGAACACGGGTGTGGTGGTGCTCTTCTTCAAGAAAGGGGATAATACCTTCTTAAAGAATTACAGAATACGTATTAGTCAACAACAAATCAACTAGTCTGGTGCCACCGGACCATCAAAATCTTTGAAGTATTTTGCGATAATGCGGGTGAATCAACTTTTCTGTCACTAGCGAGTACGGTCACATAACTCAAGCACTTGGTCGATTTGTATAAGATTGTTGTTGTCTACCTCTATAGTAGTTTTAAGTTTTTCCGTATTTGTATTTCCTTCTTGTCGAAGTGTGCAATAAAGTGTATTCTACCTATCTATTTATCTATTGTCCCTTTATATTTGTTTATATACGCACCCAACTTAACATCAAAATTGACCATGACCACAGACCAAGATTATTTTTCACGTAGCAAGTGCATAAGGAAAAGAATCACTATCATGTGTGAAAAAAAAACACTAGTCCAGTCTAGAATCTCAAAGGAATCTCCGTTTCTAGCACAACTTTCTACGCATTAATATATTAAAAGGTAACACTAGAGAGCGGTTTTTAATAATGCATGACTGCCTGAATTTTACATTACAAATTATTTATGAAATCTCGTATTTCCATTCTGCATATTCACCAAATTGAACTCTATAGAATTGCAAGCCTAAGGTCCTTTTGGCATGATAACATTTAAAAAATTAGGAGTTTCAGGAGTGTAGCTGTTGACTCACTTTTGCTCAGAGAGCCCGGTAGCTACGTGAGATAATCATATTTAAATGTAGGCAGTTACATTTTCATGTAGATAAAATATTACACGTATTCGTCTTTGACCGGAATTTAAAAGTTTAATTACATCTGTTTGAAGTCTAGTCGTTACTGGCTTTTTTACAAATATTTATAGGTTTTTGGGAGATCGCACCCCACGTAGCATACATGTTACATAAGAGCTTATACAGCCCTTATTCAGCGTAATACAGCTGTGTAAGTGCTATATACGCGCTTAATGGTGTTGACGTTGCAAGGGTATATAACCAGCGACTGCATCGCTACTGAATTGCTGAAAAGAGTCGCCGTGTGCGACCTCCTTCAATCCAAATTGTTTTTAATTTTAACACACAGGTAAGTTAAATACCAAGTGAAAATTAAGTACTACTTTTCAAAGAATTGATCTCAAAAATCATTAAATAATTTAAGAAAAACCTATTGTATAACCTAAGAGGCCTTACTTATTGCTTTAAAAAAAAAACTCATAATTTTACAAATATAATAATAATTACAACCAACTTTTTGAAGTGAATAATACTTTTCCCTGAGTTCTAAAAAGTGACATAGCTATTTCATGCTTTCTGCTTTCAAAATAAATAAAAAAAAACAGTTTTCGGCGTGAATTTTGTGAAATTCGAGTAGTTTTTGAAACTAAAATAATCAATAAAAATTTCTAACCGCATCAGGTTCCAAATATATACCAATAAATCGTAATAGCCCTGTTCTAAGTAGAAACATTGATATATGTTAAGAAACATGTTAGATCATACAGAAAAACATCTAAAACAATCAGCATTCTTGAACGGATAGGGAGCCATAAGATGGTTGCCGATTAGAAATAAATGTTCTAGTATTGAAATTCTTCAATATAGCCAGCTAATTTTTTTCCCGGATATTAACACTATAAGAGAAATAGTTCCCAATTTACAATGTAATTGAAACGGGAGAATTGTCCCATCTACTCTAGTCTAATATGAGTCTAATCAATTATAATTCTTTTATTAATTTTACCTCTCCGTTTGACTGATCGTCTCCTAGATTAAACTATATGTAGAAATTACAGTTTAAACCTGAGTTATACCATACCTTCATTTGGGATGATAAATTACACAGGTGCGACGACGAATTCCTAGGGGACTAAATGAAATACCTAACGTTAGTCTGAAATGCAATTTGACAAAGAATCTTATTTTTAACCCCCAACAAAAAAAGAGGGTCGTTATGAGTTTAACATATGTATCTGTGTATTTGTGTATCTGGTAAGGTTCAGTTTTAATAGTATTTTCTATATCACTCAACATCATTTTGATAGCGACTTCTATTTACAAGAAAACCGAAAATAGCGCCTCAGTTCATACGGAGGTCGTCGATATTGCGGACATATTAATGAGGCGGTTAAAACACTAAAATAATCACACATTTGTCGATTTATTTACGCCCCCAGTTAGTGTATCTATAATCTATACTATTATAAATCACCAATGCATCCATCCTTCAGGATTTGGGAATCACCATGAGACTATCCAACATCTGCCTCCGTAGAATCCTTGAATTTTAGCCTGGAAGAAGAATTACAAGTTGGAAAAGTGACAGAAAAGATTCAAGGAAGAAGACCAAGAGGAAGGAGTCCCATGCGCTGGACCGATCAGATTCCAGACACAACGTTCACCAAGTTTCCCGACGCCATGCGTTCTGCAGTAGATCGAAATAAAGTGCAGAGCGATCGTCCGAAGAGTGATAAAAGAGGTCACTACCCTCAGCAATGAGGAATACGACACAAGAAAAAAATACTATGGAAAAGGGTTATTATTTCAGGAAAAATCATAACAATGAGATGCGCGATTTGTATGGGCGCGCGGCGTCAGATACTTACAACGCAGCGCTCCTGTAGGTAAATTTACATTTCTTTGTCTTTTCGTCACGCCGTAACGGCAGGACGGATTTTAACCAATGTTGGTACGGGGATAGCTGGATATCCAGAGATGGCTACTTTTAACCCGAGTACGGTAAATAAATAAGTTTTTCACGACACTGCTCGAAAATGTGGTTATAGATTACCTGAATCCAGTACACAAAACTGCTTATGTATGTTCATTTGTAAACTGTATATCTATGTTAGCTCCCAACACGACAACAATGTTGGACCTTACGGTAACAGTTCGTATCTACACTTGAATTTCATAGTAAGATACGACTTTTTAGAAAATATTTCAGACTAATTTTCTCGGCCGGCTTAAACGAAAATTTAACCAATCAAAGCTTAATCGTCTGCTGCATGTCAAATTAAATTGACCAATGAGAATGCGTCATTTAAGAGGTGTATTTTTTTCTTAAACTTATAAATACCCACAAACGAGTTTATTTTCTTAAGTAAGATAATACTCCTCAGGTTTACTTCTTTATAAGTTTTTGTTAAAAAAGGTTTTACTCTGAAAATCATGAACATTTATATTTTAAAATTAGTTATGGGGCGTAAAACAATTTCCTAATTTCTACAATTACTAATTTTTCAACAAATAAACAGTTTTCAACAAATAAACACTTTTAATTACCTATATAAATATTGAGTTCATATTTTTTTTATTTGGCTGAAAAGCTATGACTCTACGCTACGGGGCAGCCGGCCATATTTAAAAAAAAAAAAACAAAATGTATTGTTTAGTAAATATTAAAATTGGTTTTGTAATGTGATAATGTGATTAATTTAATAATGTTCACATTGACTCACGAAATGAATAATATTAGGAACGTATGTTAATATTGCGTACCGTTACAATGACCCTTCAGTGTATAATGTTCCGTAGGGTTGTTTACCTGAGTGTAACCTAGGCGAAATGTTTAAATGTCTTAATTAAGTTGAAAGTGAGGTAAGTTTGAATATTTTTGTTATTTCTTCATAACTGGGTTGAAAATCGTCTTTATGTCGTTTGAATCTGGGGGCACGATCAGCTTTATGTAGGTATATAATAGCCCTGATTTTTTCAACAATGAGGCTGCAACAAGGCGCCGAATTTAATGACCAATATGAAAAACTCGTATTATAATATATCTATTGCTTACTTTTCAGCCTCTACAACAATGTACTATTGTTACGCGGCGGACGAAGTTGCGTGCGTCTTCTACTAACTATATACAGCCCAACAGGGGGTTTTACAACCCACGCCATATTGCGAATTTTTAGTGGTACTAATTTATTTTACTGGCAACGATAAATTCTTGGTAACTGACGTTGAAAGTCTGTGAATGTCACTGATGTAAACGAAGAGAAAACGAGACTAAATATTCCGCAAATTTCAATTAATTTTTGCATAATAAAGCCAAAACTATCCACAGTGATGAAAGTCAAGTTTTTGCAATAGGATTCAGTATTTATTTCGCAAGAAGAACGAAGGAATGAGCTGCATTCCGGTAAACGATATTTTAAATTTGGGTCATGACAAATCCTTAACTGACGTTTAATAATGCAAATACATGACGTATGCACATTATTGCCATATGAAAGCTTTTTGTATCGCCACTATCCCTGGGCCGGACCAACGCTTGCTAGCCTATACCTACATGTTATAAATAGGCTGTATATGTATATGATATTCCTTCGCGTTCGACACACACATGCTAAAAACCCTATTCAAGGCGCCCCCTTTAAAACAAGAGCAATTTCAATAAAATTCAACATAATACATTATTAAAGCCCTTCAAAGCCATCCTTAATTAAATCGAGACGTTATTAAATAATGAACCGACGAAACAGAAAATTTCACACTTGCAACGTTAATGGGATGTTAATCAAATTAGCACCTTAGGACGAGGTAATTGGTGTTATATTGGAGTTATTAGGCAGTGTAGGGGAGATACGCACCTGTAATGTTCTTGCTTACGTCACAGGAAGGCTGTCTTGAGATGAAACGGTGTATTCAGGTCGCCGTAATAAATTAACTAGAAGCTACATTTTGTGTGTTATGATGTATAGCCGAGATAAATATGTTGTAGTTTAGGGATGCGCTTATTTTTATTTTTTATTTAGACTTATTGCTACTTATTGATGCTTTTATTTAACCTATTTTACATATGGTTGATATTTTCAATTTAATAAAAGTAGTGACTGCGAATGTGGAGCGTATTTGTTTCGAATGAAAAAAAAAATAAAAACTGAATGGACAAATACGCCATTATTGAACTTATTCACAAAAAATTACGAGAATCGCTTGAGAAACGCGACTTGTAGGCGAAAACATCCGGACAACTGGACATCTGAATATCCGGACATACGAAAGATTTGGCCAAGCTGAAACGGAGATGTTTCACTCGCTCAGTCAATAAAAGAAACAAAACCCAACTCTTATAAGGTTAAAATAAACCACGCTAATATATTTTATATAAATAATATAAAATATATTAGCAGAGAAACACAAGTGACAATTACAATTTACAATTCTATAAAACAAGTACAAATATATATCTGACATTAGTCAGTTGGAGTCGGCCAGGATTACATGAGAGTAAAACCTCTAACACGCCCTCTTAATCTTGGACGACTTCCAGTATGTCCTGGACAAATGACTTATACTTACAATTCGGCAATGCCTTCGTTAAAACATCAGTAGTCATTTGATCAGTAGGCATGTACTTAAGCTCTACAATATTGTTGTCAACGGCTTCACGAATATAGTGATAACGAATGTCCACATGCTTGGACCGTTTGTGGAAAACCGGGTTCGTGGCAAGTTTCGCCGCTGACTGGTTGTCGCTATACAGGGTAACAGAGTCGGAATGACCCGTCAGTTCACCCAAGATCGCACGTACGTACATTCACATTTCAATTCACCTCAATGAATATTTAGACCCAGTATCATGATATTGACCTGATGATAAAGCCGCACATGTTTACGTTAATCAATACCAAGATCAAGTTAGGTACCCTTAGAGCCCATTATCATAAATATCGCGCCAGGTCCGTCTTATTTTGGACGTATGTATTAAAAGTAGCTTGTAAAACCAATACAAATACCGAGAAACAGTTTCCCTTATGTTGGTGTAGGCAACCCTAGGAGTATGAGACGCCCCACAGAAGCTACAACCAACAGCGTCGTACGTCATTTAAAATTACCAATCAGATACTAGTAGGCTAAATCCGTTGCAAAAGCGGCAAATAACAAAAGAGTGCGGCTTCTGTAGTGTCTTTATCCTGTGATCTTGGATAGGATAGCGTTCATGCCGTCCATTTACCTTAATATTGACGTCAAATTGACGTCGTTGCGTCTATTGTGCGATCTTCATCTGGCGACGCCGGGGAACTGATAAATGGCGATCCATTAGAGTAATCGAGAGAACTATATCACCGGTTCACAATAGGGGCTTACACTTGCTTCCATTTAATAGTGATTGGTGCGTACATATTTGTCAGTATTTCAATTAATTTATAAGGGCATTACCTTTATGAAAATGTAGAATTATGGAGACTATTATGAATTATGATACAAAATACTTCGTAATTTATACATTCAGTAAATGTTTACAGATTTACTATTTTATTGCATAAGAACAAAACACATTAAACATTGCGAAATACGTATAAAGTAGTTTCAATATTTAAGTGTAATTGACGATCTTCGTCTATTGTGAGATCTTCATCTAGCGACGCCGGGGACTGATAAATGGCGATCCACGTGTAATTGAGAGAACTATATCACCGGTTTACAATAGGGGCTTACACTTGCTTGCATTTAATAGTGATTTGTGCGTACATATTTGTCAGTCTTTGAAGTATTTTATTAGAACATAACCCTTATGAAACTATGTGTAGAATTAGGGAGAATATTAATATGAATTATGATATAAAATACTTCGTCTATAATTTATATATTGAGTAAATCTTAAAATTTTTACTATATTATCGCATAATAACATTATTAATTACGATATAAAATACTTCGTCTATTATTTTAGAGTGAGTAAATGTTTACAATATAAAGTAGAATAGTCGACCTTTTCAAAATTTAAGTGTAATTGACGATCTTCTTTTATTGTGCGATGTTCATCTAGCGACGCCGAAGACTGATAAAAGGCGATCCATTACTGTAATCGAGAGAACTCTATCACCGGTTTACAATAGGGGCTTACACTTGCTTGCATTTAATGGTGATTTGTCCGTACACTTTGAAGTATTTTATAAGGGTATTTATTTTCATTGGTATCACACATACATTTAAAAAAATATAGGAAGCGCTATTGTATCGATATGCCTATCTACAAAATAACGTACGTTCTAGCATCATTGTTTTTTCACGATTATTACCGCAACGGAAGAGACAGTCGTTTATAATTATTCTTACCAAGTTCACACTCGAGAGTGGCTTCGGGGTACATATAAAAAATCGACTTCCAACAATCATCCATTATTTTTTTTACAATATTTGCAGAAATGAGAATTTTGAAAAAAAAAAACCCTCACAAACGCTGAATATTCATACTCACGATGCAGTCGTTTGTATCGCTACAAAAAGTGGCTGTTTGTAACTGACCCTAGTCGAATAATTGTTCTTATTAGAGCCTTATCACACTTGCGATTTGCGAGCGAGTTCGCCGCGAGCGCGTCACGATTTCGCCGCGAGTTCGCCGCGAGCACAGTATAATAAAGAGTACTAACGTACCGCGAGCGTGCAGCGAGTTCGCGGCGTCTTGAGTTGGGACGCCATACTGTAATTCGTCAGCAAAATTAAAAAAAAAAACTGATGCGCAGATAGGAACGAATTTTTTTGGGATTATTTTTGATTCGTTTGCGAACCAGAACATAGTAGTCGCTCTCGTCTCACTCGTCTTTTCTGCTTTTGTACTCGTTTCTTACGTCTCCGCAGCAATAAAGCTAATAGAAGTGTCTCCTCTTCGGAATCCATTATGTATCTGACTGTCCAAGACGTAAATCACTCGCCACGATTTTCACGCGAGTACGCAGCGAATTCGTTGATAACTCGCGGCGAAATCGTGACGCGCTCGCGGCGAATTCGTTACGTGCTCGCAGCGAACTCGCTGCGCACTCGCCTCGCTTCCAACTCGCTCGCAAATCGCAAGTGTGATAAGGCCCTTAAATGCACACGAGACTCTAGTGCATTTCTTCGTAGTAACATTACTGTTACTTAACCTTACATTACATTACACTGAACATGGCACAAACTACTACAGCGTTCTTGGTTAGTCCTTTATATAGCCCCACAGGGTGTTTTTAGGGTTCCGTACCCAAAGGGTAAAAACGGGACCCTATTACTGAGACTTCGCTGTCCGTCCGTCCGTCCGTCTGTCACCAGGCTGTATCTCAACAACGGTGATAGCTAGACAGTTGAAATTTTCGCAGATGATGTATTTCTATAGCAGCTATAACAACAAATACTAAAAATAAAATAAAATAAATATTTAAGGGGGCTCCCATACAACAAACTTGTTATAGATTATTTATATGTATAGGCATAGGTACGGAACCCTTCATGCGCGAGTCGGGCTCGCACTTACCCAATTTTTTTTTCAACCCACATATTGCCATATTGCGTATTTTTAGTGGAACTAATTTATTTTACTGGCAACGTCAAATTTTGGTTGAAAGTCGGTGAATGTCACACAAAGACGAAATAGGACTAAATATTTCGCAAATTCCAAGTATTTTTGCGTAATAAAGCCAAAATTATCCACAGTGATGAAAGTCTTGTTGTTGAAGTTTCAATAGGATTCAGCATTAATTTCGCAAGAAGAACGAAGGATTTAGCAGCATTCCGGTAAACAATGTTTTGAATTTGGTTAGTGACAAATCCTTGACAAATTGCTATGACGTTTAATAATGCAAATATGACGTATGCTCATTATTGCCATATGAAAGCTGTTTAGCGCCACTGTCCCTGAGCCGGACCGGCACTTGCTAGGCTATAATTGCCCGTAAAATGGAAAATATAATACCTAGATTTTCCGACCTACTCGGCCCACTTTTTCAGCTGGGTAACAAAGCAATCTCCCGCCTCTTTTATAAATTGAAGACTTAAAGAGTGGGTATTCTAAATTCCATGAAAAATTCACGCTCAAGTCAAAGAGTGCGGGAAACAGGTGGTGTTTACTTGGGTGAATATAACCCAGTCAATAAGTCATCCACTTTAAACATTTATGCTTCGTTAAAAAAGCCGGTCAAGTGCGAGTCGGATTCGAGCACTGAGAGTTCCGTACAAACTATGAAAGCACTGCATATTACTCTAACGAAAAGATAACCTGTACTGAACAACAAACAGCTTTGACGTTGAAAAACAATGATTTAATTACAAATGTATTCGTTTTCAGATTTTTCCATATGCTTGTGGTATAAGACGGTGTCACTAGCCAAATTTCATAGTTCTGGGTCAACGGAACTTAACCCTTAAATATACGTTTTTGCGGCATGAACAGCCGTTTTTTTTAAGTTAATTTAGAAGTTTGACTTTGTGTGTGTGTAAAGTTGAAACATTGCAAAATTTAAGATATCGTCAAGCTCATAGAATTTACGAATCGTATAAGTTTAAATCAATATTCAGTCGCGTTTTTTTTTGGGCTTATCCTATAATCCTTTTGACACCATAGGCCACGCTAGTGTTATTATTTATTTATTTATATTTTATTTATTTATTTACTCATGTTGGTTGTGTTTGTGTAACAATATATTTTTTTTTTGCCAAAATCAAGGGCCTCATTGACTGGGTTATCAAGGTGTATCAAGAATTTACGAGGGCTTCGAAGAGCCCAAGTTTGCAGGCATGGGTGGCGGCGAAATTGAGCCGTTGTGCTTGTTACTCACTTTGAAGTTATTGTGTCAAGTCCTTTTGGAAATTTCGTTGTTACACTGTAACAACGAATTTCATACAAAATTGAAGGCCGGGAAGCATTTTTTTAAATGGCGTCTGTGTTCTTGAACAGTCTAACAGCTGAATAAGTTTTTTTTTGAGTAGTGTATTTTTTTTAATTCATTGTTTATGTTTGAGAAAAGCTATGGTACATGCCTAGTCGTGAAAAGGGTTTGCCGGCTCCCTACGGTCGGTCGTCTATACCTACTCACCCGGCAAGCCCTTCTCTCCCGGCGTCTACAGTAATACAACCCGGTTACAATATCTGTGGACCTCGCTGCAATGTAAAGCCATCGACGCCAGGTCCACAGATATTGTCATCATCATCATCATCATCATCTCAGCCATAGGACGTCCACTGCTGAACATAGGCCTCCCCTTTGGACTTCCATATATACCGGTTGGAAGCGACCTGCATCCAGCGCCTTCCGGCGACCTTTATAAGGTCATCTGTCCACCTTGTAGGTGGACGTCCTACGCTGCGCTTGCTGGTCCGAGGTCTCCACTCGAGCACTTTTCGGCCCCATCGGCCATCTGCTCTGCGTGCTATGTGGCCTGCCCATTGCCACTTCAACTTGCTAATCCGGTGAGCTATATCGGTCACTTTAGTTCGTCTACGGATTTCCTCATTTCTGATTCGATCACGTAGAGACACCCCGAGCATAGCCCTCTCCATTGCACGTTGAGCGACTTTGAGCTTTGAGATGAGGCCGATAGTGAAAGACCACGTTTCGGTGCCGTAAGTCATCACTGGTAACACACATTGGTTGAAGACTTTCGTCTTGAGGCACTACAGATATTGTAACCGGGTTGTATACTATTGTTTTGTACTACACAAAGTACACTTGAATAGCGCCTTGAATACATTAAAAGCGGTTCGCAATTTGTTCACATTGCATGGTTACCTATTTGTTGTACGTATGTACGCATTGTTATCCTCCCAGGAAATGAAAATTTACTCGCATTATAATTGAATTAAGCCACATTAAGGGGGACCGTACTATGAGAATAATCAGATTCGATGCTGCGCATGGTAAGCCATGCGCAGCATCGAAGCGGCGGTCCCGGGTTCGAATTCGAATCCCGGCCGGGGCAAATATTTGTTCTTGGGTCATGGATGTTATCTATGTATGTATTTATATATTATGTATATCGTCGTCTAGTACCCATAGTACAAGCTTTGCTTAGTTTGGGACTAGGTCGATTTGTGTATGATTGTCCCTTAATATTTATTTATTTATAACACGTAATAACACGTATACGATTTCCAATTCAAAACACGTCATAAGTACTTTGACGTTTGCATAAAAGAGAACTTATTGTATGAAAGGTAAACTTAGTTTCTAATCCGGCAGGCATCCAACCACGGCAGTAATCCAGTATCCAGTCAACCATAAAGTTGAAGTCAAATAATATAAAAAAAAATAGTGCGTGGAGGCCCTCCGCGCGGAAGAAGTGAAACTTCGTAATGTAGAAATGAAAATAAGAAGGGGTAGAAATTGTAATTTCAAAAGAGAAAACCTAACAATCAATTGATATTATTATTAGTCATTCTTTGATTGCTTGCATGAAACATATTGCCATACGATTAAATAAATAAATTGATATTCACAAGAGACGTACCTTGACATAACCTTAAATCCGTCGCATTGTCCGTGGGATTGTTGCGTTGAACGTTTAACGCAACAGTGTTTTCCTACCCCCTCCACGGTAGCGTTAAACGTTTAACGCAACCTTGTTGGAAGTCATTAAAAGCGATGTTGGAGTAGTAGGGCCTCGTGCAGGGTCCGTCCGGATTATTACTACCGTCTTGCCTGCTAACCCACCGCCAAACAGCAATGTTCGCATTGTTGTGTTCCGGTGTGGGGGTAAGATAGCCGGTGAAATTACTAGCATAGAGGCATTCTATCTTCGTCCTCCGGGTAGGCAAGCACTTGTGACTCCTCTGGTGTTGCAGGTGTTTATCGGCGACGGTAATCGCTTTCCATCAGGCGATACGTTTGCTCGTTTGCCCCCTATGACATAAAAAAAAAAAAAAGCCGCATTAGAAGTTTCACTTAAAAAAATATAGTTCGTGGAGGCCCTCCGCGCGGAAGAAGTGAAACTTCGTAATGTGGAAATGAAAATAGGAAGGGGTAGAAATTGTAATTTCAAAAGAGAAAACCTAACAATCAATTGATATTCACAAGAGACGTACCTTGACATAACCTTAAATCTGTCGTATTGTCCGTGGGATTGTTGCGTTGAACGTTTAACGCAACAGTGCTTTCCTACCCCCTCCACGGTAGCGTTAAACGTTAAACGTTTAACGCAACCTTGTTGGAAGTCGCACTAGAAGTTTCACTACAAAAAAACAATTAAATTTATTTATCTTACCTTCGTTATCAAACTTACCATGGATGAGGGCGGCGCAATACCAATCGTTGTGCAGAGATTTAGGACATGTCTTTTTCGAGCAGTGTACGTCTATCGGCTGATTATGATGATGATGTGATGATCAAACATACAAGGATGATGTCCATACATTTTGAAAACCAAAGTGCCTACCATGCCAATGCATATTCTTTTGCTAGAAAACATTCAATTTAGTTACAATTTTACGTGTTTTTTGGTGATGACGATGCACGATGTTATTTGTCAGGTTTACCTTGGAGCTAGGGTAGCGAAGTGGTTAACGCTCTGGACCGGTAATCCAGAGGTACCGGGTTCGATTCCCGGTCTCTTCCAACAGGTAGCTCCTTTTTCAATTTTTCTTTAAGCTTTGTATTAATATGCTTTAAGAAAGGGTATAGCAGGATAACCTAAGAAAAAGTGCCCCCAGCGTTTTTGGGTCGAAACTATAATCAAACGATGCCTTTTAAGGAGGTAATACCCTGCACAAAGTTTCATCCCTCTGTTACCCCCTGGGGGTGAAAAACACCCGATTAACCCCAAAACTGTTTTATTTATTTTTTCCTAAACTATGAAAGTGACGAATTTCAAATTTTGTACAAATATTAATAAGACTAAAAGCTATATTTAAAAAAAATATGACCCTCCTAACCATTTAGATTCTTGTAAAAAAAAAGTAAAAAAAAAAAAAAACGCCCTGTATAACAAGTTCGGCTCTTGGTACACACACCATTTTTTTTCCAAATATGAATCAATTTATATTCTACATCATACAAAAGTTTCATCTACCTAGCCCAGAAGGAACATTACGAAATTAATATGAATTGGCTCTTTGGTGCCTACTATTCATTTAACTCCTAATAAGAGCCTTGCATTATTTTTTATTAAATAAACAATGGCCTGCGATCGGACCGCTGTTTGTGTCCGATTAAAAAATTTGAAAATCGAACGCGGGCAGTAACGCGGCCGCGGGCAGTGTTTTTTAGGGTTCCGTAGTCAACTAGGAACCCTTATAGTTTCGCCATGTCCAGCTGCCTTAAATTATTGTAAAAAAAAGTAAAAAAATAACATTCAACCTGTATAACAAGTTCGGCTCTTGGTACACACACCATTTTTTTTCCAAATATGAAGCAGTTTATATTCTAGATCATACAAAAGTTTCATCGACCTAGCCCAGAAGGAACATTGCGAAAATAAAATGAATGTACTATTTAGTAGGCACTACTCATTATATTATGCTTAATACGCAACGTCTCGGTCCTGCAACCATATAATTAAAAACAAAACCGGCCAAGACCATGTCGGGGCCGGCTCAGTGTAGGGTTCCGTAGTTGCCCATCTTTCACAATAGACGGGCTTAAAATAGCGGTTTTAAGCCCGAGGTTTAAATTACGAGAAAGATTTCAAGCTCTATAAAAAGGTCGTAAACGCCAAAGTTACTGTAATTACTTATTACCTTCTTGAAGTTATCGGTTATACGCACCAGATTGAGTGAATGTTTAATACAGTATGGCACTTAACTAACATGTGTAACGTTCGAAGTATAAGGACACCGCGCGGCACTTACGTCATTTTAAAGAAAATTATGATATTCTGCGATAACTCAAAAACGGCTCGACTGATTTTATTCAATAAGTATAGTTTTCATTGGAAGTGCTTATGAGGTCAAATTTTTACGAATTTTTCCATAATTTTTGAAACGTGGTTGAAAAGTTAGAGGGCGGACGCTATTTTTTGGATTTCTATAGCGAGTATTTACAAAACTTCTGACTTTATCAAAAAATGATGTTCAAAGACCCCTACTATTTTTAAAATACCTATTCAACGAAACCCCACACACTAGCTGAAACGAAAAAAAAAATCACCCCACTTTAGGGGTAAAAGCGGTACCCGAAAAAAAGTTTTTCTTTTTATTTTTATTTTACCGTTTTGTCGGCGTTTTACATACACATACTCATACCAAATTAGAGCTTTCTAGTACTTTAATGTAATGATAACGGAGCTAAGTCGCGGACAGATAGACAGACAGACAGACAGACGGACATGGCGAAACTATAAGGGTTCCTAGTTGACTACGGAACCCTAAAAAACACTGCCCACGGCCGCGTTACTGCCCGCGTTCGATTTTCTATTTTTTTAATCGGACACAAACAGGGGTCTGATCGCAGGCCATTGTTTATTAATAAAAAATAATGCAAGGCTCTTAGTAGGAGTTAAATGAATAGTAGGCACCAAAGAGCCAATTCATATTAATTTCGTAATGTTCCTTCTGGGCTAGGTCGATGAAACTTTTGTATGATGTAGAATATAAATTGATTCATATTTGGAAAAAAAATGGTGTGTGTACCAAGAGCCGAACTTGTTATACAGGGCGTTTTTTTTTTTTTTTACTTTTTTTTTACAAGAATCTAAATGGTTAGGAGGGTCATATTTTTTTTAAATATAGCTTTTAGTCTTATTAATATTTGTACAAAATTTGAAATTCGTCACTTTCATAGTTTAGGAAAAAATAAATAAAACAGTTTTGGGGTTAATCGGGTGTTTTTCACCCCCAGGGGGTAACAGAGGGATGAAACTTTGTGCAGGGTATTACCTCCTTAAAAGGCATCGTTTGATTATAGTTTCGACCCAAAAACGCTGGGGGCACTTTTTCTTAGGCTATCCTGCTATACCCTTTACGAACAGATAGGACTGTACGGCTGGCACCGCGATGCTGCTATTAAGCTGTTAAGATTTCCCTGAAAGAATGAACGCCCTCTATAGAAAACCGATTTTCTATACAATGTTAGAATTTTATAATAATCTATATATATATTACGCGAGGCCGATTTTTGTACATCCCATCAGATCTACAGTTATGGTCCGATTTTGATAAATGATGTGTCATTAGATTCGTCTCATGCTGGAGAGGTGCATAAAACTCTTGGAATTTTATTTTTTTCCTGAAAAGGTACTGAAAAATGGATTTGAAAAAACTACTGTGCGCTAACCACGTGACTTTGACCACGTGACCTGTGATCCCTATTTTGACATAAGATGACCAAATAATAATAAGCATGATTTGCTCACAAACCTGTAGTAAGTTGTTCAGCATGATGAAATATTATTTTTGAGTCGGCAACATAATATCCGCAACACTTAAAACATGTACGAATATGCAAAAATAATTTTACAGTTTGTTGACAATGAATGACAGTAACCATATTCTGACATCTTTTAATGTCTTTTTTATTGGGGGTTAGGTATTATGTCAATGCTCTAAATTGCTAGGTTGTTTTTCTTTTTAAAATGTTGACATGGAAACTTATTTCGCATACCTGTTAAAAATGTGGAGTAAAAAGCCGGTTAAGTGCGAGTTGGACTGGTGCTCGAAAGACTAGAAAAACTGACCGTCATTCAAGAATAGATTATTTCTATAGGCGAGTTTTACTAAATCTAAATCAAAGCAGAAAAAAAATAGTCAAACTAATTTAAACGTCATTCAAATATGTAAATTTATGGTAGATTATTATAAATATGATTATATAAGTCCATCAAAAAAATAATTCCCAGGAAAATGGCATGAGTTATGGTAAATTAAATGGTATTTTACAAGAAGAAACTTAGTCCTTCCGCTTGCATGTCGACGGGATGGGAAATGTGGCCGAGTTGAGAATATGGACGACTTGACAATGTAGATAAGTTGGGAATGTATCTACATTGGTAATATGGATGAGTTGGTAAAATGGACGAGTTGGAAATGTGGACGAGTTGGGAATATGAACGAGTTGGGAATATGGACGAGTTGGGAATGTGGATGAGTTGGCAAAAAAACAAGTTGAGAATACGGACGAGTGGGCAATGTGGACGAGTTGGGAATGTGGATGAGTTGGCAAAATAAACAAGTTGGGAACACGGACGAGTGGGCAATGTGGACGAGTTGAGAATATGGACGAGTTGGCAATGAAGACGAGTTGGTAATACGGACGAGTTGTAGATATGGAAGATTTGGCAATAAAGACGAGCTGATAATAAGGACAAGTTGGTATTGTAGACGAGTTGGGTGTATCGTCGAGTTGGGACTATGGACGAGTTGGAAATGTGGATGAGTTGGCAATGTGGATGAGTTGGTAAAATTGACAAGTTGGGAAAATGGACAAGTGGGCACTATGGACGAGTTCGCATTATGGACGAGTTGGTAGTGAAGGCGAGTTGGTAATACGGATAAGTTGGCAATGAAGATGACTTGGTAATACGGACGAGTTGGTGATATGGAAGATTTGGCAATAAAGACGAGCTGATAATAAGGACAAGTTGGTATTGTAGACGAGTTGGGTGTATCGTCGAGTTGGGAATATGGACGAGTTGGAAATGTGGATGAGTTGGCAATGTGAATGAGTTGGTAAAATTGTCAAGTTGAGAACATGGACAAGGGGGCAATGTGGACGAGTTCGTATTATGGACGAGTTGGCAATGAACACGAGTTGGTAATACGGACAAGTTGGTATTATGGACGAGTTGTGAATATGGACGAGTTGGGAATGTGGATGAGTTGGCAAAATGAACAAGTTGGGAACACGGACGAGTGGGCAATGAAGACGACTTGGTAATACGGACGAGTTGTCAACGTGGACAAGTTAAGAATATGGACGAGTTGGAAATGTGAATGAGTTGGCAAAATGAACAAGTTGGGAATATGGACGAGTTGGCAATAAAGACGAGCTGATAATAAGGACGAGTTTGTATTGTAGACGAGTTGGGTGTATCGTCGAGTTGGGAATATGGACGAGTTAGAAATGTGGATGAGTTGGCAATGTGGACGACTTGGAATTGTGGACGAGGTGGGAATATGGACGAGTTGGAAATGTGGACGAGTTGTATTTGTGGACGAGTTGGCATTGTGGACGAGCAAGTAATATGGACGCGTTGGCATTGTGGATGAGTTGGGAATATAAACGAGTTGGCAATGAAGACGAGTTGCTAATACGGACGAGTTGATAATATGGACGAGATTGGCAATAAAGATGAGTTAATAATAAGGACGAGTTAGTATTGTAGACGAGTTGGGTGTATGGACGAGTTGGAAATGTGGACGAGTTAGCAATATGGATGAGTTGGCATTGTGGACGAGTTGGGAATATGGATGAGTTGGCAATAAAGACGAGTTGGTAATATGAACGAGTTGGCAATGTTGATGAGTTGGGTGTATGGACGAGTGGGCAATGTGAACGATTTGGCATTGTGTACGAGTTGAGAATGTAGACGAGTTGTATTTGTGGACGAGTTGGCATTCTGGACGAATAAGCAATATGGACGCGTTGGAATTGTGGACGAGTTGGTAATATGGACGAGGTGGCATTGTGGACGAATTGGGAATATGGACGAGTTGCCAATGGAGACGAATTGGTAATATAGACGAGTTTGCAATGCAGATGAGTTGGGTGTATGAACGAGTTGGCAATGTGGACGTGTTGGGTGTATGGACAAGTTGGCATTATGACCCAGATGGGAATATAGACGAGCTGACATTGTGGACGAGTTGGCAATGTGGAATAATTAACATGTAACGCTAACATGCGAAACTTGATGGAGAAATAACCTACATATGATGCAAATTTCAAAAAATCGACGCGCTCAAGAATAAATCATATTTGAATTAATGACGTCTGGCTGATCATTCTTATTCTCATTCAAAATAAAAATTGTCAAATTCTGCTGTCAACAAAACAAATTGATTTTATAAGGTTTCCGTTTTTACCGAATGGTAAGGAACCCTAAAATTAGGTTTATATTATAATATACCCTAAGCCTATAGGCTTGAGAGTATAGTTAGCATCTCCCTCACTCTTCTGTCAGACACAATTTCAATGAGGGGAAAGACACGAAAGTTTGAATTTGGAATTCGGGTATTAGGCCTTCAGCTCTATATTTATTGAAAAAAATATATCTTATATTCTTTTACCAAACATATTTAGCTGTTTTATATATTGTTTTTTCTTATTACACATATTTGACATATTCTTTTTTTATGGTGGAGTATTGTTGGTCAGTAATTTATTTAGATTAGTAAGTAGGGTTTGATTAAGTATAACTAGCGTAAGAATTTCAAACACAATGTGTAATTGTTATTGAATAAATGATTGATGATTATGACATGGCAGCACCCATATTAAGAAAACTTGCACGATCTATTGAATTTCATAAAAAAAAACAAGCATTGATAATAGTGGTTTTTCGTGTATCTATAAACGTTTTTTACTCTCTATTTCATACAATTGAGTTTTTGTAACATTTTTTATTATCAATATTGTGAAATATTTACGATTATAAATGAATACATAAACAGTTACGCACTCCATGATTTCCTGTTTCCTCAAATCTGTCGTTTCGATTCATGTGCTATTTCTGGAAATTGATAGAAATCGATCAAATCGATAAATTTATGTCCTGAAGAAAGAACAACAAATTAAAATTCTACCAATCTTATGTTCGGTCCTATTAAAATATGTCAATTATATTTTTAAGATATGGGACTATTGTCATGAATATATTTTTCCATAAATCGAATAATATGCATTTTATTTGTGAAACAGATCAGCAGATCACATGTCATTAATGCACAAGTAATTTTTTCAAAAGAGTTGAAAAAATTGTCACGATGAAGCTGGCAGTTGGCTATCAGGCCTGCCTCTAGCCTGGCATGTTTTAACGTTTTTAAAACATAATTTTAATGTGTTTTTTACAGTATTAATTTATTCTTCGTTCCCCAAAAACTTCTTATCGATAAAGTAGTTATTTTCTGTAACACTACCGGATTTCCATATTCTAGCGGCGGTTCGACGCTGCAACGGGTCTCTAGTTTATCTATATTATACTTCTAAAAAGCGTGATGCAGGATCGTCATTTGTTTTGTATCATCACAGTAAGTTGATGTATGGGCGCGCGGCGCCACGCCATGCCAGCCTGGCGCCATCTGTTTTCATATTTTTTTCCTTCGTTCTCGCATCACGCCGAAATGGCTGGACGAATTCTAACCAATTTTAGTACAGGGATAGCTAGATATCCAAAGATGGTTATAGGATACTTTTTACTCGACTACGACTATGTTAAATATTTACATCATTCAATTAGCAGAAACTCGGTTCGTGTTTCGATAGTACTGTCCTCCTTTTAACTCAGAGGTATCCAACCGCTCACAAAGGTATTAATTATCCCAGTAATTGCGAATGCACGGCAGATGATCTAGAGGGTATTATTGTAAAGTAAACCCGTCACAATCGGCGATGGTGAATAAATATGTTGTATTTATAAATTTACTTGGGGTCGCAGGTTCGAGTCCCGCTTACGTTTTTTCGCCGCCGGAAGCTCAGGCTTCCATGCTGAAGGTAAAGCCCAACCGCCAGAATCAGTGACAAAGTTGGCGCGCCAGTGTACGAGTAGCAGTCCCTGATGAAGAGGTCTATACGAGTTCGAAACATGTCGGGCCGTTTCTGACAATTTCACGTGACGTGAGTGTAAACCGCTTAATACAATAATAAAATTATTCTTAGTGTGCTTGGCATATGGAAGATCTTCTTTGGACAAATTCGTGGTTACCCAGTCTCTTAGCCTGACTGAACACCTGAGGCTTGGTACGCATATAACTGCGAAACTTTGCAAGAGTAAGTCGACCAATTAGTAGTAAGTTTGTGTACACATTGCTGTGTTAACATAGAAAGGCTTACTGTAATAGAGAACTCTTGAACGGTTACGCCGTTTGTGTACTGAGCAGGAACACTACTTGAAAGCTACTGGAACTAGTTATTGTGCCAGTATGTATTTGTAGCGTGTTGTGTTAAATAATATTAACCTTATTCGTACGCGTATTATAAGCAAATCTAATATTCGATAAGATAAGAAAATCGACATCGAAGCTCGCGCGCCTTAGCTTCTCATAAAAAAAAAATGTATGAAAGGCCAAGGTGCCCTTGCCCGTCTAGCACAACTATGCCTTGCGACTCTTGTCGCGCGACATAGCGCTACCCGTCAAAAAAGGAGGAGTTTCTCATTTCGACTGTATGATTTTCCGGAAGAAAGTTTGAAGGTTCCGTACCCAAAGGGTAAAAACGGGACCCTATTACTGAGACTTCGCTGCCCGTCCGTCCGTCCGTCCGTCCGTCTGTCACCAGGCTGTATCTCAAGAACGGTGATAGCTAGACGGTTGAAATTTTCACAGATGATGTATTTTTATTGCCGCTATAACAAAAAATACTAAAAATAAAATAAAATAAATATTTAAGGGGGGCTCCCATACAACAAACTTGTTATAGATTATATTTATATATAGGTACGGAACCCTTCATGCGCGAGTCGGACTCGCACTTGCCCAATTTTTTGTATCTATGTAGCTACATATGTTTCGATTAGGTATTCCACCAATTATGAATCGATTTTGATGATTCTTTTTTTAAACTATAATACAAAAATCAAAGCTTCTCTTCTTCTTCTTTGATTCTTTTTTTGTTTGTTAGATCGTACTTCGGATGTGGTCCTATTACTTTAGTGCTTTTCGATAAAATCAACAAGAAATAAAATATAGGTACTATATGTAGTTAGGTACTTATCCATTTCGTTCATTGAAGTCGGTTTTTTTTCTGTGAAAAAGTGATTATTACAGTCAGTACGTAAAAATAATATTTTTCTAGAGTTTGATTGACATTTCTAGCCAATGAGGGCAAAACACGAAATAAATCCAACAAAACTAGACCGCACCAACATTCATTGAGGTTTCCATCACTTTCTTATCGATCGTGTCATTAGGTTCTAATTCTAAATAAATATCAGACAAGCTCACACAAGTCAACCTAGTCCCAAACAACAAAAGACGAAGTTCTGAAGTAGATAAAAACTTAGATGTTCCCCATCCATCAAATTCTAGCCATAAAACCTTCACTAACCATAAACTAATCCAGTAGCCCATTCGACCAAACTTTTATTCCAAGAATACGCTAATTTTACGGATAGTTTTGGTATATTAAGAGTCCTAATTCCTTTAAAAAAAAACATATTAGGACAAATATATTGATGAATTCAAAAAACGTTTTAAATGAATAATACTTTTACCTGAGTTCTAGAAAGTAACATAGCCATTTCATGCTTTCATGGGGTGCACTCGAAAATAAGAAAAAATAAACAGTTTTCTGTGTGAATTTTGTCAAATTCGAGTTGTTTTTGAAACAAAAATTATCGATGACCAATTCAAATATATAGCAATAAATCTCAATAGCCCTGTTCTAAGTAGTAACATTGATAATATGTTACGAAACATGTTTGATCATAGAGAAAAATGTCTAAAACAATCAGCATTTTTGAACTGATAAACGTAGGAGCCTTTAATATTATGGGGTTTTGGTAACTATCCGAGAGTAAGCGTTATTCTTAAAATAAAATAAATGTTGTTCGAACACCGGACTTAAATCCATAATCTTTTGTTACATAGCCTTAAGGCGCAAGACATTCTAAATCCTCCTTCTTCACTGGTTATTAATATTAATAAGGCTAAATTGCCACTCTAACCCGAATCGATACTGAAGCACGCCAAGCGTTTGCCGAGAAATGCAATTTAACGCTAACTCGAGCCGTTTGCAGCAAATAACGCTTTTTACGGTGGATTCACGGCGCGTCTCTAGAAGAACGCGATGTTATGACCACGGTCTTATAACTTAGAACAAATTAACAGATTCTTATGCTACTCATTTAGGTGGTCCGTCTAACATCTGAAATAGCATCAATTTTAAGTGATATTCAATTTAGTCGACTTACATTGGAAAAGTTTACCGGTTCTTAGCGAGAGATGTCACTGTTATCGTCTAAATTAACAGAAGAATTTTAGACGCTAAATCTTATTACCATACTTTGTTAAATAGTTAATTTATATTATTTAACATAATATGTCCCACTAAAACAAACACTTTTAATCAAAATGCCTTTTTTTTTGCAATGGTATCATTCAACATTTTAAATTATGGTAACAAAATCTTCCAATATTTACTGCGGATTCCAATTGACGCATTAAATGTTTAGATCAGAATATTCTGAATTAGTATTATCAATGATTTTGTCACTACCGAAACAGATTTAAAAGTGTGAGCACTCTTGTAATTTTGAAACGAATATATTTTATGATGTAAGGCGTTTGCTTTATAATTTATTTATTTTAATGAAATATTACTACAAATAATGACATGCTGTATTTTTTGTGAAATGGAACGTGATATGTGATATTGACATATTTGACGTACCTATAGATTGTGTTGATGTGTTAAAAATTTACCGTTTCACATCTCAATTTCAATTTCGGATACATTCAAATCATTTTCTTTGCTTTTAATTGATTATTTACGACGACCTGGCTTTGTTTTTGGATGCCGATTCTTCTATTCACGACTACTCTGGCAATCTACCTACTGGATAGTGATGACTGCTTCTTCTACGCAATTATATTTTACGACAATATTTTCAGTTGTAATGGACTACTCGTTTATAAATTGCGAGGATCATAAGACTTTTATTTAGCTAGTATTTGTGTAGTGTAGTGTATTATGACCAATTCGACTAACTAAGTGTAAATGATGGCAGTAAATTACTGTAAATAACGCTACAGAAAATAAACTTGTACGTATTTAATATTGTTTTATTTTACAATAAACCGATTTTGATGCTATTTCTATCACACTATGTAAATTGGTACATAGTGTAATAGAAATAGCTCGAAAATAATAATATCTTGAGCTAGGTACGTAGAACGCCGCATGTAGCTGTATAGTTTACCGGCACAAAGCACGAGATGGCGCTACATGTCAAATCTTTAAGTGATATCTCTATCTCATATTATACAAATATACTCTATGGTTATGACACAATTTTCCTGATGTGCGGAACGCAAAATTGTACCGTTGGATTTTTATGACAGGTATGTTATGGGCATTCCTTTAAAATGTCAGCAGTTTGTTTTGAACGCCTCGTATAAATGTATTTTGACGACGTGGTTGGCGCAGTGGCAGATCCCTACTGAGCCGGTGGTCTTGGGTTCGAATCCCGGTAAAGGCAAATATTTGTGTGATGGACGCGAATATGTGTGCCTTGGTCATGGATGTTACATGTATTTAAGTGTATATTCATCTATATAAGTACGTGTATGATAAGGGTACTGTACCCTTACCATGACTTTACAGTGACCGTACATGCTAGCGTCCCCGTAAACGGTTTGTATGGATAATTCGCTCACTGAGAACCAAAACGTCACTATCCGAAAAATTGAGTTTTTGAGCTGTCAATGTCATCTAGCCAATCTGATGGTAAAGAATACAATGTAAAAACTCCGATCGCTCTAGCGCAATTATTAAGCGCGAGATGGCGCTAATGTCACTATGGCAAATAGCGGGGATGAACACGAGCGTCACTGGAACACTGTCACTTTCGCATTAGTGCCAAGGACGCCGACCGAGTTCAAGGATTATTCTGTGCAGAACATCGTCATTTTCTGTTTAAGGACGGTTTGACATTAAATTATGCGGTAAATACCACATTTTTTTACTGGAAAAACGTATCTATCCGAAACATGTCAGTTTTGACTTTTCATGTGGCAGGAATATTAAGATTTAATTTCAAGCCATAGTGTATTTTTTGCTTTAGTGACACTTTTCATTAAACATTTGTTAAGATTTTGTAAGGTGAAAAGTGACACTTTATTCTTAATGACGGTATTGCTTAATATTTGGTGCAATATCGTAGTTAAAAAAAAATTGTCATAGTGTCCTTTTACTTGAAATGACACTTTTCTTTTAACTACTTTAACGGTTTATTTTTAGTAAAACGTCATTGTTTGCATAATGTCATTTTTCTAGCATTATAAGTGCAGTGAAAGATGGTGTTTTATGTGTAGTGACAGTAGTGACATTAGTATTTATACATTTTGTATAAAATTGGTTGAAGTCATTGCGTCGTTTTTTATTTAGTGGCGCATTTCCTCAACAGTAACATAAAATTGTAGTCGTAATTTCACTCTCAAAGTGACACATTTCATGTAACTTCACTTTTCTTGTCAGTTTACAAACATTTGGGTATCAATATTTTAAACGATTAGTGTTATGATTTCGATTGCCATGAAGTTTTGTATTGTTTCTTTTTGATTTATTTGGTTATTGTACGATGTTACTCACCTACTTATAACATTAATTAATTCATAACTTTGTACATGGCAATAATAATTAAAATACTTACTACAATAAAACTAAACCTAAAAATTAAACTAAACTCGAACATAATACAGTTAAACTACATCTAAAAATGGCCCCTGCGGCATTGTGCCCAAGATGCTGGCGGCATTTCCTCGCTGAATCGCCAAACTGATTCTTTGAGCGAGGAAACCGCCAGCTCTCCGGTCACCAGTTACATCAATAAGCCTCTTCGAGATATCTTTGAAAAGGCTTAATGTGCTGGGGCCCCACGGACCCAGGGTCTCGACGCCAAAAGGTATGAAATTGTACTCAGCGCCAAGACCACTATACTTATTCCGATTTATGCCTTCGTCCGCTTCTGCCGCTGCTCCGGCCCTAATTAAGGATCGGTGGAGATGTGATGGAGCCAGTGTGTCTACACAGGTTCCATCCCACACTAGCACCCGTCCCTTAGTCGATGGAGTCAAAGACATTACGTCCGGTCTCTTGCCATCGTCTCTTGAGATGCCGGTCGGCTCTAAAAAGGCCGGCACATGGATTGATGCAAGAGACCAGCGGATGATGCCGTTCAGAGCAACATGTCTTGAGAAGCGGCCTGCACTGCTCTGGCAGGAAAGTCCGTGGTGACCCAGCCTGTCAACGTCTTTGCCGCAGGGGCATCGGTGTGGGGCGCAGACCGGGACCCCGAGACGGAGACAAACTGTAAGTTGGACGGTATTGGGTTCTGGCAACATTCCAGTACTCACGGAAGGGAGCGCTAAGGAGCCAGTAACCGGCCTCTTTGGTGCCTACTGCCAAAATTCTGGCTCGGTCTTCCGTAGAACCGTACCGTAGATTCCATCCTAAGCCAGTGCTTAGGATGGAATCTATGGTCAATTTACACATGAATTTGTCCCAGCTCCGTTGAGATTTTGAATTTTCCGGATAATTTTGGCCGGGGCAAGCAATTGACCAAGCCTTTTTTGCGTCTTCTAAGCCCGCAATCTCATAGTTAGTGGGTAACGCCGTTAGGATTTTACCTATGGGATTAGACGAGCTATGAACTGACGACAAAAAAGCTGGTAAAGTGACACTAGAAATTTTGCGGATCCCTAGCCCACCGTACCGAATGGGAAGAGATCCTTGGGACCAGGACTGCTCGCTTAGCTGAGAATTGAGGACGGATTCTAAATTCATTTTGATCAAACTATCTATTTGTGACAAAAGATGTTGATGGTTCCAAAGTGGACAGCAGCGAAGCACATACGTAAGTTTAGGAACAAAAAGAGAATATTTAGGTAATAATTAAAAGTGCAAAATGTGGGCTAATTTCAAGCAACCGATGAGAATGATTTTGAAATTTCGAGATAGAATTTTGAACATAGTCTTGGTGGAGCTGGGGTATGTTTAGTATAACTTAAATGTTAGCTGACCAGATATGCAACGTGAGTGATTTTAAACCTGATATGGTGACTGATTTAATTATAAAACAAGGAAAAGTTAAACTAAAGTTATAGTCATTAAGGCTATAATAAATGTTTATTATCTCGTTGCTTGTTTTTTGAATGTCTTCATGAATACTGAAAGTCATTATTATTAAGTTAAGAAGAAATTGCTACTATAGGTATACCTCTTTGTAGTGACAGACTTTTAGAAAGAAAAAGATTTGTAATTTGTTTGAGTTTTGAGACTGAAAGTAATTTTTATGTTTTATAGTTTCAAGTTATTATGGTATTAGGTACCTTAATATAATATTTAATTGAACTGACCCTGTATAGGATCACTTACATACATGGAAACTATTGAAATTTGTTTATTTTTTTAAGGTGGGACTTTTATTGTATTTCTTACAATTATTGGGCAAAAATTGTGCTCGAACAAGTAAAAACGTTAAATAAACATTGATTTACTTTAAAAAGGTCGTTTAATTTTCATTTACTCATTTAAATTTCTAATTATTTCAGAGACAATTCATAATTTACTGATAAAGTGTCATTTTTCCTCTAATGCCATCAAAGTAAACAAACTGGAATAGCGTCATTAAGCGAAAATAACTGGAAAAGTGACATTCATGTTTTTTTAAAACTTCAATATCTAGGTAATTAATTTAAAAAAATAGGGTTTCTTGCAACAAGTGACAAGCCAGGTCACATAGCTAACAAAAACAATAAAAAAACATTTATTATATTACAAAATATAACAGTTATAAACTTTTGTAGTTTTTAAAAATTTCAAACCTCTGTACCCAAAAAGCGTGTTTTTCGTTTAGTGACGTTTTGGTTCTCAGTGAGCGAATTGTAGTTCTACAAAGTAACCGCTAGGAGCACTGTACTCCATACAAATTGTTCATGCTGTCGCAAGCGAGTGTGTCACGTTCACGTTATCTCATAGTAACTTACCATGACTTAACGTGACCGCCACTATCGAGTACTGTTACTGTAAACTCATGGTGAGGTACCGATATCGATACTTATACATGCGAACTGAAGTGCTCGATGCCGTTCGCTCATTCCGATGAGGGCTTACGGGCGGAACTCTCTCGTGGAGGGCTCTCGCGGTGTCCGGTTGCGTTTGCCGACGGGCGCCGCTCTCAAGACAGTAAATACCACAGACCTAGATCTAAATAGACTACGCCAGTCCCAGATTCACATTTGAGCATTTCTGAAAAAAAAAATTGAGACGCCAATTAATGTTCAATATATTAGTAAGTAGGTAATTTTAGTTACCAATTATTTCAGTAGGTAATTTTATTTAAATGTTATGGCTGTGTTTTATAATTTTTATTTATTTATATATAATTTTAAACCAATGTATAAAGAAAATTGGTGACAAAATAGGAAAAATATATTGAAATTTAAATTGATGTCCTAATTCTACACAAACTGTTTTGAGAAATGCTCATTTAGTATGAGAATTGAGAACCAGGTGTGCCATATCTAATCTATCTATATATCTATTTAGCCACCGACGTTCACTGCTGAACATAGGCCTCCGCTATAGCTTGCCACAAAGTGCGGTCCTGTGCAGACCGCATCCACCGATTCCCCGCCATCCTAACGAGTTCATCTGTCCACCCAGTCGGGGACCGTCTCAAGCTGCTCTTTACTATACGTGGTATGCGCCATCCGTTTCGTCTTCTTTTTGGCATGTGAAATACCGCCAATGTCCGTAATCCTATTATCTGTGCTTCCTATCTTCTCCTACCAAATATTTCTAGGAAACCTACATTACTTAATGAATACATATTATATTACATTACTTACTAGATTAATTAAAAGTTGTGTTGTGCACAGGCAGAAATATTTGGTAGGCGAAGATAGGAGCTCAAGCGAAGTTACGGGCGTTGACGGTACATGTGTATTTCAGCCATCTACTTAGATATAAGTCTGTGGTAAATACTGCACAGGGATACACCAAACGTCGTATGTTGGTACGAAATCCACGTCACATACGACCTTATGTGAATTAAGAAAGCATACATCCATAGAAAAGTCGTGTAGTATGACATATTGTGGGATAGGAACGTGTGATGATGTATGATATTGAATAGCGGGGATGGCAGGTACGTTTGGAAGTGAAAAGGATTCGAGGCAAACGACGGTTGGACAGGTTAGAAAAGGTATAAGAAGACATACAGTGTTCAGAAATTGTATGGCCTCATTTTAGGGACTTAAAGAAACGTTGTTTAATAGTTTTGGTACAATTTTTGGAAAACCATTAAATTATATATAATTTCGATAGTCCTTGCTGCGTCTACGAACTGCAGGTCGTTAATTTTTCTTTACCATGGTATTTTAGTTTCTTTTTAAATTGAAAATTTGACAGCTTTGAATAATTATTGTGGCTGAAGGGACCTTTGCCTTCGAAACTGAATTAAAAAAATATATATTGTTGATAGTTAGAACTTGTCAATGTCAAACCGTTGACATTTTGACACACGTCACTCTCCATTCAAATTCTGACATATGTCAGGTCAGTGTCAAAAAGTTGACATTTTGACAAGTTCAAAAGTAATATAATAACTATAATTAGCAATTTTAAGTATAATACAGAAATTTAAATACAAACTATAAACTAAAACCGGTAATCCAGAGGTACCGGGTTCGATTCCCGGTCCCTCCCACCAGGTAGCTCCTTTTTAAATTTTTCTTTAAGCTTTGATCTTTGTATTCATGGTTTATATAAACTAAAAACTTATATATTATTACAGGTCTTCGTAGATTTCAATATTTTTTTAGTACCTAGTTTTCATGATTACTTTTTGTATCGCCTACTAATTTTTTTTTTTTTTTTTTTAATGTCCTATGTCCCCTGGATGGGGCAGAGGGCGTCCACAGTACGTCGCCATCCCGAACGCCTTCGCTTCTGCAGTGATCGTCCGCCGCCAGGTCTGTTTAGGGCGACCACGTTTCCGCTTTCCTTGGGGATTCCAGTCTAGGGCTTGCCTTGGAATGTGATCAGGGTCCCTTCGGAGCCTACTCATCACATTTCATTTATATTAATCCGCTACCCAAAAGTTGTCTGGAAGAGATCGCTTCCTAGCGATAAGATCGCCTATTGTTTACCTCTATTGTAATGATAAGTGTTATTTGTATTTGTATTTATTTCTTCTTGAGGTGTGAAATAAAGATTAGGTAGGTATTCTATTTTATTCTATTCTAAGAACTTAACTAACTAAAACAAAGTAAATTACATACTAAAAAATACTTGAAAAATCGGACCCCTTTGGCAAGGTCCCGAGGCCCGAAGACGCTGGCAGCATTGCCTCGCTGAATAGCAACGCTAATACAAGATTAAAACATTCTTTATTTATATTTAGAAATTATGTAGTGTAATGTAACGTGTCTAAAAGGTATTGACTACTTAATTTTTAAGCACCTTATACAAAAGTGTAGTATGGACCTCCATAAATCTAGGTTTAAGATGATTTAAGATACCTATTTCCGCCTTTGAAATTACTCTCCCTCGCCACGGTGGAGTCTGTGGGCAAGATTCAGTGGGATACCTCGATAATAAATCGGTATTTCATTCATAAATGTATTTATCAATGACTTAGTCATTTATTTAGTAATTTGAAAAGCGTTTAAAATTAAAATTTAAATATGAATTAAAAAGTTTAATTATGAAAAGTGTAACGTAAGCGGGAGTCGAACCTGCGAGTCCTGTGACCCAATGTTTCCGGCGTAGTGCTTTACCAACTGAGCTATCACGGCGTGAAGTTAAACACGCTTACCTAATCTTTGATTCCGTAATCTACGATATTAAAAGCGACGTCTGCGTTATGGACTCATGGTTTTTCTGAGTATTGATAGAACATAGAAGCTGATCAATTAAAAATTGTTTAAAGGATCGACCACACCGCTGCTCATAATACAGTGATGTGTCGTATCCGTAACGTTTTTAAAGCATGCTCTCCACACCGCTTCTTAAGACGCTGTCAATTGTATGAAAAAAACGTGACGCAAATGTAGATAACCTTACCTGTAGGCAACCTTAAACACACCCTCATCGTGTTTTGAGCAGAGGTGCAGAGAGCATACCTACGTTAACGTTACGGATACGACACGTTTTGAGCAGCGGTGTGTTCGAACTCTTTCGCAACTGAGGATTTCATAGTGCTACGTGCGTAGCCGATAAATAAATAAATATCGGACAACCTCACAAAAATCGATCTAGTCCCAAATTAAGCTCAAGAAGGCTTGTGTTATGGGTACTAGATGACGATATACGTACTTATATAGATAAATATATACTTAAATACATAGAAAAACCATGACCCAAGCACAAATATTCGAGTTCATCACACAATTATTTGCCCTGCCGGGATTCGAACCCGGGACCGCCGCCGGCTCGGTAGGCAGGTGTCTACAAACCGAGCTAAACGCGTCGTCAAAATAACATGAGGAAATGCGTATGTAGCGAAAACTCGCTACGAGCACTGTGCCCACGGGGCGGGCTCCCGGTGTTGAATGTGTTAACTCAATACGGGTATCGATCGTAGGACGGCAACTCTATCTCTGATATCGCCACGCGCAAGGATTTACCGGCCACCCGACCCATGCTTCGGTCAAAGACGAATCTTCACCAAGTTACGGTGGAAATAATTCTTCTAAAGTCGGGTTTTTAATTAGGCGAATTAACTTGACAGCTGAAAGTGTTGCCAAAAATAGAAAAAAAAAATAGTGATTGGTTTTCAGAAATTTATAACATTTACTAGCATTAACCCGCGGCTTCGCCCGCGTTCCTATACAATATACATTATCCTACGGGAACGATGCTCTTTTTTAAGGTAAAAAATTAGGCTATTTGTTAAAGTTAGGGTATTATCTGCTTATCCCTCATGCATATCCGTCTAGCCGTTTTATTGTTGAAAAGCTTGAATGCATTTATTACGGCTCTCTTCCCTCTTCCCTCTTCCCTCTTCCCTCTTCCCTCTTCCCTCTTCCCTCTTCCCTCTTCCCTCTTCCCTCTTCCCTCTTCCCTCTTCCCTCTTCCCTCTTCCCTCTTCCCTCTTCCCTCTTCCCTCTTCCCTCTTCCCTCTTCCCTCTTCCCTCTTCCCTCTTCCCTCTTCCCTCTTCCCTCTTCCCTCTTCCCTCTTCCCTCTTCCCTCTTCCCTCTTCCCTCTTCCCTCTTCCCTCTTCCCTCTTCCCTCTTCCCTCTTCCCTCTTCCCTCTTCCCTCTTCCCTCTTCCCTCTTCCCTCTTCCCTCTTCCCTCTTCCCTCTTCCCTCTTCCCTCTTCCCTCTTCCCTCTTCCCTCTTCCCTCTTCCCTCTTCCCTCTTCCCTCTTCCCTCTTCCCTCTTCCCTCTTCCCTCTTCCCTCTTCCCTCTTCCCTCTTCCCTCTTCCCTCTTCCCTCTTCCCTCTTCCCTCTTCCCTCTTCCCTCTTCCCTCTTCCCTCTTCCCTCTTCCCTCTTCCCTCTTCCCTCTTCCCTCTTCCCTCTTCCCTCTTCCCTCTTCCCTCTTCCCTCTTCCCTCTTCCCTCTTCCCTCTTCCCTCTTCCCTCTTCCCTCTTCCCTCTTCCCTCTTCCCTCTTCCCTCTTCCCTCTTCCCTCTTCCCTCTTCCCTCTTCCCTCTTCCCTCTTCCCTCTTCCCTCTTCCCTCTTCCCTCTTCCCTCTTCCCTCTTCCCTCTTCCCTCTTCCCTCTTCCCTCTTCCCTCTTCCCTCTTCCCTCTTCCCTCTTCCCTCTTCCCTCTTCCCTCTTCCCTCTTCCCTCTTCCCTCTTCCCTCTTCCCTCTTCCCTCTTCCCTCTTCCCTCTTCCCTCTTCCGGGATACAGGGTACCTACCAAGTTATCTAATCTTGTTTCCCCATACAAACTTTGAATCCCCATTTCACCCCCTTAGGGGGTGAATTTTGAAAAATCCTTTCTTAGTGCACCCCTACACCTTATAAGGAACCTACGTGCCAAATTTGGACACTAGAACCAGCGGTTTAATATTAAGACATTTCAACCCAATTTCACCCCAACAGGGGAGATGGTAATTCACGTCCGTCACGTTGGATTTTAAAATCGTTTTTCGGTTTTCGTAATCAGCGACCCGATAAACCATGAAAACAATACCCATGTTGATTTTCAGACTGTCACCACATTTCTCCCTTATAGGGGTAGAATTTTAAAAACCTGAAACACGTGTTTACTTATTTATCGTTAGAAATACTCCTGTGAAGTTTCGAATAAAATAGTCTAACTAATCTTGTTTCCCCATACAAACTTTGGACCCCCATTTTACCCCTTTACGGGGTGAATTTTGAAAAATCCTTTCTTAGTGCACCCCTACACCTTATAAGGAACCTACGTGCCAAATTTAGACTCTCTAGAACCAGCGGTTTAGTATTTAGACATTTCAACCCCATTTCACCCCAACAGGGTGAGATGATAATTCACGTCCGCCACGTTGGATTTTAAAATCGTTGCGGTTTTCGAAATCAGCGACCCGATAAACCATAAAAACAATACCCATGTTGATTTTCAGACTTTGTCACCACATTTCTCCCTTTTAGGGGTTGAATTTTCAAAAAACCTGAAACACGTGTTTACTCATTTATTGTTAGAAATACTCCTGTGAAGTTTCAAATAAAATAGTCTAACTAATCTTGTTTCCCCATACAAACTTTGGACCCCCAATTCACCCCTTTAGGGGGTGAATTTTGAAAAATCCTTTCTTAGTGCACCCCTACACCTCATAAGAAACCTACTTGCCAAATTTGGACTCTCTAGAACCAGCGGTTTGGGCTGTGCGTTGATATGTCAGTCAGTCAGTCAGTCAGTTTCTTCTTTTTTTATATATTTACATTTAATTTTATTGCACAAAACAAAGGTCAGTACAAATGCGAACTATGAGCATAATTATGTCAACGGTCCTTAAAAATATGTTAGTACTTCCCGATTTTAAGGCATGGACAGAATTATTTTTATAAATTCTTTTTTATCCGCTTAAGAAAGACATAAATGCAACAGGTGGTTAAAGGTAAATTAGATACGATTAACTGCTCTGCCGACTTGAAAAAAATCCCATTTCAAACAGGGCACAGAATCTCAGCCCGCATTACATTCGTTTACAACTAAATTAATTAAAAGGGAACAAACAAATATTTGCCTCGGCTTTAATTGGGAATGGTTTTTGTATAGTAATTAATTAATTGAAAACATGTTCCGAGGAAAACTATAAGGATTGTATGAGTGTAAATTATCTAAAAGTTCTAGAAATTCGAAAGGAAAATGGATCGATAAACGAATTTTCTATTAAAATTCGGTCGTGAGTGGGAATAAATAAATAAATACATAAAATAAATTAATATATCTATCCAGAGGTACCGGGTTCGATTCCCGGTCTCTTCCACCAGGTAACGCATTTCAATTTTGACGTGACAACGTCTTAATTTAGGTTGCGCTCGGAGTCACTCATGAAAAAATGTAACGCCCGCCGCTCACGGTTGATGAGTGAGAGAGACAAAATATATTTCTATAGTTAAAATTTGTGCAATTCTTATTTTCATTCATCGAGCATTACTGTAACAAGAGGGAAGAGGGAAGAGGGAAGAGGGAAGAGGGAAGAGGGAAGAGGGAAGAGGGAAGAGGGAAGAGGGAAGAGGGAAGAGGGAAGAGGGAAGAGGGAAGAGGGAAGAGGGAAGAGGGAAGAGGGAAGAGGGAAGAGGGAAGAGGGAAGAGGGAAGAGGGAAGAGGGAAGAGGGAAGAGGGAAGAGGGAAGAGGGAAGAGGGAAGAGGGAAGAGGGAAGAGGGAAGAGGGAAGAGGGAAGAGGGAAGAGGGAAGAGGGAAGAGGGAAGAGGGAAGAGGGAAGAGGGAAGAGGGAAGAGGGAAGAGGGAAGAGGGAAGAGGGAAGAGGGAAGAGGGAAGAGGGAAGAGGGAAGAGGGAAGAGGGAAGAGGGAAGAGGGAAGAGGGAAGAGGGAAGAGGGAAGAGGGAAGAGGGAAGAGGGAAGAGGGCGGACATAATTTTTTCTTAAAAATCGATATGGGTGTCATCTCCAAGGTTCCTCGGGGTTCCGATTACGAAAATGAGATCCATTTTGAAATCCAAGATGGTGGACATAATTTTTTCTTAAAAATCGATATGGGTGTCATCTCCAAGTTTCCTCGGGGTTCCGATTACGAAAATGACATACATTTAGAAATCCAAGATGGCGGACATTATTTTTTCTTAAAAATCGATATGGGTGTCATCTCCAAGGTTCCTCGGGGTTCCGATTACGAAAATGACATCCATTTTGAAATCCAAGATGGCGGACATTATTTTTTCTTAAAAATCGATATGGGTGTCATCTCCAAGTTTCCTCGGGGTTCCGATTACGAAAATGACTTCGATTTTGAAATCCAAGATGGCGGACATAATTTTTTCTTATAAATCGATATGGGTGTCATCTCCAAGTTTCCTCGGGGTTCCGATTACGAAAATGACATCCATTTTGAAATCCAAGATGGTGGACATTATTTTTTCTTAAAAATCGATATGGGTGTCATCTCCAAGTTTCCTCGGGGTTCCGATTACGAAAATGACATCCATTTTGAAATCCAAGATGGCGGACATTATTAGGGTTCCGTAGTCAACTAGGAACCCTTATAGTTTCGCCATGTCCGTCTGTCCGTCTGTCCGTCCGTCCGTCCATCCGTCCGCGGCTTAGCTCCGTGATCATTAGTACTAGAAAGCTGAAATTTGGTATGAGTATGTGTATGTATAATGCCGACAGAACGGTAAAATAAAAATTAAAAAAATTTTTTTTTTTCGGGTGCCTCTCGAACACCTAAAGTGGGGGTGAATTTTTTTTTTCTTTTGAACACTGGTGTGTGGGGTGTCGTTGAATAGGTCTTGGAAAAATAATAGGGGTCTTCTAACATTATTTTTTGATAAAGTCAGCAGTTTTGTAAATATTCGCTCCGAAAACAAAAAAAATAGTGTCCCCCCCCTCTAACTTTTCAACCACGGGTAAAAAAAAATCGGAAAAATTCATGTAAATGAGGCCTTGTAAGTACTTTCAATGAAAACTATATTGAACAAAATCGGTCGAGCCGTTTTTGAGTTATCGCCAAATTTCAAATTTTTTCTTTAAAAACGTAAGTTGACTTCCAGAAGGTAATAAGTGATTACAGTTTCTAGGGCGTTTACGACCTTTTTATAGAGCTTAAAATCTTTCTTTACTTAAACCTCGGGCTTAAAACAGCAGTTTATTGTGAAGGATGAAAAAACTACGGAACCCTACACTGAGCGTGGCCCGACATGCTCTTGGCCGGTTTTTTTTCTTAAAAATCGATATGGGTGTCATCTCCAAGGTTCCTCGGGGTTCCGATTACGAAAATGACATCCATTTTGAAATCCAAGATGGCGGACATTATTTTTTCTTAAAAATCGATATGGGTGTCATCTCCAAGTTTCCTCGGGGTTCCGATTACGAAAATGACTTCGATTTTGAAATCCAAGATGGCGGACATAATTTTTTCTTATAAATCGATATGGGTGTCATCTCCGAGGTTCCTCGGGGTTCCGGATACGAAAATGACGTCCATTTGTGATTTTGGAATCCAAGATGGCGGACTTAAATTTTGACGTGATAACGTCTTAAATTAGGTTGCGGCTCGGAGTCACTCATGAAAAAGTGTAACGCCCGCTCACGTCTGATGAGAGAGAGAGACAAAATATATTTCTATAGTTAAAATTTGTGCAATTCTTATTTTCATTCATCGAGCATTACTGTAACAAGAGGGAAGAGGGCGGAAGAGGGAAGAGGGAAGAGGGAAGAGGGAAGAGGGAAGAGGGAAGAGGGAAGAGGGAAGAGGGAAGAGGGAAGAGGGAAGAGGGAAGAGGGAAGAGGGAAGAGGGAAGAGGGAAGAGGGAAGAGGGAAGAGGGAAGAGGGAAGAGGGAAGAGGGAAGAGGGAAGAGGGAAGAGGGAAGAGGGAAGAGGGAAGAGGGAAGAGGGAAGAGGGAAGAGGGAAGAGGGAAGAGGGAAGAGGGAAGAGGGAAGAGGGAAGAGGGAAGAGGGAAGAGGGAAGAGGGAAGAGGGAAGAGGGAAGAGGGAAGAGGGAAGAGGGAAGAGGGAAGAGGGAAGAGGTAAGAGGGAAGAGGGAAGTGGGAAGAGGGAAGAGGGAAGAGGGAAGAGGGAAGAGGGAAGAGGGAAGAGGGAAGAGGGAAGAGGGAAGAGGGAAGAGGGAAGAGGGAAGAGGGAAGAGGGAAGAGGGAAGAGGGAAGAGGGAAGAGGGAAGAGGGAAGAGGGAAGAGGGAAGAGGGAAGAGGGAAGAGGGAAGAGGGAAGAGGGAAGAGGGAAGAGGGAAGAGGGAAGAGGGAAGAGGGAAGAGGGAAGAGGGCGGACATAATTTTTTCTTAAAAATCGATATGGGTGTCATCTCCGAGGTTCCTCGGGGTTCCGATTACGAAAATGACATGCATTTTGAAATCCAAGATGGCGGACATTATTTTTTCTTAAAAATCGATATGGGTGTCATCTCCAAGGTTCCTCGGGGTTCCGATTACGAAAATGAGATCCATTTTGAAATCCAAGATGGTGGACATAATTTTTTCTTAAAAATCGATATGGGTGTCATCTCCAAGTTTCCTCGGGGTTCCGATTACGAAAATGACATACATTTAGAAATCCAAGATGGCGGACATTATTTTTTCTTAAAAATCGATATGGGTGTCATCTCCAAGGTTCCTCGGGGTTCCGATTACGAAAATGACATCCATTTTGAAATCCAAGATGGCGGACATTATTTTTTCTTAAAAATCGATATGGGTGTCATCTCCAAGTTTCCTCGGGGTTCCGATTACGAAAATGACTTCGATTTTGAAATCCAAGATGGCGGACATAATTTTTTCTTATAAATCGATATGGGTGTCATCTCCAAGTTTCCTCGGGGTTCCGATTACGAAAATGACATCCATTTTGAAATCCAAGATGGTGGACATTATTTTTTCTTAAAAATCGATATGGGTGTCATCTCCAAGTTTCCTCGGGGTTCCGATTACGAAAATGACATCCATTTTGAAATCCAAGATGGCGGACATTATTAGGGTTCCGTAGTCAACTAGGAACCCTTATAGTTTCGCCATGTCCGTCTGTCCGTCTGTCCGTCCGTCCGTCCATCCGTCCGCGGCTTAGCTCCGTGATCATTAGTACTAGAAAGCTGAAATTTGGTATGAGTATGTGTATGTATAATGCCGACAGAACGGTAAAATAAAAATTAAAAAAAATTTTTTTTTTCGGGTACCTCTCGAACACCTAAAGTGGGGGTGAATTTTTTTTTTCTTTTGAACACTGGTGTGTGGGATGTCGTTGAATAGGTCTTGGAAAAATAATAGGGGTCTTCTAACATTATTTTTTGATAAAGTCAGCAGTTTTGTAAATATTCGCTCCGAAAACAAAAAAAATAGTGTCCCCCCCCTCTAACTTTTCAACCACGGGTAAAAAAAAATCGGAAAAATTCATGTAAATGAGGCCTTGTAAGTACTTTCAATGAAAACTATATTGAACAAAATCGGTCGAGCCGTTTTTGAGTTATCGCCAAATTTCAAATTTTTTCTTTAAAAACGTAAGTTGACTTCCAGAAGGTAATAAGTGATTACAGTTTCTAGGGCGTTTACGACCTTTTTATAGAGCTTAAAATCTTTCTTTACTTAAACCTCGGGCTTAAAACAGCAGTTAATTGTGAAGGATGAAAAAACTACGGAACCCTACACTGAGCGTGGCCCGACATGCTCTTGGCCGGTTTTTTTTCTTAAAAATCGATATGGGTGTCATCTCCAAGGTTCCTCGGGGTTCCGATTACGAAAATGACATCCATTTTGAAATCCAAGATGGCGGACATTATTTTTTCTTAAAAATCGATATGGGTGTCATCTCCAAGTTTCCTCGGGGTTCCGATTACGAAAATGACTTCGATTTTGAAATCCAAGATGGCGGACATAATTTTTTCTTATAAATCGATATGGGTGTCATCTCCGAGGTTCCTCGGGGTTCCGGATACGAAAATGACGTCCATTTGTGATTTTGGAATCCAAGATGGCGGACTTAAATTTTGACGTGATAACGTCTTAAATTAGGTTGCGGCTCGGAGTCACTCATGAAAAAGTGTAACGCCCGCTCACGTCTGATGAGAGAGAGAGACAAAATATATTTCTATAGTTAAAATTTGTGCAATTCTTATTTTCATTCATCGAGCATTACTGTAACAAGAGGGAAGAGGGCGGAAGAGGGAAGAGGGAAGAGGGAAGAGGGAAGAGGGAAGAGGGAAGAGGGAAGAGGGAAGAGGGAAGAGGGAAGAGGGAAGAGGGAAGAGGGAAGAGGGAAGAGGGAAGAGGGAAGAGGGAAGAGGGAAGAGGGAAGAGGGAAGAGGGAAGAGGGAAGAGGGAAGAGGGAAGAGGGAAGAGGGAAGAGGGAAGAGGGAAGAGGGAAGAGGGAAGAGGGAAGAGGGAAGAGGGAAGAGGGAAGAGGGAAGAGGGAAGAGGGAAGAGGGAAGAGGGAAGAGGGAAGAGGGATGAGGGAAGAGGGAAGAGGGAAGAGGGAAGAGGGAAGAGGGAAGAGGGAAGAGGGAAGAGGGAAGAGGGAAGAGGGAAGAGGGAAGAGGGAAGAGGGAAGAGGGAAGAGGGAAGAGGGAAGAGGGAAGAGGGAAGAGGGAAGAGGGAAGAGGGAAGAGGGAAGAGGGAAGAGGGAAGAGGGAAGAGGGAAGAGGGAAGAGGGAAGAGGGAAGAGGGAAGAGGGAAGAGGGAAGAGGGAAGAGGGAAGAGGGAAGAGGGAAGAGGGAAGAGGGAAGAGGGAAGAGGGAAGAGGGAAGAGGGAAGAGGGAAGAGGGAAGAGGGAAGAGGGAAGAGGGAAGAGGGAAGAGGGAAGAGGGAAGAGGGAAGAGGGAAGAGGGAAGAGGGAAGAGGGAAGAGGGAAGAGGGAAGAGGGAAGAGGGAAGAGGGAAGAGGGAAGAGGGAAGAGGGAAGAGGGAAGAGGGAAGAGGGAAGAGGGAAGAGGGAAGAGGGAAGAGGGAAGAGGGAAGAGGGAAGAGGGAAGAGGGAAGAGGGAAGAGGGAAGAGGGAAGAGGGAAGAGGGAAGAGGGAAGAGGGAAGAGGGAAGAGGGAAGAGGGAAGAGGGAAGAGGGAAGAGGGAAGAGGGAAGAGGGAAGAGGGAAGAGGGAAGAGGGAAGAGGGAAGAGGGAAGAGGGAAGAGGGAAGAGGGAAGAGGGAAGAGGGAAGAGGGAAGAGGGAAGAGGGAAGAGGGAAGAGGGAAGAGGGAAGAGGGAAGAGGGAAGAGGAACAAAATATATTTCTATAGTTAAAATTTGTGCAATTCTTATTTTCATTCATTGTTCCTATTGTGCAATTTAATAATATTCATATCAATAAATATTCTACCGAGAATAAGACGTTGTCACGTAAAATCTTCCTTCGCCCGTAAAACCTACTTTACAGGCAACCATTTTTTTTCTTTGAGCTTTGATCTTTAGTATAAGACGGTATTACTGGCCAAAATTCATAGTTCTAGGTCAACGGAATACTTGTACAAAAAGTGTACAGGCAGTCAACCATTGGGTTTAACAGAAATAGTTTTATGGTGCTGGTGATGGCAAATTTCAATTCAATCGTATGGCTTAAACTTCAACTCGATACGCGTTCCCGAGATAAAAGTTCTTGACAGACGGACGGACGGACGGGCTGACGGATGGACGGACAACAAACTGATCTTATAAGGGTTCCGTTTTTTCCTTTTGAGCTACAGAACATCACAACATGCAGCCGAATTAAGAACCTCCTCTTTTTGAAACGTCGTCGAAACACAAATACAAAGACGTAGGTATTAAAACTTCACCTGAAATAAATTACTTTCCCTCAGAGGCCGGAATGATGCTTATCCCGACCCAATTAACGGTTTAATGCCGTTCATTGTACGATACAGGTAGCAAATTCTCGTTTTGTGTCACCAAATCCTGTGTGAGGCACAAACAAAACGTATTTTGTGTATTTGAGATATTAATCCACCTACTCGAAATTACTCAACTTACTACTTATTTTTTGTTCGATAATTAAACATTTTATACACAAAACAAAAGTCGGTACAAATGGCAAACAACTTATGACTAGAAAATTCTATGCTAAAAATATATACAAGTACAGTACTTTTATCTCACGAGCGCGGGTGAGCCATGTTTGTGTGAGTAATGTACATGCACATTGGCTCTGTGTGGGTGAGCCGGCACGGAACGCTCCCGAGCTCACCCAGACAGAGCCAATGTGCATGTACTCACACAAACATGGCTCACCCGCGCTCGTGAGATAAAAGTACTGTATATAAAGATTATAAGTTAAACTAATCTAACCTAAAGGACCCCGCCCTGCATTATACCTGATTCAAAGGTCCCCATAATACCAGCAGCGTTGCCCCGCTGAATGTCGATGGAGACCTGCTGAAAGTGCTGAACCAGATAGGACCTAGAGTGGAGATCGCAGCCCCTGTCTATTAAGCGTCGTCCTAGTTCCCTAACCAAACGGGCTTCATGGCTATGGAGCCAGGACCATGGGGTCCTGCTGTTTCCACAGCGACTGGCACAAACTCATACTACAACCCGGTTACAATATCTGTGGACCTGGCGTCGATGACGTCACGTCGGCGCTCTGGTACGGTGCGCGACGCGACGGAGCGAGCGCGGGTAGGTACAAGGGTAGGGGGAGGGGCTTCACATTCCAGCGAGGTCCACAGATATTGTAACCGTGTTGTACTTACTTAGTCAGCAGTGAATGCATGTGTGTACCCCATGGAGTATTTTTGAACGCTTTAACTTTAGATAAATACGCCTAGAAACCTAGTCAACGCTTGAAAGTGAAGCCAATTTTGGTAAGCCACCCGTCACGGGCTTAGTTTCATCCGTGTGTGCATCTGTCACAAGCAAAACGTCACTACTATGATTGGTTCCTAGACATGCACACAGCACACATAAAACCAAAACCGGCTTCATCTTTCGTAAATCTGTTGATTGTTGAATGTTGCTGTTGATTGTTGAATGAAGGCTCTCGTTCTAGGCATACTTATTCTTAGTACTTATTGTAACTAAAGAACTCGTAAGTTACTTTCAGTACCTCATGCAATGTTTTTATATTATTGTTACGGAGTAAGTTTTTTTAAGCATACGCATTTATAAAAATGAGACTGACTACACCAACGACATTTTCATTCGTATCACCATTTTTGTAATCAGACCGTTATTTTTGAACGTAGAACTTTAGAACTGAATTCACGTATCGAATTTAGACCCGCAGCGCATATAACGGAAGTCTGGGACACGTGTCAAGTGCATCACAGGGTATTTTGAAAGCGTTAGCGCGGCGGCAACAAGTGACCCGGATGGAACGATAACATGACCGACACTACACGCCCTGTACGGTCTGTGCATTCACACCATCCAAAAAATAGTAGTTTTATGCAACTGCTACATAATGAGAGGTCTTCAAATACGAGTGTGGTTTTATGAAACGAACCGTAGGCGAGTTTCATAATAGGATCACACGACTGTTTTAAGACCTAATTATGTACAGTTACACACTACTTTGTCTACACATATTGATAGCCATTATCATAGATTTTCTTTCCTGAAAATATGAAACACTCAGTCCTGTCAGTCAGTCCGCGGAGCAGAGGAATACATGACCTCGCGGTGGCTACGGTACTGTTATGAAATTACATCTCTGATTTTGGTCGCTGCCAATTAATGTAGGTTCTTACCTATAATATCTGAACTTGTTATAGGAATTTATTAAGTACTTTTTGTGTTGCCAAACAGGTAAGTACCTGGCCACGATTTAGGGCATATTGCTTTTAGAACTGATAGCTGTTGGGGAAGAGAGGTTCTTGAGTGGCGCTCGCCCTGTTTGCCCAGTGCATTGAAACCCTTTTAGTAATTTTACTTTATTTTAATGTCAAATGCATCACAGGGTATTGGGCTGCCAACAATTTACCAGGATGGAACGATAACATGACCGACTACCTACATGACCTAACTTGCCCTGTAGTAGGACTTCCAATCACGGTATTTTTTAATGGTAATCCTGGATAGATAGGTATATCATACCCTTGTAAATCATCATAATTATCGGAGCTCTTTGGGGGAGTTCCTTAACATAGACAAAAGGTTGTCATTTTCACTTCATTTCTCTTATGCTAAATTTTTGCATGCATTTTACACTTAGTCAATATAGTATCGCAAGCCTCGTCCTCAACCGTAGTGTAGATAGTGCCCACACCTCGTGGTTTTGTTCCCCGCCACGACCCCTTTTAAAGTTTTAACATCGCCGTCCTTTTAACTCGGTTGTGCAGTGACAGACACTTTTGGTCGGTACCATGGCTGCTTGACCCCGCCAAAGTAAAAAATCACACGATTTTTTTAGACTTTAAGCGTTCCTTTCCCGAATCACCAATATGAAAAGGGGTTTGCTTGAAAGAAGGATTGATATGTTCGTTTACCACTTAAACTTGGTCAATGTTTGAAAGTAAAACGTAATTTAAGACGACTGGACTTGTAATCCAAGTAATTTTTTTCGGCAAAACGGGAGTTCCAATCTTTGCTTTGAGAAAACTAGACGCAAAGCCCGTACGAGGTAAAACTATAAAGTCACGTGTAAAGAACAGAACCGAAAAGCCTCACAGTGTGTGCAGTGTTATTACAAACTAGTCCGCGTAACGTACCTAGCAGCTGCTTGTTCAAAGGATTCGGGAATTAGTGGAACCTGGTGTAATGTTTCGTGGAGCGAAAACTGTCGGTTGACGGCAGTCTTTTGTTTCATCTAGCCCGGGGCCCATTCTATTTTAGGTATTTTTGTTTTTTCTTTACAGTTAAAACACAGATGGCAAACACGGCGCTACCAAACACATGTAGAAAGACCGAGGTGGCGGTGGTGGTGACAAAACGGAGGTGGCGAGACGATCTAGGTGCATTCCTCTTAGAATGGCAGAATGGTACTGTTCTACCATTCTATGTGGGCAAAATGGGATAGAAAACAAATGCTTAACAGTCTTTTTCAGTTCGATTACCAACGTAAGCAACATTGAAGCCGAAACTATAAAAAACAGTTAGACGTCGAGCACAAGCGTGAGCAGTGTTATTACAAACTAGTTCACAGCTTGTTCAAATTCGGGAATTAGTGGAGCTTGGGGTCATGTTTCGTGGAGCGAAAATCCCTCGTTGACGGCAATCTTTTGTTTTATCGGGCTCATTCTAGTTTCGCTCTTGTTTTTCCGTAGCTGAAAATACAGATGTCAAACGACGTTGGTCTCCTTTGACTGATTGACTTAATGATTTTTTTAAATATTAGAAAAGCAAGCATTTTACTCTAATCTCACGTTTTTTGCTAAGATACATTAGTTGGATATTCTCAGAACCTCAGAACTGACACGTAGCGGCAATTTCGAGATCGGTGATAAGCCAATTAACAGTTTGCTCCTCCCTTTTACACTATATCCCCTAACTTGTTAGGATTTTTTTTTATAGATTGATTAATTTACATAGACTCAGTAAGACCTCTACTCAAAACTATCTGGTCACGGCGTTATAGGAGAAAGAAGTCCCTGGCCATCCCCAACATCATGGCCCGCAGTCCAGGTATGTAGTCGCGAGCCTGCGCACTCGTGACTGCACCAGTATAACTGTGACACTCGACTCTTTGACGCGCGACAAACACTGCCTGTCACTTTGCCTTCAATACCGAGCGAGCAAGACGGGTGATGCTGAGTTGCACGACGGGCGAAGTCGGGACACGAAATGCTAGCCCTTCACATTGGTACCCTTCGCTCACGGACAGCCCCCCAGCCTCTGGCAAGCCAAGAAGGTCAACCAACCTGAGGCGGTGAACATCATCATTGGCCACAGCATCTGTTGTAGATGTTTGTTGCAGCACTTCTGGGTTTAAGGGCATCGCCAGTGAACAGATAAATAAATAAATGGGTAAGGCCGCGGGAATTTATCAATGTGACATAGAAGTAACATAAAAAGATGTACGTTATGTTATCATAAAACGTAACATAAGTCGTTATAAAGCTCAGATCATACTGAAAAATATTCCCATTAAATAACGTAGCTAAGAAAAAAAGTCAAGTTATAAAATGATTAGCTTTATATTGCCTGTAAACAAAATTTTCATGGCACATTAAAATCAATATAATCAACACGCGTGTGATGGAAGTATGAAACCCAAACCACTCTAGTGTTTTAAAGCCTCTCATTTTGTACCAGATGGCAGTAATTACTATTTGTTCACTGCAGGTACCCAATACTAGTAACAAGACGACCGTATAACAATAAAACAGTTTTTAGAATCAATGATTCTACTGTGACTTGAGGTCAAAAATAAATAATTTTCTTCTTAAAACAGTTTTTTTTATTAAGATGTTGTTTTTTATTTATTTTATTATTGTACAGGAGTTTTGTTCGACTTTGTATATTTTCGTGTCATTAAAAATCTATTAAAACTCATTAAAGTTTGTATATTCTGTGTGCACTTCCCTTTACAACATTTATTCGTTATTTTACGTAGAAAATCGTAACATTTTGCAAAAATGTAACATCGTAACGAAAGTGTAACGTATTTTTGAAAAAAAAGTGGATTTTCATGGTCAAATAAAGACATTTTGAATACAATAATACATGTCACTTGCGTGAAAACCATAACACTATTGTATGAAAAAACAACTGATTAAAAATAATCACTCCTTACCTTCAAAATAAACACAAGCACTTTAGAGGTTTTTTCGCGAAACTATGACAGCATCAACTTTGAATAGCATTTTTTGGCAAACTGACGGGTTTGGGCTGTCTCGTCGGTTATGCCCTACTAGAATATGAGTTGCCAGTGCACGAAAACGTATTTTCGCCAAAAAATATTTAAAAACAAGCTACATAAAACGTCACGAAAGTATTCGTAACACAAGTGTGGCATAACCATTAAAGTAAAGTAAGATAAAAAAAGAAATTTGTATTATCATAATTATTCTGTAATCGGTATTACCATCGTTATGTCATAAATTTTAGTTTAAAACAAAAGCATGACCATGAAAGTTAAAATATCATGAAAATAACAGAGCACTTATGATGCGTGGTCGAAAAAATTAACCAACTTTCGTTACGTTTTGGAAGGAAATATATTTTTAGTATTTTTTTGAAGGGGTTTATATCAATTATCTATCTTGTGACCATGAGATTACCTATCCCTACATATAATAAAAATATTTTTGAAACTGTAGGGATTACCATTTTTTTTTTAATCAGCTGGATAAATTTGAAACGTCCGAATTGGTAACTTTCCGCGGCCTTACCCAAATATCGGACAAAATTAAGCTTAAGAAGGCTTGTGCTATGAGTACAAGACAACGATAGTTATACATTAGGTACTTATATAGATTAAAATATACTTAAATACATAGAACAACCATGACCCAAGCACAAATATTCGAGTTCATCACACCAATATTTGCCCTTAGGACCGCCGGCTCAGTAGGCAGGTCTCTACAAACTGCGCCAACCCCGTCGTCAAACAGATGCTATGCTAAATCAATTTTTTTATTTCACTTGGACGAAGTCCGCGTCAGTGAACACGCTCCTTTAAGTGGCGAGAATTCTACTTATATTTACTTTTTTCAAGTATTAAAATAACGTCCATTTCATTATAAAAAGTCTTTCGGGTACGAAACACAAAGGCTTTGTGCCCAATTTTAACTAGCGCCAAACAGAAATTCTGCAAACTTTTTTTATCTCAAGTTTCGATATGAACGAAACTTTGTTCGGAAACTTTTCTCGCTTTCAGATTTCTCTTTTATTCTTTGCAAATAACGTTCTTGTGAACATGAATAATAACAGAAAGATTTAACTTGTTGATATATTTATTTGTATCAAGACTTATAGGAAAGTTTTATTTTGGCTAAGTTAGTAATAAAATACGAGCTTATGTCCGCGGCTTTGCTCGCGTTCCAATGTAATATATAATATTCAAAGGGAACCATTTTATTTTCGGGATTGAAGACAATCTATATAATTATGTCAAATTAGGATATAAATTATCTTTGTTCCAAATTTCATGTAAATCTATCCAGCCCTTTTGGCGTGAAAAAGTAACAAATATACAGAAACGTAAACATTTGTATGTGATAAACTTTCGCTTACAATATTAATGGGATCATGGATCATATTTCCATAGCAATATTTTTATAGAAACATTTTTATGTATTATTATCGTAAAAAAATCTTACAAATTCTTGGTAAAGTATTTTGTCCTATCGTTTGTATACCTTTGCCGAATTTGTTATTTGTATTAAGTACTCAATTTGGTTCTCTATTTTTTTGACGTTACGATAGTATAAATAGAGCTACAAGTGCTTGAAACTCTCAGTTTCAACCAAATACTTAGATTAGATACTACTTAGTTGTAATTTAAAGTCTAGTTTGAAAAACACTTCATATAAAATCACAAGCATGTACTTCCTTGTGTTATCAAGTATACAATTTGAGTAAAGTAAATTACTACACTAGAATAGGTAATAAGTACATATATATATATATATTTAACGTTTTAATATGACCATCAAATTTTAAAATTTTCGTACCTTTGAAGTCACATATAACTAAACTTAAAAACAGCATTATTATGGGTACTTCCACGCCATACTAACTCAAGGGGTGGATTTGTGGGGCATGTCAGCAAATCGAGATAAAGTGTTCAAAATGCAAAAGCGTTCTGTCAGAATAGTTATGCAAAAATCCTTTGACCACCCTGCAAAACAACTACATATTTAGGGATTCAAAAATACTCACGCTACCTAGCGTTTACAATTATAACAGCTTGTAAGTACGTAAGGGCTAACCTAGCTTGCACTACCGTTCCACAGAACACATGTACACGTAGAATGCCCACATTGAGCGTTCCTCGACGCAGACTCGCAAAGGCCCGGAAGTCACTCGGTGTCATTGGGGTAAAAATATATAACTCTGTCCCATCAGATATAAAAGCAATTGAAAATGAAAATCTATTTATAAAAAAATTAAAGACGCTTCTAATTGACCTGGCGTGTTATAACATAAACGAATTTCTCGAAAGGAATCGTTAACCTGCGTAGAATAAATAAATATTGAAAAATTGGTACTTAACCTACTTTAAATGATAACATTTTTTCATTAAAATGTTAATGTAATTAATAATAACCGAAAAATTTGATAACTAATTAAGTTTATTTAAGACAATGACATGTAAAATATCGAATTTTATAAATAAATATCTGTATCTGTATCTGTAATCAAAGGTAAGTAGAAACATTGGTTATTGTTATTGAATTTATATTAATTTTAATTTATTGTATAATCCACGAATATGTAAATTTATGTTTACTATCTCCAGAATCATAATAATATCAAAGATCTTAATATGCGATTTACACTCACGGTTTAATAAGATCATAATAACACCATTATAATGGCTACCTCTGTCTAAAACAACAGTAAAAGTGTTTCAAGCCCTATCTAAATAATTCTGTTGATTTTCAATTTGTCCTACAACTCCCAAAGCGCTTTAGGCTTCTCCTTAATATTAACTATTAATTATCATTTAATTCACGACCTGTAACAGAAATATTACTTCTGTACTTGTACTCAGTAAATACTGTTAAAAACCGGCCAAGTGCGAGTCAGACTCACGCACTGAGCGTTCCGTAAAAACACATCCCATCTTAACTGGCTGGTTAAGTTAGCATATAACATACTGTATGGTGCTGACATACAAATAAGGTGCAAAGTTAACGCAATCGATCACGTTTGCTGTATGGGAGCCTCAGTAAAATATTTATATTATTCTGTTTTTAGTATTTGCTATTATAGCGGCAACAGAAATACATCATCTGTACAAATTTCAAGTCTCTAGCTATGACGGTTCATGAGATACAGCCTGGTGACAGACGGGCAGATAGCCAGAGAGACAGACACACAGACAGATAGACAGCGGCGTCTTAGTAATAGGGTCCCGTTTATTACCCTTAGTATACGGAACCCTAAAAATATTAAAAGATCACAGGCATATCTCCACTTTGAACGGTTCTCTATCCAAGCCATTCCATCGACCAGCTGTTCGCGACTTTCACAAAATCGTTGCTATCGTTGGCCCATCTTGTGGACCTACGATAACCACCCATACCCACGCTGTGTTTTCCAGTACGCGGTCGTCGCTTGAGAACTTTTCCACCCGACCGTTGATTTTACGAGCAATTTCCCCCGCTTTAGCTGAGTGTTTCGAGCTAACTACGTCAGTTACTTTGGTTCTCCTGTAGATTTTATCTGGATCTGTTTAGATATACTACTCGAATAGATACGGTATGAAACGAGCCGGTGAGCACGATTTCATCTCCGTACGGAAATCGAAAGCTCGTGGCGGCTTATCCGTTCAACAAATGCGTGCTTAAAACATACTGTGACTTGAATGCTGCTGAGATTATCGTGTTTAAATCATACGTTTTCAGGTTTTGTTAATCTCTAACACCAAGACCAATAACGACGACGCGGTTGGCGAAGTGGTTAAGCAACTGCCTACTGAGACGACGGTCCTGGGTTCGAATCCCGGCAAGGGCAAATATCTGTGTGATGAACTCGAATATTTGTGCCTGGGTGTGGGTTACCTATCTGAAACACTAAAAGCGTTAATCCGATTTACATTTCGACAAAAAGTATTCGACAAATATAATTTTAACTTTTTTTCATTTGTCCGAAAATTCATTTCGATATTTTCAAATTAGGCATTAAATTGCTTAGGTATTTTTAGTCACTCTACTAATGACACGTTTCCCTATATTTCATTTGTCCGTAATATCAGTTTCCAATGTTTCGGTTTATTAATTATTCGACTTTTTTTGTATGACTTTGATTTCATTCGTATCTATTTATCTATATATATATATATAAATATGTTCATCGTCGTCTATAGTGTCCATAACACAAGCATACTAGAGCTTACTGTGGGACTACATTGATTTGTGTGAGGTTGTCCGATATTTACTAACACCTTATAATCGACTCAAATTGGAACCACTCTCTCTGCCCGCAAAAAACGGAGCAGAGAAAATTAACTAATCAGGCAGCGTCTTTGTGAATGATGATGATGATGATACACAAATTATCATCATCATCATTGCATCCGGCCGATTTTGGCCGCGGCGACTGAACGTTGTCTAATGAGAGCGTCGCTCATGAGCTCTTAGGTGGCGGACGTAGCCAATTTTCGCAAAAAAAAAAAAATTTAATTAACGGATTTATTCACAAAACCTACTCACTACATCCATATAAATATCCTAACATCCGAAATTATGGCCAAGCAGAAACAGACCGGCTTCGCTCGCTCTGCTCTGTCAATAACCATAGTTTAACATAAGTGATACTGCCAGCTCTTCACGTTGTTATTCCAATCAATCGAGTAATCTTTTACCCCTGATTGTACTTAACTCTTCACTAGCTCACTCTCTTGATGAAATTGGAAATTTGCTCTTTGAGCATTTGCACTTTAAATTGGAAATTTTCACTGCATACTCGATTCCTTTCGAGCACCATTTCATTACAGATAAGCTTTTAAAGAGAAGTTTTTGATTTAAAAAACTGTATTTTCAGTATAATTAAGTTATGAGATACTCTCAATTTTACATGAACTTTCTCACAACAGTTCTCTCAATTTATAAGGGAATACTAGCAAAAAACCCTTTATCGGCTTGGTGGTCCTGACCAGATTGCCCAGAATTTCAGTTAAAAAGGGATTTAAAAGAATATTCGTTCAATTTGTAAGGTATCAGAATAGTTCTGTAATTCAAATGTAAATTGAGCTGGATTTGCAGCTCAGCTGCCGTCTATCAGTTTTATTATGTCCTAGGGTACGTTTCGTGATAGTTAACTTCTAAATTAATAAGCATCGCCTGTTTTTACCCTATTTCTTGTTTAATAACAACTTTGTCGTATTCGTTTTCATGTGATGCATAATAATAGTACATTACTGCAGACGCCGGGAAATAAGGGCGCAAGCTGAAGGCTGAGTAGGTATAGGCGATCAATACGAAGCCGGTAAGCCCTTTTCACGGCTAAGGTATGTATAGTGTTTTTCTCAAACATGCAATTAAATAAAAAAATACAATTTTATAGACTTTATAGACAAATATTCGATGAAAGGTTTGTCGATGAAACAAGGGCAAATTATTCTAAACTTACAAAATTATGTTTCAAAGTATAATTGCCCACACCAGACTTCGCTTGTCACGCGACTCGCCGTCACATGTCCTGCTCGCTCAGCATTGATAGGAAAGTGACAGATAGTATTTGCCGCGCGACAAAGAGTCGCGTGTCAGAGATATGCTAGACTGTTGTCCGCAACACAATAAAAATAAATCCGAATATAAATAGATCACCGATTTCCCGTCTCTTCGGTGTTAACTCTCTAATTAGTTTTGTACCAAAGCAGTGGATTCTTAAATTCGTTATTTAATTTATTGCTGTTTTACCGTACTGCTGTTTTATATGCGGGTCCATCACACAAAATAAAACTAACAACTCAACGAATACAAAACTAAAAAAACTCAAAGAAAAAACATATCGAAATGCAATTCCCCACAATCAAACGAGACAGGAAAATATTTCCAGTACCATTCACTCGATGGAACCCTCGTTACAAAGAGTTTCGTGCTTATCCATTTCTTTTGTACGTGGCAATTTATTCGTTGAAAATGGAGAGAATGCCTCTCCAGTCTCATCGGCTAACAATCTTCCATTGTAAATTTTTGCAGTGAATATTTTCGATAGCGATTTTTGATTGCGTTACGATTGTTATAAATTGTATCGGTGTGGTGGGTAATGCTTTTGTAGTTTTCCGGTGAATACCTGCTACGCATACTCGTATTTTTGCTGCTAAAGCTAGTTATAGGTATAGTTTTTTACATAAAAATATTTACCTACCTATGGTTTTTATTTTACTTTTAGAATTATTTTTACTAGCATCATCCTACTAAGGTACTGCGTTTGCGTAGAACTGTTAAAGCGCCATGGCCTAGGAACAGATGACAACCCGTAGGTTACCGCATTTGAAAAAGAAGATTAAATTACACCTCAGTGGCAAAACTATCCTTTGTGCTACCCGGGACTCAAACATGACTAATGAAAAGTTACATTAATCGGTTCAGCGGTTTAAGCGTGATGATGTAACAGACAGGCAGACAGACTTTCGCATTATAATATTAGTAAGGATTACTTTACTGTTTAGAAAATGTAAGGAAATGCTGACCATTGTACCACAGTTGTCTGATTAGTTATTCTATCTCGATACAGTAATCTATCTCGATACAGTAATCTGATTAGTTATTCACAGCATCTGGCACTGAAATCTGTCCGTTGTGCATTCAAATTTTGAATAGCTTTCTGCACAACAACGGTGCATTTGACTCTGCTGTTTGTGGCTAAATTCAACGTCCAATGGCATATTCGTCTGTTGACAGACAGAACTCACTAAATAACAAAGGGATATATTTAAATGCACATCTATAATTATAATTTTTCAGTACACTAGGTAACTCCACTAATTAACTGAATGCATTCCAGAAAAACTAATGCTGAGCAAAAAAAAAACCATTGATTAACTGAACATGTCCTACAAAAAAAAACTTAAACATCATACAAAACGACATGACCTTTTTAACGGAATTCACACCAAAAATATGGTTCTTACATCGGATATATTTGAAAGTTTCACCAAAAATACTGACTTGCGCACTAATTATCCTCGCACTGCACACTATAAGATCCGACTCGGCAGGGTTAGGTTAGGTTAGTTTTTTTATTTTTTATATCCAGTAAAACAGTTTTGCAAATAACTTTAAATAGTATATTGAATTCGCATTATTTAGTGTGCATAATTACTGTGCAAGTCAGTATTTTTGGTGAAACTTTCAAATATTTTGATCGAAAAAAGGGAATATACAGATATCGATTTAAATACAATACATGCCAATAACAAATAACCATTTAAAACAAAGCTCGTATCTCAGTGTCAATCTACAAACTAGATACGAGGTTTTGAAGAGTAGTGACAGAAATTTTAGTGAGATTTCGTTCTCACAAGGCGATATGTCCATTCTTGCGGTGAAACTACGGATACAATTGGGCATCAATTGGGTAAAAAAACACTATCGGTTTTCGTCTAAGGGCGGCCACACATAGCGACTTTTTGCAGTGATTCAGTCGCGCGTTTCGTGAAGTCGCGACACCATCGACGCATGTGATGACAACTGGTGTTAGATTCTAAAGCATACATAATAAGCGTAGTTATAAGAATAAAATTAGCTCAATATGTCATAAATACCTAAATACCAGACAACCTCACACAAATCGATCTAGTCCCAAATTAAGCTCAAGAAGGCTTGTGTTATGGGTACTAGTCGACGATATATGTACTTATATAGAGAAACAGGAACAACCATGACCCAAGCACAAATATTCGAGTTCATCACACAAATATTTGCCCTGGCCGGGATTCGAACCCGGGACCGCTGCTCAGTAGGCAGGTGCTTGTAAACTGAGCCAACCGCGTCGTCAAAAATCAAGTCATGGAATCAAGTTTTTTTTTTATATGTGACTTCAAAGGTAGGTACTGTGAATTTTATGATTTTTTTACAAAAGTTTTGAGTTAATTAAACGTTGCAGGAAGTCGCCGTATGCGACCTCTCTTATAGTGTGTAAGGGCAAACATGAACCAAGAACAATGTACTACGGAATAAATAAAATTGATCGATATTGAAAACAGACATGTATACGTATGTGAAGATCAGTGAAGATCAACTCATATTTATGTATATTGTTCCAATATTAGCAGATCTTTATAATTATACACATGTATGAACTTCATATTATTCGCATTATGATCAAATGAACCGAAAAACTCAATGACTTTCCATTTGAAGCCAACTGGCGTACGGAGTAAATTGATATCGCGAAATTGTCGGTGTAATTTGACGATTGTTGGGAACCATCGAACTTTTCATATATTGCGTATTGTTCTTGACCGAGCGAGTGAAACGTCTTTGTTTCTATCTATCTATCATCCACAGACGTCCACTGCTGAACATAGGCCTCCCCCAAGACTCGCCACAAAGTGTGATCGTGTAGACCGCATCTATCGATTCCCCGCTACCCTTACGAGGTCATCCGACTATCTGTTGGGATGTTCGGATTTCCGTCTGTTCTCGCATATAAGCCACATTTTCTTTTCATTCATTAATTTTCAACAAATTCTCATGAAATATTGTTTATTATTTTTAATCGCGTCACGCCATATCATAGCGTGGGTCTTGCCTGTCATTCCAAAGTGCATTAACTTATTTTCTTATACCATGTCGGCGACTATAGCGGCGCGGGCGGCGGTGCGCGCGAACGTATCGCGCGGTGTAGGTACTGTACCCATACCATGAGTTTACAGTGACAGTACTCGCTTGCGACTCTGTAAATTATTTGTATGGAGAATTGTAGTTCTACAAAGTAACCACTAGGGGCGCTGTACTATTCTCCATACAAATCATTTACGCTGTCGCTAGCGAATACGCGCACGTGAACTCATGGTAAGGGTACTGAGTGGAATCGTCACCGGCGTTACCTCATCTCATCACCCCTAGCGCAACTGTGACACGCGACTCTTTCTCGCCCGAGAAACATTACCTATCTCTTTCTTCGCGGTACTGTAAGAGAGTGACGGGCGATGCTATTCCGTGCGACTAGAGTGGCGAAGCGTAATTGTGCTAGACGGGCAGGTGTAGCACAAAATAGAGAAGAGTGGCTCAAAATGATAAGGAAAGCCAACCCGAAACGAAATGGGAGCTGGCTAGGATAATGATGATGAATTGTAATTTATTAAAGAACATTGCATGTTCATACCGATGCTTAATTATATTCCATGTTCATCCGGCTTAAAGATCACAATGAATGTTGTAGAAGCGGATAATGTCTCAAAATATTGTGTTATTATCCAACACAATAGACGAAGTAATTAATGATAAAGTTACCACAGAACAAGACAATGCTTGCGCGAGCAAAGTCACAAAGAAGGTTCTTTCTGGCCTTTTAAAACAAAAGGGAATATCTTAATAGGACGGTCTTGTCGGTTAAGCGCTTTCGTGCACAAAAACTTCTTTGTGAAACGCGAAATTATTTAATCTGCGGTACCTTCGTAAGTACAACCTACCGTAAAGCTGGGGTGAGTAACAAAACACGGGGTTACTTTGTTAACTAGATAACCGCTGGTACAAAAAATAAATGAAATGAGGTTGCATCAACTGCGTTGCCATAAACTCGATAATTTACAGAACTGTTAAACCATTGCACAATTATTTAGATTTCATGGTATCTCAAAGTACTGAGCTGGCAATATTTATTTTGACGAATCTGAAAAATAGAAAATGTCAGATAGGACATGCGAGGTTAAATTAGTGTCTCTGAAATAAGTATTTTAAATACGTAAATATATTATAATTTTTTTGTTGTATTCAATACAGTTAAAATTGACCTGGCCTAAATAGAATATTCCAATTTTTTTATGTTGCATCTGCCAGACACCCGTCCCGGAACTGGCGCAAAAGCCAACGCGTAGAGTCCCCTCCATAATTTTTTTTCTGCAGGTTACGAAATAAATTTTCTATGTCACCCGTTTTTTTAAGTCACCTCATTTTATAATTATCGTAGGAGGAAATCGGTACGGATTTACAAAGCTCACAATGCCTTTATTTATTCTTGTGGATAACAATATACCAGGTTTCATAAGGCTTTTGTTACTCTAAAACACAGATAAAAATCTTTTTTTCATTCATTGTAGATCTTAAGAAAAAAAGAAAAAGGTAAATCATACACATTTATGGTTTTACAACGAAATACTATTGCATAAAAGAAAAATATTAAGTGTTATTTGTGCTTGGGATGGTTGTTCTATGTATTTATAAGTATATATTTATCTATATAAGTATGTATATCGTCGTTTAATACCCATAACACAAGCCTTCTTGAGCTTAATTTGGGACTAGATCGATTTGTGTGAGGTTGTCTCATATTTATTTATTTATTTATTATTATGAGCAGTAAACAAAAACAAAAACGTATTAGTTATTGCATACCTATGATAACCGTAACTATAGTACGGCTCTTCTCAGGTGAATTTTTCGCTTCGAGCCCTAATCTTTCAAACAAAGGCCATTGTCTCTATTATCGCAAAGCCGCTAGCTACCGAGTTAGCACGTGCCACTATAACATTCATATGAAAAACAGACGGTATTGTCATAAGTATTAAGGTTCAAATAAAAATAATATGAGTGCTGTATTGCTGGGGGGCGGTCTATTGTCGTACACTACCAAAACGCAATATCTAGAATATCAGTGACATTAAATTTGAACCTTAATACTATGACGATACCGTTTGTTTTTCATATGAATGGTGTAGTGGCACGTGCTAACGCGGTAACGAGCGACTTTGCGATAATAGAGACAGTATGGCCTTTGTTTGAAAGATTAGGGCTCGAAGCGAAAAAATCACCTGGGAAGAGCCGTACTATACCATAAGCTTATACTCTCGCGGTTTGTACAAATAATTAACACAAATTACAACGGGTCTATCGCGATATTTCTTAGAAAGGTAAATAAGAATAAGGAATATCACGATATACATATAAGTAAGGGGTACGATGCTCGAAGGTCTCAACAGAGTATCCCAACAGGTGGGCCTTAAGATGGACATGGACAAAACGAAGATTATGTCGAATGTCCATGTAGCACCCACCCCAGTAATGGTTGGTAACTCGGTCCTCGAAGTTGTTGACGAATACGTCTATCTGGGACAAACAATCCAGTTAGGCAGGTCCAACTTCGAGAAAGAGATCAATCGGCGGATTCAACTCGGATGGGCAGCGTTCGGGAAACTGCGAAGTGTCTTCTCGTCCAACATACCTCAGTGCTTGAAGACGAAAGTCTTCAACCAGTGCGTATTACCGGTGATGACCTACGGAGCCGAGACGTGGTCTCTAACTATGGGCCTTTTAAGGAAGCTCAGAGTCACTCAGCGAGCTATGGAAAGAGCTATGCTCGGGATTTGTCTACGAGATCGAATCAGAAATGAGGAGATTCGTAGACGAACCAAGGTCATCGACATAGCAAACCGGGTAAGCAAGCTGAAGTGGCAATGGGCGGGGCACATAGCTCGAAGGACCGATGGCCGTTGGGGCAGAAAAGTTCTCGAGTGGAGACCACGTACCGGCAAGCGCAGTGTAGGACGACCACCCGCAAGGTGGTCGGACGAGCTGGTTAGAGTTGCGGGGACTCGCTGGATGCGGGTCGCTGCTATCCGGCCCATGTGGAAATCTATTGAGGAGGCCTGTGTCCAGCAGTGGGCGTCCTATGGCTGAAATGATGAAGGGATACAACTATTTTTCATATTACGACGTCGTGATATAAAAACTTCGTGTAACGTAAACATTCACGGCTTGAAGACGTGACGTGTGATGTTCCAGCAGCATATCGCGTGCATCTTTGATTTGACCGATACGTCGCTAAATAGAGGCGTTGATAGTTGTTGAATTGAGTATTAAGAAAAAAAAAAGAAAAAAATACTTCTCGGAAGTAAAAATTCGACGAAATTCGTCTGTCGTTTACGCCTCTATTTGGGTGTACAGTCTGACCAAAAAGAGAAGAAATTAAAAAGCGGCAATACTGTAGTGTCGTCCCCGTTTTCTTAAATTGATTTGAAAGGGACGATACTACAGTATTTCCACTTCTTAATTTCTGCTCTTTTTGGTCAGACTGTACACCCAAATAGTTTACGGTTTCAGCGAAAAATGCTTTCTACGAAATGGAACATCCGACAAAATATAATTCAGTGAAAAGGCAGAGAAACATCACCACCATTTAGGTACTTAGCTATTTTTCTAAACATAATTATACTGTCACCTTTCGGGTAAGGCTTACGAGCGTTTTGAACGCTTCTTGACTTATGTTACGTTTTCACGAATAAAATATCATTATTTCTGCAACCGCGATCCAAAAATAAGATTATAATCGTCTTAATTTCGTAACACAAGCGAACAAGCAGTAGACAAAACGCTACTAAGCCTTACCCTTTCGGGGGAGCACGTTACGTCCCGCTAGCTGTTTGTATGGAGCGATTTATTTATTTTATTGCACAAAACAAAAGGCAGTACAAATGGCGAACTTACTACTTCAGGTGGTACTAAAATACAAGTGAATTCATGTATATTATTATTATATAACATAACTATAATATAACATAAACACAATAATACATATATTTACATACTATAAGATGTATGATGTTATCAGCGTTCCGTTAAGAATGTCCAACTTTGACAGTAATTTCTGACTCTTTGAGCACTATATTAATGTATTTAATCCCTTATTGACGTTTTTCCCAATAGAAATAGGATCGATTGTAATTTAAAAAAAAACACGTCGAATCATTGAATGAAGTGAGTCCCAGGCATTATCATAAACCTTGCGATTGTCCAAACACATTAACAATACTCAACTCTGAATCAGATTGTATTTAATTATAAATTTCATTACTTACTTAAATGAGGTAAGCTTGTAAAAATTTAATTTTTGGGTTATTTTGTTATTCCTGTCACATTTCTTAAGCTCATTTAAATTCTTAAGGGATTTAAAGTGTTATCTCAGAAGGGTGAAAAGCTTAGCTTAGCCTGTAAAACTCTCTAAATAATACTACGCTATAATTCAATGTTACGAATAAAATTACAAAGTTCGTCTTTTCTTGGTATAGGCTGATCTCCCTCAATAAAAATACTTTTAAGTCAAATGCATTCCATTCTTCGTCTTTTCATATCACATTTCCAAATTTCTATAATATTTAAAAATGCATAATATGTCCCAAGATGAACTGTACTCGTGTTTAGTTACTTATGTTATGAAAAAAATCCGTGACACAAGCAAGCGTGACAATAACAGAAATGGAGATGCCACGAACTCGGTCTTAGCGGCGTGGCGCGTGTCTCACTCACTCGTATGACCGCCGCTGTTGGATCTCTCGCTCAACCGCTCGCCGCGCCGCTGGTAGCACTAAGTCGGGGCATCTCCGAAAGTGGACAGCTTAAGAGCCGGCGCACACTACGGCTTCTAGTGGCCGCCACAGTACATTTCTCTTTTTCTCACTTCGAGCGTAGAAAAGTGTGGCGGCCACATGATGCCGTAGTGTGCGGAGAGCGTTGAACTTTCATTAGCAGCACGTCGAGAGACATAAATTAGGACGCTCGTGATACGACACCACGTCTGTGGTCAGCGATTGTTGTTTTCCCAATATCTTTCCTTTCCCAAAACGTTATTACATGTATGAAGGAATATGCTTTGTGCCGTTTTTGGCTATACTTTTCGGGTGAGTTTTGATTGTGTTCTACAATTTTTTTTAATTATCCTGTGTCCGTGAACATGTCAAACCGCAGATGAAATAAGGATTAGGATTACATAAGGACTGCTCCATTAGGGTCCGCCGACATTTATAGGTCGATTCACTAAAGCTGGCACGAATGGAATAAATGAGTGAATGATAACATCTATGTGTGCGTCACAAAATAATTACAATACAATACGTGATACAATAAGTGATTATTGAAAACGTATTTGTAGACAAACTAGATGCATAACCGCCCAAATTCAGCAGTATAAAGAATACAAAAAAATATTCCTATAGGGTACGTACGTTTTTGGATCAGGGTCTTAGCTTAAAAAACTACTAAAAATAAAACGATAGTGAATAGATATTTGTAATCTTATACGACCTAGTTATCACCTATCTTTCGTTTCGAAATATTAAATTGAAACTGTTTTTCTTAAATCTGTAAAAAATTAAAATATGATTCGTAATAACTTTCTCAATAGTTTTAATTTTCAAACCTAACCCTTTTCTTTTGTTTTTGGTTGGGTATCTAAAACCATTCCATCTTTAACAATGATTTTAGATTTAATACTTGTACAAAGGTAAGTCCTTAAATCTGGTAAAAAAGATTTCACGAGGAATGTACCTATAGGTTTATAATAAAAAATAACTTTTGGCGCTTACTTGTACGCGATACTATCATGAGCAACGCGTGAACTTGAAAAAAATACACCTAGAAACCTAGTTAGTGCTTGAAAGTAAAAGCCAGTTTTAGTGAGCCACGGCCTTTCACGGGCTCAGTTTTGTCCACTACGCATTTGTCACACCGTGAATATCACAATCAAAACATCTCTATGATTGGTTAGTGTAGACCAGCACACATGTAACCAAAACCAGCTTTATTCTTCGCAAATCTGTCGTATAAAAACTATAGTTCTAGGCGTAATGTACTCTAAGCGCGCGTTTTCCTTTAACATTTCATAAACCATACAAAAAAAAAAAAAAAATAGTTCGAATTGAGAACCTCCTCCTTTTTTGAAGTCGGTTAAAAATAACATAATTCAAATACAAATTCAAATCATTCATTGTCAGGCAACTTAAGCTAAATTTCTCGGCAACAGACATCAAATACTCGTATCATACTTAACAGAAATGAATATTGCAAAAGTGTTTTATGACCCAATTTAGAGTTAAGCGTCAACTCGTAGACACTTTCCAACTCTAGAGCGGGAAGTACGAAAAGAGCTGAGTATTTCGAACGTTACTTATTTATGTAACTACTCTTCGAGCCATAGCCCTTCAGTAAAACTGCCTACCACCCAAACATGAAATGCAACCGAACCGGCCATAAACGTAACACCATTCGAGCGTTTCTCCATTGAACGTGGGAATTTTTAACTTTGTCGGGCTTTCAACTTTAATTCTTCAGTTGCTTTAATGGTGGTGGTTCGTATTGCGTAGGCTCAAAGGTTGGATTTGTAAGAAGTTTTATGGAATGATGATAGATGTATGGTTGTTGGAGATTTCCAGTTAGTAATGTAGACTTTTTAGTCCCAAAGTGCTTGTGGTCGCGGTTAGGACGAGTTCAAGGATTTTGTGGACGTGTTTATGAGTGTCGTGATACGATACGATGGCGTGATATATAAAATCCTTTAAACAGGAAAATGGGTGCTGTATTGCCTATAAGTGTTTTTCTTCTGAAGGTTTTAAGGGTAAAAGTAAAAAAAAGGTAAAGATAGATTTGTTCGACACATTTTGTATTTAATCCTTGGAGAACTGTTTGTTAAAAGCTTCCTATTTTTAATAATTTCAACTGAACAAATTCTAGCTTGCCCTTTCGAATCAGTGAGTCAGACTTTATGTGGGATAAACCCACAAACGGGCACTCTGCTCACCCTTTGGAAACCGAGCATTTCTCTGGATAATTGTTGCGAAATTTAATTAAATTGTTGAATATCCTGAAAACAGTGGAAGTTAGGGCCGCCGCAGACGTTCTGAATTTTCGTTCGGTTTCCGTACGGGATGACGTCAGAAAGTGTCTGTCTCTGTCTCTTATATGGCGAGGTCTTGCTTGCTGTACGACTGGCGGCGATTTTTTTTGTCTTATAATTATTTTGTTACCGTAAAGCGGCAACCAATCAGTGACGTAGAAAGGCCGACTTGCCGGAGTGCTATACCTTGTTTTCTTATACCAAGCTATCCCCTATAGTTTTGGGACAAAACAAGGCAGAGTGCACCGCCTACAGCAATGAAGCGAGTTCGAGTGGTTTCAAATTAATTCCCACGACCCCGGCCACGGCCGGAATCCGTCCCGATTAGGTTGTTACTGCTAATTGAACTTATAATGAGCGATAACTAATTGCTCTGGGAATTGAAAATACACCGATTTATTTATTTATTTATATCAATATAAACTTACAGTGTTTGCACCAAATCGTTTACATGAGACCATTATATTACCTACCTATATCTAAGACACCAAAAAAAAGAAAATCAATAAGTATACATTATAAAAGAAAATAATAATATTCTCATTAAATACCGATATTGAGAAACACCAACAAAGCATTACCTACATAGATAAGGCGGACAGATTATACACGGTGTCCTGTATTTAATGGACAATCTTAACCCCCGATAGGACACCTTAGAATGGCACAGAAAATAGGCATCTTGTTTAGTTTTATTAAAAGTCACATAGTTTATGAGATTGTCGGGCTATAGATATTTTTTTTCATGATTGGGACTATTTGGGACCTTGGTTTTACGTATTTAGGTATATATTATGTATATCGTCGTCTAGTACCCATAGTACAAGCTTTGCTTAGTTTGGGACTAGGTCGATTTGTGTATGATTGTCCCTTAATATTTATAATAATATAATATTTAATATTCAATATTGTCCCCAAAATTATTAACAAGTTTAATCACAAGTGGTAAAAATAATAATTATGGAGTTCAGAGGATGGATTATCGGGGGAAAACTGTCCATTAAATACAGGACACTGTGTATTATACTTTTATGAATCTGAGATTATTTTTTAAACATTGATTAAAGTGGTAACTTCTGAGCAAGCGTAAACCGAATGTTTATATTGAAGGAAAACATTGAAATGTTTAATGTTACATATATTTTTATGAAATATCGGTTCAAATCCCGCTCAAAGCATTAAAAATAATCACTGTTCCGTACCTACACATCTTTTAGTCGCACGTCTTATTTAATTGCAAAGAAAATCGAATACACATGTTGAACTTAAGAACACCTCTCAGCTTTTTTCGGAGGTTAAAAATACAATGTTTGCATGAATTCTATCAATTTGATATATTTTGATGACCTCTATGTATTTAAATTTTCTTACCCTGGGAATATACACGTCATATAATATGTGAAACATTAGCATACCTATTTACAGAAAAAGCTTATATAGGAAAATCCCCCTAATTGATAAAACCCCACATTTTTAACACTTTCGGGGTAATTCGTTTTCGCCGTCACGCCACTTCGCCCCCTCGCGTCACTTTGGGTTGACAAATGTCTAAACTTACTCAACTACACTACAACTAAGTAGGCAAGGGAAGTGTTAACGCATTTTCTCAGGATATTGGTCATCAATCATGAGAATTTTAACATTATTTTTTCTTGGCGAGAGACTTGTGAAATATTAGGGCGGCTTGTTGGTTCGGAGTTTTATAAAGATGGACGGGTTTTGGAAGTGGAGATGTTTTTGGGGGACGATGATGTGTGATGTGACAGTATAAACATTCTATGTTATATTATAGCCCGACAACTTCCCGTTTTTCAGTGATACTCATTTATTTTACTAGCAAGGGCTACTTTTTGGTGACTGACGTTGAAAGTCATTGAATGTCACTGATGTAAACAAACAGGAAACAGGGCTAAATATTCAGCGATTTAAAGTAATTTTCGAATGAGAAAGCCAATACTATCCACATAAGCATGACGAGTTTTTTTTTATGACGTTCATTATTTTTTTCAGAAGAACATAGTATTGAGCAGCATCCAGCATAATGTTTTGAAACTGGTTGTTGACTTACCCTTACTGAAATTTCATAATACAATATATATATAAATGTGGTATGCACATAGCTATATGAAAGGTGTTTATAGCGACACTATCCCAGGGCCAAACCGCAACTTGTTCGACTTTACCTATAATATAATTATATATGTTTACACCATTTTTTTTATCGTTCTTGATAGCGTGTCTCTTCAGAACAGCTATGACATCCTAGCTTCTAACTGGAGAAAAGTATAGCTTAGCAAGCGTCGGTCCGGCCCAGGGATAGTGCCGCTAAAACAGCTTTCATATGGCAATAATTTGCATACGTCATATTTGCATTATCGAAACGTCAGTCAAAGATTTGTCATTATCAAAATTCAAAATATTGTTTACCGGAATGCTGCTCAAACCTTCGTTCTTCTTGCGAAATAAATACCGAATCTTTTTGAAAAAAACTTGACTTTCATCACTGTGGATAGTTTTGGCTTTATTTTGTACAAATCACTTTAAATTTACGGAATATTTAGTCCTGTTTCCACTTTGTTTACATCAGTGACATTCACTGACTTTTAACGCCATTTTACATTGACGTAACCTCAGTGGCCATTTACCAAAAATTTTTCGTTGCCAGTAAAATAATTTAGTACCACTGAAAATCTGCAATATGGCAGCGGTTGTAAAATCCCTTGCAGGGCTATAGATGTAGCTGACAACAATGTTATGAATAGGCATCGGACTTTTGAGAGCACGCACGCTATGACTTAAGGCGATATTGCCCGACCGTGGTCGTGCGGAACAAATAGACGCAGGTCCGTCCTCTTCAAGCGCTGACGCGCGACGAGTTTTAGTAGGTTTTTAGTTCTATTGATTAAATAAATCATTTTATCAAGACAATCCTAGCGAATTTACCTAGATAATGATAGTATCCATACATTTACGCAAAAAACTGGTATTTTTTTTTAGTATTTTAGCCTTACCACTGAAAAAATATTATAAGTAAATAGAGGTAACTTTGGGATTCTTTTCTATCGAGCGAAATTTATCCAATCATATTGCTGAAAACGATTTTATAATTGCAAGGTCCTTAAGTATGATATATATGTTTTTCATAATCTTCAAACACTGCTTAATATGTTTACGACTCATTCCAAGATGAGTGTGAGTTCGGCGTCTACTGGTAGATGAGCGCCTTAAGAGAGCTATGGAGTCGATATTAACATTAAATTTAAATTCATGCTCATACTCATATCAATATCAATCGTGTATTGAATTCGTTATTTTAGTTTTATAGTCAAGGACAAAGTCAGAAGAGTAATTTTTCGTCGTCATTAAATACGTAAATATTCGCGACTTTTTATATGTTTGCTGGAGTAAGTTAAGTTAAAATTGATCAAATATGGCTAGAAAATGCATGAGATCGATAATTAATATAGTTAAACCGTAGTTTGTAATATTATAAAATAATTATATTTAAAATTTTAGTCATTTAATGCTTGGGAATGTTAACCACAATAACCATAAGGCAGTTTAGAATGAAATAAATAAATGAGTAAGTATGAGTATGAATTCTATTTTAATGTTAATATCGGCTCCATTGTCGCTTTCTTAAGTCCTATCGTGCTATGAGAAGTCCGATGCCCAGTTATGAACTTATGAACTTTGAACCTTATCTCTTGATGTTACTGCAATATTCAAAATAGTTACGAATTTTCGTTTGGGATGAATATTTTTTTAGAAGTTCATTAGCAAGAATTTGGTAAGTATTTACAGTTATGATAAAATATAACAGTAAGTGTTGAAATTGTCCCAACACAAAAAATAATTTTACGTATTAAAGTAAAACTAGCACGGGTTATACACGTTCGTTGTTTCAAAACTAGACCTAATTAATAATTAACAGAAGTAAACTGACGCTTAGGGCCTCTTTATTTGATTAGTGATTAGTGCGATTTTATACAATAGGGCGTAGACTGATGTTGAATAATATAACATAGTATAATTGTATAAATAAAAAGCTCAATATGTTGAAATGAAGAAAAAACAAAAAATAAACAAAAAGGCTTTGAAATATGTGACTTCAAAGGTACGCAAAGTAACAGATATTTTATTTGTGTAAAAGTAAATTCTGAACCAAATGTTTTGATAGAATCGAGTTATTATCATAACCCTAATAATTCAACAAAACAATAATTGTATATCAACCATGTACCTTTTTCACGGTCAAAATGGCAAACTGTTCCATAAATATTTTACTTTTCTGGGGAGATGATGTAAAACTATGTTTAATCAAAATAAATGAATGAATGAATGAATGCACGCTCGCCATTTGTAAGAAGCGTTTCAGCATTTTACTAGAATGTTGAACTTTAACAGTGATTGAATCGTAGGCTATTAAGAATAGTGCATAATTATTATGGTGAGGAATATGATGCCATTACTAGATCTTAAAATTCACCATGTACTAATCAATGGTAAATAATCTTTATTTCAACTGGAACTCTTGGTTTTCGGAATAAAAAAACCATTACCTACTATAATTTTTCAATTCAACCTTGACCTTAACCTTATCATGGTGAGGGATAATTGAAGTGTCAACACTATCTACTTCGTCTCCCCTAAATCCTCATCCATCAGAAGACAAAGGCAGTAAATGCACCCGTTTTCTTACACATTTACCACCTTTTTCTAATATACCGCAAATAGCTCCATACTACATAACGTATCAACATTCCTATCAAACCTTATCTCGATACATTAAAGTTCATTGTTACTGGCTTTTACTAAACTGCTTTTGTTTTTTACGCCTGGCCTTTGCTCGTTTACAAAAGAACGTATATTACATACAAATCCGCTACAGATACGTTTTTTGAAATTCAAGGATAGCACAGGAAGCCATTTTCTCTTTATATCGCCAATAACGAGTAAACTATTGCGGTACAGTGTTGGTATTCCTTGCGGGAAGTATGGCTTTCAGCGTCAGAACCCACGACTCCGATAGTACCAAGATTACTATTATATGGGTAGATGCTGGCAAATAAATTGGTCAAGCTATCGAAAAAGGTCCGTTTTACTTTGTGTCTAAATGTTGGCTACGTGTGAAACGGGGGATTTGAGGATCTTTTATGGTTCGATACGATATACGTAGGTTGTTTTATGTTTGTTTTAATATACCGATGCACATATGCGCAAATATTGACACTATACTCGTCACTTATTATTTAATGATACTGTCGCCGCGACATAGCAGTCGCTTTTTCTTATGTTTTGTTAAGATAATGACATTATTGACTGAATTGAAAATTTAGAGACATAAATAATGTTATACATTTTGGGTCACAGCAATGTTGTCACGACACCATCGTGGCGTCTACCAATAAATTACAAAAGCAAACTTTCACTGCGAAATACAATTATTGAACGTATGGCTTTATTCCAAATTCAAATGCAAAAATGCAAACACCTCTAATAGCTGTCGCAATTTGTATTGTCAAGTGTAATTTTTCTGTAGTGTTTTTTTTTCTCCAAAGTATCAGTGATTTCTACAATCGGGGTTATTTTTGTAAAATGTTCCACATTGGGTCTCGAATGCAATACTTTTGGATCGCCGTCTTAATGTCAGCGGAGTAGTAACATTTGTTCACCCCATTTTAATTCGTCTTGGGGATCAATGTAGGTGCATACTCTTGAAACTCTTTTCACCTTACAATTATCATTATTCATCGTTAACATCTAATGCCAGCAGAATAACGTAGGGCCCCACGTTGGGCGCCAAATTTATACTACATATTTTACAATACGTGTTAGATGTTGCTAAATCCATTAACACAAACAGCTCAAGGCCCGTGTAGACATTTATCATAACTGATGCCTTGCGCGGATACGCCTGGTTCACACTAACCAAATATAGTTAATTAGTTTTACTTTCACATGATTAATTAGGTATGGGGAGGAACTGCTCACACAGCAAGCTTTATGGCTAGCTTCTTTGATAAAATTAATAGACCTGAAGGAGCTTTATTCGATTGGCATTAAACTTAATGCCAAATATGGTCCCAATTTTATACGGTTCGGTAGGTACGGACGGATCCTTGCGGGACAGTTCGCTCAAACATAAAGATAAAATTTCTCACTTCCATACAGATTCCATTTAAAGGTGTGATAAAACTTAAGCGTTTTCTTTTCGTCGCGTTAAAATTCTCCATCACCCCGTTAATTATTGCCAAACTTTTTAGCAGCAAAAGGATTTTAAATAAACTTTTAAAAAATCTTTTTTAATTTAGTGGCGGTTGCCAGTGGTCTTTCAGCCGGTGTTTGAGACAGAACCTTTTTTGCGTTATTTGTTCTGTAGGAAATTTATGAGAAAAGTTTTGTTGTTCATCATTTCTACACAACTGGCGTTCCCTCAGTTTTTATTTAAGATTTTTATGACAACGGCCATCCGGTGGCTTATTTTTTGAAATAGGAATAAAAGTATTTCTTGCATTCTTACAAATAGGTGTGTGCCAAAAATTGTTATATTTCCATTGTGAGTAAGATGAACCCAGAAGTCGACATAGGTAAATGGACCAAATAAAAAAATGTAGTTTTGAATTCGTTTTTTTTTGTACTTTGTACTTTTGTGATTGAAGAAATCGTCAAAACTGAATAGGTATAAAAGAACGAAAATAGGTAGTATATTATATTTGTGGAATTTCACATCATAGGCGTCTTTATTCGATTATAATAAGAGTGTCCTTCCCCAGCTGGGCCCAGTGGAAAAATATTATACAAATTGGAAACCTTCTTACGTGTAAACTATAGCTTTTTAATACAAAACTAGCACCGTCAAGAACACATCCTAAGATTAATTCATAAAATTCGTAGGTCGTATATAATTTCACCCCCCGCAGTGGGTGAAGAGTGATTGATGCCGCATCAGCTGACTGCTATGCCAAACTTTGCAGACATACGCTACCCACGTAAAACCAGAATGTCTTATGAACTAGATGGGTCCTTGTCAGATTTAGGTGCGCGTCTTTCCGGTGGACATTCGAATTAAGGATTTCAGGGCCTAATTTTCTGATAAAATGCATGTGAGAATAAAGAACGTTCCCTCTTCTATAATCCCATGTAATAGCAACGTAACCTAGATTCATACAAACTCTTAACTTTTGACCACCGAAAGGAACGAATTTTGTTTTTTGAACTGACAATGACCCAGATATATAGGTTGACAGGCTGACAGTGTGGCATATACATCCGTTATTAGAAAATAGAATCGATGAGAGTATTGCCCAAAAGGATGATTTTCAGCCCACGCTATATTGCGGATTTTTGGTAGTACTAATTTTTTTTACTGGCAACTATTAATTTTTGGTAACTGACGTTGAGTCAGTAAATGTCACTGATTTAAACAAAGAGGAAATAGGACGAAATATGCTGCAAATTTCAAGTAATTTTTGCATAATAAAGCCAAAATTATCCACAGTGATGAAAATCAAGTTGTTTTCAATGGGATTCAGTTTTTATTTCGCAAGAAGAACGAAGGATTGAACAGCATTCCGGTAATCAATGTTTGAATTTGATTGATGACGAATCCTTGAAAAATCACTGCTGACCCAGATATATGACGTATGCACATAATTGCCATATGAAAGCTGCTTGTAGCGTCACTATCCCTGGGTTGGACCGACACGTGTTAGGCTATAACTTATTCGTTCATCGTTATTCACAGTTGAATACAAGATACATCTCTATGAGTTACATATTTTATTTTTATCTGCATTTAACTATCAAAAACTGTAAAACTACCCAACTATAGTCCAATCATCCAACTAACACGTTTATTTTTATCAAAATCCATATTCGATCAGTGATTTTATACGTTTTTTTTAAGTTTGTTTAATTATGTTGTTCACTTTAGAGTTTATTCGTTATAATTGTCATATTTTAACGACTAATTTTATATATAACGAGGATTAAATTAGACCATAGTTGTGTGGACTGGACTATAGTTGGGTAGTTTAACCAGTAAACATTAGAAGTTTACATTTTCACAAATGTTAAATGCTTGAGTGTTACACAAAACTAAACGCAATTAAATGTTTTTAAGTCAGTTCGGTACGATAACTTTTTCTATAGAGCGTGTATATTTGATATAACCGCAAATTAAAGCCAGACGGAGATTTTAGTGCTACAATCAGATAGAATAGAATAGAATAGAATACTCTTTATTGCACACCTCAAGAAGAAATATCAGATATTTATAACAATTATTAATTCAGCGTTAACTGCTATAGCGTAATTATTTTTTGAAAATTTTCTGAGCAGCAATGTATATTGTATGGTCTAGTAATAACTAGTGACAGTTGTCACATCACGATGCACGATGTTAAGTGTCAACAAACAACAACTAACAAAATACATTGCGTGCTGATTTATTTTATATGAAAAAAAAAGTTCGATTATTTAAATAATTTACGGTGCAATATATTAAGTAATAAATGCCAATACTAATACCCCGTAAAGTTTGCGGTAATATCAAATATATACGCTCTATTGCTCGCAAAAGCGGGTAAAAAGGGGTAAAAAGATCTTATAATGTCACCGCGCCAACCTTTACTTTGGTGGCGCACCATTAGTGGAGACAGGCAAACACATTACACTACGTAATAGTTCACCTACAGCGTGATTTATTATACCTACTTATCATTTAATACGTGACACTTGGCATTTTGGCTTGCATAAACACAATAATTTTATAACATGTATCTGTGTCTGCCTGTGGCGTCATAGCTATCCCAAACAATGGACCAATTTGAGTGCGATTTTTTATCGAAAGACTTGTCCATCGAGATGGTTCTTACCTATGTTTGGTTATGGTTAGTAGAATTTCCTATATCACTCATTGAATGAGGGTCCCATGATTAATTTTTAATTTAGGTTATTATTTTGCGACCATTGCTTGAGTGCACCAAGAGCTTGGCCATCACAGAAAAAATAATACAGAAGGTTTTCTACTTCGATTTATCCAATAGCCATAGTATTTTATCGATTGCTTATGTAAAATGTCCTTTAGGCGTGGCAGGTCGTTTTCGTGGAAAGTCAATGTAGTGAAAAGTCATGTTTGTTTTACGTCTCTTTCTATGGGTTTCCTATGTTATTACAAATTTTTTGACTTGTTCTAAAAATTAGTTTTCTATGGATTTATATGATTTCAGGAAATAATATATAGCGCGATGCAGGATCAGCGTTTGTTTTGTATAGGCTCGCGGCGCCATCATATTTTTTTGATCCTCGGCTGGACATTTTAACCAATTTTGATACAGGGTAGCTCGACATGCAAATACGTTTAAAGAGGATACTTTTTACCCGTTTACGGTAAAGATAAAAATACACGGATATTATGTTATTAAAATTGATATTTAGAAGTCGAAGACTTATATAAAACTCATTAATAATACGTAACCTCAATAACACGTTTAAACATGAACAATTAAACTTGAATTTGTACATCGTATCGCAAATTCGCCGGCAACAAACAAGATGTGGTTCCAACTTGCAATCTTGTTAGTAAATTCCACGGAACTTGGGCAAGGCGTAAATAGAAACTACAGCAGGCCTCTCTGTATTCATAGACCTATTTGTGTGTACGTATAGGCTGTCTTCACGTTCACATAGATAATAAATAATAATTATCAGACAACCTCTCACAAATCAGCCTATTCCCAAATTAAGCTCAAGAAGGCTTGAGCTATGGGTACTAGGCGGCGATATACATACTACATACGTATATAGATAAATAATTACTTAAATACATAGACCATCCATGACCTAGGCATAAGTATTTGCCCTTGCAGGGATTAATCCCCTAATTCGAATTCGAACCCAGGCCTGCCGGCTCAGAAGCCAGCTGCTTTACCACTGCGCCATCCGCGTCGTCAATATGGATTTTCCTGCGGCCGTTCCCATTCCCGAGAACGTTCTCTCTCCATACAAATCGGGAAACGTTGTCGAGAGCGGCACATCCCTACTGTCGGACCACTAGGATTTTTAATTCTAACTTAGAATACATACACCTAGAAACTAGTAGAAACCCAGTCCAAGCTTGGAAGTGAAGTCAGTTTTAGTAAGCCACGGCCTGTCACGGGCTCAGTTTCGTCCGTGTACGCATTCGTCACAAACTCACAACGTCAATATCAAGCAAAACGTCTCTGTTGGCCCTTACAGACGAACGGCACTTTCCTATACGTAGTACAACTGCAGCCGTCGCGACCTGCTGACGGCTGCCTGCTGCAGTCGCCACCTCTCGACGGCTGCTGTCGACGCGTCGACGGCAGCCGGCAACGCGTCGACGGCAGCCGTCGACAAGTGGCGACGGCTGCAGTTGTACTACGTATAGGAAAGTGCCGTTCGTCGGCACTTTCCTTACAGACGAACGGCACTAGTACAACTGAAGCCGTCGCCACCTGTTGCCGGCTGCCGTCGCCACTTGTCGACGGCTGCCGTCGACGCGTCGACTGCAGTCGCCACCTCTCGACGGCTGCCGTCGAGAGGTGACGGCTGCCGTCAACGCGTCGACGGCAGCCGGCAACGCGTCTACGGCAGCCGTCGACAAGTGGCGACGGCAGCCGTCAACAGGTGGCGACGGCTGCAGTTGTACTAGTGCCGTTCGTCTGTATGGGCCCTTAGGGCCCTGTGATTGGTTCGTAGACACATAAAACCAAAACCGGCTTCACGCTCATCAAATATGTTGTATGAAAGTGAAAACTACCGTTCTAGGCGTATTTATTCTTACAAATCTCAGTTGTTCAACACTCGGACTACAAGGAATATTCCACGTTGTACGACAATCGAACTACGATGAATTCTAACGCATCCTTCCTAATCTCACCTACACAGTGCTCAAAATTGGTTTTTGACTGAATCTCAGAAGTCTAAACTCTGGGAGCTATGGAGCGCAGGATATTAGGTATAAAGTTTATAAATCGTATATGGAGTACCACACTACGCTCACAAGTACGGATAGTTGATATAGACGAAGGCAGCCAAGTTCAAGTCGGGTTTGATCATGTCTGTCGCATGCCGGACGACTAGTGAGCTAAAAAACCCACAACTTGAAATGAAACCTCGTAGACGATGGCGGGATGATTTTGAACTCGTTCTTGAAGGCCTTGACAGGTGCCGCTCAAAATCGGGGATGAAAAAAGACGGCCTTTGCCCAGAAGTGGGTCAAAATGGGCTAATAAGAATAATAATGTATTATCAACGGCCTGATATCTTATGGTAGATCGATCCTAGCGCCAGGCATTGCTCATCGACATCACCATCCCGCAAGACGACAACCTCGTAAGGGCGGGAAGGACAATATTATAATAAGAAACGAAAATGAATATGTACATACATTTTTAATGTTTAATAATCGTCCTAGGTAACAATTGTTACCCAAATAAATCATTAAGTATTTGCACCGTTTACTTAAATTGACATGTACATAGTTAAAGGCTTAATAAAACAAAATAACGATCGCGTCCTTTGTTTAACGAAAGTTTGTCATACAAAAGATATGGGTAACTGTCGTTACACAAAGGAATCAATTAAGTTTTGTTTTCATTATAGCCCTTAACTAAGTACGTTTTTTTTTAAAACGACTCATTTTGACTTGGCTATGTACTTATCGGACGTGTATTTATCTGAACTAAACTGAGTACTGCAATAAAAAAACCTTGTGACCGATAGATAAACCACTCTGTTATTGATTAGCGGTGGATTAACGGTTGATTAAGCTCATTAGAAAAGAGATTATTTTCTTTTATATTTTTATTTTTATTTCAAAAGGCCTGCTGTATGTTGCCTTTATCTTTGCTTATGCGGAGATTCAGTTGCCTCTCGTTGCGTCAAAATAATTAATTAGACTTAGGTTGTGAAATTTCGGGAGTTACAAGCGCAAACTATAACACCTAAGGTTGCGTGAAAAGCAAATTCTCAACAGAACAGTTCGGGATACAGACTAAAAGACTACAGAAGGTTCTCTTTCTGATCTTCGTGGGAGGAACCGAAATACTGTATTTTATTGGCTGTTTGTGTAATGAGTCATTTTCGAAAAACATGTACATAGTCAAAGGCTTAATAAAAACAAAACTACGATGGCGTCTTTTGTGTTACGAAAGTTACTCATACAAAAGATAGGGGCAATCGTTACACAAAGGAATCAATTAAGTTTTGTTTTAATTAAAGCCCTTAACTATGGACATGTTTTTTGAAAATGACTCTAATATGAGACGCTAGTGGAACTGAGGCGTAGTGACACGACCAATGAACGGTCGAACGCGCGTGTGCCGCTTTGATTGAATGAAAACGCGAACCGATTTTGCCAAAAAAAATTGAACGCAAATTTCTGGTATGACGACACGTTTGGCGCAGTTTGTAAGCACTTGCCTCCTGAGCCGGCGGTCCCTGGTTCGAATCCCGGCCAGGGCAAATATTTGTGTGATCAACTCGGTCATGGTTGTTCTATGTATTTAAGTATTTATTTATCTATATAAGTATGTATATCGTCGTCTAGTACCCGTAAAACAAGCCTTCTTGAGCTTAATTTGGGACTAGATCGATTTGTGTGAGGTTGTCTAATATTTATTTATTTATTTATGCACTGGTGCGTAGGCATTAACACGGTTCGTAGCGTGTTGACCCCGTCTTGTCATTCGTTACATTGGGTGTAATGACATGGAAAATTATGACGATTCAACCTGAAAATAATCGCATTTAAAATCATATGAAAAAACATACATACGAAACGAGTTTATTGTACCCTGTAAATACAATACTTATACTTATTAGTAACAGTCATGTTTTCTGGCACCGGGCTGGAGTCATTTTGTCCCCGCGCGCAGCGGAGCGGTTCTAATTTGTTTATTTTCTGTCTTTTTCCAGAAAACACGGCGCTCGTTCTTAACCAGTCATAGCGACGCACAAGCATCGGTCGCCCACCGCAATTTACTCAAACAATCAATAAAATACAGTTCTCAGACAGATTTTGTGAAGATCAAAAGTGAGAAACTTCTATTGTATTTTAATCTAGCCACGTGCGAAGCTGTGAAAAATCTAAACACCTTGAGTATAGTTTCATTTAGTGTAAACTACTTAAGTTTCTTGTTACTACAATTACTACATTCACTTAGTAATGATATTATTGAAACTATCGTGAGACATCTATAATAATTGTAAAAACGGTTTAAACTCACGTAAAATTGTCAGGAACGGCCCGACATGTTTTGAACTCATATGGAGCTCTTCATCAGGGGCAGCTACCCGTGCTGCGATGCGATTCGTAGTCCACATATCGGGCCGCTCCTAACAAATTTTACGTAAGTTTAAAGCGTTTTTATAGCACTAACATAAATAATGTATTCCCCACAAGTAGATTCAGTAGCGTTTAAAACCAATTAATTATACTTTGGCTTGCCTCAAATTTCGGGAACGAGGGTACACCTAAGGTTGTGTGGAGAGCAAATACTCTGCTGCTAATAGCGAAGTGTTTACTGACATCGGGCGGCAGCCATGTTGCCGTGGTTCTTGGAGTTCTAATTTGTTTAATTTGAACTTAGGGTACATTAAAACGGTGCGTTGTATAGGTTTTTGACATCGGTTACACGCTAATAGGGATATACCAAGGTTTAGGGTTCCGTATGCAAAGGGTATAAACGGGACCCTATTACTAAGCCCCCGCTGTCCGTCTGTCACCAGACTGTATCTCATGAACCGTGATAGCTAGACAGTTGAATTTTTCACAGATGATGTATTTCTGTTGCTGCTTTAACAGCATATACTAAAAAACAGAATAAATTTATATTTAAGGGGGCTCCCATACAAAAAATGAGATCGGTTGCGTTAACTTTGCACCTCATTTGTATCTGGCGCCATAGATACCAGGTGCAAACTGAACTTAACCCGGCCAGTTAACATGGGATAAGTAATTTATGTGGAACCCTCGGTGCGCGAGTCACACTCGCACTGAGCCGATTTTTTACGAGCTATATTAATACCGAAACCATTTCCGGGAATACGGCACTTATACCGCAATAAACAATTAGATAACAATATGACACCTGTGAAAAAATATTCATATTTAACTATTGTTTTGACTTTAACTTGTCCTTGCCATTTTGCAGCACAAGTCAATCGTGACGTCTTCACAAAATGCTTACTGTGGCTAATTAAACGTATCTAATTGGCAAAACTGGCGTTTTCTCAGGGTCATCGAGCAAGCTTATTATTTTTTTTATAATTTTTTTATTTATTAGGAACTACAATTTCCTTAAATCTAGATACATTGTCCCACAAAACCAGTAGCTGGTTTGACTGTGGGATCTTTGTGGAATCTCTAATTTAGGTACAAGGTATGTATTACGGTAGCAGTGTGAAAAAGTGTTTTTTTAACATTCTTTTGAACTTGTTTTTGTTAGTAGCAGTAGCAGTAGTAGTAGTAGTAGTAGCATTAGTAGTAGTATTAGTAGTAGTAGTAGTATTATTATTAGTAGTAGTATTAGTAGTAGTAGTAATTGGCAAACGGATGAAATTAGCTGTTAACAGCTGAAAAACGTTTTCTCCAAAAATCACCATCGTGGCTAATTGTGCGGTGCTCTTATCCAATGACCTACTTGTGACCTCAACCAGTTCGTTGATCCACCTTGTCGGGTCATACATGACGTTGAAATTAGCATAATAATAAAGATTTACAAAATATAAATTTTATTTTCATTATTAAACGCGCAGTCCCATCGATTCGTTAAAAAAACTTTTTCGATTAAAAATAACAAGGTAAGACCGGCCCCTCCGGGCCTGTTTTAATTCGGTTTCAATTTTATTTTTCTACCGGTTTTTCGAGCGCGGATCAACTCCTGGTATGGAATCTAATTATCGTCCGGTAAAAATGTCGTCGGATGTGTGCTGAATACTGTTTTATGGATTTTTTGATAGTCCGAAATAAACATTTTTTATTTTATTTTTATTTATGTCCCATTCCCTAAGGCGGGTTTTAGTGTCACGCGGACCGTCGCGCGGATCGCTCCGCGCGGAGCAATATGTATGGCGCGTCCGCGCGGACCCGTCCGCATTACTCTAAAACGCTCCCTTAAGCTTAATACATCGTACGTGATCCGCGCGGACGGTCCGCGTGCGGACTCCGCGTGACACTAAAACCAGCCTAATATATAACGGTTTCACTGAATTTTTTATTGAATTATTATTACTTTGTAAGAGGTATTCATATTCTGGAAAAGCAATTACTATCTATCGTACAAATCAAAATGACAAGGCTTATAGTAACTTAACTCTATATCAAAATAATTTCAAGGGATTCGTATGACTGATAGTGATATACATACTTGTATACCGGGTGATCAATCCAAATGGGTCAGTAGTAGAGATAGGGAAATCTGTTCTCAGGAACCATGGCGTCGATTTTAGATTTAATAAATATTGCATTCTTTTATTTTAAATCGGATACACGATTTCATACATAACCCGATCAAAACCGCTGTAAAGAATGTTATTACGACATGCGACCACTTACAAAACTTTAACCAGGTTTAAGTTCTGGTTATGAGATTAAAAAAAAAAATGGAGTTTCTATTAAAATCAACGCCATGGTTCCTGTTATTTCCCTATCTCTTATAGTTTTCGTTTTTTCCCTACTGACCCATAAAGATTGATCAGAGTGTATAATATCGAATTTAGCTCTAGGTTTTAAGTATTACAATATAGTGTCATAAATCTCCTTTGGGATACCATTTTGGCAGCGGTAGTACGAAAGGATTAAATTAATCAATTTATATTCGGTAACCAAATTTCATAGACACTAACGAATCAAATAAAAATGCCGAAAGGGAAAGATTTTGTTGGATGGTTTTATGCAGAAGTGCAATTTAAAAAGTGATGGTAGAAAAAGAGAAATATGAATGTATTTAACTGCAAAACTAAGGGCCAATTGATTAATCACCAGATAAATTTATCTGCCAGTTAAAATTATTGCTATCCTTTTCTCCCGTCATATAAAAGAAAAGTGACAGCCAACATCTATCGGACAGATATATATGTTTTATCTGGTGATTGAACAATCGGCCCTAAATCAAATAATTGTTTTTTTTTATTTTTATAAAAATGGCGAATTACGCTTCCTTTTATATTTAACTAAGCTCTGTCGGGTCAAGCGCGCCATACGGGATAAGCGCGCCTACCATAAAAATATCGAAAAGTTATACAGATGTTATACCTACTATTAACGCCGTCATCTCAGCCATAGGACGTCCACTGCTGAAAATAGGCCTCCCCTTTGGACTTCCATATATACCGGTTGGAAGCGATCTGCATCCAGCGCTTTCCGGCGACCTTTATAAGGTCATCTGTCCATCCTGTAGGTGGACGTCCTACGCTGCGCTTGCTTGTCCGAGGTCTCCACTCGAGCACTTTTCCGCCGTCACACAACCATGCAATTAATTTAATTGCATGCAGAAACATCTTTCCTTTTCGATATTCTTAAGGTAGGTTAGGTGCCCTCATGTTCACTAACTATAGGATAAGAAAAAAAACAACTAACATATAAATTTGTAAGCACTATGATCCCAGTTGGAAATAAATGATTTTCGTTTATTTATTTTATATATTATTCAATGGCACGCGCTTGACCCGACTCACCTTATTTGTTACGTCTGTAGATTTAAATAAAATCTATTTTCTTCACTAGTTCTTATTTCTCTGTTTGACCATTTGATAAGTTCGTAATTTTTACCGACTTTATAGGGTGAGATAAAAAGATTCAATAAATAAATAAAAATAAAAAAGACCAACTGTAGGCAGTTCGAAAAACTAACAGGGCTGGATGATGTTTCAGACACAAATTTCCAATCGTTCTGAGTCAAGACTATGACGAGGCGGCCGAAATATCGAAAAACTACTAAGGCAAGGTAAAAAATGATATTCATACGAAATGAGTCTCGCTTTTGTAGCGATAATGTGTGAAAGTCGTGTAAGTTTAACACCATCGCTACGGCAATTAACTAAGTGAACTCGTTGTCAACCATTCTTAATATGGGGTCGACAAATTCCATACGCACTGAAGGTGTTAAATCAATATTTTATAATGATTTGTCAGTTATTGAAGGCACGGCAGTCAATTGGTAAACATTAACATGCGTATTTAGCGGATAATATCTAAAAGAGCATGATAAAATTGGGTCTAAATCTAATAAAATGTAATTCTCATCTCGCATAACGTCGTCCCAGTAACCCGATTATGCTTTTTCGGGCACCCCCTGATTTCGTGGGTACTTCGGCTGCTAAATGAAATTACTACGTTTTTACAAGATATGAAAATGTGTTTTTGAAGAAGGCCGAGATGCATAAGGCGTTTAAATAAGATTTGGGGGCGAAAATGAAAATATTGTTGGTAATTTTGATGTTAAATAAAGTGTCTTTTCCGTGTTTAGCAGCTACTTCGTGGTTAGTTAAAATGTTTGTAGATATTTAATGTTTGAGACAAATGATTGTAATTCAACGCATTTTAATGGCACTCACACAAATCGATCTTGTCACAGAGTAAGGTTTAGTAGACTAGACTTATGATATGGGCAGGAATTATTCTAGTTCATCACACAAATAATCTTCTAATTATTATATAGTAATGTAACGCCGAATAATTTCTAATTTAAATGAATACTTAGTTACCCAAAAGTTACGATATTTAAAACGCATATATATGTTTGAAATGTACTTGATATTGCTGCATTGTTAAATTAATAATATCAACATTTTATAGTTATGTAAAATAGTTGTACATAATTGTTTAAATTAAATTCTATTGATAATGTTTTAGTCTGTAAGAAATTGCAATGCCCTAACAGGGTTTCATGTACCTACATTATAATTACCATACCATCCATTGTAAAATGAACATGATTCGCAATAAACGATATGATATGATATGAAATATTTGCCCTTGTCGGGATTCGAACCCATGACCGCCGGCTCGGAAGGCAGATGCACCACCACTGACACCAAAAGGCATTGTGTTTAAAAGAAAATAGCGTCTGTTTTTTTGCAGAACAGCTCTCAATTACTTTCTAGATAACTTCTTCAAAAGGAAATACAACAAAAAGCACTTTGGCTAATGAATAATAATTTTATTACTATTTGGTATCAGCTCAATTCTAACAACTCCACGAAAGTACTATATTATTATTATTTGGTTCTATGGTTGACTAGTAGATACCTAATGCCATTTGCACTAAGCCTGCCATTTGTATTGACTTTTATTTTGAGCAAATTAATTGAAATAAATAAATAAACTGCATGATAATATACGTATCGCGTGTACCATAGTTTTAGGGTCTATTGTACATGTTTCTCGTAATTATGAAGATATTAAATAAATGTTTTACCTAGTAGATGTTGCTGACTGTACATCCTCACATTATCCACATGAGCGGCCATTTTGTCTCTGCTACTAAACTTCAAGCCATAAAACGCCACCTTGCTAGGTTATAAAATTAGACATCGCAGTCTCAACACAATTTGCTGTGCGCTTGACAATTCCTGTCTCTTTCACTCAAAGGATATAAAACAACATAAGAGAAGGGCAGATAGGTAACCTAAAATTTCGTTTTACTTGCCTCGGGCGGAAGGCTCAATTTTTATGCTTCCGACTAGTAATTTGTTTACTGGTCGCGTAAGAACAATTGAGGTGACCTAATTTAAACCTTAAAGAGACTAGAAATTCTAAAAATAGTAGACTTATTTGCAAAACGTATTGACAATCGTAGCCCAAACACTAATCTCTCTGATTTTTGTTTTGTTGTTTAAAAAAAACTGTACCTAGTATGGTCTGAGGATGATTTTTTAAACTGTAAACATAGATAAAGTAAAACAGAGTAATTGGCTATATAAATAATATAATCATAAAACGAATTACGTTTAAATTACGTTTTTGTGGAAATTGTTATTTACAATTACAGAGTATAATTGAAAATAACATAATTATGTACCGTTCTATCGGAATACAATTTAAACAAAACTTTGTTTATGCAATTACGTACAATTACCTATAGTATTTAGGTTCTACTTTATGTTTTCAAAGGAGATTGACCACTTTTGTATGGGAGTTGGCCCAAGTGCTGCCCAGAATAAACACATAGTACATTATGTTCCTTAGGCTAACACTAGACTTTATAATAAAGCGCATTAAGATCTATCCGAGGAGGCAAATGTTTGTGTGATAAACTCGAATATTTGTGCTTGGGTCATGGTTGTTCTATGTATTTAAGTATATATTTATCTGTATAAGTACGTATATCGTCGTCTAGTACCCATAACACAAGCCTTCTTGAGCTTAATTTGGGACTGGATCGATTTGTGTAAGGTTGTCCGATATTTATTTATTTATCCCGCGAAAATGACGCAATCCATTGATTAGATTAGATTAGATTAGATTTATTTATTTCATAATATAAAATGACATTATAAATTACGCTAAGACAATTTACATGCATTTATACTATGATCGTCATAATAATTGGATAAAAGATCTTAAAATCAACTTATAATTGTATATGACTGTTCGTAATATGCCATACGAATAAATAAATAGTAAGTAAGTAATGAAAGATAGACAGATCGAAAGTTATAAGAAATTTGGGTCCCTACCCCTACCTAATGGCAATGGCAGGTAATTTCTACATTTAGAGCGAAAGTACTTTCACGCCGTGAGTCACGTAGCAGCACGGATTTCCCTGGTAAAGCTACATATGAGTTCGGAACTTATCGAGCCGTTCCTGACAATTTATACATGAGTTTGAACCGTTTTTTTTAGGGTTCCGTAGTCAAATAGGAACCCTTATAGTTTCGCCATGTCCGTCTGTCCGTCTGTCCGTCCGTCCGCGGCTTAGCTCCGTGATCATTAGTACTAGAAAGCTGAAATTTAGTATGAGTATGTGTATGTATCACGCCAACAGAACAGTAAAATAAAAACTAATAAAAAAATTTTTTTCGGGTACCTCTCCAACACCTAAAGTGGGGGTGAATTTTTTTTTTCGTTTCAATCCTAGTGTGTGGGGTGTCGTTGAATAGGTCTGTTAAAAATAATAGGGGTCTTCTAACATTACTTTTTGATAAAGTTAGTAGTTTCGTAAATATTCGCTCCGAAAATAAAAAAAATTGTGTCCCCCCCCTCTAACTTTTCAACCACGGTTCAAAAAAATATGGAAAAATTCATAAATATGAGGCCTTATAAGTACTTTCAATGAAAACTATATTGATCAAAATCGGTTCATCCGTTTTTGAGTTATCGCAAAATTTCATAATTTTCTTTAAAATGACGTAAGTTGACTACCAGAAGGTAATAAGTACTTTCAGTGACTTAGGCGTTTACGACCTTTTTATAGAACTTGAAATGTTTCTCGTAACTTAAACCTCGGGCTTAAAACCGCTGTTTTAAGCCCGTCTCTTGTGAAGGATGAGCAACTACGGAACCCTACACTGAGCGTGGCCCGACATGCTCTTGGCCGGTTTTTTATAATTTAAATAAAACAATTTAAACGAAGTATATCGCGGTTATTAATTATTTGAGCCTCCCTGACGGTTCAGTGGCTTTACAGTTACCGTTGTAAAATGGTTGACTGAGAAAAACACAATTTTTCTCAATGAAAATAATAATATTGCTTTGCTATTCCGCGATAGAATATCGTGCCAGTTAAATTTGTGCTATCCCGTTATACTTATTTGCGTATTTTTTCATGCATATATGCATTTAATGGTCCCACCCTCCCACCACGATAAGAAAAATAAATACGCACATAAATATAACAAACCACCACCAAAATAACAGAACTTACTCGACACGTGTTTCGCCCCTCTACGAGGCATCATCAGGAGATGTTGACGGTCTGGAGTCCGACAACCGAACATTAAATGCATATATGCATGAAAAAATACGCAAATAAGTATAACGGGTTAGCACAAATTTAACTGGCACGATATTCTATCGCGGAATAGCAAAGCAATATTATTATGTTCATTAATATGGATTTCCGCAAAGTAACGCCTGATTCAATTAATTACAATTTTTCTCTGTCAAAGTTACATTTGTGCAAACATTTTTGCGCAACAATATTGTAAATATGAATTAAAAATAAAGGTGTACATACATGCCAGATGGGCCTAATGTGTAAAGACAGTTACACATGTGTGCCAGAAGGGCATTAATTATTTTATTTCCAAATTTCTACCCGCGGTTCACTATAAGGCTTACCTACTGAGGACAAAGAACCGCCGAAAGAAAACTCCCAGATTGCCTTTACTAGGATATACCTACTTCAATAAGGCAACCTGGGTTTTTTTTAGTAGGTTCATTCTTCTCAGTAAGCCTTATAGTGAAACCGCTGGCAGAAAGAGAATGTGACGTTTTTATAATTATTAAAGATGTCTCACTTTTAATAATAATGATTAAACTTGCTGATGTCACCGTCGCTCCAGCATTGAACTTAAAAATAATAATAATAATAATAATAATAATAAAAACATTTATTCGTAGTAACAGTACTCCTACACATTACACAACTTCTGCCAAACTGTAAAACAGTTTGTTGGCAGAAATAAGCTCCCTTTCTTTACATTACTGTTTTTAGCTTACAAACTATATAGGTAACTATTCCATACCTATAGGTAATTAAAGGTAATTAACTACATTTGTAAACACAACATATATTTATATATGTAAGTATACACACACACATACACCCTATGCTTACAAATGTAGTTACAGCAAGCATTTTATATCTAAATATTTTAATTTTTAGCTTAAATTTACATTTAAATTAATTTTGTTTTCATATTGCTTCAACATATGCTTTTTTAGTTTTGATTTAAATACATTTTTGCTCGTACTTTTTCTGATAGTTAGTGGTATATTGTTGTATATTTTAGGGACAAGATAAGGTTTGAATCTCTTTCCATAATAATTGACCATTCTAGGTAAAACCAATATTTCCTTAGCCAACTTTCTACGCAAACGTGGGTTAGTCACAGGGACTTTAAACTCACACGTATCAAACTGTTCCAATGCTATCTGAAACGATACCCTCTCATCGACCGGCAGTATATTACACTTAAGGAATAACTTGCTATAATCCCCCCTACAAAGTTGCTTTGCTTTTCCATCTACGAGAGCTTTCATAAACCTAATCTGCAGGTGTTTAATTTTATGAAGATAGGTTTTAAACGTTCTGCCGTACGTGCTCAGTCCATAAGAGAGTATCGAATCAGTAAGTGCATAGTAAACTGTATATAAGAGCGCTCTATTTGCGAAAAACTTAATGTGGTGAAACTTTACAAGCACCGCGCGGAGCTTTTCACACACTAAATCCACATGGGCACTCCACGTGAGGCGAGAGTCTATCATTAGTCCCAGGTACTTGTATCTTTCCACCACCTCAAGTTCTTCGCAGTGACAGGAGGACTGGATACCGCTATGTAGACAGTCATAGTTGTGGCCTACAATCTTTGGTGCTGTTGTTATACACTTATTGTAGGGCGAGTAAATGTGCATACATTTGGTTTTTACTATATTAATTATGATACCATTATCATGTGCCCACATAATGATGTAGTATGTAGCTAATGTCTACATTTAGTATAGCATGCAGTATAACTGTAGCCTAATGCATATTGCTTGGATAAGCGTTAACCTTAGTGTAAAAATGTATATAAGCTAATGTTTTAAGTAATTAAACGTTCACTACTATCTAGAGCTCTGCATATACTTTGTCTCCCATCAACGTCCCTTCACTACCATCTCATAACATATATTACATGGCGATCCTGCACTAACGTTCCGAAGACGAACTTCTGAACCAGCCAGAACCTCAGAACCTCGCACCGGACGGTGCGGCGGGACACCGCACCGTCCGGGACACCAGCAACAGCGACAACGGCAGCCGTTGACCAACGGCAATCACCAGACTGACGATGCAGTCTTAAGAATTAAGATTTGAATTAACTTGAAAAAAAGAAGAAGACAATTATGGAAGAAGCCATAAGAAGAAACAAGTCTCAAGAAAAGAAGAGCGTTGTCCAGGGTTATCCCGGCTCGCAAATCAAGAGGTGTCCAGGGTTATCCCGGCCCATCTCAAGAGGTGTCCAGGGAAATCCCGGCCCATGCTCGAGGGTGTCCAGGGTTATCCCGGCCCGTCATCGCATCGCGCATCAGCAACGGCATCGTGCTCCACGTGCCTGCCAGCCGCCAGCGCATCAACGTCCCGCCATGCATCGCGCAACGTGACGACACGTGATGACCTCAATATCGTTAGGCATTACTCCTACGTAAGCGTTGAATTAAGTAAGTGAATATTTTATTGTATAACTTATGTTTTCGGTTATAGTTATTTTACATTTACGCACGAGTTAATTTTATTATGTCTACTGATTTGCAAGATTTATATACTAAGTTGGAATATATAAGAGAATATTTAGTTAAACTTGGCCCTCAGAGGCGTCAAAAGGAAATCGCATCTAAGAAATTAGAATGAGATTTTTTTATGATATTTTCTTTTTAAAAAATAATTAGCTATAGGTACAGGTTAACGCCCAATTCATTCAAAAACTTTTTCTTTTACATACATAAATTGTTAGATAACTTTCGTACATGAAATTGTTACCCGTGTCACTTAGCATTTCTAATTATTAATTTTTTAAACCAGATATCATCACTTAAAATCATTGTAATAATCGTCGCTAATATTTTTTTTAGATGCAAATGTCGTAAACAACTTACACATTTCGCAATTTCCGCGCGCACGGAAATGCATACCGCGCGCGTAGGCAAATTTTTTAAGTAGGTCGCGCGTGTGCGACGACTTCTGTAACTTTTAATTTTTATTGAATGAAATCCGATACCCACACTTAGTGCGTTCGAGATTTATTTAAATATTTTGTCTTAACAATTACACTTTGACTAGTTGTTGAACTGATCATTTAATAATGTAGTCTAGTGAATTTAAATCTTGAATTTATTGTTTTCCTTATAGGACATTTTTATTAATGAAATTTTAGTTTCAAATATATTTTTTTTCTCTACTCTCTCAGTACTTGGTAAGGTACGGTACATATTGATTAAGTATAAAGTTTGGGCGCTAGTCCTTCTTGTTTGCTCATGGTGTTCTGGACTATCGTGCCCTCCGTGAAAACAGTTGGAGACTTATTAAGTCTTAATGTATTTGCGACTCCGACTTACAGGCACATAGTACATGTAGCCTGATATGCCATTTGGGTGACCATGCCCATGTTTTGAGTAAAGGGTGCGCGTGGACGCGTAGCCCATTGAGGATATTATATAGGGTGACCATGCCCTGGGTAGCCATTCCCGTTTATTATTTTTAGGAGCGAAGACTTCATTGATACGGCATTAGATATTTTATAGGGTAAATGTACCGATACCGTAATAGCAGTACCTTATATGTGATTAATACACAACTTTAATGGCAATTTTTTATATTTTTTTTATTTTGAGAGAGATTATTTGATAATAATACTGATTATTTTGTTGAAACAGACAGGAATTTTAATAAAAATAATTTTAACTTCCACTATATAATATTTCTTTTGAAACAGTGACACTGGGACATGACGATTTTTTTTTATGGGGTGACCAACTAATTTTTGATAAATTCTTGTAAAGTGTATAAACTTAGTTCTAAGTAGTTTACACAGTGGTCCCCATCTTCATTTCAAATTGTAAACAAGTAACATGCATTACATTTTTTCTTTTCTCTAGCACCCCGGGGGTGAAGGGATCTTACGGGGAAGCTGTAGTATGTAGCTAATGTCTACATTTAGTATAGCATGCAGTATAACTGTAGCCTAATGCATATTGCTTGGATAAGCGTTAACCTTAGTGTAAAAATGTATATAAGCTAATGTTTTAAGTAATTAAACGTTCACTACTATCTAGAGCTCTGCATATACTTTGTCTCCCATCAACGTCCCTTGTGGACCACATCATCACATATATTACAATGATATTGTTAAGGTCCTCCTGAATACAGCATTCTATATTATTTATGTCTCTGCCAGAATAAACTAGACAGGTATCGTCTGCGTACATTTAAGTCCTACAGTGCTTAACTACATTACTCATACTATTTACATGCATGATGTATCCCACGGGTCCGTACACGGAGCCAGTGGGCACCCCGCAGGTCACCTGCGCGGCACCACTCGTAACGCCGCAAACAGCAGTCCTCAGCGTCCGGTCAGATAAATAGGCACGCAGCCACTTGTTGACCGGCCCGCTGACACCACACTCGTCCATGGCACACAGCAGCTGGTGGTGGTCCAGCGTATCAAAAGCTTTTTTGAAATCTATGAAGACCACCACCACCTGCTGCCTGTCGTTAAGACTGCCGCATACGTCATCTGTAAGCCGCGCAAGTGCAGTCGTCGTACTTAATAGTTATTTTAAACACTGACTCACAAACGCTGCATAATAATCATCTAATAAAGATGTTGATGATTTGAAAAAAAAAAATACATACAAACCCAGGAATACAGGATTTTTCAAATATTTGCTCAAACAAATCAGCGTGCAACACAACGTGTCACAATCTAATGCATTTAAATGATCACATTTGCGAGCTCGCACGTTTGGCGTAAAATCCAGATGAAAAGGGGTAATCTGCGATATCAATTTGAATAATGACTGCTTATGCAATTGGATACCTACTTCGCGGCTCTTGGACGTATTAGGATGGATTGCTAAGGTTGTGGTAACGATTCCGTGGATGTTGGGAAAATCTAAGAGATGGTCCGGTATTTCTTCTGTAACTAAAATGTATCTCAAAAAATTATCGACATCAACTATTTTTCAATCGTATTTTCGAGAAGAACTTGAAGAGTGACTATAAAAAACATCGAGGTCGTTAAAGACGCGCCCATAATATTTGATTAGTTCCTTCGATTCCTCATGAATCTCGTCATCAGATCTTTACCCACATTTTATGGGACCAATAGGCGTGTAGACAATTATTTGTTTTGAGGATGTCGATTGATTATATTTTTTTTTGGGATCGAATGTCTATACGGGACTAACTACACTTAGACTGCCCTCATCATCTCAGCCATAGGACGTCCACTGCTGAACATAGGCCTCCCCTTTGGACTCCCATATATACCGGTTGGAAGCGACCTGCATCCAGCGCCTTCCGACGACCTTTATAAGGTCATCTGTCCATCTTGTAGGTGGACGTCTACGCTGCGCTTGCTGGTCCAAGGTCTCCACTCGAGCACTTTACGGCCCCATCGGCCATCTGCTCTGCGTGCTATGTGGCCTGCCCATTGCCACTTCAACTTGCTAATCCGGTGAGCTATAGCGGTCACTTTAGTTCGTCTACGGATATGGGCGTCGCCAAGGGGGGGCAAAAATATGTCCAATCACTTGACTTGTCTGATCGATCATTCTTGCACATAGCAATTCAAATGAATTCAGTACCAGGCCAGGTCAGGGGCTAAAGGAAGATCGTTGGGCTACCGTTAGTAAAGCTCACAGAAAGTGACTCTATGAAACGAGTGGCGACGTGTCTTACACTGACAGGTTACACTTTGTAGAGAGTACCGAAGAAGAACTGGTCTATAAAACATAGCATAGGTAGGTACTAAAATAAAATAATAGAACTACTTTAGTGGCTCAGTGAGCTGAAGACCTCGCGAGTTTGTTCCGAAATTACAGATTTTTTTAATTTTTTACGTTTCCAGTCCCATTATTACCCGTCATTTTGACAAGAAATGCGACCGGTAGGCGAGTACATACGAAAATACGGCAGAATGTTTGGCCAAGTTGTAACGGAGATGCTTCACTCGCTCGGTTGATGAAGCTTTGTGATTTTGCGGTATATAGACCTTGAGTCTTTACTCGTCGCGTCCAGTGGATTTTCGGTTCGTGGCAAGATCTCTCGGTCCCATGACTCGTGATTTTCCGCACTTGCATCAAAATGTACTTATTGAATTATTGTCTTTCAATTTACGTTATTGCTAACGAAAATTTTCGCGCTCGCTGCGCTCGCGTAAATTTTTATCTAGATTTATTTTGATCCTTCCTCTCGAAAAATGTCACGTTACGCTCGCGTTCGATCTGACCATAAGTATTATTAACCGTCCCCTTCCAAAAAATTGTCGCGCTCGCGACGTTCGAGTTTTATCTGTCTATAAGTATTATTAATCGTCCCCTTCCAAAAAAAAAAAAAATTTTAACAAAAAAAAGAAATGACTTCAGTAAAACTAAAAAGCCAAAAATAACCCGTTCAAGTACAGATTACATTTGACTCACCCTTCGAAGTCGATCCCAAACCACTCAGTTCTTATATTTATATATTATAGTTTACGCGAGGTTTGGCACCGACTTCGAAGGGTGAGTCAAATGTAATCTGTACTTGAACGGGTTATTTTTGGCTTTTTAGTTTTACTGAAGTCGGTTCTTTTTTTTTGTTAAAAATCTTTTTTTTTTTTTTCTTTTTAGTGATTCATATAAAAGTTCTAGTGGCCATCTGTGGTGTTAATCATAAGTTTCCTTACACCAAATCCTATTTACTGAATGTAAATTCTTGACTTTATCAATAAATTACCGAAAGCGCCGTACATGTCCCTATAACATTTGAAGAGTTCCCTCGATTTCTCCAAGATTCCATCATCAGATCCCGACTTAGTGCCAACGGGACCAACTAGGAGTTATACACTTTCGATTAAAAAAAAAAATTGAAAATCGGTTCACGGTTCTCGGAGATATCGAGTAACATACATACAAAAAAAAAATTAGTTCGAATTGAGAACCTCCTCCTTTTTTGAAGTCGGTTAAAAAATGTCGCGCTCGCTACGCTCGCGTTTGATCTGAATAGGTATTATTAACCGTCCCCTTCCAAAAAATGTCGCGCTCGCTACGCTCGCGTTTCATCTATCTATAAGTATTATTAAACGTCCCCTTTCAATATGTGCTGGGTGCAGCTTCTTATCCTCTAGCAAGGCTGTACCTTCCTTCCTTTTTTTCCTCATCCTGCATTTAATATTAAATTGCCCCCCCCTGGACCTTCGGCTGGCGACGCCCTTGTCTACGGATTTCCTCATTTCTGATTCGATCACGTAGAGACACCCCGAGCATAGCCCTCTCCATTGCTCGTTGAGCGACTTTGAGATGAGGCCGATAGTGAAAGACCACGTTTCGGTGCCGTAAGTCATCACTGGTAACACACATTGGTTAAAGACTTTCGTCTTGAGGCACTGAGGTATGTCGGATGAAAAGACATTGCGTAGTTTCCCGAACGCTGCCCAGCCGAGTTGGATTCGGTGGTTGACCTCTTTCTCGAAGTTGGACCTACCTAATTGGACCACTTGTCCTAGGTAGATGTATGAGTCAACAACTTCGAGTACCGAGTTTTCAACAGAGACTGGGATGGGCACAACCTTGGCATTTGACATGAGTTTCGTCTTGTCCATGTTCATTTTTAAGCCCACCCGTTGAGAAACTCGATTGAGGTCATCGAGCATCATGCTGAGTTCCTCCATCGACTTTGCCATGACTACGATGTCATCGGCAAACCGAAGGTGAGTGATGTATTCGCCATTGATGTTGATGCTAATTCGGTAGCTCCTAGGTACTAGACATCACACCACTCTCCTCATCAATCTAGGGCATTGATCAGACAAAAATAAAATCGTTGGGCGCGTGTAGCCAGCGTATGATATGATGATATAGCGGTTGACTTGATAGAAATTTCACACGCCCAACGATTTTATTTTTTGTCTGATCAATGCCCTAGATTGATGAGGAGAGTGGTGTGATGTCTGGTACCTAAGACGTACCGAATTATTTTTTACCTTTTAGTAAGTACATTTTCAATAAAACCGTTTAAAAAATTTTTTTACTCATTTTTTATTTTCTAGTTTTTAATTTTGTTACATACTTCTCTTTCTTTTTTAATTCATTCAGTAAGTAGGTACCTCATTATTACAAGGTTTTTTTATGGCTCAGTAAATTTTGCAACTTTTAAACGGTATGATTCTGGACGGTAAACGTTGCTCCGCCTGGGTCAACGGTTCAATCACGTCTGGTATAGAACCTGAATCCAGATTATTCCAGAGAGCCTTTTGATGGTGCTATTGTTTTATTACTGGTGACATGTGTTTGGCAGCGGAGACATAACGAAACGAAAACGAAAAAGTAACGTTGTTCTTGAAGAGAATTCTACAGGTAGATACCTATCTTAATGCGCCAGTATTTTAACGTTCTGCAGTTTGTACTTGATTAGGATAACAGCGTTTGGTGCAAATTTCACAAACGTGAATGAACAATGTATAAGTAGCATTTTTGAATTGCAGATGATTTCCAGTTCTGCATTGCAGGGTACGCTCACGTTGGTTATTTAACCTGACTTTGCGTTGCTCAGGTGTTTCGGACAATTCCAGTTCTCTTTGTCTCTCACGTTGCCCTGTTATCCTGGGGTCATATTGCTCAGGTGTTTCGGACGCTACCAGATACCTTTGTCTCTCACGTTGGCCTCACAACCTGGCCTCAGGTTGCACAGGTGTCTCTGACGCTAACCGTTTTCTTCGTTTTTTGTAGTCGACTGAGAGAGAGAGAATGAGTTCCAATTTCACTCTCTTTTGCACGCTTTGCTCTATACTTTTCTTTCGCTTTATTAAGCCTTGTTTTTCGTTGAGTTGCTGTTTCTGTTTTATTTTTGTTTTATTGTTATGTACAATTTCGTTTTCATGAGTAATGGACATTAAAACAATCAACCCCCCTAGAGGTCCAATAGAGGGGCAAGGCTATTAGACAACAAGATGTGCCCAAGTCCAGAACCAAGATCCATGCTTGAATCCCGATTCTAAGTTGACGAAGTCCTTTGTATTGATAAGTTGTCTAAATTTCATCATTCATATTACTGTTAAGTATTGATTGCTCTAAACTCTACGGTCCACTATGCAGCTTTCGACTTGCCCTTTTATTTGATATCCATCACCCATATTGAAACAATTATTAAATCGCCATCGTCATCGCCAGCCATCTTAGATTTGAAATTTTTCAAAGCAAGGTATTACCTACAGTATTCTATTACTCAAGCCCTTCCATTTGATACCCATAATGAAGGGGTAGTGAAAAAAAATCACCTGTTATCTTGTTGGCGGCCATATTGGATTTTCATTTATTTTTCATAGTGTAAACTATTCTACTAGACAAGACCTTTTATTTTTGGTAGTTGAGTGTGTTTATCCGGGTTTGTGTATTCCTCACAGGAGTTGTAAATAATAAATGCACAAGACTTACAGTTCAGCTGGTATATTGTCTGAAGCACATTCATACACAAAGCAAACAGAAGGCACACAAGAGTAGAAGGGCACAAGCACTAGCATTAGGAAAGAGTCTTAAAGCGAGTAAACAGTTCGGAAGATAGAAATAGGAAAAAACAAGCAAGCGATTAGGTAAATACAGCGATCTCGCGTATACACAATAGCGGGCAAGAGTAACATGTGTTCCGCGTCGTAACCAAGCAATGACTGTCAAACGACCTCTGCTGCGCGTACGCCGCGCCCGGCAGCAGAACAAGTTTTGTTTAGGGCGGCGGCGGTATCGACACTACGTATCGATGACTGCTGCATCGATATCGACAAACTAGCTGGCATAATGTATGTGTCACATAAAGTTGTAGTTATGTTAAATATAATAAATGTTCGACGTAATTGTATATGTTCGAGTATAAAAGTGTATATAAATGTATATAAATGTATATTGGTGTATATTTGTGAGTAAAAGGTAAAATTGTAAATAAATACTTATTCTAACATGCAATGTAAATATTTATAATGTAAAATGTGTGTCAGTTCACCACACCAACCCCCACCAGAGTCCCTCAGGGACGATAATAGTCAGGAAATTTTATAACGCGGCCTGATCGAGTTGTTTTATTCTGAGGGGCTTCTGGCGTGGTTGTACCTTCGGCAGTGTCCAGTGTGAAAGCTGGTTTTAGCCGATCGATGGATACTGTCACCTCTTTGTTGTTTAGGAGAATTTTAAAGATTTTGTCTCCTCTGGCAAGCACCTTGCGGCCCGGAGTAAGCTGGGGTGAGAGAACCTCTAATAGTGTCATCGCGAAGGAAGACGTGGCTACAGGTTCCTAATTCCTTATGTACGAACATTCTAGGCTTACAATGTCGTGAAGCAGGGACGGGCCGTAATTTTTCCACATAAGCTCTAAGTCTAGCGGAAAAATCTGAAATGTCAGAAGTGGTACCTGGACTGGACTCCCAAAACTCACCGGGAAGTCGCAACGGCTCTCCATAAACTAGCTCAGCCGAAGATGCCTGTAAGTGTTCTTTAACGGAGGTGCGTATACCCAACAGGACCCACGGCAGCGACTCAGTCCATCTGTCATTTGAATGACAGACTATAGCCGCTTTTAGTTGGCGGTGGAACCGCTCAACTAAACCGTTGCAAGCGGGGTGATAAGCTGTCGTCCGTTTATGCTCAAATCCGGCTATCCTTGACAAGCATTGAAATAACGCCGACTCGAACTGACGTCCGCGATCAGTGGTAATGCTTGTAGGGCAACCGAATCGAGCAATCCACGTAGACAGCAGTGCTTTTGCAACGGTTTCTGCCGTGATATCTTCTATCGGTACCGCCTCTGGCCAGCGAGTAAATCGGTCTACTGCTGTGAGGCAATATCGATAGCCTTGAGAAGATGGTAAAGGTCCGACCAGGTCTATATGGATCTGCCTGAAGCGGGCGCGAGGTAAGTGGAAAGTGCCCAGCGTGGAAGTAACATGACGGTTGACTTTGGCTCGCTGGCACGGCAAACACGAACGCGCCCAATTCCTGCAATCTTTTTGGACACCTGGCCAGACAAACCGCTCTGAGACCAGTTTGGCCGAAGCGTTGCAACCAGGGTGGCTTAAAGAATGCAGGCTATCGAAAATTTGCTTACGCAGAAACTTGGGTACGAAAGGCCTGGTAGCCAGTGTACCGACGTCGCAGTACAATGGAATTTGGCTCCCGGGAATGTGCAGTTTCTGCAGCTGCAAAGATGAACCCTTGCTTAAGAGCTCTTGGAGTTCTGGGTCGGAGGCTTGATGTTGGGCTATAGTCTCGAGGCTGACAGGTGCTTCCAGTACTTCAATTCGCGACAGCGCGTCCGCAACCACGTTATCCTTGCCACTAATGTGGCGGATGTCTGTCGTGAATTGCGATATAAAGTCGAGATGCCTATACTGCCTGGGCGAACAGTTCTTCTTCCTTTCATGGAAGGCGAAACTGATCGGCTTGTGGTCAGTATAGACAGTGAAGTGCCGAGCCTCGAGCATGTACCTAAAATATTTGATTGCCTCGTATATAGCCAGTAACTCCCTGTCGTATGGTGAGTATTTGGCCTGTGACGGGCTTAATTTCCTCGAAAAGAAAGCAAGCGGTTCCCAGGCCTCGTTTTTGAATTGCTGGAGCGCCGCCCCTATAGATTTATCCGAGGCATCCGTGACGACAGCCAGCTTTGCGGAGCAATCGGGATGAGCCAACATGGCCGCACTCGATAAGCTCTCCTTGCAGGTTTGAAAAGCTTCTAAGGTCTTACCTGTGAGGTTCACTGGATGCGATCCTTTGACGGAACCTGTTAATAGTGCGTGCAGTGGCGCTTGTATCTGGGCTGCCTGAGGAAGAAACCTTCTATAAAAATTAAGCATCCCTAAGAAGCCTCGTAGCTGCTTCACGTTGGTTGGCGGTGGGAAGTCCATAACTGCCCGAACTTTTGAATCCAGAGGTCTGCATCCGCTGGCTGAAATTAGGTGTCCTAGGAATGTTACCTCTTTGGCCCCTAAGGTACACTTTGAAGTATTAACCAGCATGCCGTACTCCTTCAGCCTCTTAGAAACTACTCGCAGGTGCTTCTCGTGCTCTGTCTCGCTCCTAGAGTAAATTAGGAAGTCGTCCAGGTAAGCATAGACGAAATCAAGGCCCCTGGTGAGCTCGTCGACGAACCGCTGAAACGTTTGACCCGCATTTCGGAGGCCAAACGTCATAAACGGGAACTCGTACAGGCCGAATGGAGTCGAGATAGCAGTTTTAGGAATGTCGTCGGGACTGACAGGTATCTGATTGTATGCTTTTTCCAAGTCGAGTGTACTAAATACGTTACAACCAGAAATGTTGTACGCAAAATCTTGGATGTGCTTAATAGGATACCTGTCCGGCACCGTACGAGCATTCAGGCTGCGATAGTCTCCACAGGGACGCCATCCATTTCCCTTCTTAGGAGCAAGATGTAAGGGCGAAGACCAGGGACTTTCCGATGGCCTGGCTGTACCATTAGCCAGCATTATCCGGAACTCCTCCTGGGCGATTTTCAATTTATCAGGGGCTAAACGGCGGGGTGGCAGAGAAACTGGGGGGCCTGGTGTCGTGCGTATATGATGGACAGTGTTATGGGGTGTGATTGTGTTATGCCTACCAGCTGGTCGAGTAATTTCAGGAAATTCCTCAAGAATTTTATGATACCGGGACTCACCAGTTACGATTTTAACGGAAGACACGTTTTTACAATTAGTGACAGTGGCAACGGAAGCTATTGACGTTAAATTATCGATCAAGCGTTTATTACGACAATCTACTATAAGGCTGTAATAATTTAAAAAATCGACTCCAATTATTGGCTTCGTTACATCGGCTACTACGAAACGCCATAAAAAGTTTCTACGTAGGCCAAAATCTAAGTTTAAATTTACAAAACCATAAGTAGCAATATCAGATCCGTTTGCAGCACTTAAACTATACCCAGTCCGAGAACGACGATCACACAGCGCCGACCGTGGATAGACGCAGAGGTCGCTTCCAGTATCGACTAGAAACTGCGTCTTTGAAGAGCGGTCGGTGACGAACAGGCGACCCGTAGATGTTGATGGGCAATCGTCAGCCGCCATTATCGACTGCCCCTCGCGTTTTCCGCCGGTTTGTAGTCACACGGTTGAACACACTTGCTGGCTTTGTCTCCAAATTTCGAGTGATACCAGCAGAGTGGATACTTGCGATAATTCGATTGAGATCGTTTCCTCGAAGTGTTTCGCCTGCCTTGAGATCCGCGTGATTTGGATCTGCTATTCCTGCCTGATGCTCGCGCCTGGAACTGCTGGAACTGCTTCCGTAGCTCTGCAATCTCTTTGGCCAGGTCGCTCTGTACTGAACCAGGAAATCCGCCACGCACGGCGGCGACGTTGGACGAAGAACACGTGAGATCGTTGACACGGTCGGCTAGGTCGCAAAGATCTTCTAGTGAAGCCGAAGCTGGTTGGCCTGCAAGCACCATCTGAACGCCATGAGGAAGGCGGGTGGTCCAGATGGATTTGATGAAATCATCTGGTACTGTAGGACCCGCTAAATCTTTGAGGTGTCGGAAGAAGTGAGATGGTTTGCGGTCGCCGAGTTCTTCGTGCATCAACAGCTGCTTGGTCTTTTTTTCGTTGGAAATGCCCAATCTCTTGATCAGCTCAGTCTTTAGCTTGTCGTACTTCTGGGTTGCTGGAGGGTTGATGATTATGTCTTTAATCTCGCGGGAATACTGGTTGTCGAGGTGGGCAATGACATAATTAAATTTCGTGGTGTCGTTGGTGATGCCAGAAATATTAAATTGGCCCTCGACTTGGGCGAACCAAATCTCTGGTTCATCGGCCCAGAACGGTGGCACTCTTACGCCAACCTTAAATACACCGCCCGCATCTATCGACCTTGTCCCCTCACTAGTTCCCGATGCTAACGTGCCTGGCCCTGGTGCGTTATTGTTCATTTTAGGGGTCACCAGTTTGGTAGTTGAGTGTGTTTATCCGGGTTTGTGTATTCCTCACAGGAGTTGTAAATAATAAATGCACAAGACTTACAGTTCAGCTGGTATATTGTCTGAAGCACATTCATACACAAAGCAAACAGAAGGCACACAAGAGTAGAAGGGCACAAGCACTAGCATTAGGAAAGAGTCTTAAAGCGAGTAAACAGTTCGGAAGATAGAAATAGGAAAAAACAAGCAAGCGATTAGGTAAATACAGCGATCTCGCGTATACACAATAGCGGGCAAGAGTAACATGCGTTCCGCGTCGTAACCAAGCAATGACTGTCAAACGACCTCTGCTGCGCGTACGCCGCGCCCGGCAGCAGAACAAGTTTTGTTTAGGGCGGCGGCGGTAACGACACAACGTATCGATGACTGCTGCATCGATATCGACAAACTAGCTGGCATAATGTATGTGTCACATAAAGTTGTAGTTATGTTAAATATAATAAACTAGAGACCCGTTGCGGCGTCGAACCGCCGCTAGAATATGGAAATCCGGTAGTGTTACAGAAAATAACTACTTTATCGATAAGAAGTTTTTGGCTAAAAATAACTTGTGCATTAATGACATGTGATCTACTGATCTGTTTCACAAATAAAGTGCATATTATTCGATTTATGGAAAAATATAATTCATGACAATAGTCCCATATCTTAAAAAAATAATTGACATAATTTCATAGGACCGAACATAAGATTGGTAGAATTTTAATTTGTTGTTCTTTCTTCAGGACATAAATTTATTGATTTGATCGATTTCTATCAATTTCCAGAAATAGCACATGAATCGAAACGACAGATTTGGTTACTCACTACACAGGTTTTAAAAAGGAAATCATGGAGTGCGTAACTGTTTATGTATTCATTTATAATCATAAATACTTCAAAATAGTGATAATAGAAAATGTTACATAAACTCAATTGTATGAAATAGAGAGTAAAAAACGTTTATAGATACACGAAAAACCACTATTATCAATGCTTGTTTTATTGTCATGTCATAAATTACACATTGTGTTTGAAATTCTTACGCTAGTTATACTTAATCAAACCCTACTTACTAATCTAAATAAATTACCTACGGACCAACAATACTCCACCATAAAAAAAAATGTGTCAAATATGTGTAATAAAAAAATCCAATCTATAAAACAGCTAAAAATGTTTGAAAAAAGAATATAATATTTTTTTTTTTTCAATAAATTTAGAGCTGAAAGCCTAATACCCAAATTCCATATTCAAACTGTCGTGTGTCATTGAAATAGTGTCTGACAGAAGAGTGATGGAGATGCTATCTATACTCTCAAGTCTATAATATAAACCTAATATTAGGGTTCCTTATTACCATAGTCGGTTAAAATCAATTTGTTTTGTTTGCAAATTTTGAATGAGAATAAGAATGATCAGCCAGACGTCATTAATTCAAATATGATTTATTCTTGAGGGAGTCGATTTTTTTGAATTTGCCTCATATGTAGGTTATTTCTACCATCAAGTTTCGCATGTTACGGTAACATGTTAATTATTCCACATTGCCAACTCGTCCACAATGTCAGCTCGTCTATATTCCCATCTGGGTCACAATGCCAACTTGTCCACACACCCAACACGTCCACATTGCCAACTCGTTCATACACCCAACTCATCTGCATTGCCAACTCGTCTTTATTACCAATTCGTCTCCATTGGCAACTCGTCCATATTCCCAATTCGTCCACAATGCCAACTCGACCATATTGCTAACTCGTCCATATTCCCTACTCGTCCACAATTCCGACGCGTCTATATTGCTTACTCGTCCACAATACCAACTCGTCGACAAATACAACTCGTCCACATTTCCAACTCGTCCATATTCCCAACTCGTCCACATTCCCAACTCGTACACAATGCCAAATCGTCCACATTGCCCACTCGTCCATACACCCAACTCATCTACATTACCAACTCGTCCATATTACCAACTCGTCTTTATTGCCAACTCATCCATATTCCCAACTCGTCCACAATGCCAACTCATCCAAATTGCTAACTCGTCCATACACCCAACTCGTCTACAAAACCAACTCGTCCTTATTATTAACTCGTCTTTATTGCCAATCTCGTCCGTATTACCAACTTGTCTTCATTGCCAACTCGTTTATATTCTCAACTCATCCACAATGCCAACGCGTCCATATACTTGCTCGTCCACAATGCCAACTCGTCCACAAATACAACTCGTCCACATTTCCAACTCGTCCATATTCCCACCTCGTCCACAATACCAAGTCGTCCACATTACCAACTCGTCCATACACCAAACTCATCTACATTGCCAACTCGCCCATATTGCTAACTCGTCCACATTTCCAACTTGTCCATATGCCCAACTCGTCCACATTGCCAACTCGTCCATATTCTCAACTCGTCCACATTGCCCACTCGTCCGTGTTCCCAGCTTGTTCATTTTGCCAACTCATCCACATTCCCAACTCGTCCATATTCCCAACACGTCTACATTGACAACTTGTCCAATTGCCAACTCGTCCATATTCTCAACTCGTCCACATTGCCCACTCGTCCGTGTTCCCAGCTTGTTCATTTTGCCAACTCATCCACATTCCCAACTCGTCCATATTCCCAACACGTCTACATTGACAACTTGTCCAATTAACAACTCGCCCATATTAACAACTCGTCCATATTCCCAACTCGTCTATATTACCAACTTGTAAATTTTACCAACTCATCCACATTTCCCAACGTGTTCATATTCCCAACACGTTTACATTGACAACTCGTCCAATTAACAACGCGCCCATATTAACAACTCGTCCATATTCCCAACTCGTCTATATTACCAACTGGTCAATTTTACCAACTCATCCACATTCCCAACTCGTCCATATTCCCAACACGTCTACATTGACAACTCGTCCAATTAACAACTCACCCATATTAACAACTCGTCCATATTCCCAACTCGTCTATATTACCAACTTGTTAATTTTACCAACTCATCCACATTCCCAACACGTCCAATTAACAACTCGCCCATTGACAACTCGTCCAATTAACAACTCGCCCATATTCCCAACTCGTCCACATTTCCAACTCGTAAATTTTACTAACTCATCCATATTACCAATGTAGATACATTCCCAACTTAGCTACATTGTCAAGTCGTCCATATTCTCAACTCGACCACATTTCCCATTCCGTCGACATGCAAGCGGAAGGACTAAGCTTTTTCTTATAAAATAGCATTTAATTTACCATAACTCATGCCATTTTCCTTGGAATTATTTTTTTGATGGACTTATATAATCATATTTAAAATAATTTATAATAATCTATCATAAATTTACTTATTTGAATGACGTTTAAAATTAGTTTTACAAATTTTTTTCTGCTTTGATTTATTGTAAATCTCGCCTATGAAAATAATCTATTCTTGAATGACGGTCAGTTTTTCTAGTCTTTCGAGCACCAGTCCAACTCGCACTTAACCGGGTTTTTTTTCCACATTTTTAACAGGTATGCGAAGAAAGTTTCCATATCAACATTTTAAAAAGAAAAACAACCTGGCAATTTAGAGCATTGACATATTAATAGCCCCTAATAAAAAAAGACATTAAAAGTTGTCAGAATATGGTTACTGTCATTCATTGTCAACAAACTGTAAAATTATTTTTGCATATTCGTACATGTTTTAAGTGTTGCGGATATTATGTTCCCGACTCAAAAATAATATTTCATCATGCTGAACAACTTACTACAGGTTTGTGAGCAAATCATGCTAATTATTATTTGGTCATCTTATGTCAAAATAGGGATCACAGGTCACGTGGTCAAAGTCACGTGGTTAGCGCACAGTAGTTTTTTCAAATCCATTTTTAGTACCTTTTCAGAAAAAAAATAAAATTCCAAGAGTTTTATGCACCTCTCCAGCATGAGACGAATCTAATGACATAGGTATCATTTATCAAAATCGGACCATAACTGTAGATCTGATGGGATGTACAAAAATCGGCCTCGCGTAATATATATCCGTGCATGGCGTGAAGAACTTGATAAGTCCAAAATGGCAATTGTTCAGGGCGTCGATTTTAAAGTTTGACATTTTCTCCAAAATCCATTTTCATCTTTAACTCGTGTTTAAAGCTTGATTTATGGATAATTTTCCGCGATCTTTTCATTTACCTTACGTATTCTAGTAAAATCCTCTTATTTTCTGTGATATAAGACTTATCAACATAGGTACCAACGACTTATCAAGTTATTCCCCATACATTAGTGCCCAAATTGGTGAAAAAGTTTTTTAATTAAATTCCTAAAAATCAGTTTTTCATAGTAACTGAAACGTCTAAATTGATTTATAGGTAATTTTATGCAAACTTTTCAATTATTTTACTTATTTTGGTAGAGACATTGTATTTTGTGAGATATTAGACTTATCAACATATTCACCATCGACTTATCAAGTTCACCATCGACTTATCAAGTTATTCCCCATACATTAGTGCCCAAATTGGTGAAAATGTTTTTTAATTTAATCCCTAAAAATCAGTTTTTCTGTATAATTGAAATGTCTAAATTGATTTGAGGGTAATTTTATGCAAACTTTTCAATTATCTTACTTATTTTGGTAGAATCATTGTATTTTGTGAGATATTAGACTTATCAACATATTCACCATAGAATATAGGGTATCAATTAAACAATTCTATCGTTCCTTTACAACTATTTTGTTTATATAAGGCGATTTAAATGGATTATATCGCGTGTGTTCGTTGTTTGAGTCTCCTGACGTTTCGGCAACTATTTTTGTTGAGAAAAACACAAATTTTCGGTGCCAAATACGTCAGAAAGGCACAAACAATGAATAAATATGATACAATCCGTTTGAATTGTTTTATTTTAGTCACGAAATCCGAAGAAAATAATATTAAAAGTTATAAAAACATTGAATAAATTGTAGTAAATGAATCGTCTTTAATTCAGTAATGCAAAAGCACTTATTCTACAGAAAAACTAGATGAATTTATCTTATTTTTAACTGGCAACATCTTTGTTTTTCTGATCCAATAAATAAAACTGGTCGATGGTTGACAAGGTACCGGTAATGTGAATGATACATACGAAGACACTGTTAACTATACCCCATGGACCTTAACACGTTGTACTAAGGTTTATATTATGTTCACAAATGTACAGTTATCAGTGTTTTCCTTTGTACCAGAGTACACCTCAGATGTGAGAATAACTTGACAAATCGAAATATACATTTCGATAAATTATGAATAATTAATTATGTCAACTTATTATTTGCTGTGTCCATCAACCTGAAAATGATAAATCGACATATGAATTTACGGTAGTTGTGTATAATGAGATAAAACGATATATTCATTTGTTATCGTTAAAGTGTGCTTGTCTTCATTCTAATATCTTGATTTGTCAAGTTACGAACGGTTTTTTTTTTTTGAGAATACGTTGATAAGTTGATATGCAATATTTTTTGTGCCTCATCGCGCTGATATCTCGTTTTGTTAAATAAAATCCGCTAAATATCGAGATATCAATATGATGTCACAGGCCATATCTTCAAAAGTATCGTAGATATCGAGTTGTCAATTTTTTTCCTACAAAACCTTGGCCGTAGAAAGCCATTACGCCAATAAAAAAAAAAAAACGTATAAGTCGAGTTATCAAGTTCTTCACGCCAGGCACGGATATATAGATGTTCGACGTAATTGTATATGTTCGAGTATAAAAGTGTATATAAATGTATATAAATGTATATTGGTGTATATTTGTGAGTAAAAGGTAAAATTGTAAATAAATACTTATTCTAACATGCAATGTAAATATTTATAATGTAAAATGTGTGTCAGTTCACCACATATTTGATACCCATATTGAAGGGGTTATGAAAAGAAAAATTAACCTGCCATTTTATTGGCGGCCATATTAGATTTTCATTTTATTTTCACAAAGAATTCTATTCTACTCATCAAGCCCTTTCATTTGATACCCATATTGAGGAAGTAGTGATGAAATTTGTAATCCACCATTTTGTAGCGGCGACCATCTTGGATTTACAATGATGCCGAATGTATTAAATTATATTGTCACCAAAACTAAACATGCGTACCAAATTTCAGATCAATACGTCGACAGAAAGGGGGTAAAATTTCAATTACTAGATTTGACCCAAATAAACAAACAGGGCAAGCTAAATAAAACCGTTTAATAATAAAAAACGTTCTTTGTTCACTTAATTGTGACGTCATTGTGTGTTATGGGTACCAATATTTGTATTGAGACAATAAGTAATTTGCCCTTTCACCGAAAAAAAGTGCGTTTAAGTTCATGGTATTGTTTTATTAAATTATGAGGATTATGAAAGCAGTATCAAAATTTATATTGGATTTACTAAAATATCATAAAACTTGTGTATCTTTAAAGTCACATAGGTATTTCAAAAAATATATATTTTTTGAGGGATCACCTCTAGTGGAATAAAAATTCTTGTCATAATTTTGATTGTCATAACTCATTTCGCATAATGGCTTTCCTCATACATGTTATTTGTCATAAATTATTATTTGCATAACATTTTATATGTCATAATAATTCGCATAATTTAGTATGGCACAAAATTTCAAGTCATATTATTGAATGTCATAATAATTGATAGTACGAAGAAGAGCAACGCATAAATTATGGTTTTCATAATTAATGGCAATAGAAATGATATAGTATAAGTTTTATCACATGTATCAATCATAATATTGTATAACAATTGAAATAATGATACAAAACTTACATGAACAGAAAAACAAAAAGGGGGGACGGGGAGGCGAAGAAATCCTTTTCCACACTGACCTCTTGGTTGTAGGTTAGGTTAGGTTAGAACTGTGAACCTACAAATACGAACATCGCCTAGAAAATAAGGTTAGGTTAGGTTTGAAAGAACTGCGACCCCCTAAGAAATGAACTGCTGCCTGAAAAGCAGGCTGATGTTGAAATAAAAAATTAGGAGCTTGATATTTATGTTCTTCAGTATTATGCGCCAATGTACGATATGCATAAAAACATTAAGACGATTAATGATTATGATTCAGGATGATATGCTCCAAATTTATATGACATTCCTAACATATGCGTAAAAACATTATGGTCATAAAATTTATGCGGATCAATTAATGACTATACACCTTATACGCAAGAACTATTATGACAAAAGTGGTTGGCTTTAAAATTTATGCAACCCAATATGGAACCATTTTTGAACTTATTCTCTTAGTTTAATGACATGTTGATCTAATTTTATTCAGTCTACACCCCTATTTGACAATGCATAATTTTCAACTAAAAATAATGGGTGTGTACTACTGTTTAGTATAAAAATAAATGATATAATGTCATTGGATATAACAACATTTAAAAAAATTTCAAAGGCTATAATCACTCATTTAATATAATAAACGTTTAGTATAATATTATAATGACTTATTTTATTTCATATAATTATCAATTGGTATACATTTATTTTGTATAAATAATAATGTGGTATAATTCTCTTTTTATATACAAGTCATATTGTAGAATTATAAAGTGGTATAATTTTTATAACCTAGTGTTTTCGCCTAATAACCTAGTATTCTGGTAGCAGTTCGTTTTATCTAAGGGTCGCAGTTCCAACCTAACCTAACCTAGTTTTTCTGGAAGCAATTCGTTTTTTTTAGGGGTTGCAGGTCTGCCCTAAGCTAATCATCAATAGCAGTCCCTTATGTGTAGAAGACACCTTAGGTAATCGATCTGGGATTATACCAACAATACATTATGCTATCTAAACTTTATTTAAAATAACTTTATATCATGTGTTGATTATAAAAAAAAACGCATTATACTTAATGTATTTTATAGTAAATGTTATAATATGAAATGAGTATTATTCGAAATAATAATTATACCACACGTAAATATGCAAAATGTTGCTATATGATTCAATAATTATATCAAATAAGCGTTAATATGACAAAAATTATAGCAAAAGTTTTTAAAGCGATCGTTACGCACCTGAATATAATAGCAAAGTAGGCATCTTCAACTGTAAATAATTTTTGAAATCGGTTCATATATGACGGAGTTTTGAGGTAAGAGACATAAAAAAACAGCCGAACAGATTACCTCTTCCTTTTTTTATCGGATGAAAAATGATAGGTACTTACGCTTAAAATGAAAAGGACAGAGAGGGTTTAGTAAAATGGGTTGACTTTTATTGACAAAACTGTAAAGGCCAAATCTTTATGTTTCATTACATTTAAATACCTTAAAATTGTGTGATTGTGGGTTTTGCAATTGGGTTTAACGACATTTTCAAACTATAAGTATATTTAATTTTTTATTCGTTTCTCTTTGAGTTCCATATCAATGTAGCCCCCAAAAACGTCTTTTCCGTTATGGGTCATGTTTGCGAAGATCCGGCCTTTAGTGAAAGGAAACCCTGGAGGAATGGCGGCCGTGGGAATACTCATGTTGTACATGTGATAGTCGCCCTGGGAAGCAAAAGGAAATAAAAATTATTATCTTAAAAAATCCAATATTTTCTAACAGCCCGGCTGGCACAACTATGCTACGCGTCTCTTGTACGGCATAGTGTCACTCTCTCCCAGTACTGCATAGAAAGAAATAGGAAGAAACATGATATATAAGTTACAAGATAATCTTGCGTGTCGGAGTTGTGCCAGAGGTTCAGGGTCTGGAAGTCAAACCAAAAACTTCACGAACAATATCGGCAGTCAATTAAATGGCTCGATAATTAAAAATTATACCAACTTTTTATTTTTGCCTTACATTATGCTGCATAGAAAACTAAATAAATAGGTGCATTTTTTTTTGGACACGCCTTATAGTTCGTACTACCTGCACATATGAAGTGGGGTGCAGGGACTGCAGGGCTGTCACGTCACTTGACGGATTCGCTCAATGTATGAAGATACGGTGAGTATTAGGGTTCGTCTCCACTGAAGTGGAGCGGAGACGCACCTTTAGTCTGATGACGTCACGTTGGCATGGCTCACCGTACGAAAATAATACTTCAAAAATAGTTACTCGCTTGATTTAAATGAAACAAAATCTAGTGTATTTATAACCATGTAGGCTACGTTCATAAAGTTTCAAGTTATTTAACGGACCCACTGACATTCTTTATTATTTCGGCTGATATTATAGGTATACTATACCGGAGGGTAGGGGCAGGGTTCTGCCAGCCTCCCCTGCTTCATCGCTGAACCAAAAAACGGGTCGTTGTGGATAAGGCTGCACCATCTGAAGTGCATCTCCACGAAACTGCGCTTGTATTCGTTGCTCAGAAATTGGTAGAAGTAGAAGTCTACCTGTTGAAATAAATCTGCATTGATTCTAACAATATTTCAATAGAATATTTGTGTCCATTCTGTTTGGAAATACCACATTTCTATTTTAAGTGCTTAGCCAGTATATTGAGGGATGGAGAGTGCACCATATAGCCATTTCCTAAGGCTTATCTGAAGTAAACAGAAATCAGAATCGCCGCATCAAGATAAAAATGGATATCTATGAAAATATGTTGAGAGAGAAGTAGCATAGGTACTAGACTGACGCTAAGCTTATTAGCTTATTATTATTTTTATTCTATCGTATTTTAATGGTGACGCTTAAGTAGACCCTTTACATCTCTGATAGAGTTAAGAGTATTGTAGTCTTATCGACCCGGAGAAAATATACATCTCCCGGTAAAGTGTGCCCAGTGATTTGTCTAATGCATTGATGTGACCATTTTGTTATGATGTACTTAATTATTATTATCTCCTTTATTAATTTAAATTCTTAAGTTAGGTTTTTTTTACAATAAATTTATATCAAAAGTAAAATACAATAAAGTAATTACAAAATATGAATACATTATAAAAAAACTTAACCTAGGGTGCCGCCGGCAGCGGGGCAGGGCCCAGGCTACCGGTGGTTAGGGCTACAGAGAGAGGAACCTCTTGACGATGCGCGCCGTGTCCAGGAGTACCGCCTTCTGAATCTGACCCTTGATCCAGCCATCTAGCGAGAGTCTAAGGTGTTTGTCGAGACTCTTCGCTATAAGAACGTGTGCCGAAACGACTATCGGGACAATGATCGTCGAATCAACATCCCACATGGCGGTCACCTCGTGAGCCAAGTCAAGGTACTTGCTGAGTTTGTCCTTCTCGGCCTTCACGAGGTTCTCGTCATGCGGGATGGTGATGTCGACGAGCACTGCCTGGCGCTTGGATCGATCTACCAACAGATATCAAGCTTATTGGCTACAATAGTCCTGTCCGTGATGATAGATCGATTCCAATAGAGCGTGGCACGACCATTTTCGAGAACTTGCATCGGTGCGTACTTATAGTACGGCACCTCCGACCCCACAAGACCGTATAGAAGAGCAAGTTGCTGGTTATATCTGTGCAAGTACTCGCCGTTAGCAAGATGAGAACAACCGGAGATTATATGCCTGAGTGACTCACCGGGACGGCACCAAGCCCGACAAATGTCGACCGTACCGTCCTTCAGGATATATCTCCGATAATTGTTCGTCATTATTGTTATTTTTAATCAAAGTGCCCTTGATTTCTACTTGGATCATTGTCAGATTTAGGTTCGGGTCTTTTCGGTGGACATATCGAAATTAAAGATTCCAGGGCCTAATTTTCTGATAACACTCGTATGAGAATAAAGAACGTTCCCACTTCTATAATCCGATGTAAATAATAGTAACAAAACCTAGATTCGTACAAGGTTATTTTGACTTTTGACCACCGGAGGGACTACTTTTGTTTTTTGAACTGACAATGACCCATTTGCAAAATTTTAATTTCACTTTTGCTGAAGTTTTTTTTTATAGATGATAGTAATAAGGTTGTTACTTACTTTAAAACTGTCGTCGAAGGGTACTACTGAGGTATAATGAAGATCGACATAGTACATCGGGCTGCGTCGAACCTTCCTGGTACTGGAGAAGTTACAATAGGACACGTAGTCTGGCATGCAATGGGTGACCACTGGGTGCTCTGTCACTATGTAGTATGATACCTGGAAGAAAATTATATAAGTACTAGCTTTTGCCCGCGACTTCGTACGCGTAGAACTCGTTAATTGATATTGATATAAAAAAAAAACAATTAGACTTTCAGGTATTCAATAATCTTATGGAATCTAAAATTTTCTATGCTATTGGGTAAAATTGATGGACTAAATGCAAATTATACTTTTTGAATCTTTTTGGAGTTATCCGAGGCTAAGTCCCACTCCATTCAATAAGTTATGTTCAGAAATGGCTCGAAATGGTGACGGTCGATCAACTGACGAAGAAGGTATGGTTCTATTCACCAAACTATTTTGTCATATTATGAAATCGAGACATACTATTATTATTAGGTACTATTATTTATTTGAACTTGGTTTTTATAACATAGTTTATTGAAGTATAGTTCTTTAAACTATATTTTAAAATGATTTATTTCGGTCAGCAAAAACATTTAGGTACTTTTTTAATTTGGAGACATGTGAGCAAGCTATAAAGAACTGTCCCTGAGAAAAACATGGCGTGCCCAAAATTTATTCCTGCTAATTTTAACGTTTGCGCCTGTGATTTATTAATAGTCATAGAAAATGCAACTTTTAATGGAAACTGTAGACGTTTAAAATTGTAAATGTTTGTAAATGTATGATTGGATTGGAATACGTGGTATAAGAACACTTTGTCACTTCTCCTTCTCCCGTTAAAATCATGCCCTTCACAATGAACTTACTTCCCTGATTTGGTGATTCTCAATCTAGGGCCGTTGCATAATTTGGGTGCGTCTAAGTTTCGAATTAACAAAATTGGTACGCCTAGTTCAAGCGAGTGGGATGGCACCCAGGATAGCTCCAAAGAGTTCAAAAATTAAACGGGGTTAGTGGTGGTATCATCAGCGGACATGACGTAGTGATTATATTCTCTTTGGACATGACAGTGTCGACGGAGTTTTTTGTTTGCTTAGATGTTATTGCGTTCAAGATTTGTTGTTGATTTTGAAAACAATAATTTTTTTGGTGCCAATATGGTTCTTTCACTCAGCCAATTTTCGTCATGAATTTTGTTCTAAATCAGGAAAAACTTGAGCTATCATATAAGCTCATCTTCCGATTTCACAATATGACAATATTCATTAGTGAATAGAATCATACCTTCTTCGTCAGTTTCTTACCGACCGTCGCCTACTTAGGGTAAAGGAAATACCAAAATCTATGGTCAAGTTCATCAAATGAAATGTCATTGGTCAAATTTTATGTATTTGATTCTTGAAATTACGCGATTAATAGAACTTTGCGGATACGTGTTCCCATATCAGAGTGTATTGTTTTTTTACAAATAATAGTTTGGTAATCGTTTCGTAAAGGTCTACCGTAGGCCCAGGCGAAATTATTAATATATTGATTAGTTTACGTCAAATCATGACATGACAGGGGGCTGTTCCAACTACAATAAAATTACTTGCTCTCCACACAAATTTTCCCATTTTTGTCCCTAAAGAGGATGACTTTTTGACATAAATTATAGCCTATGTCCTATTCTGATATTTTATAAGGTAGGTACATAACGGGATAGTTTCATAAAAAATCGTCCAGTAGTTTTTGAGATTAAGCGGAACGTACATCCATCCATCCATACTTTCACGTTTATAATATTATTAGGATGTAAACACTTTATTGTAAATAAAACATGTACAAAGGCGAACTTATCCCTATTAGGGATCTTTTCCAGTTAACCTTTGAGAAATTAAAGGATTAGCTATTCGAAGAAAATAGGCAAACTACACTGCGTACAAAGGAGATATCTATATACATATACTTAATAAAACTATGGGTACATAAACTAAGTAATAATACACATGTATTTATATTATTTATATTATATCGTCGACCGTAGGTTCAATTGGGGTAAGGGACAAAATACGATTTTTCAGGAGAGGCTGACAAAGTTTTTTTTTTAACTAGATCGTTCATAACTTTTTTTGTAGTGAACTTTTTTTGGGCCTGATTTCATACATAATCTTGTATTTTAGTGTTCTATCTATCTATGTAGTGCTCGTTTTAATAATTTAGATATTATAGAAAATGACATGTCCCTTACACCAACTTATTTCGCTGCTGATGTCCCTTACAGACAGAGTATTCTGTAGTCTTGTCCCTTACCTTAAATTTACCTATTCATTGTATCCACTGTATTGATGAAGAAATGGCGTAAGGGACTAGTTGAGATTATGTGTGAAAGAAAAATTAGCGTAAAGGGTTCGTTGTAAAAATAAATAAGTACATAACTTTGACGTAAGGCGTATCTTAACACCGGAAACCTTTAAAACATTAATGTAAGAGGTATATAAATGTATTGAAACCGTGTGAGCATTTTTTGTGTGTCCGTTACATGCAATATTTGTATCGTTACATGTAACTTTTCTATAGAGTGGAATAACCCACATTTTAATTTATGATTATTTTTTATTATAATCACATTAATTATTTCTCAGCCTCTATGATCGAATACTGAAATAAACAACCAATGTAATTTATACCGCAAAATTATTAAAAGTTTAGGGCTTGTGTTGAACGATTAAAGTTACAGAATTAAATACAATTCAGAAATAATCATTTTACATTTGTAGTTTTTTAGGAGTCCTGTTAGATAACATAGTAGTTGCTCACAATTCAGTGCCTCCAGTTAATAAGGGATAACTCAAAAACGGCACTTTTCAGAAGAGACAAAAAACTATTTTTCTATAGTAGATATTTAGAACTTGAACTTTTCAAGATTTTTTTTACAAGCTTTAGTGTTAGGCTTTCATTTTATAAATAAAGAACTAATGCGTTGACCCTATAAATATGTTTTTTTGAAGTTATAGCTTTGTTCGCGAGTATTTAAAGACATAACTCAATTTATTTGCACCAATTTTATCCTTATGAACGACGTGCATAAACGAAAGAATACGACTTGTACCTGTGTGAACGACATGCATAAACGAAACAACTTATTTTATTATTTTTTATGGTATTTTATAAATAATACTACTTGTCAAACTTGAAACTTGTTACCTAAGGAGTCAAATGAGGATGTATAATAAAATGACCATAAGAGTAATGTACTTGAAAAGCATCAATGAAATGAAAAGTTCTTGTTTATAGCTACGAAATATAATCAATATCAACATCAATGTCAGTCAATGAATAGCAAGAGCTCTATTCACTTTGATTTCTCAACACTTATCGGTAGCGGAATTTCAGATAATGACTATTAAAGTGTGTCATACTTAGGAATGCCTTTTAGTTAACAGTGAACATTTTCCTTTGCAATTCATCAAGTACCGAGACGATTTTAAGAAGCCCAAACTCAGTAGGGTTACCTTATCATTATCTATAAAGTTTTACCTATGTCGACTATCCGGCCTCATATACATAATTTCAACTCAGCTAGTCCTCGGGAAGTCAATCTAATCTTCCTTGAGATATTTTTAAACATACAATGTGTAAAGTTAATTAAAAACTTTTAATAAAGAACGTGTTAATACCCCCTCCAGTATTCCATTGGTTATTGTTTTTTTCAACAATTTTAGCCCACTTTTTTAAACTATCTGCTTAAAAAGAACTTCACTGGTAGAATAAAAATCACGAGCTGTCAAGAAAGAGTTCAATACGTTGTCGTTCAGAGACGCCGAACTGACGAATTATACCTAATAACATAAATAGACACATTTCTCGGTGGATTAATTACTAAATTTGAAATTTTCTTATCAAATTTATTTGAATACCTTCATTTATCGTAAAAGTATGGTTTAAGACATTTATTTCTTTTAAGAATTTGATTCACTTAACATGAGAAATGTAACATAATTGCATGCAAATTATAAATTAATAACAAACTTAACAACTGTCAACTTCATAAAAACATACTGTTCGAACTATGAACTCTATGGTCTCAAAATTAAAGTCGGTTTAAATTAAAAGCCGCTTTAATGGTCTGAACTCTCCCTACCTAATTCTCACAAAATCAAATACGCTTATTGTCTTAAGATTTCTACGTCGACATGTCGTTAGCTAGTTTGCGATGGCTAAAGAGCCATCTACCGGACAATAGAAATACTAAAATATTCAACTACTTTAAATACAAATTGAACATGCCGCCCACCAAGGACAGAATGTCCTTTCTAACCGCCCACCATAGCAACATTGACCCTTCCGGTCCTGGTGAGGGAAAATCAGGGATGAGCTACTTATAAACTTAACACACACTAAGAATCACAAATGACACAGAATAACAATTAATAAATCCGTTAAATATAAGTAAACATAAAAAAAATCTAACAATCCTACTCATTAATAGGTAAAACACAAAGTTTTGAAGTCGGTCGTTTCACAATTGAATTTTTACATTTCAACGACACAACTCTAGTTAGTCCATCCGAGCCAGGATGCTTAGTGAGGACTTTACCGAAAAGCCATTTGCTAGGAGGTAAATCATCTTCTTTTATCAATACGATGTCTCCTACATCAGGTTCAGGGGTCTTGAAGGCCCACTTGTAACGCTGCATGAGATGAGTCAAATACTCATTAGACCATCGTCTCCAAAAGGTTTGTAACATCGCTTGAGTGAACTGCCACCGTTTCAAGGTGCTTATATTGGAATTATCGTACTTAGTCTCAGGTACTGTTACAAGCGGCTCTCCTACTAAGAAGTGACCAGGGGTTAAAGGGTTTTCTTTTGTTGGATCACTATTCGCTATTGACAACGGACGCGAGTTGAGACATGCCTCTATTTGACTCAGTAGCGTACTCATTTCTTCGTATGTCAAAGTAGACTCGCCTATAACCCTCTTAATGTGGTACTTGACCGATTTTATGCCTGATTCCCATAGCCCACCGAAATTAGGTGCGCGCGGAGGAATGAAATGCCAGTTTGTACTGTTACTAGCTAAACTATCAACTATTTCTTGAACTACGGTTGATCTTTCGGCATTAAACATCTCTTTGAGCTCCTTTGACGCTCCTACAAAATTGGATCCATTGTCACTGTACAAGTTTGCACAATGACCACGTCTGGCTACGAAACGTTTGAATGCTTCTATAAATCCTCTAGAGGTAAGTTCGCTTACCACCTCAATGTGTACGGCCTTTGTGACCATGCACACAAATAAACACACATACCCTTTGTAAGCCTTATGGCCTCTGCCTTTGGTTGTTCTCAACATGATTGGACCTGCATAGTCAACACCGCTATTTAAAAAGGCTCTTGCAGGTGTCACTCTAACTGCAGGCAGAGTTCCCATAAGCTGAGTTTGTAACTTGGCCTTGTATCGCACACAAGTCACACACTTACACACATGATGCTTCACAAGAGTCTTCACTCCAATTACCCAGTATGCTGATCGGATGTAATTCAGCATCAACTGTACGTCACCATGCAACGTTTTCTTGTGAGCATCATCCACTATCAAATCCGAAAAATGCGACCGATGTGGCAGTATTATGGGCGTTTTAACGCTTTCGGGTTGCTGTGACTTGGATATTCTGCCATCTACTCGAAGTAATCCATTATCATCAATGAACGGAGTCAAACAAAGCAATCTTGATGATTTGGATTTGATCTGTCCGTAAGTTTTTATTTCTCTTATTTCAATTTGAAATTCAGCAGCTTGTGTTAATTTGATGCATTTCACTAACGCTTCATCTAGCTCCCATTTGTTTAGAGATTTTACATTGTGACCTTTTTGTATAATAATATTTTTTGTATAAAATCTCCTGCAATATGCTACCACTCTGATAAGTTTTTGCAACGACGAATATTTATCGAGTATTGACACTTCTATCGTTGCTATATGAACTCTCGTTGATATTTCTTCCACTGTGTCGTTGTCCTTTAATTTTTTATATAATATGACATTATCCCACAGAAACTTCGGCCCGAATTTCCACAATTCTAAATCAGCTAGTTCTGAAGGCTGAACTCCTCGCGAGGCGCAATCAGCTGGGTTGTTCTTTGTGGAAACATGAGACCACTGTGAGGTTTCCACAGTGGAGTGAATATCTGAAACCCGGTTGGCCACGAAAGTCTTCCAGTTGCTTGGATGTTTGTTTAACCAAGCCAATACAACGGTTGAATCAGTCCAAGCTCGTACGTTGCTCCTAGGGATGTTCAAAACACCAGCGATCTCCACCAATAGCTTGGCCAACAAGACAGCACCACAAAGTTCCAGGCGTGGTATGCTGATTTGTCGAATGGGTGAAACTCTTGTTTTGGCGCTAACTAAAACAACATGGACTTCACCGTGCGCATCTACTACTCGCATATAAACAACCGCAGAGTAAGCTACATTGGATGCGTCCGAAAAGCCATGCAATTCAGTAACTACATCATTGTCCTTTGTGAACATCCACCGTGGGATACGAAAGTCGGTAAGTTGAGCTAATTCGTTGCGGTAAGTATACCAATCCTCTAAGATACTCGTTGGTGGTTCCTCGTCCCATCCTGTTCCTGCTATCCACAATCGCTGTATGAAGATCTTAGCTTTTATCACGCACGGTGCAATCCACCCTAAGGGATCAAAAAGCCTTGCAACGTCTGATATGATTTTTCTTTTTGTTACAGGTGCTGACAGCGGAAGTAACTTCACCGAATATTGAAATTCGTCGCGACTTCGGTTCCAGGTGAGTCCTAAAATCTTTACTATATTGTCCTGTTTTAGATCTAAAGTTCTATCTAATCTGCTATCTTCTGTTTTTCCCGTTTGACTTATAATCTTTAGCAAAGCCTCTTTATTGCTGGACCATTTTTGTAGAATGAATCCACCTTCCTTCAAAAGTGCATTCATCTCATTATATAATCTTATACCGTCCTCTATATTTTGACAACCAGTCATTAGGTCATCCATGTAAAACTCCCTTGCAACCTTCTCTGATGCTATTGGATACGCTTCCTTGTGATCAATTGCGACTTGATTCAGCGCCTTAACTGCTAAATATGGGGCTGAAGCTGTACCAAATGTAACTGTGAGCAGTTTGTAATCTTGCACTTTATCTTCTGAATGTGTTCTCCACACTATGCGTTGAAAATCACAGTCCTGTTCTGCCACTTTTACCATTCGGTACATCTTCACAATGTCTGCTATTAGGCACACGGGATGTTTTCTCCAACTCATAATCAAGTGTCTCAAATCTGGTTGCAACCTAGGCCCAACCATTAAATTATCATTTAGCGAAATTCCATTTTCATTTTTACAGGATGCATCGAAGACTACCCTGACTTTAGTGGTAGTCCTATCTTCCCTAACGACTGCATGGTGTGGTAAGTAGACTGAATCTACATCAAGTTCCTGCTCTGGCACCAGCACCATATGACCTAACTGTAAGTATTCGTTTATCACTTCAGTATATCTTTCTTTTAGTTTTTCGTCTTTTGTGATCTTTCTTTCCAATGATTTAAGTCTTTTTATAGCAATTTCACGAGTTTCCATTTTTTGCAGGTTGGCTCATCATCGCGGAACGGCAGTTTTACGACGTATCTGCCATCTTCATCTCTACGTGTCGTCGCTGAGAAGATGTCTTCGCATCTCTGTTCTTCTTTTGTTAAAATTGCTGTACTTAATAAAGGTTCGTTTTCCAACTCCCAGAATCGTTTTATTATTTCATTCTCTTCTACTTGCGTATGGAACACGGATATTTTGTTTTCTACACCTGTGGGGCCTATCGGTCCCGACAATATCCAACCCAATGACGTACACTGAGCTACCGGGGACCCTACAGGTCCTCTCAATACACCGTCCTTTAAGATTTGGCTATAGACTTCCGCTCCCAACAAAATGTCTATTTTATTGGGGGAATCAAAGTTTGTGTCCGCTAGGCACAAGTTCTTTAATTGTACCCAGTCCGGGACCAAGACCTGTCGCTCCGGAAGTAAAGATGTAATGTTTGTTAAAACAAAACATTTCAATTCCATTTTAAAGTTCGGATCCGTTAGTGACTGTATCTTTAATGTCACTGATGCTTTTGACCTTATTGACCTCTGATCAGCGCCCACTCCCGAAATTGTAAGGTTGGCTGACGTTTTCTGCAGTCCTAACCCTTGAACTGTAGCCTCCGTCACAAAGGAGGCTTGTGAACCCTGATCTAATAAAGCTCTAACTGGCTGGTATTGACCTGTTCTCGATTCTACATTCACAATTGCCGTGGGTAACAAAACTTGGTTTCTTACCTGACCTTTTGAGAAACAAGTCACTACTGGTGTATCCTCATTTGAAGAATGACTAGACCCTAAATGAGCATTTACCCTAGTCACTTCATCACCCGTTCTGTCTCCAACTGATTGACCTGAACTACCTGACGTACCAGCGAAAACACCCTTTGGATGAAGTAACGAATGGTGTTTTTTGTTACAAATCCTGCAACTCGTGGCTTTTTGGCAAAATCTTACACCATGGTTGCTACCCAGACAATTGTAGCAAATTCTATTTTTCGTTACAAATTCGTGTCTTTTTTCATAATTCTGGTTAGCGAACTTCTTGCAAAAACATAGTTTGTGTTCATCGCCACAAAATTCACAACTCATCTTAACAACATTAGTTGCGTGCAACGCTTTGGTGTGACCTATTTTATGACTAGTCGATGCCTTTGAAGTAATTGCTATCGACTTATTAACATATTTCGGCTCAATGAATTCAAAAGCTCTATATCTGTTAGTTAAGAACGTTTGAAATTCCTTGAACGTCGGCAACGAATCAGATGACACATTAGTTGCTACATTTAATTCCCACTGCTTTCGTGATTCGGCATCCAGTTTAAGCGAGAGCAGGTGAATCACAATAATGTCCCAGGTCGAAACATCAATACCTATGTTTTTTAACGCGCTCAAACAATCGGATGAAGTATCCATTAATTCCTTTAAGCCAGTGGCAGATTCCGTCATAATATTGCGTTGACTAAGCAGCCGCTTTAAAATGCAATGTGAGATATATTTTTTGTTATCATATCGTTCCGTCAATTGATTCCAACACTGATTATAGTTTGCGTCCGTCACTGGTGTATACCGAATCAATTGCTCCGCTTCTCCGGTCAAGAAACCCTTAAGATATTGCAACCGTTGTACGTTATCTAATGCCTGATTATTGTGTATCATTGACACGAACAAATCTCTAAACGTGGGCCACTCTGTATATTGGCCTGAAAATGTGGGAATGCTAATCTTGGGTAACTTGACTAGATTTGACTTAGTGTTTACATTTTCTCTATTGACATTTGACTGATTTGCATTAATCTCAGTTTTGAACTTAGTTAAAATATGTTTTAACTCACACTTATAAGTCATAAATTGATCCTCGGTTTGCTCGTAAACATCGTCTGACATATATGACTGCGCATTTAACAATGTACAATCAATTGTTTGCAACAGCTCTTTATGTCCCTGCCTAAAATCAATCCACAGCTGTTCTAATGCTTCCAACTTACTTTCGACATAAAACTCCGTTATACGTTCTTTAGGAGACTTTTTGAAATTCACTCTCGCTTTATTTATACGAGTTGACAAGTCAATTTGAAATGATATTAAAGATTCCATGTTTGCAACAACCAAACATAAGTTAACAAACCACACAAACAATCGAAAGTAACCGCCAGGCATTCAATTTAAAACCGATAATTAGGAAGCAAACACAATTAAAGTTAACACATAAATTACTCTACTATTAGGTTAACACTTAATTAACATTACTTTAAAAAAATTACAAGTCCGAAATTACTCAAAAACACTTAGAAAATTTCATGGCAAAAATCGTGAAAAAATTACAAGTGTTTGAACTTATCGGGACTTAGACGAAATCCGGCATGGATTCCCCGCTCCTCCGTTTTTTCCACTAAATATTCTAAGTCCTAAATCTAATGAATTAAAATTTTACAAGTTATTTTTTAGTCTAATATTTTACTAAGTCCGGAACTCCTTGATAATAAGGTTGAAAATGTCTAAATATTTTATGAACTTTCCACTGATGTTAAGTTTTGAACTTCTTTGAAATAAGGTCCAATTTCGCCTTCCAAATAATATAAATGTACTCACGGTTTGCACTTTCCACCACACTCACTCTTATGCACCAAAATTTCCAAGTTGATCTGCTGAAATGCGATTACTAGCGCCCTCTCTCCGCTGACCTCGGCAAACTGTAGATGCAACTTTCCTCCGCTAGATGGCGGTACCGTCGCTGCACACTGCCGCCCAAATCGTATCCCTCTGAACAGCGATCCACTGCTACTATGGGAACGATGCGAAGAGTAGCTCACGCACTGAATACACCCACTTCCTCAAAAACTTCCGATTCGAAGAACCAATGTTCGAACTATGAACTCTATGGTCTCAAAATTAAAGTCGGTTTAAATTAAAAGCCGCTTTAATGGTCTGAACTCTCCCTACCTAATTCTCACAAAATCAAATACGCTTATTGTCTTAAGATTTCTACGTCGACATGTCGTTAGCTAGTTTGCGATGGCTAAAGAGCCATCTACCGGACAATAGAAATACTAAAATATTCAACTACTTTAAATACAAATTGAACACATACAGGTAAACATTTTTATTACGGAGGTATGTAATTGCATGTAAATAAGTCAAACTACGCTAGTAGTTTCAATGATTTAAAATTAACATCCAGTTTACACAGATACCCGTATAAACAAAGGTTATAAAACTGATGAAGGTGATTTTATTGCAACATAACACTTTCTTTATTGTCAATAGATTAAAATAATATGAAGTTAGATGTGTTTGTATATAAAAGTAACAGGGATAAGTATTCATTGATTCTCACGAGAAAATTAGCGTAACGGACACGGAATCTATATATAAATCGGATCAAACCTAAATATCGTCTTAACCAAATTGGTGTAAGGTTCACACTGTTAAAAATATTAGATGGCAAATTGGGGTAAGGAGAATTTTTTTTAAAGCTCGTGCAATCATTTTAAGGTATGGGTGTTATTTATTCATGAGCCAAAATAAACCATTAGTGTAAAAGCCAGTTTCATAAGATTGTCTTCAAAAATAAGTCGTGTAAAGGTAATTCCTTAATTGGAAAGACCTTTACCTTATTCAAAGTGGATTGGTGGCAGTAGTTACCCTATTTGATGTTGCTTTATCAAAATAAAAAACAGATACATGGTTTTTGTGGGTCAGATTTGATTTTGAACCCATAAAAATCTGTAGTGTAAGGAACACTTTTTTCAAGCTAGATTTTTTTTATATACACCATTCGATAGAGCGGAAAATTCTGAACAAAACTGTATATTCAACTCATTTTGCGTATTTTGTCCCTTACCCCAATTGAACCTACGGCCGACGATATAATATATACCTACATATCGTCGACCGTAGGTTCAATTGGGGTAAGGAGTCTTTTTTTTCAGGAGTCTTTTTTTTTAACTAAATCGTTCAAACTTTTTTTGTAGTGAACCTTTTTTGGGCTTGATTTCATACATAATCTTGTATATTAGTGTTCTGTTTATCTATGTAGTGCTCGTTTTAATAATTTAGATATTATAGAAAATGACCTGTCCTGTCCCTTACACCAACTTATTTCGCCACTGATGTCCCTTACAGACAGAGCATTCTGTAGTCTCGTCCCTTACCTTAAATTTACCTATTCATTGTATCCACTATATTGATGAAGAAATGGCGTAAGGGACTAGTTGAGATTATGTGTGAAAGAAAAAATTGCGTAAAGGGCTCGTTGTTAAAATAAAAAAGTACATACCATCATAGACAATTGGTGATACCACAAGGAAATATCTGTCAACATTATTTGGCTAGCCAGACTCTAATAGTTAGTAACAACTATGTTTACTTACCTTAAAAAAACAACGAACAGTTGACAGTAACATTAAACAGTATACGTTACGAAATTTCATGGCTTATTCCGACTGTTTCAACTGTTAAGTCACTACTGCAGAATCCTCTGACGAATAAATGCACTTATTGGATACGCTGCCAGATGGTTATCACTTATCACAATATTGGATACGCTGCCAGATGGTTATCACAAAATAATTTTGAAGATTAATGTTGTGATTATTTTTTTAACAATTGCCAAGCAAAGTTTAATGTTATCTATACCATGACAATTTAAGAGATAATTATGTTAATAATAGCGTCAGTTGCATACGTACTATTATAAAAATTACTTTTATAAAAGGGTATGTGACTGATGTTGAATCATACAAAATAGTGTAATTATATGAATAAAATTAGCTCAATATGTCGTGATTCATAGAAAATAAAACAATAATATATTTTTTGAAATATGTGACTTCGAAGGTACGAAACTTGTATGATTTCTTTTTTGAACCCAAATGTGGACTCAGGATTGACGAATAATAGTTTTTTATGTCGTATAGTTCTTTTAAGAAATGTTTTTTTCGAAGCCTCGGTGTGTGTTTTGTCATTTCCTTTAGTCTACATGAAACTAATGAGGAAAATTAAAAAAAGAAGAAAGGTGAATGTCACGGCTACTTTTTAAAATTTTCGTTACTAATTAATAATAATAATTGTGTGGGATTCCTATTTGCCTCAATAAAAACACCTTATTTAATTATTTCTTCTTTTATTATTTAACACCATAAACTAATTTTACAATATTTTACTGATAACTTCGTGCACTCGTCGTTCGCTGTTCAAAACCATTCTCCCCGTCCCTTTCGCACCTCTCTCTATCCTTCACTCACACTTGCGTTCCGTTTCACCCTATCACCTTACGTTCCGTTCCTACATTCTCGGCTGTCCTTCACATGCATATCTGTCCCCAGATATAGCCTTCCCTCTTACACGTTCATTCATCATCTCATCATTCAACATCAACATAGTAGGTACCACTTATCACTACAGTTACAATCTTACATTGACCAGGTGAAACTTTCTACAATAAGAAAACTTTCTTATACTTTACACATCGTATGGAAACTAAACATTACACATAATAGTAATATGGCACTTTATAAGTATTATAGCAAATATGTTAACTAACAACGAAACATATTCAGACTTCTGTTAGTTAGGTATACTTTTACATAACATATCAACCACAACAGTTAACATAAATAAAATAGAAACATCTTGAAACTCTCTTTATAAAAAAATACTTTACTTTCAACAATATAGCATTGCAAAGTACACATCTTAAATTAAGCAATAGAAATCTTAAAATACGAGATCAGGTTTATACGCTCGGGTTCATCGTTACAAATAACCAATAAAAATAATCAACTGAGTGTTGGGGTTCTGTCAGACATCTTTCATAAAAGAAAACCAAACAACTAAAAATAATAAAAGACAAACTAATACCTTTATTACTCGCAATCCTCCTCCGGCCATCTCTTCATGAAGTCTGCCGCCGTAGCTGTCTTAATTGGGCCCTCTGTATCGCTATGAACCTTCTCTACGTCATAACGGTCGTTTCGCTTCACCTTGGTTATCTTATAGGGTCCAAGGAACTTAGGCTTAAGCTTCAGTCCCGGCCCGAACTGCGTTCTCTTAATTGCGACGAGGTCACCGACCTCGTACTTAGAGCTCTCCTTCCTTTTCTTATTATAACTCTTCCTGTTTTCTTCTTGGATCTTCTAAATCTGTTCTTTGGCCTTCTGCCTTAGATTTTCTCTTTCCTCATCATACTGGGATATGGTTTCCTGCTGCAACAAGGTAAGGTAAGTATTTCTAGGTCCTCTTTACAGTTCATCTTGGTACCTGTCAACAGCTGGAATGGCGACGTATCTATGCTCCTCTGGTAAGTACTATTTATAGCTCTCTGTACACGTCCCACATGCTTGTACCACGTAGACTGGTCTTCAATGCATAACTTCGTTAGCATAGGAATCATAATGCGATGAATGCGCTCAACCTGGCCGTTGCTCCTTGCTATACCAGTGGTAATTGTCACATGCTGGATTCCTTCATCTTCACAGTACTTCTGAAAAGCTCCACTTGTGAATGCTGTGCCTCTATCAGTGATGATTTGGGTAGGATTACCGAATGTCTGCTGCTGCAACTGAAGTTTGTTAATCACCTCTGCGCTGGACGTCGACTTGGTGGGATAGTGCCACACAAACTTCGTGAATGCGTCCACAACTGTAAGTATGTGATTATAGAGTTTCCTCGTCTCTGTCAACGGTCCAATATGGTCCAAGTGCAGTGTATGCAGTGGAGTCCCTTCTTTCACAATTGGATTCAAAAAGCCTACTTGCTTGCCTTCCTTTCTGGTAGCTAATAAAGTAAAATCCACAGACCTACGGACCAAATTGACAAGTAAGTATGAACAAATGTTGCCACAGTTTGGCCAGTGTCGTCCTCATCGATATTAAAATTATTGTTCCATCGTAGGTTTAAGGTCCACCCAGACGGGACAATCAAATTGGCAATTTGATCGGCTAATCTATATACCAACTTTTTCCAGTGATTTTGACAGATCAAAAGGTCTGTAGACCTAACCTAATGAGAGATAAAAAATTAATGTCAAACCAGCAATAATGTACATGAAAATTATATATTTATGATAATTGATAGTTTATTGAATACATACATTTAATTAAATGAATTAATAAAATTATTGTTCTTTATTTTCAAATTCCCAACAATGTGGTCCATCTTTTTAACAACAAAAAAGCGGGTATCTTCAGAAAACTGACCGCTGTTTACAAACTACTTTTATGTATCTAACGATATACGTTATCATTGCTATTACGAGTGTTTATTGAAATTGTTACGTGTTATTATGGATTCGCAAGATTCGGGACCAGAACCATGTTCATCAAAATGTTCGCCTCCGACAAAAAAGGAGAAAAAAATATATTAGTGAAACTGAAAAAAAGACGATTCATCGAGTTTACGTTTATATTTATAATGAGATGGTAGACAGATTGCAGGACGAGCAAGATATCCCAGAGGACATTCATGTCAATAAAAACGAGTGTGTCATGAAAACATCCGAAATTCTTGGTATTTCGAGAAGTTCAGTTTTTGAAGTTTTGAAGGAATACAAAGAACAAGAGAGGTTTACTTCGTTTCTGAAACCCGGTCCAAAATTAACGTTCAAAGATAAGGTGGACGAATTTACTTTTGCGGCAATACGTCAAAAGTGCATATGTTTTTTGAAAAAAATGAGGCCCCGACTGTTGCAAAGGTAAATTGTATTGCGATTTTCAATTATTTCCGTTAAGTTTGTTGTATATGTAATATAGTCTACGCGTACACGTATAATTCCACTGGCCAACTCTACTGCCACACGTGCAAAAGAGAGTTTAAAACTAAATTTGGCTTAGCTAGCCATATCAGAGCCCACAATAGATGAAGTCCATAGTTCTTGCATTGGGTCGCCGTCTTCGAAATCGAGGAGGACTATATATTTAATATAGTCTGACAACCCAAGTCCGACAGTAGAATATTTATATATTTAGGCTCGGAAACCTTTTATGATTTAAAACTAGTGGGTTTAAACGCATTTTATCCATCCACTACCTCGAAAATCAAACAAACCAAAATGTGTACCTCTTATTTGAAACTAATATACTTATTTTTGATTTAAACTAGTCTGTTATTTGTACTTTACAACTTGTCGATATATTGTTATCGACATATACTCTTCACTATTTTTATTTTGCTGTTCCTGGTATCATTTGACCTGTCAGTCATTTGTCAATTTAGTCCGTAGGTCTGTGGATTTTAGTTTAGACATGGTATACAACCTATAATCACTTCTTCGATTTTTCTATCCATGTTTCTTATGTAGTAATCCTTGCTTATGGCATCTTTCATCTTTCTCATAGCAAAATGGCCATTGCTATGTACTCGCTTGATAACTTCTTTCTCCATCATCTTAGGTACAACTAGTTGGCCTTGGTCTCCTTTGTATAATATGCCATTTTCCACATAAAAGTCGTTATAATGTCCATCTTTCAAAATCAGCTGTTTAATGGCATTGAGCTCTTCATCTCTTTCTTGAGCTTGGCTTATCTTCTCGTGTAGGGTTACCACGGCCACATATGGAATCCTGCTAAGCGCGTCTGCATGCAGCATCTTGGCGCCTGCTCGATGTTCAACTTCATAGTCATACTGGTCCAGTAGTAACACCCATCTAGCCACCTTCGGTGTCAAGTCCTTCTTTTTTAAGGTTAGCTCAAAAGCCTTACAGTCTGTCACAATTTTGAAATGCATACCAAACAGATAGTGGTGAAACTTCTTTACCGATTCCACAACAGCGAGTGCTTCAAGTTCATAACTTGAATATCGACTTTCTGCTTCGCTTGTCCGTCTACTTCTGTAGTATACAGGGTGCAGTTGTCCGTCTTGACTTTTCTGCATCAATATACCTGCTAGAGCCTGGCTTGACGCATCGGTGTGCAGTTCTGTATACAACTTCGGGTTGAAAATCTTCAGTACTGGCTCGCTTATCAACTTCTGCTTTAGTATGTTAAATGCTTCTTTCTCTTCGGGACCAAAAATAAACTTGGCATCTTTTTTCATCAGATCTGTTAACGGTCGTGCTATCTGCGCATAGTCTTTTATATAATTCCTGAAATATGATGTTAATCCGATGAAACTTTGGACCTGCTTGACATTCATGGGCTCGGGGTATCGCACTACTGCTTTAACCTTCTCTGGACTTGGCTGTACCTGCCCCTCCTTTACCAGGTGACCTAGGTACTCAATCTCTCGGCATATCAGCTTGGCCTTCTTCCAGTTAATTTCAAGTCCATACTCCGCAGCCACTTCCAATACCCGTCGCAGTCTTAGTAGGGCTTCTTGCTCCGTCTCGGCTGGAATGATAATGTCGTCTATGAATACCATCATAACACCTTCTTGTATTAAATCTTTAAATATAATGGTGATGAATCTCATGAAACACTTCGGTGAGACAGATAATCCAAATGGGGCCTTAAGGAACTCCCATTGTCCATGGTGCGTCACAAATGAGGTATATGGCACCGACTCCTTACTAATTCTTAAATGGAAAAACCCATTTTTGAGATCCAACACACTGAACACCTTCGCATCTTTCAACTTGTCAATTAAATCCTCTATCAGCTGTAAGGGAAATTCGTCTTTGACCATCTTCTTATTCAACAGTCTATAATCAACACAAACTCGGGTTGAACCATCTTTTTTCTTTACAAGAACTAACGGGCTAGTATATTCGGAAAAACTCACCTGTATTATTCCTTTCTGCAGCCATTCATCTACCTGGTCTTCGACAGTTTTCTGCTCCACCAAGGAAAGTCTTCTTGGACGTTGTGCCACGGAGATATCATCCTTGAGTATGATTTTAAGCTCGATTGGCGCCTCCTTCGTTTGTACAGGTTCATACTCAGCCACCAGCCGCTCCACCTCTTCTTTGACATCATTGTCGCGGATGTGACCTGAAATATCAACCTCACTCACACAACAATTCACCCTCGCCAACCATTCCTCATCCTCAGGTAATATAGACACGGAACCCTCGCGCATAACCATCACTACCGTATTTAGAAATTCCTGGCCTAAGATTACTTTATATGGCATACAGCTGCTAGGCACAATATGAAATATAACGTCGTTGTAACACTTATTGTCTATAGTTAAACTTTCGTAAAACTTGCCGCACGATCTTATTTTTGACATTCCGAGTCCTGATAACACCGCGTCGTCGTCGATACACTTTTTCACCTTAAGTTCGTCGTACACGTCGCGATTGATGAGATTTACATCACTGCCTGTGTCTATCAAAGCTTCCACTTCAATTCCGCACAAATTGATGAACTTAATAGGCTTATTTAACATCGCTTTCGTCGAATCTTCATCTTTGTTTACATCGTGTCGGCCGCTGTCGTCCGCCAACGCCATAGCGCAGTTGTCATTGGCCATAATCTTGTCGTCATCGCAGCACGCCTCGCCATTGGCCATAATGATGTCGTCACCGCAGCGCGCCTCGCCATTGGTCGACCGTCCGAACATGGCCGACTGCCGTCGCGCTTCCGCCGTCGTTGTCTGCTTTGCCGACTGAGTCGCATGTTGTCTCGCTCGCTCTCCTGCGCCGCTTATGTGAATCTCTCGAAACTTCCGGGCCGCCGGATCTACGCCGCTAGCGCCGCCGTTTCTCTCGCTCGGACACTGAGAACCAATATGCCCGTCCTCGTTACACCGAAAACATTTGATGCCCCTTTTTAGCAGCGTTTTCGACTCGATGACAATGATGATGATGAATTATGCTTCGTATCTCTTTCTTGCTTAATAGGTCTTTCTTCTTTTTTCGATTTAGCCTTCATATTTTCATACTAACGGAGTTTGTCCTTGAGCACTGAATACGTAGTCGCCCCGTACAAAATAGATTTGTTTGGTTCGTAATCCTGGATACCGTCGATGATATATTGAATTGCCACGTAGTCTGCAAATTTGGCACGTTTACCCAGCTCCTTCATGACTAACATGTATTGGTAGTACGACTCATCTTTTCTCTTTTTACGACTCGACATCAGCTCGTGCATCTCCTTGGCGTTTATGGAATCCGGGAACTCTTTTATTAATGCCGTCTTTAGGTCGTCGTACTTCTTAAAGGTTTTTTCGGATTGTAGCCATAATTTCGCCGTGCCCACCAGTGACCTTCGCACCACCACGAGCTTCTGAGCCTCTGACCAACCGAATATTTCGGCATTATCGGCGATATCTTCAGCCCACTTTGACGAAGAGTACGTTTTGTCGTCGCCGCTGAACTTCGTTATGTCCGTCAGGCTAATATTATTCGCAGCATTTTCGCCCGCCATCTTGGAGTCTTGCTTACGCGATGACGCCGATGACTCAAATTCTAATTCTAAGTCGAAAAAAACGTCTTCGTCCTGATCGTTCATAATACTTCTTACTTCTTGATTTAGCTGGAGTAATGGAGAACAGCCGTCTTTATCACCGTTTTGCACCGCCGTCGTCTTTCGCTGGTGTTCTTCGTAGTGTTTGCGCGACCACGCCACGCCGTCGTAACTTCGTTTTTCAATTATTGAGGCAAATCCCGCTTCGGACACCAAAATTGTGTGGGATTCCTATTTGCCTCAATAAAAACACCTTATTTAATTATTTCTTCTTTTATTATTTAACACCAAAAAATAATTTTATAATATTTTACTGATAACTTCGTGCACTCGTCGTTCGCTGTTCAAAACCATTCTCTCCGTCCCTTTCGCACCTCTCTCTATCCTTCACTCACACTTGCGTTCCGTTTCACCCTATCACCTTACGTTCCGTTCCTACATAATAATAATAATAATAAAGGCGTAGGGATGTGACCCCATCGCCCGATGGTTTTACCAGCGCATTCAATCACGCAGGGCAGCTTATGGCGAGCTGTTGAGGGGTAGCGACCCCACGTACCTGAGTGCTCCTGGGGGTCCTGACGGGGGTTTATGGGTCGGGGCCTCCGCCTCATTCTTGCCTTAACCGGCCGGCCAGAGTGGAGTCGCGAGAGTTTCAGCTCGGGGGTGGATGTGGAAACGTAAGAGGTTAGTTGGCTCCGGTTTAAAGCCCAGTATTACACCTCATTCATTCACGTTCATTTTCCTCAGTAAGCCTTATACTGAACCGCTGCTGGTAGAAAGAAAATATTCCGTTTTTAGGGTTCCGTACCCAAAGGGTAAAAATGGGACCCTATTACTGAGATTTCGCTGTCCATCCGTCCGTCCTTCCGTCCGTCCGTCTGTCGCCAGGCTGTATCTCAAGAACGGTGATAGCTTGACAGTTGAAATTTTCACAGATGATGTATTTCTATTGCCGCTATAACAACAAATACTAAAAACAAAATAAAATAAATATTTAAGGGGGGCTCCCATACAACAAACTTGTTATAGATTATGGTACGGAACCCTTCATGCGCGAGTCGGACTCGCACTTGCCCAATTTTTATAATTATTAAAGATGCCTCACGCTTTAATAATAATGATTAAACTTGCGGATGTCACCGTCACTCCCGCATCGAACTTGATAGTTATTTTAAACACTGACTCACAAACGCTGCATAATAATCATCTAATAAAGATGTTGATGATTTGAAAAAAGTACATACATACCCAGGAAGACAGGATTTTTCAAATATTTGCTCAAACAAATCAGCGTGCAACACAACGTCTCACAATCTAATGCATTTAAATGGTCACATTTGCGAGCTCGCATGTTTGGTGTGAAACCCTTAAAGATGAAAAGGGGTAATCTGCGATATCAATTTGAATAATGACTGCAATCGGATACTTTGCAGCTCTTAGACATGTTAGGATGGATTGCTAAGATTGTGGTAACGATTCCGTGGATGTTGGGAAAATCTAAGAGATGGTCCGGTATTTCTTCTGTAACTAAAATGTATCTCAAAAAAATATCGACATCAACGATTTTTCAATCGTATTTTCGAGAAGAACTGGAAGAGTGACTATAAAAAACATCGAGGTCGTGAAAGACGCGCCCATAATATTTGATTAGTTCCTTCGATTCCTCATGAATCTTGTCATCAGATCTTTACCCACATTTTATGGGACTGACAGACATAGACAATTATTTGTTTTGAGGATGTCAATCGATTATATTTTTTATTGGGATCAAATGTCTATACGGGACTAACTAAACTTAGACTGCCCTAAACGTCAGTAAATGACCGTCAAAATTCAAAATTCCTACGGAGCGCTAAAAACGCTCCATACAAATTACCACTTAATCGTGACGTCATTATGTGTTATAGGTACCTACCAATATTTGTATTGAGACAATAAGTAATTTGCCCTTTTCACGGTAAAAAAGTGCGTTTAAGTTCATGGTTGTCGTACAGTTATTGTTTTATTAAATTATGAGGATTATGAAAGCAGTATCAAAATTTATATTGTATTTACTAAAATATCATAAAATTTGCGTACCTTTAAAGTCACATAGGTATTTCAAAAAATATATATTTTTTGAACTTATTCTCTTAGTTTCATGACATATTGAGCTAATTTTATTCAGTCTACACCCCTATTTGACAATGCATAATTTTCAACTAAAAATAATGGGTGTGTACTGTTTAGTATAAAAATAAATGATAATAATGTCATTGGATATAACAACATTTAAGAAAATTTCAAAGGCTATAATCACACATTTAATATAAAAAACGTTTAGTATAATATTATAATGACTTATTATATCCATACTTAAATTCCATACTAATATTATAAATGCGAAAGTGTGTCTGTCTGTCTGTTACCTCTTCACGCTTAAACCGCTGAACCGACTTAGATGATATTTGGTATGGAGACCCGGGAAAGGACATAGGATACTTTTCATCCCGAATCAATTTAGTGTTCCCGTGGGATGAGCGGGTAACACCGCGGGGCACAGCTAGTTAAATATAATTATCAATTGGTATACATTTATTTTGTATATATATAATGTGGTATAATTCTCTTTTTATATACAAGTCATATTGTAGAATTAGAAAGCGGTATAATTTTTATAACCTAGTGTTTTCGCTTAATATAACCTAGTATTCTGGTAGCAGTTCGTTTTATCTAAGGGTCGCAGTTCCAACCTAACCAAACCTAGTTTTTCTGGAAGCAATTAGTTTTTTTAGGGGTTGCAAGTCTGCCCTAAGCTAATCATCAATAACAGTCCCTTATGTGTAGAAGACACCTTAGGTAATCGATCTGGGATTATACCAACAATACATTATGCTATCTGAACTTTATTTAAAATAACTTTATATCATGTGTTGATTATAAAAAAAAAACGCATTATACTTAATGTATTTTATAGTAAATGTTATAATATGAAATGAGAATTATTCGAAATAATAATTATACCACACATAAATATGCAAAATGTGGTTATATGATTCAATAATTATATCAAATGAGCGTTAATATGACAAAAATTATGGCAAAAGTTTTTAATAGAGCTCGTTGCGCACCGGAAAATAGTAGCCAAGTAGGCATCTTCAACTGAAAAGAATTTTTCAAATCATATATGACGGAGCTTTGAGGTAACAGACATAAAAAAACAGCCTCTTCCTATTTTTATCGAATGAAAAATATCACTTACGCTCCTTAATTACGCTTAAAATGAAAATGACAGAGAGGGTTTAGTAAAATGGGTTGACTTTTATTGACAAAACTGTAAAGGCCAAATCTTTATGTTTCATTACATTTAAATACCTTAAAATTGTGTGATTGTGGGTTTTGCAATTGGGTTTAACGACATTTTCAAACTATAAGTATATTTAATTTTTTATTCGTTTCTCTTTGAGTTCCATATCAATGTAGCCCCCAAAAACGTCTTTTCCGTTATGGGTCATGTTTGCGAAGATCCGGCCTTTAGTGAAAGGAAACCCTGGAGGAATGGCGGCCGAGGGAATACTCATGTTGTACATGTGATACTCGCCCTGGGAAGCAAAAGGAAATAAAAATTATTATCTTAAAAAAACCTATATTTTCTAACAGCCCGGCTGGCACAACTATGCTACGCGTCTCGTGTACGACATAGTGTCATCCGTCATTCTCTCACAGTACTGCATAGAAAGAAATAGGAAGATAAAAATACGATATATGATAATCTCGCTGTCAGAGTTGTGCTAGAGGTTCAGGGTCCGGAAGTCAAAGTAAATAGTTCACGAACATTATCAGCAGTCAATTAAATGGCTGGCTAATGAAACATGACACCAAATTTAGATTTTTGCCTCTCATTATGCTGCATAGAAAACTAAATAAATGGGTGTAACATTTTTTTTGGATACGCCTTATAATTCCTGAAATATCAAGTGAGGTGCAGGGCTGTCACGTGACTTGACGGATTCGCTCAATGGTTGAAGTTAGTGTGAGTATTAGGGTGCGCTTCCACCGAAGCGGAGTGGAACGAAGATGTGCAGAATAGACCAATTAATCACCTGAGTTGAAATCTGTATCTCAGCTGCGCTTCACTATTGTGATTCGTCGATTCCGCACGTCTCCGCTCCGCTCCGCTGCAGTGGAGGCGCACCTTTAGTCTGATGACGTCACGCGGGCATGGCTCACCGTACGAAGATAATATCATAACTTCAAAACTACTCGCTTGATTTAAATTAAACCATGTAGGCTACGTTCATAAAGTTTCAAGTTATTTAACCCACTGACATTTTTCATTATTTTGGCTGATATTATAGATATACCATACCGGAGGGTAGGGGCAGGGCTCTGCCAGCCTCCCCTGCTTCATCGCTGAACCAAAAAACGGGTCGTTGTGGATGAGGCTGCACCATCTGAAGTGCATCTCCACGAAACTGCGCTTGTATTCGTTGCTCAGAAACTGGTAGAAGTAGAAGTCCACCTGTTGAAATAAATCTGCATTGATTCTAACAATATTTGTACCAATTCAATAGAATATTTGTGTCAATTCTGTTTTTATTTGGAAATACCACATTTTTATTTTAAGTGCTTAGCCAGTATATTAAGGGTGCACCATATAGCCATGGCCCAAGGCTGATATGGAGTAAACAGAAATCAGAATCGCCGCATCAAGATCAAAATGTAAATCTATGAAAATATGTTAAGAGAGAAGTGGCATACTGTCTAGTATGATGACGCTAAGCTATAAGCTTATTATTATTTTTATTATATCGTATTTTAATGGTCTTAGGTGGACTAAAATTTGTTATTAAATTAAATACAAAATACATTTCATCAAATAAACATCTCGGTGAAGGTCGTTTTATATCGGGATCTTAGACTAAAGAGACCCTTTACATCTCTGATAGAGTTAAGAGTATTGTAGTCTAATCAACCCGGAGAAAATATACATCTCCCGGTAAAGTGTGCCCAGTGATTTGTCTGTTGCATTGATGTGACCATTTTGTTATGATGTAATTATTATTTGTTTCTAATTTTCGAGTCTCGCGGGCTCATACGTCCTGGTCTTTTGGAAGGCTTGCGTGGGGATATTGATCCAACACGTAGAGGCCCCTTCGAAAAAATTGCAGTGGCTGTAGCCCTGCTGGGGCCTGTTCTAATTATTGTTACTTTCAATCAAAGTGGCCTACTTGCCAAGTAGTACTTGGGTCATTGTCAGATTTAGGTTCGAGTCTTTCCGGCGGACATATCGAAATTAACGATTCCAGGGCCTAATTTTCTGATAACACTCATATGAGAATAAATAACGTTCCCCCTTCCATAATCCAATGTAAATAATAGAAACAAAACCTAGATTCATAAACCACCGGAGGGACTACTTTTGTTTTTTGAACTGATACGTGGGGCATACTGAAAGTTTCTGGAACTGGCCACTTATAAAACAAGTACAAATGAAACAATCATGGAATTTAAAAAATTGGGCAAGTGCGAGTCCGACTCGCGCATGAAGGGTTCCGTACCTATATATATATATATATACATAATCTATAACAAGTTTGTTGTATGGGAGCCCCCCTTAAATATTTATTTTATTTGCATTTTAGTATTTGTTGTTATAGCGGCAATAGAAATACATCATCTGTGAAAATTTCAACTGTCTAGCTATCACCGTTCTTGAGATACAGCCTGGTGACAGGCGGACGGACGGACGGACGGACGGACGGACGGACGGACGGACGGACGGACGGACAGCGAAGTCTCAGTAATAGGGTCCCGTTTTTACCCTTTGGGTACGGAACCCTAAAAAATAACTCTCTGGGAACTAGTAACTATTTCAATTGCAAGGCTGTCATTTGTTTTTTCAATGAGGCGCCATTTTGAAATTTTTCCGTTGCTACAAAAATGAATTTAAACCGTGAAAATTTTCGGTTATCATTTATTACGATTTTCGTTGTGGCTTAAGTCAACAAGAGTGCTGTCAAAGGCTTCAATTAGTATTTAGTGATGAAGCCCCATGTCGTAGCTCTGTGTATTCATGGTTTAATGAATTTAAACGTGGTCGTGATCACCTCCATGACGATGTACGTGACGGTCGGCCAGCCACTGCGGTTACCAAAACTAATATTGAAGTCGTACGACAATTGATCGAAACTGACAAAAAATTTACTTGTCACCAAATTCGTGTCTTACTAGGCATTGGAATGAGCCAAGTGCAAAAGATATTGCATGCACATTTGAAGGTGCGGAAACTATGCACTCGATGGATACCGCACGATTTAATGGAAGACCAGAAACGACAGCGTGTAGAGTGGAGCCGTAAAATGATAAAAAAAAATAACGGAGGACAATCGTTGGCTGTATATAATATAGTGACAGGTGACGAAACATGGGTGTACTGCTTTGAGCCAGAAAGAAAAAGCGAGTCGGCGGAATGGGTCTTTCCTTTTGAAGATTTGCCTACCAAAGTTAAGAAAAGTCGGAGCACTGGGGAAAAAATGGTTGCTTCGTTTTTTGGCAAAACAGGACATTACGTAACTGTAGCACTAGAAGAACAAAGGACAGTCACTGCAGATTGGTATGCAAATAGCTGTTTTCCAAGAATATTCGCAAAAGTTCGCGAAAAGCGGCCCCGTAGCAATATCGTGCTTCACGACGATAACGCGTCTGCACATTCCGCTTAAAAAACAACTGCATATTTTGAAGGCCTCAAATGTGGAACTGATGACGCATCCGCCATATAGCCCGGACCTTGCACCATGCGACTTCTTTTATTCCTAAAAGTCAAGGATAAACTCAGAGGTTTACGATTTACGAGCCCCGAAGCGGCAGTGGATGCGTTCCACGAAGCCGTTGAAGAGGTCCCTACAGAAGACTGGACCTACTGCTTTTCGCAATGGTTTCAACGAATGCAAAAATGCATAAATAGCGAAGGAATATACTTCGAAAAACAATAAATGTATGACAAATATTATATCTTAGTTTTAAATAAAATAATCCGGAAACTTTCAGTATGACCTAAGTAATGACCCATTTGCAAAATTTAAATTTTACTTTTGCTGAAGTTTTTTTTTTATAGATAATAGTAATAAGGTCGTTACTTACTTTAAAACTGTCGTCGAAGGGTACTACTGAGGTATAATGAATATCGACGTAGTACATCGGGCTGCGTCGAACCTTCCTGGTACTGGAGAAGTTACAGTAGGACACGTAGTTTGGCATGCAATGGGTGATCACTGCGTGCTCTGTCACTATGTAGTATGATACCTGAAAGAAAATTATATATATGTATGTAAACACACTAGTACACAACAACTGGTTATAAACACATTCAAAATAAATAAACCATGTACAAAATTTAATTAAATTAAATTAAATAAATCTTTATTTCGGATATGTTACATCCATAAGAGGTTAGTAAACTTAAAACTAATATCAGTACGACACATTAAAACTATTAATAATAATTTACTTATACCTAAAAGAGGCAAATGCTCTAACCTGACTGACCCAGAACATTAAGATTGGGCAGTCATATCGATCAGCAATCACACCCAGAATGCTGTTAGTACTTCCCCTGAGCCTGTTCAGCATCAAGGCGATTTTCTTCCGCATTATGGCTTGAAAACCATTCGTGCGTGCTTCCGCGAACATAAGGGACGCGCTGCACCACCGGGGTAGTCCTAACAACATTCTAAATGCGTTGTTATACTGAATGCACAGGGCGTTGCAGGCCCTTTTTGTGTACCTTACCCACAGGCCGCTCGAGTATAATGACTGAAAATAGGCTTTAAATAGTGTGATTTTTACCTCGGTAGTACATCGAGCAAACCTGCGGGCAAGCATGTTTGACCGTACAGCCAACGCCCTGCGTTCCCGCTCAATATCAAGGTCATCACGTAGATCAGATGTTATAATGTGACCTAGATACTTGAGTAGTAGGTATTCCCCGATACTGGGGCAGGGCGGACGGGCCTGATGGGCGGTATCCAGGGCGGATTTGACGGACCACCAAACCTAAAAAAAAAAAAAAAAAAAAAAAAACAAATAGCCCCCTACTTAGAGCGTTTGGAATAGGTCCCAGGACGCTCAGACAGCTCTGTCAGGACTTACAGAACGTCCTACGCTAACAATGCAACACCTTCCCCGACCCATCGACCCTTTTCTATTGTCTACCCGAGCTCGGGTTTTATTGCCCTCTCGGACGCCGAGCTCACTTTTATTACGGTCTACTATTGTTTCCCTCTTTTATATTTCTCTTTGGCTACAACTGTCTACAACTTCCTTTGCAAACGGTAAACATCTTTTAAGAACATTCTTTAGGTAAAGCTGGACAAATACCTAAACATCTCATACCTAAACTATCAGACTAGGTCCGCCACCTTGGTTCTTATTGGAATCGCTGTTTCAACCCAGCCTGTCTCACATCGTCTCTTTACTCCAAGGTTTCTTACTACGTGATGTGTGCTACGGTGTACACCGTATCACTAATCTAAGCTAACCTATGCTAGATCACAATTCTAACCTAACCTAACCTAAGCTACAGGACTACGCCCAGCTAACGCAGGATACGTTACTTGACTACTTAACTTCAGGTAGCCTTACTTCAAAGTATGTCTTTTGTTACTCACTACATATGCTGCATTTGGAACGTTGTTCTATTTATATTTTTTATCTTGTTCAACTTAACATTACTTCTAACTATCACCTAACTTCGAAAACTAATTTTGAAGAACTGCTTTATATATGTACTTACCTACTTAAAACTAGCTACGAGCACAGCACAGTTGTTTTGGTCTTAAGAACGCTGTTCTAACCTAACCTAACCTTGCATAAATTTGACTACGTACTCAATGTTACTTTCATCTCTTTTTTGTAATAACCGACTTCAAAAATGAGGAAGTTCTATGTAAAAATATTGCATGTAGCATAAGGATAATACGAATCTAATCTTACAATAGTAATGCGGTATTTTATACAGTAATAACTGCTTCAAAACTATACTAACTTATTTTAGCTGTAAGTTAAAAATACGAGTTCTATTTTTGCATATTTATTTATTTCGCCAAATATTATGTTCTTGAATAGATGCTTAAGAAAATACCTGAATAAACTTTGTAACTTGTACTAACGTGTATTTGTAGTAGGCTGAACTAAACTCGTTGATTTTTTAATTTGTTTGTTGGGTCCATATTGTTTGTAAAGATTTATGACAGGTTTCTTCTCCGAATCATCAAAAGATTCGAAAGTCTATTATACATTTTATTACTGTTTGTTGGTGGCTGTTGGGTGCGGTACAAACTAGTCGAAACGTGATTTTAACGGTAATCTATTGTCACATCCTTATAAAAGCCGATGGACAGTGACGATCAATAAGTATTCCGAACCGAGTCGTGCTTGTTACCAGAGCTCTCTCAGTGTAGTGACATAGTGTTGAATCGTGCTACAGTGCTTATAAGATATGGCAAATGTAAGTATGTACTATTTTTTATAAAATATGTATGTAGTATTTTTATGTACTATTTGTTTAACAGTGTTTTTTCTGTAACTTGTGTTCATCGTGCTACTTGTTAAGTGTGTTAATCGGATGTATAACTTATTGTTGAATATTGTTTCAGTTCACGGAAAACACTTTCAAGAATTTTTATTACCCTGAACCTGAACATGATGATTCAGGGAGTGATGAAGAAGGCACACTCGGTTTTAAAGTGAAACAAGCCATAGCGAAGAAACGTCCTGCAAACAGTATCGAGAGTTTCTTTGAAAAACCGCAGAAAAAAGTGAAACCAGTGAAGAGATCTTCCAGTGTGTCGCAAAGTTCCCATACCGGTGTTGCTTACCTATCTTCGGGTAAAGACGATGCTGCGTATGCATCACACCTTATTAAAATAGAAATATACGATCTTGAAAAAGTGAGGAACATCGCACCAGAAGAGCACTGGAAGCACGCCGATGTGAGATTAAAATCTTACATCTCAACTGAGCAAGATCCACAGCTTGAGACTGTCCGTGATGTGATATACAATATGACGAAAGACATAGCTTCAAAGGACACTTGCGTGAAATATTTTATAAACAATACGAAAAAGTAAACTAAGTGTGTGTAGTTTTAATACTAGGTTAAAACTGTATTTATTATATAAGACATTAGATAATATTTTATAACATACCCTTGTGTACTACTAGTATTATATATTTCTTACTGCTTAAACAACAACTTTTTGTTATTCAAAATTGTTAAGACTCGTTTTATAACCACATGTTGTAATTTGTTTTGTAGCCTAATCATATTGATCTATTTCCCTTTGCAAATGTATAAGTCTCTACCCTTTAATATAAAATCACTAAGGTACGTTTGTTATTTTAAGGAGAAAATTTGTTGTAATGTAATCAATCACTATTTTTAGGTAAATAAGGTATAATTAAGGTATTATTTATAAATAAAAAATCAGTTAAGTATATATATTGTTTTATTTCACAAATATTGACTTAAACATATTTCTTAAAATTAAATCGTTACAGAGAATTCTCAGAAAACAAACTCAATAAATCGCTCATAGTTTTTCCTTGATACTTGAAATATAAATAAACTAAACAATATTCGCCACAAACTGAAGTAAAATGATTTTGAAGTGGTCTTTGGTTATAAAACCACCGTTTTGCATTTCTATTCAAAAATAACTTATGGTAACCAGTAGGTTTCCGACCAAATGAGTCAAAGTATTCCCCTACACCTTTAGCATCAATATGCATTGCAACCCAATGGGAACCTGGTTTCGAATCAGAGTCCAAATTGCTTACAATAAAAACTGGACGAGCAACCCAAATAGGGATTCGGTTAGCAGCAAAAACATTTGATTTAAATCTAGGGTTAATTTTTTTCATACAATATTGAATTTCATTAGTATCCATAATAAATAAAACATGTATACATTCATCGATGATGTTACAAACACAGATTAAGAAGAAATGAGATTAATTGTAAATTTCACTGTATTTATATTTATTTTAACTGTTGTAATCTACAGATACATCACGATTTTTGTTTATTTCAATAACATTATCAAATTCAGCATACACAATACAGTTAATAGTAGTGCTCAAGGCATTATCAAAACGAACTTCTATTCGAACACTCCCGTGTCTTACAAGGTTCCAGTGTGAGGTAGAACTGGCTGACAGGTCAGGCGTCAAATCAAAACATAACAAACAGTAACCTTCCCCGTAATCGGTTCTGCTTATTGCATTACCTTCATTGTGGAAGTGAATACCAGTCCCAGAAAATAGAGTATGATATGTTGATGCTATTAAACCAGAACTAAATGATGGTTGTAATGTTCTAGAAGGAATTTCATGACCATCTACAAATAAACTAAAAGAGTTCATATTATAATTTTGAAAATTGAAAGGGTTCAATGCAAAATTACCATTAAACGATGAATTGGATACAAAACCAATTATACATCTTTTAGGTACTTGTCCAAGAAATATGTTATCTAAAGTTTTACCCTGTATTCCTGACGGTATTGTAAGTACCTTTACTTCTGCTCTTGTGATAGGGTATTTTGCAGTTGTTGATGCTAGCACTTTCTGATGAGCTAACAAAACACTTGGACTGATTCTAGCTCTTCTTATTATGAGACTAGCGTCCATTATTTGTACCTTAAATTTCTTATCTTGGTGACAAATAAGATTAAACGATTCTTTTGATCGCACTAACTTAACACGCATTTCTACACCATTCACTAGAAACTTCTCTTGGTTAAACATATCACCATGTAAATGTCCAATCATTTCAACTTGTTTACTATCTGTAACAAATTCCATTCTTTTGTGAAATCCTTTGTTATTTGCGTCAACGGTGTCCATATAATGTGCTGTATCTTCATACCATAACCCACAAGTAAGGTGAGTTTTTTTAGCGGCTGGTCCATAGTTAAGTAGATTTTCCATGTAAGCACGGTAAGCATATGTGTTGTTTGGTGGCGAGATTAGTTTTTGATTTAAATATACGTCAAGTTGATTAAAAAGGGAGTGCAACCAATTATTAACGGGGGCAACTTGAGTATCAGGCTTTAACTTTGTACCATCCTGGTTTAATATTTTGGCATTTATATGTAATAATGTATGTGATAAGTCAATGTAGTCATCACCTGAACCGGGGACTTGAAACTCAATAGGACCATCATCACTTAAAGATGAAATTGGTTTATAATGAACCCACTGTCCACTCTCAATACTTGTCTGTGTCGAAGGCAGGGCAAATATATCTAACTCAGATTTTGCACATTCACACGAATGATTGTGTAAGAATGACATGATTTACTTTGAAAATATATCGTCACTATATTTATTTCTCTTAGCTCCTCTTCGGCGCGATGCTTTCAAGGTAATGAGAGGTTCCCGTCTTTTAGTTGACATTTTATACCCAGATCCCGACATCAGAGAATCGATCTTTTCATCAGCTTTTCTTTTTAAGTTAGCACTAGCTTCTTTAAATCGAGACCTAACTGAACTATCTATAGGGCGTGAATTTACCATATCAGATAACAAACCAACCCCCGCATCTAACGCTTCTTTTCCAACAGTTTTAAAACCACTAGATAACAAAGGAATTACTGACCTAAACAGTCCCCCCAAAAAACTTCCAATCCCATGCCCTCGCTGAAACGGAACACCTTTATAGACAATTCCTATGCCAGAACCAGCTTGATGGGTATAATAATGATCGTAGGGACAAGAGTGAGATGATCTTTTATAATTCATCTTAGACGTTGAAAGTGTAGTTTCACGCAGGAAATTCCGAATTGAAATGGCACTCTTGCACCGGTAGTTGTTCTTATATCTATTTCCATAGTATCAAATTCTCTACGTAAAACAGGTACATAATGAGCGGGTGAGAAAATGTGTGTTTTATATGCTCCATAATGGAATTCTGTTGGATCTAATGGTATTATTCTAAGCAACGTAGTTATAACATCACCAACTACCTGTGGTTGTATGATGTCTGTATAAACAAATAATTGTGATGGTAAGCCCAAATACAAATTAACAGGATTTTTACCAAATGAAACTTGCCGTAAATTTGTTTTCGGTTTAAAACCTAACTGTAGACTTAGTATTGGGGTTGTTATAAGAGAAGTTATATCGTTATTAATTGTTGCTACCCCAACCATTTTGGTTAGATTATCATATCTAAACTTTACATTATTTTTCAGTTGTGGGTTGTCATTAAAAGCTTGAATAAAATGGTCAACGTTGTCATATGTAGTTGCTGGTATATGAGTTTTTATATCCACAATTTTGGCTATCTTGTCAGTGGGTGACACTACTTTCTTTTTTAAATAAATCATATTTTCATGATCTTGAACATTGTACATTGAACAAGGGTATTGAAATTCTACTAAGCCAACTACCCATTCTCCTTCCAACTTTATACTCCTGGGTAATTTGGTTAAGAAGTGTGCAGTCGTATTATCGGTGTAGTAGTCCGAGGAACTGTTACTTAACAATGTAATATAAAAGCTGTTTTCACTCATATTTTTTTTAAGCTTGAAGCGAGTATCCAAGAATTAAATTTGTTAGGATAACCTCGCCACTTCACTAGTACTTCTTTTCTGGCACCAACCCCACGTGAGCGTATTATTTTATCAATTTTATAATCAATGGAGGGGAGATAAGTCACTTTTTGTAATTCCTTAGAATAAAATGTACCAACGATAGGCTCACCTTCTAAATCTCTTAACGTATACACAACTCGTGGAAAGCGGTTTATTATTGAATCAATTCTAAATATTTCATCACTCCAATTAGTTTCGTAACCCTTTTGAAATATATGTTTATATTTAGTTATTCTAACATGATCACCAACATTTAGTTTTGTGATTTCCAAAGTAAGTTGTCTATCCTTTTTTCTGTTATACAAATTACACCAAACAGTCATAATATTATCAAAATTTACATCGATAGGGCGCATTTTAATACTAGAATGATAACTGTGATTATAAGAATAAAGAAGTTCTTGCAAAATATCTATATATTTGTATGTATTCTTATGAGTAAAGTAACGCCACATTTTCATTTTAAGAGTTCTTTGAAACCTTTCTACTATACTTGCTTTAATGTCAGGATTGTTAGTAGTATAGTAGTTAATGTTTTTGCTCCTAAAGTAATCCCTTGCTGCCTTTGAAACAAATTCAGTACCTTTATCAGATTGGATGTGACGAGGAGTAGAATTGGCTTCAGTAAATATGCTTTCAAAACAATTTATAACGGTTGTGGCATCTTTCTTTTTCATAGCTCTCGCAAAAGCATATTTACTGAACACATCAATAACACACAGAATATATTTGTATCCATCATTATATTGACTGTAAGTACCCATATCACTCAGATCAGCTTGCCAGAGTTCATTAAAGTTAGATAAGACGTATCTATTTCTTGTGAATCGCCTTTGGACCGGTTTATGCAGTGTGTACGTTTCTTGAGATTGTAACCAGTTCTTTACTTCGTCTTTGTTCATTCGTCCTTTCATTTGTTTACTTAATTTATTTAAACTACTGTAGCCTGCTGGATTAGATACATCGTAGTATATTGCATGAATGTCTAATAAGGGCTCCATCTTTCCCAATCTAATTTCTTTTTGCTTGCCTTGAGCAGTACACTTGAAAGAGGTGTACTGGCGCTTGTGTCTTTAAATGACGATGACGATCGAGCACTTGACGGAGCAGATGATGCGTGAGGTTCACTCGATTGAGGTTTATTTATAAATTCTAGGTTAGTAGGATTACCTATACAAGACGTAGGAACTTTTATATCTCTTAAAAATAAAGCAAACTCTTCCCATCCTGTTGGCTTAGGGCGTTTAAGAGATCTAACCGTATCGCTTACCAGATCGAGAATATTGCTGTTTGGAATAGTTCGATTGTTTATTACAACTTCACCATTTGTTTTCCACCATATTTTTGGTCTGCTTGACACAATACAATTCAATAATGTTCTGGTTTTTTTCTCATATGATTTTGGTAAATTATCTACAATACGAGATGGACTGAATAGTACAGTTTCTGGATTTTTTGTACCAGACGGTGTAGCTGCAGTAACTGTAGAAACATCACCATCTGGTAGTGTTTTATTTGCAACTGATTCATAATTTTCATCCTCCTCCTTTTTGTTTACTTTTAAGTTTAAATCCTTACTTTCATCGTTGAGTTGATCAAACCCCTCCATCACTATTGGTATTTTAAATGGTTTTCGATCTGATTCAATAAAGTGCAAAAATCGTTGTAGTGCTTGAGAATATAATGCCCACTTTTCACGATCATTAATTTTACTCTTCAGGATTTTTTGCATCTCTCCGTCTAGGCGCGATGATACATTTTCGGGTTGGTTATCGTTTCGTTTGAGTCTTTCAATAAAGTCTGGTTCAACTAACAACATTTTTTTTGTGTTTTCCATTTTATTTTATGTTACGGAGCTTACTAAGGCACTTAAAACTGCACCTAATATAATAGGTAGAAATGCGCCTCCTTTTTGAATAATAACAGTTTTCCTCAATTTGTGTTTCCCTTTCGAAACTAGTTTTCGTAATGTGTCTTTATATTTGTTTAGTTTTGATTTATCTTTTGTTTCCAGTGGTATCTTCCCTTTTAAAACGTTATAAATACACTCACAAATAATATTAATTTCTTCATCTTCACAAGATTTTAGCAACGCTGTGCGATACTTTGGTTTAAGTAACTGCAGTGCTTCAAGTAAATGTTTATATGTGTGTACTCTTGGATGCATTATTTGGAACTGATTAAAACGTGTTGATTCTTGTCGTATTTAAACCCTTTCTTGGGAACATATACGGTACAATGCCCATCAAAAGGAAATATTTTAGTTTTAAAACGACATATGTCATCGGTATTTTGCTTCAGATCAATCATAAGGTAACCATGAGCATCTTTAGTGGCATCTTTGTAGGCTTCATCTACAAATTTTGGGTTCTCCGGATAAACTTGTCGTGACAAGTAGCGAATTTGTGTTTTATCCCTCGGGTTTTTGAAGTATACAATATAGCTGGTATTCAATGAAATATCACGTTGTCCTTTGCCTTGATGAAATATGTTTTGAGTAATATAAAAAACACTTCAACGATTCGTCCATCCGATTCTCTCATCAAGTCATCAATTATGAGAAGCTTGGGCTTTTTTCCATCAAATAAAGTAAAATCTGGTATTCCTTGGCTATAATTTACATTTTCCAGATTGTACAAAGGTTGCATTTCATCATAACACCAAATAATTTCATCAAATTCAACATTAAATACTTCTTTTGCATTGTTTAAAAAATTGGTAACAAACTGAGTTTTACCACACCCACTTGGACCCGCTACTATTGTAGTGAAAGGGTGGTTAAAATGAATCATTATAAATTTTCAAATATGTGTGTTCATTTGTTAACGGATTGACTTCAAATGAGAAAATTTCTAGACCATAGCTTTTTAAATAAATTTGGTAAAAAAAAAATGGTGACAAATAAAAAAAATAACAAAAATTTTGCTAAATATTTTTTAATATTTATATTATTCTAGATAAATCACATAAAAATTTACAAAAACATATTTTTTGCCAATAATTTTATTGCCAAAACAGTTTGTTAAATCAAAATAATAAAAAAACATCTTAAAATACAATATTATGTACAAAAAATAAATATGAAAATTGAATGTTCCGTGTATTTTTTTTTTTTTTTAAGATTTATGAGGTATTTTATAATGACCCCACGCAAGAGTATCCCAAGTGTTTTTCAATAAATATCGTTTTGTGTCGTTGTAAGATAATGATATTTTATTGACATTTTGCGTAAATAAAACATGTTTTATTGATCGGAATCGTAACATTTGAGCATATTTCTATCAAATAAACAACTTTTATAGTCGTTAAGGGTTAATTTTTTGGTAACACACTTGTTTATTCCTTTAGCTTTGGATATAATACCACTATTTTGAACATCTAAGGCATACATTTTTGATCTAAGACCAACAAACTCTTTCAAAATTTTGCCATTATTTTCATCTTTAAAAAAACCTAACCTCTTTTTATTTAGTAATGGTAAACCATATGCATTATTGGGTAGGTAATCAGATGTATCATAATACAAGTTCAGGTTAGATTTAATGTCCTCATAAAAGTTAGCAGTGTATATTTCATATATTAAGCTATCAGTATCCGTGTAAAGAAGCTTGAGATTTTCCACATATTTGTATTTCATATAGTTGTAGTGGAATTCGTACATTAAAGTTTTCGATAGATCTAAAATGCAGAATCCAAGGTAAATTGGTTTGTTATAAAAGATTTTTGTTTTTTTCAATTGCACAGCAGCTAAATTCTCGGAAAATATGGATAAACTATGAAATTCTGGTTTAGCTATTAAGGACTGTACTCCTTGGGATTTTCCGCGATTTTCCCAGTGACTTAATAATTTAACATTCACACGTTTCGTGACATTTTCCATTGTTTTACCAAAAACAGAATTATTCATAAGTTTAAAGAAATCTTTTTCAAAATCAGACGTCGCCAGCGAACGCATTCGGGTATTCAAATCTATGTAACTTTTTAACCAAGTAGATTGTTTGAACTTCAACACACGATGGATTTTCACTAAACGCAACCCATTTTTTAAACATTGTTTAAGATTTCTGTAATGTAATACATAATTATATTTATTATTTAAATTGGGAATCAACTTTTTTTCTTTAGAATCACCTAGACATACATTTTCTGGACAGAACGGTAAATCTGAATGAGAGTCATGTAATTCCTTGGGGTACTCTAGATCAACTTCTAATATAAACCCATATTCAGCATCGTCTGAAACATTGAAATCGGTATCTTTATTTACCCATTCAAAATTACCAGACGGAAGACATTGTGACATAGCCCACCCATAGAGATTATTTGCGTCTAAGTACATGAGAAAAGATGAAGGAATATTTTGATCATAGTCTTCCATAAATTTATTATTTGCTTTTGCATGTCTGTTGCTACATTGGGAAATCCCTCCTCGAATGTTTTTCGCTATAAAAGCTATTTTGTCGACATCTGTTAAAAGTTCTAAACTTATTTTGGTAGTCCTCAACATCGAATCAAAAGAAATTCCAGGGGCGGTATAATAATGGGCGGGATCTAAACCATATGTCTTAAGACACACATTTCTAAAATTTTCAAATATGTCAGTTAGTAATAAAACATCTGTTTTCAGATAAAGATTGGAATAATCCCCCATATTTTTGCATTGGAAATGAGACCAAATATCTTGAGCATGTAGGAAATCGTTTTCGGAAATGTGACTGTCAGTGAGAGAACTATAGAATTGATCCTGTGTAGGAAGCGAAGTTAATTTCAGTGAATCATACGAAGTCATGTACTCATATGGATAGACTCCCTTCCGTATTAGACGTTTAAAGTCTTCTTCACGTGGAAAGTTCAATTTCAATTCGTAAAATTGGTCAGTAGTCAAGTTTTTAGCTAATTTATCCAAGCTACTCGACATAAATTTAAGAGAATCGACAAATCTCAATTTTACAACACGATTATTCACTTGTAAAGACTTAGAAAACGAAATGTACTTTTCTTTATTTTGTGGGATTAGTTCTATGTCACCATCTTCAAGACCAAGACCATGTACAATAAAATGACTATCGTAATTGCTCAAATTATGGAAAAATACAGGTACAAAATTGGGTGGTTTGTATTTTTCAGAACAAAATTTATGTGCAACGCCCTCGTAAAGTCCAGTATGATAATTATAAGAAACGGTTGAGTCACCATTCAAATTTCTATCACAAATATAACAAGCATGGCTTTGCATAATGTCTTCCTTATTAGCATCTGTTAGAGGGAAAGAAGTTTTAGCAAACGCATTACTTTTACAAATAGTTTCTAAATCTTCTTTTATGACTTTCATAAAGGTTTTTGCACAGTCTTCACCTGTATATGTTCTGTACACAGATAACTTGTCATTATAAGAACACTTAATATAGTAACCGAAGCTATATACTTCATGTTTTTGAATATTGGTAGTAGAAGATGTACTGGGGTTGTTAGAACAGGATTCAATTGGATTTAAAAATGCCTCAAAATCAGCGTATACAACAAAAGGTACTCTTAATTTTCGTTCATAATTATTAAAAGTAACTTGATTCGATGGTACATATTCGTTAAACCAATTTCTTGTGTCTTCTTTTTCAGATGGTAAGTTTGTGCATACGTGGAAGCAGTCGTTTTTTTGATGTTGGTTTAGTCTCTCGTGTGATGTAAAATTAATTAAGCAACCATCGCAAATATGAAGAGCATGTTGTGCATTTGACAATTGCTTAGACACTAACCTCGACAAATTTTTGATAAAACAATAATGTCCTTGGTTATCTTTAGTTATATACAACAAGTTTAAGTGATTCGACTTTTTTAATTTAGTTAAGTGTAGTGGGCCTATAACATCGTGTTTCTTGTTTTGAGAGTTGTACTCGAGACCAAATACATTAATGCTAATATCATTATTTTTTTCAAATTTATGGATATCTCCCAATTTAAATGGAAAAGTTAAATTTTCAAAGTTTAATTTATCCTTATGTAATATGTATGAACTGACCATATTTGAATGACTTTAGGGTTCGTATAAACCAGACAATACAGCCCATCGAAAACACTCATGGTCATTGTTTTTTACATTAATAACCGCTTTTTTATTCTTTATATCACGAGGTAATTCGATAAAAGAAGAGCCGCGTAATGGATTATATTTGTTAATATTGAGATCGATATGATTAAATGTTACTAAACTCCACCCACTATCTTTTCTTTCAAAGTTTGACAACCTTATCACAATTTCATTTACTAGAGACGCAAAAACAGCAGCTTTATCAGTGCTGATATCAACAATATTATTACTTAATTGGAAATCAAATGTATTATTTAATTGTTTGGTATCTTGTGTAAAATTTGCATTAAGAATAAAATTTACTTTTAAAGCGTGATGTTTGTTAAGTGAACGATCTAATAATGTAAAGATCTTATCCTTGTGTTTTAGTAAAATAGTTTCGGGATCAAGAGGTTGGTGATCCATTTCATTAAATAATATTCTGTAAGTAGCGACTCTGTTTTTAAATGCATTTTCAATTAATTGGACATTAACATATTCACTATCGGATCTCAACACATTATTTTTGTGAATATTACTATTTAAATGGTTGCCAAAATATCTTTTTGACACGAACTTTTTACATACCGAACATTCAATTTCAGAATTATTTTTTGTACTTACATTGACATCGGATAATGGTTCTTCGCTTGAGGATGTAGACATATCACGACTGTTGGAAGGGTAGTTTCTCTTCACTGGTACTTCTGCACCCGTACTTGTAGCTGTCCTTTTTCTCCCCCGTCCTACTTGGTTAGATCTGTAAAAGAAAAAGTAAAACGTTAGTATTTAATAGAATATTTAAAACTTCAAAACAATGATTAAATTATTATCATTATACTAACTTAAGTTTTTTCGACATTGCTGGCAATACGCCTGCATTGTTAAAACCCCATCAATGACATCTGATGACAAATTATGCATCGACTTATTGATATGCCCATCACACGGTGTGTAATAGGGTATAATATCTTCATCTTCCAAAAGCGCCTGAGGTAATTGATTGTCAATATACCACAATCTTATGTTTCTATGAAACACTTTTAAAATGAATCCTTTGCTTAAAACTGCAATTTTGTCGTGGGTTAAACTAGTTCCCATATGAAAGTATCCAAGCACCATTTTTAAAACAGTATTTTGTACAATACACAGACACAGTACTAGCACAAACACAGTAACTGGAACAATGAATGATTTCTAAACCAGAGACGTCGCTTATAAAGAACCTTCCAGGATCCCCACCCAACAGAGAACAATGAAACTGAACCATAAAAAGGCAACAACTCAATGACAATGGACAATGGTTTTGTACAAGTTTGAACAAGAATAAACTGTTTAAATTGCATGTCTAAATATACAAGTACAATATCAATAAACAATATAACAGGTTGGAACAAGAGTACTCACCCTTGACTACGCAGCTGGCTTAGTAATTCCCCGATCTCATACATTTCTTGGTCATTTTCAATTTCTTCGCATAGCCTGACGAGCTCGGAATCGTAAACATCACAGCTTAAACAATCCATCGTGAGATGTGTCTAAGAAAATAGTGATTACATTACAACAAATTTTCTCCTTAAAATAACAAACGTACCTTAGTGATTTTATATTAAAGGGTAGAGACTTATACATTTGCAAAGGGAAATAGATCAATATGATTAGGCTACAAAACAAATTACAACATGTGGTTATAAAACGAGTCTTAACAATTTTGAATAACAAAAAGTTGTTGTTTAAGCTTAACACACTTAACAAGTAGCACGATGAACACAAGTTACAGAAAAAACACTGTTAAACAAATAGTACATAAAAATACTACATACATATTTTATAAAAAATAGTACATACTTACATTTGCCATATCTTATAAGCACTGTAGCACGATTCAACACTATGTCACTGTACACTGAGAGAGCTCTGGTAACAAGCACGACTCGGTTCGGAATACTTATTGATCGTCACTGTCCATCGGCTTTTATAAGGATGTGACAATAGATTACCGTTAAAATTACGTTTCGACTAGTTTGTACCGCACCCAACAGCCACCAACAAACAGTAATAAAATGTATAATAGACTTTCGAATCTTTTGATGATTCGGAGAAGAAACCTGTCATAAATCTTTACAAACAATATGGACCCAACAAACAAATTAAAAAATCAACGAGTTTAGTTCAGCCTACTACAAATACACGTTAGTACAAGTTACAAAGTTTATTCAGGTATTTTCTTAAGCATCTATTCAAGAACATAATATTTGGCGAAATAAATAAATATGCAAAAATAGAACTCGTATTTTTAACTTACAGCTAAAATAAGTTAGTATAGTTTTGAAGCAGTTATTACTGTATAAAATACCGCATTACTATTGTAAGATTAGATTCGTATTATCCTTATGCTACATGCAATATTTTTACATAGAACTTCCTCATTTTTGAAGTCGGTTATTACAAAAAAGAGATGAAAGTAACATTGAGTACGTAGTCAAATTTATGCAAGGTTAGGTTAGGTTAGAACAGCGTTCTTAAGACCAAAACAACTGTGCTGTGCTCGTAGCTAGTTTTAAGTAGGTAAGTACATATATAAAGCAGTTCTTCAAAATTAGTTTTCGAAGTTAGGTGATAGTTAGAAGTAATGTTAAGTTGAACAAGATAAAAAATATAAATAGAACAACGTTCCAAATGCAGCATATGTAGTGAGTAACAAAAGACATACTTTGAAGTAAGGCTACCTGAAGTTAAGTAGTCAAGTAACGTATCCTGCGTTAGCTGGGCGTAGTCCTGTAGCTTAGGTTAGGTTAGGTTAGAATTGTGATCTAGCATAGGTTAGCTTAGATTAGTGATACGGTGTACACCGTAGCACACATCACGTAGTAAGAAACCTTGGAGTAAAGAGACGATGTGAGACAGGCTGGGTTGAAACAGCGATTCCAATAAGAACCAAGGTGGCGGACCTAGTCTGATAGTTTAGGTATGAGATGTTTAGGTATTTGTCCAGCTTTACCTAAAGAATGTTCTTAAAAGATGTTTACCGTTTGCAAAGGAAGTTGTAGACAGTTGTAGCCAAAGAGAAATATAAAAGAGGGAAACAATAGTAGACCGTAATAAAAGTGAGCTCGGCGTCCGAGAGGGCAATAAAACCCGAGCTCGGGTAGACAATAGAAAAGGGTCGATGGGTCGGGGAAGGTGTTGCATTGTTAGCGTAGGACGTTCTGTAAGTCCTGACAGAGCTGTCTGAGCGTCCTGGGACCTATTCCAAACGCTCTAAGTAGGGGGCTATTTGTTTTTTTTTTTTTTTTTTTTTTTTTTTTAGGTTTGGTGGTCCGTCAAATCCGCCCTGGATACCGCCCATCAGGCCCGTCCGCCCTGCCCCAGTATCGGGGAATACCTACTACTTACTTGAATTTATCCACTACATTTAGAACGGACCCATGTAATAAAACTGGAGGTATAAAAGCAGGCCTCTTCCCCTGCGCACAGCCCATGTGCAATAGCATACGCCTCACAAACCCCAACCAGTTTTCTCAGGGCACTAACAGACGGAGCCAGCAGCACCATGTTATCTGCATAACTGATATTATTTATGCAGACTCCATCTATATAACAGCCCACATGCATGCTGCTGAGTCCGGCTATCAGCCCATTGATATAAAGGTTGAATAGCTTGGGAGACGTGAGCCCGCCCTGTCTCACGCCACACTCGAGTTTATACTCGGAGGACAATCAATCGGCCCATCTCACCTGGTTTACCTGATTCTGGTACCAATGTTTCAGGATATTCACATATTCTGATGGCGTACCTGTCTCCTCTAGCTTTTGCCATAAGATACTGTAATCTACTCGGTCAAAAGCCTTTGACAAATCGAGGAAACAGGCATAAACCGGTGATTTCCTTTGCGTGTAATACGCGACCGTATGCTTCAGACATAAAATGCCACTTTCAGTAGATAGCCCAGTTCTGAAACCGAACTGAGCATCATGTATTTTTAAGTGCCCTTCAAGTATGGAGTCTAGCATACTGTCGAGTATTTTCGCAGCTGTAGTTGCCAGTGAGATAGGCCGATAGTTGTCCCTGTTAGACAAGTCCCCAGTTTTATTTTTAGGCACTGGTACCACTATGGTCCTCATAAATGCCTTCGGTCATCGCGCTGATATCTCGTTTTGTTAAATAAAATCCGCTAAATATCGAGATATCAATATCATGTCACAGGCCATATCTTCAAAAGTATCATAGACATCGAGTTGTCAATTTTTTTCCTACAAAACCTTGGCCGTAGAAAGCCATTACGCCAATAAAAAAAAAACGTATAAGTCGAGTTATCAAGTTCTTCACGCCATGCACGGAATTATTTTATGTATGTCGTACGTGGTCGTACCTAATAAACTTAAAATTTGTCATTTAAAAAGGCGTTTACAGTGTAATAGCACTTTGTTATTATAATAGGTAATTAAATCTTTACGGGGACAAAAGTAACATGTTACTTGTGTATGTGTACCCATAGGACTATGTTACTTTTGTACCCTTCCTCATTTTTGTTGAAACGTGAAATATAACTTTAAAATGGAACGTGCTAGACAAAAACGAATTTAAACAATGTATAATCCATCTAATCAAGAATAGATATGCAAACATTCAGATTATTACCATCCTATTACCACTACATAAACATTAAAAAATAAAACATCGAAAAACTTACTTTTGGTTTGTAAAAACACGTAGCATCCTTAAGGGAGGCGCTCCCGGCTATCGCCTGACGGCAGCGAAGCGGTGTTCGCCCATTGCCATTGGATAAAGCTAGAAAGCATTTTCCACCCGCCGTTACTTTGGTACCCGGTCTCCGCTACGGTTCGTGTGGATAGCGAGTACGTAATGTGTGTAATAGTATGTGCGTTATTAATTGATAGATTTTAAGTACAGTGCGTGTGAATTGTGTGTGCGTAATTTTGGTAATAAAGTGTGTGTTTTAATTTGTGGATTAATTTGTTCTTTTTCTATCAAATACGAACCCCACGCTCGTGACAATATACAACGTGTTTTTGTTCAATTGCTTTAACTTCGACATAGTGCTTGGAACATTAACGTAAACTCATCCCTTAAACCGTTTAATGATATACGAAAATATTTCTTTTTTGGTATCCCATACAAAGTAATTGAAAAATGTGGCTATGGTAAAAGGTCCTTTTGAGTTAGGCAATAGTTAGAGTCAACTTGTTGTCATTTTAACGTCACTGATAAAACTTCATCGATGACAGAATCGAGAGCTCGTTAAAAACTTAGCTAGGTGGAATGCGTGTGGATGGTCTTGGGTTCAAACCCCGGTAAAGAACTTTCTTTTTGTTTTTATTTTTGTTCATTGGCAGTGAAAGTTTAATTTTGTGCTTATTTTTTATTTCAGAACAATGTTTGTCATGTGTTTAATCATTTTTTTTAATTCACTTTATTTCAATTCGCTGGGGTTATGGTATAGTCACAAATGAAACTAATTAAAGTTTAAGTAGGTAAACATTTATTTACATAAACAATATTGGCCTTATAAAATAAAATAATCTCCTCATCAGTATTTAACACTCAATATTTACATTAAACCAAAATAATAATTTACTACAACTTGTTTTCAAAGTGCCCGCCATTATTTTCCAAACAAATATTCAACCGAAATCGTATCTCGCAATTTAGTTTGACAGAAGTGGCACGCATGGCATCGGCTTCTTCCTGAATTCGTTGCAGTAGGTCTTCCCTCGAAGCCACAGGTTTGAAGTAGACTTTTCTTTAAAAGTACCCCAGACATTAAAGTCTAAAGGTGTTAGGTCCGGTTGCATGGCGGGCCACGCAAGAGTTTGACTGCCGCGTGACGCGTCCAATCCAACGCCCAGCAAAGTGCACATCCAAATACTGGCTAAAACGGCCAGTGTGCGGGTGCTCCGTCATGCTGTATCCAGTGTGTCCGCAGTGTTTCCAATGGAATATCATCGAAATAATCCAAATTATGCAAGTTCTTATTGGGTTATCGACGTTGGTACCTACTCCCTTGCTGCTTCTGCCGCATTTCCATTGCAGGAAACCGTAAACAAAATGAATAAGAAGATTTTACACTGGATAAACTGAGATTAGTGATTAAATTTGGATATTAAATAATTTGAAAACGGTGCGAGTTAGGAACTTAGTTTCTTTGAGAAATTGACTCAATAAGACGTAAAGAATTAATCCTTAAAGTTAAAGCAATTGAACAAAAACACCCTATATATATATTGAAACAACTATACCCGCCTACTATCGTAATTTATATTATAAGACGAAAAGGTAGAAAAAAACATCAAAATGGGTTCGTTTGTCCCGTAATCTATGTTAATAGCTAATAACAACTATGTTTACTTTACTTACCTTAAAAAAACAACGAACGGTTGACAGTGTCAGTAACATTAAATAATACAAGTTACTAAAATTCATGGCTTATTCCCACTGTTTCAACTGTTAAGTGACTAATGCTCTGACGAATAAATTCACTTATTGGTTACGCTGCCAGATGGTAATCACAAAATTATTTTGATGATTTATGTTGCGAGTATTTTTTTAACAATTTTCAAGTAATTACCATGACAATTTAAGAGATAATTATGTTAATAATAGCGTCAGTCCGTATTATTTATAAAAATTACTTTTATAATAGGGGATGCGACTGTTGTTGAATTATACAACATAGTGTAATTATAATAAAATTAGCTCAATACGTCATGATAAAAAGAAAAATAATAATAACAAAAAAATCAATTGAAATATGTGACTTCAAAGGTAGGGTAGGGCGGGGCTTAAAGGTCCGCGGGTTAAAAGGTCCATATTTTTTTTCAGTATCATTAAAAATTACTACTATACCTTACTTGTTTTTAAATATGTACAAATGGACCTTTTTACCCGCGGACCTTTAAGCCCCGCCCTACCCTACGAAAATTTTATGATTTCGTTTTTGAACCCAAAAGAAATTTTGAAGTTGTTTTTAGAATCCTCATGATTTACCATGTACTTAAACGCATTTTTCTTGGTGAAAATAGAAAATTACTTATATTCTCCATATAGATACTGGTACCTAATCCATAGATGACGTCATATGCCTTTTGCATGGAGCGTTTTGAGTACTCTGTAGGAATGTTGAACTTTGACGGTCATTTCGGACTTTTAGAGCAGTGTAAGTGTAGGTAGCCCCATATAGACATTTGATGCCAATAAAAAATAGAATCGACTGATATACTAAAAAAAAAATGTCTGCACGCCTATTATTGAAATAAACATTAGTATACAGTTTCACATGGGTCAAATAGAATGCCTAGTTATTATTGATTGATATCAGTTATTTGTACTCCTAACGTCACCTGTTAGAACTTTGTCGCAGCCCAGCTTTATCACTGAAACGATGAGATATAATACCAATGTTTGATACAGCAGTAGTAGGATATACATTTATGAAATATCTCACCACAACTTTTATATTAAACCATTGATACAAAGATCAAAGCAAAGAATAATTCAATTGAGTTAGTAGTAAGGTCAAATTAAATCAATGCACGACACAAAAATCATAAGGGAAAATTCGAAAGGTTGCTTAGGACGTAAGGTTGCGTAAAGGTTAACGCGCTGGACCGGCAATCCAGAGATACCGGGTTCGATTCCCGGTCTTTTCCACCAGGTAACTTATTTCAATTTTTCTTTGACCTTCGATCTTTGTATCAATGGTTTAATATAAAAATTGTGGTGGATATTAGGTACTTCTTCCTTGAAGGATAAAGTCCGCAATAAGATATACGGGGTAGTTTTAGACTAGCGCCCATCACTGACAAAGTTAAAAAGTCCAGGTTAAGGTGGTTTGGACGCGTCATGCGCAGACCTGATAGCCATGTAGTGAGAAAGTGCCTTTCCATGGCTACGAAGAAAAGAGGGAGAGGTAGGCCTCAAACTACCTGGATGACGAATGTCCAGAGAGACATGAAGGATTTAGGCCCAGCTGTAGAAGACACCTATCATCGAAGCGAATGGCACCTCAAGATTAGGAAAGCCGACCACGCGTATCGGGAACAGGCGAGGAAGTAAAAGCAGGATAGGTACTTCTGTGTCCCTACAACTTTGTATTGTGTTATTTCCCTAAATAACGCAATACAAACCTCGGATTTTGAACTTCAGGTACCTACCCTTTGGCATTTCTATGCGTTGTTTCACAATTCCATTTATCATTTGTCATTATTTGAGAATCAAATTCAGTTGAGAACGCTAGGCGGCACCTGTAGTTAATGCAAAGCAATTGGGAACTAAGTTTTTTCCAAATCGGGAACATTAAGTATTCATACTATATTTTTCTCATTATTTGAACACAGAAATGACGAATAATATTTTTTTATGTCGTATATTTCTTTTAAGGTATGTTTTTTTAAACCTCGGTGTGTGTTTTGTCATTTCCTTTAGTTTACATGGAACTAATAAGGAAAATTAAGAAGAAGAAATGTGAAGGCCACGGCAACATTATTTAATTTTCGTTACTAATTCTATATAGAACAAAGTAATGACAATGATGAATAAATATCTAAAAACTATACTACATAACAATAAAATTATTGATCGATTCTGAATTTCAATTATGAATACTATATGAAAAAATTATGATATGTATAATTCTGGAAAACTTAATAATCCCGATTTCATTACAAAAACAGCGTACTGACTTTTTACCGCTGTTTCAATCGGCTACCTTGCGACATTTGTTTTATACGTTCTTTACAAGTTGTTTCTGAAGCTATCCAACAGTTGGAGTTGGACACTGCAACTACGCGTCATTGGTGCGTCATTGGTGCTGCAGTTGTGGGAAACGCATGGAAAAACAGAATTCCAAATTTAATTTTTTTATAACATATTGTTAGTGTTAATAAGTTAGTGGTGTAAATTATGTAAGTAACTATTTGTAATTTTGTAATTTTAAAATATGGGTTCACTGCCTGAAATAAAGAGAATTATTATGATTTGTATAAAAAAACCAAACCCAACAGCTAAGAACCGTCTCGACAGACAAGATGAAGCTTTCAAAAAACGCATTGTAATCGGACCATCCGTTTCTGAACTACGACGCCACAGAGAAACACACAGATACACGTGTTGAACTTATATATAACACCCATCTTGGTCGTGGGTTGAAAAGAAAATGCAGAAAACGCTCATGGGAATAGAATTATTGGGGAAAAAATAATATTGAGAATTATTACACAGTCGTCCACGTAACCAATTATGGACGAATGTTGTTAAGGTTATCTCACTTTGATACAATTGCGACTCAATTTAGAGAGGAAAAAAATACCTAAATGTTTATTTCCGGTACGTGATGACGGTGTTTTTTACAATAAAACTAATTACTCAATTAAAAAAGGTTATTAGACGCAGCAATGTTATTATTACATTTTTGTTGTTGTTTAGCTTAGCACCATTTTGATTAATATCGGTTTGTAAATCGATAAGTGTACTACTACATCTATATATTATAGATATATATAACTTAGGTAGGCTGTTGTTTCATATTTTGGCTGGATAAGCCAAGCTTAACTTAACATGTTCTTTCATAATTAAGATCTTAATTACTGCTAACGAGGAAGCTTCAAAGCCTATGACACAGTAGAATATAACAGACAGTAAGGAAACCTATGTCAACGTGTAAGATAAAATCAGCAGTTTAGAAATAGTAAGGTTCGGGAAAGGCGAGTGAGCGAGGCAAGTAATAACACCTAAACACAAGTGAAATACCGTCTCACCATTTTAAACGTAAGGTCGTCTGTAATTTGAACCCATATTGGCATGATTGGGGAGTTTTTTAACGTAACAAGATGCGGTTGACCTTGGGATAATGGCGCTACAAAGAGCTTTGATACGAAAATAATTACGTCATGTATATGTGTTAACGGAAAAGTATGGAAGCCGTCATACAATTCCTAGGAAATGTGCACTATTCCTAAAATAGACACGAAATGTATGCAATGTATTTTTAAATATGCATTTTGCCTAGGAAATATATACAAATACATTAATTGATTATAAATCAGAAATGTATTATACATTCAGGATGTCAGTTGCGTGCAGCGGGGATGTCGGAGCGAGGGAAGAGTATTGCGTCACCATCAACATCACCACCGGGCGCATGGACTCGCGCGGCAGCTTCGCGAGTACTGCCTCTCGAGGCAGGCTGGAAACAGAGACGAGCCTTGCGAGGCAGTTCGAGCTATGAGAAGTACCCCCAAACCACCGTCCACATCGTACATACAACGCACGTCTTCTTACTAGTCGATCCTTCGTTATTCTTCTTATGCAAACATTAAATCGTATTGAATGTAACTTTTCTAGCACCGTTGTGGGTATTTTTGACTTTATTACAGAAAAAATATTTAAAGTTTGTGGAATAATTCGCTCTGTTTACTCTTTATTCACACTCCAACACGAAAGTGTAGAAATTAAAAAGTGGCAATACTGTAGTGTCATCCCGTTATCTCAGATTGATTAAAAAGGGCCAACACTACAGTATTGCCAATTTTTAATTTCTACTCTTTTATTTCTTACTTGTAAATCACTGACATTTAGTGACATTCAACGTCCACGTCGTACCAATAAATAAATCCGCAACATGCCGATGGTCCAAAGGAAACTTGACGGCTGTAAATAAACAATAACTCCTCTAGAGCACCCGTTCAACAGTGCTGTGCTCAACACTTAGAATAAAATAAGTATTACTTTTAATTTATCTACTAACATCGTCCTTAATTAGTTTTAATGTGTAGCAAACTATGGACCTAAGTTGTCTGACAATAAATATATTTTATTTCTATTTATTTTATTGTAATAAACAACATACCTACATTCGATGTACAATTACTCCGCCTCACGGCTTTGATAAATAAATATAATCCTAAACTTTAACCCTTTCAAAACCCCCTTTCACAACCCCCTTTCGCCGTCTCAAAATCACGAAAATTTACAGAAAAAATACTCCACAATTTTCGTTTACTGCCTCGTAGTGTATAGTTTCATTTAATGAATTCCGATACCAAACTTTTTGTACTGTATCTTGTAATAATAAGTAGATGGTAATATTAGTCAAATAGAGTAAAGTACAGACGCGTGCTTGCATAAAAACATATTTATTGGTCATTATAGTATTCATCGAGCCCCCACCCCGCGCCCGTGTTCCCTTTCTTATATAATCCTATTAACACGCGAGTGAGGTGCCTACTTAATCGTAAATCCAAGAAACCTGTACAATTACTATTATTTTGGAAATAGTTGATGCCTTCTATCACCATAGATACCATTTTGATTACCTACGCTACCAAAGTTTTCGTACTGATCAGTTAAATCTACTGTAGTTTATCCTCGTATCCATTTTCCTTAAGACACTAGCGGTAATTAACAAAATCAATTTGTTTAATGGCACTAAAAGCTCACAATTAAGATGAAAGATCTACTTGTTTACTATTGGGATTCAAAAAAGGAAAAGCTAGTTTTTTTTTGCGCGATTATTTAGTTACATGCCTATGGACCAAACCAAATGGGTATGTTTTGATATGAGGATTGATTAGAATAACAGTTCTTAGTAGTTCTCTGAAATGATTTGATGCAACGCGCCCACGCCAAAACGGTAAGACTTTCAACAAATGTTGAATAATAGGGGTCATCTTTTTTAACTGACTACTAAAAATTAAGTGTACGTACGTGAAGTTTTTTTCTGGCATTCACAATGGTATAAAAAAAATTGGGCAAGTGCGAGTCCGACTCGCGCATTAAAGGTCGTACCATAAAACAAGTTTGTTGTATGGGAGCCTCCCTCAAATATTTATTTTATTTTATTTTTAGTATTTGTTCTTATAGCGGCAATAGAAATACATCATCTGTGAAAATTTCAACTGTCTAGCTATCACCGTTCTTGAGACACAGCCTGGTGATAGACGGACGGACGGACGGACGGACAGCGAAGTCTCAGTAATAGGGTCCCGTTTTTACCCTTTGGGTACGGAACGCTAAAAACAAGGCATGACACTCCGGCCACAGAGACTACGTTACTGATTATTTGCCACTTTATGGTAACAAAATACATTTAAAGAAAAAAATGTTTGCCACCTGTCGTACAAAAATATATTTGACAAAATTTTATTTTGTCGTAATAATTGATTTTTCTCAAACATGCAATGAAATATCGCCGTAACGTGCGTTAGAACAGGCTTCGAAGTGTCAAGTTTCGGGCGGAACAATTCGAGAGAACTGTAAAGGAATTTCATACAAAATTGAAGGCCTAAGCCGGGAAGTAATTTGTTTTTAATTTTAATGTAAACATGGCGTCTGTGTGTATGAACAGCTGATATTTTTTTTTTCTAGTAGCTACCCATTCAGCCATCGGAGCAACAATATCCGTGTTAATGCCTAGTACACACGAACTGAAAATACCGTCTATACGTAAGTCACCAGAGACCATAGACAATATTAAAAATCCTCTGCCTTTATTTTACTTATTATAGAAACTAAGATTCTTATTATCAGGTTGTGTATAATGGCCCTAATATTCGCACTTCGCACACTACACACGTGGACTTATTAAAGAAAAAATATATAGAGGGATTGGAGGGAAAATTAAAAATATTTTTTTTAAACATGGCGTCTGTGTTCATGAACTGGCTGAACAGCTGAATTATGTTTTTTTGAGTGGTGTATTTTTTTATTTCATTGCATATGTTTGAGAAAAGCACTATACATGCCTTAGCCGTGAAAAAGGCTTGCCGGCTTCGTATCACTAGACGGCCTCCCTTACGGTCGGCCGTCTATACCTAACTCAGCCGGCAAGCCCTTATTTCCCGGCGTCTGCAGTAATGTACTATAATACACTCACGATTTTATGAAATGTATACAGGTAACAAGGGAATCGGGGAGTATAATGATACACCACTGGCCACACAGAAACTGATTGACTGAACCAACAACATTCTGTTCGCACGTGCGTACCGTTAATCATCAGTACCCTTACCATGAGTTTACAGTGACCGTACTCGCTAGTAACAGCGTAAACAATTTTATGGAGAACTGTAGTTCTACAAAGTAACCGCTAGGGGCACTGCACTATTCTCCATATAAATCGATTATGCTGTAGCTAGCGAGTACAGTCACGTTATGTTGTCGATAACGACTCTGGCATCACCGATGGTGAAGTACATCCGAGGCTGTCAAACTTCATCAGAGGGCAAGAACATGGCGGGAACGCTCTCTTGACATCCAGCAGCGGTCGAGAAAGGAACTGAAGACTTGCGTATATCTTGAGTATTGCAGTGTCACAAATATTAATTAATTAAAATAGTAATCTACCGTGCCCTAATAAACAACCCCTATGATCCGCGGTCTTATTAAGGATATTATGTTCGGCATATTATATTTAATACGACCAGTTTATTCTCTATCTTTGATGGTTATGTAAAAGTGTGAATGATTTAAATAAATGTATTCATACTGTCTGCTGTTTCTATTAGTTAACTCACGGTAAGGGTACAGGACGGTTCTTACGATGTGTTCAATGTTCGTTATTTGTTTGTTCATTCGTCCATACATGGTTTAGTGATCAACTCAACGTATTTATTTTCAGTTTAAGTAGGTACTTATATCGAAAATATGACGTTAAGTGCTCATCTTATTCCGATTCCTTCAAGAAAGTCTTGTTTCGAAATAACAAGATTAGATGGAATTGGGTCTGAAATATTACGTTGGGCCGTTAAAAACTACTAGACCATGCTTAAAGCTGAAGCGTTAACTCGCCTGTATGTATACAGCTTTCTTGATGTTGTATCTATAGGTGATGTAGATTGTCATAGCCCTCTTTTTGTTTTTCCGTAATTGGGTAAAAATTATAAAACCGCTGCTGTAGATGCTACCTGGTTATCAGAAATATTTGGGATCTGTGTAGCTATTTTGGCGATTAGCTATTGATGCGAAATACTCAAGTAGCAAACAAGTAGCAGAACCGCATATACTGCTAATGTATTCTAAATAAAGGCTGTCTAAGAGCTTCTGCAACTTCTTTTGCTACTTGAGTATATAGGAAATGCTCTCAAAAACTAAAGGGCATCAAATCAATAAGTACAGGAAGGTCCTCTTTTTGGGTTTTTGCATAAGCCGCCTAACAACTATTTTTATTGCTTGTTTGTGCAAGAAGCAGCGCCTAAATTGACCGACGAGGACGTGCTCCTAGACTACGCGCACATGCCAAACTTGCCCATACAAAGGCGGAAGACGGAGCAGCGCACCGTGGTGCTATTTAGCGTACCTAATAGCGCGTAGTGAATCCATCTCTACTTTTCTGAAATATCTTATTAATGTACACAGTTGAACTGACATCTGACTGGAATAATAAGATGTTTCTGTTTACGATTATTGGTCTGTCAAAATCTGGTAAGGTCAGGTTGGGTCAGAGAAGCACATGGGGAAAGTGGAACACTTTGGAATATTTTCTATATTATAGCTTTAATAGACATAAAACGACCAACTACAGTGACATTTATTTATTTTTTACCTAGAACTGTTTCTTAAAATCGGATTTACCACATATACTGTGATTTATTTAAAGTGTTTCCCTTACCCCAATGTGTTTATCTTACCCAACCTGACCTTAGTCTATCTCTTTCGATCTCTATCACAGGGTAACCGACGATCTTATATCATAAGATCGACCTGTGTTTGTGTTACCTTTTAATGCGTGAGGTTTTCTGTTTGTAATATCTTTATCTTTTTATAAATATATATCTGCCTTTTTAATATACTTATCTTTATCTAAAGAGATATAGAATTCGAAATCTGTCTCTGTCTCTATGTATCTCTCTCTCTATCTATTACTTTCTATCTGTCACTGTATCTTTATGTATAGATAAAGATCTATCCCTTTTTATTCGTCACTGTCTCTTTCTATATGTCTTATAACTGAAGACAGTTCTGTGGTTCTGTTACGGACTGCACTTAAGTTACGTTTTCATTCCAACATTACCTAATAACGTAGTCCAAAACGAATGGGAAATTATGGTCGGAGGCTATCCCATGGGAAATCACGGTAAATCAGCTGCATCGCTGAACGCAAGGGTCGCGGCTGAACGCAAGGGTCGCGACTCAAACATTATGGTCTATGAATTTGTTTTTAAATTCTCAAAGGCAAATGATGAATAACCTAAAATAAACATTTTAAGCACCCGCTACACAAGTAGCTGGTCATCATGAGAACCTCATTGAATGAGTGATATAGAAAATACTACTAAAACTGAACATAACTACAAAAATTGGGAATTTTAAACTTAAATATTGGCTGAGATCTTGCCACTTATTCCAATTAAAGCTGAATATCTTGGAAACTACTATTTCCACCTAACATAGCTAATAACCATCTCGACGGACAAGTATTTCGATTAAAAACGCAAAATTCGTCCATCCGTTTGGGAGTGTCGATGCCAGACATACACATAAATACACAGATACACCAATACACACTCTTTTTTACGTCGGGGGTTAACAATATTTATTTTGGATTTGTAATGAAAACTATAATATAGTAAGTGTCCACACATTGGAAGACGCAGCAGGCTTCCTACAAGGTGAACTCATGACTTGGAAAAGGTCGCTGGAGTCCTGGAGCAAATGAGTAGTTTCTAGCTGGATCACTTTTTTTTACTGTCAATTACACAGCTAGCCATAATCTAGGCTGCACTTTAAGCCCCTTTGGGTTTTTAATTGAGTTTCAAAGGCAAATATAAAAAAAAAATCGATGGTCGGCACTTGCCAATGTCAAACCGTTAAAATTGTGTCAGTGTCAGTGTCAAACTATTGAAATTTCGGCACATGTCAGTGTCAACCCAACAACCCAAAATAATACTGTCATCTTACTCTATATCTATACTATAATACTCTCATTCGACCAATTTTAGAGAGATGATGGAGATCTCTCCATTTCATCGCCATCCGTCACTTTTGACGTGTGCCTACTTGACAAGTGGCAATATCCCTAGAACATCGCAACTTCGTCAATTCGGACGCGTTAAATTTGCGTTTCCTTTGTATGTGCCGGCATAAATAACAGGCGCATACTTTAAATTGACCGCGCAGTGCGTGAAATCAGTCCGTTACGTTTCGTTCAAAACAGAAATTCATATGCATGAATAACATTTTTGACAATCATTATCGCCTTCGTATTTCCAAAATTGAGATGAGATATGTCACTTGAAGCTCATCGCATTTTAATGACAGTTCGATGGCGATATCACTGTTATCTAATAGAGATTTGACGTTTGGCGATCACTCAAACGGCATTCTCGAATTAGGTCCTAGGTATAGTAATCTTTATAATACCGCTCGGATTTCGCCAGCCTGAAGCACTACAGGAACAATGTAGACGTTGTAAAAGTTTACGTTTATCACTCGTTTATGGTGCTCGTTACAGAAGATTGTTCTGGAAACCTGCTTATTTGAGGTCTATGGGTCAGACATAAAAGACAACACATACTAAATATGAAGAGTACAAAAAACATGTCTACTCAGTTTTTTTAATACGAGATATTAATTAACCCGTTGCCGCATATATAAAAAAAAACCGATTTGAACTTTATAACCCGTGTCAATAAGGTCGAAATTATTATCTGTCATATATGTTATCTTATCTGTCATACGAAACGGGCTTAAGCCGGAGCCCCACTGCTGCGCACGGTCGAGCTACATACGTGGGTACAAAAACGCTTTGTATGAAAATGTAGGTAGATATTTCTACAGTAGTGCACGAGCATGCTGCGCACGAAATGACGTCACTGATACCAATATTATAACAATGGACGCACGCGGGCGGCGTGTATAGCGTGTCCGTGCGTAGCGTGCGCAGCAGTGGGGCTCCGGCCTACTCACATCGTAGAATTCGAATATCGCTCGACATGGTTTCGGATCGGTACGCGATTCATCATCAGTCGCAGTGGCAGCCAATCGAAAACTGCGCGCTAAGGATGCGTCTCCATTCAAGGATTTTGATACTAGGTACTTCGGCGGTTCGTGTGGACGAGACTAAAATTGACAGTTACGCTCTCCGCACACTACGGCTTCTTGTGGCCGCCACAGTACACTTGTCCCTTTTCCACGCTCGAAGTGAGAAAAAGAGAGATGTACTGTGGCGGCCACTAGAAGCCGAAGTGTGCGCCGGCTCTTACTCGGAACTCGTACGATTAAGATGGATTAATCGTCATTTTTAATCGTTAATCGCGAGTAAGTGGGATAACCTTAATCGTTAATCGATTATATTTTGCCTACCTATCTATAGAATATCATACTAGAACCTATAAAAAGTATGTATACCATCATTCCATATTAAATTAAATTAAATTATCATAATCAAATTATTTTTATTTTGTCGAACATGAAAATTCAAAAGTAATTAAATTTCCAAAATTACCTTAAAATCACAGCAAGGTTAATCTATTTATCGAATTGCTATGAAGTGATGCTTCTTATTACACATAAATACTGGTATAAACTAAACATTTTGGAACAAGACAAGACATGTTATTCTAAGAACACAAACTAAATTTTTCATCGTCTCAGTATTCTAATAGGATATGGCTTTAATTCAACTTTTGATCTTTTTATGGCTATATAGAGTAATTTAATTCATTTAAGACTTATTTGTGGACTCGAATGAGTTTTTAATCTTCATATTGTTTAATACTACTAGTAAATAATATTCAATAAGGGTAGATTAGGCAACACAGAATTAAGTTATAGGAAACTTGTAGATATTTTTGGAAGCTACACTAGATAGGACACATTAGTTTATATTTTGAGGATAGGTAGACTTAAGTAAAGTTAAGGTTTAGTTAGTATAATGAACCAAGGTAGCAGTATAATAGGAGAAGAAAGTTAGGGTTATATAAATAACAGACTATACTCGACGCCACGTAGCTTGGCAAGTTGGCAATAGCGACCAATGACTCCTCCTACCATGAAACTCAATTTCTAATAACGACACTTTTTTTTGTTCCCCGTAACGACAATTTATACTTTTATTGCTACACCGTGGTAGAGGGTCCGCTCCCTCCACGCCCATACACCCTCTACCACGGTGTAGCAATAAAAATAAAAATGGTCGTTACGGGGAACAAAAAAAAGTGTCGTTATTAGAAATTGAGTTTCATGGTAGGAGGAGTCATTGGTCGCTATTGCCAAGCTACGTGGCGTCGAGTATACACATTTATTACATTTTAATTTACAAAAATACATAGTTATATTGGTTTAGAGGCACTTAACAATTCATCATGGTTTTATCTCTCTTAAGAATTTGAGTTACTGCAACACCGTAGGAACCTACCCAACTAGACAAATCAAAACGGTTACACCGATCACATTTTGGACAGTAGTTATTAAGAAATGTTTGAGTTCGACTGTTTAAGGATCCACTAAAAATGAGGGTTGCTTAGATATAGGATGTGGAAGACAAGGATATTTAAGGTAATTGTTGTAGGGTTTCTTAGGCTTCGAAAGTATTAGGTATGAGTGGGAAGAAGAATTGAGTAGGGCACAGTGAGGATAGCTTTGTGTCTTCTTCTTCTTCTTTGTCGTCACACTCTTGGCAGAATGGTCATGGTCGTCACATCAGAATTGGTAGCAAACTTTACAATCCATCGCCATTCCTCCCGTAGGTACTGTAGCTCTTCTTGTGCATTCGTGGAGTGGATCATTAAGTGTATTCTTGACTTGGTCGGTCCATCGCATCGGTGACCTACCGCGCGCTCTAGTGCCTTCGACTTTCCCCTGTACCACAAGTCGTTCCACAGAAGTGTCTTCTCGACGTGTGATATGTCCGAAGAAAGTGAGAATACGACATTGGACGATGGAAGAAAGACACTGTTTAATGCCGAGTTCTTGGATGATTGAGTTGTTGGTTCGGAACTGTGTCCAGGTTATGCCAAGCATCCTTCTCCAGCACCACATTTCTAGAGCGTCTATCTTCTTTTTCTCGCTTTCCCTTAAAGTCCACGTCTCAGCACCGTAACGAAATATGGGAAACACTAATGCCCTGACAAGTTGCATTTTAGTGGCCTTTGTGATGTTTCTGCTTCTTCTCCATATTTAGCTTTGTGTAGGATGATTATAATTGGTGCTTGTGCCCAGTGATATATTTATTTAGGGGCTGCTCGGGAGGACTACGATTGGTCCCGTGACCATGGCTAATTCCAGAGTTACGTAGATGAGTATAGAATAGAATAGAATAGAAATGTTTTATTTGCTAGAATACTTCAAAACATGTGGTACAAGGTCTAAAGGTACATCAGTAAAGGATTCTGTCGAGGAACGACATGCAAAAATGTGTTTATATATCAAACAATCATGTGAACAGCATGCAAAAAGATATTCTAAGTACCTACTAAACAACAGGTCAATTTGCGAACTATATTCTAAAAACTCTTTTATACTATAAAAACAATGTTCAATAAGCCATCTGGTAATTTCTTTCACAAATTTACTATACTCCTTTTGCCTTATACATTCTGGGATATTGTTGTATATTGATATGCACATAATTATTATAAGCATTTTTATAATAGATAGCACAACGATGCGGAGGTTGATACAGTAGGCTTTTGTACAGTCGAGTTCATTTGAAGGGATGTTTACAAAAACAACATACCTAACTAACATTTTTGGCGGATTTGAGTTATTGGTACCACAGTGTTCATCTTAGAAGAAGCTACAAGTCTTGGAAAAGATGTTGTCCAAAAGTTACCCCATTTGTCCAAAATCGGCACCTAAAAATATACCCATTTTACAAAAACTACATATCTACATTATTTTTTTACAAAAAGAACATAACTATACTTATACTTAGGTACTATAGTACCCAATATCTGACATATTATATTATGATTATTATTATGATTTAACTGTATGGGTTCACGTAAAAAAACTTGATTTTAAATATAATAATTATATACATACATACTTTTTTGAGTAGGTTGTGTAACTGGCAATTACATCATTATTACTTTCATACCTAAATGAAAACCATATTTACTCTGAAAACTTAGTTTTATTGAGTGATGGATGCCCAGGACAAAATAAAAATTATGTGATGGTTTATTTTCTATATTGTTTAGTTCATGTGCTGGGACTTTTCCGTTCAATTAAATACATTTTTCCTATCAGAGGACATACCTATTTACCAAATGATCAGGATTTTAGCCTTATTGGAAACAAGAAAAAGACGTTGTCTCCAGAAGTGCCCAATGACTGGAATGCTATAATGGAAAGTGCTCACGAACGGCCATCACCATTTATAGTAAAAAAAATCACCCATGATTCATTCTACAATATAAAGAATGCTGTTTCAGGTTACTTTTTAGGGTTCCGTACCCAAAGGGTAAAAACGGGACCCTATTACTGAGACTTCGCTGTCCGTCCGTCCGTCCGTCTGTCACCAGGCTGTATCTCAACAACGGTGATAGCTAGACAGTTGAAATTTTCACAGATGATGTATTTCTATTGCCGCTATAATAACAAATACTAAAAATAAAATAAAATAAATATTTAAGGGGGGCTCCCATACAACAAGCCCTTATTTCATAGAATAAGAAGAAAATTTCTAGAGAAAGTTGTTTTATTTTCGTACAAAAAGAACATAACTAACAATATTTTACAAAAATAGCATAAGTGACGAACCTATTTTTTATTTTTTTTCAAAAAATACTGGTCTTTGAAATGTGTAATAGTATATTTCAGAACTATTGGCCACTTACTAAAATCACCTATACAATATTTATCTCTAATAACTAGTATGTAAGAAGACATTAACTTTTTTTTGTTTCCTGTAAAATCATGTCTAGTGTAGTTATGTTGTTTTTGTAAACATCCCTTCATTTATATCTACACACTTACGAGAACAAAAATATCTGAACACGACCCTATTGTCAGGAGCATAAAGTCGACTACTGAACTCTGGATGTTTCTTGACATACTTTCCTAATGTACATGCATGGAAACTTGGCAAAATGTTTAGTTTTTTAAAGATTGAAGATAAGAAGTAGTTACAAATGGTCCCGTGACGCAGGGTTAAGGACCTGGACAGAGTAGAACATTAGAAATAATTACAATTGTGTCTAGGCTGTTTAATAATTAAGTCTTTTGTAGTTATGTCATATTTTAAATTTACTGTTACACTTTCGAATATACACTATTTTCCTTCAACAAATTTTCTAATTTCTTTTTACCAAGATCCTTATATTTTCACTCTTCAAGCCTCTATACCCCGCGTATTCCAAAATGTTTGAATCACGAGCGTGGCGAGTGATTCTAAATTAGAATCCTGAGTGTAGCGAGAGTCTCAACAGCACGACATGCGAAATACTTTGCTCCTGTGTAGCACACACAACTTTTCACCTCAACAGCATGTCCATATTCGATTTTTTGTAGGTATGTTTATAGTCTCTTTGTTGCTGATTCAAAGATAATATTAATTAGAAAACAAATACCTGCTGCTTAAAAAGGAATAACAGTATCATCTAAATAAATTATACCTTCCAACACAGTACCATTCAGTCCCTCACAAGCACCACGGCTGTCATTATTTGATCAAATTGAAAGATTTAGCTCATATATTACGGGTTAATTGATTATTACGAGATTTTGTTTTGATTACACGCAAAGCACCAAACAAAATAAATACAAAATAAAATAACAAAAAAAATCTGAATTCGATATTTTTTAGAGTACGTTTCGAACCTACATCTATGATAAATGGGTGAGATTATAAATTGGTATTACCTATATTCATATTATGAAGTTGAAATACCTACCTTATCTTATCTGAACAATACTCTCTTTGTTTCATATTACAACACTCTTATTTAAACATTCGATCGTTAATAAGAATATATTTTCGGTTGTTTTTTTATTTTTTCTCAAATTGTATGGTATGGTATGTATAACGTATATCGGAACGTGTTCCTATTCGGCTTGGGAAAGAGACAGTGCAGCGAAGTTAGAATGATTCAAATTTTGTAATTAACCTGTGGCTGAGAAATTACAATTTGTGGCCAAAAAGTTTAAAGATTAAAAAGTTACTTTGTACTCTCGCTCGAAACAAAATCGCATTTTGTTTATAACTTTTCTGTATCTGTCCCTTGTAGCCATATGATAAATAAATAAATCGCAGCAAAGTCACCATGTTTGAGCTGGATTGGTGTTTTTTTTTATTAATGTATAAAGTAAACACCGAGCAAATTAATTCGAAGTCCAAAATGCGGAAATGATCTTCTTGGATATCTATAGCCTCCTAAGACCCAATCTATTTTTAGGACACTTGTAATAGCGACCCAGTGACCTAATTTTAGGTGCATATGCTTGCGGCCCAGAACTTAGAATTGTAATAACATGTTCAAAGCATGAGATAAAAACAAAAACCTCTATATTTGTACTCAGAACGAGTAGCACTAACGATTTAGATGTGAAATTTAGTAAAAAAACATGTCCCGTTATTAGGTCGTTGGGCTTTAATTCGAAGAAACTATAATAATTAGTACTTGTAAGTTTTATAAAATTCTTAAGTGTGTTTTAAGATTTGTAGGTTCATATAAAGTCGAAAGCGGTTTCATACGTTTTTTTATTATTAAAAATCGTTTTAGGAACATTTTTTTTTCATTGATAATTAAATAACTTCTTAAAATTGGCTTATCCTTCAAATAAAATCAATATTGTTAATCACAGGCATTAATGCTTATTGCAAAAAATGTATTATCATACAATGATATAAGAGATCACATCCTTAAGTTAAAATCTTAAGTTTCGTATATATAACTATTTAACCAGCCTTGTTACAAGTTATCTTATATGTAACTATAACCAGTCTAGTCAGCAAGATCAATCTCATCCTCGGAGGAAGATGTTGAGAAATCTATGGTAGCAAGCTGGCGAATTCGAGGCTAATAATCTAAATCCAGTTCGTCATCATTAGCGTCACTGGTTTAAAATTCTGATACGTCCAGGTTGACGTATTTTTCTAAATTTTGTTCTTTCAATGTTATAATAAAAACACTCAGTTAATACCCAACACCCTAAAATTAAGACAAGCAATGCAGCCCACTTTTACAACAACAACCCAATGACCTAATATTAGGACATAAAACTTTGTACCCAAATTCTGCTTCAATCCAAACACGGCGGAAAAAAATTTAAGCATAGCCATATAAAGTACTCTTTAAATAATTAGTTTTATATTCATTTATTGCGAAATAACAACAGTTTTCAAAGAAAAAAACAGATTACTACGACGCTTCCTCGTGGCCGCCATTTTCGCCGATACTTACGTGACAACTGACAGATTCTTTTGATCGAAATGTCAAAGTTGGACAGCTCATTTTTTGGCTGCGTTCATCAGCGACATATTTGAGAAAGTTCTGTTTCACGCATATTTCGAACCACCGGACATGTCTTTAGTCTGTGTCATAATTTTAGGACCTTGGGTAGATATTTGATAAATTCATACAATTAATTGGGCCGCCTACGATCTCCGGTCTTTAAAATAGGCCGTTGGGTCTTAGGAGGTTCCATATACAAATATTGTTTTGACTCTTTGGTCGCATTTCCCGTAGCCCATTATTTGGAAATCTGAAAAAATAAAAAAATACACACCTTTTCCAATTATGCTATTTAAAATAAAATGAAATAAAATTAATTTAATATGGAACAGTATCATAAATTATTGTGTTACTTCCATTGTTAGTGGAAATACCATTTTTTTATTTGTATATTGATAAATAAATATTACAAAAATTTATCAGTGATATCAGAGCGGGCTTCTTTCTCACACAAAGAAGCCTCGCGATTCAAAGGGGGAACGCGGCGAGCGTGCTGGGAACGATGCCTCAAACGCCCTCAGAGAATGAAATAGTTGAGACGCTCTTACTGAACTGCATCTGAACTGAGTCGTAAATACAATGTCATGGTATGAAATAGCGATACAGTTCAGTTTAGGGCCTAAAGTGAGTCGCGTTAAGAGATCGTGGTAAGGCTCCAGTACTGGGGGACCCCTTTTAATTGAGATTTTAATTTATTTAGTTTTAATCTATTGTTATACAGAATAAATTGTATTATTGATACAAAGGTTGATCAAATTGTAAAGACAATCCTGAAACCCACTGCGGCCCAAGTGAGGAACATACGACCTCTAGCGATCCTCGCTTGGACTGCAGTGGATTGCATTATAAATGTTATTAACCTTCGCGTCAATGTATAAAAAAATAGTTTTTTTTTTATAACAGACGTACGGTTACGGTTTATTGTAGCCTTGCGTTATGGGCAATAGACGCCGATATACATACGTATATAGATAAATTTATACTTAATATAAAAAGTTCGATTTCATCAGTCATCACACAAAATATTTGTCGTTACTAAATAAATATAAACAGCCACACAAAATCTAAACCAACTTTTAAACTCAACCAAAATACACCATGATACTATAACTTACCTAACCGCGGCAAATCTACACCACCTGGAAATGATAATTAATCGTCAGAAATGTGTTAAAAACATTACAAGTAATAAATTTTGACACACAGGTATATTATGCAAAAAAAACGACAAATAAGCAATGCAATAGGACAGATGCATGAATTGAACATACATCCTGGGGTATGGCTAATGCCCAATAACCCTTACCAACTATTATTTATTCTGTGCCCTTAGGCATGATTTTTTTAAATAAAAAACGCTATATTTGGTGCTTGATAGTGAACCAAATATGCAAAAAAAAACATATTTTGGTTTTTCTAAATAAATTATAAAAAAATGCGAATTTTCCATACCTACATGTAAATTAAATGTACAAATATTTGAATAAATATAATTTCTTAATATATATGTGAAATTCTTTACTAAAAACTTAGTATCCGCACAAATATGTAGACACATTTGAGTAAAAGAATATATACCTACTGAGCAAAAAGCCTGCCAAAACACTCATAAAAAAACCACAGTTGGTGTGACCACAAAAAGTAAAATGACGGAAAGTTTTTAAAATTTCCGGCTTCTCGTTACTAAAACTAACCATTTTTTTAATATACTACCGTCGACATAATATAATGAAGAATCATTAAAATGGGTGATATTTCCTTATGAAATCACTCTCTACAACATTATAAATATGCCTTTTTTTAATAAATCTTGAATTATTTGTTATGTAAATGCTGCATCTTATTATTAAGCATTTAAAACACATAAAACACGGCGTCCCAGTAGCGAATAATAGGCTAGTTGACTCATGCAATTAATGTTTATTTATTAAACTAATGTTTATTTAGTATAGTATTTGACATAGGAAACCTAAATATTTTTCAGTTCATAAAAGTGGAAGATGCCTGAACAAAATTGAAATTGAAAATTTATTTTATATTCTGTATTTTGAAATGCTTAAAACGCTGTCCGCCATTTTGACCCTTGATAGTGACTTCACCAATCCAGTAATAAAAAATTTAAAACTAAAAACTGAATTCGCATCATAGGTAATATATATTATAGGTATGAGCCAGGTGACCCGTTGTATGTTTTTTTAATTTTTTTTGTTTATAATTTCATTGATTTTATATAATTGTCTTTACTATATGGGCAAATATACGAGACGCACGTCAAAAAAAAGGCTAGCTAGAAAAAATAAATGTTTTTTTTCAAACTATAAAATTTGGGGGGCTGAAAGTTTGCATACTTGTTACTCATAGAAAGCCACATCATCAAAACAAATTACAAGCCAAAACTCACTGGGGGCAAATTCACTCAGCTTATCCTGGAATGGCATTTTTGTGATATCATTTGAAATTAAACTTAAATACTCGTAATACTATTGCACAAAAGTGAATCGGAGCTGAGATACAGATTCTAATTCAGGTGATTGGTCTATTCCACACACAGACAACCCCCACTAGACGGAGCATGTAAGGCAAATGTAAGGCGATCCGCGCGCACCAACGATATGGTACGGCAGAACATTAAAGTATTGTTACGAGCGTGGGGTTCGTATTTGATAGAAAAGCACAAATTAATCCACTAATTAAAACACTCACTTTATTACTAAAATAACGTACTTACAATTCACACGAACTGTACTTAAAATCCACTAATTAAAACACAACACACACACACTATTTCACAAATTATGCACTCACTATTCACACGAACTGTACTTAAGCGCACTAATCACTTAGTCTTTCTTTCCGATTATCCTTGTACTAGCACTCGATCGCAGTTAAAATGTAACTAACTCGCGCCGGCCGTCGGTGCCTTTTATATTCCGCGGAACCGCTCTAGACGCATTGTCCACACATATCGCGAATATTCTAGTAAGGTCCAGTGTGAGGGCCGAGAACATAAGAGGGCATATATGTCTCTCTCTAATGGTGCACTCTCTGTCACTCCCTTCTCGAATGTTCCGAGTATAGCTATCTCTTTCTAGTAGTCCCATCCTTGTTACACACTTCTCGAATGTTCTGAGCATAGCTATCTCTTTCTACTAGTGCTATCTCTGTCACTCCTACTGGAAATTTCGCCATATAATAATTTGTGCTTCAGAGGCCCATAAGGGGTCCTGAAAACGCCTGAAAACGGGTTTTCAGGTTATGGCGTCATCTGATAGAGAGTGCCCTGAAACGGACTGAAAACATGTTTCAGGCGCCTGAAAACAACGGCAACTTGGGTGAAATTTCGATCTTTGATGTGTTATAGAGCAACTTCTGAAACGGCCTGAAATGACTTTTCAGCCTGCTGAAAACGCCTGTAAAGCACTGAAATTGACGTTCAAAGTTTTTGACCTAACCTACCGGCGTAACAGTATCAAAACGGCGGCCACCGTTTAGTTGCGTCCATGTGTATACTGGGTTTTCTAATTCAAGACCAAAAAAACTACGACAGATACGTCACTGTCAAAATTGACAACATTTAAATGACATCTGAGTTTGTTTCTTGGCTTGCACCAAATACACAATGTTACAAGTACAATACCAGATTTTGTACCAAAAATCTCCGATGTTTAAGTTTTTATTATCTCCTCTCGTAATTATGTAATAATAAATATTTCTAGTTATTTTGTTAAAACATAGAGTTAAAGTTACTAATAAATAAATTGTCTTAGCGTGTTTAAAAAAGAAAAAGGAATTTACTATTGTAAAAATATTTTATTGTAGTGGCAACCTTGTGGTAGTTTTCTTGGTCTTGAATTAGAAATCGTAGTATAGTGTATGCTTCAGTTACAGTTTTACAGTAACTTAGTTGTTTACAACAACATAAACATATATTGCTTGAGTGGACAAATCTTAATAATAAAAACCCATGTGACACTAATTTTAAGGTTCTTTACTTAACAATCTTTGATAAGACAATATATCATAACCAAACTGAATAATGGACTTTTCATGAAGAACCCTATCTCCAGCAATCATCATACTTCATGGCGACCCTGCCTTTTCAAGAACCTGCATACCAAAACTACGAATTTATGGAGCTAGAGCGGAAAAGAAGATAAGAATAATAATGAAGATGATCAAGAAAGAAGATTGAATTTTTTTTGTCAAGAAAGAAGAATAAAATTTATATACATAACAAGACAAATCAAATATAAATCAAGAATGAAGATATGAAGTAACTTGAAAAAAAAAGAAGACAATTATGAAAGAAGCCCATAAGAAGAAACAAGTCTCAAGAAAAGAAGAGCGTTGTCCAGGGTTATCCCGGCTCGCAAATCAAGAGGTGTCCAGGGTTATCCCGGCCCATCTCAAGAGGTGTCCAGGGTAATCCCGGCCCATGCTCGAGGGTGTCCAGGGTTAGCCCGGCCCGTCATCGCATCGCGCATCAGCAACGGCATCGAGCGCCACGTGCCTGCCAGCCGCCAGCGCATCAACGTCCCGCCATGCATCGCGCAACGTGACGACACGTGATGATGATGACCTCAATATCGTTAGGCATTACTCCTACGTAAGCGTTGAATTAAGTAAGTGAATATTTTATTGTATAACTTGTGTTTTCGGTTATAATTATTTTACATTCACGCACGATTTAATTTTATTATGTCTACTGATTTGCAAGATTTGTATACTAAGTTGGAATATATAAGAGAATATTTAGTTAAACTTGGCCCTCAGAGGCGTCAAAAGGAAATCGCATGTAAGAAATTAGAAGAAGCGAATTTGTTATATAAGCAATTGGACTATATTGTGCCTCAAGTGAATAATGAGATAGATACACTTAAATTAGATAGTAAAACGGTAGATTCATTGCAAAATATAATTAAGGATATAGATTGCGTATTTAAGAAAATTCAAGCCTTAGTTACTTACGTAGATAGTAGTTGCCAAACCAGTCTAGAAAATAATAATTCTGAAAAGATGGCCGCCTTTGATATTAGGACCGCCATAGCCTTATTGCCTGTCATGACAGGGCAAGAACAAGTTACTAAGCAGCTAATAGACGGAATCGTGTTATACAATTCTATGATATCTGATGATACCAAGCCTCAGTTAATCGAATTTGTCCTGAAAACGAGACTTTCAGCCAATGCCAAATTAAGGTTAAAATCCACTTATAGCTCAGCTCAAGACTTAGTTAATGATATACAGAAGTATCTGTTACCGAAAAAATCGGCAGATGCAATTCAATCGCAATTGTTTAGAGCTAAACAGGGACATAGATCCATAGAATCTTTTGGAACCGAATTGGAGGAACTTTTTGTAAATTTGACTATAGCACAGTCCGATAACGATAGCCAAAAGTTTGAAGTTTTACGTCCTCTCAACGAGAAAACGGCGATCAAACGCTTTGCTGACGGATTGATGGACCAGCGTCTCAGCACCATTATAGCATCACGCCAATTCTCATCACTGCCCGAAGCTATTAGAGCTGCAGTCGACGAGCATACTATGTCCAGCAGTGACCATGTTATGCATTATAGACCCTCTTATAGGCAAAATAATTATTACAAACGAAATTCTCACAGACAGTACAAAAATAATGGTTCATTTCAAAACCAATTTCCTAATAATTACAATCGGAATCCGAGCACTTCCTTTGTAAATTCAGGTCACAAAAATGCGTATTCAAAGAATCGTAATACCTATTCACGGTCATCGACCGGACCACGCGGGCGCACGCCGCACGCGCCGAATCAGCACATTCAGCACGCCACTAGTACTGAACAAACAACAAGCGAATTAGGGATGCGTAGTAATGATACGGAAACCCAGTTTTTTCGTCCCTAAAGTAATTAATAACTCGATATTCAGTTATAACAATTTTTGCATAATAAAATGCTTTATCGAGGGAAACAGACAACTAGACTTACTCATTGACAGTGGCGCTAGCATATGCGTTATAAAATACGAATATATACAAAATAATCCAAATTTGCTTTCTCAGTTAATCGAAGATAGATTAGTGATTAAGGGTATAAGCGGTAATTTAGAATCGGAAGGCTATATTTACATAAATCTAACGATTAATAATGTAGTATTTAACGAGAAGTTTTATGTCTTTAAGAACCTATGCTGTGCTGCCGAAGGTATTATCGGTCAGAATTTTTTTAAACGTTATAGTGCTATACTTGATTACAAACACGGAACCCTTACCCTAGAAAATAATAATCGGAGAATACAAGTTAGAGTCAATGAACCTAACAATTACTCGTATGACATTCAGCCACGATGCGAAGTCGTCAAAAATATCCCAACGGCACATAATGAGGATTGCGTAATTTTAGCAAGTGAAATTAAAAAAGGTGTTTATGTCGCAGGTGTTATTTCAACACCAAAAAACGGTCAGATACCAGTAAGAATATTAAATACAACAGACACTACGATAAGCGTAAATTTTTCCGAATTAGAGATATTAAGTTTGAATAATTTTGAAGTTTGTACATTTGATGAACAAAAAATTTCTCCCGAAAGAATCAAAACACTTTTTCAATTACTTGATTTGCATTCTTACCTAAACCTAGAGGAACAAATTAGTATAGAAAATATTTGTGCAAAATATGCAGATATTTTCCACATGCCAAGTGACAAACTAACTACAACAAATTTGTTGAAACATTCCATTAAATTGAAACAAGATATAAACCCAGTATACGTTAAACCTTATAGGATACCAAACTCATTAAAAGGGGAAGTTCAAAAACAAGTTCAGGATATGTTAGATAACGACATTATTGAAGAATGTACTTCCGAATGGTCCAGTCCAGTATTACTAGTACCCAAAAAATCAGACAAATCAGGAACTAAGAAATGGAGACTTGTAATTGATTATCGTCAATTAGTTAAATAACAAAATACAGGACGATAAATTTCCTTTGCCCAACATTTCAGAAATTTTAGACTCGCTATCTGGAAATATTTATTTTTCAAAATTAGACTTGTCACAATCATATTATCAAATGAGTTTAGATAAATCCTCCAGGAAATATACAAGTTTCACTACTGATAAAATGTATCAGATGAAGAGATGTCCAATGGGTTTAAAAACGTCTCCAAGTTCATTTAGCAGACTTATGACGATTGCTATGTCAGGATTAAATTACCAAAAATGCTTTATTTACCTTGATGACTGCATAGTTGTAGGAAATTGTTTAGAAACCCACAACAAAAACTTAGTTAGTATGATGCAAAGATTACGTGAAGTGAATTTGAAACTTAACCCCAACAAATGCGAATTTCTGCGGAAGGAAATCATATATCTAGGCCACAAAATAACATCAGAGGGAATATTTCCCGACTCGTCTAAAATAGAAAGTTTACAGAATTACCCCAGGCCCACCAATGTCGACGAAGTCAAAAGATTCGTCGCGTTCGCCAATTACTATAGACGTTTTATAAATAAGTTCGCCGAGATAGCTTATCCATTAAATGCACTATGTAAGAAAAACGTAACTTTTGCCTGGACGTCAGAGTGCGAATCGGCATTTCAACGACTTAAACAAACTCTTATCAGCCCACCTGTATTAGATTATCCAGATTTCTCTGAAAACAACGTATTTATTTTGCATACAGACGCTTCAAAAACAGGATTAGGAGCAACATTATCTAACAGCAATGGTAAAGTAGTAGCGTACGCTAGTCGTAACTTAAAACCCGCTGAAACTCGATACCCCGTCATTGAACTTGAATTGTTATCAATTGTTTGGGCTGTAAGACATTTTAGACCCTATCTGTATGGCAAAAAGTTCAAAATATTGAGTGACCACCGCCCTTTGAAATATCTGTTTGGAATGACTGATCCTTCGAGTAGACTTACGAAATTTAGACTATATTTAGAAGAATACGATTTTGAAATTGATAATGTACCAGGACGAAACAATGCAGCTGCAGACGCATTGAGTCGTATACCTGTTACGTCACAGAGTTTGAAAGAAATGAGAGAAAACGTTGTATCAGTCATTACCAGAGCTCAAAGTCGAAGATTACGTAATCAATTAGATGACAACATAACGGACTTGACACAGAGAAACATTCCCACAACTTCCAGGTCTGATCAACCTAGAGTGGTGGAAATTCTCAAACGACCCAAAGACTGTATAGAATTAGTAATATTCCCAACGGAAAGTTACTTGAAAAATATAGAAAAATTACAAAAGTTTCCCAGTTGTAATGGTCAGTGTACATTTGTACCTGACAAGTGTGCTCTAGTTGTAACGTCTCGATCGTTATCTACCGTAAGTGTGTTAGCGAGAGAATTACAAAGTTTATGCCACAAATTGGATATCAACGAGCTCGTAATTATTAAAAGAATGGATATCCAACAGTTTATAGAAAAATTATTAAAAGAAGTTAAAAAATTATCTGGGACAATCCCACGGTTTCTTGTTACCAAAGATGTAACTAGAGTAACTGATCAAGATACAAAGACAGTTATTTTAAATGACTTCCATTTGTTACCCACCAGTGGTCACGCGGAGGTAAACAGAATGTTGAACAATATCAAAAGGTACTACTTCTGGCCAGGAATGAGTAATGACGTCAATAATTATTTAAAAGGTGTAAAAGTTGTCAAATACAGAAACATGCAAACAGACATGTTCGACAACCAATGGTTATAACCACAACACCAAGTACTTCTTTTGAACGAATAAGCTTAGATATAATGGGCCCTTTAGACGTAGATAACTTTAATAATAAGTATATTTTAACTATTCAGTGTAATTTAACAAAGTACGTAGAAGCTTACCCTATCGATAAAAAGGAAAGCGAATTAGTTGCTAGGTTGTTAGTTAATAATTTTATTTTACGTTATGGCATTCCGAAAGAAATTATTACTGACCAAGGTAAAGAATTCATGTCATCAATTATGACAGAAATATGCACCTTATTAGGTATCGAGAAGCTAAATTCAACTGCCTATCATCATGAAACTTTAGGAGGAATTGAAAACACGCATAAGAGCTTAGGAGCCTATCTCCGTATTCAGTGTGAAAATAACACAACCGACTGGAGTTCTTGGCTACCATTTTGGTGTTTTTCATTCAATAACACAGTACACACTGAGACAAAATATAGTCCATACGAATTAGTTTTTGCGAAACAATGTAATTTACCGAGTAATTTGAATAAGAATACGGAACCATTATATAATCATGAAAGCTATCCTCTATAATTAAAATATAGATTTCAAAAAGCGATTAATGACGCTAGAAATAATTTGCTAGAATGTAAAAATAGACAGAAATTTTATTATGATAAATATGTTAATCCAATTAAATACAAACCAGGAGACTTAGTCTTGTTAAAAAGACCATATGAAGTTGTAGAGGATAATTCACCTATTGTAAGGATTTTAAAAGATGACAAAGAATATGTAACCCATAAGAATAATACTAGATTATTTAACACATAAATTTATTATAGTACCTAATATTTTCAAATGTTAAAAACTTAACTGTTTTTAAAATGTGAACCCTCAAGTTATATGTGTTATTATTTCTTATTTTCTTTTTTCTCTCCTTTCCTCTTTGTTACCGGGGGGGTGAAGGATACTTAGAAAGGAGGTGTAGTGTATGCTTCAGTTACAGTTTTAGAGTAACTTAGTTGTTTACAACAACATAAACATATATTGCTTGAGTGGACAAATCTTAATAATAAAAACCCATGTAACACTAATTTTAAGGTTCTTTACTTAACAATCTTTGATAAGACAATATATCATAACCAAACTGAATAATGGACTTTTCACGAAGAACCCTATCTCCAGCAATCATCATACTTCACATGTTTATGATCCATGCGTACGTCAACGAAAAAAGAAATTAAATAAATAACATGGTAAATTGTAGTGTTAAGTGGTGTAGAGAGACCTCATAAACATGGACGCAACTTAACGGTGGCCGCCGTGTTGATACTTTAATGTTCTGCCGTACCATATCGTTGGTGCGCGCGGGTCGCCTTACATGCTCCGTCTAATTCCACACGTCTCCGCTCCGCTTTAGTGGAGACGCACCCTAACGGTCTTACCTGGACCTACACCAAAATCCGTGGTGTCATAATGGCATATCATCATGTATAAATCACAAATCGAACTAAATTCTTTCATCTGCTGATTAACTTGTACGCAAACTGCACGGTCATTCGTTCTGAAACACCATAAAATGATATTTTCATCACACTTGCTCGTAAACAAGGGTTTACATGCTAGAAAAGCGGGCGGTAAGTCGTATATTACGCCCTAGGGCGGTAATTAATTTTGGTATTGACTACTATTGTATTACTTTTCCTCCAAAGTGTGATGAAAAACGTCGTACGTGACTCTGGTGGTAAAGGAATTTCAAAGACGATGCAAAAGAAGCCTTCGCCTTCGGGCTTCTAATAGGCACTCGTTTGTAATTCCTCGTTTACCACCCTTGTTATTTTATTTATATTGAAGGCTACCTATTTTTTTAAAATATGTACGGCAACTTTAAAAATTTTGTCAGTTATTATGAAAACGGGATAGCAGTACATTCGCTTGTCATCGTCCTTACACGAAATTACTTTCTACAACCTGAAAATCATCGTCAGTGCTCACTAAAAATAATTTGAATAAGTATACATACAATATACTTGCCAAACATCTGACATAGTCTGCTTGGCATCGCTCTTCTTTTTCAACGTAATTCAGCTCAGCTATTTTGTGGTCCTCATTAGAGAATTGTTGGTTCATCGTGGTATACTCTCCGCCAGGGTCCAAGTTCAAGACGTTCTCCAGCTCTATACCTACCAACTTTATGGGTTTTACTGCGCCAATTACTAGAACAATATTAAAATATGAACGCCCCTGAATTTCGTACGCTTGGAAGAATAAAAAAAAAATATTGGCCAACCTAAGACAAATCGACCCAGTCTCAAATGCGAAGGCTGCTGTAAGCTCGTGTTATGGATGACTGTATGCACATAGGTACTTATAGAGAGAAATACACTACCGCTCAAACGTATTTAAGCACTTGTTGTTGGCGTAGGTTCTTCAAATGATGCAGTCGACACAGGATTTTGAAGTATATAGATTTATTCCCGTTCGCAAGGAATTACAAAAATTATTTTAATTATACAATATGGACGCGCTTGTCCTTTGATGGAGAGATGCAGAGAGTGAGCCGCAGGCGACTGACGGGCCGGGCGACGGGCGGGTGGCGACACCGTGCTCACACGGTGTGTTGGTGTGCGTGCCCGCACACTATGTTGACGCTGACGATGGCGTTAACAGGTTGCCCCCCTTAGGCCAGGAGCATTCTAGTCCAACGTAGGTGGCAGCGGGCAGAGCCGGTTGTAGGCCCTGCGAAGTGTCCCCGCTGTGGTGAGGACGTCGGCGAGGCGGTTCACGCCGTCGCTTCCAGGATGGACGGCGGTGACTCGTCCGAGCAGCCATCGGTTCGGTGGTAGACGGTCATCCTTCACGACCACCATCTCTCCGAGTTGTGGATGAGCCCCTTGCGTGCGCTACTTGTTGCGGGACTGGAGCTCTGAAATATATTCTTTATAATATCTATTCCAAAAATGAGCTTTCAATTGCTGGGTCCTCTGGAACTTGGAGATTGTTGTGAGTCGGGTTTCTGCCACCTGGGGTGCAGGTGACATAGTGATCGTTCGTCCAATTAAGAAATGGGCTGGAGTGAGAGGGATGAGATCCGAAGGCTCTGATGAAAGAGGAGTGAGAGGCCCAAATTCAATATCCCCTCTATCTGAACCAATACAGTATTCATTTCTTCGTAATCTAAATTAGCCATAGATAGAACCCTTTTTAAATGATGTTTGACTGATTTGACTGAACCCTCTCTGCTAAACCATTAAAATTTGGGCTGTAAGCTGGACAAAATTTGAAATTTATTTCGTTTGCAGCGGCGTAAGAAATTATATCGTTACAATTATTTTTTAGGAATCTAGATAGCTCGTTAAATGCTTCTACATACTGTGTACCATTGTCTGAATAAATTGCTGCCAGTTTACCTCTGCGAGCAATAAATCTATTTAGTGCTGATATGAAACCTTGAGATGTCAAATCGGTGACAAGCTCGAGGTGTACTGTTCTCACTGCCAAACATACAAATACCACTATATAAGATTTTATAAGATGAGAACCGCCGCTTTTTTTGCTCAATATCAGAATTGGGCCTGCATAGTCACTTGCTGTATGGTATGTGTGAATACATAGTCCGCGTGCAACCTCTGCTCAGGAAGCGGGCTCATGATAGGCTGATAAATTTGCCCTGAGAATCGAATACAAGTTATGCAATTAATTGTTATTTTCCGGCAAAGGTTGCGACCACATATTATCCAGAACTTATGACGTAATGTGGATAACAAAAATTATGGTCCAGCGTGTAATAATATTGTGTGATAGTGTTGTACTATAGCTTTTGTGATATGGTGTGAGGCATGCAATAATATCGGATGTTTTGTGTCATAATCATAATTTGAGTTAGACAACCGACCTCCAACTCGAATTAGATTTTCGTTATCATCAAAGGGGTTCAATTGTATAAGTTTGTCCTTCGGTGAAAGTGAACCTTTAATTAGCAATGAATATTGTTTGTTGAACATATCCAGTTGTACCCTTTTGCATAAAAAATGCAATGATAGCCGTAATTCAGAACGTGGACCATCATTTTTATTTTTGTTTTGATAGTTATATTTAAATCTATACATACAAGTATGCTGTGACACGTTGCATTTTCCAAAAATTTGAAAACTTTGCAGTAAAATCAGTATCGCTCTCCTGCAGTGCTTCAGTTGCAGAAGCGAGACACTGAGATTTAATTTCAGGTAAATTGGAAATGTCCATTTGTTGTGGCTGAGATGGCCACTGTATTTCCTGGTGGTGCAGGAATTGTGGGAAGGCCCACCACTAAATTGATGCTTTGAACTGAGACGGGGTTAATCCCCTGGTACCAATGTCAGCCGGGTTAATGTCTGTGGGAACGTAATGCCATGCTCCTGGATCGAACGTGCTTGTAATTTCGTTAACTCTATTGTATACAAATTGCTTTAATTGTTTTTTACAAGTTTGTATCCAGCCCAGCACGATGGTTGAAATCACTGCCCAGCTCAACAAAACTCGGAAAAACCCCGTCAGTGTCTCTACAGTAAAATGGCGGCTGGTTCAAGCTGGGCTCAACGGGGCATTGCAGGAAGAAAACCACTCTTGAGGTCTGTGATAATGAAAGACGTTTGAATGACAACCGATTTTATTACTTTTCCCAAGAACCCACATCTCCCCCTTCATGAAAAACTACTACCGAGTGTCATACGAGTCATATGACTTACTAAGTATCTAACTACAATCAATTCATTGTTGACATTAAGGACGCTTTATAAGGCGCAGGTTCGTCACATATTATAGAATAGTGTTCACAGGTGTGGGTTGGGGCGCCCAAGTACCTACCAGCTTCTCCCTCTAGACAGCATTCGACGGAGAGCGACTCGTATCGTCGGCTGCCCGCGAATTTCAGATCTCTATTTACAAGAAATTTTACTACTGTTTATAAGTTACGTGTCGAGAGTTTTTTTTTATGGAGAAATTGGAGCAACGTATTACCGCTATTACCGGTTAAAATTTGTTTTGTTGCATCACATTTTTCAATTTGTTGAATTTAAACCATAAAATGAGCGATCAAGATGATAGAGATATTTCGGCGACGCCTCCTGATATCTGATGTGATATATGAAATTTGTTCTAACAAAACAGTTTATTTTTATGGTGTTCATAATGTGTGGCTCCTGAATGCATCACGGAGGCTTATGATATTTAATTGGGCAGATAAAGTAGTGTATGTAAGTGTACATAATTGGGCATTAAAACACTCGTGTGATTTTATTATGAAACTCGCCTTCGGCTCGTTTCATAAACCCACACTCCTGTTTAACACCCTTCATTATGTACAGTCACATAAAATACTATTAATATTTTGTGGCGTGTAACACATTCTGTAGTTGAAACACTTCACGTTCCCGGTGAACACTGCATTCCATAACCGTAACACTGCATTCCCGAGCGAGTCCCGTTGGCGGCGGGTGCGCCCGGACCCCGGCCTCGGCGCACAAGCACGGCGTCCACTCTTGCGAGCCCCGCCGATACTTCTTCAGCAAATCTTGATAGCTTTGTCCAGACTCAACTCATTCATCCGCAACAAACCACCGCGCTGTTTATACCGCAAACTATAATATATGATCGCTGATAAGGGATTCCTCTAACGAACCAAACTCGCATTTTTTTGCTAAGTAACTCCAAAGCGACGACGTATTCGCCGATCGTTTCACCTTGTTCCTGATCGCGCGTGAAGAAATTATACCAAGCCAACGTTAATATTAGACTTCACCCCGAAGTACTCATCGAACTTTTTAAGTAATGACTTCACGTCATCGCGTATGATAGTCAACGCCATCGAACTTGAAGGTTTGATAAACGTCGAACCCGTCAGTTTGGTCCGATCAAATTCATAAGCAAACTAGACTGTACAGCCGAATCCTTTATGCACCCCCAATGCTTTTAGAAATAGATCGAGCTGTATCTTCCATTTTCTCCATGCGTGCGCCCGGCCGAAGGGGCTTACATCCAAGCTGGGTTCCGTCGGTGATCTTGCGTGTTCATGTTTGATTATTACTTTGCCGTATGAAACCCCCACAGTGACGTGGGTTTACCACTAAGCGTTATGCTGTAACTTGAACTAACAAAAACATAGATATTACCACAGATAAAAACGACACCCTGGAAGTGCTCCTGGTGACAGGGAAAGTACAGGGAAGGTGACCAAGAGGAAGAAGCCCTATGCGCTGGACAGACCAGACGCCCGATAACTCTAAACTGAAAGTCTACGAGGTATTACACAGCTCCGAAGACAAGTGGAAAGCGATCGTCCACAAAATAATTTGTGGAGGTCACGACCCTCACCTCAGTACCAGATATTAACAAAATTTGAATAGAACCTAAATACTTTTGATCGGTAATTGAATACATAGAACATCCATGGCATGACCCAGGAACAAATATTCGAGTTCATCACACAAGTATTTGTTCGTGCCGGGATTCGAACCCAGGAACGTTGGGTCAGTAGGCAGCTGCCCTTCCACTGCACCAATTGCGCCATCCAAGAATAATAAATAAATAAATAAACAAAAAGTGCTATTTAACTACCTGTGAACTTACGTGCATTGACAGTATTTACCTGGTTCTGCATCAAATAATTGAAATGCTGACCCATCGTAAACACCACAGTATAATAATATTATAACGCATAATGCATTTTCCATCAAAACCATGGCTGGAGTTATTTTGCACAAAGACAAATCTCAAGAAAGAGGGTGCTATATATCAACTGTACTTCGTTAAAAATCCAATTTACAAAGGAATTAATGTTTTAATGAAGTGTTTAGCAACTACTAAGACTCATTAATGAACTATCGTTGATTATCATTTCGTTTTTTTTTTTCAGTTAAACGCTAAAAGTAGCCATCGTGCCAGATTACTAGGGATAAGTTCGCATTTGTACATGTAATATTTGTTATCATAAAAAATTTCATCTGTATGTGCATTTTATGTAGCTATGGATATTATGATGATGTTAAGGCAACGTCGCGCGCTGAGGCTGTGGCGTTCATTCCTCCGTGGAAGTCACTGGTAGTACTGAGTACTTATATCTATCAGCCACAGACGTTAGCTGCCACAGGCCTCCCACATGACTCGCCACTAAGTGCGATCCCGTGCAGACCGCATTAATTGGTTCCCCGCTACCCACACGAGGTCATCCGTCCTAGTCGGGGACCGACCCATGCTGCGCTTTCCTATACGTGGTCGCCACTCTAGGACTTTGCTGCCCCAACGGCCGTCCATCCTCCGGGCTACATGGCCTGCCCATTGCCACTTCAACCGTGCAATCCTGTGAGCTATGTCGGTTACCTTGGTTCTTCTGCGGATATCCTCATTTCTGATTCTATCGCGCAAAGAAACTTCGAGCATAGCCCTTTCCATTGCACGTTATGATGATGAATGTGGGTACTTATGTGTAGATTGTGTAGATAAAGTAGTGTATGCAACTATACGACGCGTTAGGCGCAGTTTGTAGAACCTCTGCTTACTGAGCCGGCGGTCCCGGGTTCGCATCCCGGCCAGGGCAAATATTGTAAAATCATAAAATCATAAAATCATAAAATCTTTATTTGTCCAACATAGGTATACAGGTTGTTACATTATGCTATAGATTCACTATGCGGCGCCTTTCGGCATACAAATTGTAAGGGCATGCATGTCACCTTATTTATACTAAGTACTTAAATTATGTCTTCCAAAAACTCGTTGACAGTGTAGTAGCACTTATCGACTAGTAATTTTTTTAGGAGGGTTTTGAACATACTGAGCTCTTGTACAGATTTAATTTGTAGTGGTAATTTATTATATATTTTTGGAGCCATTCCAAGTACATTTTTTTGATACAATGCTGTATTAGGTACTACATGATGTAATATCCTATGACGAAGACGTGTGGTGTTGAAGCTATGATATAAATGAGGGTTCTGTTTAACAAAGACCGACATTTCATTGTTCGTGTTTGTTCTATGTATTTAAGTATATATCTATCTATATAAGTATGCAAATCGTCGTCTTGTACCCATAACACAAGCCTTTTTGAGCTTAATTTGGGACTAGATCAATTTGTGTGAGCTTGTCCGATATTAATTAATTTATTTATTTACTATGAAATTCACCTTCGACTTGTTTTTATTTTTAAAACCACACTTGTCTTTTAAGACTGCTATTAAACAGTTTTAAGTACTTTTAAGCACTAAGTAGTAATAAAATGGCCATCGACAATAAAATGGTCACGTGCCTCCCATTCGGTATAATTCGATTAACGAACCATTCCGCTGAAGCTGTATAGACACAACGCCAACATCCCGTTATACCATATCGAAAGCCATTTGTTTGACTTATGGTTGTAATATAAGGTGGTGAAATGTTAGGCATTTGGACACGCAAAATACCAGATGCATGTATAATATATTCTGATAGCATTACTTTGAGCTGCTGTTCGAACTATTAACGATAGAAGAAAAGGAAATTAGTGATTAGTTAAAATAATAGATGTCACTTTATGAAAATACCTTGCATTCGTACTTTTCAAATGAAATTAAAAACTTTTAATTCAGGAAACTGTGGCCCACAGATATATTATCAGAAAAACTAATTAATAATAAAAAAATTGCACAGACACGTTAACTAGATGACGTGTGAAGAAACTTCTTGGTGTCCACTAACAGGCCTCGAATACATCGGAATACTAGACTCTCTGACTCTTTGTCCCGACCTCTCTTTCCTTTTATGTTAAAAATATTCTTTACTTATAGTAGTAATCTACGTAAAGCTACAATACAATGATGATTTATTGCACACCAACAGTTTACGACGGAAACACAAATATATCCTATAATGGTAATGAGATAAAGTATAAGGCAGCTAAGTCGTGGAGTAGCAACCATGTATAGGCTACCGCAGCGTGGGACGGCCCCCGACTAGTTGATGACCTCGAGAGAGCCACAGAGAGCCGATGAATACGGTCTACACAGGATCGCACCTGGCGTTTTATAGTGGAGGCTTATGGTCCACAGTAAACATCTATGATTGATAGATAGAATGAGATAACCTGTAAGAAATAAGATGTATTTAACTTTTTTTTTGTGTCATAGGGGGCAAACGAGCAAACTGATCGCCTGATGAAAAGCGATTACCGTCGCCCATAGACACGTGCAACACAAGAGGAGTCACAAGTCCGTTGCCGGCCTTTCAGGTGGGAGTACGCTCTCTTCTTGAAGGTTTGAAGGTCGTACTGTTAGGTATTCTTTATCGTTAAATACCTACTATTGGAAATGTACCCCAATAGCTCGATGTAAATTCGATAAACATAAGCGCATTTCCCCGTGACGGTTAGCGACGGAAATCGGACACGATCGGAACTCAACTCAACTAACCCTAAACTTACCAATATATCTCACACACAGACACAGCGAACGACGAATTGTGACCGATAAAGAATACCTATCTTTCACAACCTATCTGAATTTAAAAACGATTTCTAACTAAAAATGAATTTAAACCGTAAAACAATTAAAAGCTTCGTCACTTGTGAATTTTACGCACCACGTTAAGTCAAAAAGTGACGAACCTTTTCATTCCCCAACTATACTGTATCTACAAATTAGGTATACGGTTATGAACACCGACAAAGTAAAATAATGACAGCGTTTTGGAAAAGATACCATTAAAAACGTAGAATTTTATCCCCTGGATATTTTATTTAGGTTGTCGTTGTAGTCAGCACTAAGGCCTACGCAGTTTACTCCTATCAGAAATGATTGAACTATTGGGTAAACCCAATGGATATACTTCTCTTCACAAATTAACAAGCCTGCGTCGCTTTTGACGATGTTGCAGTTCCAAAGAACCCTTTGGTAGTTACCAAGTGGAACAAGATGGTCTTGCATGCACTCGAGTGTGATTCAGTTGCAGTTGGCATCGTTTAGGTAGTTTGGGGCTATACCTACTCAGACAAAATTACTAAATGCCTACTAAGTTTAAATTTACCTAATCCTACAGGCAATGCAATATGATAAATTTATCATGCCAGTTTGACGCCATCTCTGTTGGTCATAATTTATTTGTTCTCTCATCACATCAAAACGGCTGAACGGATTTTAACCTATTTTGGTACAGGGATAGCTGGACATCCAAAGATGGTTATAGGAAATTTTTACCTGGTAAAAAAAAGTTTCATGCGAAGTTGCGGGCCACCTTCTAGTATGTTTATGAAATTAGTCTGATTTGTATGGGTATACGGCGCCAGAAATAAAACGCCATCTGTTGAAAAAAAATCACTTATCACGTTTTAAACAGCTGGACGGATTTTCACCAACTTTGGTACGGGGATAGCTGGACATCCAAAGATGGTTATGGGATACTTTAATCCGACTTCGGTATAGAAAAAAAAAGAATTACGTGAGCAAAGGCACCATCTAGTAATAGATGCGTCCATTAATATTATTTTATACGCCATTTTTATCGTTTTTTTTCTTTATTGAGTTGAGAGACATTGGCGAATTGAGACAGTGAACGTTCAACAATGCGGCGAAGGTGATTATTTTCTGAAGTATGCTTTAAAGGCCCTTATTTTACACATCCTGAAACGCAATTAAACTTGTGTTGCACCAAGTAGCTTTGTTTAAAGTTTTCCAATATAAGTTCCGTGTGCTATCGGGAGAGCTATTTGTCAAACTAGTTGCGTGATGTGGACTCGCTGGTACGGGAGAGAGCGGGAAACATTAAATACTAATTATTACCTACATTTTGGAAACTACAGGTCTTGGGTGGATTGTGCCCTTTGTCAATTTTAATGTTTGCCCATGCCTGAAAGATAGGTGATGTCCGTTGGGGATGTTCTGTAACCACCAATCTATTCTGTTTTATAAACATAGTATCAGTGTATTTGTTAAATATACGAACGGTTTAATTTGGGAAAAAGTAGTTTTGGATTTCGTTTTTATCGGCCGTACCATACGTGTGGCAGGGGCAGCGGCTGAGCTGGTGGCTTCTCGGAAGCGGGATAAATATTCCGCTTTAAATTCATATTTGTTTGTTCCACTTGCGGTGGAGACGTCCGGGTGCTGGTGTTCGGAGGCTAAGGTCTTTTTGTCTGAGCTTGGGCGGCGATAGCGAGAGGCAGGCCTTGACCCTCGCTCCGGGTCATTCCTGATGCAAAGGTTGTCTATCGCGATTCAACGTGGCAACGCGGCGAGCGTGATGGGCACCTTTGCTTTGGGGAGGACGAGGGGTGAGATTTCCGATTTAGGGTAATAGGTTAGTTTAGTTTACTTTTAACACTTAATTTTTGTAAATGTGGAAATTTGATTTGTGTAATTATTATGTATTTATGATTATTAATTTGTGTAAATAATATAAGTAGGTTAGTATTTTGATTTAAATTCTAGTTTTGGATTTTATATTTATATTTTTTGCATTAATAAATGTGGTGAAAAGTTAATAGCATTTAAGATAATCTCTTACTTAACCAAGCTAAATTAAACAGTTTGCAAATTAAGCATATTAATAAAAAAGCGTCTTAAAAAGACTGAATCCCTATTTCTTCCAAAACTTGACCTTATCGGATTTATCTTACTCAGAATCGATTGCATTTTTAAGTGATTAATTAAAAATGTGCATATGTATGGGAACTTTAGGTATCCAATACGTAACGCAACAAATAAAAACAAAATGTTCATGAATATTCTATGCAAACGTGACGTAACGGACAAATTTAGGACACTTCCTTTTATCATTCACGGAAAAAATTTGATCGATTCTGAGTAGGATGAATCCTAAAATATCAAGTAAGTACCGGAAGAAACAAGGATTCAGGTTATTTTTTTGGTAAACATCCAAATTTCAACGTAAGAACTTTGGGAGTTGTATTAAACCATTGATACAAAGATCAAAGCTCAAAGAAAATTGAAATGTGTAACCTGGCGGAAGACACCGGGAATCGAACCCGGTACCTCTAGATAGCTGGTCCAGCGCGTTAACTTGTAAAGCTACCGCCTAAACGCTAACGCCTAAGCAACCTTTCGAATTTTTCCTTATGAATGAATGAATGAATGAATAAAATTTTATTTCGGATAAAATACAATCCATAGCGTATTAGTAAATGTTCTTATATTTAGGGTTAGTACTACATATATATTATTATTATATTACATATTGGGCCGCGCCTTTAACCTGCTCTGTCCAGAACCTCTGTATAGGGCAATCGTATCTTCCAGCGACCGCGTTTAGAATGCTGTTGGGACTACGTCTTATGCTTTGTGTGTCGATCTTTACGTTGTTTATTTCTTCCCGAGGTACCGGTTTCGATTCCCGGTCCCTTCAACTAGGTTAAGCATGTCAATTTTTCTTTGAGCTTTAGGTAATCTTTGTATCAACGGTTTAGTATTTAAAGTGTGGTGTGTGTTTACCCACATTAAAAAATGAGATATTACATGTTTCATGAATTTGGGAGTTGTAAATAAAAATAATTGAATTTAATGTTAAACCATGTTTTCCATGTTATCGTGTACTCGCAAATTGTAACTACTTAAACTTTACGACACTGCTCCTTGTATAGTGGCTTTTACCATCGAGTTTTATTACATACTGTACAAATTGTAGCCTTCTTAACATTGTATTATAGTGGTTACATTTTCATTTTATGAGGCATTTCTACCGAAAGACGTCCATGTTTGTAAGTGATCAGAAAGGGAGTAGGTTGTTATTCCTCAAACAACGGCCAAATTATATACTGTCTTTATTATAAACAGCTTTACAAGGAACAAGCAATGTATTGCAAATAACTATAATTGACAATATTTCTTATTTCTAACAGTAGCAAATTATTATAAAGATCGAGAGAGCTTTGCATCGTATACACCCTAAAAAATATTTGAATTTACTTTTCTGTATGTAAAAATTTATAAGAAGATACATAAAATAACCAAGATCTACGACAACTATGTCTGCGTAGAGTTGTAGGCTTCGTTCTATCCGCGACAAAATAAGCTGTCAACAATGTCACGCTCAACGTTATTAGTTTTTTTTTTAATTAGACACCAGACTAAAGTAACGTCATAGTTTTGGAGTTACTACATCTTATGAGTAAATTTTAATAAATAAATACTAAATAATAGCAAGGACCATATACACCGGGACTTATGTTCTCATACAAGAAAACGTAACTCTGAAAAAGCTCAAAATTCGGTATAAAATCTAGATGGCGCTGCTTCGTAGCCTGGAAGTGACAAAAACGATATTTTTTACCAATATTTATAAGTGATTTTTGATTTTTGAAAATCAAACGCGTTACTGCTTTGTTTTAATACGATAATATAACTTAAATACACAATTTTTAAGGATTTCATTTTTTAGTCTTCAACAACGTGGTTTGATCATATTAAAATAGATGGCACTACCTCTGGATAGCTCAAGGTTGCTTGCGGGCTCGCCAATTTTTGCTACACAAAATAGCTAGATGGCGTTGGTGCACTGATGTAATGGACAAAATAAGTTACGCCCGAATTGTCAAGCGACATTTCCCACTAACAAACAGTCAGTAACGTAATAATTGTTAGATAAGTTTTGTACAGTCAAGGAATTTCATTTCCTACCCATTTCGTTAAAATTTCGTTAGACATTCGCAATGCATTAAGGCCGAAAATTATATTTCAATAATAGTATTGAAATTTCAATATTATTATTTGTCACTTCATTTTACAAAAAACCTCCTCGCGAAAGGTTATCATTTGCTTTTAATTTCTAATTAGGAACATATGTCAGTGTCAATCGAGAATCTCGTAAAATAATTTTCAGCAACGTTATTAATTTGAAAAATAAAATGCTTGCCGCTAACCGTGAACTATTAAAAGATAATGATAATGACTGAAAACAATGAAGAGCTCAAAGAGTGGAGTAACACCAGGAAGGAATACGGATTTCTGAGATCACACGTCGGTTAAATGCTAGCAGGGACACAGTTTGACGTTGGGTACGGCGATACAATGCTTGAAAAGCAAAGTAACCATTGCATCGTCCGCTTGCCATGGCCCAAGACCAACGCCGACGACAAAATGGCTTTACGCCAACGGGACGATTTGCGGAAATGTTTGACATTTACCCTAGAACAATTAGGAATTGCCTACATGCAGGCGGCCTGCGAAAATATATTCGTTACGAAAACGTTTATAAAATTGTGGTTTTATTGAATTATCACTGTCGTTAGTTCTGTTAGTTTTTGTATAGATAAATTTCGGGTGCCTGTCGTATCGCATAACGTTTTTTGTCCTAAAAATGTTTGGCCGAGAATGTTTGGCATACTGTTGAATGGCATACTACTCGTTTATCCTAATAATTTTTGCGCATACTCTCTTAAAGTCCTAAATCAAGTTTGTCCTAATATTGATAACTCTAAAATCTAATAATTCCCTATTGCTGAGCATAGAGTTGATTAGTCCACGGTCATGAGCTTATAGATAATTACCTGTCTTATAGGCCTCGTATCTTAAAAACTATACACGTTTTATAAAAAAAAGACGTATACATGAGAAGCTTTATATCATGTCGAGTAAAAAAAGCGAAGGAGCTCCAGGAGTAAGCCCCTTTTTACTACCTTGCACTACGCTGCCAAAACTTTAACAAGCGATTTCTCGATGTATAGCAGGCAGGGGGCGAAATAGTAGAATAGAATGTGATACTTACATAGAAGATAAATCCTATGGATTTAACTAATGCGAAAAGTGCAAGTTGCATTAGATAATCCTTCACATTTATTTGTGAACTTTGTAAGGGTAAAGAGGGAAGAAATAAAACTCATTGATTTCATTTTACTTTATACTTAAAAATAATAATTAAAATCAATCTACGAAAACACAACTTCCATTATTCGGTATAATTGGAATACGTGGTGTAAGTACACTTTGTTCCTTGGCTTCTCCCGTTAAAATGGTGCCCTTTACGATGTGCCTACTTCCCGAATTAGGTGCATAATTGACAGACAATTCGGGCATTGTCGTGTATCCGAGTCTAAGATCCGAGTAATACAAAAACTTTATGCTCTAATACTGTACTCGGCGGTAAATAATTATTGCCCATCGGTCTTTAGAAAGAGACAATTCAACAATTGGCTGTTTACGACGATTTCCTAACACTGGTGACCGTCCATCAATCATCGTTTAAAATTAAGAGGAACGAACGTATTTCACGTTTACAATATTATTAGGATTATTTATATAATGTTGATTATCCTATCTTTGCATACTCAGTTATTACTTTATTTTTATTCACTTACCAAGCGGGGGTACATAGTCAAAGCTCGTACTATTTTCAGATGATGTGCGTATCGAAACGTGATACCTACCTGAAGGGCTACTCCGATGTTGGAAATTTTACTGTCGTATATGTAGTGCTATTCCATTCACTAAAATATTCTTTGACAGATGATCGAGAAGGATGGCGCTATTCGACAGTCAAATTTTGAACATCGGGGTAGCCCTTCTGGCATCACTGGTTTGACATGTCTTGCCAGATGGGTGTGTGATGTCGTCAAATCAAATGTCATTGTTTCAAATTTGTAAAATTGTATGTATTTTATTCTTGAAATTACGCGATTAATCGAATTTTGCGGTTACGTGTTTCCATATCAGAATTTATTGTTTTTTTACAAATAATAGTTTGGTATGCGTTTCGTGAAGGTCTATCGTAGGCCCAGACAAAATTATTATTATATTGATTAGTTTACGTCAAAACGATGACATGTAGGGAATTGTTGCAACTACAATGATTTGCTCTCCATACAAATTTTAATCCCGTTTTTCGTCCCTAAAAGGGATAAAACTTGATATAAATGATAGCCTATGTCCTATTCTGATATATAAGGTACATAACTGGAAAGTTTCATCATAATACGTCCAGTAGTTTTTGAGATTAAGTGAAACGTACATACATCCATCCAAACTTTCACGTTTATAATATTATTAGGATTAGGATTAGGATGTAAGTAATTTTTATGTTTAAATAAAACATACACAAATAGTGAAATGAGACGAAACGGAACGTAGTAAACAAACATCGCACCTAACGTCATCTATTCACTTTTTACTGTATCACTTGGAAGTTGGAATGTCGTTGAACGCTTGACGACTGTGTTACTTCACGCTTGCGCGTACCGTACGGTAGGGATTGAAAAATGACGACTTTTGAATGAATTGAGACCCTTAGCGGCATCTAGCGACGTAGAACGATAGTAACTAACGGAGTACGGTGCGTAGTATGAAGAATAGCGGTCCCGTGTATATGGTCCTTGATAATAGTTATCTCAGGAATAATATAAGAACAGGACGTGGGCCATTTTTTCTAAAGTTGTACACCTCACTTTTTTTTAAAATGTTCGATATTTTGGGTGTTTTCTACTCAGAATCACGAGCTCTTTCGATCTAATTAGGAGAAAAACGCCGCCACCGCCGGCCGCTGGGGCCATCGAGTTCTTGAGTGGCGACCACGCACCGGACGACGCAGCGTGGGTAGGCCCCCCACAAGGTGGACTGATGACCTGGTGAAGATCGCTGGAGTCCGCTGGATGCGGGAGGCGCAGGACCGGTCATGGTGGCGTTCTCTGGGGGAGGCTTATGTCCAGCAGTGGACGTCTTTTGGCTGATGATGATGATGATGATGAGGAGAAAAAAACTGTCTCAATGTTTTTTCGTTCCATTCCGTTACCATTTCCATATTAACTACTACGACGGTAACGGAATGGAAAAACAAAAAAATTATGAAAATTTTGGGACCGGTTTTTTCTCCTAATTAGGTCGAAAGAGCTCGTGATTCTGAGTAGGAAATACCCAAAATATTGAAAATTAAAAAAAAAAGCGAGGTGTACAACTTTAGAAAAAATGGCACACGTAATCACACTTTCTAAGTGGAATACAGAAAAGTAATAAAATTGTAGTATTAAAAATATGAAATTGTCAATTATGCACACACACGCACACCTCGTGTTATCGCCCCAACGAACACCAGCAGAGTGCCTGGCACTCAGGCGCAGCCCGTTTAACAATGCTCGATAATCGTCGTTACACCACCTATCCCAACTTCTTCATCGATAAATAGATGGCGTCACAGCTGTCTCTTCATCTGCTCCGCAATGCCGATGATGCTTAAAGTACTTGCACCCGTCGCCAGATGACGCGATGATCGCTAACATGAATTGAACGAAAACCTCCTCCTAAAATCCCCACAACGACCGGTCTCGACGTGTCCATATTCAGTGGACTTCAACGACCCTAATCTGGTTATTAGTCCACCCTGATACCCACTCGTCCATTTCGTCGCCCGTCGGTTCTACGAGCAATGTGTCCTGCCCATTGCCTTTAAGTTTAGGAATTCTACGAAATATAATAGATCTTCCAAATCGTCTAATATATAATCTTAAATCTTACAAGATTTTTACATCGCACGACGAATCGCTACCGCTTATAACATGAGTCAGCTTACTCATGTGCGCAAACGCCATATATGTCTTTCCGCTTCGTCGGCCAAGTTTAGAATGGAGGTAACTTGATTTATTCAGCTTTCGCGTTGGGGCGACATGGTAGTAACTGTGATAGCTTTAATAACACTTTTGTGATAAAGTCGTGTTTGTTTAAGCACTTTGTAACTCTATTGGTGTTGAGTTTTGAAGAGTTAAAACAGTTCATCGGCTTAGCAAAACAACTGACTTCAGTATGTGTTTAAACATCAGCGTAAACTAATATTTTATCTATGTTTCGGTAAAAAACCCGTTTTGGGTTATAATTACCAGTCATTTACCGATAAATCGGTATACCGGGTTGCATTCTCTAAGGATTAATACAGGGACACAGGGGACGCGTGACTTCTTTTCACCGATTTATGAGGTAAGACATGCGATATCTACTCAGCAAGCGATGCAAAGTTCCCCCAATCCCTCATAATACCCCGTAGCGGGGCCACCGTCCTTTCAATTTATAACTTGAATCGCCCTATGAGTGGATTGCGGTGGCGGCCAGCCGGGATAAATTCCACGTCTCTAACAAGATGTGTACAGCGTACATACACGATATCACTACTTTATGGCTAATTTAGCGGTGTCCTTTATTTAAATTATTGTTACTATATAGTTAGTTAGTTAGTTAGTTGCGCTGGGCATTTTCCGCAAGTCGACATCCAACGTGCCTATTTTGCGTGAAAAGGGGGTAGCGCTACTCCAACCACCCCAACTCCTCCACGAACCTAAGCAAAGCCTTGATGTTGCTTATGGCTTCGTGTACGGTACTTGGAGATCCTAGGTATTTCATCCTGTATCCTTCTACCTGTTTGCAATCTAGTAGAATATGTTTGGTGGTTTCTTCTGCCTCCATGCATGCTCTGCATATTGGGCTGTCTGTTATACCTAAATTGAAAAGGTGTTTGTTCAGAGTATTATGTCCCGTTATTAATCCTACTATCTTGCGTAGTTGGATCCTGTTGATTCTCAGTAAGATGGTGGTGAGTTTGTGGTTCCTATTCGGAAGTATTTCTTTTGTTTGTCTACACGTTCCTATGTCTTCCCAGTATTTTTGGTGTTGGTATAATATGTGTTGGTTCATTATTTTGTATATATAAGATTGTGGTAGGGGTATTATTGGCTCTGGCCCGCATGGTGGTGTTTCCGATCCCTTACGGGCCAATTCATCCGCTGCGTCATTGCCTCTCGAGCCGCTGTGTCCCTTTATCCATTGTAATGTTACCGTATTTTTGTCATCGCACACGTCTGTGATGCTGTGATGACATTCGTATATTAGAGCAGAGGTACACATTTCACTGTTTAGTGCTTGTAGTACGGATTTGCTGTCTGAAAGTATTCGTATGTTTGTGTTCTGAACCTGGCGTCTTTTTATGGCATTGCAGGCTTCTATTATTCCTACGCATTCAGCTTGGAATACCGTGTTGTGTACACCTAGGGGTTTAGAGATGTTAATACTCAAATCCTCCGAGAATACACCACATCCCGTTCCTTTCTCAGTTTTTGACCCGTCCGTAAAGATTCTCAGGTCCTCAAGGTTGAGCCCCTCATTCGGGTCTTCTGTTAGGAGTATGACGTATTCCTTCTTGCAGGTTAATGTCTTTGGTATCTTGTCAATTGGTGCTTCTACTGTAGGGAATTTTGTGATCATTTCACTGTAGATCTTTGTGTGTTGGGTATTGCTTTTCGTCCATAGGTTTAGGCTTTTTCGTCGTATCGCCGTAGCGGCTGCTTCTCTTTGTATATGTATGTGCAGTGGCGTGAGACCTAGGATCATCTCTAGTGCCGCGGTAGGAGTGGTCCTCATGCAACCCGTTGCGGCCGTGCATGCTAGTCTTTGTGTTTTCTGCAGGCCGGCAATCGCACACGCTAGTTGCGTTCTGGGCCACCATACCACTGCTCCGTAGCTGATCATAGGTACGATTACCGTTTTGTATAGCCACAGAATGATGTGCGGGGCGAGACCCCACCTTTTGCCTATCATCCTTCGACATTGCCAGAAGGCGACTGTGGCTTTGTTTAATCTGTTCTCAAGATGCTTGTTCCAGATCAGTTTGTCATCTAAGATTATCCCTAGATATTTTACTTGTTTGGAGAGTGTAAGCTTTGTACCGAAGAGGCTTGGCATTTCGTATGACCCCAGTTTACGTTTGTGTGTGAAGAGAATTGTGTCAGTTTTCTTGGGGTTTACCGATAGGTCATTCTCCTTGCACCATTTCTCTACTATTTTTAGTGCTGTTTGTGTGAGTTCACACAGTGTGCTTGTTACCAGCCCACTGATAAGTATGACAAGGTCGTCCGCGTATCCTATGGTCGTGAAATGACTCTCGTTTAGTTTTGTTATCAGATCATTTACCACTAGGTTCCATAAGAGGGGTGAGAGGACTCCTCCTTGCGGACATCCTCTCACGACTAGTGCTTGCTGATCTTTGTTTTCTTTTAGTCTTATGATTCTTTGTTCTAGCATGTTCATTATCCATTCTATTAGTAATGGTTCTGTGTCATGTCTTTCTAGAGCTTGTTTGATGCTGCTAAAATTTGTTTTATCGAAAGCACCTTCTATGTCAATGAAGGTTCCCAGGCATGAGCCTTTCCGTGTTAGTGCAACTTCGATATTGCTTACCACTGCGTGGAGTGCTGAGTCTGTTGATTTGCCTTGACTGTAAGCATGTTGGTTTGGGTGAATTTTTATGTTTTTGAGTGCAGTATCCTTTAGTTCTCTGTCACATAGTCTCTCTAGAATCTTCAACATAAATGAAGTTAGGCTGATTGGTCTGAATGACTTCGGGTCAGTGTAGTCGCTTTTTCCGGGTTTTGGTATGAATATTACCTTGACTTCTCTCCATTGCTTAGGTATATATCGGAGGGCAATACAGCTGCAGAGAAGTTTGGATATTAGTTCGGTAAGAGTTGGTCCTCCCCACTTTAATAAGGCGGGGTAGATTCCATCTAGTCCTGGTGATTTGAAATTGTCTAAACTGTTTGTTGCCCAGGTGGTTTTATTTAGTTCTGTTATGTTTTCCGCTATCTTCCATTCACTCACGGTGGGTTGATAATTCGTCCTTTGTTGTTCCAGTTTGTTCTTATCAATTACCTTGCATCCCGGGAAGTGAGTTTCCACCAGTAGACTTTCTGTCTCAGCAGGCGAACTGGTGTAGCTACCGTCCTGCCTCCTTAGGGTGCCTAGTAACTGATTTGGTTCTTTGGCAAGTATTTTCCTTGTTCTGTTTGCTTGTGTGCTGGTGGTTATGTTGTCACAGAAATTCCGCCATGAGGTAGATTTTCTGTATCGTAACCTTTTCTTGTATTCTGCTTTGACTGCTTTGTATTCGTCCCAGTCTTCTGCAGATTTTGTATTCATCGCTCTATTCAGAAGTCTTCTCATCTTCTCTCTGAGACGTTTCATCTCCGGTCCCCACCAGCTACCGTGTGTTTCGTTGCCACGAGCTGGTGTTGACGGTGGACACGTTTCTTCGTAGCTTTGTATTATAAGTTTGGTGAGTGAGTTTACCTGTTCCTCTAGCTCATCCACATCTTGTGGCCTGTGTGTTAGTGTATAGTTCTTTAGTTTACCTACCAGAAGTTCCTTGTACGCCTTTATATCTGTGCGCCTCGGATTTCTTATGGGTTCTGGTGTCTGCACGTCTGCAGTAAGATCGTAGCGGATCCACCTGTGGTCGGAGCAGGACAACTCGTCCGACACGTGCCAGTTGGATATGTGCTGAGCTGCTAGCCCTGTGCTTAGAGTTATGTCGATTATGGTCTTACATCTACTAGTAACAAAAGTAGGTTTGGATCCTTTGTTCAGGATATCCAGATCAGTGGTTAGTAAGTATTCAACAATATCGTTACCTCTTTTGTTGTTGTTTTCCATTCCCCATAGGTTGTGGTGGCCGTTGCAGTCCGTTGATATGACCAGCTCGAGCCTCTCACGTTCGCAGTAGCGTATGAGGTTGTTCATCTCCGCTGGAGGTGGTTCGTCCTCAGCCGCCATGTAGGCGGAGGCAAGAACTATCTCCGGTAGACTCGAGTTTTGTGTTCTGAGGAGTTTTATGGCACACACGTCTCTGGAACAGAATTCAGTTAGTGGTTGTGCTATAATGTTTTGAGATATGTAAATACATGTTCTAGGTTTGTCTTGGTTATTGTAAATTAAGTTACCTCCGATGTTATTGAGGCCGTTTATACGTGTGTTCCTGATCCACGGCTCCTGGATCAGGACTAAGGATGTTGGGTTAACCTCCAGCCATACACGAAGTTGAGCCGTTGCAGTCTCGCTGTGCTGGAGGTTCGCCTGAAGGACCTTACATAGGGAAGGAGCCATCGGGTGATATCCCCTCCGCTCCCTTCTCCACTATGTCTAGGCGGCTGATTCCTTTTGTGCATCCCTCTTCATCGTCGGAGTCCAGCAGGATGCGTTCTTCGACATCCGATGAGGGATCGTTGGGCTCACATTCGGTCTCCATAGCCGAGTTGGTGCTTGTTTGATCCGCGTTGGCGGGTGCCTCCTCAGGCTTTGTTTCCCCTTCTGTGTCCGTGTTTTTTGCAGGTGGGGAGTCTCTGAACCGTCCACCACTGTGCTGGAAACGAATATAAACTGTCCCACACATGTAGTTCAGCTTTCTAGACTTTTCCAGCACAGTGGGGACTACGTCCTCCGGTATGCCCACTAGCAACAGGGTGCACTCCCTCTTCTTCAGCGGGATTGATTGGTGAAGCGTCCATCTTCTCACTTCGGCCCACGGGTTCTGGAAGTTGAGGACCCGGCCGACCTTGGTGAGGTTGTCCTCCAGCGAGGGTATTAGGATGCCGCACTTAGTCTTTCTGACCATCTCGTCCTCCCTCTTACCTCGAGACGGTCTCCGTTTTCTAGGGTGGCTGACCCAATCCAGCCCATCAGCCACTCCTTGGTTTTCCCATCTTGGCACCACAGCTTCAGGTAACCGTCCACGAAACTCGGTTTGCCTGAAAAGGCTGGGGCCTCAGCGATTGCGTCGAGATCGGTTTCCAGCGCCGCCTGGAAAATGGCATCCCCGATCTTCTTCTCCACCTCCGCAGCGTCCTGCTTCGTGAGCCTGCCCGTGCGATCGTTGGTGATCGCCACCGTCAGGTCCATCGCCGCCGCCGCCGCATAGGTGGATGGTTTTTCTCTGCTCTCCGTGGCGTCCGTCCTCGGCTTCTTACGTTCGCCTCTGGGAGAGATGGTGTCATCCAGGCGTCCCCTCTTCGCCTTCGTCGGTTTTGCCTGGATTGTTTCTGAGGTAGACTGAGCCGCCTCTGATTTGCTCGGGGCCTCATCTGCCTTCCTGTAGTTAGAGGCGTGGCTCTCCTCCCTCTCTTTCCGCTTTTGGAGCCGCCGCCTCTGCCCCTGCGAAAGCTTCTTCTTCGGGGGCTCGTTTGTGTTGGTCTGGGGGTTAGGTATCCCTCTTGGTTTGCACCTTATCTCCCAGCCAGGATCTACGGCCTGCTTTGAGGGTTCAACCTTGGTCGTCCTATATATGTATAGGCATAACTTTCTAGGTGGTGAAACATATCGCAAAATTGGAGATGGCAAACGCACATTTTCGTCTTTATCTGTACATGCTACCAAATTGAAAAGGACCGAAAACGAATTTCCAACAGATGACGCTGAACGGCCGGCGCCGCACGTCCATACAAATCCTACATCGCGCTATTAAGATTTTTCTGAAATAATAACCCATCTCCGTGGAGAATTTATTTTAAATCATATTTAAAATTTCATAACAGAATAAATAGGTGATGTACACAAACATATTCAATTAGGTATTTTAAAATATTTTCAATGAAAGAACATTTCATTTTTGCAGTCTTACATTAAGAGATATCCCATATTTACACCGCGTTATAAATATAATCTTAAATGAAAATTCCTTAACAAAAGATAAAATCGTAATTCCAGTTCACACACCGATAAACAAGGAGAGGGCCTAATTTGTTAAAAATATAATAACAATACACTTTCCTTTTTAACTGAGCGTATTTCGTGAGATAAATGATAACACTCATACCTCTTTTACGAAGGAGTGCGGCCTAGGATTGGGGCTATGGCACAAGCGGTAGCGATTTTAATATCGGAAGCAGAGACAGAAGATTAAACATCCGTAGTGATATTACTTTTGTTCCATTTCCTACTCTTGTGCTTTAGGTCAGTCGAATACAGTTTCACAAAAATATACCGTTTTGTGTTGTGGCATGAGTCATCAGAGCTCGTAAGAACCCCCACTGGGTTCTCTTCGGTTTCCGCGACTGTCACACATTTAAATAATAAAACAATTTATATAAACTATATTATAGCGTGTTTTCATTATTAAAGCCTTACTTTACGTTTCGACAACTATTAGATACCGTTGTCAAAGATACGGTATGTTGTGTTTTTCTCTGTCAACCTTTGACTCTGATATTCATATAGGTATGACGAATTCTGTATGAACGAATAGCGCCATTTTGGATTACCTTGTTAAAGTTGCGGATTTTTTTAATTATGAACAAAATTGCGGCCGTAGCGTATTGGCTTCTGGTTTTAGTTTTGGCCGCTAAGGAAGGAAATAGCATTTTTTTTTTATATTGGCCATCTGTATAAGTTCTGCATTTTTACTTGGCAATGAACGTGTTAAATATTTAATAATTTTGTGGCTTGAACAATATTGTATGGGACCGCGACGTCGCGTGATTGGCCACAGCGTATACAGCCGCTTCCCGCGAAGTCACGTGATGTGGCAATCAACGTGTTAAATTGGTCAACCAGCGATTTAATTTTCTTCATTCGCTAACGCGTATCATTTGAACCACACCCCTGTGGCCGTAACGACCCATATAACCGAGATAAGGCATGTACCGTCATTTTTGCAACCTAAAAAGGGTCGTAGCATTATTATGTTGTTATTGTGTTTGCCAAGTAATTAGGTAGCTGCCCTTGTGCTTCAGGAATTATCTTAAATCCCATGCGATACTAAATTCACAAAGCATTTGATGTTTATGAGGTTGATGGAAATTTTAATTGAATTTTTAACGTGTAGTAAATTTATACAGGAAGTTTATTCTTGGTAATTATGATTTAGGCTGAGGAGTTGCCCTGTTTAACATCGTTACTATTTATTTTAACAAATTCACCTGACTTTCTCAATAAGCTAAAGAGTAAAACATTGAAATAGATAATATAGAATAGAAAATACATAAGAAAAGACAAAAGACGATAACTTAAAATTCCCTACATCTGTAGAATGTAAATATTAATTTTTCAGTTCAACTTAAATTCATCAACTACTCAACAAGACAACTCTAAGAAGCCTAAACTAAATGGATTGCTTTACTTCATTACCATGGTTCCTTTTACTAACAATCGGCTCATATTTTCTTTTGTGGTAAGTACCATATTATTCATTCGTTTGGCTATCTACTTGGATGGTAATTATTCTGTCTCATTTTGCTCCACCATTCAGCTTAACTGTAAGAAATCCCGTACGGGGATATGTTTGCCTTTGTACGTTTGTACGTATTCATAGAAGTGGTTAAAAATAGTGTCCAGCCTTTTCGCCGATTTTTTCCCTCGAATGTTTCATTTCGTCGAACGACGCTTTTATTTCCTCTAAAGTCATACATTATTCATAATTCTTTAAAATAGCCTATTGATTAGGTTAGGTTTGTTTTATATAATAATAATCCCAAACTAAGATTTGAGAGAAAAACGTTTCCACGAAATGACACTTCAGCGTAATATTATATTAATCTGTGGCGTAATGACTGACTGAATGACATTCAGGAAAAATAATTCTGCTAAAAAGGAAATGAACGATACTTACATACATAAGATAAGCTTGTAATAATATTGTTCTATACCGCGAAGGCAGTCAAAGGGTTGCTATATTTATTCACGGTAAATCTCCCATTCACTTTTCCTGTCCAGGTAGAAATTGCGGGGATAGAACGGCAAGAAATAATATTTCCCGACCGTCAACGTTGACATTGCGAAGAAAAACGACCATAAAAGAAAGCAATTGTGGAACAAAAATATTGTTTCCGTCCCCGGTAAAGTGGACACTTCGAAAATAGGATGGGGAAGTAAATAGTTTAATCTCTAGGTATGAAAGTGAGGATTCCTAATTAAAAGAAGAGAAGATATAAATATCGTATTTATATGATTTTAGTGAGTGATGAGATAAACTGAAAAGCTTAAAATATCTCTATTGAAACTTTCAAATCTTTTTTGAGTTAAGAATCAAAAATGGCCCGTCAAGTGCGAGTCTCGCGCACCGAGGGTTTCGTACAAACTGTGAAAGCAGTGAATATTGCTCTAACGAAAACCTTAACTGGATTGTGGGACAAACTTAACTTTCGTGAGTAAACGATTGATTCTATATATACTTACACTGAGATATCACTTGGTAAATTGCTTTTTGCCAAATTTCATGATTCCAGGTTAACGGGAAGATAATAAGGAACCCTTTAGGATTCAATTCCCGCGCGTTAAAACTTGCCTACACGGATAGTGTTCCATAAGACTCGAGCCCTTTTAGGCCGAATTTTAAACCTCACGAGCTCTTTTTGTGTAACACGGAACATAAACGTTATTTTTTTTGCGGGTTGACTAAAGCTAGATGTTTTCACTGTTTCAAGGGATCGCAGACCTAAGTTTCATTAATGTGAATTGCTTTTTATAGTCCTGCCAAAAAAAGGAGCTGGTATATTACCTATATAAGAGATGAGCATAGCATACCCAAGACTTCAAAAATAAATGTACAAATAAATCTGAACAGATTGATCTATCAAAAATATAATACACGTTTACCACACCTGTCATAATTCATCTGAGCAAGCCTCTCAATTCGTAAACAACTGAAAATTAATAAATTACTATAAGTAAAAAAAAAAACAAGTAAATAAATAAATATATCGAGGCGTCATAAGGGAGGGTTTTGCCACTTTGGCTGCGGAACCTTAAACCACAAGGGACCTTTCATCCACAGAGATCCCTGAATACTCAATGTAGTGGACGCGACCGCGAGAGAAATTGGCTGAAAACAGCGGTCGAGGGAGCGCATATGGGTCGCAGAGAAATGCGGCTAGCACACTAACTATTTAACTATTTAACAAGTGTAGGGAGCGACCCTAGCTACTTGATAAATGATAACTGATATATGATATGTGCCGAGGCAGAGGAGCAGAGTGAAACCACAGCTTGATACTTAACGACAACTACCACAACCACAACACCACTTTAATTGATACTTAACACTAAATATATACATTATCCTACGTGAGCGACGTGACTTCCGCCATCACGTCGCATAATGATAATTTACAAGTTTTCCATGAATCTACAATGATTAACTGATTAGCCTCGTCACGTATGAGACTTCTAACCATGTACGCTTGCCTGTACATCCTGGCACTCCAGAAAGAACAAATTAACCTACCCACAACTCAGCATCACTTATGAGACTTTCTAACCATGTACGCTTGCCTGTACAATACTCGTATTCGAGAAGTTGGCCGCAAACTTCGTCTGCGTGAAAGGGAAAGTTAAAAATCATGATCCGCGATTTTTAACTTTTCCTTCATCATCTCAGCCATAGGACGTCCACTGCTGAACATAGGCCTCCCCTTTGGACTTCCATATATACCGGTTGGAAGCGACCTGCATCCAGCGCCTTCCGGCGACCTTTATAAGGTCATCTGTTCATCTTGTAGGTGGACCTACGCTGCGCTTGCTGGTCCGAGGTCTCCACTCGAGCACTTTTCGGCCCCATCCGCCATCTGCTCTGCGTGCTATGTGGCCTGCCCATTGCCACTTCAACTTGCTAATCCGGTGAGCTATATCGGTCACTTTAGTTCTTCTACGGATTTCCTCATTTCTGATTCGATCACGTAGAGACACCCCGAGCGGAGCCCTCTCCATTGCTCGTTGAGCGACTTTGAGCACCTTTTCAACTTTTCCTTAGTTGGGTAAAAAGTATCCTATAACCGGGATAACGGGATAAAAGTTGCCGTTCCTGTGAGCCTGTGAGTTTATAAATAAGTGTATAGTCACTATGAGTGACTAATGCTTTGTCACTTATTTATAAAGTGGTTAACGCAACAATCGTATACCCCCGGTTTGAAAATAAAATCACACACGTACGGTCTCAATTTAGTTACCTCCAAATAGCCCAATCAACTTCTTTTTGAAAAATATTTTAAATGTACAGATATTTGATTTTTAGGAGATGTATCTATCTAAAAGTCTCCAAAACCAAATCTTTCCACATTCAAGCACCTCAAGAGAGAGAGACGTAGAAGAATACAGCTACCCCTCCTCCCCTCACCCTCCTCAGGTCCTCTATAAGGGAATAGTGAAGACGGGCTATGCTCAATTTCCCTTCCCTTATAATATAACCGCTGTCTAAGACAACAAAAAATTGGTAACAAAAAATACAACACCGACCTCAATTACTGTTATAATCGTATCGGGGCGGTGAGTCAAACACACGTATGATCTTTGTAACAGCTGTATATTGACTGGCGGGCGCGGGCGAAGCCGCGCGTTATAACTACGTTTCCTACATCCCTCCACCATAATCTAAAAGTACTGCTTAAAATCTACTGCTTTTTTAATCCGCTTGGAACGCCCTTCACGGGGAAGAGCACTTTCGGTTGGAACTTCCTCTTCGTGCAACCCTGGGTCTGGTACCTGGGCATGGGGTCCTTCCGCCCCTTGAGGAGGCAACAAAGTTGACCCGGAGTGGTTGGAACCGCCCGCCTCTGGCTGCCGCGGTTCCGCCGGCGAGGATGGCACGCTCCCCGCTGGACTCTCATTGCAGTCTGCCCACTGTGCTGCGTCGGTACTCAAGGCCTTGGGTGATGAACATTCTGCCTGTAGTACAGTCTCGCCGAAAGCAGGGTCAGGCTCCACCGGCGAGGTCTCTGACGATGCTGTGGGCCCAGAGAGCTGACCATCGTCCGTAGTAAACACGAAAACTGGAATAACGTCCTCTTCAGTTCCTTCCGCGCTGTTCATATCCGGTACTTTGTGCCTAGTTTCCTCCGCCCACTCTCTCCCTCTATATTTCAGGAGTTGGTTGGCATGTTTTTTTACACATCTATCTTTGTTCAAAATTCTTACAATAAACAACGTTTGCCCTAACTTCTGCACAATAACACCATGAGTCCAGTATTTCTTTTGTTTTTCTACGCATTGCACTAATACTGGCTCGTTTACCTTAAAATCTACCTTACGTTTTCCGGCATAGTACTCACGCTGTAAGCACTGTTTTGCCTTCACTACTTCATCGAGTGCTGGGTCGGACGGCGATAATTTCGTAGGGTTCAGTAAATCAAGTTTACATCTTAACTTATGTCCAAATAATACCTCCGCGGGTGATCTGTTCGTGGTACTGTGAATTGAATTCCTGTAACGCAATAAAAACTCCTGTAATTTAACATTTATATCTCGAATTCGTGCCGGACATTAGTATGGCCTTAATGGCTTTTTTAATAATCTTTACGTAACAGCTGTTATAACTACGTTTCCTACAATTACAATTTGAGAGACCTAGGTCCGGCAGTGGATAGAGGTAGACTGATGACTGATGATGATTCTGACTTAAGCTTTTGTAATCCTGATATTGTAATAGAACGTACAAAGTGATCACTTTGTTGTAAGCTACGTAAGGTCAGTTGTTTGAAGCTAGCCATTTGGGTACAGCGAAACCGCGAGAGCTATGTGCAAATGTCATTAACCCCCGTCGAGGCGACCTAATTTGGACCAGGTTTTGCAAACCCTTTTCATTTTGTACAGGGCTAACTTGTTTTTAATGAAGGCTAACTGTTTCATTTCTGTGTTGTTTCGCGTTTTCAATTTTCATTTTCTCGCCGTTTATACAAGGGTAGGCAGACAGAGAAATGAAGTTTACTTTTGGCGAGTTAATTTCGTACCTATATTGTAACAAGTGTTATAAGTAGTTGGGAAATTGTTGAACTGATTCTTGATGAATATTTAAAGAGGTGAAATTTAATGTAATTGATATAAATTGCAGAACAGTACGCACTAGAACGATATTATTAAAATGGCCTAACCAATTGTCTTAATTCATAGCTAAAACACTATTTGAATATTGATACCAAGATTCGATATAATAATACAACATTGTATACGATCCACTAAAAAAAATGGACCATACGTATAGAAGCTATGATGCTACGCACAAATGCCAGGTGAACAGATTGTTGATCTACTTTGCATGGGGATTCATGAAAAGGATCACTTTGCGCTCCTGGTCAACCATCTTGATTGATTAAGAGCGCAAAGTGATTCTTTTCATGCGGCTTTACCTGGGACCTGTAGACAGGACAAATAAATACGACGAGTATGTAAGACGTATGACACAGCTCTTGCAGAGATTACAACATTTGTGACCGTCCATGACTAAAGGGTCCTTATGGCAGGTATTGAGTTAAGCACAGGTTCTAAATCTATGTTAAATAAGCTATTTAACACAGAAAGAATCATGACCCTAAGGGCGATTGTGCACTACAATGAATTTTACTGTCCGGCAGTCCGATTTTTTACGGTCCGATATGGCATGAAAAAAACGGTAAGGGCTATTGTGCACTTCAATGAATTTTACTGTCCGGCAGTCCGAGTTTTCATGGTCGATATGGTATGAAAAAAACGGTTTTAGCTTGTGTAACGGTAAGTTTATACAGTATTTATACAATGAGTGAGCGAGTGAGTTGATAAGTGAGTATAGGCACAGGGCGGACACTGCCTACTAAAAACTGAACTTGAATGTCAGTGTCAATGTGTGTGTGTAACACGCACAGGGCTGCCTCAGACGCATTGCAACAACTAGTTGGTGTTTTGGTGTTTTAGTTGCACATAAATATGACATACCTAATACGATAGAGAATTATCACAACCACACGACAACGGTAGTGGTGGTGATGGTGATAGTGGTGATGATGATGCTGGTGATAGTGCTGGTGGTGAAGATGGTGGTGGTGGTGATGAAGGTCGTGGTGATGATGGTGGTGGTGGTGATGATGATGGTGGTGATGAATGTCGTGGTGGTGATGGTGGTGGTGGTGATGAAGGTCATGGTGATGATGGTGGTGGTGGAGATGATGATGGTGGTGATGAATGTCGTGGTGATGATGGTGGTGGTGGTGATGGTGGTGGTGATGATGAGGGTGGTGGTAGTGGTGGTGGTGGTGAGGGTGGTGGTAGTGGTGGTGGTGGTGATGGTGGTGATGGTGGTGGTGGTGGTGATGGTGGTAGTGGTGATGGTGGTGGTGGAAAAAAACGGTCCGGAATGGGGAAAAGTAAAATGTCGGATGGTACAATTACGTGTAGTGCACAAACTACTATATACATTTAATGGCGTGCCATATCGGACCGTAAAAAATCGGGCTGACGGACAGTAAAATTCATTGTAGTGCACAATCGCCCTAAGTCTCATACTTTTTAAAAAAAAAATCATCATACTTACACTTGCTAAAATTTCACTTTTGAGAAAACGTCAAAAGAAGTTTGAAACTAACTTTAAGTATGTTCTCATTGGAAGTTACATAGATTATGATTGATTTTGTATCTCAAGGGGTTTTTCTATTGAACTCAGTCATGGTTTCATCAATGTGACTTCCAGATCCTGAGAAAACAGCCTTTGATAACAGCAACACGCTTATAAGAATGAAATTAATAAAAACATGTTTTTCAGCTTTTTCTTTAATTATGTTGTAATCTGAACTATTGTATATAGTAGGACATATTTAAACTTACATTTTAGGATATAAATAAAATCACATAGTTAACGAAATATCTTTATTTTAATGAAAACGTGATAATTATTATACTTTTCATCTTCCCCTATAACAATAACAAATTTAGTACAGTGAGTTCTAAAATATATTTATTTAGTCCACGGAAGTATCACAAAATTATCATTATTGTTCTACAAGTTTTATTTTTTTATTTATATACGATTAAAGTTACGTAAAAATCACAATTTGACTCCCATACATTTGGGAAAAGGGTCCTTATGACCAATCACAGACAAAACATATTAATAATTCCAATATGGCACAATATTAACATTATTTATTTCCTAATCTTGTATTAACACAGAATACCGAAGAAAAAAGGTTATTATAAATTTACTCAAAATCTTTATCGGTAAGGAGTTATTGTCATTTAACGTCAACGAATAATTTACACAGTCGGTGACTACTAAGGAACTATTCATAAATCACGTAATAAAGATATCCTTGTCTTGTGAATTCCCTTTATGCGACAAGTCTCCTGAAAGAACGCAGATTCGAAGTTTCTACCTTGATCACTGTGGATTTCGAGAGTTACCCCAAACCGGTAGAATACTTCGTTCACTAACTTTTCAGCTATGGTTACGGCTTCTTGATTTGAAATGGCAAATACTTCAGGCCACTTCGTGAAGTAATCCATCACGACAAGAATGTACTTGTTTCCGGAGTCAGATGCTGGAAACGGTCCTGCTACGTCTAATGCAACCCTTTCCCAAGGGGCTCCAACGTTGTACAACTTGAGTGTTCCTCGGCTACGGGTATGCGGTCCCTTGACTGATGCATAGTTAGTGCACCTTTTGCACCAGTTTTCAACATCTTCTCGGCAGTGAATCCAATAAAAGCGTTGCCGAATTTTCATTAGGGTCCTTTTTACTCCAAGGTGTCCACCGGATGGTCCATCGTGAAAGCTTCACAAAACGTCTTTCACCCTTTTCTTAGGACAAAGACTTGCAGGTGAGCATCCTTCCCATTTGTTGATTCCCATTTTCTGCATAGTACGCCATTATGTATAACCAAGCTATCCCATTGTGCCCAGCAGCTTTTTATTACCGCATTTATCGGAGCTACATCACACCATCTTGGTTTAGGCACACCCGCACTAATCCATTCAAAAATGGGTCTCACGTCAGGGTCCTCTTGTTGCGCTTGCTGCATGATTTCATCACTCCACTCATCGCTAACGGTATCTGTTCTTACCATTCGAACAAATTCCTTTTCTTCTTGTTTGGAGCAATGCTTACAGTCGTCCGCACAAGGTCTTCGTGATAGGGCGTCAGCGTTTCCATGTGATTTTCCACTACGGTATTCAATGATGAAATCATATTCCTGCAGTTGTTCAATCCATCTTGCCACTTGTCCCTCGGGATTTTTAAATTCTAGCAACCACTTCAAAGCAGCATGATCAGTTCTGATACGAAACTTTTTTCCCAACAGGTATTTGCTGAATTGCTGTAACGTCTTGACAACTGCTAGCAATTCCCTCCGAGTGACACAGTAGTTCCTCTCTGGTTTTGACAATGACTTGCTGAGGTATGCAATCACAACTTCATTATCTCCTTTCTTCTGTGACAAGACACCTCCAATTCCAGTATTGCTAGCGTCTGTGTCCAAAATAAAATCCACTTCCGGGCCTGGGTACCCCAATATTGGCGTTTCACAAAGTCTACCTTTAAGCTCGTTGACTCACACTGTTCGTTCCAGTCAAATGATCGCTTTTCCTCCGTTAGTTGATGCAAAGGCTTTGCTATATCCGAGAAGTTCTTCACAAAACATCTGTAGTATGAGCAAAGCCCCAAAAAGGCACGTACTGCAGTCTTGTCTTTTGGCGTCGGCCAATCCTTCACGGCGCTGATCTTCTCAGGATCTGTTCTGGATGCCGTCCTTTGAAATCACGTGTCCCAAGTCATTCGCTTTGCGTTTGAAAAACAAGCATTTCTTCGGACTGAGTTTCAGATTTGCCCCTCGTAGTTTGGCTAGCACCTGCTCCAATTTATTCAAGTGGTCGTCGAAGTCTCTTCCAACGATAATGATGTCATCCAAATATACCAAGCAAGTTTCTCCTAGAAGTCCAGCTAATATTTGCTCCATTAATCTCTCAAATGTGGCTGGTGCATTACAAAGTCTAAAATGACCATAGGTACTTAGCAAAGAAATAGTTGTAAGCAAGTTTATCTATTGACCTTTGTCATTCTTGTATGCAATTTCCCACAAAGACCCTTTTCTACTAAACTTAAAACTCCGTTTTAATAAAGAAAGAATTAACGTACACAACTGAAACCAAGGTACAAATACAGCTCTATCTTTGTATTTTACTATAATGCATAAAACAAAAAAATTATAATTTTGAAGGATTTTACAAAACAGCAAATATCTCCGTAACTAGAAACTGCCATAAGGACCCTTTTCTCATGGACGGCCACATTTGTTCTAGCAGCCATTCTGCTGTCTCAGGCGGGGTTCTGACCAGATCGTCAGTCCAATTACTCGGGGGTGACCCCACGCTGCGAACCTACCATACGCACCGACCCTCAATAACTTTTCTGCCTCAACAGGCATTGGTTCTAAAAGTATCTGCCCCGCCCACTACCACTTTAATCTATTCTCTCTGAGGTAGGTATGTTTTTGAAACCCCCTGCACGTCTTATATTATGATGTACACGTAAACCAACAGTTTGATAAAGAAAATCTTGGTCAACCAAAAGCACAAAGTGATCCTTTTCATGCGGCTTTACCTGGACCTGTAGACAGGACACATAAATACGTAAGACGCATGACACAGCTTGCAGGGATTAAAACATTTGTGCTAGCAGCCATTTGGCCGTCTCGGGCACACCAATTAGGGATGTTTTGGTGAGCCCTTGGGATAAAATGGAACGTTATTGTTACTCCACTTGGGGCTCTAAGTTTAAGTTGTAGAAAATTTCGAAGATAATGTTACGTCTAAAATACTTTTTTGTTTGTCTATCCAAGTATTATTAAAGCGCTCGCTCGTGGGAACTAAGTTCGGACAGTTTTATAAGCATTTGATTTAAATTTCAATCACATTTATTGGCTTAACTATGTGAATATTTTTCTAATGTTACTTATTTATATTGAAAAGTTATTAATTATTTTTTAGGAACATCGATTAAATATACCCTATTCAAATCAATGTCTAGGTGTTTTTTTTTTTGCGCGGGAGGAGGAAATCCTCATTGGATACTGCCAGGCCGGTCCTGGCAGCATGCCCGACTTTTATTCGTTGTTTAGGAAATGATACGTCGTTTATGCAGATTATGAGTGTAATCAGAAAATTAGGCCCTACTAATTACTGAAGAGCTGACCATATCAGTCAGTGCTGCACTCCACCAAGCAACGGAACGTAACCGATGAGGCAACTACTTGACGGAATCAGAAGGACACACGATCCTCAGTAGCGAGGGAACGATTGAGGAGAGAGAGGCCCTACATATGAAATATCAATATCCTTAGCGGCGGAAGTCAAAAACTTCATAAAATGCTTGAAAAAAAGCAAGCGTGTTGAATGGCAAAGATGAATTAATCAATCCATTTAATACATTTTTTTATAAAAAAAAATTGACGTTTATAGGACAAAGATGTATAGACAAGTTGTAAGAGAACGAAACCATGTATCCGGCCCATACCCGACCCGTTCTCTTGCTGTACCTTAATTAAATTACAAGAAAACCCTTTGTAAATGGTTGAAATTTATTCCGGTGTTACCCGGTCGCCTGTCGTCGTGTACCGCTAATGCTCCGGAATGGGATTAAACTACAGATTAAACAGGTCTTCGGCCTAGTAGAACTGAGCGTGATATGCTAAGATACGATGAGGAGTGTCTTTTCAAGAGAGCTTATTTTTGTATGAGTTTTATGGAGAAATAAGCCCTTTTAAAGAGATACTCCTCAGGTACGATATTTTTCTCCAACTTGCTCCGAAATGTTCCCATTAATGTAGTAAAAATTAACGGCGAAGTCCGTTGTTAAGGGCGATACATTAATAAAAAAAAGATTGTGTTTTCTCAGTCAACCTAAAGAGCGAAATTGTGTTTTTCTCAGTCAACCTTTGACAACGGTAACTGGAAATCTACCGAAATGTCAGGGAGGCTCAAATAATTAGTACACGCGATATAATCCTTCTAAATTATTTATTTAAATATGTGACAGTCGCGGAAACAAAAGAAAATATTAATTTTATTACAGTTTGTGAATTATCCCAGGGATCATCATTCGGGGTGTATATTGTACTCAATTAATATTCATAGAGTCCCTCAATTTATTGGGAAATAAGCCCGCAAACATTGAGTAAACAAATATTTGCTGAGCCGAAATACTGTTTGAGCGAAACTTTAATAAAGAAATATAAACAACGAGTTCACATATTGCTTTGTTTGCGAAAACCATATTGACTTAAGCACTACATAGATGAAATTTTCTTTAATGAAAAAGAACCTGCGAGAACCCGCAAAAAATGTACGTATTATAAGAGATTTTTTTCTAGATGTTGAATTCCACTTGAGAGCTTATTTTGTAAACATGGCCGCTCAAAGCCATTGTTTTTGCCAAAATTTGAATAGTACCTGAATACTTTTGATTGGTAATTGAATACATAGAACATCCATGACCCAGGAACAAATATTCGAGTTCATCACACAAGTATTTGCCCTTGCCGGGATTTGAGCCCAGAATCGTCTGCTCAGTAGGCAGCTGCATAACTACTGCGCCAACCGCGTCGTAAAATGCGAATTCTACGCAAACAACTAATCAAATACTGTTCTCAGGCGGCGTTTGCAAACATCAACAGAAATAACTTTCTGTAATATTGTATTCTGTGGTAAAATAACTAGTCAACCTTATGGGCAATTTAACATTTTCCATAAACTTATTGAACAAATAAATGTACGTAGGTAAGTACTTGATTATCTTCTTACTACCTTCCCTTAGTGGATTGGGCCCGAATTCGATGAAATAGACACTATCTCCAATTGAGTAACTTCTCAGTCTTAGTCTTTCGTAATTTGGATTTTTACGTTTATCCGTAATATAATAGACTACTAGTGGCTCAGTACCTTTACAATGAGTTAATAGTGACCGTACTCGCTAGCGACAGCGTTAACGATTTGTATGGAGAATTGCAGTTCTACAAATTAACCACTAGAGGCGCTGTACACTCCATACAAATGGTTTAAGGTGTCTCTAGTCAGTACAGTACAGTAGAAACGACACTGACACTTGTGTGCAGTAACAGAACTCGCGGCTATGTGTGCGTGTCGTGGGGCGAGCGGGGGTGAGCGCGGGACGCGCGAGGTGGGGAAAGTCGAGCCCGGCTCGGCGACACAAAGGGCCGCCGCCGTCTCTGCTCGAATCAATTCACATTGTTCGCTCGCGCCGCGTCGTATTCGTTTTCATACTTTTCGATGTACCGGCCGCGCAAACAAAACTATTATGGCTGCTAGAGGTTCATATTGCTGTGTCTATGGCTGTGTCAATAATACCAAAGGCCACAAAGAAAAAAGCTTTCGTCTACCTACCGATACCGACCGAGACTTTGTTCACATATTATAAACAATATAATGAAAAAAATGCTTTAAATGCAGGCGTAGGACTTGTTACTCCACCAGACAATTTTATAAATTTGATACAAGGTCTTGAAAATACATTCAAGGAATATTTTATTAAAAATAAAGACGATCTGTCTCAAACATTGGGAAACAGTTTGTTGGCCGAGATGCAGCATATAACTTTTGATATGCCTTGTGAATGCTTCCCATTAGATTTTTTGAAAAAACTGTTCGTACGATTTCGAATCTTCGCCGTAATTAAAGAGAATAATAAAATGTTTAAAGTAAGTCGCAAAAACAGAAAATATATAAAAGTAAGCAATTTATAATATAACATATGTCAACACTATTATACTAAATATATTTTAAACCTTAAATAAATAAACATCTTTCATTAAGTAATAATTATTATTTCATTGTGCCGCGGTAGCTAAACCGCCAACCCTACGCGTAGACGCGGCATTACAAGGTCACCGCCGCACGATTTACACCGATAGGCCCTTGTCGCCCCTGTGATCATAGTAAGGTTACTGGAAGCTGTAAGATCTCGAAAGTCTGTTTCAATATGAAATAAGATATAGGTACTTATATAATTATTTTAACTGAATCAACAAAAATATTCCACATTATTATCTAACCTTACAAAACACGAGAATCGGTTGAGAAATGCGACCTGTAGGCGGTAACAGCCAGAAATCTGGACATCCGGACATACGAAATAATTTATGGCCAAACTGAAACAGAGAGACGTTTCGCCCACTTTACTTGCTCGGTCAACACAAGTACGCAAATTCTTCTCAATGAGAAATACATTTTCAAAACTCCCTCTTTTGCCTCTTGTCCTTTAATGTAAAAAATACGGGTTTGAAAATAGCGCATAATATACAGTGGCGATATTTCTGAGATCTGCATTTAGAAACGTCGAATTAAGATCAAACTGAGATACTCCATCGATCAAGCTGAAGAATTGATTCGCGCCGGTAATGGAATTAAGAAATCTCTTTTCTCAACAGTATCTAACCACTTACAAGATTATCAGAGGACAAAGATTGAAAATATTACCATCACATCTAGCATAACTGTGACACGCGATTCTGTCGCGCGACAAATACTACCTGTCACGGCTGTCACTTTCCTTTCAATACCGTGCGAACAAGACAGGAGTCGCGCGACTAGCGAAGTCGCTTGTTTTATGAATGTTTGTGTATGTAAGCTTATTATTAGAGTGGCTAGCCAAATAATGTTGACAGATATTCCCTTGTGGTATCACCAATTGTCTATGATTTAAACAATTTAGTAGGTGGGTCCGCTTTAAATTATTTTGATACTTTATGTAGTAGTTAATTCCGATGGAGTTGAAATTTGGCATAGTACTTATGTAATTTTTTTTTTTGGTAATTGATTAATATAGGTATTTTCGAGCTGGGACTTATTTACACGACATTTCATTTTTCGCCTTGTATATGGTTAGAAAGTGTAAACATATGTTTGTCGTTGACTGTATTGTACATACATAGTGCTAGAAATTATGTGAGCTGACTAATATGAGTGCACGATGCACGTATGTATGTAACTTATTTCTTGGTACCTTACGTGTGCATAGAAAATCAAAAATATTTTGTAGTATCAAAGCTATAATTCCTTTTACACAGTGTGACCAGCCGCAGATTTTTTAAATTTCCCGTTCCCGCCAGAACTTTGAGTAATATTTCATTAGCCAGACTATATGTAAATATTTTTATTCAATCGTATTTTAATATTGACGCATAGCCTTTACTTCTCTGATAGTATAGGATAAGAGTATTCTAGTAAGGCTTATTATTTTCGCGGCGACAGAAAAATTAAAGAGCAGCAAACTATTTGCAACTAAAATAATAACTTGTCAGCGATTAAATATTTTGGCAATCATTTATATTAAATGAGCTTTAAACTAAGGATATTTTAAAATTCAAATAATGGCAGCTACTTTAAGGTAGCAAAAATAATAAACAAGATTACTGAAATCATAGGCGAGGTACTATAAATAATGACTTGGCGACTAATATTAGCAGAAGGATAACAAACTTTATATTAATGGCAACTACAGGTCTCCATCTAAAAAAGCATTTTGGGCTTTGATTTGCTGGCAGCTTAAATATTAAAATGGGTACTATATAAAAGTAATGGGGAGTTATTTTTTTAGTTTTCGAAACCATAATTTAATGAAAACGGCGACAAGCGCGTTCGTTTGAAGTGGAGTGCGGGTCGTCGCGCGGTGGGGGGGCGGAGCGCGCTACTGACCAGTACCTCTACCATGAGTTGCTTTCGAAATCTTTCGATACGCTCGCCATGCTCGCTTGCGAGGAAACGTGCTTCGAATCGAGCTACTACTACACTCACAAAGTGTGGTAGTGTGAGTTCAAAACCAATGAATCTGTCTCTTAAGAGAATGAGTAAGAGCCAAAATAAAACATGGCGGATATACGGTAGCGAGTATCGTTTACGGAACGTCGCAAATTCGGCACCATGAGATTCAAATCTGACAGGTAAACTCATGGTAGAGCTACTGCACGCGGCGCAGGCGGGCGAACGTCACGAGACTCGCGCGTTTGTTGTTGTTTGCTGTTGCTGAAAGGTGATTGATTCACCTCAACCTACTTATTCTCAAACTTTAAATAAACTCACCGTTCAGAGCAGATCCGACTCGGCCGGGTTAGGTTAGGTTAGTTTTTTTTTATATCCCTAAAAAACGCTCCTTTTGTTGTAAACTTAATAAAAGTATAGACCAAAATTATTATTTATACATGCAATTTTCAACTTTAATTAAAGCTCTTAAAGTGTCGCACAAAGTATTTTTTTTATGACCTTGATTTATTTTATATGCAATCTCCATTGAACAATTAGAGTAGGCCATTTTCAACTTTTTATCCGCTGTCATGTTTCCGCTTAATTAGTTAATTCAGTCGCCAAAACAATAACTCGATGCTAGTTTATATTGAAACAAGCCGAAAATTGATTACTTAGCTGCTACTTTTTACTTTATTAGTCTCCGCAATTAGTCGCCAACTTATTATTTTTGCTACCCCCTTTAATTTTTTATAAATCCCTAAATCTGATTAATTTGTCGCCGCGTTAAATACATGCCTTCTAGTAATGGACCCGGAGACAATATACATACTCTCGGTAAAGTGATGCCCAGTGATTTATTATCTGTTGTATTAATTTACTATTATACTGTTGTGATGTACTATTCTGATAAATGTGCGAGTTCCGAGGAAAAAATGTCTGTAAAATGAAAATTCTATGAAATGAAACACTCTGTGAAGTGATTTTCTATAAAAAAAGAGGACACCAGGTTGGTTCTCTTTTGCATAAATATGGATGTATTACTCAATCAGGCTGCGTCTTTGCGAAGCCCAAAAGAGATGCATTTAAATTCTGAAGAATATAATTGGTCCATTTCACACTTCTCTGTTCTTCTTTACTCCAGTGAACAGGCAGCCTTAATGTGAACTAGACCATTTAAAACGTGAGTAGTTTAACATTGCTCATTAATGAGCGTAATGAGTTTTTTTTTAATTAAGTGTCGCTGCTATAAAATGACCTTTAGAGGATTTCTCTGTAACAGATCAAAATCCACTATGTTCTTGTTTATATGTTTTTTTTCTCTTGTGTACAATGGATTAGCATATAGAATATATGACGGTGACACATGTAAGCACTTCTTTATATACTACACTCACGGATAAATAATAAAGATCACTAACCCTATGTTCTCCGATTACTCAAAGACGGCTGAACTGATTTGAATTTTTTTACTTGAAAGGGTCTTCGTGTTTTATAAAAAAAATTATTATGTATCGTCGAAAAAAAATTACTTAAATGCAATTACTTTTTGCATGGAAAAGAAAATATTTTGTTTTTTACTTATCCGATGTGCAAAAAGCAATTTTTAGATGGCACGAACGCGAGTAAATTTTGCCACATGTATTTATCTAATAATTTATTTTACACTTAGTTTATTGGTCAAATTCTAAATTTAAGAAGTATTCGTTTTATCGGATTAAACGGTATTTGACTAATTTATCAAACTTTTTTTAAACAATAATTTACCCCTAAGCGTCGGGCTGTCAGACATTGTTAAAACAAAAAAAAGTTAAAATCACTCACTAGTGAAGCGTAAAAGTAGTAATTAACGCACACTTTGACTGCTTAGAAAACGCTATTTTCGTCCACATGCAATGTAAAAAACATTGTGTGTGACTCTGGCTGGCGGTAAAGGAATCACAAACTCGTGCCATTAAAGCTGTTAGTCTTCGGCTTTGGGCTTTTAACACTTTCTTTACAACACTCTTTTGTAATTCCTCGTTTACTATCCTCGTTACACAATGTACTATTCTTTTTACAGTGATAAAACATTCACCTACATACAATATGAGCCAACAGGAGTTAGATGAAGTAATTCAAATAGACCCCCCCGTGGAGTTCACCACGATGGATTTCGATTTTGAACACAGTCAATTTTTGGCGTATTACGACAACCCGGCAGAGCGATGCTACAACGACCACATTAAATGTTTGACAACGGTTGTGTATGTAATATCTTTACTATAATACAATTCAAAAACTATAATATTGAAAACTAGCTGTGCCCCGCGGTGTTACCCGCTCATCCCACGGGAACACTAAATTTATTCGGGATGAAAAGTATCCTATGTCCTTTCCCGGGTCTCAAACTATCTCCATACCAAATTTCATCTAAATCGGTTCTGCGGTTTAAGCGTGAAGAGGTAACAGATAGACAGACAGACAGACAGACAGACAGACACACTTTCGCATTTATAATATTAGTATGGATAGTATGGATTTGTTTTCCAAGAAGAAAAGTCATGATTTCAGGAAAAATCTTAATAGCGCCATTTAGGTTTTGTATGAACGTGAGGCGATAGCTAGACAGCGCAATCTGTCGGTAGAATTTTTGTTTCGCTTATCACGCTAAAACAGCTGGACGGATTTTCACAAATTTTGGTACAGGGAGAGCTGGATCTTCAAAGGTATACTGTTTGCCCTACTTCGGTAAAAAAATAAATATTACGTACCTACCTTCCAGTTTATCGTTTTAGTCGTTCCTGTCGTGTCAAGTGACTTTAGTATTTATTTTTCAACGTGATATATTATTTAAATGCACGTCTGTATAATTTTTCAGTACACTAGGTAACTCCACTAATTAACTGAATGCATACCAGAAAAACGAATGCTGTGCAAAAAAAACAATTGATTAACTGAACATATCCTACAAAAAAAACTTAAACATCATTCAAAACGAGATGACCTTTTTAACCGAATTCACACCAAAAATATGGTTCGTACATCAGATATATTTGAAAGTTTCACCAAAAATACTGACTTGCACACTAATTATCCTCGCACTGCACACTAAGATCCGACTCGGTCGGGTTAGGTTAGGTTAGGTTAGTTTTTTTTTTTATATACAGTAAAACAGTTTTGCAAATACCTTTAAATAGTATATTGAATTCGCATTATTTAGTGTGCATAATTAGTGTGCAAGTCAGTATTTTTGGTGAAACTTTCAAATATTTTGATCGAAGAAAGGGAATATACAGATATCGATTTAAATACATGCCTTTTTCAACTGACCTCAAAAAGCGGAGCGTGTTCTCAGTTCGTTGAGGTGTTTTTAGGGTTCCATACCTCAAAAAGAACCCTTCCTTCCGTCCGTCCGTTTGTCTGACTGTCTGTCTGGATCCTTTATCTCAGGAACGCAGGGAGGTGAGTTGAAATGAAAACCATATACTCGGGTCTCATCATCTCAGCCATAGGACGTCCACTGCTGAACATAGGCCTCCCCTTTGGACTTCCATATATACCGGTTGGAAGCGACCTGCATCCAGCGCCTTCCGGCGACCTTTACAAGGTCATCTGTCCATCTCGTAGGTGGACGTCCTACGCTGCGCTTGCTGGTCCGAGGTCTCCACTCGAGCACTTTACGGCCCCATCGGCCATCTGCTCTGCGTGCTATGTGGCCTGCCCATTGCCACTTCAACTTGCTAATCCGGTGAGCTATATCGGTCACTTTAGTTCGTTCACGGATTTCCTCATTTCTGATTCGATCACGTAGAGACACCCCGAGCATAGCCCTCTCCATTGCTCGTTGAGCGACTTTGAGCTTTGAGATGAGGCCGATAGTGAAAGACCACGTTTCGGTGCCGTAAGTCATCACTGGTAACACACATTGGTTGAAGACTTTCGTCTTGAGGCACTGAGGTGTGTCGGACGAAAAGACATTGCGTAGTTTCCCGAACGCTGCCCAGCCGAGTTGGATTCGGCGGTTGACCTCTTTCTCGAAGTTGGACCTACCTAATTGGACCACTTGTCCTAGGTAGATGTATGAGTCAACAACTTCGAGTACCGAGTTTTCAACAGAGACTGGGATGGGCACAACCTTGGCATTTGACATGAGTTTCGTCTTGTCCATGTTCATTTTTAAGCCCACCCGTTGAGAAACTCGATTGAGGTCATCGAGCATCATGCTGAGTTCCTCCATCGACTTTGCCATGACTACGATGTCGTCGGCAAACCGAAGGTGAGTGATGTACTCGCCATTGATGTTGATGCCAAGTCCTTGCCATTCCAGGAGCTTGAAGGCGTCTTCCATAACGGCCGTAAACAGTTTCGGGGACACAACGTCCCCCTGTCTCACGCCTCTTCTCAATGGAATGGCCTTTGTGCTCTGCTCCTGAACTCGGACCGACATGGTGGCGTTACTATACAAACACTTCAACACTTCAATGTACCGATAGTCAATATGGCATCGCTGAAGTGACTCGAGCACCGCCCATGTTTCCACCGAATCGAAGGCTTTCTCATAGTCCACAAACGCTAAGCATAATGGCAAGTTATACTCTTCAGTCTTCTGTATAACTTGCCGCAGCGTATGTATGTGGTCTATGGTACTATAGCTTCTTCGGAAACCGGCTTGTTCGGGAGGCTGGAAGTCATCAAGTCTATGTTCGAGACGGTTCGTGATGACCCTTGAAAACAACTTATAAACATGGCTTAGAAGCGTGATGGGCCTGTAGTTCTTCAATAGGCTGTTATCACCTTTCTTGAAGAACAGTACCACCTCGCCTCTATTCCATGCTTCAGGCGTTTTGCCCTCGGACAAGACGGAATTAAAGAGCTTCTGGAGGACCTTAAGTACCGGTGTTCCACCCGCTCTCAGAAGCTCTGAGGTGATTCCGTCTTCACCCGGCGCCTTGTTGTTCTTAAGTTGCTTCAGGGCCATCCTAATCTCGTACAGACTGATGTCCGGGATGTCTTCGGTATAATGTCGGGACAGCTTGGCTCTTGGATCGCCTACCAAATACTCGGGTCTACAATCCTTTAAAGCTGTGAAAACATCAAACCTCTAAGTTATTTAACATAAAAAAGATACGGCCATATATGCCGCAGAAATAATATTTTATGCAATCGTTGCACAATGAAGGTTCTTAAAGTCGAGTACCGCGTTTAGGCCACGAGGCTTGCCGCGTTGCACACCTCAAGAAGAAAGTAATACAAATACAGATAAAAATTAGCATTACAATAGAGGTAAGAAATAGGCGATCTTATCGCTAAACAGCGATCTCTTCCAGACAACCATTGGGTAGCGAATGAAAGATGACCTTACTCCCCGTTTAAATTAGTAAAATGGGCACGTAGCACTACGCGCTGCTTTTATTCGGGCTAAATCAGCGCGCGTCCGTAGTTGATTGCAGCGATGCGAATCTTTTCCGGACAGTTCGATACGTGCAAATGGTGCAACTTTGACAAAATTTGATGTGGGACAAAAGGGATGATATGGATTTTTCGTGGAGACATAAGCGTCGCGCTGAAAAAATATGTGAATTCATTCAGTCATTCGGGGAAACCAAGTTGTCCGGAGAGGGATATTCTGTGACATAGCAGCAGATAGATCTTATAATAATTATGATATTAAAACTTTTTAAAATATAATTTCAGATCTTCATCTCGACAAGTTTGTGGGATTAATTATGAAGACAATAACCAAACTCAATTTGGATCACTTTGTAACATATACTTTGAAAATTGCAAGATGGGACAAGGTAACTTTAAATTAATATGGACTTATTTATGCAAAAAGGAACCGGTCCACATATCAAAACCGTTTACATTGAACCCTGTAACTATAGCATAAAGTACAAACGTTTATTTATTAATTTAAACTTTATTGCACAGATCAAAATAGTACAAATGGCGGACTTGATGCCACAAAGCATTATCTACCAGTCAACCATAAGGCTAAACAGAAACATTGAGTTGGTGCAGGGTCTATAACGTTCGGAGACAATCAACACATAAATTTAGAAACAAATACCTAATATTATATACATATAAAATTTACACAAATAAATAATCATAATGTCTAATCTTGTTGTTGTTGTTTAATGTGGGTTGGTTCCCATTTGTTCGTTTCGCATGAACATTGATCACAATATTAGTCGAAATATCTTTGTGCATTCATCACCACAACCTGGGATTTTCGGTGCACAAAAACGGGTCTAACGCGATATTTCTTATTTACCTTCATAATCTAACGTTTCGGCGGGGTTGCACACGGCGTGGTTTCAGATGTACTGGTGAAACAGTGAGTTGTTACTGAGCTGTCGGCCAAATGTAGTCATCATCATTTCAGCCATAGGACGCCCACTGCTGGACACAGGCCTCCTCAATAGATTTCCACATGGGCCGGATAGCAGCGACCCGCATCCAGCGAGTCCCCGCAACTCTAACCAGGTCGTCCGACCACCTTGAGCCTTCGAGCTATGTGCCCCGCCCATTGCCACTTCAGCTTGCTTACCCGGTTTGCTATGTCGATGACCTTGGTTCGTCTACGAATCTCCTCATTTCTGATTCGATCTCGTAGACAAATCCCGAGCATAGCTCTTTCCATAGCTCGCTGAGTGACTCTGAGCTTCCTTAAAAGGCCCATAGTTAGAGACCACGTCTCGGCTCCGTAGGTCATCACCGGTAATACGCACTGGTTGAAGACTTTTGTCTTCAAGCACTGAGGTATGTTGGACGAGAAGACACTTCGCAGTTTCCCGAACGCTGCCCATCCGAGTTGAATCCGCCGATTGATCTCTTTCTCGAAGTTGGACCTGCCTAACTGAATTGTTTGTCCCAGATAGACGTATTCGTCAACAACTTCGAGGACCGAGTTACCAACCATTACTGGGGTGGGTGCTACATGGACATTCGACATAATCTTCGTTTTATCCATGTTCATCTTAAGGCCCACCTGTTGGGATACTCTGTTGAGACCTTCGAGCATCGTACCGAGATCCTCCAGCGTCTCTGCCATGACCACGATGTCGTCGGCAAACCGAAGGTGCGTGATGTACTCGCCGTTAATATTGATGCCTAGTCGTTGCCATTCCAAAAGCTTGAAGGCGTCTTCCATTGCGTTGGTGAAGAGCTTCGGAGATATAACATCCCCTTGTCTCACACCCCTTCGCAAAGGAATCGGCTCCGTACGCTGGTCTTGTACTCGGACCGACATAGTGGCGTTGTTGTACACACTTCTCAGCACCTCGGCATACCGATAGTCAATCCGGCATCGCTGGAGTGACTGCAGTACTGCCCATGTCTCGACGGAATCAAAGGCCTTTTCATAGTCCACAAACGCTAAGCAGAGTGGCAGGTTATACTCCTTGGTCTTCTGTATAACCTGCCGCAGCGTGTGTATGTGGTCTATGGTACTGAAGCCTTTTCGGAACCCGGCTTGTTCGGGAGGCTGGAATTCATCAAACCTACTTGAGAGACGATTCGTGATGACCCTAGAAAACAGCTTGTAGACATGGCTCAGAAGCGAGATGGGTCTTTAATTCTTGAGCAGTGTTTTATCACCTTTCTTGAAGAATAGCACCACCAAACTTCCGTTCCATGCTTCCGGCGTGATGCCCTCGAGCACAACGGAATTGAAGAGCTTCTGAAGCACCTTTAGTAGCGGTACCTTTAATTGCCCAACTCTCAGCTCGTTGTCGCCTCTCTTGCCCAGCTTTGCGTTGAAGTCTCCCATAACAACATTAAAGTGCGATTTGAAAGCATGTATGGCCCTACTGATGTCCTCATACATGGTGTCCACCTCCTCATCCGGGTGTGTCGAAGTCGGTGCGTATATCAGTATGACCTTCAACAATATCTTTTAGATATTCTGAGTATCAGATAGGCAACCCTGCTCGACACACTCGAAATTGCCACTATGTTGTTAATGAGAGACTTGTGGACGAGAAACCCGACACCGCCCTGGGACTGCTGGTCGCCCTCCCGGTAGTATAGCAGGTTACCGGATTTCAGGGCTATCGTGTCCTCCCCCTCTCTTCGGACTTCTGATAGCCCTATGACATCCCAACGCATCCTACTGACTTCCTTTTCCAGCTCGACAACCTTCTCGTCCGTTCTCAACGTGCGCGTGTTGTAGGTTACCAGCGATAACCTACGTCGGTTGTCCGTTTTATCGTTAGCCGAGATCGTTTGACGGGGGAACCCCACCCGGGGATTCTTAGCACCCCTGGCTCCAGTGCTCGGCTGACGCCCGTCTCCGCCAGTTTTGCAACTGGAGCCGCCGCGCGCCGGGGACTTGGGGCCGTGGTAAAGTTTTTACTTCCATTGAAGGTTCGGACCGTAACCCGCCACGCTGGTCCGATGCGGGTTGGCGGGTCGCCAGAGCCTCGTCCGTTGGTCAGCAGCGTGCACCGCGAGCAGGTGAGGTTGGCTTGGACCCCCGAGAGATGTAGGTTGGGAGCCCTTCGCACGCCTGCCAAATGTAGTACTCGAGGAGATTGTCTAATAAAATGGATGGGTAAGGAGATTATGTTCGACTACCACCCATTTATTTACTAATTATTGTCACCGGTCCGACACACAACACAACACTCACAACATCCGCGCACAGATTCGAAGATATATCCCGCGGTTTTTAATCACTGGTCCCCAAGTGTGCAATAAATTAAAACCATCTTCCCGGTTTAAATTCTTTGGGTGTTTCTTGATTTCAATTGCTTCCCTTACAATCCGTGGAAATAGTGCTTTTCTGTGGAAATAATTTTCGGTTTGTGCAACTCGATCCAGTGATTCGTCCCAGATGTTAACAAATGTTTAGCTATTGCAGATTTTTGTATTTCGCGATAAGGAATATCGCGTTAGACCCGTTATAATTTGTGTTAATTATGTGTACAAACCGCGAGAGTATAAAGTGTCAAACCCCGAGTTATGTTCATGACGCCGGGATGGTACAGGGATAGTTGAACATCAAAAGATATACTTTCAAATGAAGGATATCAGTGGGTCCGTTAAATTAACTAAAACGTTATGAGGGTGGATCAACTTTATCTTGTTGTTATTTTGTCCCATCACCCAGGGGACAATGGTGATTACACTTCTTAGAAAAGTGTTGATAATTTGATTATATTCGTGTTTTCGAGAGATAGCCTAAATAAGAATGGGCTTTAAATATAACTGCTGCAATTACAAAGTTTTTGTTGATTATTGCCACCGAAAATCGTAGTTTTAAAAAGTGACCCAGTGGACATCACCATGGCACCAAGCAACAGAAATCCTTGGCTGACGTTTAATAATGCAAATATGACGTATGCACATTATTGCTATAGGAAAGCTGTTTGTAGCGCCTCTATCCCTAGGCCGGACCGACGCTTGCTAGGCTATTAGGTACATATAGTAACTGAACTATCTTGTTATAGTAATTTAACAATATGGGTTAGCATAATAATGAAGCATCCTTCTTTTAGCCTATTGGACTGTGATCGATTACGGAGATTGTACTAGGGCCCATAAAATTATGGAGTTTGCGACACTGAAGTTACCACCTACCACCACCGACGACGGGTCATCAACCACGGAAGATATGCCTTGGTTAACAACACCAGCTGGTTTGAACGATCCCAAATGATTTGCGAAAAGCTATGAGCTCCCTAACTACAACTTTTTAAAATATATAATAATAAAAACTTTATGAATAAGGTAAAATGTCATAGACGATCCGTTAGTATTGAAGTGTCTATGAAAATACTGACTTGGGAGAGCCTAGTGCCACTTATTTTTTTTTCTTAATATACATATATATCTTTTTAACACTTACAATTTTTCGTTCCATAGTCGTTTATAGTAAGACACCGGAAATGGCACTAGTGTTTAATGCATAACGTCTCATCTTTATATCTTTCGTCATGTTAATTATTTATTAAAGTTGTGTTTATTTCTAAAATATATCTATTCGCTACTTGCTTGTCTTTTTTATTAATTTTATTTGCAAAATGAATACTAGTGGCTCTGTGAGCCGCAGATCTCGCGTTTTCAACCCTCAATTTTCCGCCATGTTGAAAACAATGCGAAAACTAACTGTATGTCGAAGTTACTAAAAATATTTCAAGAAAATAGGTTGTGAAATGCGACCTCTAGGCGCGAAAAGCCGGACAAACGGATACCCAGGCATACAAAATAATTTTAGGCCAAGCTGAAACGGACATGCCGCGCTCGCTTCGCTCGCTCCATCAATAAAAGTGCAACACTAACTGTAAACACATTATATAGGACCTAACCAAGGTGGCTGCCAGCAGCGGGGTAGGGCTCAAGCTATTGGTCGTTAGGACTTCAGTTCGGTGAATAGAGACTAAAGTACTATGGGTGACCTTACAAACGGTCCGGTAGTTTTGAATTTTTGATATGTTGTCTAGGATGCTTAGTCAGTGTTTTTTAGTTATTTGTTAGTTACGGAGATATGCACATTTAAAAAACTGGAAAAGTCGCATTTTCCGGAAAAAATTCAAAATTTTTGGTTTAGAGCACTGCCATTCAGTTACGGACTAGTCTAGCACAAATTAAACCATGTAGGAAACATAATTGCTTATAAAATTCATGTCCATTTTCTGAAAATGTGACTTTATTTTTTACATATCTCCGTAATTATCTGTCCTAGAAGCAAAATTTTAAATGTAAATTATAGTAAATTTAATTCTCTACAACCTTGCCCAAACTCTGTTCTAACTAAAATGCTCCTAAACGAAGATATAATCCAAAAGTTCATATCTGCATATAATGTGCATATCTCCGTAACTATCTGTCCTAGAAACAAAATATAAAATGGAGAATATAGTCAATTTAACTCTCTATAATATTGTCTAAGTTTTCTTCTAGCTCCTAAAATGAGCTAAAATATGAAGAAAGTGCCGACTTTTTCAATATGGTGGCGGGCGCGGTGGCGGGGGGGGGGGGGGGCGGATTATGCATTTGGCATTTTAAACACTGACCAACAATCCTAGACAACATATCAAAAATTCAAAACTACCGGACCGTTTGTAAGGTCAAACTCCTTTATTAACTGGATTACTGCAGAACGTTTAGCATAACTGTGCCACGCGACTCTTTGTCGTGCGACAAATACTCCCTGTCACTTTCCTTTCAATACCGTGCGAGGCACACGGGTGATGCCGAGTCGCAGCAAGATATGCTAGCTATGCTGAGAGGAACTTTCTGAAGATGTGCACCAACACGTCTAGCATAACTTTGACAGGCGACTCTTTCTCCCGCGAGATATACTACCTGTCTCTTTCTGTACAGTACTGTGAGACAGCGACAGTTGATGCTATGTCGCGCGACATGAGTCGTGGGTCAGAGTTATGCTAGACGTGCAAGTCTTCTATATCTGACCTTGTTCCTCATCTCATTCAAGAGTTTTGTGCCATGCGGAATCGAATCGCTTCACTCAGTCAACTAGAAAGAAAGAAGAAAGAAACATTTATTGCCACACCAAAAATACGGATCGCCTCTATCTGTCATATCCCGATTCTTTTTGCTCTCTCCTCCCGCCCTAAGACTCAGACTGATTCGGTTCAGGCTATTCACGACCCAGTCCATGCACACCCCTGTGGCGCGGAGATAATCCCATTAGCGGGTTATACTCCCACACAAAGTGCGACTACGGGTAGTGAGGGCTAACTAGCCCTCATCATCATCATCAGTCTATTCTTGTCCACTGCTGGACATAGGCCAACTGCACACCATTGAGAACGCGTTCTCAATGGTGTGCAGTTCGATCCTCGCTCATCCAGCTCTTACCAGCCACCCTGCAAAGATCATCGCTCCACCTAGTCTAAACTAGCCCTGATACGGTGCAAGTCATGTCTTAAAAAAAGAAAAAAACGGATCACCTGATTGTCCACCCAAATTAAGTATTCCGTGTGACAAAAGGAGCGGACTCAGCATGTGCTGCGACAGCCAGGCATCTGCGCAGCGCTGGTGTTCAGGCCGTCCTTTTTCTCACTCTAAACCACATTGTCATATTTTCCGGGTGCGACCAAGGTATATATACATGTATGTGCATGCACACAACAGATCCCCACATACATGCATGTAGGTACATAACAAAACTAACATCGAAACAATAACTAAATAAAAATTGGGCAAGTGCGAGCCCGACTCGCGCATGAAGGGTTCCGTACCTATACATATATATATATATATATATATATATATATATATATATAATCTATAACAAGTTTGTTGTATGGGAGCCCCCCTTAAATATTTATTTTATTTTATTTTTAGTATTTGTTGTTATAGCGGCAATAGAAATACATCATCTGTGAAAATTTCAACTGTCTAGCTATCACCGTTGTTGAGATACAGCCTGGTGACAGACGGACGGACGGACGGACGGACGGACGGACGGACAGCGAAGTCTCAGTAATAGGGTCCCGTTTTTACCCTTTGGGTACGGAACCCTAAAAACGAAACAAATACTCTACCCACGTAGGACACAGGCTGTATAATTAGCTTATACAACCCTTATGCGACTGATTACAGCTGTGCAAGAGTTGTAAAAGCTCTTATAAAGGATATTGTGCTACTTGGATATTTATCGAACGAATGTTCCAAAATTATCATCATTCCCTTTCCCTTATCCTATTTATTTGGGGTCGGCGCAGCATGTTTTCTTCCTCCATACTTCCCTAATACGCGTCCTTACTTCTTTCTTATTCGGTTACGTATTACAATCCCGAAAGTTCATAATAACTACAGTTGAAATACCGGTGGTTAAAATACCGAAAATCAAAATACCTATTTTCAAAAGATCGAAAGTTCATAATCTCGAAATTTCATAATCCCGAAAGTTTGAAATCTCGAAATTTTATAATCCTGAAAGTCAATGAGCCCTTTAAAAGTGTCACGACACTAAACTAATCTGACTTTTCCGTGGAACCGATCTGCTCCGGCGCTGCGGGATGTGCAGCCCCTCCGCCCTAGCGTAAGGAAGTGCAGCACCTACGCTCGCTGCCGCAGCTTCGGCTTTTTGGTCACCTTTCTTACGGCGGCCGGGGACTGCCCTCCCTTTTTTTTTTTTTTTTTTTCATTACTATGGGAAGCCGGAAGCCTAGTATCCGCGCCTCCGGGCTTTTATATACACTCTAAGGGTAGGGCAGACAAGACCACGTGGAATCGAGGTTGACAGTTTCTTACGCTAGGGCAGAGGGGCTGCACATCGCGCAGCGCCAGAGCAGATCGGTTCCACAGAAGAGTTCGCTTATAGTAAGTTAGAATAACTATGTAAGACTACAGAAATATAACTCTCGAGAGTTTAAATAATATTCCGGATTTCAATCTTCAGGCAGGATCATAGTCTTCGGGATTATAATCTTCGGGATTACAGTCTTTGGGATTTCATCCTTTCGGTCAAACGTTCTTTCGGGATTTTAAACTTTCGGTCAAATAAACATTCGATATTTTAATTTTCGGCTTTCCGTCCATAGGTCTTATGAAATTCGGTATTTTGAACTTCGGTATTGTTATCCGTACCCTTCTTATTCATATCATCTTTTACACACTCCGACCATATTCTTTTTGGTCTTCCTCTTCACTACATAGTATAAAACAAAGTCGCTTCCTGCTGTCTGTATGTCTGTCCCTATGTATGCTTAGATCTTTAAAACTACGCAACGGATTTTGACGCCTTTTTTTTAAAGATAGAGTGACTCAAGAAGAAGGTTTATATGTATAATAAATGCATAATATAGCTTACACCCGTGCGAAGCCGGGGCGGGTCGCTTGTCTTCTATAAACGAATGTTCCAAAATAAAAGGATTTATTATTAAAACTGTTGAAAGAATGGTAGTCATAATGAGTCGCATGTAATTTAAACTAAAGGTAGTCATGTGTCATTCGCAATAGGCTAGTTGACTCATGTCAAATTGTATTAAACTAATGTTTATTCCGTATAGTATTTAGCAAAGGAAACCTTTAAGTTAAATATTTATATTTATTTTTCAACTCATAAATATGAAAGAAGCTGAAAAAATTGAATTTGAAAATATCGTTTTTAATCTGTATTTTGAAATGCTTAAAAAGCTGCCCGCCATTTTCACTTATGATAGTGACGTCATCGGTCCCGTAAAGAAAACTGGAAGTCTTCGACGACTTCGAATAGTGCCGTCTCTCTCGATCTTCTGTCAAAGTATATTGGGGTGAGCGGAATGGCACTATGCGACGGTCGAATTTCGAATATTTACTCGTAATTCTACGTCACGCCACAGATTAGCAAAAGGCAAAAATGGCAGACGGCGTTTTTGACTGTTCATGAAATTTCTAATTTTCAATTAATAAATTTTAGCTTTCTAGCTTTCACAAAAATTCAAGACGTTTTTTTATAGCTAGGAAGATCATTATTAACCATTTCGTATATTTCAAAACTGGGTCTACTAGCCTATTCGTGTGGTTACAACTGCACATACAAAACAGCGTTTTTCAGTGAAGAATCAAGCCACTTACGTCGTTTGCACACTAGATGGTTAGGCACAGTGTACTCTGGTATGATAAGGGTCAGGTTATTATTTATTCTCGACATTAGCGAGCGAGCAAACAGAAACGATCATGCTGAAATGCGATAAAAGTATCGGCTTTGCTCTTCGTATTTGTGTTATGTTCATTTGAATTTAATTAGAATTTCAGGATTCCGTAGTTAACAAAAAAACCCCGTATACTATGTCCACCTGCCTCTGAGTTGCCTATCATAAAAAAAATTAAAACTATTTTATAAAAAGGTTAATAAAAAGGTTTGCGGATTTGTTTTGCAGGACAGGTTTATTTCGTATGGGATTGATTACAATGCCATCTATGTGTCGAAATATCTTTACAGCACCAGCACAACGCTTCAACGGCTAAAACAAATTTAAATCAATTTTGGTTTTGTGAAGTGGTAACAGAATCATTTTTATCCGATTAAGACATAAAAAACCGGCCAAGTGCGAGTCGGACTCGTGCACCGAGGGTTCCGTACAAATAGTTACCTATCCCATCTTAACTGGTCGGGTTAAGTTAAGTTTGCACTTCGTATATATGGCGCCAAATACAAATGAGGTGCAAACTTACGCAACTAATCACGTTTTTTTGTATGAGAGCCCCACTTAAATATTTGATTTACTTATACTGTTTTTAGTATTTGTTGTTATGGCGGCCACAGAAATACATCATCTGTAAAAATTTCAAATGTCCAGCGAGACATGATAGCTATCACGGTTCATGAGATACAGCCTGGTGACAGACAGAGTACAGACTGACGGCTTTTTACCCTTTGGGTAAGGAACACTAAAAAGGAAACTTTTTTATACTTTATTCATGTCGCATTTCTTTGTTAAGTTATTGTACCTACCTTACATCGAGCAGGGTTTTTAAGTATTTTATACTCACCATTTATTTTTAAACCTATCCTCCCTGTAATCCCCGCGACACGAATGTTGAATTTTTATAAGGGTTGGAATTCTCCATCGGCAACCGAGCAAGGATTAATGTTTATAGGGAAGAGGAAATAAAAATGCGGCGGACACTTCGAGGCGATGACGCCGAGAAATAAACAGTTTATGGCACATAAATAAAAAAAATCGGATAAGAACATGTTAGGACATGGTTCCGTAGGTAAGTACGTACCATATATTATTTTGACACTTCCTCCTTTTGATTTCGAAAACCGCACTCAATTTGGTCCATCCGTTGTTAAGCTATAATGCCGCACACAGATAGGTAAGTACACAATGTTAACTGTTTTTTAACCCTCGACCAAAAAAGAGGAGTTTTTGGTCGGAGGTTAAAAAGCATTTTAAGTTCAGTTTTTGCTAAAAAAAATAAGAGATTTTACGCATATAGTGTTTTATTTTACGAGACTTCTATAGGTTTCACGTATTACAGGGATAAATGGATATACAAAAATGATTATAAGAACTTTTTATCCGTCTACTATAGACAACTGTTCTAAATGGACGCTGTTTAATTAAAGCTGTCTGGTTAGGTCTATTTAGGTAGGTTGTCTCTCGGCGGTTCAAGACTGAAATAATATTACTATTAGAACAGGTAATCCGCAAAACTTCTTTACCGCAAAACAAATAGAAAATAACAAAAGCAGATTTTCAAATAGCTCGTCCGCGAACTATTGAATTTATCTCCGTTTGAAAATAGAACGAGTCGTTGAAGAAAATAAAAGAACGCAAATTGAAGCCACAGACGCAAAAGAGGATGAATCTATTTTCTTTTTTTTGCAATTGTAGCACTGGCTAGTTGAGACAGCTTTGTGGTTTTTAATTCCAGAGTAGATTCAAATCGAAAACCTAAGCGAATGCGATTTAGCATGACGCTTATCTTCAGAATAAATTAAAAATAAAGGTGTAGTGAAAACCGCTGGTAGATATTTTGTAGATATTTTTTAAATAAAATAATTAATCCCCTTCTGGCACATGCACATGTGTAACTGTCTTTACACATTTGGCCCATCTGGCATTTATGTACACCTTTAGTTTAAATTCATATTTATAAAATGGGTACTTTGCACGAATATAACTTTGACAGAGAAAATTTATGTTTTCAACCTTTGCCAACGGTAACTGTGAAACTACCGAAACGTTAGGGACGCTCAAATAATTAATATACGCGATTAATCTGTTTAAATTTATTTATTTAAATTATATAATTTATCCAACGGTTTATCTCCGTATATCCGACGTACCAAGACCTAAACGCAAAACACCCTAAACAAACTGATAAAAAACTGATAGCATCGGTCCAATAACAACATCGAATTCTGTTCAATATCGGTTCAAAATTAATTGGACCATTCGTTATCCTTCAACGAATAACAACAAATACTGGATCAAAATAGCAACTCATTTTTTGCAGTGAAATCGAGATACCTAAGGCCGGCCACACACAGTTTGAATTCCGGTTCGGATTCCGTACCGGAATGACGTCAGCAAGCGAGACATCGCCATATGACAGACAGAGAGAGAGAGAGACCCTTTCTGATGTCATTTCGTTCGGAGACCGGATCGGAATTCAGACTGCGTGTGGCCGGGGCACAGGATACTTAATAGAGACCGAATATCTCATCACCACCACCGTCAGAATCTATACCACCATCATCATACCTTATCATCACTCATCACCATCGTAATCATCATAATTCATCATCATCATCATCATTCATCACCATCATCATCATTTAAAATTTAGAATTAGAATTTATTTACTGAATCTTAAAAAAATGTAACATAACAGTTCATCATCACCAACACCATCATCGTCATCATCACTACCATCATCACCACTTAGTCACCACCAGATTCATCATCATCATCGTCAACACTATCACCATCACCACCACTACCGTTATCGCGTGGTTGTGATAATGATAATTTTTCATCTTATGTCATATTTATGTGCAACTAAAACACCAACTAGTTGTTGCAATGCTTCTGAGGCAGCCCTGTGCGTCTTACACGCACACATTGACACTGATATTCAAATTCAGTTTTTAGTAGGCAGTGTCCGCCCTGTGGTCGGGTAAGCCAATAAACAAGGTCCGACAGGAAGGCTGCAAACATTTGCTCATGTCGCAAATAATGGCGTTAAGTTTAAATACCTTTTAAAATATAGGTACAGAGATGAAAACGCATGGAGAATTTGAAAGGGTACGTTCAGTGCGTCTCTGATCGAGAGTTTAAGACGTGTAACCGGGTTCGAGTCCCGGTGTGGACCACGTATGAGCGTATAGCAATAAAAATGTGGTGTTAATTTACACACATTCAAAAATCATTTCGAAAAACATAAGTAATTGTGGTTCTGAAAATAATATGAAAATAAATTTATAAAAGTTTTTCTATTGAGCCCATGATACAAAGATCAAAGCACACAGAAAAATTGAAATGCTTAACCTAGCGGAAAAGACCGGAAGTAGAACCTGGTATCTCTGGATTTTGTATCAATGGCTCAATAAGGAAAATATTTTTCTCCGTAACTCAATAATTGTTCTATAGGAAATTTTGATCGCTGCTATATAGGAAGGTTTGAAAACCGCTGCTCTATGGGAAAGTTTGAGAAGCGCTACTATATTAAAGAGTTTGAGAACCGATTCTGTATAGGAAAGTTTGACAACCGCTCCTCTATAGGAAAGTTTGAGAACCGGTACTATGGACCACGCGTACTCACACCACGCCTTTTTACTCGTGAAAAAGTGAAAATAGGATTTTATTCCGAATTTGTTCAGCAAACTCAAGTTATGAGGAAATATGAATGACATGAAAGACATTTTGCTCGAACGTGATGCAGGGCTTGTCGTATTTAGATGCTACAACGACGAGCTCGATAACTTGATTCTCAAGGCTGTACTAATTGTACTAATTCTATTCTATGTGGATATTGTGGATGTTTGTAAATATAAATTACACAATTAAACCATTGATACAAGATCAAAGCTTAAAGAAATTTTTTAAATGAGTTACCTGGTGGTACCCGGTACCTCTAGATTGCCGGTCCAACGCGTTACCCACTTCGCTACCCTAACTCCCAACCAACCCATCGAATTTTTCCTTACTATATGTGTCGATCTTTGCATTGTTTATTTGAAAGGCTTTACACCTTAGCGGTCTCTTCCACCAGGCAACTCATTTAAAAAAATTCTTTAAGCTTTGATCTTTGTATCAATGGTTTAATATAAAAATTGTGGTGTGTACCCACATAAAAAAATGAGACATTACATGTTTCATAAATTTACGCGATTTTCACACGTAAATGGGCAAATTTTTATTTTGTTGTCGATTTCTTTTTTTTTCTGATATGTTAGTTGGTAAAATTGCTTCTTCTGACCATGGTAAGCATTGCTTCTTCTAAAAAATTATTCTCCATTGAGTTATGCAATATGTATGACAGAAATTGACTTATGGGACCATTTTTATTTTGCTGTCGAATTATTTATTTTGTATTTCGAGCTCCTCATTTTCAACTAAATTTTAGTATAAAATACGAAATTTAGTAAAAAAAAACCTTCATACATTTTTTGTAACTCAATGAAAAATTTTGTAGGACATATCGTGAAATTGGGCCTACCTTGTTCAGCATTAAGCAACTTTACCAACTAACCAACCAATTTTATTGATTTCTGAGAAAAAAACAAAATCGACAACAAAATGAAAATCTGCCCAAATATAACACAACGGAATTTAATCACGTTAAAAAAAGTTTTTATTTAATTACCTCGACAATTATACTTCGTATCCCTTCGAAGACGATTACAGTTTACAAAGCAGCAATACATGGTATGATGCCGTCCTTGTCACACTTTTAGAGACCGTATCTATAGAAAAAAAAATAACCGGTCCCGATTATCTATCTCTCTCTCGCATCCCCTGCCCCGGCGCCCATTTGGGCTGAACTAGTCGTCATTACATATTTTGGTGTTGTCCGAGTCACACGTTACGTAAAATTATTAGTGTTACCATTAAGTGTAGAATTGTTTCGCGTATAATGAGCGGAAGAAAAAGATATCGAGAAGATGATGGTTACGAAGAGCTTATGTTGAAGATAAGAAGATTAGAGAAGGAGGTTATGAAAAAAAGTCGACGACAAGTATTGTATAGTTCGGAGTGCGATTCGGATGAGGATTTTTCCGAATATGGTAAGTGAATACAGCTGTTAAGCTGTCTAAATATCACGCTATACAGAAATAAAAATCTCCGCGTATATCGCGTCGAGATAACGGCTCCACGTATATCGTGTTGAGCGCTTACCCCCATAATTGTTTTTTTTTATAAAAAACTTGAAATTATGGATGTTTTACTTTATTTGCTCCACATATATTGTGTATGAGCGTAAACCTAAGATTTTACCTATATGGAATAATCTTATTACATAATACAGATACCTACATAGACATTTGCTAGATGACCCTTGTCTAAGGGTCATATTATTATGCTTTTATGCTTCCACTAACAGTGGTTTTAATATCCACATTACAGACAACGTCCCTATCGAGCAAGTCGAGGACGCGTCCCTAGATGAAGCGGCGTCACCATCGGACATAGCGAGCGCGCTGCCGGCCGCCACGCCCGCCGCCACCGCGGCGTCGCCGGCCGCGGCGCCGGCGCTGCCTGCCTCGCCTGTGCTGCCAGTACCTCGACAGGTTGAAGCTGTACAAACAGAAAATGATCCGGCAGATCTAGATCAAGAAATCCTAGATATCTTAGGAGACGATCCCTCTGCGGAGAAATCCTTTGGAGACGATCTCCATAAAGATATCGCTTCCAGATGGAAACATATCTTGGTCAACGGCCTTGACAAAGAAAAAAGGACCGCTTTGCTAAAGATTTACTTGCCATCGGAGAACTGTCCAGCAATGAAAGCGCCGAAACTCAATCCCGAAATAAAAGCGGCGCTGACAGAAATAAATAATAAAAAAGATATTTACAGCCAGTCAAAACAGAATCAACTCACTAGTTGTTTGGCGGCCGTAGGAAAAGCGCTGACTATGGCTTTACATAAAGATAATAATATTTCTCAGGAAATTATAAAAACACTCAGCGACGCTGGGCGACTTTTATGTGATTACCACCATAAGGAATCGGTGTCAAGAAGGTATTCGGCTATGAACACCCTGACAAAATTGACTAAGGACACAATAAAAAATACAAAAATTGATGAATTTTTATTTGGGTCCGATTTAGCCGAACAATTAAAATCATCGAAAGCGATATCAAAATCGGGTTCCGAGATGAGGCCACCAGCCGCTGGAGCATCGGGTCTAAGAAATAAACAACCAAGCACAACGACATCTGCAGCTGTACGTCGCGCCCCAGCTTTAAACGCGCGGGAGGTTCGGCGGGCGCCGGCGCCGGCCGCCGAGCCGCGAGCGAACCCCGCCCCGCGCCGGCCGGCCGCGGCCCGCCATGCGCCCAGGACCAGGGAAGCGCCGCGCTACCGCTCGAGGAGAACTTGACTTCAGATCCGGAGGTAAATACTCCAGTCGCTGGTCGACTGCAGTATTATTATAATCAATGGCAATGCTTAACTAAAGATCGCACAATTCTTTCGTGGGTAAAAGGTTATAAAATTCCCTTTACTGCAGAACCTATTCAACATAATTTGCCCACAGAACCATATCGCTCTGATGCCGAGAACGCAATCATAGAATCTTGTATAATAGATCTACTAAATTCGGGGTTTATTTCCAATTGTGATCCATGCCCGAACCAATACTTATCACCGATTTTTACAGTTCCAAAATCAAATGGAAAACACAGGTTTATCCTAAATTTAAAATCATTAAATAAATTCGTTCATAAAGAGCATTTTAAAATAGAGGATTACCGCACGGCTTTGAAACTTATAGACTGTAATTATTTTATGACTACCCTCGATTTAAAGGATGCATATTTCCTCATATCTATCGCTCCGGAAGACCGAAAAAAATTACGATTCCAATGGAAATCCAATATCTACGAGTTCAATGTCCTTCCGAATGGATTATGCACTGCTCCATATTTGTTTACCAAATTATTAAAACCTGTATTACAGCACTTAAGACTTTCGGGTTACATGTCAGTTAATTATTTAGATGATTTCTTGTGTATCGGCACCACGTACCAGGAATGTTTAAATAATGTTATCGAAACCAAAAAAATGCTGGAATCCTTAGGATTCTTAATTAACTGGGAAAAAACTGAACTTTTACCCAGTACTTGTTGCAAATTTCTTGGATTCCTGTTTAATTCGTCTGATATGACCCTTTCCTTGCCGCGAGAAAAGAAAACTCGTATAAAAGATTTTGCACAGTATTTATTAGGTATTAAAACATGCACCATTAGAAAGCTTGCTGAATTTTTAGGACTTCTTACTTCAGCATGCCCAGCTGTGAGCTATGGTTGGGTTTACACCAAACTTTTAGAAAGGGAAAAGTTTTTAGCACTTAATTACACCGTTAATTATAACAATAAAATGCAATTACATCCTTATTTAGCTGATGATTTTAAATGGTGGATAAATCATATTGATAGTGCTTTCTCACCCATTCAAAGAGATAGCTACGTTTTGGAAATTTTTAGCGACGCCTCGCGCACCGGCTGGGGCGTAGCCTGTAATGACGAAACTGCTAGTGGTAACTGGAATACAAAGCAGTTATTACACCATATAAATTTTTTAGAACTTAATGCTGCTTTTTATGGTTTGAAAATATTTGCCTCTCATTTGTTTGACTGTAATATACTATTACGGATCGACAACACCACTGCCATTTCTTACATAAATAGAATGGGTGGTATACAGTTTACACACTTAAATGAGTTATCACGTGATATTTGGCAGTGGTGCGAGTCCCGTAATATTTATATTTTTGCATCATACATACGATCAGCGGATAATGTTGTTGCCGATCACGCTTCTCGTCAGTTAGCAGTTGATACGGAGTGGGCCTTAGCTGATTACGCGTTTAATCAAATTAAAGATGTATTCGGCACTCCGAATTTTGATCTCTTCGCGAGCATACAAAATCACAAATGTGAGAGGTATGCTTCGTGGAAGCTTGATCCTCAATCGGAAGTAATTGATGCCTTTACTTTCAATTGGAAAGATATATCATTTTATGCATTCCCTCCTTTTTGTCTAATTACCAAGGTTATAAACAAAATAATAGTAGACAAAGCTAGAGGTATTCTGGTTGTGCCATATTGGCCGTCTCAGCCTTGGTTCCCTATGTTTCGTAGATTAATAATTTCGCAAGAATTATACTTTGATCCTCACCCGAAATTATTATATGCTCCTTTCAGAGAAGTCCATCCACTCCACGCGGAACTTACCCTGGTGGCAGCGAAATTATCCGGCGTTCGTTAATCAAGCGTGGTGTCCCAAGCTGTTCATTAGATTTACTTATGTCATCGTTTTCGGAAAAAACAATCAAACAGTATAATTCCGTTTTAAAATCATGGTGGATTTTTTGTAATACTCATAGTAGCGAAAAAAATTATTTAAATGCTGATTTATCCCAGGTTCTATCATATTTAACTGCTCGTTTCAACTCTGGCGCTAGTTACAGTACACTGAACACGACCAGATCCGCCTTATCACTTATACTAGGCACTAGTGTCACGTCTCATGCCTGCGTTACTCGACTACTAAAAGGCGCATTTAGATTAAAACCGTCTGCACCTAAATATGAAAGTACCTGGGATCCTATGATCGTTATAAATTACCTAAGTAATTATTACCCTCATGAAGGTCTTACATTAAAAGATTTAACATTAAAAACGGTAACTCTTATAGCCATTGCCACCGCTCAAAGAATTCAAACGATAAGCTTGATTAAATTAAGTAATATAATTTATAATGATAATGCTATATTGATAAAAATTGTTGATTTAATAAAAACCTCCAGGCCTGGGGCTTATCAGCCACTCCTGAAACTTCCTTATATAATTGAGAATCCGAAAATATGTCCAGCAACGGCATTAAAGTCATATATACAGAAAACGAGCTCATTTCGTAATAATTATGACCGACTCTTTATTAGTTTAAGAAAACCACACAAAGAAGTCTGTTCGCAAACCTTAAGTCATTGGGTAAAATCAACCCTACAAAAGTGCGGTGTTGACATTTCTACGTTCGGCGCGCACAGCACGCGCCACGCATCTACGTCAGCCGCGTGCAGACGGGGCGTCAGTTTACAGGCGGTTCGACGAGCCGCAGGCTGGAGTCAATGTTCAAATGTTTTTCAAAAGTATTATCAAAGAGAAGTAATATCTACTGATACTGGAAACGATTTTTTTAATTCACTGTTCTCTTAAAGCTTAGATAAAAATCGCATATGTAAAAGTATATTTAAGTACATAATTAAAATACATACCTACCTCTCTTGTTGTCGTGTCGAAATGTATATTAGAAATAAAATACATATGTTCATTTCTAATCTGCCTGAAATTTTTTATCACTTTAAACATCTGCTTTGTAAACTGTAATCGTCTTCGAAGGGATACGAAGTATAATTTAGAATTAAACGAACTTACCTAGTGAAGTTCAACTTCTAATTATACGAGTATCACGAAGAAGACGATTACATAACACCCACCCTTACCCTGAATGATTTAATAACTCAATTACCCCAATTAGGACAAAAAATTTCAGAGTCAACTTTAAACTTAATGACGACTAGTTCAGCCCAAATGGGCGCCGGGGCAGGGGATGCGAGAGAGAGATAGATAATCGGGACCGGTTATTTTTTTTTCTATAGATACGGTCTCTAAAAGTGTGACAAGGACGGCATCATACCATGTATTGCTGCTTTGTAAACTGTAATCGTCTTCTTCGTGATACTCGTATAATTAGAAGTTGAACTTCACTAGGTAAGTTCGTTTAATTCTAAAGAAGAAGGGACAAGTCCCTTCGAGACCATGGAATCAACATCACTTCCGAAATGTGGAAGTAATTAAATAAACACCTTTTTGAACACGATAAGGTCCCGTTTTGTTATAATAATGGTCGGATTTATAATATTATTAAAAATATAGCAATCTAAAAATAAACGTGCCAAAGTACAATATGTTTACGCGATATAAACGAGAAAAAAAATAGTATTACATTTATTACTTGTTGTTTTAATTCTTGACCTTTATCTTTGTTATTCCGTGCAATATTATAAACTGTAATTTCATATGGGTTCCACAGACTATCACATAGATTTGTACAACATTTAGTGATAGATACAATCAAAATCATGAATTTAAAATCGTTCTTGCTGCTAAACCAAGGCTTTCGTATATTGCTGAATAACATTAGCTGTAACTGTTTGGGAAAGTCAAACTCTAGTAAGGAATTGTTTCAACGACTTCTGTTCATTGAATCTCAAACTGCTTTTTGTTTCTTTTTGCTGAGTTGCATTCTCAGACAAAAATCCGGGTGCTTTTCGACATTTCCTTGAATTTTCGTGACAGGTGGATTGTGATGATATCGATGCTACTTTTTATTTTATTTATTACAAGAATATAGTATTTCTTTTTATTTTAAATATGATAAAATTAAATACCTACAGTGGTACTTGCAATACGACTTGAATATTTTTTTTCCGGAAAGTGTTATTGTTTTTTAAATCCTTGTCTTTGATACGATTTTCACAATTTAAACAAAACCATATCATTTTTAACACGCGTTTATCTGGTTTACCTGTTAGTTATTGAATTTTTATCAAACAATGTAACTAAATAATCTTGGAAGTCGATTTTAACCTACTTCTAATAATTGTCGTATCAAAATGAAACTTTAGGTGTATACATACCTTATACTGTATACATACCTAGGATAACTCGGGGCACCTATACGAAAGTGACGTAGCAAAATATTTTATCGACAAAAAAATATATCGATGTTACTGTCAACATCTAAATGTCATTGACATAAATAAATATTACTTTATTTCTCCACATTTTCAAATGAAAAAATAAACATATTAAAACGTGTATTTACATGTTTATTTTAAAATAATTTTCATAATATACGTAAATTGACATTTTGATTGAAATTACATCCTCATACATTTATTATCTTAATTTAAGAGGCTCGATATCAGATCAGATATAACATGGAACCTCTTTATAGTAATCCAGAATGTTCATTGAGCACATATATTAATTTAATTATATCGACATCTTTTTTATCGATATCCGATCCCTAGAACGTGCCCCGAGTTATCCTAGGTATGTATGAAGTTCACGTGACAATACAAATAAAACGAGACGGAAGGTGACCGTAGGAACTCCAAAACATTAGAAGATAAACCCATCGTGTTTGGCGCCGAATTGTTGTATTAAGCGGTTTACACTCACGTGAAATTGTCAGGAACGGCCCGACATGTTTTGAACTCGTGACAAAATTATCGCGCCGCTCTGTACGGGTATAGCGCAGTCCCTGATGAAGAACTCCCTGACCATTTCACGTAAGTGTAAACAGCTTAATGCAATAATTAAATATGTCTCACTAATGTGTTTATGGTCGTTCGGTTGGTCATGATTAGGGATCGGACGATCGAGTGCAAATGACATATGGAACAGGACTATTGAAGTAGTCAGTGTAATTTTTTTTTATGTAGTCGATAAATTTGTTGAAGCTGATATAGATTCAAATTTAATTTATCGTTACCAATGGTTGGAAATGGTCATTTTGTCTAAAAAAAGTGGTTTTATTGGATAAGTATAATATATTGGAGTGGATACCTACATTTTATTGCACCCAATGGGAATTTGGGTTTTGAGATCGCATTTTTAGTGCAACAGGCTACATTGATGTTCATCTATCTAATCTATTCCGTTATATAAACCGAATGCAACACGAAAATAGTAACTAGTGTGCCAACATTTGTGCTACTTAATATATTGATTAATAATTAATTAATTAATTTATAACTCTTAGAAAATGAAAAAAAAAATGATTGTATAAAAAATGTAACATTAATTTCTACTCCAGTAGTCCGTTCCTTATGTCATTTGCACTCGATCGTCCGATCCCTAGTCATGATTTTTGTTTGCACGACGTTTGTCTATGAAAGTACCATCAACATAAAAGCGTGTCTCAAAAACTTTTTTGATAAAAACTTCTTCTATTTCTTTCATCTGGCGTATTTCAATTTCGTTGGCTGTATCCACAAATGCCGGACAGCATTTCACGCAGTAAAATACGAGCAAGTGTGACGACAAAATTAACTGTCGTCGGAGAGAAGGGACTGAGAGGTGACAAGCGGTAAATTATGGCGTCAGCGACCAAATTTAATAAGAAAAATATGAATATAATGTAAAAATAAACATTAATATTTACGACGTAAGGACTGGGCGTCGTGGCGCACCAAGACCCTTAAAAGGTGCTATGATGAGCAGTGTTCGGATTAGGGTGTGCAATTTCCTGGGACTTCGGAACGTAATATTAATATGGATGTGACTTAATCTCGGGATTAATAAAACAAAACATGTGTTTCGTTTCAAAATACTACTTAGTAATAAAAAGGTATACTTATATTATTATACAGGCATCAATAATATTTAATAAAGAAAAAAAAAACTGGTTGCCTGTAAAGTCGGTTTTACGGGCGAAGATTTTACGTGACAACGCGCGGCGGACCGATCATGTTTGAGTGAGAGAGAGACGCAAGGCATTCGCCGGTCCGGCGGGCCTCTCTCTCGTTCGGTGACTCATCGTAACAGACGTGAGCGGGCGTTACACTTTTTCATGAGTGACTCCGAGCGCAACCTAATTTAAGACGTTGTCACGTCAAAATTGAATGCGATCTACTTACAATCGAAGCGGGGTACCCCGCACATTTCTATTTATAAAAATAAAAATGTGGTATTACCACATAAAAAATATGAATCGATAAAAAGATTCTGTACAAATATCAATAATATTGTTTTTATACTCCTGTACTTTTATCCGTCATTTATACAATCATCAACTCTAATATTTTACAAAAGCCTTTTAAAAGTCTATAGTAGGTATATTGCCCAAACAAGCACTGCTAAACGATGTTATATAATGTCACAAAAAGGGATTTTTTGGGAATCCTCGGGGCATATCCATATTAGGTATATAGTATTTATGGTCATTCACCCCAAATTGTACATCCAATCCGAATACCGGTGATGAGTGCTGACATGGTGAAGGTCGTTATAGATTTCACTGAATGTGGTTGGCGCAAGACCGGTCATGCTCTTTTTATTTTGGGGCGGCCGTTTTACAAAATTGGACCTAAGTAGTTTTCAACCTAGGTATTTAAATATAACAAGGAGTTTATCTTCACTTAAAAAAAAAATTGGGCAAGTGCGAGCCCGACTCGCGCATGAAGGGTTCCGTACCTATACATATATATAATCTATAACAAGTTTGTTGTATGGGAGCCCCCCTTAAATATTTATTTTATTTTATTTTTAGTATTTGTTGTTAGAGCGGCAATAGAAATACATCATCTGTGAAAATTTCAACTGCCTAGCTATCACCGTTGTTGAGATACAGCCTGGTGACAGACGGACGGACGGTCGGACGGACGGACGGACAGCGAAGTCTCAGTAATAGGGTCCCGTTTTTACCCTTTGGGTACGGAACCCTAAAAAAAGATTTGTTGACAAGTAGTCCATATGTTTGCTGCTAATTAGTAATTAGGTACATAAATATAGATAAATAAAAGGACTGACAAACTGAGTGCTAATAGTAACCAAAATAAGCTATGTAAAATTAGCATAATTTTGGTTACTAACTACTAAGCATAATTTGGCTATTTCTCAAGTAGTTAAACTACTTGAGCTATTTATTTCTTTCAGTGTTAAGTATGAAATGCAAAGTCGAATTTTGTATAAATTTACGAAAACGTTAGAGGCGCGTTTATTTTTTAGGGATATTTTTAGTCTGATTTTTCTTGAATCTTGATATTGGCCGTTATTAAAAATTAATAGTATCTGCGTTTAATTTCTAAACTTTTTTTGGTGTGCAATAAAGCATTTTGTGCTTTATTCAATTCATACCTGAAATAACTGGATTATATAATTTTATAAAAAAAAGAATAGATAAAGATAAAACAACCAGTACATCTCAATGTGAAGGTTATTTCTGTTTAAATAAATACTGTATCTTTGGCCTGTCAAATGTTATAGACACCCCAAATTTAAAAGGGTCAACAAAAACGATATTATATTAGCATCCGACTACGTCCTTATACAAAGATATAACGATATGATACGAAAGGAACGGATATTTTTGAGCTTCGAAAATGTCTCACTAGACAAAGTTATTGATAGGGTAGAAATGTTCTCAAACTTTTTCGCGACGCGCTTGCAGGTTTTAGGTTATGTTAGGTCTTAGATTAGGTAATGGTCAAAATTATCTAATGACCAGCTGCATCCCGCAGTGTTGCCCGCTCATTCCACGGGAACACTACACTTTTTTGGGACAAAAAATAGCCTATGTGTTTTTTCTCAGTGTCAGCTGCCTGCGGGCTTAATTTATGGTGGTTGCTTTAATCACGCGATAAATGAGTGGCAAAGTATCCATCACGTTTTGACAGTGAGCGAGTGTGAGTGACAAATGCTGTACCGTTTATTTATAATGATGAACGCAACCATCATAGGCTCGCTGAATCCCAGGTTTAATCGCAATTGGTGCAAGTGTTTGAGCGGGAAGAAGTAATAAACATACGCATTTATTATTAATAGTGTGATGGCATCCAATCATTGGATTGGAGCCCTGAGCCTAATCATATGTTACGTTTTCAACCAAAAGGGCCCACTTTGTCGCTTGTTTAAGAGTCGAAATTTGTTTGCATCTATATACCAATAACCTGTCAATACGTCCTTATAGTGAGCGACCAAGTTGGCCCTTTTGATTGAAAACGTCACATATAGTCAAAAATTAAGAGAAAATATTACCTACTTCTAATTTTTCCATACGAATCGAGGTGTGCTTATAGTCTGTTTCCTCCTCCAAAATTAAGGACGTGTTTAGGACCTGCATGGTAAGAAAATAATATTTTCTTACCAACACAGTATATTATACTGTGTTGGACCCTTTCGATTTTTGTGTTTATTATTAATACATTTGTGTAGTAGGCGTCTGTTTTTGGCCAAAATTTCGCCGGAAACGGACGCTTAGTATTTTGTAATTTGCACAAAAATCAAAACAGTCCGACACAGAACATTTCGTTCCCATTCTTTTCTGTAAAATATGTAACGATTGGTCAACCTTTGGTGGAGGAAACAAACGAGAATGATACCTCAATTTTTATGGAAAAATTAGCAGTGGTATTTCCTCTTAAGTAATATTTGCGAATATGGATTGATATTCGTTAAAATCGGTAACGAATACTTTCTAAAAAAAATGTGGACTTTGTTTTACATAACCAACCGAACGGCCATTGCTTACGTTATATTGTGATACGAAATCATAAAAAACAAATGTACAGAAATTTATATCGAATTAATCCCAAGTAGAATGAGGAGAATTGAAGGTATATTAAATCATGTTTCTGAAGTCCAGATCGTTCACTGGCACCGGCAAAAATAAACAGGAGTACCAACTTGTTTCAGCAATTTAATTTATAAAACAAGAAACCAATTGAACATTTCAATTCGGTGAGTTATAAAAAGTTTAAAACGAAATCAGTGTTTCGGTGATCGCAAATTTAATTAAAGCCGGATGAAAGTTTACTAATAAATTTTATTTGTGGTGAGTTTTGTTTTTGCCACAAATCGCTCAATCCACCCACACAATTCCTTTACCTATTAGAGTTTAAAATGAATAATAGCATTTTTTAGGGTTCCGTACCCAAAGGGTAAAAACGGGACCCTATTACTAAGTCTCCGCAGTCCGTCCGTCTGTCTGTCTGTCCGTCTGTCACCAGGCTGTATTTCATGAACCGTGATAGCTAGATAGTTGAAATTTTCACAGATGATGTATTTCTGTTGCCGCTATATCAACAAATAACATAAATAATTATTTAAGTGGGGCTTCCATACAACAAACGTGTTCTTTTTTCGTTTTTTTAAGAAACGGAACCCTCGTGCTTGAGTCCGACTCGCACTTTGTCGGTTTTTAAATTTTATGGACATTGTTGTGGCTAAAAATATCAAATCAAATCACTTCAAACACACATCGTACCTACACAAAAATACCGTGGGATACAGCCTGGTGACAGGCACACGGACAGTGGAGTCTTAGTAAATAGGTCCGGTTTTTACCCTTTGCGTACGGAACCCTAAAAATATGGTGATGATAGCACCCTCTCTCGCTTGCTCGTTCACTGCTGTAAAGTAGTGTGGTAAGATGTGAATATTAACGTATTCACATAGAGGTCGCTTAGGTGTAAAAACCTTTCAAATAAACAATGCAAAGATCGACACACGAAGCATAAGGAAAAATTGGAAAGGTTGGTTGGAGTTCGGGTAGCGAAGTGGTTAACGCACTGGACCGGTAATCCAGAGGTACCGGGTTCGATTCCCGGTCTCGTCCCCCAGGTGACTTATTTCAATTTTTCTTTGAGCTTTGATATCTTTCTATCAATACTTGGCACAGATGTTGACCTTGGAGTCGATTCCATACTTTTCTCTGCAAAGAGAGAAGTTTGAATTTAAATATCCTCCTCCTTCAGTCGATATTCTCAATGCTGAGGGTCGTGGCGTCTCTGAATTACTTTTCGTGGACTATTTTGCGCCAGCTTACTCTATCCTGGGCTGCATGGATGGCTTCGTAAATAGAGGTCTTGAGGGTAGAGCGTATTTGGTCCGACCAGCGTGTTGGACTTCTTCCTCTGGGCCGTCTTCCGCACACCTTGCCTGTTACCAACAGTTTCTCCAGATTGTCCCCTTTCTTTCTGGCAATGTGGCCAAAGAACTCAAACTCTCCGCATGCATATGGTGCGAGTCTCATCGGGATCTTGAACTCGGTAAGAATGGACTCGTTGGTTCGGTGTTCCATCCAGTGTGAATTCAAATATAAACGGCAGTTAATATTGTTCGATAAATAAGACTTCATTAGGGAAAGCAGGGGCAATAGGCTCCATTATTACTGCGACGTGACCTTGAAATATTTGCGGTATTGCTTTGGTATTTAGGGGACACAGGGGACCCTTGGGTGAGAGATTTGTCAATAATTTGTTTTGAAAAATATCACAGTAAAATCAAGACCACATCAAAGCCGAAATCGATTTTAGGCAAATAGGCATCACTTGATTTTATTAGGATCAAATATCTATAAGGGCGCTAAAAACGCTCCATACAAATGGCCACGTAGTCGTGACGTATATGTTACGGGTACCAATATTTGTATGGAGACAACAAGTTATTTTACATTTTCACTGTTAAAAAGTGCGTTTAAGTTCACGATTAGGTAGCCATTTGTATGGGGCGTTTTTAGCGCGATTGACATCAATGACAATGTCATGGAAAAAAGGCCTTGAAATTACCCTTGCTTGGATCCCAGGACACTGTGGCATTGAAGGCAATGAGCGAGCTGATACTTGGGCAAAGGAGGCCACCAGAATCGGTTCCCAAACTCACGATAACATTATTTCATCGGACCTAATGATGCTCGCTCACTCTAGCATGATGGATTCCTGGCAAGAACTGTGGGACTCTTCTAGGCTCATCAAAGGCAGGCACTACGGTAACATTCAACCAGTTATCCCTCGAAAGCCTTGGTTTTTTAAGTTTCGGTCAGCAAATAAATGGGTCACTTCCACTATTTGTCGTCTTCGTCTAGGGCATGTTTGTACCCCGGTGTTTTTAGCCAAAATTAGGGTCCGGGATAACTCATTATGTGAATGCGGTCTTGATGAAGGTACCCTGGATCACATCTTCTTCAACTGCACTAAATTTTCATACTCTTTATACGATGTGCTACCCAAAAATATTCCGCGGCCTGTCATTTTCTCTTCGCTTTTAGCTTCAATGGACACTCCTCTCACTGCTATCCTTATTAAATATATAGTAGAGCATAATATTAGACTATAAAATGCAATTCTTATCTTACTGTTCGTCTTTTCTGATTCTCCTATCCTACATGTTGGCACGCCGTACTTACTGTCATCCTCTTCCCGCTCTTTTTATTAATAACTGTACAAACGTCTTGTGTTGTCTATGCTGTCCTTAACATAAATGTTATTTGTTTTAGGTCTCCTACATGACATATCCCATCACAAAAATCAAAATTTTCTACCGATCAATCTCCTCTCGTGTGATATGTCCAAACGTCGTCATTGGCGAAATACCTCTTGCTGAGAGCAAGAAGTGAAAGCCACAAGGAAAAAAAAAAAAAAAAAAAAAGTATTATTTACGAAAAAAATACTTACTGTTGAGTTTCTTTCGGCTTTCATCTCAACAGCAGTCTCCTCTGACTTCGAAAAATCCCTCGTGGTCTACTTACTGAATAGATTATTTAATTTCATCCTTAAAATATTTTTTTCGTCATGCCTATTCTTCACTCTTCGCACCCGTATGTCGATCGCATTAATGAAAGGGTCAGCATGGCCGCTGTCACTGATAAACGACCGTCTGAAGACAATAGGCGTCATGCTTGACAGCGGCCGCCTTACACGAAACACGATATCAGGTGGGTTCCTATTTATTTTAGCCGACAATGAAAAACGTGCTATGATGAAATGATATTAAAATGCCTTCACTATGGTCTTTTAGGGGCAGAGTGGAATCGCTGCCCAAATTCAAACTAGTATTTCAACTGTAATCCTGAACCATAATATCAACGGAACTAGTAGCTCAAGTCATGTTTGAGGTTCCATAAATCGGTCGAGCTCCAAACTACTTCTTCTTCTTCTTCTTCTTCTAGAGCAGCACTCACTAAGTGTACCCCATATAGATATTTGATTCCAATAAAAAATAGAATCGATTGACATCCCCAATTTCTATTTGTCGTCTTGTCTATTCTCCACTCTTCGTACCCGTATGTCGGTCGCATTAATGAAAGGGTCAGCATGGCCTCTGTCACTGATAAACGACCGTCTGGAGACAATAGGCGTCATGCTTGACAGCGGCCGCCTTACACGAAACACGATATCAGGTGGGTTCCTAATTATTTTACCCGACAATGAAAAACGTGTCATGATAAGACGCCTTGGAGAAGATAGGATATTTATATAATGAAACTTTATTGCACAAAATAAAATGTCAGTACTAAATATATAAATAAATATTAGACAACCTCACACAAATCAACCTAGTCCAAAATTAAGCTCAAGACGGCATGTATTATGGGTACTAGGCGACTATATACATACTTATATAGATACGTAAATACTTAGAATATCCATGACCCAGGCACAAAATATTCGTGTTCATCACACAAATATATGCCCTTGCCGGGATTCGAAACCGGGACCGTCGGCTCAGTAGGCAGTTGCTTAACCACTGCGCCAACCGCGTCGTCGACTACTGGCGTAAGTACTGGTGGACTTAATGCCAAATGGCATTCTCTGCCAGTCAACAAAACAACAGTGATACTAGATTTTTTCAATTTATTTAAAACAAAAAACTTAAACACATAAAAAATAAAATAACGGTAAACGAAAACCGCTCACGGTTTATCTGTCACCGCATTATCTCTCGCTTACACTGCATTTGGTGCAAATACAAGTAAAGTATTGTATAAACTACGACACAGCAGATCGTACACCCGACCTTATCGTCTTGCAGTAAGTTTTGATTCTGACCAATATGGATCAAGGTTCATTCTTAGTGTAAAGTTTCTATGTAATTTTGTCTCTAAATCTCTGAGTACGTCATATTCCAGTTTCGTCAAAAACCAGTCTTGTATGGTTATAGGTACCTATATGTATACATCGGATGAGCTCCTAACTTCGGTCTACGCAGCCCGTATTACATCTACGTGGCGCATACATCGTGAACTACGAGCCAGAGCTACGAGCTACGATCCCCGTAGCTACATCGTTGCTACGTTGCTACGACATCGCCGTTGCTACAAACACTACGCCACAGCGAATATTACGGTCGATCCACGAACTTTTGTATACGTGTACTCTGAAGAGCTATTTTCTCTTATCCGTCATAGATTTACACGTGCCGGTTTGCGAAAATATTCCCACACGTACCAAGTTCGTAGGCAATTCCTTCATCTGCCAAACTATTAAAAATGAAACTCTTTGCCGGCTCATGTGTTTCCTCCTTATCATAACATGGGATCCTTCAAACGAAGCGTGAAAAAGCATCTCTCGGGCCAGCATAGCAGTGCTGTCAATACGGAATCTGACTCTGTGTACGAGTATACGTGGTTCGTTGATTCCGAATCGAGAAGAGCTATCGAAGACGCTTGTTGAGTACACATCCTCAATAGGTATGTAAAGTTTTTGTCGAATATTATGATTTTGAGACGAATACAGAATCATACCGCCGACAACAGGCCCTCCAAGCAACTACATCACATTGTATAAAAAAAGGGGTAATTTTTTTTTTCAAATTAAACTTTTTGATGGAGTTTTTAGATGTTGCGTTGTCCGACACAATCCTTCATTTATTTATTTAAACTTTATTGCACAATACAAGAAAATTACAAATGACGGACTTAATTCTATAAGGCATTCTCTACCAGTCAACCATGGGGCCAAACAGAAACTAGCATTTTTTTTTAAATGTCATATGGGGCAAACGAGCAAACGAATCACCTGATGGATAGCGATTACCGTCGCCCACCAGTCGTACACCTGCAACACCAGAGGAGTCACAAGTGCGTTGCCGGCCTTTCAGGTGGGAATACGCTCTTTTCTTGAAGATTTGAAGGTCGTATCGGTCCGGAAATACCGCAAGCGACAATTCATTCCACAATGCAGTCGTGCGAGGCAGGAAATTTCTAGAAAAGCGCACAGTTGTGGACTGCCAACTATGTAAGTGGTGAGGATGAAAGGATTGTCGCGTAGAACGATGGCGGAAAGAAGCGGCAGGAATCAATCCGAACAACTCCTCGGAGCACTCCCCGTTATACAAGCGATAAAAGATGCAGAGAGAGGCTACATCTCTACGTAGCGCCAAGGAGTCAAGCCGATCTGAAGTTCGCTGGCAGCTTACGATACGAGTCGCTCTCCGTTGAATACGATCTAGAGGGAGAAGCTGGTACTTGGGCGCCCCAGCCAGCCATTGGGCGCCACACCCAGCATTTGGTGCAAGGTCATTTTAAGTAGTGAGAAAAGAAAAAAAAATACACGAAGAGTCACAAACCAATAACCTACAATCTTCAACCATAAGGGAATAAATAAAATGAATAATTATCGGACAACCTCACACAAATCGACCAGACCCACAGTAAGCTCTAGAAGGCTTGTGTTATGGGCACTAGACGACGACATTACATACATTTAAAAATAAATAGACAGAAAATATCCATGACCCACGCATAAATATTCAACTTTATCACACAAATAATTGCCTTTGTCGGGATTCGAACCCAGGACCGTAATTCGTTCATTAGGCAGCTGCACCACCACAGCGCCAACCGTGTCGACAAAAGAGAGATGGAGATAGTTTGTTTCAATCTGGTAGCTCAACTTACGTTAGTTTGAAAGATTTTAGTATCGCAAACGGTAAAACCCAGACTACCTACTACCTAGATTAGAATGTGATCGCCGGTTATCATACCTGATCTAGTATTAGGGGCTAAATTCAATGCTCCTTATAACAGGATAACAAGAAAATTATCTCAAACGGAATTTATGCTATGCAGCGGGGCCATGTTTTTTTTTTTAATTTAAATTCAATTTCAAAAGTATTTATTTCGTCATGCATAGGTAAAATAAGGTGACATTTGTGAGACATAGTACAGCTATGATGTGCCTTTTGGCTTTTTTTTAGATTTTGTTAAATAGTCATGTTTGGGCGAACTGTTTTACAAAATGTCAGAAATGAATTTCCACCGAATATAATTGTGGTATGTATTTATATCACGGTAATATTTCATGAATGTCAGATTTTAGTTTTGGTAGGCGATATACCGGCATCGTTACTAGATCAAGTAGAGTTACCGACGGATGTATCTCAGTCTAGAAATGCAAGAACAACACATTCGCGCGATGCACCTTTTACTACTAAAGTAAAGCGAGCTATAAAACGTATCTTCTGTAAAACAGCTTTAAAGATTTAAAGCATTAAACATATCACGTGAAATACGACTTTTCAACCCTAGCAAGAAATGGTAAATCATAAAAAAAAACAAAAGATGGAGACAATAGATCTTTAATGCATGGGTATGGGTGTATGCGCTGAAGAGATAACAGCGGATAACGATTGCTTTTGTATTGTAGATGTCAATACAAAATTACCTTCTGAAGTTTATTGTGAAACTTTCGTAATTATCAGATAAAAAAGTCATTAAAATTATAGTTTGAAATTTTTTAAGTCGTCCGAATGGTCATGTCATAAAGGACTTATCTTATAAACATGAACCCTGAAAGCCATTGTCCGAGGACAAATGGAATCAAGTAACAAAAAACGCAAATAAATTTATAAGATCATCTTTTCTAAGTACCGAATAAAGAATTAGCATCGTGACAGCTCGGTAACGGTAACTCGACCAATCCCGAGGCGTCAATGACTTTCTGACTGAGCAAGTGAAGCGAGCAACGTCAGATTTGCCTAAAATTCTTTCGTATGTTGAATGTTTGGATTCCAGTTGTTCAAGCTTATCTAGAAGCCACATTTCTCAACCGATTCTTATAAAATTTTGTGAGTAGATTCGATAAGTTTATAGAATGCTTCGTCGATTCAGTTTTTCGAAAATTTTCGGTCATTTATAAATTTATGAAACAAGTAATATCGCATTTTTTTTATGTGGGTACACACCACAGCAAAGATATCAAAGCTCAAAGATAAATTAAAATGAGTTAGTCCTGGGGGAAGTCGCTAAGGTGTAAAAACCTTTCAAATAAACAATGCAAAGATCGACACACGAAGCATAAGGAAAAATTCGAAAGGTTGGTCGGAGTTCGGGTAACGAAGTGGTTAACGCACTGGACCGGCAATCCAGAGGTACCGTGTTCGATTCCCGGTCTCGTCCCCCGGGTAACTTCATCTCAATTTATCTTTGAGCTTTGATATCTGTGTATCAATAGTTTTCGGTAATTTATAACCGAATTTTCAGGTATTTCTAAACAAACTCTCGAGGTCTACAGCTCACAGTGCCTTTAGTCTTATAGCAATTATTCATTCAACGTGACATACATTAATAGAACACTTTTATAGGAATTCATTTTCCTGACCCAACCATTAAAAACCGTCCACCCCAATATGCCCAACATCAAAAAGCTATATTACTATTCATACATCCGTTGTTTATCGACAAAAAATATGACAAGGCTGAAAAACAGATCCTTTCGGCTGTATGTCTACCCGTCCTTGAACCTTTGCCCTTCCAGCCTTGTCATTGACAAATGAATCTTTGGAAACAATGGTCGACTATGCTTTTACACCATAAGTGCATAGTAGATTAGGGTCCTGCTGCAAGAAGACGTACCTCACAAGATATATGTACTTAAAAACTAAAGGCTCAGTGAGGTTGTTTCGAAATGTCTCAAACTTGCTTTTTTTGGCTTTTAAATTTTCGAAAACTTATCGAAAAATGAAGATATATTTATCGAATCTACTCACAGCATTTCATTTCGAATATACGAACAGCCGAATCCGGACATACGATAGACTTTTCAGGCAAACTTAAACGAGGACGCTTCGCTGGCTCGGTCAACTAACTAACTTAGCATGCGCAAAGTGCAGTAAACGATCGCATCACATGCTGGTGGTAAAAAAAATAACTTAGGACTAGGAGGAGTGAAGTTATGTCATTTTCTAAATTCACCATTAAAATGCAAGGATAATACTTCACAATGAAGTTTAGTTTGACGTGGATACCATTTCTTTGTATTTTATCCTCGTAAGACCCAAGGCAGTTCTCGTATTTCTAAAATTAGAACTGTACTGTCAATTTAAGAATGATGAGATGACCTTGAAATTTGTAAATTGTAGTATACAGTGGACCTTACGAGATTAAGGTTTTCTTTCAGTTCTCGATTGCTCATAGACCCGATGCCCGATGGGGCAGAAAAAGTTTTGAGTAGCGTCAAAGTATCGAAGAAACAGCAGCGTTAACGGGCCCCAAGGTGGACTGATGATGTTGTGAGATTTTGGGAAACCACTGGATGGTTGCGGTTGAATATTGTGGATGTCCTTGAATCCCAATCAACGTCTTTCGGTTGATACGACGAGATTGTGATGACGATCCTTATTGGGAGATTATATTGATTATTATTATTATGGTTATCATTTCTTGTGCTTGACATTGTTATTGATAGTTTTATTATTATATTTTTATTTTGACGATCATGTTGTGAATACTTATATTTTTGATTATTTAATGCAAATGTATACAGTTATTTTCACATGAAATTGTTGTAGATAGTAACCTTAGTTGTGTCTAGACTTTTTAATTATGAAGTTTTTTATAGTTATGTCATATTTTAAATTTACTGTTACACTTTCGAATATACATTTTAACCGTCAACATCTTTTTCTAATTTCTATTTACCAAAATCCTTAAATAAATATACTCTTCAAGGCTCTATTCCCCGCGTATCACAACACGTTATCAGCACGAAGACGTAGAAGAGTAAAAGGTTTGTGTAAAAATTGTGAAAAAGTTGTGGTTTTCATTGTGACTGAAAATAGTAATAGTAATCGAAATGTCACATGAAACTGGAGACTCCTCGAGTGTCAATAAGTCGAATTCCCCTACGAGTTCATCTTCAATTCCATCTTTTTGTATAAGAAATAAGGATGGATATCCTACCTGGAAATTCAAGATGAGGAATTATCTTTCACATGAAGACCTGTGGGCAACAATATGGTGGTTATCCGGAAGATGACACGACCCCCGCTTTGACAAAGGTACGAAACGATGCAAAAGCGCTAGCAAAAATTTGCTTAACAGTTGACGGTGCAGCTATCACGCACGTCAGATGTGCCAAAACTGCAGCCGAAGCATGGATTTCTTTGCAGAAAGCTTTTGAGGATAAGGGAATAGGAAGAAGACTAGCTTTAGAACGAAAATTATACAGATTAAGCGGTTGGGGTATAGCAAAGGGGGCCCGATTTTAGGACTTAGAAAAATTTATGAAAATATTAGATTAGATTAAGAAGATGCCTAAGTCAAAGAAGAAGGAAGTTATATGTTACGAATGTAAAGTGCCTGGCCATAAGAGACCAGACTGTCCGTTAAGGAAGAATAAAGAGAAGGTTAATGTAGTAAAAGTAAACGACGCCACATTCACGCCGCTCTTAACACTTCTGGAAGGTCAAACAAGGACCAATGGTACGTAGATTCAGGTTGTACAAAACATATGACATTACGACGTGATTGGTTCCAAGATATTACGGCTCTCAATAATGGTAGCGTTACAGTGGCTAATGGTGAACAAATTAAATGCTGCGGAATTGGAGACATTTCTCTAAACACACCCAAAAATGTTATCAACAAGATAAGTGATGTTGCTTTTGTACCAGATTTAAAAACTAACTTGATTTCTGTAAAGAAAGCTGTTGATAAGGGTTTTATTTGTGTTTTTGATACTACTGGTTGTAACTTTTATAAATCTAATACTTTTCGTTTTACAGGTGATTCCGTTTTACATGCCTCGCCCTGTGGTAGATTGTACGTTTAAGACGGTACTGTTAATGTTCCCGAGAATGTGGCGAATAATAATTTGACACAATATGTGCACTCTGGCTGTCAGGACAATAGTTATAAGCTCTGGCACAAGAGGTTAGGACATTTGTGTCGTATAGGCATGAATCAACTGAAGAATCACGAGGTAGGCGTAAAGTTTAGTAAAGTAGACAAAAGTAGTTGCATCGCTTGCGTGGAAGGTAAACAAGCAAAGAAACCTTTCAAGAAAGTAGCGCATAATAGAGCTACTTCTCCTCTAGAGTTGATCCACATGGATTTGCTAGGACCGATCTCTACAACCTCCTTTCAAGGTAATAGATATATGTTGACGATTGTAGACGATTTTACAAGAAAGGTGTTTGCTTATTTTGTCCCTTCCAAAACTGAAGTTAAAAATAAATTCTGTCTGTTTCAAACATTTGTTGAAAATCAATAAGACAATAAAATTAAAGCGGTTAGGACTGATGGTGGAAAAGAGTTCGTGAATGAAGAGTTTGTCGATTATCTTGCTTCAAAAGGTATCGAACATCAAACGACGACGCCATACAGCCCTCAACAAGTTGGAGTCGCAGAACGTACTCACCGTTCCATTACTGAGAAGGCGAGGACGTTGTTGGCTGAAAGCTCACTGCCAAAAGCTTTCTGGGAAGATGCTTTCCAAACTGCCGTATACCTAAAAAACAGGTCTCCTCATCGAGCTTTAGGTGGACAAATTCCGTATGACAGATGGTGTGGTCGTAGAAGTGATCTTGAACATCTGAGAGTGTTCGGATGCAGAGCACTTGTCCACGTGCCTTCGTGTCACCGGAAGAAATTGGATGTCAAGGCAAAGGAAGCGATTTTTGTCAGTTATTCTGAGAACCCAAATACGTACATGTTTAGGGATCCTGCTAATCCTCGAAAAGTTATTACTTCCAGAGATGCAACCTTTTTTGAGAATAGTTTTACAACGTTGAAACAGAGGCAGAGTGAGCCTGTGGCACAGTCCGACTCCGTACTGATCTTTGAAGAAAACGAGCTCCGTACTGAGCACGAAGATCCTCAATTCTTCGACAGTATTGGGAATACCGAACCTGAGGCTGGACCATCTTCACAGGTAAATCCGGAGAGCGCTGTAGAATCAGCAGATATGGAAGATCGCGAGTGCGAGTCTCTCCATGAGTTACCTCATAGTGTCGATGTGGAGCCAGCAGATGTGGAAGAGGAACAATATATTCCTGAGCAGAGGTACCCCTCAAGAAGTAGGAAACCACCTGATTTCCTTTCATATAATGTGTCGATTGATGATTCCGACCCTATGACTTATTATGAAGCTACTCATGCCGATGATGCCGAAAAGTGGCACCATGCAATGGCTGACGAGTATAAGTCGTTAATGAAACTCCATACATGGAACCTGGTGGATAGACCAAACAAGAAGGTTATACCATGTAAATGGGTTTATAAGAAGAAACGGGACGCTCATGGAAACGTCATCAAATATAAGGCTAGACTGGTTGTCAAAGGTTTTAATCAAGTCCAAGGTGTGGACTATACAGAGACATTCGCTCCAGTTCTTCGTCATTCTTCCCTCCGCACGTTGTTTGCCTTAGCTGCAGAAAAGGGCTTAAAAATGAGGCACTTAGACGTGGATATGGCGTTTCTGAATGGGGACTTGGATGAAGAGGTTTTTATGGAGCAACCTGTTGGTTACAGAGAAAAGGGCACGGAAAACAAGGTTTGTTTGCTGAAGAAATCTCTTTATGGCCTTAAACAGGCGCCCCGTGCTTGGTATAAAAAGTTGAACGAAACGCTTTTAGAAATTGGTTTTACAGGAACTCCTTCCGAGCCTTGCGTTTATACGAAACTTTTTAGAAATGTACTTATTATTTTGGGTATTTTTGTCGATGAAATAATTGTCTTTTATAAATCAGATTTCACTTTTGACAATGTCAAGAAAGATTTGTCTACATATTTTTCTCTGAAAGATCTCGGACTATTAAAATGCTATTTAGGTTTAGAAGTGGAAAGCAATTCCGAGTATATAAAAATAAATCAGAAGAATTATATTCTATCTTTGCTCGAAAAGTTTAATATGAAGGATTGCAAGACTGTGGACACTCCTTTAGTAAAAAAGACTATGGAACGACGAACTGATGGTCAAGTTGGTGAGTCTTATCCTTATCAGAACTTAATAGGATGCCTCATGTATTTGACGGTAAACTCACGACCCGATATTGCATACGCAACAAGTTATTTAAGTCAGTTTAATACGTGTTTTACAAAGGAACACTGGAATGCTGCAAAGCGAGTCCTGCAGTACCTGAAAGGTACTTTAAACTATTCTTTGGTTTATAGGAGAACAGGAGAACCTTTACGAGGTTACTGTGATGCAGATTGGGCGAACTGTGTAATTGACAGAAGGTCATACACTGGTTACACTTTTATGTTAAGTGGCGGTCCAGTATCCTGGGAGTCAAAGAAGCAACCGACAGTTGCGTTGTCGTCCGCGGAAGCCGAATACATGGCACTAGCGTCTGCTACAAAGGAAGCTTGTTACTTACGTCGCTTTATTTATGAAATAACGGGTAAGTTTTCTTCAATTAACTTAGCTTCTGATAGCCAGAGTGCCATAAATCTCGTTCGAAATCCTGTACACCACAACAGGACGAAACATATAGATACGAGATTTCATTTTATTAGGGAAAAAGTATCTAGTAATATTGTTAATTTAGAATATGTGCAAAGCAGTGATATGCCTGCAGATGTCTTAACAAAGCCACTTGGGCCAATTGTACATAAGCGATGTATAGTTAAGTTAGGACTAGGAACTTAATTTCGTTTTAGTCTTTTTGGCACAACTTCGATTAAGGGCGGCTGTTGTTGTAGATAGTAACCTTAGTTGTGTCTAGACTTTTTAATAATTAAGTTTTTTATAGTTATGTCATATTTTAAATTTACTGTTACACTTTCGAATATACATTTTAACCGTCAACATCTTTTTCTAATTTCTATTTACCAAAATCCTTAAATAAATATACTCTTAAAGGCTCTATACCCCGCGTATCACAACAGAAATAAATGAATCTGAATCTGAATCTGATTAGTTTCTTGCAGCGGGACCTCGAACTATTTATAGCCTTTTGTGGTACAACACAATGAGGTAATGGAGCCAGTACTGAATAAGTCATCTAGGCAAATTTGCTTGTTCTGCGCGTTTAGTCCATATTCGTAATTTCAGTTTCACAATTGGCTACCAAAGAAGAATTATTTTTCACTGTTTCGTAATTGATTATTAAACAAGAATTTATTTTCTGGATTCGTAATTGACTTTCGTAATCAACTACGAAAGAAGATTTTTTTTCTGTGTTCGTAATTGTTAGTTACGAAAGAGGAATTATTTTTCTCTGTTTAATAATTAATTATTAAACCAGAATTTCTTTTCCGGATTCGTAATCGACTTTCGTAATCAACTACGAAATAATAAAAAATAGTGTTCATTAGTAATTGACTACGAACGAGGAATAATTTTTTATTGTTTTGTAATTGAGTATTAAATTAAACAATAAGTTGGATACATGTGATTACTTTCTTGTAGTTGATAATCATCGACATCACCATCTCGCATGAGGAGAACCGGAGAACCTCGTGAAAGCAGGAAAGGCTAATTCAGGAAATACCTCTCTTGATTTGGCTCACGAGGTGACCACCATGTGGGATGTTGATTCGCCAATCATTGTTTCGATAGTCCTTTCGGTAAACGGTTGTATATAGCAACAGAGTCTAGACAAACATCCTTGAAAAACTGGTTAAAGCGGTGTGATGGTTTCTCTCGACCAGCACGTGATAGAGAGATTTAAAAATGCGCAGTGCAGGTCAGGCCAGGAAGCATAGTTACTGGCCCTCTTCTTTTGTATCAAGAGATAATTTAGGGAAACTGCATTATTCGATATAAAAAAAAACCGGCCAAGTACTAGTATCTACTAGGTACTGCGCGAGTCAGACTAGGTCTAGGTCAGACAAACATCGATATAAGTAGGTTTTTCAAGATAAAAGGTAGCCTATTTCTTAATCCAGAATTAGTCCAGCCGTTTGAGCGTGAAGAAGAAACAGACTCACTTCCATTGTTACTTATTTTAGAATCACACTTAAGATAAGAGTTTAAGTAACAGTGAAAGGGTGCACCACAACAGTTGGTTAAAACTGCTTAATTTCAAATCTCAAATTAATTTATTTTGCTCTTTTAAAAATTACGCAGCCCTTATTTTTTTTAGCGGTATGTATGTACATAGACAACAAAATTCTTGTTTGATAATTAATTACGAACAAAGAAAAGGGAAAAATTGTTTGGTAATCAACTACGAAAGAAGAAATATCATCGATTACTAAAACAGAAAATAAATTCTTGTTTAATAATCAATTGCGAAACAGTGAAAAATAATTCTTCTTTGGTAGCCAATTCGCCCCCTGCCTGCTATACGGCCACAACTCAAAAAAAAAATTTTTTCGGATTATTGCAGATTCGTAGTCAGAATAGGTTAATTTACGACCTTATTTCGAGAGCCATAAGAAAAAGTGTCCTTAAGAGCCTTTTTTCCACAAGTGGCTTTATGGATCTGACCAAAAATTGTCAGTTGACTCCCTGCAAGACAGCCACTTTTTAGTTGTGGCTGTATAGCATTAATTTGTAATATTTTTTTTGAGTTGCGTCTCATATAAATAACGTATATTCTAGTATTATTACGATGAATCCCTTTAAATATAAGCGAAATAAACGTCATTGTGCGCTGTTGAGCCAAACTGGCGCGCAATACTCTGTTGTGGAGTAAACTAGGCTAAGACTGGTAGTGCGTAGCACATCAGTTGTTGCTCCCCAAGTAGTTCCCCTTAGTCTGTGGAGTATGTAATTCGGCGTCTGTAGCTTCTTCGCATATAGGTAAGACTGCGGTCTAGAGTGACACAAGTACTTTTGTGTAGGATTTAATTTAAGCGCAGTCTCTCTGAAGCATATATTTGGCTCATAATTTGCTTCTTTGTTGCAAGGATGGAATGTCGCAACTTCTGTTTTACTAGCAATGGGGCAGCCTAATCAGAAATGTCATTCCAGATTGCGAGTAAGAGCTTCCTTCGAGGATTTAAATTTGCCATGCTGGCGATGTCATCACCATACATAAATATCCGACTCTCTGTTTTCGGAATCGGTCCTGACCCACTCCTGTTCAACCTATACACACACGATATGGGTTAAACAGGAGCAGGGCCAGGGCCGATCCCTGAGGTAGTCCATTGTTCAGCTTTCTGACTTTGCTCGGAGTGCTTCCGAGGTAGACGATAAATTTCCTATTGCTGAGCATAGAGTAGATTAGTCCCACCATCTGCACCACGGCCAGGAGCTTATAGATAAGCTCCTGTCTACATACGCTATCGAATGCAGCTGAGAGGTCGACAATACTGCCACGGCTTTCTCTCTCCTTTGAAAATCAGCCTCTATGTGTGTTGTGCGCGACATTTACCTGATCCACGTAGTTTGGACCACTACGGAATCCAGCCTGCTGCACAGGAATTATTTTGTCGACAAAAGGTTCGATTTGATTGTAGATTAGCCTCTCCAAAAAAATGTAGATGCAACTAAGTAGTAGAGGTCGGTAGCCCTTTGGTTCGTTGCCTGGCTTACCCGGATTGAGTGTGGCTATTATATTTGAGCAGTTGAACTTAGGTGGAATTATATTATCCGAGACTATGTCTAAATAGAACTGTGAGAGCCACGTCCTACATCTTGGACCAAGGTGTTCTAAAAATTCGTTGTAAATACCGACTCACATAAATTGGGACTTTGATTTGAACCAGTCTTCATCCAGTATTGCTAAACCTAAAAGTAGAAAACGAAAAGCTTATCCTGCACTATGAAAAAGTAATATTGTAAAGAAGTTGAAGAATTCTGGAAAACAGTACACTAATATCAACGGGAACCTAGTCCACGTTAAAACCTAAATCTATGGGGCCTCCTTGTACATGGTACATGTTATATATGGTATTATACCATATACGGTACATGTTAACACGATAATTAAAGATACAAGTGCCTTCAAGGGAAGGTACCAGATAATCATTAATTATATGCAAAATGATGATGATATCTGCATCTAGAAAGTTGGTATTAAAGCTGCATGCACTGATTATCGCTTACAGTGATGTTGTTACTGTAACAAAAGTTGATTAATAAAGGTATTTTAATTATTTTACTGTTTGTATAATAATTTTCATGTTACCATTTTCCAATAATTCTTGTTCGGTTTTGGACGCATCTCAAAATTTCAACAAAATGTTTCTGCAATACGGCCACAAATCTAAGTACCTATCTTAAAGGCCTCGTATCTTAAAAAATATACACGTTTTATAAAAAAAGACATATTCATGAGAAGCGTTATATCATGTAGAGTAAAAAAAGTTAAATTTAAAATGAATTGACCAAAAACTCAAGGAGTAAGCCCCGTTTTACTACCACGCACTACGCTGCCAAAACTTTAACAAGCGATTTCTCGAAAAAATGGTTTTTTGAGATGTGGCCGTATAGCAGGCAGGGGGCGAATTGTGAAACTGAAATTACGAATATGGACTAAACGGTTCTGCGGATAAGGTATGACGCAGCCGGAACAGCCTTCTATTATACTGGAGTGACGTAGTGCCTTTTGCAAGTGTAATCTATGCAGCCCATTCTGTTCGGTATAGTTATATGGAACTTAGGTACGAACGTAGCGTAGAGAGTTGCCATCTTCGAGCATTAAAACAACCGCAGTGGCCATTGACAGGCGGTCCCCTCAGCCAAAAGTACTAGACTGACTGTCGGTTATATCGGTTATGTAAAACTACTTCAGGAATCGATTTTATACGAATTTTGTTCATCGTTCTTAATAGATTTTAAGCTACAATGAAAAAGCCAAGCCAAGTTTTGGGGTGTATAAAGACGTTCTACTACGTCTAGTTCGAATATAATTTCACAGGTAAGTAAGTGTATTTTTGCTTTAATTATCAATATGTTTACTAGAAACGTTTTAATTCAAATCTCAAATCAAAATTCGATTACAACATCCATTCGAAGGCAATCGTTATAAATTCTGAAAGTTGACAACTTGAATAAGTGATGTTATTATTTTAGTGTGGGTGAGTAGTAAAAAGAGACAGTTTTTACTCCAAAGCAACTGGGGAACTGAAAAAAAATCCTTAACCTCGTGAGACCCACTGTAGGTAGGTACACTACAATTTAAAAATTTCAGTCATTTAGTTATTCTTAAAATGGCAGTACAGTTTTAATTTTAGAAACACGAGAACTGCCTTATGTCTGCCGGAATGCTGCTCAATCCTTCGTTCTTCTTGCGAAATTAATACTGAACGCTATATACTTGACTTACATTACTGTGATTAATTTTCAAAATACAAAACATACTATGCAAAAAATACTTGAAATTTGCGGAATATTTAGTCCTATTTCCTCTTTGTTTACATCAGTGACATTCACTGACTTTCAACGTCAGTTACGGGTCATTATTCGAGCGTTTCAACCGCCTCACTTTCGTGGTCACATTTTTGTAGAAGTGATTGACTGATTTCGATTTCGTTTCCGGTTAGATATCTAAGTTTACCGGACATCTAACAAATATCCGGAAATGGCATCAAAATCTACGCCCGATTCTTCCAAAATATGTCCACGAAATTGAGGCGGTTGAAACAACACACAGTCAAAGATTCGGCAGTCAAAGATTTGTCGTTGCCAGTAAAATAAATTAGTACATATCCCTAAAAATCCGCGATATGGCGTGGGTAGTAAAAGCCCCTGTTGGGCTATAATATAACCACTCAACTAGGGTGTTCAACGGATGTATTTATTTATTGATTATAATAATCAAAATTTCAACACACCGTTGAACATAGGGCTTTCAATGGGGAACAAAAACGATGACTTTTCGGCGTGACAGTCTAAGCCTAGATATGGTTGTAGTCAGAAAAAGAATGCTTTGCCATTTTTTCCGCGAGACTTCATACAGTAATGGATTAGATGTGTACACATCTAAGAGGATTAAGTTACACACGCGTACACTTAAGGCCGTCTATGGACGTCATGATTGCTGAATTTTTTTTAGTATTGCGATGCACGTTTTCTTTCGCGTGAGTATTGTATACAGCGCCATCTATTGGTCGAAATATTAGGTAATAAAAAATGCTGCCTTTTAATAGTGCCTATTTTTACTGCACGCTTGATACAGCAAAAATAGATTATAATAATAAACAAATAAATAATAAGGGACAATTACTTAAACACAAATCGTAATTTGAAATAAAAGTTCGTCGATAAAATCGATTCGATCAACCATTCATAATCGTTTGATTTGGCAAACAATATGTCTTTGCTACATCACTACAAACATCAACAGAGAACTTTCAAATGTGTGTTTAAAAAATAATCAGACTGCAGCGCACAGCGTGGAGTAGAGAGAATAGCCAGTCATAGCACACTCACACACGTCGATTAGTTGTGTCGCGACGCACGATTGCTTCACATGTTACACAAATAACCAAAAAAATTCCATTTGTCTGTTGACTGAGAAGACAATGAACAAAAACGCTCAATATTCTGTTGAAAACTTGCGAGCAGCCTTAAGAATGGCCGTCATCAATCTATGGCGGCCATTTTGTTTTATCCGAGACATCGATTACACGGAGTAACCCGAGGAATCTTGATGAATCGATTGACATGACAAGGGTTCGTTAAAGTCGGTGTACGTAGACAAACAAAATATAATATGTATGGACACGTAGTATTAATTTCCGAACAAAAAACGTGTGTTACTAGTTTACAACATCAGGACTGCATTTTCACTGCATTTTTTAGACTGTAATGAGGCGAAAATGTGATTCAAAATGATTTTTTTATATGAAGTTTGAATGTACACCTTAATAAAAACGCCCAGGTACCGATACTCACTTTAATACACTATGGTAAGTTCGAAATAAATCGGCTGCCGTACTCATATTAAATAATTAAATAAATTTATGGATATCGATATCCTCATCAACGTTATAGCATTAGTTAATAATAGCACGAAAGCCAAAAAGTCATGACATACTTTTATTTGTTGCGCCAAAAATAAAGTTGTAACGAGCATATTTCATATAATGGATGTCTTTGACGTGTCAGTAAATTAATAGGGTGTAGCGTTTAGCCCTCGGATAATGAATGGTGATATAGTATAATGAACTTTTAACCTTTGAATAAATGCATTATAAGCCTATAAGGGCTGGCCTGTTAACATGGCTGGTTAATGAACATAATAATCTGAGTAGTTAAAATCTAGATAACTAATGAGCATTCACCAAAGTAGGTAAGTCATAACTTCGAAATATTACGATAATTTGTGTTAAAAATTAAATTTTATATGGAGAGTTGGCTTTTACTGGAAAGTAGAGAAATAGCACGTAGAATTTAATCATTCTAAAATTGAATAAAGTTTTGGGAACGGTCAACAAGCTGAAATACGTTAGATCTACTCCGCTTACGTTCACAAATGAATGCGATATAGAATTATACTGTGGGGTAACTTTGATCCGACTATATTGCAAAAATGCCTAACGACTCTCCACTGAAGGAGACACACATGAAAAAAATCACGTTTTATTAATTACAAGATGCTTTCAAACAAACTATTCCCGCCATTAAACAAACATTTCATACGCTCTTGAACTGATTTCAAATCCGTTTTGTTCTCAAACATAATTTTCACTAGTTCAAATCTCAATTTCAAACACATTTTTGTGTTAGTCTATAGGTATATAATGTGGTTTGTTACGTGGCTGGCGCACCGCGGGAGTCTGATTAATGATTAATGATTCAATTATTAAATCACACCACGCATCATTTCCCGCAATCAATCATTGTTAATAACACCATCGGCTTACCTCGGCGATGTTTAGGATTAGGTTTTCATTACCGCTTTATATCGCAAAGACGAGCCAAGTCAAGCACAAGGGGGCTATTTATTGGGATACCTACAAAATTGTAAAATGAAAACATCGCGCCGTTTATCGCATCGGAAAGATGGGCTTTTCGGGTACATACGGTTTAGGTCCGCTACACGCATCATGCGAATACCCTGGAGTTTTTTTTTGACATCACGAACTGTATCAGGGCTGATTAGCCCTCACTACCAGTAGTCGGCTTTTGTGGGGGAGTATAACCCGCTGATGGGATTATCTCCGTGTATAGACTGAACCGAATCAGTCTCACACCTGGAGTTGCAAGCATCCATAGGCTGCAGTACCCACTTACCAGGTGGGCCGTGCGTTTGTTTGCCACCACTGTGGCATAAATAAAGAATCTTCCAGGAAAATGGCCGACCCCAGCCCATTTTAGTCGTTCGGTAGTTTCGAGAGTTTATATTATCATTCAGAAAAACTTTCTTGCAATTTATATAAGATAAACTGTCCTCAACAAAAGGTCACGTTTCCAACTTTTTAAATGTCAAGTAATTTCCGAAATTAAATTCAAGGCAGACAAAAACTGACAGCTCTATAGACGTAGGTACACTAAACGAATAATATACGAGATGTCGTTTACAAATGCTCATATTTATTTTACACAATACAAACACGTTAAACTTTTCTCTATTTTCTTTTAATCATAAAGTGACCAGTGATGGACATAAGTAACACCAGCACGTCTAGCGTAATTTGACACGCGACTCATGTCGCGCGAGATAGCATCATCCGTCATTATCTCATAGTACTGTACAGATAGAGACAGGTAGAATATCCCGCGCGAGAGTCACGTGTCAAAGTTATGCTAGCCGTGCTGATGATAGTAAGTGACTACGGCGTCTAAGATGTAGCTCGCTTCAGCAACAGCCACTCTTGTCTCGAAGAGACTCAAGTTATAAATTTCAGGAAAAAAGGGAGCGAGTTCCATTCCTTAGCGGTTCACAATAGAAATGATGAAGCAAATCGCTTCGTTCGAATAAGTGATGAAATCGCTCTCCTAGCCTGGATGTCCGATGACAAAGAATATATATTATACTAACGTAAAAAGAAACGCCAGCAACACTTGTGTGCAGTAATAAAATCAGCGCGGCTATGTGTGCGTGTCGAGGGGCAAGCGCGGGCGAGCACGGGACGCGCGAGGTGGGGAAAGGCATTCACGTGAATGCCTTGTCGAAGGATTCGGCATTACAAGGTCACCGACGCCCGAGTTACACCGATAGGCCGCTGTCGCGCCTGTGCCGATGGTGAAACGGGGATGGCGAGTTTATTTTTATTTTACGCGCTAGCGTACGTACCAGCTCGCACCATCACCTCTAGCACAATTACAACACGCGAGTGTTTGTCGCGCTACAAATACTAACAGTCATTTTCTTGTCAACACAGTTGTATTTAGCCCAAGCTTACATACCAAATTGCATACAAGACCTCTCTTTTGGGACAAAATCTGAAGTTCCAAATTCGAATTTCGCGCGTAAATTGTCATTCCTATCGATCTATGCTAAATTGTATTTGAATGAACGGAATGGGAAATTTACTACAGTCCAATTTCCGTTTGTTCTCAAAGCTACGCGCTAATAGTTAGTCAGTTGCGTCGCATTTTACATGCACAACCAATAAAATATAGATATCAGAAAGATTTTTGTTTAGTGATATTATTTAAAATACTAGCTGTGCCCCGCGGTGTTACCCGCTCATCCCACGGGAACACTAAATTTATTCGGGATGAGAAGTATCCTATGTCCTTTCCCGGGTCTCAAACTATCTCCATACCAAATTTCATCTAAGTCGGTTCAGCGGTTGAAGCATGAAGAGGTAACAGACAGATAGACACACTTTCGCATTTATAATATTAGTATGGATGTGCTATGTGCTCTATTTCAAGTAGGTCACCGTTACGATATCAATTTTTTATTGAAGCAGTAATGTCTATTAGCGTAAATCAAATGTTTACAATGAAGCAAAAAAATCGCATCGGTACAGCAGTGGTCCAATAGGTTGGACGTCCGTTTTGGTCCTGAAAGTCGTTTGAGTTGCAGGTTCGAACCCCGCCTGAACGTTATGATATTTGTTTATGATTTTTTCGAATTTGCATCACACTAATATAATAAAGGCAAAAGTTTGTGAATGAAACGGCTCGACCAATTTTATAATTAAATTTTTTAATTATTATAATTTGGTATAAAGGTAGTTAAGACCCTGTATTAACACATAGGCTGCTTTTCACGCCGAAAAATATACCTAGTGCTTCCATGGGATGAGTGGGTAACACCGCGCGGTGCGGCTAATATTATACAGCGTGTATATTTGATATAATCGCAAACTTTACGGGGTCTTAGTATAGGCAGCTTTTAATATATTGATCCATAAATTATTAAAAAAATCTAACTTTTTTTTCATATAAAATAATTCAGCACGCAATATATTTGTTTGTTGTTGTTTGTTGACACTTAACATCGTGAAGTCACAACTGTCACTAGTAATATACCTACGTCATACATTGCTGCTGAGAAAAAATTCAAAAATTAATAACGCTATGGCAGTTAACGATATGACAGTTAACGCTTAATTAATAATTGTTACAAGATATCAGATTATAGCACTTAAATTTCCGTCTGGCTACAATATGCGGTTATATCAAATATGCACGTTGTGTATATTTGCGCGCCTATTTGTGTGCGCCTATGTCCAGCAGTGGACAAGAATAGGCTGATGATGATGATGATGATGACACGTTGTGTAACATAATTATTGCATATTCACAAATCCTCTTGGTAGGGACAGAAAGTCTCGCTCCCGTGTCAAATTGTATTTGAATGAACGGTATGGAGTGTCTGCATAAACTTCGAATTTCAAACTTAGAGTAAACCCAGTACATAATTAATAAATATCAGACAACCTCACACAAATCGATCTAGTCCCAAATTAAGCTCAAGCAGGCTTGTGTTATGGGTACTATTAAATTTAGACGACAATATACATACTTACATAGAACAACCATGACCCAAGCACAAAATGTAGGTATTCGAGTTCACAAATATTTGCCCTGGCCGGGATTCGAACCCGGTACCGCCGGCTCAGTAGGCAGGTCTCTACAAACCGAGCCAATCGCGTCGTCAAATTGTAAACAAGGCGACATATTTCGTAGAAACTGTTTACGATGCTGACGGCGTATAAATTAATTTCTATCTGTTTACGGAAATTGTGACAATCGATTAAGTCTGCGCCGTCCGTTATAAATTTACCGAAGTGTTTAATGGAACCTGATATTTACATAGTAATATTGTTTCAGTAAGCAGAAACTTTAATCTGATTAAAACGGTGGTGCGACATATTTAATTATTGTACTTAGCGGTTTACACTCACGTGAAATTGTCAGGAACGGCCCGACATGTTTCGAACTCGTATGGCGCTCTTCAACGAATAAGTTGCCGCGCCGGTGTACGGGTAAGCAGGCCCTGATGAAGAGTTCCATACAAGTTCGAAATATGTCGGGCCGTTCCTGACAATTTCACGTGAGTGTAAACCGCTTAATACCATAATTAAGCAGTAACTTTGTGGGCGGTGTAACAAAATTACTCATACTGACTCATATGTATATCCATTACTAGCTTTTTAAACGCGATGTTGCTCGCGTTAAAACACATTTTGACGACGCGATCGGACGAGTTTTGAACTTCGGAGTAACCCCTACTGATTCGGTTTCTTTAGCTTTTATAATTTATTCACTGATTCAAGCCGAAAGCAAATTAGAAACAGTTGATAGCGGCTCAAATCCGATCTTAATTATATCCAGAGACAAAGGGTAAATTGATACAACACATTTTACTCTCAAATGTCATCAGGTAGGTCAATCGTATTGAAATGGAAAGGTTGAAGGGTATGGTTTAATTCGTACAAGGGTTTAATCGAATTAAAAGGGACGGACACTTATCGCGAAATGAGATTTAAATAAAATTGTATTGTTGAGTGGTTTTCTGTAGTACCAATTACTTTTGGGGTAAATAACGGGCAGAAGGTGACATTTTTGTAAGGATTTAAGTACGTTACATATTATGTTATGGTACTTCAAAAATACCTATTTAACGGAACTCCTTTAACATTACGTTTTTAAATGGTCATTTGACATGGGTATATACACCCCAGGCCAAAAGTATAGAAACGAGCTTATATTACTATACAAACCTGTGATTTCCTTACGGAATAAATTACAAAATCACAGAATAAAAATTATTATAAACATTAAATTTTAAAAGTCAATAACGCAAATAATTCTGCTTATGAAAATTGCCAGTGCAACATTTTGTAGAAAGGCAATAAAAAAACGACGACATGCACTTTGTCCCGGAGTTAGGTTAGTATTATATTGTATTTTAACATTATGCAGATGTTTTAATAGTGGATGTTCTATTTTATTATCTTTTGGGGGTGGCCTAACGGTTACTAATATTTACACAAGGAATAATTATTGGAAACGTTAAATATTCAAAGAATAAACTTTGTTTCCACACTTTTGGCCTGGGGTGTAGGTATTTTAAATACACATGATTTATGTGTCATCTTTGTTTGTAATGATTAGCTGCAAAGTAATAAAAGTAAGATATTTTAAAGGGGTCTATATTGGAATCCATAATTTCCTTTGTCCTATTTGTAAATTCCATAATAACTGTGGTCATAATGATCTTTTGCCATAATAACGTTTATCCTAATGTAAATGCCATAATATTGATCATCCTAATATTGAATATCCTAATGATTATTTGCACTATTATCTTAAGTACTAATGATCAAGTGTCCTATCAGTTATATATCCTAATACTAGTTGCCATAATCATCATATGTCTTAATAGTTACTTATCCTAATTATTATCACGTGTCCTAATAGGTACGTATCCTAAATCATGATATCCAGGCTACACAATTTTAATGCTGTATAGTTTTGTACGCACAGATTTTCAAACTTTACTTTTCGGGGTTCAGCAAGTCTGACGCTCCGCTCGCTTCGCTCGCTCCGCTATACGTGGTCACAATACAAACCTAACCTAACCTACAGTTTTCGGGGTTCAGCCAATAACCTAACCTATAGTTTTCGGGGTTCAGCAAGTCTGACGCTCCGCTGTACGTGGTCACGATACAAACCTAACCTAACCTACAGTTTTCAGGGTTCAGACAATAATCCAACCTACAGTTTTCGGGGTTCAGCAAGTCTTTTGACGCTCCGCACGCTTCGCTCGCTCCGCTATACGTGGTCACAATACAAACCTAACCTAACCTACAGTTTTCGGGGTTCAGCCAATAACCTAACCTATAGTTTTCGGGGTTCAGCAAGTCTGACGCTCCGCTCGCTTCGCTCGCTCCGCTATACGTGGTCACAATACAAACCTAACCTAACCTACAGTTTTCGGGGTTCAGCCAATAACCCAACCTACAGTTTTCGGGGTTCAGCAAGTCTGACGCTCCGCTATACGTGGTCACAATACAAACCAAACCTAACCTACAGTTTTCGGGGTTCAGCCAATAACCTAACCTATAGTTTTCGGGGTTCAGCAAGTCTGACGTTTCGCTCGCTTCGCTCGCTCCGCTATACGTGGTCACAATACAAACCTAACCTAACCTACAGTTTTCGGGGTTCAGTCAATAACCCAACCTACAGTTTTCGGGGTTTAGCCAATTCGATATTTGTCCAAATCCGGTTTTTTATTTTTGTTTTAACGTAAAAAAATGGTAAAAAAAAATTATCTTTACCCAAATACTCCGAAATATTTAATTCCTAATTTACTAATTCCGATTTTTAAAACTCCGAATTTCATAATTCCTAAGGAATAAATTTCCGATTATTGAAAATACGAATGTCATTATCCCGAATATCAAATTTCGCTCCGGTCGTCGTCGTACACTAACCTAACTCAAGTCTGACCTGCCTTAAAGTAGGATATTAGGTAATGTTATTATAGCTTATGAACATTATGGCAAGTAATCATCATGGCATTTGACTTTAGGACATGTGATTTATGGTTTTGTATATTATGACTCACAAGTTTTATGTGTTAATAGATTAGTACAAAACATATTAGGTATTTAGAGCATTAGGTAATGTAATATTATGGTTTATGATCATTAGGATGTAAGATCATTATGGCAAATAATCATTATGACAAATGATTGATATGTCAAAAGTGTTTAGAGTAAATGTGGTATGGCATTTGACTTTAGGACATACGATATTATGGATTGCGAAGGAGACCCATTTTAAAGGCATGCTTTTATTGCCGTTCTGATTATTTTCTTTTTATTATTAAATTATTTATAATTCCAATGCAATGAAATACCTATTAAATGTAATTAATTTTATTAAGTACTAAATCGAAAATTATGCATGTTATAGATAAAATATTTAATTTAATTTATGGTAGATTAAAGGTGGAATGGTAGAATAATGATTATTTTATTGTATTATATTTTCTTACATAAACGAATTGCTATTAGCCTAACCACGTGTATCTTGCGCTATTTAGGAATTCTTACTGTCACCTTCTGCCTCCATCATCACTATCATCAGATCAGCTCCAAGATATCAAATTATTGTAATTTCATGTAAACTTTCTATAAACTTAAAAACAATGTGGACCGAGGAACTTTCAAGTCGAAAACCGGTGATAAACCTGAAACGTTTTTTTTTGTTCGTTTCTTTTGATTTTCGCGTACCTGTGCTGTTTTTAGAGATTACTGTGCGTGGCACAAGATTGATTTGTGGGAATTAGTTTGATATTTATTGCCAACTTATTACTTACTTACTGCCCCCCGCGGCATTGCCTGTTAAACTCACGGGAACACTATTTTTTTCGGGATAAAAAGTATCCTTTGTGTTAATTCAGAGTGTCAGTTACCTTCATACCAAAATTTATCAAAATTGGACTAGCCGTTTGAGCATGAAGAAGTAACAAACATACAAACACTTAAACACAAAACACTCACTCAAAAACTTTCGCCTTTATAATATTATATAATGTGACTAGCTGCGGCATGTCATCTCACGGCAACTCTAGGTACTTTTTGTCAATACAAATGGTAGCTTAAATATGTGTCGTGCGTGAAAGTAACTGACACCCGGGATTACGGGTGTCAGTTACTTTCATGCCAAATTTTATCAAAATTGGACCATCCGTTTGAGCGTGAAGAAGTAGATAACAATCAAACACACTCATAAACTGTCGCCTAAGCAGTGTGATTAATACTTTTTTGGAGCGGAGCGAGCGAAGCGAGCGAAGCTCCCATTGGATCGACTCGAATGGACTTCGTAACAATGCGCAGATCTCAGCGAGTTCTCAACCGATTTTAGAATTTTTTGTTTTAAAATCCACAAATTAAATTTCGCTAGGTCGTGACGAAGAGAAAATTTCGAAAGAAAAAAAAAAAAACTCCGCTCCAATCTATGGTGCAAGCTTAGCCGGTGGCTGACTCTGCATCGACGTAGTATTTAGGAGAACCAACTGCTAATACACTGCACAATAGAAACTTAACACGTTCGCGGACGGGAATTCTATGGCATTCGAATTTTGAGTACCTCTTGTGACGCGCATTCTATAGCAGTCTTTAATCGAGCCTCTTTCCTGAGCGCAAATGCTAAAGAATGCGCTTTGCCATAGTGACAACGTGTACATTAACATTTACTGTCAATTTCTCTGCCATTCGGGTACGCTTACTGTCACATTACTTGCTTTTCGCACACTGACAAGTTGACATGTGTTGCCGACGGGAGAGGGGGTACTCCCGCACACAGATGCTGTAGCATTCTCGGTTGTATGAAAATTAGTTCAGTCGCCCGGCGAGTGCGCCGCTGTGTTGACCATCAGTATTTTGAAAATTTTGCGTGTCGACAACATTTCGAAGGATTGTTTTTATCGTCGTAAGTAATATTTGTTCAAGTATTTTCTTGGATAGTTTGGTGGGTTGTAATAATTAACTATATTTACTAACTGTTTAATGCCCTTCAATGAGCTTTGACGGTGGTTATAATTTAAAATACAGACGTAGATTAATGTACATATTTTATATTATACACAAACACAGTAAACTTAATTGTCAGCAAATATCTTGGAATTATACGTCTTTTGGTTCACCATTCAACTGCTAACATAGTGAAGGGTATTGTAGCTTTATCGCAGTGTAAAAAAGTGTTTTTAATTTGAGTTACATGCCTCCAAAGACGGTCCTCGCTCGAGCCCGACCGCCGACTCGGTGGCGCCATACAGACTGCACCTGACCTATACAGACTTCACCGTCACTGCGCTTACCACCAAAATCATTAGATCAACGAAAGGCTCGTCCAATACGCGCGTCCAATATTAGCGTTGAAGACTCAAAAACATCAACCAATGATCAAGAAAAGAGTCAGAAGTGTAATCAACGATACCGGTGAATCTCATCAAGACCCATTTCACAATAAAGCGGGGCAGTGAAGTTGCTACGAAGACTATATGCCAAACTCGTCTGGTGCGTCGTCTGAAAGTAACAAGAGAGACTCATATAGAATAGGCGTGAGTGACAAACCCGTTGAATACTATAAGTCCTGTAATCAACTCCTATATTCGTTTTCGCTATCACATATAAGCGTAGCAGGCAGCTGCTATAACATTCAATGCCATAAATGTACCACGAGCTAGCTAAGCCATGTGGCAGAACTGCTATGGAAGTATAATGCTATAGATTTAGATTTAGATTTATTTATTTCATAATAACAAATTACATTATAAATTACCTATCCTAAGTTAATTTACATGAATCTTGATATTATGATCGTCAATAAAAACATATAATAATCATTCAATTATGTCAAATATACACTCATAATATAACTATAACAATAATAATAGAAACATAAAATGCAATGTCAGATAGAACAGAAATATATGTCACTATGAGTAAAAAACTAGTTTACACAACTTATAATAGATATACATATCTCCCATGGGATCGTCAGAAAAACATTAAATAACTAAATAAACAAATGTCATTTTATAATTTCATGTCCATGTACCCACTAACAGAATAAAATGGATTTTTCAATAAAAAGTTTCTCAATTTTCGTCGAAATGTTTCGTCAGATGGTTCAGTTCGTATTTCGGCGGGTAGACGCTCGTAGTAGGTCGGGCCGATGACGCGCGGGTTTTTACCTGCAAGTGCCATAGCATTTGTTGTCACATAAGGTAGTATAAAAACGTATCATATTTGACGCAACTGGTATAGCATTCGACTTGCATAGTGTTCACTGTCACATATAAATTGTACTCAATCTTACAATTATGACGAAACTGCTATAACAGTTCCAAATATTCCATACAAAATTTTAGTGTCAAACAGGTGTGTCTTACTGTCCGCGAACGTGTTAAATTACATAATCACAGCTAGTGTCAATGTTAGACATTCACCATCCCAGCGTAGACATATTTCAATATCCCGCGAATTTCAATAATAAACAGTAATCATCAATAAACGGATTAAACTTAGTCATTTCGCATTCCAGATTAGCTAGTTCATTGATAATTGAAATCCGATATCGTTGACGGATGGACAGTATTATTTGTATGAACAGGAAATGGAACTTACTCGCTTTTGTCCTCGGCTTTGCGTGCGGCGAATTTTAGTAGGACTACAGAGGCCGGGAAAATGCCGATTGCCTGCCGAGTAGGTATATCATAAAAAAAACATCGAAAACAACATGAAAAATTTACAACTAGACTACCAAATGTCAAAAGCTTTTCTTTATATTCTGTTTAAACATGCATATATAATATTTTTTAAAGGCTTCCAATCTGATCAGATCAGAAAATACTTGACTATTTTTTTTCAAGTTTTTTTTTTAGTTTAGTTTAAAATTATAATATTAAAAGTTATGCATCCTTATAAAGTTGTGTATAAAAAGTAAGGTTATTATTTTATAAATATCATTGATGTTATGTAATTAAAACTGCAAACATCGCTTAATGTTCTTTTATAGGGTTCCGTAGCCAAATGGCAAAAAACGGAACCCTTATAGATAATTTACACAAATGATATGATAAAATACATGTATAACACCTTACCTTATATTAAATTAGTTGTGTTTGCTGATGACACCAATGCTATTGTCTCCGCTGATAGCATTGAGGTCTTAAATGAGAGATTAAATAAAACCCTAAAACTATTTGGTGATTGGTTCACCATAAATAATTTAAAACTAAATACCAACAAGACATCTGCGCTCCTATTTAAGACCACGGCTAGAAGTAAGGACTCGTTGTATATTGTTAATGAAGGTACTGCGATAGAACAAGTAGAATCAACGAGATTCCTTGGAGTACACATAGATTCCATGTTAAACTGGAAGCAAGAACTATCTTCGTTGACCAGTTCAATCAGTTCGGCATGTTATGCGCTCCGAAGTTTAAGGGAGGTTTTAAACTTAAGTCACTTAAAGATGGTTTACTTCGCGTTAGTGGAATCAAAAATACGCTATAGTATTAGATTATGGGGAAATAGCTATCAATATAACGTCCAATCTGCTTTTGTTGCTCAAAAAAGAGCCATTAGAATTATGGCAAGAGTACCTCAGTCAACTTCTTGTAGAGAGTATTTTATAAAATTTGGCATCCTAACTGTCCCCAGCCTTTATATACTATTAGTACTTAAGGACCTAGTTACCCACTTAAATAGAAGGGAAACATCAGAGGAAAGGGAAGCAAGACTGGCCACTAGAAGAAAGGACTTGCCACAAACCATAGCAACCAAACTTAAAGTAGTGAAGCATACTGAGAGTTATCAGGGAATTCATCTTTTTAATAAACTGCCCTTGGAGTTGAAGTCAATCACAAACAGTAATACCTTTAGCAACAAACTAAAAAATATCTTGCTTACACAATGTTTGTACTCAGTAGAAGATTTCGGTAGGACAAATGTATGATTATTTATTATAGTTTTGTTTGACATAGTTTTTATTGAAATGTAGGTAGTTTTTAAATTGTTTTTTATTGACATTATATAATGCACAGTATGTAGAATTCTAATTTTAGCAATGGGACATTGGAAGAATATGTTTTTATTTTTTTTGCGTAATGAATGTAAATAAGTTGGAATGAATATGTATAATTTGTAATGCGTTGAAAATTAGTTAATGTTTTATTATGTGTACTTAGTATTATTTTTAATCGTGTTCTTTCTCAAATATTGTATTGTAAGACTTATATTATATTTCAAACACAATGTACATTGTTTATGAATAAATAACTATCACTAACTAACTAACTAACTATCAGATTCGTCATGTCTGTCTGTCCGTCTGTCTGTCCGTCTGTCCGTCCGTATGTCACAGCCATTTTTTTTGCTTGGCGTAGTGGCCGAATGCCATAACGCTTATTTTTTTAATGGCTGAACACTATGGCGTTGTGTCAAAGATTGTACCTACTGAAACAACAGAAGGTTGCTTTTCAGGCGAGGTGCCTGAAATATTGTTTCAAATATCATTACATACTCCTTTCGGTGTCAACCCCCCACCGCAACCGAAACGTGAGACGTCCGAGCCTACTATATGGAACACAATGTTAATCTTTCATAGCATATTTGCGAAATAATACATTACTATAACCAACATAATATACAAGTATAAGGCTTCTTTTAATCCAAACCACAGGTTGAACCCGTCTGTAGTAGATCCTTTTTAGGGTACCCTAGTGAACTAGGAACCCGTATAGTTTCGCCATGTCCGGCTATCTGTCTGTCTGTCTGTCCGTCCGCGGCTTAGCTCCGTGATCATCATAGTACTAGAAAGATGAAATTTGGTATGAGTATGTGAATGTATCACGCCGACAAAACGGTAAAATAAACAAACAAAAACTTTTTTTCGGGTACCTCCCTTATTTTCATTTTAGAAAGAAACGTAAGAATTAATATTGTTACTTGTTTGTGTGAAATGCACAATTGATCGGGTGATGCGTGCATTTTGTAAATGGGAGGAAAAAAAAATCTTATTAGGGCGATAATAAAGCAAGTGTAAAGTTTCAGCTATATAACTTATTTATTTTTAAATATTGACACAAAGCTAGGCTACTAATGGAATAATGAAAATCTGCAATGTAAGCAGGATTGAACCTGCTACCCTCGCGCTCTCCCATTGCAGTGCAGTACTTAATTGACTAGAACTAACGTCGAATATAAATGAGGAAACTACGAAATCCTACCCTACTTTGGCATGGAAACGCTAGAAGTACAGACGAAACAGCATTCGCATTTCTAATATTAGTATGGATTTATGGAGCATTAATATCAATTTGGAACGTTTCTGGTGAAGCCCATGGAAACATTAACATTCCATTATCCTTTCCATTCGGTGATATAGCGCTTCCGAATTTAAGAGGTCCTTACGCAGTCAAATTTGAGTACATTTTCGCGAATGCTATTGAGTTTTATCGTAATTTATATATTTGCAGTATACATGCGTAACGGTTTACACGTGTCACCTAGTCCGTGAAATTGGTTTCTGAAGCAAAAATATATCCTTATTGTTATTATCAATTTGTCAGTATCAGACGTTGGATTTCAAAAGTGAATCAAAAAAATAAAGTTTTGACATTTGGTAGGTAGTCAAATTGTAAATTTTCCATGTTGTGATTTGATTTCACTGTTCGATGTTTTTTCTATTTTTATATCATTGCATATTGAAAAAAAAAAGCACTATACATACCCCGGCGTGAAAAGGATTGCCAGTCTAGTAACCCTAGCTGGTACTAGGCAGGTAATCTCCATTTTCCTGGCCTCTGTAGTAATGTAATGTACTATTAATATAATAGTGTATTAAAAGCGTAAGACTGCATTTTTTACATTTATGTAATTAAAACTGCAAAGATCGCTTATTGTTTTTATTTTTATAGGCGTAACGGCCGAGTACCATAACGTCAATGTTTTTTTATTATTACTGAATGCTATGCTGTTGTGTCAATAATTGATCTTAAAACATAAGAAGGTAGCTTATCACGCGAGGCGCCTGAAATGTTGGGTGTAATATCATTACATGCTTGCTTCATGTCGACCGCCGCACCCGAAACGAGAGACTTCCAAGCCTGTTATATGGAATGTAATGTCAATATATTATAGCATATTTGAGAAATACGTTAATTGCCGAGTCAAACACATTCTCTTTAGATGCAAAAAAACGCCGTTTTAATTAAAAGATCGTATCAGTATCGTAATGCATGCAACACTCAACTTTGCCAGCCCAGGGACACTATCTGCAAATGTCGAGACGGATTGCTTCCGGGCCGTCTTACGGTCCGCTCCGGGCATTTGCATAATACTCGTAGGAGCCAGTATTAATAATGAAAGAGAACGTTAATTGAATTTGATTGTATCGTGTGACTTAATTTTGTCAACACCACGATACGACTTTCAAGACAAGAGCGTACTCCCAGCCTCGCGCAACTCTCAAGGTAAAAAACGATCGACAACGGCTGTATGAAACGGAGGTGAATTTTTTACCTATCTAAGTTTGAAAGAACGTTGAAACCTACAAAGCATTAGATAATTGGCGACAATCGAATTTAGGCGGGTTGTACTTCAGCCGCCATTTTTGTCCGCCATGCCATGTTAGATGACGTTTCTATTTTGTTGTGTAGTCTGCTTATCTGTCAAGGTTCTGCGATCTTTTCAAATAATTCAAATTTCACAAATTATCTAATAATTTGCATTCTTTGGGTGTAGTGGTCGTCTAGAAGGTACACAAGACAATCACAATTGCAAAAATGAGTGGATTGAAAAGGAAAAAGTGCGAAATATGCAGAATGAAAACGTGTCGAATGGACGGTCAAAAAAGACTATTCATGGCAAGATTTCCACCGTTCGAAGATCGGTAAGTAAAAAATATACTTAATTACTGCGTGTTATAACCATGTTAATCGTAAGTTTCATTGAAAACTTGGTATTTCGGGTAAAATAATACATACCCTTATACGTATGTAAACAATAGTGCTGTATGTAAGTTTTATCGATAATTTTCATTTGAAGTGAAAAATACCTGGGTAAACACGGAATATCTTTCTTCAAGCAAAAGCCTATTGGTATGTGTACTTATACAAAAGTGTGCACTTGAATACAGCTGTTAAAGCCGTCTCAGATGAGAGGATAAGACATTATTATCACTACTTTTTATGCCAGTTTGAGTTAGATTATGGTCACAGAAATATTTTACGAAAAATCTTCAATGGACTATGAATGGTACGGTTTCATCTGGACAAACAGATTAATTTTTACTCTGTAATTTTCTGTTTACCCTGTATTATTTGTGTTGCAGAACTTCCAACCTGGAGCACAGACTGGAGTGATGAAACGGCTTTTTTCGTCTATGTTTATCAGCCAGCCAAGCAAAGTTTGAACGAAATAAAATTATTTGCACACTTTTGTTTTTTTTTTATGAAGTCAGTAACCTAAAGTAAACCAAATGTTTACATTGAAGCGAAATATTTAATGATTTAAATTACCGGAAAGCCGTTGGAGACGCGGGTGCGAATGCGAACCCCGCCTGAACCATTTTTTTTAAATACCGATATCGATATCGATAATTCGATAATTTGTGTAACATGTGACATCCCTATTTTGTTCTTGATGTTGGCATTATGTCATGAGTTGACACTGACACTGATATTGTTTGCGGCTTCATATTGGCAGTATGTTTCGCCCCCGTTTCATACTAATGCGAGTTCACGCTTTTTGTATGGCACTCCCGTCTCTTAAAACGTAGTGATTACATACTCTTTGCGTACTCCCACCTGAAAGGCCACAACGCACTTGTGACTCCTCTGGTATTGCAGATGTATACAGGTGATGGTAATCGCTTTCCATCAGGCAATCTCTTTGCTAGTGTGCTCCTTATGACAAAGAATTTGTGGGGTTTTCGTACGTCAGTCAGCAGAAATGTAATCCTTTTAGGATCACATTGGTGTCCAAACCGAAAATCTACACGTATGACTCCAAAACCCACTATTTCCGCTACGACTTACGATCTCACTAAAACTATAAAGGCAAAAGTTTATGACTGTGTTGACTGTGTTTGTATGTTTGTTACTTCTTTGATAAATGTTGGTATGAAGCTAGCTGACACCCTACATTAACATATAGGCCACTTTTTATCCCGAAAAATGTAGTGTTCCCGTGGGATGAGCGGGCGACACCGCGCGGTGCAGCTACTATAATTTACAGGTATTCCCTTGTTTTGTCTAAAAATGATTCGCCTAATTTCAGTTTCCCTAACAACTTTTCGTATAACCAACGGTTTGCCTAATTTCAGTTTTCATAATTATTGTTTCAATAGATGTTCACTTTATCGAAACTCGTTTAGTCTAATCATCACTTCAAATAAAGTTTGCTTTGTTTAATATTAGTTTAACTAATTCTTATGTTAATGAATGTTATTTTAACTAATGATTATATTACCGAATGTTACTTTTAACTACAAAAATAATTTTATGAACATAACATTAACACTAACATTTCACCTTAAGGCAGGTCCGACTTGGCTTTGGTAAGGTAACGACTACGAGCGAAGCGAGGATGAGTGTTAGGTTGAACTGCGACTCAAATTTAACTTCTCTACTGCGTGGATATTCTAAAGTAGGTATACGTAGAATGTTATACTGTACAAAGTAAGTAAACTGAAATTATACAAAAATTATAGTAGGCAAACTAGTGATTATAGGAAATGTAATTATGTTAGTTGAATAATAGATAAAATGAAATTATATACACAAAAATTAGGTTATATTATGAAAATTCACGAAAACAAGATTATGCAAAATATTCATTAAGCGAAATGACTTTAGACTAAACGAATATTAGGCAAACTGAATAAATATGCAAAGTAATTTTAGACAAAATGAAATTAGGCAAATCAAAATTAGACAAAAAATTATTAGACCAAACAATACAATACAACAATGCTTTATTCCACACTAATAAGTTTACAAAAGGAAACAAGACAATATAATAGAAAGCAAAAGAAAGCATATTTTTTGTAATCTCAATTTTCACAGTCTTTGCAAAGATACTCTTAGTGTTTGTCAGTTGTAGGAAGAATTTGAAAATCAGAGGGTTTGCGACGGACACGACATTGTGTTTGTGTAAGGATGTGTTGTAACATGCGCAGAAGCTAAGCCGTAACGGAGATCCCACGACTATACTATAGATTAAATCTCTTCAAAATCGTTCAATGCAATTTAATATGTATAGCGTTCCTATATAATATGGAGTAGTACCCTATACATTGTGAGGTTGTCCGATATGTATTTATACCAATGCAATCATGTACCAATAACATCTCTGTTTGGCCTTATAATTAACTAGAGAATGCCTCATGGCATTAAGTGATGTGCAATAAAGTTTAAATTACTTTTCACATCTTCGCTATGTGCCCTTGCATAGTGGACAAGCCGCCTAATACAAGTCGAATATTGTACGTTCCTTCATAGTCGAATGTATCGAGTATCTCAAAGAAGTCTGTAATTTTCGTTCAAATATTCTGTGTATCAGAACCGTTATTTTCCTGGAAAATAGAGGGACATGGAAATATTGACATATCTGTAACAGTGATCCAGGAAAACCTGTTTTCCAAATTCAACGCAGGCGCCCATAGTACAACGCGTTTTTTGTAACGCATTTGTTGTAACACGTTATGGAATTACCAATAACTTATTTAGCTCATAATCTCGTTTTATGTGACTAGCTTTTGCTTATTTTCCGCCGTTTATAATTTAAGTGTATGTATATTTTTTTGAAGGAAAGCGAGGCAGGGGTCTTCCCCTGCCTCGCAAGAAACATAAAACCAATAAAAGTACGTCATGAATTACTATACGTATAAGGAAATCAAGGAGTTAGCTATGGATAGGGATAGATGGAGACAGCTACATTCTACATCAGGTATACCAACCAGAGTTTGACTCTTAAATTTATGATGATGATATTTTGTCGACAAAATGTTCTCACGGCCACTCAGACAAGAGTATACGAGTAATAAGAGAGATATTTTGTCTATAAATATACGTTATAATTATATTACCTTAGGTCTGTGGGGTCCCAGCGCCCACAAACTTTATAAATACCTTAGGAAAAGTCTAGTAGAATCTCCTGGAGACCGAAGAGCTGACATCCTCGCACAACGCATTAGCATTGCCATTCAGCGTCTTCGGGACGGTTTTTTTTGTTTATTTTTTGAATCAATAGTATCAATAGATTTTAGCTTTTAGTTCTGTAAATTAATCCTTTGTTATGAAAATATTTAATTCGTGGGATTTTTTATTGACTAAGTATATAATATTATATTAATAGATATTGCTAAATACATCATGTTAGAAGCAAACGTATTTTCAAGCACTGTCAGTTACGATTACATTTATAAAATTGCTTGTTAAGTTGTCGTTTCGTTAAGATTTTTTATTGTTCTAGATTTTAATCAGAAACTATTAAAATGTTTAACAACCTTGAATAACTTGTTGAGCCTTGTGAAAACCTACGTAGAAATTAAGTTAATCAGATATATTATTTTTTCCGGAATCTACATTTTTAAACAACCGTAACATAATGGAGAAGGAAACCCTCTTTTGCGTCAGTATGCAGACCCAATCCCAACAAAACTTATTGTTAATGGCACTGCCTAATCTCTTCATGACAAATGACACAACGTCACCTATTTCCAGGTAACTTAATGACCTTCCGTGCCAAACCAACATGAATCACTGCGCGAGAATATGGAAGGCGAAGTTTTAGAGGATATGCCACTTTTTTGTATATAGATATAAAGGATAAACAAGAAGTCAATAAATTTTATACGATCCACTGCAGTACAAGTGTGAGTCGAACCCACGAGTTTGACTTCTGTTTAGCTAAAAGAGCGCCCTGGAAGGGATTAAGATACAGAACCGCTATCGCATTTCAGTTCATTTCGTTCCATTTCGTTTCATTTCAAACCATGGACCTAGTAAATACTATAGTATACCTGGACTGCTCATTGCTTCGTTCGAACGAGCCAAGTAAGAAAGCCGCCAAGGGGGCAGTTTATCCCACTCTGCTGGGGTAACCAAATATTTAGCAATAAAGAGGGACTCATCCTTACTCCACTTTATTACAAGTTTGGCTCGGTTTGTAGACACCTGCCTACTGAGCCGGCGGTCCCGGGTGCGACTCCCGGCCGGGGCAAATATTTGTATGATGAACTCGAATATTTGTGCTTGGGTGATGGTTGTTCTATGTATTTAAGTATATATTTATCTATATAAGTACGTATATCGTCGTCTAGTATAACACAAGCCTTCTTGAGCTTAATTTGGGACTAGATTGATTTGTGTGAGGTTGTCCGATATTTATAAAAAAAAATAAAAAAAATTAAAGTCTAAAAATGTATATTGGCTGGCACTGTAGCTAGAATTTATTTTATATATACCTATGGAAACTCATAAATAAATATAGTGAATGTTAGCTACTATGCCAGCAATAACACACTTTTGGCTCCTGTTATTTTAACAGAACGCAGCAATCCCGTAACTGTTAATTTGATTTGATAAATGACAAACTCCGTTAAGTCATACTTAAAAACAAAACAAACAAAAACATATTCTGATGTACGTGGACATGAACTCATTTATGAGGATATAAAAAAAGTGGTTATTTGTAGGGTACCATAAATTAATTTTATTTTATAAACTACCTGTATAACTCTGTTTTACCAATGCAAGACTACGCAATACTTTTTATTACTGTACTAACGGTTACTAAGTATATGGCGAAATAAAAAGCAAAAAAAACCGACTTAAAAAAAAACTAAAAAGCTAAAAATAACCCATTAAGTACAGATTACGTTTGAATCACGTTTTGAAGACGATGCCAAACCACTCATTTATTATATTTTTATATTATTTAAGTATATTTTTTTGTTTTTAGTGATTCATATAAAATACTTATGGCGGGGTGATCTGGGAGGTCTTAAAGGCATACATCTCGTTTGAGTTATCTCCTAACTTCGGTTCTACGATTGCTACTACTACTACGATTACTTAGGCGGGTAGCAATGTTCTAGGTGGGCTCGCCCTGCGGGCCCTTGGGCTCGCGCGCTACGCCGTCTCTGGGACGCTCCGCACCTTTGGTGCTACATGGAGCTCGGCCTGCGGCCTCGTGGGGGGACGTTCGCCCTTAAGCCTGCGGCTCTCGGTCGAACTAAAATATTAAAGTTTGTTGTCCGATATTTTCTGAATTTGACCGAATTTTTTAAATTCGATTTCAGATTCCGACTCGGGGGCCCCAAAAACTGCCTGATACCGAATTTCAGCCCCCTCGGACTAATATGAAATTTTCTCCATACAAATCTTGTTTTTCCGATATTCTCCGAATGTGACCGAATTTTCGGACACCGATTCCAGATTCATATTTGTGAGCCCCAAATGCCCCCCGATATCGAGTTTCAGCCCCCTAGCACCAACTTGAAATTTAGAAAAAAAAGTCGCCATTTCGATTTTTTTTTTCACGACTGTACTCGGGTGGAGGCCCCCTATGACATTTGGTCGAGCACCTCCCACCTGAGCCAACCGTTTACGAGATACGGGTCTCTTAAAAAAATTCCCATACATTTTTTTTTATTATAGAAAAAAAAAAATTTTTGGAATCAGGGGCCCAAAGCCCCCTTCATACCAAATTTCAGCTCGCTACGACCATTTTGAAATTTCGACGCCTATTAACCACCCTTAGATAGCGAAGGATTATCGTAGTATAGTTAAAACGACATTACTGCAATAGTGCAATGCTCAGATTGTTTTTAGTACGAATAATATTTTCGAAGTAAAACATAGATCGGAATTATCCGGTAATTTTGTAAATTCATTGTCACTCTTTTAGTATTTGACATGCTTTCATATTAATATATGATACCATATATTACCTGAAAAAATATACTATAGCCACCAAAAGATTTCCTTTTGCAACCTTTAATTCCAGTTACCATGATGCAATTATAAGTATGTAATTTTTTAAATAATCAGAAAAGATACCATTAAGCACTGTCAAAAATGCTGACAGTTTTCAATTATATTAATAAGATTTCAAATTTAAAGGTTTTATCCTGCCCTAACATAAAATTATTTTTATATACTAACGGATTGTATAACTTTCATAATTTTTTCCGTTAGTTTCTTTGGTGACGCGTAAGAAAGTTTAGCGAATAAAATATTTAATTATTTGAAGTGAATAGTGTTAATTTAAAGAAAAGTATATACTACTAATAACTACCATTTTATTTGAAAACTACTAATTATTACTATTTTTTATGACTGGCAATATTAGAAAGGGACACACTACCTATCTGCGAGCTGTCTCTGTCTTCCCGTGACCCCTTCACCCGTAAAATATACTTTATGTATCTATACTAAGATTTAATTTTGTGTGAACACTTATTCTGAGTTCGCACTCCTGTTGTCTTAAATATAAGCTCCTTGTTTCAAACACATTTCGTTTCGTTTCACTTCATTTCATTTAATTTGGTTTTATTTAATTTCATTTTTCACATATCTCGCAGAGTTAGTCAGTAATATTGAAATGTTTCAAAATGGCGTATCTATACAGGGGGTTCAACGTGAAGTAAAAAATTGGGCAAGTGCGAGTCCGACTCGCGCATGAAGGGTTCCGTACCATAATCTATAACAAGTTTGTTGTATGGGAGCCCCCTTAAATATTATTTTATTTTATTTTTAGTATTGACAATAGAAATACATCATCTGTGAAAATTTCAATTGTCTAGCTATCACCGTTCTTGAGATACTACAGCCTGTTGACAGACGGACGGACGGACGGACAGCAAAGTCTCAGTATAATAGGGTCCCAATTTTACCCTTTGTCATCATCATTTCAGCCCCAGGATGTCCACAAAGGTCTCCCCAGTGACTTCCAGATCGGCCGGTTGGGAGCGGCCTGCATCCAGCGGCTTCCTGCAACCTTTACCAGATCGTCTGTCCACCTTGTGGGTGGACGTCCCACGTTGCGCATGCCGGTGCGTGGCCATTCGAGAACCTTTCTGCCCCATCGGCCGTCAGTTCTACGTGCTATGTGCCCCGCCCACTGCCAGCTTGCTAATCCGTCCGCTATTTAGTAGATAGAGGTTTGTTTTGGGAGCATTTCTCAAAAAGTTTGTCCACAATTAAGACAGAAAATGAAAGTCCAATATAATTTTCCTATTTTGTTACCAATTTTCTTTGTGATTTTTTTAATTATATCAGATTATATATAATTAAAAAAGTATAAGCATAACAGAACCTTAATTATCGAACATAGCCATAACATTGATATAAAATTACTAAAATAATTGATAACAAAATAGGAAAATGATATTGGACTTTAACTTTCTGTCTTGATTGTTTGAGAAATGCTCTTGGTACAGCTAATAAGGTCCTTCCTTGTACCCATCGTATAAGATAATAAGATATGACAATCCGGCTTTCTACGTCACTGAGTAGTTGCCGCTTTGGGATAACGAAATAATTATAAAGAAAAATAAAATGCCGCTACTCGTACAAAGAATAATTATGCATTACGAGGCGTTATCGACATTCACGCGGAAAATTAGTTTTTTAACTTCTTTTCGACTGCACGCAATGAAAGCATGAAATAGCTATGTTACTACCTAGAATTCGGGGAAAAGTATTTCACTTCAAAAAGTTGGTTGTAATTATCAATTTAAGATTTATCATTCTTAAAAAAAAAAAAAAAAATATCAATATATTTGTCATAATATGACAAAAATAATTTTTAAAAGGAATAATAGTAGAGTTGTTAGTCCGCTGTTTTCATACATAATTGTGCGCATCGGGTTACAAGCATGAAATTTCGACCACGGATAGAGTGTTCCGCGGTGATTATTTTCAGATGTGGAGGGAAGTCAGATTCGTCCTCTGTGAGGTGGGAGAGCGGAGTGAGTAGGACGAAGTGTACCTCTTTTCTTTCTTTATTGCTGGTCAGTTAGGTCTACCAGGACTTGTCTGGTATCGTTTTCATGTAAAACAGATATCAGAAAATCATTTTTTATGTTTTTTTTTGTATAGTTCTAAATAAAAATATGGGTGTATGGCCGAAAAGGTAAAAATCACAACAAGTTTTTTTATTCAGTGAGGTAAATTATTTAAATTTCGTTAATATTTTCAAATTCTTTTTTTTATTTTAAAACGCTTAGTTAATCTAGTTTCTAAAAATATATGCATGTTGGGAACTTCTCATACAAACAGTAGTTTAAAATATATGTTTAAGTCGGCGTAACCAACGCAAATCTCCGAACGCATCCTATTTCGCTTCATTAAATACATTAAATAATGATTATTAACATGCTTTTACATATAATATTTACCATATACGTCCTAGAAAAACAAATTGGTGAAATAAAAAAAAAAAAAAATTGTTAGTGTATCACGAGCACACGGGCTAATCTCAACATCAACAATTTATTTAAGTTACTGTTTGTATGAAGAGTGCCCAACATGTGTATAGTTTTAGAAACTGGATTAAATTTTCTGTTCTGCAATATTTTTGTTAGTTGTAAATATTCAGGAAATATAACTAATTTATCTCCCTGAATAAAAAAAACTTGTTGTGATTTTTACCATTTCGGAAATACACCCATATTTTTATATGGTACTATGAATAAATAAATTGTTCATATCTGTTTTACACGAAAACGATACCACACAAGCCCTAGTAGCGTTAACTGATCAGTAATAAAAAAAGTAAAAGAGAACTCCTTTGTCCTATTCACCCCGCTTTCCCGCCGCATAGGGGATGAATCTGAATTCCCTCCACATCTTAAAGTAATCACCGCAGAATACTCTATCTGTGGTATAAATTTCGTGGTTGTATCCTGATGCACACAATTTCGCGACTTAGCAAAATGCACTAGAGTACGTAGGCTAAGCTTAACATCAATATTTTTTAGGGTTCCGTAGTCAACTAGGAACCCTTATAGTTTCGCCATGTCCGTCTGTCCGTCTGTCCGTCTGTCCGTCTGTCCGTCTGTCCGTCTGTCCGTCCGTCCGCGGCTTAGCTCCGTGATCATTAGTACTAGAAAGCTGAAATTTGATATGAGTATGTGTATGTATCACGCCGACAAAACGGTAAAATAAAAACTAAAAAAATATGTTTTTTTCGGGTACCTCTCGTACACCTAAAGTGGGGGTGAATTTTTTTTTTCGCTTCAACCCTAGTGTGTGCGATGTCGTTAAATAGGTCTGTTAAAAATAATAGGCGTCTCCAAACATTACTTTTTGATAAACTCGGTAGTTTTGTAAATATTCGCTCCGAAAATAAAAAAAATAGTGTCCCCCCCCCCTCTAACTTTTCAACCACGGGTCAAAAAAATATGGAAAAATTCATGAAAATGAGGCCTTATAAGTACTTTCAATGAAAACTATATTGAACAAAATCGGTTCATTCGTTTTTGAGTTATCGCAAAATTTCATAATTTTCTTTAAAAGGACGTAAGTTGACTTCCAGAAGGTAATAAGTAATTACAGTTACTTTGGCGTTTACGACCTTTTTCCGTCTTTCCGTCTTTGACCGTCTCTTGTGAAGGATGAGCAAATACGGAACCCTACACTGAGCGTGGCCCGACATGCTCTTGGCCGGTTTTTTTTTCAAGGTACTTTTTGTATTAGATGTGACCAATATGTATACATTTTTAGGTTTCCGTAGTCAACTAGGAACCCTTAGGGCGATTGTGCACTACAATGAATTTTACTGTCCGTCAGCCCGATTTTTTACGGTCCGATATGGCACGCCATTAAATGTATATAGTAGTTTGTGCACTATACGTAATTTTACCATCCGACATTTTACTTTTCCCCATTCCGGACCGTTTTTTTCCACCACCACCACCGTCACCACTACCACCATCACCACCATCACCATCACCACCACTACCACCGACACCACCATCATCATCACCACCACCATCACCACCACCACCATCATCACCGTCACTAGTTGGTGTTTTGGTGTTTTAGTTGCACATAAATATGACATAAGGAGATAGAAAATTATCACAACCACACAACAACGGTAGTGGTGGTGATGGTGGTGGTGGTGATGAAGGTGGTGGTGATGAAGGTGTTGGTTATGGTGGTGATGATGGTGGTGATGTGGTGGTGGTGATGGAGGTGGTGACGAAGGGGATGGTGATAAAGGTGATGGTGCTCACCGCCATTACCACCACTATCACCATCACTATTTCACGAGTCAATGCCCACCTACAACCATATACACAGTAGGTATACAAACAACCCTTTCGAAATTTTCTACGTAGCCAATTCCCGGCCAACTCCGTGCCCTTGCGGGGTGAGGTAGCTCAATTCGGTGCGGGGGTGTGCGTGTCCATTCTGTATGTAATACTATTAAGTATTCTGTGGCCCTGTGCCTATACTCACTAAACAACTCACTCGCTCACTCATTGTATAAATACTGTATAAACTTACCTTAACGTTACTGCAAGCATTTCATTTGGTGGTACATCCAGCCTGAATTTTGTATCTTGCCTCTTAAATAAATAATAAATAAATATCGGACAACCTCACACAAATCAATCTAGTCCCACAGTAAGCTCTAGTAGTAGGCTTGTGTTATGGACACTAGACGACGATAAACATACTTATATAGATAAATACATACTTAAATACAAATAACATCCATGACCCAGGCACAAATATTCGAGCTCATCACACAAATATTTGCCCTTGCCGGGATTCGAACCCAGGACCGCCGGCTCAGTAGGCAGTTGCTTAACCACTGCGCCAGCCGCGTCGCCTCTTGATCCATGTGCTTAAGCGGTATAGCAAAAAAATCATAAGAAACGCATCGTTCTTAGTGTAATTACGATTGCGTGGCGTGTAGTTTCAAAGAGAGAGGTAACCGAAAACTGCACCGCACCTGCGAGTAAAAAGACGGACTAGTGCACAAGCTAAAACCGTTTTTTTCATGCCATATCGACCATGAAAACTCGGACTGCCGGACAGTAAAATTCATTGTAGTGCACAATTGCCCTTACCGTTTTTTTCATGCCATATCGGACCGTAAAAAATCGGACTGACGGACAGTAAAATTCATTGTAGTGCACAATCGCCCTTATAGTTTCGCCATGTCCGTCTGTCCGTCTGTCCGTCTGTCCGTCTGTCCGTCCGTCCGCGGCTTAGCTCCGTGACCATTAGTACTAGAAAGCTGAAATTTGGTATGAGTATGTGTATGTATGACGCCGACAAAACGGTAAAATAAAACCTAAAAAAAAACTTTTTTTAGGGTACCTCTCGAACACCTAAAGTGGGGGTGATTTTTTTTTTTCGTTTCAACACTAGTGTGTGGGGCGTCGTTGAATAGGTCTTTTAAAAATAATAGGGGTCTTCTAACATATTTTTTTGATAAAGTCAGCAGTTTAGTAAATATACGCTCCGAAAAGAAAAAAAATAGCGTCCCCCCCCTCTAACTTTTAAACCACGGGTCAAAAAATTATGGAAAAATTCATGAAAATGAAGCTTTGTAATTACTTTCAATGAAAACTATATTGAATAAAATCGGTCGAGCCGTTTTCGAGTTATCGCAAAATTCCATAATTTTCTTAAAAATGACGTAAGTGCCGCGCGGTGTCCTTATACTTCGAACGTTACACATATTAGTTAACTACCATACTCCATGAAAAGATATCGCTCAATCTGGCGCGTATAATCGACAACTTCCAGAAGGTAAGAAGTAATTACAGTTACTTTGGCGTTTACGACCTTTTTTATAGAGATTGAAATCTTTCTCGTACCTAATTTAAGCCCATCTATTGTGAAGGATGGGTAACTACGGAACCCTACACTGAGCATGGCCCGACATGCTCTTGGCTGGTTTTTTAAAAACAAGATTAAATTTTCTATTTAGTGATATTTTTTTAAATTGTAAATATTCAGGATATATAACTAATTTATCGTTCTGAATAAAAAAAACTTGTAGTGATTTTTACCTTTTCGGCAATAAACCCAAATTTTTATATTAAACTTTTCTTAAATAACATAAAAAATGAATAGCTGATATCTGTTTTACACGAAAATGATGCCACACAAGCCCTAATGGTCTTAACTGATCAGTAATCAAAAAAAGAAAAGGAGCAGTACTTGGTCCTCTTCACCCCGCTCGCTCTCCCGCCACGCAGGGGACGAATCTGACTTCCCTCCACATCTGAAAATAATCACCGCGGAACGTTCTATGTGTGGTAGAAATTTCATGCTTGTAACCCGATGCGCACAATTTCGCGGCTTAGCAACTCTACTATAAGGCCTCTTACGTGTCATGTTCTTTTGACTAACTTTTATTTTGTCGTAATAATCGATTTTAACACTCACGAATTTTAGAGATTTATACAGGCAACAAGGGAATCGGTAAGTATTATGATACACCACTGGCATCACAGGAACGGATTGACAAAACCAACTAACCAATCATAGCTTGATGACGTCAAGTCTCTCCTGTCATTCCGGAATGCCATACCTTATTTTCTTATGCCATGCTTGTACCCAGTAAACAAGTATCATAATATCCCCACTTAAGACACGGAAGTCACCTCAAGTTGCCACTTCCGTCAAAGTTTGCGTCATCAACACCTCGACTAACGCCTGAAACTGTCCAGTGATCCAACCATAAACATCTTAACTCTTATATTTACATATAAGGATATCTACTTTAAACGCTTGATTGTAAGGTTTGTTTTTATAATTGGTCGAATGGCGTTTGCGTCTTAAAGTGGGGATATTTTGGTATGGTTTGAGGTTAGCGAACTAATTGGTATATAAATATAACTTAAAGGTTCTGTTTTGAATAAAGGTACGATACTAGCTAATTGCTATAGATTATCTTGTACAGAAACAAATATACGTAGGTATGTTGTATCACTACATAGTATAAAACAAAGTCGCTTCCTGCTGTCTGTCTGTCCCTATTTATAAGCTTAGATCTTTAAAACTACGCAATGGATGTTGATCCGTTTTTTTATAGATAGAGTGATTCAAGAGGAAGGTTTATATACATGCATAATTTATCAGCATTGCACCCATGCGAAGCCGGGGCGGGTTGCTAGTTTTATATTAATAATGAAAAATGTACTTAAATGGAAATTTGTATCAAGCGTTGTCGATTTCGCTTTTCATTATTAAATATAAGAATTAAAGATTCTATTCTATTGTTGTATTGCATTAATTTTCTTATTGGTGTGCAATAAAGAATAAAATTGTTACATTATATTTAGTTACTATTACGTATTGTATATTATGATCTTAACGGTAAGTTTCCTTTAAATTTTTTACTTTAAGTCGTTATAAATATTATTGAATTTGAGTACTTGGCGTCTGTTTAGAGCAAAATTTTGACCAAAATCAGACACAATTTTTACAATTATAAGCGCAGAAAGCGAAGCGGTGAGACAGAACATTTTCTTTCCATTCAGTTGCCAAAATTTCGTTACAATTGGTTAAGTTTTGGAAAAGGAAAACCTAATTACCTTCCAACAATGTTGATTACATATGAATGTAATCACAAACCTTTCAATTAACTGTTTGTTGTTTTAATATGCCCTAATCACGCGACCGTCGTTGCTCTTATTTTAGCCTAAGGTCAATGCCAGTGACAACTAAACGATCCGACGAAAGCGTGGTTTAAAATCATTAGCCATCACGCGATGCCCTTCTATACATGTTAAATATATCCGTGACATCAACAAGTCACAGACCAAATAAATTGTTGTCGAAAAAGCTGCTGTCTAACTTCACGTAGGTACTACCCAGTGAAGTTAAGTATGCGCCTGTTATCTATCTATGCCGTCAAATAGTTACAAAGAAGACGAAAATTTAATGTGACCGTTTTGGCGAAGATGTGGTCTTCTAAGGATACCGCTAATTGTAAAGTAGGGTCACGTCAAAAATTACAGATGGCGAGATAATAGAGATAAGAAATATCTCCAAAATTGATGGAATTGAACCCCTGATTTTCTTAGACTTCATTGCATGATCCAGAAGACAAGGGACTGGGTTATACTTAAGTCGTGTACTTACATCGTTGTTAAATTATTGATTGCCACAACTTTTACTAAGAACACAGATTAAGCATAAAATACGTTTGTTATAATTTAATTTTGTAACCAGTGTAGACAACGGTAGCAACGAAATAAAATCTAAAAAAAAAACTGAGTCGAGAAAAAATTCAATGAAAATTATTTTTATCAAATGTCATGTTTTGAGATAAAATCTTGTTTACTAACTAGAACAAGTAATCTAAAACCAATTAACTTTATACCTATAGACGCCTCTGGTTCTGAAGTAGCATTGTTAAGGATAAGCATGGAAATTCCACGACCGGTTTAAACTCTGCGAAGTTAGATCCGTCCCGTGGGCATAAACCTTTAAAGCGTCGAACGTTGGTTGGCGGAAATCTAATCGTCACTCGACCGCGCCGCTGGGGATTGAGCAATCTTGCGGCTACGTTGTCGTCTATTTGAAAATGCTGTTTAAAATCCGAGCGCTAGGTGAGTTTGATAGCCTGTGGTTAGTGGAATTTTTATATTTGGATTGTGGGTGTTCTTTTTTATACTACGACGGTGGCAAACAAGTATGTAGCCTGCCTGATGTTAAGCAGTAGCGCTTGTGATGCCAGAAGCATTACACACGCGTTGCCGATCCTTTAGTAACTCCCGGAGAAAACCTCGGTAGGAAGCCTATTCCACATGCGGAGCGGAGCGGTAGGAAATTCCTCTGGAACTGCACAGTTCAGTGAACCTTGTTAGAACAATCCACAAGTCTAATCACCGGCCTAATACAAAGAACATGAGCACAAACATGAGTTTAATAATATCCTTCTATGTTAATATTTCACAAACAAATGGATTGTATCAAAAATTTAATAATTTTGAGCATTTCGTAGCTGTTATAAAAAAAATAGTACTACATCAAGATTTTAATTAAAGTTAATTAAACATATCTTATATTGTTAATAATTAAGTATTAAGTATTGAGTGCAGCGTGGGTCGGCCCCCGACTAGATGGACGGATGACCTCGTGAGGGTAGCGGGGAATCATTGGATGCGGTCTGCACAGGATTGCACTTTGTGGCGAGTCATGGGGGAGGCCTATGTTCAGCAGTGGACGTCTGTGGCTGATAGATAAATAGAAGTATTGAGTAAGTTCGCGTGCTACTCGGACAGGATCTTTAAAGTTTAATATTCTGAAAGGACTAATACGTGATCTCTATAAATATTGATATTTGTGTCAAAGATAGTCGATAGTAACGCCAAAGATCGGTTTGTCTGTTTCAGTTCATTTTCGTATTTGAATTTCTTTAGGTTTGTAAGTAAAGTAAGTAAACACTTTATTGTACACAAAAACAGTTAAAAAAACATCTATTACAAATAACATATAGTTACAAAGGCGAACTTATCCCTATAAGGGATCTCTTCCAGTTAACCTTTGAGCAATTGTGTGAGTACGAGAAGAAGATAGACAAACTAACACCCTGTACAAAAAGGTATTAAAAGGAATATAATATAACTAATAAGTAATAGGTACCTACACTAATGAAGAAGTACTACACATATAAACTAATAATACATACATACATACCGGGTGTAACCGACGGTGTACCGAAAACTGAAACCATGTCTTCAGACCATTATTCTGGGCTGGAAAATCGTGGAAATTTCTTTGAGAAAATTCACAAATTTTCCTCGCGAGTTTTCATTTTTTCTTTATTTTTCCGTTAATCGAACTTTACCGGTAACAATTTTTCATGACCCGCACATTTTATTTGCTTTACTTGCTTGAATGAAAATAATCTTGTTAGACTGTTTTAATTTATCGGTCAGTTGTTACTGGTGTTAGGTACTACATACTAGTTGTGATCTGTGGTTGCGTTGTTTTTGTGGTTGCATTCATTCATGTCATTCGATGCGCATTGGCGTAACGGTATGTTTTGCGCCGACGCGTGAGTGGAGTGGGGAGTGCCTTGAACGGTCGATGCTTGCCGCGTGCTCCCCTCCCCGCGCGTCTGCACCCGAGAGAATTGGACGCAATACATTGCGCGTCGAGTTTTATAATTTATTTTAGAAAATCTTATCCTTGAGTTTTCCGAGACAATGAACACTCGTTTTCAGTTCGTGATTATGGTCTAAAACTACAGTTTTCGTTTTCGGTACGCTGTCGGTTACACCCTGTATATACAACATACATACATATATACAATATAATATAAATATTAAGTAACCGCTCGGCTTGTTTTCAGCCTTCCTTCTCTTGTATTTGTGGACGAAGATGGTGAATTTTGCATAAGCGGGCGGATAATAAAAGTCGAAACAGATTTCAAAATCTAACTTTATTTCGTCTCTTTCAGGACCCTACATAAGAAAAATACAGTTAGCCAAAAGTTTAGAGTTTTATCTCTCAACTACATAGTTTACAAGGTTTGCATATAGATATCAAGATGTAGAGTCATATTTATATCGCGCATTTTACAAATAGACTAATTTTATAAACAAACGACGAACATCTTGTAAGACTCAACCGTAGCAAATAAATAACCAATTATTTACACTAATAGATATTACACAAGTAGGGAAAGAAAATCACAGAACATTGACAGTCAGATAATGGCAAATTGTACATTTAAGTTGAAACATTTCATTAAAATTATTCTATGTTACAACAATTTAATGGCAAAACATGGCATTTGATTTCTTACAATACAAGAATATCATTGGATACACTTGCTTATTAATATCATAAACATGGAAAAGAAAGTTCCATTAATATAAAGTGTACAGTTATATACGTACACTTATCTATAAGAGCCATTTTAGTGCGAGTGTATATGCGGCTTTATATTTTATCTCATACCGTCACACTCGAACTGTATGTGTGTAAGTGTGGATCGGCACTTTGATTGGTCGCGCGTAAGTGTGCGTGGTATAACGCCGCATGTACACTCGTTTTTACGGTCTCACGAAGACAAAGGAACTACGTAAAATAAAATCCACTATTATTCAATGATTACATCAAATCGAATGAACGAACTGTCTTATTATTTTCCAAGCGTAGTTTCCCCACACGGTATCTGCGAATTATATTCATCTACAATTTAATTTAATGTATACTTAAATTTCACAATCAGGGACATATGTTTACGTTAATAAATATTTGCTCAGAGCATTATACTGGTAATGATATGGTTGAAAAATGTACTTTTGATAATTGTTTAATATTTTTAGTCCAACTTTTGGAACATGGAATAACTTTAACATACATATTTACATAAATTGTTTTGATTAAAAATATCACATATGTCCCTGATTGCCATTGTTCTTATTCCATTACAGTTCTAATAATACTTTTAACAATATGTACATTATTTTTTACATAATTTTAATTTCAATATATCTCACATAAGTTAAGTTATTACATTATGAAAAATTTATAACACAAAGTAAATTATTTCTTGCTAACGTATTAAGTAAACTGAATATTGTGCATTATAGATACCAATTAGTCGACGTTTTGACGTTAGTCAATAAAATAAAATAACGATTTGTTTTAAGAAATGAACAAACTTCTGCTAATAAAATTAAATCTGTAATCAATTAATAAAGACTACATTTTTATATAGGTATAGGCAGTGCCAATTTTCTTATTATTATTGATGTAAATTATGTGGTAACGTGTTATTAAAAACATAACAATAAACATATAAGAAGTTAGAATTACAGAAAAACATATAAGAAGTCTATGGTATTGCAAGTAACACAGTTTAACTAGTACGAATATTTATATTTCGCATAATGGCCAAATGACATAAATTTTAAAAATAGCATTGCAACGGTAAATGAAAGAGAAACAGAAATAAATTATACATTTTTAGAAAGAACATTTTCCATTCTTTACTTTTGTTATACATATTTTGGCCGAGAAGTGTGCAGTTTTTAAGATAACTAACCTTTTAGCAGAAAAAAAAGATCAATAATTAAAAACGTTAGTATTTGGTAACAGATTGCGCCGATTCTATAAGTGATATCGCTTTTGTATGTATAAAAGGTTTATAGTAAATTTATTCAGAATTATTTCGTTTCTATACACTTTGTATGTATCGTACACGGTTTTCTTTTAAAGTGGAAAATACCGCGCTCCGGGACACATTCGAGGGCGCGGGGGGGTGACGCTCACCCCTGAGAGGGGGGGAGAGTAGATAAAATTAAACTTGGCTCTATAACCTACATATCCTGATAGATAAAAGTTGTCCTTTCATTTTGCCAAATTTTCCATATATTGCAATCTAATTTTCTTGGATTATTTATGTGATTTCACTCTTAAAAAGATAAAAAATCATTAAATTCAAGTAGGATTCATGGGAATAACTCTTTCTCGTCAGTAAATTTTACAGAATACAAGTTATAGAATACAATAGCACGTAAATTTCCAAAAACAAATTAAAATATTACAGCTAACTAACTTTAGGTTTCGTCCCCGCTCCGCCCAGCTCTGCGGCAGTGGAAACTCCCCTTAATAAATAAGAAACGGTGAATTACTCTTATACTTTGGTACACGCGATTAAGTGCGGTTCTGATATGGTAAAAATAAACATAAATACCCTTACATAGCTACAGAGTAACATAGTTATAGAGCCAGTACGAGTACGTCTAGCACAACCGTGACACGCGACTCTGTCGCGCGATATATATACTACCTGTCACTTTTCTTTCAAAGACGTGCGAGAAAGATAGGTGACGTTGAGTCGCGTGACAAACGAAGCCGCGGCATATGCTAGCCCCGTAGGTGTCACAATTTATCTGTAACTTGTTTTAATAAAATATAAAATTCAATACAATACAACAATACTTTATTGCACACCAACAATAAAAATATTACATTAGAAATCTTAAATTAACACTTTGCACGCCGATCACGAGAATCACTCGGTACGCATTTTTTCTCTAATTCGCCGGCCATTTTAATAACTGCCATGTCTAGCTCGCCGATGACGAATACCACTCGTGACACTTTTTTTCTTAGAGTCGCGGATAACGAATAGTACTCGTGATCAGATTTCATACTGTTTGTATTAAAATATCGAACACAGTTCGTGATCCGCTTAATAGCAACGTGTAGAAGAACGTTTAAGCTACCCGCACACATACAATTTATTAACGTGAGGGTTGGGGGAAAGGCATGACGATGCGTCGCCCGCGCTGCCTCGTCAGTGCGCTGCGCGGGCTACCTAACAAATCCATGTTAGAGTTTTTATTTTTTCATATAACGAGTTCTTTTCAGCAACAGTTTTAAAATAAAATAAATAATATAAACACATTGTTTTATTTTTATCATTATAAAATACTAAAACACCTCTTAAATAAAAAAGAAATTATTCCTGTATCTACGTTAATTATTATTTTATAAATCTTACAATATCACCGAAAATCGCCGGCGAACCATAGGTGGCGCCGTAAAAAATGCGCGGCGTTCTTGGGAAAAAGAGCATCACGAGTGGTGCCCGTGATCAGCTGTTGGAGCGCGGTACCGATTATAACTTACGGCGTGCAAAGTGTTAAACAATGGTAGACAATAGGCGGTCTTATCGCTAAAGAGCGATCTCTTCCAGACAACCTTTGGGTAGCTGAGAAAACAAAATTAAGCAGAAATAAGTAGGTGGTGAGATAAGAACTTGAGTAATGAAATATAGTTATCATAATTATACATAGATTTACCTCACTCCTTAAACAAAAATAAGCTGCTTCGAAGCCCCAGATAGTTAAAGCGTACGCTTGACAAAATTACCCTTCTATTTTCCTCTCTAATTATTTAAATAGCTGATCAAAGCTTCTGAGCAGGTATTGTTTAATTAAATAATGGAATTTCTACAAAATATTATTTGCATCAAATTATTAATATTGCATGAATCATTACAAGATTATGAAAGCTCTTGCATTCAATTTATACATTATCATTCTTCCCAGACAATTCTACAACTATCTAAAATTATGAAACAAATATTTACAACATAAACGATATATAGTCTATATCTACTATCACATGGATTAAAATACTTTTGGCTACTAATTTAAATTTCAATAAGTTAAACACCACCCAATGATATTTACAAATAAAATTAATCTCATCAAATTCACAACAGTTTCAAAAACATTTACATTAAATATCTTTGGTCAATCCGAAACATCTTAAATTATTATATTATAACCGTATTCAAACCAAATGTCTTATTTTTTAATAATACCATTAATTTATATTATTATTAAGAGACAATCACAAATTCACGTTAAACAAATAGTAACGACTAGTAAATTAGAAAATATATAATACAAACTGATACAACACCTTTTAATTTAAACCTAAATTGAAAATCTAATTTTGCTATAAATATCATCGCTTTGATCTGATTAGATTCTACAGGTGTTACCATAAATACCAAAAAGATTTAAGGTTCTAGAACAAAACAATTCGAATTATCCAATTTAGTTTTAAATTAAAGATTTGCATGTTGATTAGACAAAATAAATAAAAACACTGTTAGACCTTGGTTTATTCTTAGGCATAGTTTCTTATCGTAAAAAGTCTTAATTAGATCACAGTATCTAGGTCAGTTGTGTCGACCTCAGGCATTGACAATCATAGAAAACTTTCAGAAGCCCGCGTTTCCTCGCGATCCGCAGTCGACACAATTTCCACTCCCTCCTCATAGTTCTGCACCTTCGTGGTATTCACGCAATAATGGTGGTCTGGATCTCCGTACTGACTATGATAAAACTCTTCCCTCATCATGTGATTCAAATTAGAACATCTGAAGAACAGAATCTCCTGGAACGGTTTCCTAAAATCTCGATTCAATGTCGCGTAGATTATAGGATTTAGCAAACTGTTTATGTAACCTAACCACAAGAAGAGTCCGCTGACTGCGTCAGGTATTGTCCCTTCTTCGACGAAAGGTCTTATGAGTGCTAGCACGAAGAAAGGCAGCCAGCAAATAACGAATGCCGACATAATAATTCCGAGGGTAGTGGAGGCTTTGCGCTCCTTAGCTAGTTGGAATCGAAGTTTTTTCTGATGCGGTGACTGGGAGGGATGGAGCAAATCTTTTGCTAGATGACTTTTTTGAGCAAATGTCGACAGGGAAGAGCGAATTCGGTTCGTTGCTGACTTACTCTCTAAAGACGGCCGGCGTCTATTGTCCCTGATTGGCAGTTTAATTTCTGGTGTGTGGACCATTTGAAGAGTCGATCTGTTGATGGTGTGAATAGGCTTCGTCGGGGTTTTAGGGGGCTGCAGCATTGGACATTGGGATTCATTTGACTTGCGCTGTCCGCTAAAGCATCGACCTATACTGCTTTCTGTCTTGTCTACGCTGCACTGTAACAAAAGTAAATATTTAACCATTAAATAAACGGCTTAAATACTTTGTACCTACCTAAAATAAATTCAACACTTATCTATGTATTAGCGTATGATTTATTAAGTTATTTAACTAATGTCCGAACAAGCATTTAGAATATATTTTCTGATCAAAATTGTGTGCCCCGCCTACGTTATAACTTTTCCATAGCCATCGTAAATGTGTTTTTCATCGCTAAACCTATTATAACTTGATTGGACATCAATCAATCTTCGACCGTCGCGTCGTAACTAGGTCATGAACATGTTTATATGACTATACTTACTGTAGTGTTGGTGCTGGCCGTCGACCCCCGAGCCGCCGGCGGTGCTGGCTGACTCCCCAATAGTTTCGCTTCCGCTGCACCGCCATTTTTAACATTGATTTCTAAATAGCAATGGGTTTCCAAATGTGACTGAGCCCTCCTTTCATCCTTGACAATTTTCCTCGCTGCACTAAATATTTTGTAGTACACGACGATCATCACGGACAGTGGCAAATAAAACGATCCAAACGTTGCATATATCTGGTATCCCTGATTTTGCGACACGGAACATGAAGTATCAGTCTTCTCATTACCCAGTATCAAAACGGGCGGGAGCGATATGAACGCAGCTCCCATCCACACTATGAATACACAAAACAGCATCCTTCTAGGTGTTCGTTTCACTCCGTATTCTAAAGGTTTCGTGATGGCGTAGTATCTGTCCACAGATATCATGCATAGATTGAGTATGCTCGCCGCGCAAGATAAGACATCGCTGGAGACCCAGAAGTCGCACACCACTGGTCCAAACGGCCACGTGCCAAGTACATCGTAAACCATAGCGACTGGCATTACCATTATCGCCACGCACAAGTCGCTCACTGCCAGAGATACTATCAAGTAATTGCTCGGTCTTCGAAGTTTCCTTACTAAACAAACCGCAATGCAAACTAAAATATTCCCGACGATAGTCCCGAAAATAACTATCATAAAAATAGAGACCATAAGAATTGTAACTGGCGTGGAATACTTAGTGTGCTTGATACTGTTGTGAAGAGTTTTGGTGACAGTGGAATTGTCGTCGAAAAGCGTCCAGTTGATAGTTGAGTTTGGACTAATGATGCTAAAGTCTACATTAAGAGCAGAGTCGTTTAAGTCTACCGCGGCGAAGGCCACGTCTGCCAGTAGCACTAAAGACACTAGTATGAAAAGACACGAAGGTAAAGCAATAAGGCTAGGCAGTGGACCATGGGAGTTACGTCTTTGAGTCGCCATACGAGTCCCTGGCTTGGAGGACGATTGCTCGGTTCGTTTTCTTGACGTTACCATACATTGGTTTTGATTTACCGTCCTTGTTATTCCGCTTTCAATTGCAATGAGTCGAGTTCGATCGAGTTGTTGAGTCAAGTTTGGAATATGACCTCGTCGTGGAGTTTGCCACTCTTCATGTGGCGATCTTGATTACGGTTTAGATCGTTTGTTAATTGACATGTCGCTCCGTTTAGCTCTCCAATGTCGAGTTTAGCCATTGGGAGACGTGATTGCGACTTTGTTTTCTTTCCGTGTGGGTCCTAAGGGTTATTTTCGCTCGTGTCTGGCGTTTGATGTGAAATGGCAGGGGTGTGTTGTTTTATTGCGTTTGGAAGTGGATCGAGAGGCTGCTAGTCCAATATCCCGGCTGCGGATTGCTTCATTAGTCCCGTTGATTGCTCCAGACAGCTTCTATCTGCAAAGAAAAGAAAACACTCGTAAGAAGAAGTTTTGAATAGAAAACAACGAGTAATAAGCCCCAGAGAGGGTTTAGGAGTTGGTAGTTTGGTGGAACTATCTCGAGTCCATTTTTATCAGAGAACTTTTATTTTTGAAACTAATGCTCCAAGTTGGATGTTCTATATTAAGTAACTTTACAGACCGTTGTACGAAGTGTGCAATATTTTTCTGTCTGAAAAACTTCTCAGTCTGGGTCGACCAATGTTTATTCCGGGTGTTGATTACTTATTCTAGGATTCAATTCTATTCTAGGTTTCGTAATTTTTTGTTAGAGGGCTTTACGATAGTGGCGTTTAAAACGTGATAAATAAGTACTGAACGCAAAAGGCCCGCTTAATAAATCATAAAAAAATTATTCATACTTTAATATGAAACATTTTGAGATTAACACTTAAACTATACTCTTGCCGGATATTTTAATTCTAAACAGGCAAGTATTTGACTTTGATCCCTTATTAAAAGTGAGGATAAAACGAGTTGTAAAGAAAATAATTATTCAATCTCAACATGAAGAGATTCAAGTGGTTCAAGTTATTATTTCCTGGGAAAATGTCCGCTGGAAGCGACTTCCAACATTTACTGTCTTATTGAGGAAAATTAGACGGGAAGCGAATCGTATTCCACTGATTCATAAATCAGTTATATATTCGTATTTAATGTAATTTTCTGAAGTAAACTAAAGACATTTTAAATAATACAAGGACTTAATTTGATTTTTCAAGCAATTTATTTGATTGTAACTATTCAAGTAGTTATTAGATTTTACGAGAAAGATAAAAGTAACAATCAAAACAACAAGTCATATTGCTGGATCGAGCTATATTGTCTGCTCGAATGCAGAATACTAATATTAAAGACGTGGAAACGCGAAATATTTCTCAAATTGAAAATATCGCAGCTAAAACTTACAAATGTTTAAATAATTGCTATTTAATTTCATGATAGAATAAATTTAGCTAACTAACACCATCTCTGTTGATGAAGACATTATGAAATAAATACTCTTTTACGGGGAGTCTAGGCTACGTAGTGATTATTGGAGCGGAGCGAGCGAAGCTCCCATGGATCGACTCGAATGGACTTTGTAACAATGCGCAGATCTCAGCGAGTTCTCAACCGATTTTAGAAATTTTTGTTTTAAAATGCACAAATTAAATCGCTAGGTCGTGACGAAGAGAAAATTTCGAAAAAAAAAAAAAAAAAAACTCCGCTCCAATCTATGGTGCAAGCTTAGCCGGTGGCTGACTCTGCATCGACCTAGTATTATCTTGGTGGTAAAAAGCGATCGATAACCGCCCTAGTGACATATTCATTTGTTAATTATACTTCATATTCACCAATTTACCTTTATATTAAAGAGATTTGTGACATATTCAATTGTTCATTACAGGTACTTCAATGCTAACAATTGAAGTCATTAAAATAGTCCAGTCCAATATGAGAACGGCATAATCGCCCCTCAAACTAAAATAATTCGCACTGCACGGTTTTATTGAAGTCAGCAAGGTTATATTAAGTACTATTGTGTATGAACATTTTCTAACGGATCTTGAGTGTGCGTTTGGTATAAAAAAAGTTTTGGTAAGCAAACCCTGTAAATCTTAGAAAAGATTATTCAAATGCATTTCTTCTGCACTAGGGCATCGCATTTTACTGTTTTAACATTCGAAACGAGTGAAAAATTATAATTATAGCAAGCATCATAATTTATCAGCATTGCACCCGTGTGAAGCGTATTATGAATAAACATTATTTTAACAGTTAAGAAATGCCATTCCACATTGATAAGGGTAGGGCCACTATAAATCATAGCTCAGGGCCGGGCTGTGCAGGATGTCTGATAAACGTGTTTTGTGTTTTGTCTCACTTCAGTTTTCCTTTAGTGACTCAAATGTAAGAACCGTTGTGATTCAAACTCCCACTTACATTACTTCCAAAAGCGTGGAGAAACTTTACAAAGGCAGACAAGATTTAGAAAGGGAGGCACCTGCTATTAAAACCACAATGCTGTAAAGCAATGTACCAAAATAATATATATTATATAACATGTGCATTGACATTCGCATCCCTAACGAAATTGTAACCCTTCATGGAAATATTTTTAAGGATAGACTAAGTAGCTGGCTGTTTGACAATCTATCTATATATATATTACGCGAGGCCGATTTTTGTACATCCCATCAGATCTACAGTTATAGTCCGATTTTGATAAATGATATGTCATTAGATTCGTCTCATGCTGGAGAGGTGCATAAAACTCTTGGATTTTTAATTTTTTCCTGAAGAAGTACTAAAAAATGGATATGAAAAAACTACTGTGCGCTAACCACGTGACATTGACCACGTGACCTGTGTTCCCTATTTTGACATAAGATGACCAAATAATAAAAAGCATGATTTGCTCACAAACCTGTAGTAAGTTGTTCAGCATGATGAAATATAATTTTTGAGTCGGCAACATAATATCCGCAACACTTAAAACATGTACGAATATGCAAAAATAATTTTACAGTTTGTTGACAATGAATGACAGTAACCATATTCTGTCAACTTTGAATGTATTTTTTATTGGGGGCTATTATGTCAATGATTTAAATTGCCAGGTTGTTTTTCTTTTTAAAATGTTGAATTGTTGATATGGAAACTTTTTTCGCATACCTGTTAAAAATGTGGAGGAAAAATCCGGTTAAGTGCGAGTTGGACTGGTGCTTGCAAGACTAGAAAAACTGACCGTCATTCAAGAATAGATTATTTTTATAAGCGAGTTTTACAATAAATCAAAGCAGAAAAAATGTAGTAAAACGAGTAAAACTAATTTAAACTTCATTCAAATAATTACATTTATGATAGATTATTATAAATATGATTATATAAGTCCATCAAAAAAATTATTCCAAGGAAAATGGCATGAGTTATGGTAAATTAAACGGTATTTTACAAGAAAAAACTTAGTCCTTCCGCTCGCATGTCGACGGGATGGGAAATGTGGTCGAGTTGAGAATATGGACGACTTGACAATGTAGCTAAGTTGGGAATGTATCTACATTGGTAATATGGATGAGTTGGTAAAATTGACGAGTTGGAAATGTGGTCGAGTTGAGAATATGGACGAGTTGGCAATGAAGACGACTTGGTAATACGGACGAGTTGGTGATATGGAAGATTTGACAATAAAGACGAGCTGATAATAAGGACAAGTTGGTATTGTAGACGAGTTGGGTGCATCGTAGAGTTGGAAATATGGACGAGTTGGAAATGTGGATGAGTTGGCAATGTGGATGAGTTGGTAAAATTGACAAGTTGGGAACATGGACAAGTGGGCAATGTGGACGAGTTCGCATTATGGACGAGTTGGCAATGAAGACGAGTTGGTAATACGGACAAGTTGGCAATGAAGACGACTTGGTAATATTGACGAGTTGGTGATATGGAAGATTTGGCCATAAAGACGAGCTGATAATAAGGACAAGTTGGTATTGTAGACGAGTTGGGTGTATCGTCGAGTTGGGAATATGGACGAGTTGGAAATGTGGATGAATGGCAAAGAGTTGGTAAAATTGACAAGTTGGGAACATGGACAAGGGGGCAATGTGGACGAGTTCGCATTATGGACGAGTTGGCAATGAAGACGAGTTGGTAATACGGACAAGTTGGTAATATGGACGAGTTGTCAATGTGGATGAGTTGGGAATATGGACGAGTTGGGAATGTGGATGGGTTGGCAAAATAAACAAGTTGAATACGGACGAGTGGGCAATGAAGACGACTTGGTAATACGGACGAGTTGTCAACGTGGACGAGTTGAGAATATGGACGAGTTGGGAATGTGGATGAGTTGGCAAAATGAACAAGTTGGGAATATGGACGAGTTGGAAATAAAGACGGGCTGATAATAAGGACGAGTTTGTATAGACGAGTTGGGTGTATCGTCGAGTTAGGAATATGGACGAGTTGGAAATGTGGACGACTTGGAATTGTGGACGAGTTGGAAATGTGGACGAGTTGTATTTGTGGACGAGTTAGCAATATGGACGAGTTGGCATTGTTGATGAGTTGGAAATGAAGACGAGTTGGCAATGTAGATGAGTTGGGTGTATGGACGAGTTGGTAATGTGGACGACTTTGCATTGTGGACGAGGTGGGAATATGGACGAGTTGGAAATGTGGACGAGTTGGCATTGTGGACGAGCAAGTAATATGGACGCGTTGGCATTGTGGATGAGTTGGGAATATAAACGAGTTGGCAATGAAGACGAGTTGGTAATACGGACGAGTTGATAATATGGACGAGATAGGCAATAAAGACGAGTTGGTATTGTAGACGAGTTGGGTGTATGGACGAGTAGGAAATGTAGACGAGTTAGCAATATGGATGAGTTGGCATTGTGGACGAGTTGGGAATATGGATGAGTTGGCAATAAAGACGAGTTGGTAATATGGACGAGTTGGCATTGTAGATGAGTTTGGTTTATGGACGAGTGGGCAATGTGGACGATTTGGCATTGTGTATGAGTTGGAAATATGGACGAGTTGGAAATATTGACGAGTTGGAAATGTAGACGAGTTATAATTGTGGACGAGTAAGCAATATGGACGCGTTGGAATTGTGGACGAGTTGGGTATATGGACGAGTTAGCAATATGGTCGAGTTGGCATTGTGGACAAATTGGGAATATGGGCGAGTTGCCAATGGAGACGAATTGGTAATATAGACGAGTTGGCGATGCAGATGAGTTGGGCGTATGAACGAGTTGGCAATGTGGACGTGTTGGGTGTGTGGACAAGTTGGCATTGTGACCCAGATGGGAATATAGACGAGCTGACATTGTGGACGAGTTGGCAATGTGGAATAATTAACATGTTACCCTAACATGCGAAACTTGATTGTAGAAATAACCTACATATGAGGCAATTTCAATTATAATAATTATTTGCATTGATAATAGTGGTTTTTCGTGTATCTATAAACGTTTTATACTCTCTATTTCATACAATTGAGTTTATGTAACATTTTTTTTATCACTATTTTTAAGTATTTACGATTATAAATGAATACATAAACAGTTACGCACTCCATGGTTTCCTTTTTAAAACCTGCGTAGTGAGTGCCCAAATCTGTCGTTTCGATTAATGTGCTATTTCTGGAAATTGATAGGAATCGATCAAATCGATAAATTTATGTCCTGAAGAAAGAACAACAAATTAAAATTCTACCAATCTTATGTTCGGTCCCATGAAAATATGACAATATTTTTTTTAAGATATGGGATTATTTTTGTGAATTAAATTTTTCCATAAATCGAATAATATGCATTTTATTTGTGAAACAGATCAGCAGATGACATGTCATTAATGCACAAGTTATTTTTACAAAAGAGTTGAAAAAGTTGTCACGATGAAGCTGGCAGTTGGCTATCAGGCCTGGCTCTAGCCTGGCATGTTTTAACGTTTTTAAAACATCATTTTAACGTGTTTTTTACAGTATTTATTCTTCGTTCGCCAAAAACTTATTATCGATAAAGTAGTTATTTTCTGTAACACTACCGGATTTCCATATTCTAGCGGCGGTTCGACGCCGCAACGGGCCTCTAGTTGTTTTTATAGCGTAAAATATTTTCTCGAGACATGTAGAATCAGGTAATTATTATTGACATTATATTTCAATTTTATTACTATGTATTGGAAATGTTTATTTTTAGATTATTATTATTCAATGTTTATTATGCCTACATATTAGGCTGAATACATGACACAAAAGTTTTGTAACATCTAAAACACTGTATTCTGGCAAATAAAATCTTTGAATCTTTGAATCTTTGATACCGCCGGACTGCCGGACAACTATAACTCACTAAAATTTCTGTTACTTATCTTCAAAACCTCGCATCTAGTAAGTAGATTGACATTGAGATACGAGCTTTGTTTTAAGTAGGTATTTGTTACTTAATGAGTTTTGGTTGATAACAGATACAATTCTATTGTTTTTTTAAATTGTCTCCGAAAGTTATAGACACAGCACCAACTCAATGTTTCTGGTTAGCCTTATGGTTGACTGGAAGAGAATGCCTTGTGGCATTAAGTCCGCCATTTGTACTAGTTTGATCGGTGCAATAAAGTTTAAATAAACAAATAAATAAATTCTCTCTCATTGTGAAATTCACATCATTTCCGTCCTTCCGTATTTGGGTCATTGTCCGTTCAAAAAACAAAGTTCGTCCCTACGGCGGTGGTCAAAAGTTGAGAGCTTGTATGAATCTAGGTTATGTTGCTATTACATCGAATTATAGAAGAGGGAACGTTCTTTATTCTCACAGGCATTTTATCAGAAAAACAAGGTTAATTTTGGAATCCTTAATTTCGCAAATGTCCACCGGAAAGACTTTAACCTAAATCTGACAACGACCCATTTCTGAGTAGTGCCTAATGTGCCTATTTATCGTAATTTTCAAGGAACCAAAAAATTGTTTTCCTTTTTAGGGTCGCATACCAAAAGGGTAAACACGGGAGCCTATTACTGAGACTTCGCTGTCCGTCCGTCCGTCCGTCCGTCCATCCGTCCGTCTGTCAACAGGCTGTATTTCAAGAACGGTGATAGCTAGACAGTTGAAATTTTCACAGATGATGTATTTCTATTGCCGCTATAACAACAAATACTAAAAATAAAATTAAATAAATATGTAAGGGGGGGCTCCCATACAACAAACTTGTTATAGATTATGGTAAGGAATCCTTCATGCGCGAGTCGGACTCGCTTTTGCCCAATCTTTTACTAGTTGCGCCCCCGGTGTTTACGCGCTCATCCCACGGGAACACTAAACTCTTTAGCGTTTAAAAAGTAGCTTATGTTTTTTTTTTTTATATATAGCAATTAGTAACATAATATGTTACTTACGTATCACACTAATATTATCATTATCAATAACATTTTTCAGAATATTAACTATTTAGGAAAATAGAAAGGAAGAATGCCGTTGCTGTAAATTCGTGGAATAATATAACTATACTTAGTTAAGATTTCATTCGTTTTTTTGTTACATTACAGGTGAACGCTCGCGGTGAGGTAGCACCCTTAGAGAGTGACGTACAGAGCCCCTTCAGAGCAAAAACCACCAGACTCACGCCATTCATATTTAACTACCCTGTCTATCATAAGGACGAGTTAATTCTGTGTCCAGGGCACTCAGGTACCTTTAATCCCCTGTACATTATTCAAGGCGCCTGCCCAATTTTATATTCACTTTCCTTTTGTGGCAAACTTTATATTTTATGTTTTCCACACGGCATGCATTATGGGGCCATAAATGCCAGGGTCTGAGCTTCGTTATAAGCGGGTATTGTCCTTTTTGTTGGGCTTATTGGTAAGAGGTTTGTTTTGATGAAAAAGGCGGTCAAGTGCGATAACTAGCACACCGAGGGTTCCGTAATGCATATTCCTTGAACGAAGAGATAAACTGTAAAGAGCGACACACTGCCGTTGGACAACTGTAGGGCATATCTTGCTGCAACTTCGCTTGCCACTACGACTCAGCTTCATCTGTCTTGCTCGCTCGATATTTAAAGGAAAGTGACAGGTGGTATTTGTTGCGCGACAAAGAGGCGCATGTCACAGTAACGCTAGAGATGTTGTTGTCCATCGACGTAGGGCTTAGTATATAAACTGCAAATAAGTTTGTAATCACAAAAACAGATATATATTTATTGCAATGCTTAATTTCATGATAACTAGGCCTAGTCAATAGGACGACGTATCCCCTTGTCACGCAAGGTACGTGATTCCCTTGCCAGCGTAAATGCTTGTATAATTATCATTGCGTTGACTTTTTTCATAGTAGTAGTTTTTTCGGAGCAGACCTGAGTATTCGATAATTAATTAAGTTAATTTTAGCTTAATGCGACGGGTAATGCGAAACTAGCGCCACTTTCGATTTTTTTCTTATACCTTCATAATCTGATATTTTTTTAGAAATAGCTGAAGTCTAGGAGCTAGCAAAACACCTTCAATATTTATTAAATCACTATATACAATTTGTTCACTGTAGTTTACCTTACAAAACTTGTTCACGTCAAAAGCGGCCACAATAGTTTTGGGCAAGTTTTTAGAGACAACTAAAGAACAAGAAATTGTGTATAATGATTTAATAAACAGTAAAGGTGTTTTTCCAGCTCCTAATATCTTGCAATTACTGAAAATTGATCTGGTTTGGAAGATATAATAAAAATTTGTAAGTGGCGCTAGTTTCGCATTACCCGTCCCCTTAATTCCGGTGATCTTATTAAGGGTTTTGTTTTTGTCGATTGAGGCAAGGAACTCTAAAAATGCTTATTCAGTTGAGGTGGGCGATTTCTTTTCATAAGGAAAATGACGTAACGTAAGCCTCTTCTTTTAAAACGTGATGTGACGTTGGGACGACGTGTAAAGTTGCCAACGTGACGTGGAAAGTTGCGTCAAGCTTCCCAATAATAGGGATGTGTTAGAAAAAAAAATAAAAAATTGGGCAAGTGCGAGTCCGACTCGCGCATGAAGGGTTCCGTACCTATATTATATATATATATATAATCTATAACAAGTTTGTTGTATGGGAGCCCCCCTTAAATATTTATTTTATTTTATTTTTAGTATTTGTTGTTATAGCGGCAATAGAAATACATCATCTGTGAAAATTTCAACTGTCTAGCTATCACCGTTGTTGAGATACAGTCTGGTGACAGACGGACGGACGGACGGCGAAGTCTCAGTAATAGGGTCCCGTTTTTACCCTTTGGGTACGGAACCCTAAAAATTAGGTACTTATGAAAATCATTATATATATTATGTAGATACACAATAAGATACCCAGTTAGATGCATTTATTGTCTTTACTTCTCATCCCAAATACCGCAGGTGCCTTAAGACGAAAGTTTTTAACCAATGTGTGTTGCCAGTGTAGACATATGATACGCAGACCCTCTCAATGGGCCTATGAGGCGAGCGAGCGAGCTATGCTTGGAGTTTCCTTGTGGGATCGCATCCGCAATAATGAGCTAGGCAAGAGAACCAAGCTTGTAGATATACTCGTAGCTCATATAGTCGCCAAACTTAAGTAGCAGTGGGCGGGGCACATTGCTCGTAGAACCGATTGCCGTTGGGGCAGAAAGGTTCTTGAGTGGCGACCGCGGACCGGAAGACGCAGCGTGGGGCAAGGTGGACCAACGACTTGGTTAGGATCGCGGGCAGAAATTGGATGAGGGCGGCGCAAGACCGCTCGTTGTCGAGAACTTTGGGAGAGGCCTTTGTCCGCCAGCGGACGTCTATCGGTTGATTATGATTATGATAAATAAACAACTGGCTCCCAGTAAATGATACACTGCTGCTTGGTATATAAACAATATATTCGCAAACGCTCAATGTACAAAAGAGTAAATGTATCGAAATGGGGTCATTATCTCAGGGAAAATCTTAACAGCGTGAAGTAGCCGATTTTACCAAAGTAACAACGCCATCTAGCAGGCAATTGGGTTATTACATCATATAGAGACAAAATGTCAACACACCGTTGAACAATGATGATGATTTGTCTTACCCCTAAGCATTTTGCGGTGATGTCACTACTGTAAGGATAAATAAGTCGAAAATAATAATATATTTTTAAAGGTTTCATATTCGTTGCGGTATACGAAACCTATTCCCAGAAATGGTTTCCAAATTTAATTATTGTATTAAGCGGTTTACACTCACGTGCAATTGTCAGGAACGGCTCGACATGTGAGAGTGTCAAAGCTGACGCGGCTGTGTACGGGTAGCAGTCCCTGATGAAGAGCTCCATACGAGTTCGAAACATGTCCGGCCGTTCCTGACAATTCCACGTGAGCGTAAACCGCTTTATACAATAATTAAATGTCTCACGAAAGTTTTAATAAGGTTTCCGGATTCTTCCAAAAATTGTACCAGGCCTATTATAATGTATAACGAGCGTTAAATTACAAAGGATGTTACGCAGCATGTTATAGTTAATAATATAACAGGTCACGTAAATTACTTCACTAATTCACTATTCTACACTAATTAACATTGAACCTGCCATCGTGGATATAACTGTTTAATAATAGACATATTGTAATGATATATCGTATTATAACAATGGACGTAAATTGTGCGTTGTCCGATTATGCATTTGAGATATAATATTGTCTTAAAGGTAAGCATGTTGGATTGCGTACAATACAAATGCTACGCGTTTTTTGTTAAGATACCGGGAATCGAAACCAGCAATTCAGCGGTACCGGGTTCGATTCCCGGTATCTTCCACCGGGTAACTCATTTTTAAAATTTTCTTTAAGCTTTGATCTTGTATCAATGGTTTAAATGGGATGGTAATTTAAGGAATTAAATCAGTAAACAAAACACAAATGCTACACGTTTAAAAAAAATAGGAAATGAATTTATGCGTACGTCGTTTTATGCCAGCGGGAGCGAAATAAAGCATTTTGGCAACCGGATTTCCGTTCTGGACGGAAACCTAAACGTGTAATATTTAATTCCGACTCTACCCTTAACCTAATTTGCTTTGTGGTAAAAATGAAAGCATTTTCTCCCCGCTTAGGAGCTCATTAAGTTGTTAATTTACCTTCTCTGAGTTGGAAATACCATTTCAGCAATTATCACTTTTTTAATGACTATTAAGCTTTTCTACGCAAGTTGAGAGCGAGATGGGGTTCTCGTTTGATATGTATTTGCTTCTTGGACTTAAATTATTTAAGCATTTCAGATTAACAGAAAAATAAAGAATTTCCCTGAGAATTAGTATAGGGTATTATTCGTGATCCGTAGAAGAACCAGCAGCCGTAGAGTAACCCATATAGCTCGAAGAATTGTAAAACTTCAGCAGGTGGGTGGATGGTGGCCAGATAAACTGGTAAAAGTTGCTGGAATATTTGGGGCAGGTTTATGTTCTGTTGAATCGTAGAAGTTGTCCTCTTCGCTGTGGGCTATGACCTAATCGAACCTAAGGTCATTACTAGGATTAGTACATTCGGTAACATACCGTGGTTCTGAAATCCATAGAGTCAATTATTTTATTTTATTTTTCAAAGTCAAAGGTGACTTCATGGATTTTAGAACCAAGGTATGCTGGTACACGGCACGGTATGCTACCAAATGTACTAACGCTAATCAGCAACAGCTTAAATTGGCTGCGTATGCTCTTAATACAGCTTACTACTCGAGTAAATATTACAAATATTATGGCATATTAATACTCATATCATGCCAGAATAATTGCAACTAAAAAACAATCTTTATTTTGAAATCCCTTCGAAATTTAATCTTCAAAGGCTCCAATATCGAAGAAAAACTATGTATACCTAAAAACTGTGTATATTCAGCGTATCTTTGAACTGCTAGCAGTCGAATAAAAGCCTTATGTAAATAGCCTGTTACATATCAAAGTGCGAGTTGGACCAGTATAATAGAGCACATTAGCAATTGAGATCGGTATAGATAGAGACTGAAAAGCAATTGAACTGAGATGCAGCTAAACGGATTTCTATCACACCGTTACCTGGTTGAATATCGTCATTATTGTAATATTATAATACAGAGTGATCAATCTAGATTACGGTAGTAGGGAGAAAACGAAAACTACAAGAGATAGGGAAATCTGTTCTTAAGAACCATGACGTTGATTTTAGTTTTAATAGAAACTTCATTTATTTATTTATAAATCTTATAGGTACATAATCGGGATTGGGACCTGGTTAAAATTCTGAATAAACAAACAATACAAATTGCGCCAACCGCGTCGTTAATGAAAATGAAATGTTAAAACCGAACTTAAGGTTTTTTATAATATAACAGCAGAATTCAATTACGTACGGTCTCTGAATGTGTACGAGACATTTCAATTATTTTACTTTAAATAAAAAAAATACAACCGAACTTAAGATTTTTTTAATATATAACATCAGAATTTTATTACGTACGGTCTACTGAATGTGTAATATACAAATCCGAATTAGTAGCATAATATGTATAATAAGAATTTTCCGCACATGTAGACAGTCTGGGCTCTCACCGCACTTAGGGCAGTATTTATGACTATATACTCGCAGCTCGCCGAGTATCAGTCCTTACCTTGTCACGTATAATTTCTTAGAAACGGGTTCCGTACCGCGAACCACTTAACGCAATCGCAAACCTCCTTCATTGTAGCGTGACATACGGTCAGGTCGACTAATAGTCAGAATTATTCAACATGGGTAAAAAAAACACACCCATTTTCTTAATCATGCTCGGAAATGTATCCGTTTTTGGTTTGAAATGAAGACGCAAATTGCATTACTTTCCTGGCCTAGGCCAATAAAGTAAGTATGTAAATCCATTGGTGTCCGGCTGTAACTTTTTAAATTTGCTTACCAACTAAAAAAAAAAAAAGAAAAATTACATACAGCCAACCACCTTCTACATTCAGAAAACATACTTGCGAAATTGAAAACAAAAACAAAATCTATGGTATATTTTTTGGTGCGGTTAAACATGGAACTCAATACCTACTCCGTATGTTTACAAATTAAAATAGGCGGCAAAATAAACTCAGACAAAAGGTACATTCGGTTGGATAAGGTAACTGTACTGGCGAGAGACAAGTTTTTCATTCCTTTTAATGGAGATTGTGAATGGTCAGTGCCCCCGGCTGGGAAACGGTTTTTTAATACTACGCCAGTAGCTAGTGTGGACGAGACTTTAGCAAGTGACATTGTGTGTGATGAGGGTAGATTTTCGCCCCCGCTGGTGACGCCCGCATCTAACAGCCGCGTGGAGAGAGCCGAGAGAGCGTTAGCGCGCAGTCTTCGATTGGTCGCCGCCGCGACTGGTCGTAGCTCCTGATGATGAATCACGTACCAATCCGAAACATGTCGGGCGATATTTGACTTCTACAACGTGAGTCAACCCGTTTCGTGAGTAAACCACGGGAGTTTGCTATATAAAACTTAGCCACATACCTAAATATCGTTTTCCCGTGTTAGACCAATACATCGGCTGTATAGTGCCCTAAGAAGTGGCTCAAACGTAATTACTACTGTTATTACAGGTGGCAAGGGGTTAATATTGTTATTGTCCCTGGCAATGATCGGGGTTCAGACCCTTAAGGGGTAGCTCGGCTGCTAAAAATTAAAAACAAGTAAGTAGGTTTTTAGCAATTTTACAGGAGAGCCAAAAAACGTATTTTTACTTCAAAAACCATTTTCTCAAAAAGTACATAAGATATACAAAAAAAAATTTTTTCATCACGTGATACATTTCACATTGTACATTATTTGTTTTTTACACGACTGTGACTGAAACCGTTGAGGATACGCAGCTGAAAATTGTTTTTAATTTGGTAAAAATGACAAAAAATTACAAAATAGCCATAATAAAAACAAGTAACTCATGGATACTTGTTTTTAACGTAGTTGAATAGTACTAAATTGTAAAGTAGTTGTTTTGTAAATTGGAATTAATTTAAATTATTTGACTGAAATATTTTAGTTTAGTTTTTTAAACTTAATTTATTACGTTCATCTGCCTGTCTGTTATTAATTTTTTACTGTGTTACGTTAAATCTAATTACTTAGGTATGTCTAAAAACACATGGTCATATTTTTTATACTTTTATTTAACAACCAATTAAATTCTCATCATGAAATATTACCTACTGATCTTCCATCATTGCTTCATCACGGATCAAATCGCCAACATGGTCACTTTGGGGCATTTCCAACCAAAAATGTTGTCTGTTAACCGGCATTAACGGTAGTAATTTAGATAATATTTAAATGTTTTTGAAGCACGAACTCCACGAACTTTATTGAGTTTTCTTTTGTTATTAATGCAATAAAAGATAATTCTATACGCAGTTAAAATTAAAATAAATAAACACAATAGTGTACATTTTAATCAATAATTTACATTGACTAGTTAGATACGTACCTACATTTCGCTTTGCAAACTCATGGCAACCAACTTTCTTCCACGGCTAAATGTTTTCTTGTTTATTTCTATTTTCACTTAACTACAATCTATTTGATGTTCTTAACCTATCAAAGTTTGGTTTTATTCTGATGTGTCTAATACTTCGTCCGTGATACAGAATGTCACTCCAAGTGTCATTATTATACTCGTATGTATGGTATCTTTAAAACATCAAACTGATTCATACAAGTATCTACCTTAAAAAACAAGTAAGTCACCTGTAGTATTCAAGTAAGTCGTGGGTTATATCTTCCTCATCAACTGTCGGGCAACGATAAAAACAAGTATCTCGCAAAACCAAGTTAAAAACAAGTAAGACTGATTCGACTTACTTGATTTTATCGTAGTTTTAGTCGAGATACTTTGTTTTAACATTGTTGTGTGATCGAATTTGAGATACTTGAAATGTATTTTTACAAATAACTGAAAAACTATGAAGAAAAAATATAAAATAAAAATACAGGGATGTGTATTTTAACACAAGAAATCCAATGGGCCAAAAAACCAAAAATTGCTAAAAAAGGACTTACTTGTTTTTAATTTTGAGCAGCCGTCTATTATCATTGCCGAAAGATAATTTGATTCTTAGTTTACAAATTGTAATAAACAGAATTAACTACACTTAGTGGGAGTATGTATTATTGAGGCTCCTAATCCGTTCAAAAATGCTGATTGTTTTAGAATTTTTTCTCTATGATCAAACATGTTTCTTAACATATTATCAATGCTACTGCCTAGAACGGGGCCATAGAAACGTATTCGTATATATTTAACACCTACAGTTTGATTCTTACATTGATAAGTTTTGTTTCAAAAAACTACTCGAAATTGACAAAATTCACGCAGAAAACTGTTTTTTTTTTCAACTTATTTTCGACAGCCTGCAATGAAAGCATGAAATAGCTATGTTACTAAAACTCAGAGAAAAGTAGTATTCACTTCAAAAAGTTGGTTGAAATGAGCAATACATTTGTCATAATATAATTTTATTTAAAAGGAATAAGGCCTCTTAATTCTAAATTTAGCGTATATCATCGTTACAGAATACGTCATGTTCGGGAATAAGAATTTTATTTGCGATATTATTCAAAAAATAGACACCAGGAATCAAACCCTTTTTGATTGCTGGTCTAACGTCTTAACCATCCGACCAGAGATGCATTGGATGCACACCTTATTTCCCCCCCGCTTTGATCCCTATACCTATTTATTTTTTACTTACACTCACTAGATTTAAAATTTCTGAAGAATTTTGTTTTCCCAACGTGATGAGTATTTTGGGTCTCCTTCGCAATCCATAATATCGTATGTCCTAAAGTCAAATGCCATACCACATTTACTCTAAACACTTTTGACATATCAATCATTTGTCATAATGATTATTTGCCATAATGATCTTACATCCTAATGATCATAAACCATAATATTACATTACCTAATGCTCTAAATACCTAATATGTTTTGTACTAATCTATTAACACATAAAACTTACGAGTCATAATATACAAAACCATAAATCACATGTCCTAAAGTCAAATGCCATGATGATTACTTGCCATAATGTTCATAAGCTATAATAACATTACCTAATATCCTACTTTAAGGCAGGTCAGACTTGAGTTAGGTTAGTGTACGACGACGACCGGAGCGAAATTTGATATTCGGGATAATGACATTCGTATTTTCAATAATCGGAAATTTATTCCTTAGGAATTATGAAATTCGGAGTTTTAAAAATGGGAATTAGTAAATTCGGAATTAAATATTTCGAAGTATTTGGGTAAAGATTATTTTTTTTACCAATTTTTTACGTTAAAACAAAAATAGAAAACCGGATTTGGACAAATATCGAATTGGCTACACCCCGAAAACTGTAGGTTGGGTTATTGGCTGAACCCCGAAAACTGTAGGTTAGGTTAGGTTTGTATTGTGACCACGTATAGCGGAGCGAGCGAAGCGAGCGAAACGTCAGACTTGCTGAACCCCGAAAACTATAGGTTAGGTTATTGGCTGAACCCCGAAAACTGTAGGTTAGGTTAGGTTTGTATTGTGACCACGTATAGCGGAGCGAGCGAAGCGAGCGGAGCGTCAGACTTGCTGAACCCCGAAAACTGTAGGTTGGGTTATTGGCTGAACCCCGAAAACTGTAGGTTAGGTTAGGTTTGTATTGTGACCACGTATAGCGGAGCGTCAGACTTGCTGAACCCCGAAAACTATAGGTTAGGTTATTGGCTGAACCCCGAAAGGTATCCCAGAAAGGTATATCGAAATTGTAGCCGACATGTACAAGGACGCGAAATCATACATTCGTACAACAGTAGGACAAACAGACCCTATAGCAGTTACCGAAGGGGTGCATCAAGGTTCTGTGCTCAGCCCTTATCTTTTTTGCTTGGTGATGGACGCCCTTACTGAGAACGCTCAAAGCCTTGCACCGTGGACTTTTATCTACGCAGACGACGTGGCTATCTGCACCGACACCAGATATGAGTTAGAACAGGCATTAAGGGAGTGGAAACAACAGTTACAAGCAGGAGGGCTTGTGTTGAGTGTGGCCAAAACTCAGTTCATGGTGTGTAACAAAACGGACTCAGGTGAAGATCCGCTTCTAATTGACGGTCAGGAAGTCAAGAAGTGTGACGAATATAAATACCTGGGTTCGATGTTACACTCCAACGGTGGAGTAGAAGCCAATATTCAGCACCGAATCGCAGCTGCCTGGCTAAAATGGCGGGAAGTAACTGGAGTAACCTGTGACCCAAAAATGCCTGTCAAACTAAAGGGCCTTGTCTATAAGACCATAATCAGGCCAGTACTGGTGTACGGAAGTGAGACGTGGACGCTGACCCAGCGACATGTGCATACCATACAGGTAGCCGAGATGAAGATGTTGCGGTGGATGTGCGGAGTTACCAGGCTCGATAAAATCCGTAACGAGTACGTGCGCGGCAGTCTTGGTATCCGTGACATCGCCGACAAGCTACAGGAAAGTAGGCTCCGTTGGTATGGCCATGTGCAAAGAAGGCCTGCAGACTACATCGGCCAAAAGGCTTTAAATTTGTCCATCCCAGGGTCCAGAACCAGAGGTAGACCGAAGAGGCGATGGACAGATCTCATAAAGCTGGACCTCAGTTCTTGCGACGTATCGGCAGATGATGCGTTGGATAGGGAGAAGTGGAAGAAGAAGACGAAGAAAGCAGACCCCACAACCAGATGGGAATAATAATTGCTCAGGAGAGAGAGAGAGATTGGCTGAACCCCGAAAACTGTAGGTTAGGTTAGGTTTGTATTGTGACCACGTATAGCGGAGCGAGCGAAGCGTGCGGAGCGTCAAAAGACTTGCTGAACCCCGAAAACTGTAGGTTGGATTATTGTCTGAACCCTGAAAACTGTAGGTTAGGTTAGGTTGGTATCGTGACCACGTACAGCGGAGCGTCAGACTTGCTGAACCCCGAAAACTATAGGTTAGGTTATTGGCTGAATCCCGAAAACTGTAGGTTAGGTTAGGTTTGTATTGTGACTACGTATAGCGGAGCGAGCGAAGCGAGCGGAGCGTCAAGACTTGCTCAACCCCGAAAAGTAAAGTTTGAAAATCTGTGCGTACAAAACTATACAGCATTAAAATTGTGTAGCCTGGATATCATGATTTAGGATACGTACCTATTAGGACACGTGATAATAATTAGGATAAGTAACTATTAAGACATATGATGATTATGGCAACTAGTATTAGGATATTTAACTGATAGGACACTTGATCAAGAAAAACTATGTATACCTAAAAACTGTGTATATTCAGCGTATCTTTGAACTGCTAGCAGTCGAATAAAAGCCTTATGTAAATAGCCTGTTACATATCAAAGTGCGAGTTGGACCAGTATAATAGAGCACATTAGCAATTGAGATCGGTATAGATAGAGACTGAAAAGCAATTGAACTGAGATGCAGCTAAACGGATTTCTATCACACCGTTACCTGGTTGAATATCGTCATTATTGTAATATTATAATACAGAGTGATCAATCTAGATTACGGTAGTAGGGAGAAAACGAAAACTACAAGAGATAGGGAAATCTGTTCTTAAGAACCATGACGTTGATTTTAGTTTTAATAGAAACTTCATTTATTTATTTATAAATCTTATAGGTACATAATCGGGATTGGGACCTGGTTAAAATTCTGAATAAACAAACAATACAAATTGCGCCAACCGCGTCGTTAATGAAAATGAAATGTTAAAACCGAACTTAAGGTTTTTTATAATATAACAGCAGAATTCAATTACGTACGGTCTCTGAATGTGTACGAGACATTTCAATTATTTTACTTTAAATAAAAAAAATACAACCGAACTTAAGATTTTTTTAATATATAACATCAGAATTTTATTACGTACGGTCTACTGAATGTGTAATATACAAATCCGAATTAGTAGCATAATATGTATAATTAGAATTTTCCGCACATGTAGACAGTCTGGGCTCTCACCGCACTTAGGGCAGTATTTATGACTATATACTCGCAGCTCGCCGAGTATCAGTCCTTACCTTGTCACGTATAATTTCTTAGAAACGGGTTCCGTACCGCGAACCACTTAACGCAATCGCAAACCTCCTTCATTGTAGCGTGACATACGGTCAGGTCGACTAATAGTCAGAATTATTCAACATGGGTAAAAAAAACACACCCATTTTCTTAATCATGCTCGGAAATGTATCCGTTTTTGGTTTGAAATGAAGACGCAAATTGCATTACTTTCCTGGCCTAGGCCAATAAAGTAAGTATGTAAATCCATTGGTGTCCGGCTGTAACTTTTTAAATTTGCTTACCAACTAAAAAAAAAAAAAGAAAAATTACATACAGCCAACCACCTTCTACATTCAGAAAACATACTTGCGAAATTGAAAACAAAAACAAAATCTATGGTATATTTTTTGGTGCGGTTAAACATGGAACTCAATACCTACTCCGTATGTTTACAAATTAAAATAGGCGGCAAAATAAACTCAGACAAAAGGTACATTCGGTTGGATAAGGTAACTGTACTGGCGAGAGACAAGTTTTTCATTCCTTTTAATGGAGATTGTGAATGGTCAGTGCCCCCGGCTGGGAAACGGTTTTTTAATACTACGCCAGTAGCTAGTGTGGACGAGACTTTAGCAAGTGACATTGTGTGTGATGAGGGTAGATTTTCGCCCCCGCTGGTGACGCCCGCATCTAACAGCCGCGTGGAGAGAGCCGAGAGAGCGTTAGCGCGCAGTCTTCGATTGGTCGCCGCCGCGACTGGTCGTAGCTCCTGATGATGAATCACGTACCAATCCGAAACATGTCGGGCGATATTTGACTTCTACAACGTGAGTCAACCCGTTTCGTGAGTAAACCACGGGAGTTTGCTATATAAAACTTAGCCACATACCTAAATATCGTTTTCCCGTGTTAGACCAATACATCGGCTGTATAGTGCCCTAAGAAGTGGCTCAAACGTAATTACTACTGTTATTACAGGTGGCAAGGGGTTAATATTGTTATTGTCCCTGGCAATGATCGGGGTTCAGACCCTTAAGGGGTAGCTATTATCATTGCCGAAAGATAATTTGATTCTTAGTTTACAAATTGTAATAAACAGAATTAACTACACTTAGTGGGAGTATGTATTATTGAGGCTCCTAATCCGTTTAAAAATGCTGATTGTTTTAGAATTTTTTCTCTATGATCAAACATGTTTCTTAACATATTATCAATGCTACTGCCTAGAACGGGGCCATAGAAACTTATTCGTATATATTTAACACCTACAGTTTGATTCTTACATTGATAAGTTTTGTTTCAAAAAACTACTCGAAATTGACAAAATTCACGCAGAAAACTGTTTTTTTTTTCAACTTATTTTCGACAGCCTGCAATGAAAGCATGAAATAGCTATGTTACTAAAACTCAGAGAAAAGTAGTATTCACTTCAAAAAGTTGGTTGAAATGAGCAATACATTTGTCATAATATAATTTTATTTAAAAGGAATAAGGCCTCTTAATTCTAAATTTAGCGTATATCATCGTTACAGAATACGTCATGTTCGGGAATAAGAATTTTATTTGCGATATTATTCAAAAAATAGACACCAGGAATCAAACCCTTTTTGATTGCTGGTCTAACGTCTTAACCATCCGACCAGAGATGCATTGGATGCACACCTTATTTCCCCCCCGCTTTGATCCCTATACCTATTTATTTTTTACTTACACTCACTAGATTTAAAATTTCTGAAGAATTTTGTTTTCCCAACGTGATGAGTATTTTGGGTCTCCTTCGCAATCCATAATATCGTATGTCCTAAAGTCAAATGCCATACCACATTTACTCTAAACACTTTTGACATATCAATCATTTGTCATAATGATTATTTGCCATAATGATCTTACATCCTAATGATCATAAACCATAATATTACATTACCTAATGCTCTAAATACCTAATATGTTTTGTACTAATCTATTAACACATAAAACTTACGAGTCATAATATACAAAACCATAAATCACATGTCCTAAAGTCAAATGCCATGATGATTACTTGCCATAATGTTCATAAGCTATAATAACATTACCTAATATCCTACTTTAAGGCAGGTCAGACTTGAGTTAGGTTAGTGTACGACGACGACCGGAGCGAAATTTGATATTCGGGATAATGACATTCGTATTTTCAATAATCGGAAATTTATTCCTTAGGAATTATGAAATTCGGAGTTTTAAAAATGGGAATTAGTAAATTCGGAATTAAATATTTCGGAGTATTTGGGTAAAGATTATTTTTTTTACCAATTTTTTACGTTAAAACAAAAATAGAAAACCGGATTTGGACAAATATCGAATTGGCTACACCCCGAAAACTGTAGGTTGGGTTATTGGCTGAACCCCGAAAACTGTAGGTTAGGTTAGGTTTGTATTGTGACCACGTATAGCGGAGCGAGCGAAGCGAGCGAAACGTCAGACTTGCTGAACCCCGAAAACTATAGGTTAGGTTATTGGCTGAACCCCGAAAACTGTAGGTTAGGTTAGGTTTGTATTGTGACCACGTATAGCGGAGCGAGCGAAGCGAGCGGAGCGTCAGACTTGCTGAACCCCGAAAACTGTAGGTTGGGTTATTGGCTGAACCCCGAAAACTGTAGGTTAGGTTAGGTTTGTATTGTGACCACGTATAGCGGAGCGAGCGAAGCGAGCGGAGCGTCAGACTTGCTGAACCCCGAAAACTATAGGTTAGGTTATTGGCTGAACCCCGAAAACTGTAGGTTAGGTTAGGTTTGTATTGTGACCACGTATAGCGGAGCGAGCGAAGCGTGCGGAGCGTCAAAAGACTTGCTGAACCCCGAAAACTGTAGGTTGGATTATTGTCTGAACCCTGAAAACTGTAGGTTAGGTTAGGTTGGTATCGTGACCACGTACAGCGGAGCGTCAGACTTGCTGAACCCCGAAAACTATAGGTTAGGTTATTGGCTGAATCCCGAAAACTGTAGGTTAGGTTAGGTTTGTATTGTGACTACGTATAGCGGAGCGAGCGAAGCGAGCGGAGCGTCAGACTTGCTCAACCCCGAAAAGTAAAGTTTGAAAATCTGTGCGTACAAAACTATACAGCATTAAAATTGTGTAGCCTGGATATCATGATTTAGGATACGTACCTATTAGGACACGTGATAATAATTAGGATAAGTAACTATTAAGACATATGATGATTATGGCAACTAGTATTAGGATATTTAACTGATAGGACACTTGATCATTAGTACTTAAGATAATAGTGCAAATAATCATTAGGATATTCAATATTAGGATGATCAATATTATGGCATTTACATTAGGATAAACATTATTATGGCAAAAGATCATTATGACCACAGTTATTATGGAATTTACAAATAGGACAAAGGAAATTATGGATTCCAATATAGACCCGAGTATTTTATTTCATACTCTAATCCTTTTACAGCATACTTTAAAACTCACCTCAAAATGTGCGAAACGACTCACGTCACGTGCCATACCGCTTTACTAATGCAAGAAATCTCAAAATGGCGCCCATGCTTCATGCATAATGTATGCGCTGTCTAGGACGCGCGAAGATGTGTACAAAGAAATTAGACGGCACAGCTGTGAACAGAGGCAGCACTGAGGAAGGTATAACCGTTATTTTTCGGGGAGCTAAAATAATAACTTAGCATCTTGATGGCGTCAGTTGATGGCGTCTTTGCCCCACAAATGTCTTCTTTCATGAAACACTTGGCAGAAGCCATATCAGACCGCTGGCACCGAACTTTAAGTACCGTGCTGGGCTGGCTTAGAGAACGGGTAAGCGTTGCTATCATACGTGCAACTAGCATGTGCATTCGTGGCACACGGTATAGGTTCAAACCACTAGCGAAATGGCTGGGATTCGACGACGGTGCTGCCCTCCCACACATCGAATGAATGTTCTTTTTAACATCAATTTATTGTATTGTTCCCACATTATTGAATAAATATTTCTTGTAGCTATAATAACCTGGCATCTTAGCATCTAAAATAATTTCTTTCTTTAACTCTATAAAAAAATGCTTCATGATATAATTATGTCCGTGCCTGGCGTGAAGAACTTGATAACTCGACTTATACGTTTTTTTTTTATTGGCGTAATGGCTTTCTACGGCCAAGGTTTTGTAGAAAAAAAATTGACAACTCGATATCTATGATACTTTTGAAGATATGGCCTGTGACATCATATTGATATCTCGATATTTAGCGGATTTTATTTAACATAACAAAAAAAGAACCGACTTCAGTTCAGTAAAACTAAAAAGCCAACAATAACCCGTTCAAGTACAGATTACATTTGACTCACCCTTCGAAGTCGATCCCAAACCACTCAGTTCTTATATTTATATATTATAGTTTACGCGAGGTTTGGCACCGACTTCGAAGGGTGAGTCAAATGTAATCTGTACTTGAACGGGTTATTGTTGGCTTTTTAGTTTTACTGAACTGAAGTCGGTTCTTTTTTTGTTAAAAATTTTTTTTTTTTGCTTTTTAGTGATTCGTATACTTTCCTTACACCAAATCCTATTTACTGAATGTAAATTCTTGACTTTATCAATAAATTACCGAAAGCGCCGTACATGTCCCTATAACATTTGAAGAGTTCCCTCGATTTCTCCAAGATTCCATCATCAGATCCCGACTTAGTGCCAACGGGACCAACTCGGAGTTATACCCTTTCGATTAAAAAAAAAAATTGAAAATCGGTTCACGATTCTCGGAGATATCGAGTAACATACATAGAAAAAAAAAAAAAAAATTAGTTCGAATTGAGAACCTCCTCCTTTTTTGAAGTCGGTTAAAAACGAGATATCAGCGCGATGAGGCACAAAAAATATTGCATATCAACTTATCAACGTATTCTCAACAAAAAAAAAAGCGTTCCTAACTTGACAAAACAAGATATTAGAATGAAGACAAGCACACTTTAACGATAACAAATGAATATATCGTTTTATCTCATTTTACACAACTACCGTAAATTCATATGTCGATTTATCATTTTCAGGTTGATGGATACAGCAAATAATAAGTTGACATAATTAATTATTCATAATTTATCGAAATGTATATTTCGATTTGTCAAGTTATTCACACATCTGAGGTGTACTCTGGTACAAAGGAAAACACTGATAACTGTACATTTGTGAACATATAAACCTTAGTACAACGTGTGAAGATCCATGGGGTATACTTAACACTGTCTTCGTTATGTATCATTCACATTACCGGTACCTTGTCAACCATCGACCAGTTTTATTTATTGGATCAGAAAAACAAAGATGTTGCCAGTTAAAAATAAGATAAATTAATCTAGTTTTTTTGTAGAATAAGTGCTTTTGCATTACTGAATTAAAGACGATTCATTTACTACAATTTATTCAATATTTTTATAACTTTTAATTTTATTTTCTTCGGGTTTCGTGACTAAAATAAAACAATTCAAACGGATTGTATCATATTTATTCATTGTTTGTGCCTTTCTGACGTATTTGGCACCGAAAATTTGTGTTTTACTCAGTCAAAAATAGTTGCCGAAACGTCAGGAGACTCAAACAACGAACACACGCGATACAATACATTTAAATCGCCTTATATAAACAAAACAGTTGTATAGAAACGATAGAATTGTTTAATTGATACCCTATTCTATGGTGAATTATGTTGATAAGTCTAATATCTCACAAAATACAATGATTCTACCAAAATAAGTAAGATAATTGAAAAGTTTGCATAAAATTACCCTTTAATCAATTTAGACATTTCAGTTATACAAAAAAACAGATTTTTAGGGATTAAATTAAAAAACATTTTCACCAATTAGGGCACTAATGTATGGGGAATAACTTGATAAGTCGATGGTGAACTTGATAAGTCGATGGTGAATATGTTGATAAGTCTAATATCTCACAAAATACAATGTTTCTACCAAAATAAGTAAAATAATTGAAAAGTTTCTATAAAATTACCTATAAATCAATTTAGACGTTTCAGTTACTATGAAAAACTGATTTTTAGGAATTAAACTAAAAAACATTTTCACCAATTTGGGCACTAATGTATGGGGAATAACTTGATAAGTCGTTGGTACCTATGTTGATAAGTCTTATATCACAGAAAATAAGAGGATTTTACTAGAATACGTAAGGTAAATGAAAACATCGCGGAAAATTATCCATAAATCAAGCTTTAAACACGAGTTAAAGATGAAAATGGATTTTGGAGAAAATGTCAAACTTTAAAATCGACGCCCTGAACAATTGCCATTTTGGACTTATCAACTTCTTCACGCCATGCACGGATGTAATCCCCCTAATAGCGATAAGTTCGCCTTTGTACACATGTATTGTTTTCGAGTTTTTGTATATGGTTTTCATGTGCAATAAAGTGTTTTTATACTAAAATAGTTATCTTGGCAGCTAAAACAATAACTTAGCATCTTATTAGTAGGCATCTAAAATAATTCTCTTGGCAGCTAAAATAACTTGGTTGCCACACATTTATTTATAGAATAATACGCGATACGTGATATAATATAATCCGTTTAAATGGTGTTACTTAAATTTAGGCACGATAAAACGGCAAAAGAGACACTGGGCGTTGTTTTCAAAAAGTGATTAAGCTTAATCCAGTTGCGGCAAATATGGTAAATTATACTTTCAAATTCTGTTAGGATACACAGAATACACATACCGGCTTTTTGACAAGAGAAAGGGGTTGTGATTAACGATATATGCATCTATCATATATCACCTCAGTAAAGTACTTCTGTAGAAGTTACTGGAATAGTTAGGATAGCACAAAAACATGCTATTATTAAGCAAAGGCTACCTTACATTTGCTTGCAATTAGCATGCTAGTTTTAAGTATGCTCCTGAATAAGCACGCTCAAAGCAAATACTTCAATACACATGCCATTTAATAGTGTGCTCATGCTCATGACAATTCAAACAAAACCATGGAAAATCGAGCAGCCATCCGCATGGAGCTAAATAAAGTTATCCTTTTGCTGGCGATGCAATGCATCCAAAAACATCTCTCAGCTAGAATGAAGCAAAAAGGAATAGGAAGATTTGGGTCCGCGCAGCAGAAGGATAATTTTAGTGAGCTTCATGCAGATGGCGGTTTGAATTCCAATATTTTGTTTAAACTGACAGAGAGCACGCTCTCAATGGCATGTATATCGAATTGTTTGCTTTGAGCATGCTTATTCAGGAGCATACTTGAACAGAATTTTCCTTATGCATGCACATATTAAGTATACCCATAGTACGCTTTTTAGCACGCTATTCTATTCTAGGGAATAAAATACTCGCTTTTTTCATGCTATTCTATTCTATAGAAGAAAATACTAGAACAAATGCCAATTAAAATACAATTAGTGGAACTAGTTACAGGTTTTATTATTACACAAAATTAAATGCAAATATTTCAATTCTGTACAGGTTAATAATGATGCATTTACTGTTGCATTTGCTATCATTAATTACAGGCTCTGAGTTAATTAACTACGAAAATGTTATGTCACGTCCGTTGCGGGGGACGGTCTAATGACCATGCACACGATAGTATAATGAATTTAAAAACCGACCAAGTGCGAGTCTGACTCGCGCACTGAGGGTTCCGTACGAATACTAATCCCATCGTAACTGGCTGGGTTAAGTAAAGTTTGCACCTGGTATGACTGGCCGGTTAAAAATGAGGTGCAAAGTGAACGCAACCACGTTTGTTGTATGGGAGCCTCCTATTTATTGTATTCTGTTTTTTTAGCACTTTTTGTTATGGCGGCAACAGAAATACATAATCTGTGAAAATTTCGTCTAACTATCACGGTTCATGAGATACGGCCTGGTGACAAACGGACAGACAGACGGATGGACAGCGGAGTCGTAGTAATAGGGTACCGTTTTACCCTATGGGTACGGAACCCTAAAAAGCAGCAATTTTATTTTCCATTATTGGAAGTTGGTCAGGAAGAGATTACTGGTCAGTAATAACACCGCTTTCTGTATTAAATTCTATTTTTATCAAATAGTATTTTTGGAAACAAGCTTTTACTGCACACTGTCTTTGTTATGCCAACGTTCTTTGCTTACAAATAAAACTTGAAATAAGCCCATACACGACACATTGAAATAAGATCCTATACACAAAATTGTCATGTAATTTTAACTAATGTAGTGTCAACAAATGCGAATCCGTAAAAATCCGCACTCAAATGGTGAATAAAAAAGTCCTTGACATCAATCGCTTCTTAAATCTCCCGTCATTTCCAGTCGTTAAGGCAATTCTTTATTCCTGAACAAAAAGCCAGGTAATGTGTAGGAATTTGACACAATTTTCCTCCTTTCACAGACAAGGCATTATAATCAGTAGGGCTTTGCTTAAACACGTTTACGGGCACAAGAACATTATGAAAACTGCATGCTTCGGCAAGAAGCACAAAAAAATCCTAGCCAAAAACAGCATAAGACACTTTAGACTAGGTTTCCGTATTTATTAACACCATTCTATTAAGGTTCCGTACCCAAAGGGTAAAAACGGGACCCTATTACAAAGACTGCTCTATCCATCTGTCACCAGGCTGTACCTATCTCATGAACCGTGATAGCTAGACAGTTGAAATTTTTACAGATGTATTTCTGTTGCCGCTATAACAACAAATACTAAAAATAGAATAAAATATATTTAAGTCCCATACAACAAACGTGATCGGTTGCGTAAACTTGGCACCTCATTTGTAAGCGGCGCCATACATACTAGGTGCAAACTTAACTTAACCCGGCCAGTTATGATGGGAAGTGTTTGTGCGGAGCCCTCGGTGCGCGAGTCCTACTCGCACTTGGCCGGTTTTTTACTCCCCAAACTACCCTATTGTGATACCCTCATCACGACAAGACTCTAAGACGGACTCTAATTATGACTTTTCTCTTCTCCGCGCGAATGAAGTACGAAAAATGACACATAGTTGGATTACTATTCGTAATTTTTCTTCTGTGGCAACAGTGAATTCTGCCAGGTCAATGGTTCTCAATGCTCCTAATACGTATCTATTCCAATTTGCCCGAACTCAATGGACTCAAATTTCATGTGATTTTATTGTCTCTAAGTCTTGGAATGGAAGTGAATGCAAAGGAATTTCTTCGGATTTGTCAGCAGCTTATGAAAGCTTTTTGATATTTTTTAACGTCACTTGTCACGTTATTCGGATTCTCAATAATTTCGAAAAACTCCAAACGAATTCCGTAATAAAATAAAAAACGAAGGGAAACTTCCTTGTTGATGATAAAAATAATACAAGACATTTACAGATTAAGTACATAATTTCTTTGGGATCACTCAAACATTCGGAAGTTTCCTTTATCCGAAACCGTGAATATTCCGAATTTTCAAATCCGAAAGTGAAATAACGCGAAACGATCTTTTTCACCATGGATCATATTATGTTACATACTATGATTAGGTTAGGTTAGGGTTATATGATATCCCAAAAAAAAAACTAAATCCATACTAATATTATAAATGCGAAAGTGTGTCTGTCTGTCTGTTACCTCTGAATAGATTTTGATGAAATTTGGCATTTTTTTTTTTTTTTTTTTATGTCATAGGGGGCAAACGAGCAAACGTATCGCCTGATGGAAAGCGATTACCGTCGCCCATAAACACCTGCAACACCAGAGGAGTCACAAGTGCTTGCCTACCCGGAGGACGAAGATGGAATGCCTCTATGCTAGTAATTTCACCGGCTATCTTACCCCCACACCGGAACACAACAATGCGAACATTGCTGTTTGGCGGTGGGTTAGCAGGCAAGACGGTAGTAACAATCCGGACGGGCCCTGCACGAGGCCCTACTACTCCAGAAACAATCGGTAGCAGGCATGGAGATAGTTTAAGATCCGAGGAAGGACATGGGGTAGTTTTCATCCTGAAAATTATCCCTAAAAATATTGAAAAGTGAGTAAGTAATTCATGATGACATTGATGACCTTGTAGGAAATGTAATGATTAGACCAAAAACACAATTGCTCTTGCATTTGCTTAGGCGCTTTGAATAATCCCTTTTATTAAGTAAGGTGATTACTAGGTGGCTATCTATCGTGTTGTACGAGGTTGCTTCCATACTTCCAAGTTCCACGCAGACGTAGTCGCGGGCAAAAGCTAGTATTTTATAAGAATGGTTTTCGAAATTATGAAAATTAGGAATGATGATGCATTCGGACAAATGAAACTTCGGGGAATTGTTGTTTTTTTATTTGATGCTTTTTTAACCGATATCGAAACGGAGTGGTTCTCATGTGGACCGATTTGGTAATTTTTTTTGAAGGGTATACTTTCTTGTTGCTCCCATTGTCATGAGGTAAGGATCTGATGGGATCCTGGAGACATCCAGAGAACTATTAAAAAAATATGGGCACATTTACCGTGATTTTCTTATTTTTTAGTACGCAGTTGTTTTCGAAAAACATCATTTCGATTTATTGACATTGTTAAAATGTGGTCATTTTTGCTGATGTATTTATTTAAACTTGCACGATTTTCACTCATTATTACAAGAAAACGGGACCTAATTGCTTTCAAAAAGTGTTGTTTAATTACCTCTACGTTTCGAACGTGATGTTACGTTCACTAGGGACTAGGGACGAGAACACTTTTTGACGGCGATTTAATCTCGTTTTGTTATAATAGCTATTGCTGATTTTTCTTTTTCTAACTTTGACAAGGTTTAACTAGTTACCACATGATGTACAGGAAATCGTCCTTTTTGTAACTTTTGTAATTTTTTAATCCTCTTGCGGTCGCAGCCATCTTTTTAATGTTTTTAGAGTTCTGTATCCAAAGGGTGTACTGACGGGACTGCCCTACACTACTGACTGCAGTATTAAGGCTCCGCTGACTTTCCGTCTGTCTGTCTGTACGTCAGTTACAGAGCTGTATTTTTCTTACCACCAACGTTATAGACTTGAAATTTTCGCATAATAAATATATTTCACTAAAAAAATGTTTTATTTATTTATTAAAAATGTATGAAATAAGTTATATAATAGATATGATATTATATTCGATAATGCGGAAACCTCCGTGCGCGAGTCCAATTCGTACTTTCCCAGTTTCTTAGAAACAACGCAGGTCCACTGCAGCTTTAAAATAAACAGTCCTGATAAAATAAAATAAGTCCTCATGTTCAGGCATTGTAATCTCTTAATATGTAGGTAGACTGCAAAACCCAACGGCGGTCAAAAATACGCGGGTAGAAATGTATTCCCGCGTAGGCTTCATTTTGACACATTACCTTTCGGCTCGGTACGGAACAAGGACGCGTTCGGTGTGCGTCCATTGTTAAGATTAAGAAATTAGTGCTTCCAACGGACTAGATTTGTGCTTTCCGGTGTGCGACAGACTGTTTTAAGGTGTTTAAGTGCTGGCCAGCCAGAAGAGTTACGGACACAGCTGCTTCGAAGCCGGTTCAGCCCAGGATTGCCAGGTGAGTGGTTTATCTCATATTGAGCGAGTGCAATGCCTGTTCCTAGACTTTAAATTCGTTAGGGATTCCAGGACTAGTGTACCACAGAGTTTATCGAAGGGTTCAGTTACGCGAACATAAAATTTGGTCCATCGACCTCGGATTGGATTCCCAAAAGATAGCGAGTTTAGTTAGGGCAGCCATTTTGTAACGGTACATTCTTTGTTCTTAGTACGAAGTTAATTCGTAATTTCTTACATTTCGGTTTTCTGACAAACGGTTTTCGGTTATAATGGCTACTAAGTTGGTGGAAAGTAAATTTAAAATTAAATACGATTGGTTTAAAAACACCTTGCAGATTATTAATAGTAAAAGTTACGCTTCTAGTGTAGTATCGGCTCGGTTACGTAAGTTAGAGGAATATTTTAAGGCGTTGACGGAAGCGTATGAAGAGATTTTAACTTTGGATTTGGAAACGGTTGACTACGATGAGAAGTATAGGGAGGCCACGGAGGTGTACAACCAACTCGATGCGGTGGCCATCGGTTGTCCCAGCTTGGATGGCACACATTTACCTACGGAAAGTGTTGCATCATCACGCTTGCCACGGATAAACCTGACTTCCTTTGACGGCGATGTATTTTCCTGGACGAGTTTTATAAGTCTGTTTACGTCGTTAGTGTTATCACGTAGGGACATCTCTAAAACGGAAAAATTCCACTACTTATTTTCAAACGTTGAAAAGGAACCCCAGGCTTTGATCCGGCACCTACCTATGGTGGATAGTTCATTAGACACGGCTATGGACATTCTGAGAGGTAGATATGAAAATAAACGGCTGCAAGCGGATTCATACATTTCTCGGATTTTACATTTACCGGTATTAAATAAGAGTTTGGGTCTTAGGATAAAAATCTTAAATCCATTATTGGAATCAACGCGGGCTTTAAAGAATCTCGGTCTCCCAACGGACGAATGGAGTTATATTCTGTTACATATAAGTTTAACAAAATTACCTCTTGACATTAAAACACGGTTTGAACAATCTTACGGCGGTAATAGCTTGCAATTGCCCACTTTTGATCAATTAACTGAGTTCTTGCAAAATGAATGTCGATTAATTGATACGGCTAACTCGGAGCCCATATTGTCCTATGCGGAACAGGTGCGCAAACCTGCGCGCACAGCACATGTAACGGAACGTAATAACAATTACAATAAATCGGATTCGGCTAACCATAATCGTAGGTATATTTCCGGCAAAACCGCTAGCTGTCTTTATTGTCAATTATCGGGTCACACTTTAAATAATTGTTATAAGTTCGGGAATATGTCTAATTATAATCGGAAGGAATATATAAAAAATAACGGATTATGTTTTAAATGCTTCGGAGGGCATTCTGCGGCTTCATGTACCCGGCAGGTACCATGCAATCGGTGCGGAAATATCGGTCATAATAAATTAGTCTGTACTATGTCCATTTCTCGTTCGGCTTCGCCCGCTGCAAATGAACAGCGTTCGCGGCAGGCAATGGTTGCTTCACAACGCGATAACGACTGCACCCGCGGCAGGCGTTCACCGGTTCAAACACGTAAACACTCTGCGTGCTCGGATGACGGTATAGACTCTCGGTCACGGAAATTAAGTCATAATAATTATGAGGGCGATAATTTATCTCGCAACGTTCGGGAGCGCGAGAATCAGCGCCGAACGGAATTAGGAAATCGGGAACCAACTTATTCGCGGCGATCGCATAGTCCGGATGCGTATCGTATGCGTAAGTCGCATTCTCAACAATAGCAATTACAGTATTGTAATGTCGGCTCGGTACCACAATTAGCGGATAATGTTATTTTGCCTACGGTATTGATTGACGTAAAATCGGCGAACGGTAATTTCATACAGTGTTTAGGTCTACTGGACCTTGGTAGCCAGACAAGCATAATACGAAGCGATTTCGTGGCTTGTTTAGGGTTGAGGCGACATTACAATAAAACGCCTTTAATAGGTATCGGCGGAGTACGGAATAATGACGGCACTCATATTGTTGAGTTTTACTTTAAATCAGAAAAAACGGAAAAACGTTTATTATCGGTTACGGCGGTTGTATTAAAGAAGCCTACTTCATATTTGGCGCATAGGCTAACATTATCCGGCGGCACGGTTAAACTTACGGGTGGCGCTCATGATATGAGGCACGTTGACGTTATTTTCGGATGCGACATATTAGGTCAAATTTTAAATGGTGATAAGGTTGATTTGGGTGGTGGCCTATGTGCAATTAGTACCATTTTTGATTACGCTATATTTGGTCCGTCTCGGTCGGTGTATTCGTATGACTCGGAAGCAAATAATAAAAATGTGGGCCTTACGCTTCTCGAAGCAGTTGAACGGTTTTGGCGGTCGGAGGAACCGCCGTCGGCGGCTGTCAAGAACCCGGCGGATATTGAATGTGAAAACATGTTCACAGCAACAACATCACGTGGTGCAGATGGTAAATATGTTGTTCGTTTACCTCTCACACCAGATCATCCCCGGTTGGGTGATTCTAGCGAAACTGCTTTGCGACGTTTTTTGGCTATAGAACGGCGTATGAAACGGCAACCGGATTATCGCGATAAATATGTAGAATTTATGTCGGAATATTTAAAACTCGGCCATATGGCGGTTTCTAACTTTGATGTTGGGTCGGGAGAAGAACACTATTTTTTGCCTCATCATGGTGTCTTCAAAAAATCGGGAGACACACAGAAAATCCGAATAGTGTATGATGGAAGTGTTCAAACAAGTACAGCTGTGTCACTTAATGATTGTTTATTTTCGGGACCTCGGCTACAAAACGATATTACTCAGATAATTATTAATTTTCGGTTACCACGGTATATTTTTACTACTGACGTAAAAATGATGTTTAGGCAAACATGGATACATCCGGACGATCGAAAATATCAACTTATATACTGGCGATCGTCACCGGACGAACCGTTACTTATTTATGAGCTAACTACAAATACCTACGGTTTAAAATCGAGTCCTTTTGTTGCTATTCGGTGTTTGCATCAATTAGCTAATGACGAGGAAAGTAGTTATCCTCGCGCGGCGGAGCTGTTACGTCATAATAGTTACGTCGATGATCTTAACGGCGGAGCCGACGATCTGGACGACGCGATAGCTTTGAGGGACGAGTTGATATCGCTCATGAATACGGCTGGGTATGAATTACGGAAATGGGCTTCGAATGACCCAAGAATTTTAAACGGGTTGCCATTAGATCATCTCGAGACGCCCCGTTCTTTTGAACCCGATTCGGATGGTTCTGGGTTCATTAAGGTTTTAGGTATCCAATGGGATCCGAAAAATGATTGTTTTACTTATCGGCTAAACCTACCGGAGGACGGTATTATTACTCGGCGAAGTATTTTATCTTTGGTGGCGCGTTTACATGATCCTTTGGGATGGGTCTGCGCCGTGGTGTTTAAAATTAAATTGTTATTACAAAATCTTCTCGGTAGTTTTAACAATTCACGAAAAGTTGAATGGGACGCTCCGGCACCAATAGAAATAGTACAAAGGTGGCGTGAAATATTGTCGGACTTACCTCATCTGTGTCAGGTATCAATACCTAGATGTTTGAAATTAGACAACAATATTGAATATGCGATACACGGTTTTTGTGATGGTTCATCACTCGGTTATTCGGCTGTTGTTTATTTGCGGTCGGTTAGTGCGGATGGTACGGTTCTTGTGCGGTTAATTATGGGGAAAAGCCGTTTAGCACCATTAAAGACAAAACACACCATTCCCAAGATGGAATTGAACGGTGCGGCCTTGTTAACCACTCTTATTAACCATGTCGCTTCCTCGTTCGAACGCGACATTAGGTTAAATGAGATAGTGGCTTGGTGCGATAGCACTATCGTTTTAGCATGGTTAAGGACTCCACCTCATAGATTACAAGTTTATGAAGGAAATCGAGTCTCACAAATAATATCTTCTCGGGTAAATATTACATGGCGGCATGTACCTAGTGAATTAAATTGTGCTGATGTGGCGTCGCGCGGCACGTCGGCGTGCGAGTTGCTGCGGCACCGTCTGTGGTGGGAGCCACGCTGGCTGCAGGGCGCGCCAGCGCGGTGGCCCGGCGAGTGCTCGGACTTCCCGGCAGACATGTTACCCGGATTGCGGGCTGCCACGGTTAATATTGGAATTGTAGATGAGGACTTCGATTTGATTGATCGGTTCAGTTCTTTCGAGAAATTAGTTAATGTAACTGCTTATTTATTACGGTTCTTACGGTATTGTAGATTTACGGATGGACGTAATCCTAATCACATCTCGGTTTCGGAGCGTAGAGACGCTACTACATGTTTAATTCGGTTAGTTCAAACTCGGCATTATGAAGCGGAAATCGCATTAATTAAGGAAAATAAACCTATTAAAAATTCATTACGGCGGTTAAATTTGTTTTTGGATACAAATAATTTACTTCGGGTCGGCGGTCGAATTGATGCGTCCGAGTTACCTTACAATGCGCGGCATCCTATATTACTACCCGGCAAGGATCGGTTTACGGAACTTTTAGTAACACACTATCACAAGGTATATTGCCACGTCGGCGCAAATACCCTTGAATCTATTTTATCCTGGACTTATTGGATAGTTTCGGCTCGGCGGATCACACGTCACGTGACGTTCAAATGTGTACCGTGTTACATGGCGAAGCCTAGACCAGTTCAACCATACATGGCGGACTTACCTTCGGATCGTGTTATAAGCGAGAGAGCGTTTGTCGGTACGGCGACTGATTTTGGGGGCCCCTTTTATATAAAATCGAGCAATCTTCGAAATGCAAAAATTGAGAAATGTTTTCTCTGTATTTTTGTTTGTTTAAGTACTAAAGCGGTACATTTGGAAATTGTCTCTCAATTGTCGGTTGAAGCTTTTGTTGCGACGTTTACGCGTTTCGTATCTCGGCGTGGACTTCCGCATCTATTGCGGTCGGATTGTGGAACGAATTATACGGGCACGAACAAGTATCTAAAGGAGTTATACTCATTTATTCGAAACAATCAATCGGACATTGATCGGGAATGTATTAAGCGCGAAATAAGGTGGCTGTTCAACGCACCTTCGAGCCCCAACCACGGAGGCCTCTTTGAGGCCGCTATTAAATCGGCAAAGACTCATGCTAGGCGTGTACTCGGTGACGCTAGGCTTACGTTCGAGGAACTTACAACGTTTTTCACGAAGGTGGAAGCCGTGATGAATTCGCGTCCGTTGTGCCCTCTAAGTTCGGATCCGACGGATCTCAACGTTTTAACTCCGGGTCATTTTTTAATCGGCAAGCCTTTAGTGGCACTCCCTGAGTACTCATTTACAGACGTCAAGGAATCTCGTTTATCTCGGTTTCAACGAATACAAAAAATGACTCAACATTTCTGGAACCGGTGGAAAAATGAATATCTTCATACACTTCAGCAACGTTATAAATGGACCTCTCATACAGAATCTCCGCAATTAGACGATTTAGTTTTAATTAAGGAGGACAATTTGGCTTCATTGCATTGGAAACGCGGACGGATTATTAAACTTTTACCCGGTAAGGACGGAGTGGTACGCGTTGCAGAAGTTAAAACTCAAAATGGTGTTCTGCTGAGACCCATTTCTAAATTGTGTAGGCTACCTTTAGGAGATTAGGAACCAAGGCGGGCTTGGTTAGGCGGGGGGATGTTCAGGCATTGTAATCTCTTAATATGTAGGTAGACTGCAAAACCCAACGGCGGTCAAAAATACGCGGGTAGAAATGTATTCCCGCGTAGGCTTCATTTTGACACATTACCTTTCGGCTCGGTACGGAACAAGGACGCGTTCGGTGTGCGTCCATTGTTAAGATTAAGAAATTAGTGCTTCCAACGGACTAGATTTGTGCTTTCCGGTGTGCGACAGACTGTTTTAAGGTGTTTAAGTGCTGGCCAGCCAGAAGAGTTACGGACACAGCTGCTTCGAAGCCGGTTCAGCCCAGGATTGCCAGGTGAGTGGTTTATCTCATATTGAGCGAGTGCAATGCCTGTTCCTAGACTTTAAATTCGTTAGGGATTCCAGGACTAGTGTACCACAGAGTTTATCGAAGGGTTCAGTTACGCGAACACCTCATTTATCAATCCGCAAATCCCTAAAAACATAAATATTTAATGCTGACAAAAGACCTTTTCAATTCATACAAACTTTCAGGTGCCAATGTCCTCAATTTACCAGGAATCCCTCTCAATAAATACTGATCCGATACAAAACATCGCCATTCACGTTACTTCTCTACCAACTTACGCCCATTTGTAAATGAGACGGAATGTGCGAAATTGTGAATATTTTATATGGAACAAAGGATCACACTTTCTGGCTTGGCCCCATTATTTTTTATGCTGAACTCATAAGCTATCACATATCGACCATCTAATTCACTAACCTCTTCGTGTCTTCCCGAAATAAGAACCTTATAATATTTCGTACAAAGATGGTATTAGAAACATTGATCAAGTTGATTTGCGAGATTTAAGAAGTTACATAATTGAGGGCCTTCATACGCTCGATTTCTAAGAAAAGGTTTGGCGCCATCTTAACAACGATTATATTTTTATAAAGCTTCTAAATGGGCCATGTAGTGGCCGGCAACAATGGCCGTCCTTCTCTGATACACTACGCTAGAGCAAGATGCAAATGATGGCCACAAATTGCAGCAAAACATGGCCCGTTTAGAAGTAGGCTGTAGATAGCGATAATTTTTCAAAATGAGTGACTTTTATAATGCTATAGTGAAAAAAGAAAGAATAGAATCGAATGGAGAAAAAAAAACTACCTATACATATAATTCTCACATTATTACACGAAAATCTGTTATGAAATGTGACCGCTAGGCGATGATCGCCAGAATTCTAGACTGGACATCCGAATTTCTGACATACGAAAAACATTTTGGCCAAGCTGAAAGTAGACGCTTTGCTCGCTCATTAGTTGCATACTGAATTTGGCCCCTGTTCTCTTGGTTGCCATATTTATAATTTACTTAAATAAATAAATAATAAATAAATAAATATCGGAAAACCTCACACAAATCGATTTAGTCCCAAATTAAGCTCAAGAAGGCTTGTGTTATGGGTACTAGACGACGATATACGTACTTATATAGATTAATATATACTTAAATACATAGAACAACCATGACCCAAGCACAAATATTTACTTGTGCATACAACTCGCCACACTGGGTACTTGAGGGGCTATTGGAGCGGCAATATTCAGGTAACACATGGGTAATCTATGATTAAATAATTATTATGTCAATGTTGACCAATTATTGTTCAACATAGGGAATTCGCGTAAGTAATGTTTAAACTAATTTCATTACCTACTTTCTTATCACAGAAACCAAAAACTATTATTTGTATTTAATTATACGCACTAGTTTTGGTGTAGCAGCGTCGTTTAAGAACCAGCACTCAGACAAATGACCGGACCTTGTGGAAAAATTGTCAGTCGCAACCTACAACAAAAAAACAGTGGTACAATTTATATACTAAATCCGTTTTAGTTATAGTGTGACCGTATGCTATAAGAGGCCTTACTTATTCCTTTAAAATTGCTGATTGTTTAAGGCATTTTTCTCTATGATTAAATATGTTTCTTAACATATTATTGTTACTACCTAGAACAGGGCTATTGGGATTTATTGGTATATATTTGAAACCTACAATTTCAATTTTTCATTGATAATTTTTGTTTCAAAAACTACTCAAAATTGACAAAATTCACGCGGAAAATTAGTTTTTTCAACTTTTTCGACTGCACGAAATCAAAGCATGAAATAGCTATGTTTCTACCTAGAACTCGGGGGTAAGTTTTATTCCCTTCAAAAAGTTGGTTGAAATTAGGTATCAATATATTTTACATAATATGAAAAAAATAATTTTAAAAAGGAATAAGGCCTCTTAATGCGCTGTGACCCGTTACTTATCTCCTACGCTCGTTTAGAATGAGGAACTTTTGAAATGGATTGCTTAAATTATTAAATTGCGTATCTTTCGAAAATTTATAAATAAATAATAAATAAATAAATATCGGACAACCTCACACAAATCGATCTAGTCCCAAATTAAGCTCAAGAAGGCTTGTGTTACCTATGGGTATTAGACGACGATATACGTACTTATATAGATAAATATATACTTAAATACATAGAACAACCATGGCCCAAGCACAAATATTCGAGTTCATCACACAAATATTTGCCCTGGCCGGGATTCGAACCCGGGACCGCCGGCTCAGTAGGCAGGTGTCTACAAACCGAGCCAAATGCGTCGCCTATAAATAAATGATGATGATATAATAAATGTTGTTAAATTTAATGTTTTATCCTCTATTCGATTATATATAAAAAATTGGGCAAGTGCGAGCCCGACTCGCGCATGAAGGGTTCCGTACCTATACATATATATAATCTATAACAAGTTTGTTGTATGGGAGCCCCCCTTAAATATTTATTTTATTTTATTTTTAGTATTTGTTGTTATAGCGGCAATAGAAATACATCATCTGTGAAAATTTCAACTGTCTAGCTATCACCGTTGTTGAGATACAGCCTGGTGACAGACGGACGGACGGACGGACGGACGGACGGACGGACGGACGGACGGACGGACGGACGGACGGACGGACGGACGGATGGACGGACGGACAGCGAAGCCTCAGTAATAGGGTCCCGTTTTTACCCTTTGGGTACGGAACCCTAAAAAGGACTGACAAAAAAAAAGACTAGTACCTACATAACATCTATACTTTTGAAAACCATCATAATTTTAAGGTAGATTAGGATTAGGCGCTTATCCCGTGTGTCGCACTTGTCCCGACTGACTTATAATTTTTTTTTATTATTAAAACTATCGCGAGACATCTTTAATAATTATAAAAACATGTCGGGTTGTTCCTGAAAATTTTACGTGAGTGTAAACCGTTTTTATAATTATTATTTAGTTTTATCGACAATATGTTCCATATTTCACAACAACACGACCCGAAACAAAAGGACGGGCTAAGCCATCCGTGAACGGGGATTATAACTGGGCCCAGAATGGCTACTCCGATGCTCAAAATTCGACCATCGTATAGTGCCGTCCCTGTCGATCTCCTGTCAAAGTTTATCTGAGTGAGCGGGACGGCACTATACGACGGTCGAGTTCGAACATCGGAGTAGCCCTTCAGGTTAATAAGCTATATTGTGTCGGTTTAAACTGGATTTGTTCCCATGGGATATTTCAGAAAGGGAATCTGCTGTTTTCATATAATACTGGGTGCCCGCGACCGCGTAAAAGTTTTTTTACGTATTCAGGTAGCCATCGTATAACCGTCTTAGGATGTCTAGCTATCCACGGTGATTGATAAACGTAGCAGGCAACTGCTATAGCATTCATTGTCATAATGTACCACTAGCTAAGCCATATGGCAGAATTGCTATGGAAGTTTAGTGCTATAACATTGGTTGACACATAACGGACTGTAAAAACGTATCAGATTTGACGCCACTGGTACAGCATTCGATTTGGATAGCGTTAACTGTCACATATAAATTGTACTCAATAGTACAATTATGACGAAACTGCTATAACAGTTCCAAATACTCCATAACAATTTTAGTGTCAAACAGATGTGGCTTACTGACCGCGAACGGCACTATTACGTTAGCTTTTTGTATATGTAAGAAATGAGTTACGCTATTTTTACTCTAACGACGCCGGACAAACTATACAAATTTACTATAGTTCGTAAACTATTTACTCTACGAGAGTTTTCGTAGCGCCATGTTCCAACAGTATCCTTACCATAAGTTTACAGTAAATAAATAAATAAATATAAATATTATGGGACAATCATACACAGATCGACCTAGGCCCAAACTAAGCAAAGCTTGTACAATGGGTACTAGACGACGATATACATAATATAAAAATACATATATAGATAACATCCATGACTCAAGAACAAATATTCGAGTTCATCACACAAATATTTGCCCCGGCCGGGATTCGAACCCGGGACCGCCGGCTCAGTAGGCAGGTAGGCAAACTGCGCCAACCGCGTCGTCAACAGTGACAGTACCTACTCGCCAGCGACTGCGTAAAGGATTTCTACGGAGAATTATAGTTCTACAAAGTAACCGCTAGGGGCGCAGTGATATTCTTCGTACAAGTCGTTTACACAGTCGCTATCGAGTACAGTCACGTCAACTCATGGTAAGGGTACAGTTTAATTAAATTCGGTAGGTCCTAGGTACCAGACATCACACCACTCTCCTCATCAATCTAGGGCACAGATCAGACAATTAGTACATGTAAATTGACAACATTTCATATTTATAACAGGTGGAAATTAATATAGAGATCGACAGGGCTTTAAGTCGTGTACCTTAAAAAAAAATCTTTGAATTTATTCTTCCGTATTTAAAGAAATATAAGAAAATACATCAAATAACTACAATCTAAGACAATACGGGCTGAATAGGATTGTTGTCTAAACCAAAGAGCGAAAAAATGTTTTTTTATTTTATTTGACGTTGACAGGTGACAGATGCATACCGAGTTTGATTAAGTTTTTTTTTAATAAGAAAACCGACTAAAGTAACCGTTCCATTAAGTTCTGGTTTCTGTGTTGCCACATTTTAAAATGAGTATGTTTTTATAAATTAATAATAAAGTAAATAATCATCTCAGAAAATAAATAAAAACAGAGATTACTTCATCTTTTTAAGCAGAATTCAGAAAAGTAATAAAATTATAGTCTTAAAAATATGAAATGTTGTCAATTCGGTAGGTCCTAGGTACCAGACATCACACCACTCTCATCAACATCGTTTACACAGTCGCTATCGAGTACAGTCACGTCAACTCATAGTAAGGGTACAGTTTAATTAAACTAAAATACGGCAGGCGTTCACTCCACCTGTTGCGGATGAAGGACCGGCGGCCGGAGGCTGAATAATTATGTCCCTGACATAATTCAGGCTGTTCTATTACAAATAATCCGTGAAAGCCAGCAAATGCACACGAGAAATATTCTGTTCTATAGTTGGAAAGTTGCCTGATATTGAATTTTACTACAAGGGCCAAAAAGTACCTTAAAAAAAAACTTACTTCCTGATTAGGGAGGGATCATTATGGATAATGCGAGGGATCATTATGGATCATGACGGATCATGAGAAGGATCATTATGGAAGGATAATGATCCCTCGCATGATCCACACTGCCGTCATTTATTAAAAGGCAGTCTTCTACATACACATTGTAAGCAAAAGGTCGCCTTTTAAAAAATTACGGCAGCATAATGATCTCTCCCAAGTTTTTATCAGGTGGGCCGGACTGACACCTTGTTAAGTAGTAGTAGGTAGTGTGTCAGTCTGACCCAGGGATAGTGGTGCTATAATATATATAATATACTTTATTCAACCAACAACAGGTTTACAACTAAATTACTAATAGGTACACTTATTCTTAAATTGTTAGGTTACAATACCTTGAGTACAGTGGTGGCTTTTACTTCCCGTACTAGTTGAAAAACTGTATCACGGTGAAGTAAGATTCAACATCGTATCAAATTTAGTATAATTTAACCATCTTTTATTTTTATTATTATTTTAACAGTGTATCCGCGTATAACATAATATTTTTAGAGTATTAATCTAAGTATACAATGCAAGTAAATGAGGGTAACTTAAGGTAATTAACTTACAAAGACAGCGATTACGCTGCTATAAACAGCTTTCATATGGTAATAATGAGCATACGACACATATTTGAATTATTAAACGTCAGTGGCGATTTGTCATTAACCAAATTCAAACCATTGTTTACCGGAATGCTGCTCAATCCTTTGTTCTTCTTGCGAAATAAATACTGAATCCCATTGAAAAAACTTCGAATTTCATCACTTGGCTAGTTTTGGCTTTGTTATGCTAAAAATACTTAAAATTTGCGGGACCAAAGATGAAACAGGACCAAAGAAATCCTGTTTCATCTTTGTTTACATCAACGACATTCACTTAATTTTGACGTCAGTTACCAAAAGGGCATTTCTCAGGAGTGGCATTTTTAAGTGTCCGGGCTTGAAAATGGTTAAATTTACCATCGAATATTTCTGAATAAAATCAAGCTAGTACCTAACGGTTTGTTTCGTCTGGCGAGCTATGTAAACATTTCATGATAATTCATTAACATGACAATAAAAAAAAGTTATTACAAAAATTGACGTTCACTGGGAGCGTCCGCTTGCCAGATTTGTTGAAATAAAAAATCATAACTGGATATTGGGTCTGCATACTATGATTTCAAATGTGTTCCCGTATTCAGCATTAGTTTATTAATCATTTTGTTCCTATGGATATAATTTATCTGCTAAACATTTTAAATAAAAACTATTTTTCGGAGCGTCCGAGGGTAACTAGTGATTTCGGTGTAAATTTTAAAACACGTCAGCACTGCCTTAAAGAAGTATACTAGAAACCCGCAGCTCGTAAGCAACACAAGCTTCAGTTGTGTTCTCACCGCCGCCGAGAGTAGACGTCGGCTCAATGGCTTGTAGGTAGAGTTCGTGTGGGTTCGTTCGTCATTCGGTGGATTTGGTTACGTGTTTTGTTGAATTCGGTGGAACAATTTGTGTTGTTCAGTGATTGTGTGTCTGCAATTTTATAAGTGAATAAACTATCTCCGGGAGAATGTAAGTCCATAATAATTTGTTCGTGTCTATATTACTTTTAGTATTCCTTAAATCGATAAAAAACATTAAATTTTGAAATCGGTGGAATTGATTTCCATTGATTCGGTGTAATTTTTGACCACTGAAGTCAATAAAAATTGCCACCGCTATCAATTTTTACGATAAAACCAACTGATTTTACATTATTTCTATATTGCCATGCCCCTCAATCGGTTCTTCAATGCTTATAATCGTGATTTTGTTAATGCAGCATAGTTCTGACTGTGCTTCTTTTGTTTACTAATTTCGGTGGGTTGCTGTTCGTTAGGCTGCTTTCACCGGCATCTCATTGGCATTTTAGCACATGGTTTACCCATTTCGTTGAACTGGTGCATCAGGGTATTATGCCTCAACAGCCTGACACTACAAATATTCCTAAGGGTCGTCATTTCAGCGAGCTACACATCGAAAACTCTGAAGTATTGAGCCTTTGATTTCGGTGATTGTAAAATCTTAAATATCTTATGAACCACTAAGTTCAGAAGAGGGCCTTTGATACCAATATTTTTTTAAATTAGGCCGTTTTTATATATTAAAGTCACGAATCAAAAATATAAAAAATAAAATTGACCACCGAAGTCAAGCAAAATACCTCGGCCCGGAGAATCGCCCAAAAATTTTTCGTTGCCAGTAAGATAAATTAGTACCACTAAAAACGCGCAATAATACCCACGTAAAAAAAAAATGAGGCATTACATAATTCATAAATTTATAAAAATAACAGCGCCCTTTCGCTTGCTCGTTCACTGCTGTAAAGTAGTGTGGTAAGATGTGAATATTAACGTATTCACATAGAGGTCGCTAAGGTGTAAAAACCTTTCAAATAAACAACGCAAAGATCGACACACGAAGCATAAGGAAAAATTCGAAAGGTTAGTTGGAGTACGGGTAGCGAAGTGGTTAACGCACTGGACCGACAATCCAGAGGTACCAGGTTCGATTCCCGGTCTCGTCCCCCAGGTAACTCATTTCAATTTTTCTTTGAGCTTTGATTTCTTTGTATCAATAGTTTAATGTCATGCCATTATTAAAAATGGCTTTAAAATATGACATCATTACCTATTTTTTTTTATTAATGTAGTAACGTCTGCTGGCGTAAACTAAATGTTTACTTTCCAGAGAAAAATTTAAAAAAATTTAATGGTTCAGGTGTGGTTACATTTTTCACGTATTCGCTTCAATGCATGTATGTAGGTACCTAAACATCATAATTTTTTATAAATCGAAAATTAATGTTTTACGCCTCTGTGAGACAATAAAGTACTGAAAACTATAACCAACTAAAACTATTTATTATAAAACTGTCTTTGAATACGTTAAGTTATAGATTGAGTTTATAATTTTAATCATAAAAAAATACCAATTACTTGTTTGCCGCCTGTGTTGAGTACAGACGCAGTCCTTACCTGAAACAAAAAATACATACCTGTAAGTAAATTACACGTCTAGTAGTCAGTAATCACCGCTTTCTTCTTTATTAAAATAGGTATTAAAGAAAAACACAGGAAATTTCGATATACTTTTTATTGACCATCATCATTTTATTTTAGATATGAGGTACCTACCACCGCCATTTTGTGTATACAGGTACGGACAATATACCTTAATCATTCAATACCAGCCTCGATTGGTGGCCATAGAGAGCAAACGTATTAAATAAAATAACCGGTATTCCCTCACATGCAGCCGTTTAGAAAACAAAGTCAAATTTTACGAAATTCAAAACTGCAACGTCAATTTCAATTATACGCTTCAATTCCTAGAATCAACGTTAAAAATGTTTGAATTTGTTTACTCTGTTTGAATGTTTCTGACAGATAGGTACACGTGGAAATCGAGCGGGGAAGCGGTTCTTAAAAGTTCAGTATTCAGATACTAATGTCAGATTTAGATTCGGCAATTCCTTCATCTGCCGAACTATTAAAAAATGGAACTCTTTGCCGGCATGTGTTTCATCCTTCTTATAACATGGGACCCTTCAAACGAAGCGTGAAGAAGATGCTCTCGGGCCAGCACGGCAGTGTCAAGTGACATGGCACAGTGCCATTGGCACTGTTGGTTTTTGGTCAGTTACCATTGGGCTCACTCACCCACTCGAAGTGCAGCCACTATGATGTACATACCGTTAAATAAAAATAAAAAACAAATTCGCGATCGCGGCCGATACATCGCGGGCGCGGCTGGTAGAGGCGAATTTGTTTGCATTAGGTCCCCAGTCCCCACGATCAACAAAGTAATAAAATAAAATATAATCATCAATTGTCAGGCAAATACGGCAAGGCAAATACCTTAAAACATATATATATTAAATACAAAAATAACTCAACTACTTGGTCACATGTTTTACTGCGGTATGTTACGCAAATCCGTGGTGTTGGGTAGCCGAACGCGGAAACGCCAGAGCAAACAACCTTTTCACACACAGATACAAGGTGACTAGCTTATCAGTCGGAATCCTCAACACATAGGAATTAAAATGCGCTTTGTGGCAAAACTCCAACTTCGCGACCCTCAGGGTGATTCCGGTTTTCACTTGTATGTAGGTACTCATCTCCTCGACCTTCGTAGAGTAAAAGTGGTCCATGCTCAAGAAAATGTTACGAACGTTCTTATCGGACGGGTTTTCGTTCCCGAAGAACCTTGAACAATATTTTCGAGCAATATTTCATCCACTTCCAGTCGCTTAAGGTTTTTGCTGGTGAGCAAAACCTAAAGCCATCCGCAAACAGGTTGTATAAGAGTTATACAGACATTATAAATCTAATTTAAGCTGTATAGAGGCTGTTAAACTGCTTATGCAACCTGTGTGCTACTGGGCAAGGCCCGATTCCAGAGTGAGATTCCATAATGTTTATATTTTATGGACTAAATGTATTATGATTTCAGCTTGTCAAATTGGCACGTGTCGTTGTTACCAAGCTATAATAACGTTCTCATCGTTATGCTTTGTTCCATTGTTACTGCCTAATGGCATACTAAAGTGGAATCGGGCGTTGGTATATATTATGGAATGAACTATTACGCCAATAAAAAACATTATTCATTACTATACTTTAGTTTCTGCACGGACAAGTAACAAATTACATAATGGCAAACACTTTAAAAATAATTATCTGAAATTGCGTCAATTCACAAATTTTCAGTATGTAAAATACACTCTGTACTCATTAAGATTTTAATGGATACATTTAGGTACATTAATTCTCGGGCTGAAAGTTTAATAAATTACGTCCGGAATACGATTCAAACATTATTCAGACCCGAAACCATTTCGCCGGCAGTAAAAAGGGCTTCAATTAGATGGGCAGGCTTATAGGAAAGCAAAAACAACACGTTAATAAAAACATCAACGGAAATACACACGAGGATTGTGTTGGGATTGATGGACAGTGGTGGTTTAGTGAATGGCGTTTTCTGGGAGGAAATGAATGCACGTTGAAATGGTTCATTCATAATTTAAGAGTTTCGCTCCTTGCTAGTGGAGTAATCACCACTTTTTCTTATTTCCCGTTAGTTTTTTGTTTCCCTGAGACGATGCCGAGTATCTCATTCACTTGATTAAAAAAACGCGGGACATTAAACAATAAACTGTTGTATTAAGCTGTTTACACTCACGTGAAATTGTCAGGAACGGCCCCACACGTTTCGAACTCGTATGGAGCTCTTCATCAGGGACTGCTACCCGTATACCGGCGCGGAAACTTGTCACTCAATGAACTTTATAAGATTATTATTATAATTTTTAATCTTTTTTTATAGAACTTATTTTTTATGTGGAAATCATCATCATCATCATCATTTCAGCCTATTGCAGTCCACTGCTGGACGTAAGCCTCCCCCAGGGTTCGCCACATGGCCCGATCTCCCGTTTTCGCCATCCAGTCACCACCAGCCACTTTTTTCAGGTCGTCGGTCCATCTGGCCGGAGGGCGTCCTACACTACGCTTGCCGAGTCGTGGTCTCCACTCGAGAACCCGTCTACTCCACCGATCATCGGTTCTGCGACAGATGTGACCAGCCCACTGCCACTTCAGTCTGCTACACTTCTGAACTACGTCAGTGACTTTGGTTTTTGGATGTGGAAATACCACATTTATATTTATAAAGTTAATAATAGTACATTACTGCAGTCACTGGGAAAGAAGGGGTTGCCGGGCCAGATAGTGATACGAAGCCGGCAAGCGCTTTTCACAGCTAGGCATGTTTAGTGCTTTTCTCAAACAATGCAGTGAAATAAAAAAATACACCACTCAAAAAAAATATAATTCAGCTGTTTAGCTTGTTTATTTATTTATTTATTTATTTAAACTTTATTGCACAAAACAGAAGTCAGTACAAATGGCGGACTTAATGCCAAATGGCATTCTCTACCAGTCAACCATAGGGCCAAACAGAGATACTAGAAGTGGGTGCAAATCAGAAATCTGATGGTACAGAGAGGATCTAGAGTACAAGTAAATACAAAATATTATATCACTGTTTATACAAAAATACATATACCTACATTTACACACTATAATATGATATATATATATAGATATATACCTAATATAATATATATATATATATATATAATATATATAAATATATACGAAAGTCTACAACATGGGATGATGGATGAACTATTCGAGCTCTTGTTCCAGCAGATGCTTACGCAGCATACACTTGAAAGCTATCTTGCTTGTTCATTGTTGTTGTTCATGAACACAGACGCTAATATGTGTAAAAAGAATACTTCCCGGCCTAGGAATTCAATTTTATATGAAATTCCTTTACAGTTCTCTCGAGTTGTTCCGCCCGAAACGTGATACTTTAAACCCTGTTTTTACGCACGTTATGACGAAATTCCATTCCATGTTTGAGAAAAGTATAAAATTGACACCAATAATTTCTCAAACAACAGCATTTATGCTGCGGCGCCACTCCAGACATTTGTCTATCTTCTATCATCCTTTAAATAATTGAGTGTGTTCTCTGTTATATTTTGACAAGCTTAAATGAAAGTCTACGACCTCAGTGAGACGATTAGACGCTGCTTGATAACAATTTTAATCAATATAAAATGAGATTTTGTTATTAAAACGGTTCAGTGTTCGCTTGAGATTTAGCAGTAGTGACATTTTGTAATCACCTAGCTGTCTTGCGTGCGCATAATTTATATCATAATTCGGAATACAATTTAATCTTGATAGGTAACGCCGCCAGGCCAGCGCACCCCAGTGTGCTGGACCTCTAAGAAGGGGTATTCTTTTTATGTCATTTTTTGGTATATTTTAGGTTATTTAGATTAAGGTTTTATACTTAGGTACTTATATTTTTTTATTACTTTGTGTACCTACTCATCAAAATAAATGTTGTTAATACTTTCCAAAATAAAATGATAAGTGTAGGTATCCGTATTTATAAAGTTGTGTATACAGGGTGTCCCAGAAGTACCACGTTAAAACTCAATAACCCAAGATCTGCTTATAAAAATTGCCAGTTCAACATTTTGTAGAAAGGCAATAAAAAAAGGCGACATGCAACTTTTCCCGCAGTTGGTAAAGTATATTTATATCTTTTAAAATATTATGATTTCTTTTAGTAGTGGACGTTTAATGTTTTAATCTTTTAGGGGTGGTCTAGTGGTTACTAACATTTAAACAATGAATAAATATTGGAAACTTTAAATATTAAAAAAAACTTTGTTTCCATAGGTACCTACTTTTGTTCTGGGGTGTATTTTGTATTTTTTTACGGTCAATTTCGCCATGACTTTTTCTTTGTCCGTCTACACTACTGAGCACATCGACTGTTAAGGCTAGGCACCATGGTGCCAGGCTCCACTTTCTGTCTTTATTCGGGTAAAATCGACGCGCGTTCGAAGCAACTCTAGAGATGCACAGGCGGTCTGTTATAACGCCACGCCCCACAACCGTACAATACAGTCCTCAAACGAGTCTTGATTCTTTGATCCTAGGATCTATCGTAATATTTTATTTCGTGGCACCGAATTGACCCCGTATGAACACAAACTGTCCCCAACACGAATAAATCCATTGCATATATTCTCACTATAAACGGAGTTGGAATGAAATCCGTTTGTTCCGACAACGCATTAGAATTTTAAATAAAGTTACCAAATCCGTGTCAGCAAAATAAAGGTCTTTGTTTAAAGCTACCTTTTATTTGCAGGATTTATTTACTTTTGTCTCAAACTTCAATTCAGGCGACTGTTTTATGTGACATTTTGCTTTAATTTGATTAAAACTATTATCACTAAATGTATGTTTGTCTTTTGCAGTACTAAATTAATCTTGCGTGGTAGAATGATTAGGTAAATCAAATTAAAAGTTTTTTTTTATAAACTACTTCATTGATAAAAAAAGTTTTTCGTAGTTACTATAAAAAATGAAATACTGTGACCATAATATTTGAAGAGTTCTTTCGTTATCTTATGGATCTCGTAAGGACTTTAACAAAACTTTATGGGACTTTGGAGATGCCTTCTCTCGAAGAGAAAAAAACAATAGAGTTTATTGAAAGAAAACGTTATTATAGCTCAGCCCGTATGCACAACTAGGCTCCGTGACCTCTTGTCGCGCGTCATTAGCAGCACCCGTCACTCTCACAGTGTTTTGACGCTCACGTCAAACGTCGAATCGAGGCCTGTCAGTCTAGCACAACTATGCTTCGCGACTCTTGTCATGCGACATAGTATCACCCGTCACTCTCTGAAAGCTCTACAGAAAGAGATAGGTAGTATATCTCGCGCGAGAAAGAGTCGAGTCACATTTGTGCTAGAGCCGGAACATAATTCTTTACTATATCTTAGGCTCAAACTGCATTTAACGGAGGTGCCACTATAAATACAGAGGAAAAACCGCAAGCTATCTATCTGGAGGCGTTTATTTTCCTTGGAGCGAGACACCTTGGCACCTATTTGGCGTCCGGCCAGCGACGCCCCTAGATAGGATATCTAACTTAGGTCACTAATGAAATTAGGAATGGTTTCGCAATATGTTCAGCTAACACGTTTAAAATTATAAAATAAAGCGGCTAATTCGACTGTGTTTTAATATATCGCCAAATAAGCAAAAGAAAATATGGTAAAATAAGAAATATTACGCGTTATTGCCAGTTGTATTTACTTTAGCGATATGACACGCCATATTGCATTTTAACATCACATTAGAGTATTATACTCGTGTATGTCTATGAGAAAAATAACGTTATTATAATTCAGGTCGAATAGCGCCAATCGCCAAACTAGAAATATAGTGGACAGATTTCGAATAGATATGAGTGTCAAACGTCGAATCAAGGCTTGGAACATAGTTATTTAAGTACAATATCTTAGACTCAAACTGCATTTAGCGAAGGTTTCACTATAAATACAGAGGAATAACCGCAAAATTTCAGTTTACACGTTTAATATAAAACAAGGCGCTAATTCAACTGTTTGAATATATCGCCTAGTAAGCAAAAGAAAATATGGTATATTTTATTGAGTAGGCAATCAGTCATTACACCACATCACTACATAGTATAAAACAAAGTCGCTTCCTGCTATCTGTCCCTATGTCTTCTTAGGTTATTAAAACCACACAACGGATTTTGATGCGGTTTTTTTTAATAGATAGAGTGCTTCAAAAGGAAGGTTTATTATGTATAATACATGCATAATATAGTAGAGAAACAGTGATAATTTTAGAGGTTCCGTGCGAAACCGGGGTGGGTCGCTAGTTTACTGTATAATAGGTAGAGTAAATATTTATGTTGTACCAAGTAGCACCTCAATTGACGGTTGAATCGAATGATTTGGCATCGGTTTCAGTTTCTTGGAATACATTTTTGCAAACATTATAACTACGAGTAAAAGTCAGTCTACATAGCGTATTTTGAGACAAGTTATGTAGAGTATTTTGATGATATTATAGAAGGGCGTTTTAAAGGAGAAAAAAGGATAATTTTTTGTCTGTCTGTCTGTCTGTCACTTCTTTTATTTGATGATACGGAACCCTTCTTGCGCGAATCCAACTCGCACTTGTAAGTCATGCTGTGTTTAAGGAGTTTGAGATATTTCAGGGAAAATTTAATTCTCACGGTTTTGCATTTGCAATTAACCGTTACATTCCTTATTCACTTTCGTTCCAGTCATTACCCTGCAACTTTGAAAACTGTCCCGAGTCACCCCAGATAATATTTGACCCCGCCATTGATAATGTAGTGACAATTTAACTTCTGACTTAGACCGCAGGCCTTTGGTCCCTTTAGGGGGTTAAATGGCCAGAAGCCCTCTAAGTGAGGGCGCAACTTGGACTTGGCTACTTAGTTACCTTTTATGGACTTATGGAACTTTGGGCCCCTATTTGATGAGCGAAAAAGCGTTTGGTAGCAATTATTGTTTGTGTTCTTAGTTTATATACAAATGTAAAAGACTATAATACAAACTAGTAGCTCTGTTAGCTGTAGACATTTGTAATTTTTAACGTTTTCAACTTCAACCCCCACATCTCCGTCATTTTGAAGAATTTCTAACTGTATCGAAAAAAAATATTTTTATATTTGATGGCAATTGGTCGAGAAAATCGAAGTATAAGCGAAAACAGCCGGAAAGCGTTTGAACATCGAAACATCCTAACTTCCATACATCTGGACATAGGAAAGAATTTTGGGCTCTGAAACGGAGAGAAAAATATCACTTCGAAGCTACAGAAAGATCTATTATTCGTTTCTAAGAATGAGTGGAGTTATTTCTACCTATAAGTATAAACAAAAAAAGTTTTTTTTATTTCATCTATTTCTCAAGCTTGAATTATAACGAATAATGCGCAAAATAGAATCGCACCTGTCAAACGTCTGCAAAACTACTATTTATTGCACACGAATAAGAGTAATGATACGATAGAAACCTAAATTTAAAAATGGTAGACAATAGATGGTCTTATTGCTAAAGAGCGATTTCTTCGGGTATAGAAAGGAGCAAAAAACAAACAATAAAAGGGTAAGTTTAGTGGTAAGAAAAAAAACAGCAACATACTTAATTGACAAGTCGTATGACATACTTACCTAAATAAATAATTAAGATAATGTTATACGGTTCTATATTAAACTTTTAGGTAAATAAGTCTTAATATGTACAGTAAACGGCGATAAAGTTTGCACATCGATCTTTGGAAAGAGGCAATCGGCTAATTTCGACTTCGTATAGCGATATCTGTGTCGCACACACCATGACGTTTGTTTTGTCAGTCGTGGTTCAAATGCGAGAGAGTGCAGTCGCATATCCAAGTCAATATATATTATAGAGTTGATAAAACTTACACAAAATTAAATTTGTACTATGGCATCTATAGGGAGAAAAGGTAAGCCGTTACTTTGCCAGTCACGCGAAATTATCTACAATGTTTATAAATATTTAGTAACAGAAGCCGACCAATTTAAAGAACATGAGAATGTTAATGTAAGTAATTAAGTATCCTAGTAGTATAACATCAGTTGCTAATGCTCAGTCAACCCCTTTTTAGGATTTTTTCCCCAACAAGAACATTATAGCAATAACTATATATAATTACATCGAGTTTTACAGCTCTATATATTCCACGTGAAATCAAAACAAAACAACAATAAAGTACTTAGTTCTAAATTCAAATTCTGATGAACGATTAATCTAATAATTGATGTACATGGAAATTAGCATTCGTTTGTATTCGGAAATACGATGATTGCCGATGTGCATTCTTTATCGCCGTTTACTGTACACATACTAAAACAATACAATTTTATTAACTAAACACACTAACCTAATTAAAAAATCTAATCGTTTACACATTAAAATTATAAACTATTAACATTTCTTATAAACCGAACCTTTTTGTTTGCACTGGCTGAATATAGCTACTTACTGGTCGAAATAGAACTCATTAGAAAACCAAGAGACGTTTGATGAAAAGGGAACACGGCGTGCGCTGGCAAGACAATGTTGTTGCGAGTTTAAATGAAAATAATAGTCATTTGATTGTATATACTGTACATACTTTTATCATTTTATAAATATTGTATTGCTACTAATCATATTACAACAAATACTTTTATGTTCAGTTCTTGCTCTATGATTTATTATCTGATACGACGGAAATTAAAACAATATGTACAATTAATTAAAACTAAAATACATAAAAAGAAGTTAAAAACTAAGGAGCTACTTACTTGCTCTATATTTCAGTTAATTTGTAAATATAAGCTGCCGTGTTTTCCTACCCAGTTTGCCTGCCCTACCCAGACTACCAGGATGGCTAGACCTAACCTAGCCCGAACCTAGTCTACCTTTCAGTCTGCTGCGCATGTCCAAATTGCCGCGCTCTACTGCGAATGCTGCGACGAAGACGACGTGTGCAGGGAACTGGCTCCTAACAAGGACTTGTCTCTTAAAAAGTGTACTCAGCTCGGATTTAAAAACTAAATTACCCACGACCTAGCCGGATCTACTATCTTTCATTTTATTTTAATTAAACATTATTTTATTAATTATCTACTAACTAACCTAATAAAAACATACATTAGGGTGGAGCGAATTTTTTTTTTGGAAATTCAACTCAGAACGTCTCTAAAACGTTGCATTAGGCTGCCAGGTGTACGAGAAAAATAATAATAAAAATATTCAATACTACTTTTAGCCCTCTACTGTCATTTTGAATATAATGATCAAGCCCATACTGAATTTTTTTTTTATCAAAATCTTGTTTTTTTTTTAATGAAAGTCAAGTGATTTTTATCTAAGCACATAATACTCGAAATAAAAGATATTATTGCATAAAAATATAACAATATTAAAAATATTAAATTTTTTTAAATACTGAATTTTAATTTGGGTTACAGGTTCACGTAGTAGTTGCCGTAAATATGAAATAAGCTCAAAAAATTTGAAGTTGAAACCCTTCTTTATAAATCTAATACTAATTACGTAAAAAAAACGTTTTTTTTTTACCAATTATGAGTAAAAAAAAATTTTTCTAGCTCAAGTAGAGGGCTGAAACATATTTAAAATCAATTACATTATATACATATTCATTAATATCTTATCTAAAGGCAACATATTACAAATGTTCCAGGTCGATCAGACAACTTTTTATTTTCTCCATACATCGACGCTCCACCCTAACATACATACATACAACACAGCTGATACCAGACTTAGCTAGAAAAAAAAAACAATAACACACAATAAAGCTATGGGAGGGACAATTAGTAATCTTTAAATTACGTATACACGTACATATATGCGTAATTTTAAAATGTTCTTTATTATTGTTTTTTCATTGTGTACATGTGTGTTTTAAAAAACTTTATCTATCCAAATATCATACTCCATGATGCGTTCAAGAACCGACCATTATGTCCACCATAAAAATTGACTGTTTTGTTAGAACAAATTTCTTATCTGTAAACATGTTATTATTGCTAAATAATAACATCGATTTCGATAGTATTATTTATTCAAATTTCGAATATCTCTGAAAAACAAAGAAATTTGATTTGACCTCTATTCTAACATCAGTCGAGATGACGTTTCAATTTGCAATCAAATTTGACAAATGTCGGACGTAAGTAAGATATCGAACGATATGATAGTTGGTGCCGACTCTAGTTTGTCTCTAAATTAAAAAAGAACTATGACAGCTGCCAGAGAACTTCATTACGCCATTACCGGGTAATATTTGTCATAGTGTGCGCCTCCTGAATGCATCATGGAGGCTATGATATTAGGATTTATATTATATACAAATTAGGCATTAAAACACTCGTGTGATGTTATTATGAAACTTGCCTCCGGCTCGTTTCATAAACCCACACTCGTGTTTAATGCCCATCATTATGTACATTCACATAAACTACTATTTTAGTTGCCTGTCTCGAAATGTGTACCATTAACTTCTAAAGTAAATAATATGCCCTCCAATTCGCTAACTGAATCAGCGTAGTCATAAGCATGAGCAGTCAAACAGATTGCCCTCTGGCGTTCTGCAGAGTAGGCAATCGTATAACTCTGTTTCATTACGAAAAACCTTATTGTTTGACGACGCGGTTGGCGCACTGGTTAAGCAACTGCCTACTGAGCCGACGGTCCTGGGTTCGAATCCCGGCGAGGGCAAATATTTGTGTGATGAACTCGAATATTTGTGCTTGGGTCATGTTGTTCTATGTATTTAAGTATATTATTTATCTATATAAGTATGTATATCGTCGTCTAGTACCCATACCACAAGCCTTCTTGAGCTTAATTTGGGACTAGATCGATTTGTGTGACGTTGTCTGATATTTATTTTATTTATTTATTAATTCCTATTTATCCTCCGCTGTTGGTCTGTCCGTTTGTCACAGGACTAGGCAGAGACTTGAAATGTTCGCATTATGTATTTTTGTGTTACCGTTATAACAACAAATGCTGAAAATAAAGTTAATAATAAAAAAGGGGGTTCTGATCCAACAAACTTTGTTTTTTTAGGATTTTCCTAAGTATTACTATAGCCACTATTACAACAAATGCTAAAAATAGAAAACGTAAAGATTTGAAAAAAATATTTTGATGGTACGGAAACTGTAGTAGGTAGTAGTAGTTTAGAAGTTATGAGCAAACAGACGAACATACATACACACATGCCAACCGAAACTATTACCCTTCCTTTTGCTTCGCCGTAATCGGGTAAACTAATAATTTTCCACTGCGGTATACTCTGTGGTATACATAATCTACATTATCTACTTTAGGTACCCGGCAGGAATACTTAAGGAGTCCATCGGATTCGGAACCAATTCGTATGTATGCTCCACAGGCGTATTCACTTGCTCCTGGCCTTCACCTCTTCTAAATAAAAGTTTCTAACTAAATACGATGTCCCCAAGATTAGGGCCTTGCGGCAGGGTCTACCTACCCATGATTCCGGCTGCATTCCCCTGCTAAATAGCCAAGATAATTGTATTATTTTTAATACAAAATACCTCAGGTTTTGTAGCAGAATATTACCTCCACGAGTCACCATTAGGCTACTACTAAAAGTGTGCTCTTGACATATTGTGGCAAGAGTGTCACATTAGCCGCAGTGCCGTTAGGGCCGCGTAGGACTCGCTCGAGGCTACTTCACGTTCGTTTTAGATATGTTGCGTAGGAATATTTACGATGTATTATACTGTAATACTAGTACCATTATAATTAAAGTAAATAACCGGTTCAATAATCACTTTTTAACATAAAATAACCGACATCAACGAAACGAAACTGTGCTATATGACAAGGGAGTGGCTAGAAAGCTTTTTGAAACAGAAAATAAATTTTCCTAATCGGTCCGACCGCTTCCGAAAAATCGGGGAACATACTTTAAAAAAAACCGATGTACTGAGAACCTACTGCGTTTTTTGGCGTCGGTAAAAATAATTCGGTGTAATGGCAGAACACTGCATGGTGACTAGGGTTCTCTGCCATGACACGTTCTTTCCGTGTACCCTTCATATGTGGCAGGCTTGCAAAATAAATACGCCTAGACGAGAGTATTCATACAACAGATTTGCGAAAAGTTAAGCCGATTATATATGTCGCAAAACTCTTAAACAGTGACTAAGATTGTATTTCAGATACGATAGCAAGCCAAAACGCATAGAAAAAAAGTCCGTCGATTTTCATAGGTATTTTCATTTACCTAATATCCAGTAGCAGGCGCCTTGGGATACTTTCTTTTTTATTAAAGAGTTTCACTACTCTTTGTGGGTGAGACCTGTGAGTAGCACAGAAAAAGTGCTGTAAACTAGCACGCCTATAGTGACAAGGACTCAAATTCAGCGTGGTGTATCAAACTTTTATTTTAATAAATTCTTAGTGCCTGTATATCGAAAATTTTATTTTCATTTATCATCCAGTAGCAGGCGCCCTGGGATACTTTCTTTTTCATAAAGAGTTTCACGAGTTCCACGTTGGGCGCCACTTTATAACACTTTTTCAGTGGTATTTACTAGAGAGAGTAGTGAGTCAAACTCTTAATTAAAAATTAAGTATCCCAGGGCGCCTGCTACTGGAACTACTGCTAGTGTTATAAAGTGGCCCCACGTTGGGCGCCACTTTATAACACTTTTTCAGTTGTATTTACCGGCCTGACCTACGGAGATGGAGATACTACAGAAACCTAACCTAGGGTGCGATCGGTGGAGGGGCGGGGCTTAAGAGCGGTTAAAGCAGTAGAGAAAAGAATATTGCCATGATGCGTGCCGTGCCCAGTAGTCTTCTAGGTAGTCCAACAAGGGTTTTAACCGTTATCACTTTCCTGTTGCATATGGTACAAAAGTGAACAATAATAATCAGCGTATTTCATTAAATGGTTTCGTAAGCACGGTATATCGGTTTATCAAACACATTACGCTAATTGCGACTAATTTCGTCAAAATTATGTGACAGGAAACTGATAGCGGTTGAAAAGCTAGAAATAGCCATCTAATTCTGACCCATGACCCAGCCATCTAGCGAAAGTCTTACGGCGTTTGTTGAGACTCTTCGCAATAAGAACGTTCATCGACACGAGGAACGTTGAATAATACTATTGATGAATTTTATATATTCCAACTATGCTGAAGCAAAAGAAACCGCCTTCCCAGCACCATTTAGTTGTCGATATAATTATGGTCAGCCTCAGAATGATATACATTTGTGATAAAAACTACGCTCTAAATAGCCTCCCATCGACGACCTGACACTCTGTTACACCAGTAACACAGTAATGGGCTATCCATCCACTGGTGTCCAATAACCGGAGCTTGACGGCCCGGCCTAATAAGAGGGCGCGTGTTACACCGATTTATTTAATATAAAATAGTAGAAAGAAAATAAATAATTGAAGTTAGATTTCTTTTTTTATCAAGTTGATTGTTATAATTGTAAAGCTTACATAGAATTTTCATTTGTGACACACGTCGTCGCCGAATTTAGTAAGGTAAGTTCCAACCTCGGGATTCTTTGTTAGGACAATTCTTCTTTTTTTTTTATAATATTTTTGACCCAAATACAGTAAAAACTAGAGATTCAAACAAATAAGTATATACATTAGTAATAATCTGTTCAACCGTAAATCATTTACGATTATTTTAATATTTACACAGGATTTAAGTGCTTAAATATTTTACATAAGTTTTAATTAAGGTCAAATATTTGTGTGATGAACTCGAATATTTGTGCCTGGGTCATAGATGTTATTTGTATTTAAGTATGCATTTATCTATATAAGTATGTAGATCGTCGTCTAAGTGTCACACACACACAAGCCTACTGGAGCTTACTGTGGGACTAGATCCATTTGTTTAAAATTATCCGATATTTGATTATTCATTGAATATTTGAAAAATTTTCCTTTTTTCATAAAAATTACCACATTTGATGAAACAAAATGCCGTCTCTCCCGCCCTTATTTTCTACACTCCCGAGAAAGCAACAACCATCGTCAAGTAACGTTCAAGTCTTCGAAATTTCTTTTACACTTCGTTACACTGCGGGAAAAGTTTTGCATCAAAATATTACTTTCATTTGAAAACCGTTGTAGATTGGTACTCCATAATATTGTTTTCTAACTGCAGGAAATAGAAATGGATGAGAGCACAAACTCTCATAAACTTGGAAATATCTTAGAAGGAATTTGAATTATTCTCGTATATAAGTATCTAAGTAATTTGTTTATTCTCGCTTATTTCTTTCGTGCTAAATACTAATCTGGTTCAACTATCAGTTATGTTTTGTTAGTGTCACAATGTTCTTATATGTACATATCATATTTATTAAAATGTGTCTTAATGAGAACTATCTAGGAAATAAATGCATGGCTACTATTAAAATATATGTAGATTATTATTATTGATATATATATATATATATATATATATATCTAGGTAAAATTGTATATAGATTAGGGTGGTCCCTATATGGCAAAAAAAATTTTTTTTCGATTTTTTAACGGGGCACCTTTTCTATCGATTATTTAACATATGAATAGGTAACAGTATTTTTTTCATAATTTTTGGACAAAAATTAGGGGTCGCTACCACAGCTTGAACTTTGTGAAAAAAAACTAAACAAACATATTACATAAAAAATCTGATTAATTGGAAAAAAAAACTTCTTTAGGTGGTAATAATTACAGTTACATTCTCTAAAACAGATATTATTATCAAACTACACAATAAGGTATCCATTACAATACATAATAAAATTACCAAATTATGATAAAAGGGTCGATTTTTGGGTGTTGGGGTACTTTTTCCGAATTGTTTTACTATTAAAAGCAAATACTGTTTCTGTTTAAAAGTGAGACTGGAAGTGTTGAAGGCCCTGCTTCCTGGTTCATGTCAGGTGTTGGAATGGTATTTTCACTGCTAGATGTAGATGACAACTTAGAAAGGATAGGATTGGAAACATCTTGAAATGGGCTTTCCATTAAAACCATATTTCAAGCCGATGAAGAAGATGTCTGTCAATACCTGAGGCCCGTGAAGTGCAGCATCCCTCTGCAGAGTGCTGGTGTTTACAAGCTGGACTGCGAGTGTGGTCTGTGGTTATACATTGGCCAAACGAAACGTAGTATAGCTACACGGGTTAAGGAGCATGTAGCCGATGTCAAGCACCGTCGTTGCAAGAGGTCTGCAGTCTGCGAGCATGTCATGAACTATTCAATTAAGTTTGATACGAGTAACACTTCAATCCTTGCCAGAGAGAAACGATATTATCCCAGAATGTTGCGCGAGGCTATTGAAATCAAAAAATATCCCAATTTCAATTCAATAGAGAAGTGGGTTGTCATTATCACCGGCTTGGGATCCTGTTGTACATCTTATCAACGATCAAGCAAGACACAAGACTGGAACCTTGGGCCTCGAACGGTGTAAAACAAATTAGTGTTAAAAGTAGTTTATGTAGAGTTTTTGTTTAAAAGTATATCATAGTAATAAGGCGATCTGGGAGTTTTCTTTCGGCGGTTATTTTTCCTCAGTAAGCCTTATAGTGAACCGCTGGTAGATATTTATTAAATAAAATAATTATTGCAAAAGGGCATTAATTATTTTATTTAATAAATATCTCGCACAAGTGTCTTAACACATTAGGCCTATCTGGCAAGTATGTACACCTTTATTTTTAATTCATAAAATGGATAGCATGCACAAATCTAACTTTGTTTGAAAAAAAATGTGTGTTTCTCAGTCAATCTTTGACAACGGTAACTGGAAAGCTACCGGAACGTCAGAGAGGCACAAATAATTAATATACGCGATATAATCTGCTTCAATTGTTTTATTTTAATGTGTGACAGTTGTCAGTTTCCTTTTTACTTCGCGTTACCGCGTTTTTGGAAGTTTTCTTCATTCTTTAAATTCTGAGCCTCTCTGTAAGTTTTTTTGTTGACTGTGGTCATAATAGCTGCTCTATTTTGAAGATGTGAATTGTATTTCTCGTTGACACGCTCATGCCAATGCTTGTAGATTCCGACACTTCACAACGATACGCCTGAGTATGACGTGCACACTCTCAGAGTAACGAAAATGTGCTGCGGATCGTTCCACGCGGTCGCGTCGCGAAGGTACGAGAGGGGGGTGGAAGTCGCGTTAGTGCATCAATATTAGGCATTTCATTTAAAAAGTCCAAAATTAATAATAAAAACGCAGGAATAAACAGTTGGCACGATTCATAAAATTCCTATTTTTTCAAGTTTTTCAAAACTTTGACCTTCGGTAGCGACCTCTAAAACTCGATAAAAAAATGAAATAAAAATAATTTATTAATAACTCATACTAAATAACGATTTGATGAGGTGCCCCTTTCACTTTTCAAAAATCGAAAAATAAGGACCACCCTAATATATATTATTAACCTACCTGTACTTGTTTCTGTTTTTAAACATTCAGATTTCAGATTTCAGATTTTTTATTGGTAAATGTACAATATTAATTACAAGTCATTTTCATATCTATAGTAATAACAGCTATTAAAACTTTACATAGTTACATAGGTAGGTTCGATATCAGCAATATATTATTTTTAAGTTTGTTTCAGACTAGACTAGTGTTTAGGTCAATGGTCCACATTCAAAAATTCGTTTATACTGTAACAAGCCAGATTGCTAAGTAGTGTTTTAAGTTTCCTAGAAAATGTGGTGTTATTTTCACACTCTTTTATGTCGGTAGGGATACATTGTGAACTGTTTTTTGATAACACTTTTAGTGACTAAACGAATAGTGATTCCGAAATAAAATAAGGAGTTTTGTAATTTGTTGACCCTTCCGATCATATACTGGGTGGGCATGGTCTGTAACAGAAGCAATACATTCAACCATAGAATCTAATCATATTATAGTAGAACTTTAGTCATACTTATTATTTCTATATCCAATCGATAGACGTTCTCTACTGGACAAGCAAGGTTAAAATACAACGACAGTATGTCTCATAATAAAACAAAAAAAAAACGTACTAAAACTAAAATGTCAGGAAGGCTCAAATAATGAAAATACGTGATATAATCCGTTTTAATTATTTAATTTATTTAAATTTTATTATAATTTAGTTACACATTTGTGTAACAATCGTCGAAATAAAAAAAAGATTGAAACTATATAAAAACTGCTAGCATTTGCTAGAATAAAGAAAAAATATCGGTGTAAGATAAGGCCAACTTAATCGACGCCAGGTCAACCATGTGTTACAGGAATAGCACGTAATTCGTTCCTTACAAGTGTGCAAGAGTTTCACCAGGCAGTCGAGCAAGCTAGCGTAATATACTAAGGAGTGTCATTCTAAAAGGGCTTATTTTGTATGAGTTACATAGAAAAAATAAGGCCTTTTGAAAAACAGGCCGTTAGAGTTTAAACCGTTTAAATTATTAAATATACAATAGTTTTATTTATATTGAAAAAAAAAAAACATGCAAAGTTAAACCAAAAAATAGTAATTTCTGAATCCAAATAACGTATGCTATTGGGGAAAAATATAAGTATGTAATTATATTTACGAATTCCTTAGTGATCTTTATTTATTTGGTAAATTCAAATTAAATTTATCTGCATCTTTCAATGGCTAGTTAAAACTTAGACATTGTTTGACGGATAACGTTTTATTTGAAAACCGGCCAAGACCACGTCGGTCCACGCTGTGTAGGGTTCCGTAGTTAGCCCATCCTTCACAATAGACTGGCTCAAAACAGCGGTTTTAAACCCCAGGTTTAAATTACGAGAAAGGTTTCAAGCTCTAACTAACTGTAATAACTTATTACCTTCTGGAAGTTATCGATTATACGCGCCAGATAGAGCAGAAAGTTTTTGATGCAGAATGGCACTTAACTAATATGTGTAACGTTCGAAGTATAAGGACACCGCGCGGCACTTACGTCATTAGAGAACATTGTGAAATTTTGTGATAACTCAAAAACGGCTAGACCAATTTTATTCATTGAAAGCCCTTTCAAGGCCTCATTTTCATGATTTTTTCCATAATTTTTTGACCCGTGGTTGAAAAATTAGAAGAGGCGACGCTATTTTTTGGATTTCTGGAGCGACTAGTTTTATAGCACACACTAGTTTTGGAACGAAAAGAAAATTCACCCCCACTTTACGTGTACGAGAGCTACCCGAAAATACATACACATATTCATACCAAATTTCAGTTTTCTATACTAATGATCACGGAGCTAAGCCGCGGACGGACAGACGGACAGACGGACATAGCGAAACTATAAGGGTTCCTTGTTGACACGGAACCTAAAAGCATCCAATATTTAGTTATATCTTTACTAACTTTCGCTTTGTTGTAGGATAATTTGATATCATTTTTCTACTAACGATGAACTTAAACATAGGTAATTATAGAGGCTGTTGAGATAGTCGTATGTATTTCAAGTTGAATCAACATTTAAAAATAACATGCAAAGGTAAAGTAAATGAAACGTAATTTTTTATCTTTCCGTAAAATGCTGTGTATATATATTATATTCGTCATTGACAGTAATTTAAACATCGGAAAAATTTTATTCCCATCGTTCACATCCTGTACCTACGGATTATATAAGTACGGGCATTGCTTAAAAATAATCCGCTTTCCTCTAAATAATCGGTTTGAATATGTACTTGAATATGGGTCAAAGGGCATCTTTTGAAAGCTTTATTTATGAATTGAAGGATGTAGGAAACGTTTCCCTATTTTTAGGGTGTTTTGCGAAACCGGAAATATTGACGTACTTTTTTATATGTAAGCGTTTTGAAGATCATTTAATATACTTACGTATTTTATATTTTGTTAAAGCTTATTTTTTCGGGGCTGCGCGTCTGTAAATACCGCGTTGTGTTTTTTGATGTGTATCTGTATAATAAGAGATTATTATTTTTGCCGTTGAAATACATGTCTATCTCCGGCTGCATTTAATTATTTACTCTTCAAAATAAATTTTCATATCTTACGGTCTCTGCGATTCTTTTTCTACATCAGTATTATTATGTCAATGGTGTGCTCACATGTCCGCAGTGTTCGCGTAGCTAGGCTACGTGAGCCACATGCGTTCTCACCAGCGACCAAATCGGAGTTAACAGCAGTTGTCGTGGCCGAAAGCGGCCGTGAAGCGGCAGTAGAAACGTCACATTACTAAAATTAATAATGTTCTACTTAATTTTACTACTAAATGTAAGATTTAATCAGAATCCATCTTACTCAATGTATTAACTCTCGAAAGACCGAAACCCAAATCACGTGACTGAAAGCTCAAATAGTCCTAAGGTGTCCATGTTTAACTTTTAATAATAATGAGATGCAAAGGCCTTTAAGTAACTTGTTATTTTACTCTTGATCTTTATCATTTTTACTCTTTATCTTTAACTCTTTAGTAAATCTAACTCTCTTACCCAATTTACTCTTGAATTAATAATTGACATAAAGCCAAATGAAGTAACAATTAACTCAAATAGCCCTAAGGTGTTCAAGGATCAAATTTTATTCTACTATTCTTATAGCAAAAGTAAATCCAACTCCATCTTACTCGATTACAATGACTTTTAAAACCCAAATCAAGTGACAGAAAACTCAAATAGCCCTCAGGTGTCCAGGATCAACTTTTAATAATAATGGGACGCACGGTCAACTGGGTCAGACCCTTGGATTATGAAGCAATTACGGGTTGACTAACAGCGTTCTTAATAAATTAAGACCCTTGGCCGGTGGAATATAATGAATGCCGGAATGACTTGAATTTGTGATTAATGCTACGAGATAGCGGTTTTATTGTTCAGTAAGGCGGCCATTTTGTTTTTAAGGTTCCTTGCAATAGATAGACCGTGGAGACAAGTAAGAAGACAAGGAAAATATAGATGCACGCTTAGGGGTTGTAGTATGGAATTCTTCATAAGGAGAGTGTTGAAAGGTTCTTAAATAATGAGCAACGCGAACGTGATGTTTTATAGCGTTGCAAATATTCATAATCATCAGTTACGGCGCTATTGGATTTGTCAACATGGTAGTATAAATGACCAAAGTTGAATATTTAAAAAACCTTCAACAGAAGTAACCGGATATCCACCGCTTTTATCTGCACCAAATAGCTTTATAATTCTTTATCGACAAACATGACTTTCAATTTGAAAAACGCTCTCAAATTGGATCATCTATGGGTGCTACGATGCCATAGACCTTAAACTGCTGTATGTGTAAATATATCCATTATCCATTTGTTAAAAATAAAATGTATCTTACGACAGTTTCAATGAGACTATGTATCGTGATCCCTGTGGCTATACACGTTAAGCTTATGACAGTTATGACATGCTGTTTTTCTTTTGGGGTTAAAAACATTCAATTGATTTCCAATTGAACGAACATAATTATAAATACACTTGCAAACTTTCGACTCTATAATAATACTATAAAGTCGAAAGTTTGCATATAAGTGTTATTGTTTCACCTTGAAACGTGACCATTTTTGGAATAGAACCTTCTGTATCTGAAACGAGTTGCACTTGACTCTGTATTGTGTTAAGTTTCAGTTGTTTTCTTTGTTAAAGTGGCATTTTAAAACAGTGTGAAAAAACTTCGCTGAGAGCTTTTTCTTCAGAATAAAATAAAATTTAATTTAAAACAAAGTTTACCGTTCCCTGAATAATTGAATAACATTATTGTACAAGAAAATGCGTACCAACAAATTGTTTAAAATGTCTTAAATGAAAATTAGGCACATAAAATCAGAAAATACAATAAAATGTATAAAACAATATTCAAATTAATTAATAGCATTTAAATATAAGAAAACTGTTAATCTGTAAAAGTTTAACTTCCTTTTTACGAAGCGTTTTATAAAGTTTTTAGTATTTTTATTCTTTAATTTTCTTTTTGCTCACTGTTAATAATATAATAATATACAACAGTTATGTCACAAATGTGTTATAACTGTTGATAAAATGATGTTATTAAGAACTAATAGATTCATTTACAAAAAAATCCGATGTCCACAATTTTAACACTAGACATAAAAATAAAATTGCTATAGGAAAGTTTCGTGTTCGTAAAGTATATAAATCATTTTCAGGCCAATGTATTCATTTTTATAACAAGTTACCTGATCATATTTTAAAATTAGCCTCACCATCTCTCAAAAATTATAAAAAAAAATCTCTAATGTCAAAAGCATATTATACAGTAGAGGACTATCTGACAGACAAAAATGCATGGCCTGAACCAGAAACCGAGTAGGTAACTAACTCCTTACAATGTACCTGACTAGTTTAAGGGACACAGTTCTAATAAGATAGCATATCAAACGTACATACATTGTGATTAACCGTCATAATACTTTCTTGTAGTTTCTATATTTTATTCTTACACTTTTCCTAATTTATATCTTAGAATACACTTTCGATAATGTTTTCTTCGAGAACTACGTAAAGTTAAGTTCATATTACTTTAATAGTTAAGTACTTATCCTTTATGAAAAAATGACTGACTGTTGAGTTTCTTTCGGCGTTTCTTCTCAACAGTGGTCTCCTCTTGTGAAATGCCAGTAGACTCAGACATGTAAAAGTGCCCTTGTGGCTTACTTGCAGAATAAAGTTCATTATTTCATTATTATTTCATAATTGATATCCAAGGTTCTTAGCCATTTAGCCGCGTCATTTTGAAGAACCAGACTTAGCTCTACTTATGCCTTCTACATAACTGTTGTATATATTAAATAAATAAAATTAATATTATTACTTTATGTAAAAAAATATATACTTATTATATGCCTATTGTCTACCATTGTTTAATTTAAGATTTCTCATGTAATTATTTTTCTTGTTGGTGTGCAATAAAGTGTTGTTGTATTGTATTGTATACCTACTTATGATTTTAAGGTAACGAGCAATTAAAATCTCTAACCAGTCAATTATAATATGGAGTGATATGGATACAGGTTAATGGTTAATTAGCCACTTTAACAAAGAAAACAACTCAAACTTAATCCACGACAAATAGTCAAGTGCAAGTCGTTTCAAATAACTGACGTTATAGTTCTTCGACTTATAGTAATCACGTCTCACGGGCTGATCATGGGTCCCATTAAAAAAAACAGACAAACTCACACAAATCGATCTAGTCCCAAATTAAGCTCAAAAAGGCATGTGTTATGGGTACTACACGACGATATACGTACTTATATAGATAAATATATACTTAAATACATAGAACAACCATGACCCAAGCACAAATATTCGAGCTCATCACACAAATATTTGTCGTAGCCGGGATTCGAACCCGGGACCGCCGGCTCAGTAGGCAGGTGCTTAAAAACTGCGCCAACCGCGTCGTCATTTAGGATCCAATATAATGCCATGTCATGAAATTGTATAACCCAGTGAATCGTATTAGGGTATGAACAGACACATATTTACGATGTTCCTATAAAAGTTAAACCAAGGAAAATTTGGCGCCTCACTATTCCCAGATCGCAGTGCTAGCAAAAGGCCACAAGTTCCTTGTGATTTCTTCAGCACATACGACTTTTATACGGCAAGAGCAAAGCAGTCAGATTCAGAAGGGAACAAACTTCCTCTAGATTCTTTGACACATAGTACATTTATAAAGCAAAGGAGCATTGAATCGTTTTCCTATCGACCTCGGTACTGGCTTGTGCTAGCTTCCAAACCATTTGTCAAAACGGCGAGCCTTCGAAACAGCTATATTTGGTTGAGTGTAAGTTTTTTATTTATAAATTAATGTCGATATTTAACTTTAGGTGTAGTTTTACTATAGGTATATTATTAGCTGTCAGATGCGTTCCAAACTACATAAGAATTTAATAATCTAAATTAATGAAGTCTGGTACTTCATTTATATATGTAATGAAAATTCGTTGAAACGACGCTCACTTTGAATAGAGAACATCACTAAATTATATGTATTATGGCGTTATCTTATACACATGTCAGTATAACCGTCGTATTTAGCGCAACTGCAATAAATATCTCACCAGACATTAAATCTTTTGGAAACAAGCAACCAATTCTACACTAATATGAAACATTAATTGACTTTCATTTTCAAAAGAGCATTTCCTTCAAACCTGTGTTTGTAGATTAGACTTCACTGCTTTATAAACTAGGTGTATATTTGAAGGGATGAGTATTGTAAGAACGCTCTTTTGCTGTGTTGTTGCTAGTTTGTTCGTCGCTGTCTAAACAATTTACACTGCGAACTTTGGTTTGTGTCGGCGATGGAGCTATTAGTGAGATGCACTTGTGGTATGAAACAATTGTGCATTTCTGCTGTTTGCATCCTAATCTCTAGATAAATTTAGCATTCGCTATGTACTAGGATGATATTTGCCAAAAATATGATTGTATGTATTTTTGCTTAATATTTATAAAAATTGCTTTTTTTTAATTTAAATTTAATTTTTTTTTTTAATCATTAAACACTGTTTGGTTTCATCTATTAAAGTAGTCGGTTAGCTTCTAACTTTGTTTTATGTTTTCGATGTTAGTCATAATTATACTAAAAGTTAATCGTAATAGTGAGTAGATTCGAAAAGTAACAGGATATACCCTTATTTCATTCCAATCTGTATGTCTACAACAGTAAGAGAGAAATAAAAACAATAAGACAGGTAAGAGATATATGGGAGCAACATCGAAATCATTATACGAAATTTGAACGCCGATACTAAAGTGGTTGGTTAACTTCTAGTTTTGTGTAGAAAAGTCACTTGTTTTGTACGCTATCGATGTTAGTCATATTATTACGAACTTAATGAAAAATGCACTGGTTTTGGAAAATACTATAATTGCAAACTGACAATACGTCAATAAAAACAAAAGTACAGAAAAATAAGGATAAAAAACATAGACAGTAAAAAACTATAAAAAAAGGATGTGCATCTTGCACATTCTCCCCTTTTTTATGTAACTGACAACTTTACAAGTTTCTTGAGGGGACGTCTTAACGTGCCAGCTGCTGTTGCCACCTCTGCCACTCTAACGATCCCGTCTCTGCCAGGGTACAAGGCAGTTATTCGGCCTCTGGGCCATGTGCCGCGTGGCAGGTTGGAGTCGCAGACGACAACCAGGTCTCCTTCGGCTATATTGGGAGCAGAACCTCCGCCCCTTCTGGGTGCTAACATGGGTAGGTATTCTGTGACCCATCGCTGCCAAAAGTGATCAGCTAGTCTTACTGCTCGTCGCCATTTGTTTCTGCTCAAGAGGTCTGATTCATCCAGAAAGGCAGGAATAGGACGGCCGGACGAAGATCCGAGAAGGAAGTGGCTTGGTGTTAAAGCCTCATCAGCATCGGAGTCCAGTGAAACATACGTCAGTGGTCGCGAATTCACTAGGGCCTCGGCTTCCACCAAAAAAGTGCTCAACACCTCGTCGCAAGGAGATCGATCGTGGAGAGACACCTTGAGCGCTTCCTTGATACTTCGTATCAGCCTTTCCCAGGCACCTCCCATAAATGGCGCTGAAGGGGGTATGAAGCGCCAGTTGATGGACTCGTTGGCGGCGTAGTCTTCCACAGCACCACCGTAAAGGGTTTTTAATTCCCTGCTGGCTCCAATGAAGGCGGTCCCGTTATCAGACCAGATCTCGACAGGCGTCCCTCGACGCGCGATGAAACGGCGTAAGCCCATAATGGCTGCATCCGTCGATAGACTGTGCACCACCTCGAGATGCACGGCACGAACGACTAGGCAGGTAAACAAGGCCACGTAACGTTTCTCTTGTCTCCGGCCAACTGACACGTGTACGGGACCGAAATAGTCTAGACCAACGAACGAAAACGGTCTTCTGTGATGTGCCAAGCGAGCTTCGGGAAGGTCTCCCATCGGCGGTTGAAACGTTCTGGCACGTCTTAGTTTGCATAGCTGACAGTCATGAGCTACGGAACGAACTGCGTTTCTGAGGCCGAGAATCCAATATTTTTGTTGCAACTCGTTCATAACTAATGCCGAATTTCGATGCGCAGCCTTCTGGTGATATCTGGCAATCAGAAGACGTACTGCCGGATGCTTTCCATCTAAAATCAACGGCCGTTTAACCTCTTCGGAAACGCCTGGTGTAGCTACTATACGAGTGGACATCCGTAGCAGATTTTCATCGTCAAGGAAGGGCGACAGTTTGATCAAGCGGCTGTTACGAGGCAACTGCTCTTTGTTCTTGATTTTCAGAATATCCTCTTTGAAGGAATCAAGCTGGCTCTGGCGTAGGATGTGGGCTTCAGCAATACGTATATCGCTGGCAGACAATCTTGATGAGTCATTGGGAATATTAGGAGAGGATGTGCAAGTCGGAGTATAGGTACACAAACTACCTTCAAGACGAATTAGGTTAAAATCAGGAACTCGTCTACGTAGACTACGCACACGCAGTGATGAAATGAATTGATGCGCCTTTGCAGTTGCACGCACCATTCTCAGCCACGTGCTAAAGCGGCTCGGCTTCGCGGAGAGTGGTGCAGGCAAGTCAGTGTCGGTGATGAGATGAACGTAATTTTTATATTCTTCGCGGCCTAGTCCGCTGATATCAATTTGGGGCTCAGCGGGCCAGTCCGAGGAAAGAAGAAAATCAGGGCCTGCGATCCAGCGAGATTCTGGAGACAGCACACAGCGTTTTACACGGGTTGCGTCATCGGCTACATTTAAATCACTCGGAACCCAACGCCATTCACTGACATTCGTGAGCTCCAGTATCTCACCGACTCGATGAGACACAAATGGCTTAAAGGTGTGAGCGTCGCTACGTAGCCAACCCAAAGCCGTCATTGAGTCACACCAGAAAACGCGTTTACTAGGCTTTAGTCGGTGGGCTTCGCATATGGACGTCGCAAGTCGTGCAGCCATCAAAGCGCCTTGAAGTTCTACACGGGGAATCGATACGGGTCTGAGAGGCGTTACGCGGACCTTACTGCAAATAAGAGAAAGTCTTACTTCACCATTTGAGTATAAAAAGCGCCAATATGCAACAGCGGCAAACGCAGACTCGCTCGCATCCGAAAACAAATGAAGTTCGCATCCTACTACATCGAGCTCACTCAAATTATAGCATCGTGGTATACGTAAATTAGAGATTGAGAGCAAATCCTGAAACCACAGTTTCCACGCAGCGCTGTCATTTTGAGAGAGCTCCTGGTCCCAATCCAAACCCTTACGCCAAGCATCTTGAAACATGATGCGACCTCTTATGACTATTGGCGCGAGGACCCCGAGAGGATCGTAGATACGCATAACATGGACCAGCACCTCACGTTTGGTAAGCTTTTCTGGCAACACACCTTGATTTTTGATACCCGTATTAAAACCAATAAGATCTGAGGAGGGTTGCCAGATAAGGCCAAGAGTGCGGACAGGCGTGGATAGGCGACCTAAATTTACGTCAACTTCTTTTGCTATGGGAGCCTCAAGCAAAGACTCCTTTGGCAGCAAGGAGAGTGCCATGAGATTATTCGAAGTCCAGCCACGCATCTCGAAACCAGCATACGAATGAACGGCATAAACATCTGCAGCCAGCTTGGCTGCTTCATTGACATCATCGAGGCTAGTTATGCAGTCATCCATATAGTGATCATTAATAATTATTCGAGCTGCGTCTGGATAAGTGTCCTGCCATTCTACTGCGTTTTTATTTTTTATGTGTATAGCAGTAAAAGGGCTGGAAGCAGCGCCAAAGATCATAGACGACATACGATACGTCCTAATTTGCTCATTCGAGGTGTCACGCCACAAGAATCTTTGCGCGTCTCTGTCTTTCTCGATAATTTTGATTTGCGGAAACATTTCGCGAATATCAGCAGTTAGTGCGACCTTACCTTCTCGAAATCGCATCAAAATACCTAGTAACGGTTGCAAAAGGTCTGGGCCAGTTAATAACATTGAGTTTAATGACACGCCATGAGACTTAGCAGCCGCGTCATGTACCGTTCGCAATTTATTAGGTTTATTTGGATTTGTCACGCCAAAATGAGGTAAATACCACAGCGGAGACCCTGAGCTAGGAGGACCTGTACATGGCTCAGCATAACCTTTCGACAGCATGTCATGTATATTTCGTCGATAACGTTCAGCATAGCCCGGGTCTTTCATCATTTTTTTCTCTAAACTGAGAAATCTAGACAAAGCTAACTTATAACTATCGGGTATAATCGGATTGTCAGCCTTCCACAATAAGCCTACCTCAAAACGACCACTTGTCAGCCGGTGCGCCGTGCGCTCCACAATTTGTACGGCGCGTTCGTCAGCGGCACTACGAGCTTCCGTTTTTGAGATACCAATCGAATCGATTTTGAATTGTCCTCTAATAAGATTTTCTATAACAAAATTGTCACTTACAACGTCAGGTTCGACAAGTGTGGTATGGTTGACAAAATCAACTCGTTTAGTTCTGCTGCAACCGAACCCAAACAAAACCCAACCTAAAGCGCATAAGATTGCCACAGGCTGTGTCTTAGTTCCCTTGCGCATCGCTTTAGCGCAAGATAGATGCCAATTGTCCATACCTATAATTATCATTGGTTTTACGTCCTCATAACAAAATTCGACAGCTATGTCCGACAGGTACGGGTACTTCCGCACGCTGTCGTAGTGCGCAGCCTGTCGTGCAGCGCCTAGGCCGGCGACAGACCTAGCTCTCTTAATAGTATGCACTTCGGACGAGTGACGACCCTGTATTGTAAAATCAACATACTGTACGTTGACATCCTTCCCTAGACCACCTACACAGTCTATATGAATCTGTTTCTCTGGGCCTTGGCAGCCAATTTTTTTTGTAATCTGAGAGTCAACAAATGTGGCAGATGATCCGTCGTCAAGCATCGCATAGCAGCTGACGGATCCAGAGGGTCCCGACACGATCACGGGAACGACCTTTAGCAAGGGCCGAGCAGAAGGTTCAGCTAGTGACGAGGAAGTTGCATGTGTCATAACTTCATGCTCCGGATCAACAGACGGTGGCGCCGCGGGCGCGCTGCAGGTTGAGGGCGCAGACTCGCTGAATGTCGACGGCACAGGCTCGTCGTCGTTGTCGACATCCACGTCGACGTGCGCGGTCACAGTACGCTCGAATTTCGCACCGTGTAATAAAACATGATGACGCATGTCGCAGCCTTCCTTGCTACAAACTTTTTTTAAACATGAAGTTTTATTTTTGTGCCAACCCTTCTTTAAGCATCTATGACATATTTTATTTTTCCTTATAAACTGCCACCTATCATTTAAAGTCATTTTGACAAATTTCTCACAAACCGTCAAATCGTGAGTTTGTTTACAAAGTAAACAATTTTTATCATTAGAAATCGAAGAAAATGTCGATGTCGAAGGAATGATATATTTATTGTGATGGTTATTTTCAGCGATAACATTTACTTTGTCCCTATATCCCCCGCTCGGACGTGTAGGGTTGGGTGGCAAAGAATCAAACGCTCCGCCAAACCTACACTGCAAATCTACCTCACGGGAGAGGAAATCTGCAAACATTTCTATTTTTGCCTGCGAACCATCACATGAATGAGCGTAATCTAGCCACCGTGGCCGCAACAGCGGAGGTAACTTGCTCCACAATGATTGGAAAAGTTCGGGCGAACGTAAGTGGTCCGGCTGATTTAACAAGCGGATCACTTCTACGCAGTTGCGTACACGGCCGGCGAAAATAACTAGATCTTTGCTGTCATAGCCTACCTTCGGCAATGCACGCACCGCCGCGACTTCATGCATCACGACAAGCTCGGGTCGGCCGAAGCGCGCGTCGAGCGCCGCCACAACCACCTCGGGAGCGCGGGCCGCCGCCAGCAGTCCCGCCACGGCGTCGCGCGCCGCCCCGCGTAGGGCACACGAAAGCCTAGCTAAATTATCGGTGGCCGAACAGTTTCGAGCTGAATTTTCGTAAACTCTTTTCAAAGCTAACCAATCTAAATACGATTTACCATCGAAAGTTGGCAGAACATCTGCCTTCGTTACATGAGGTTGGGGTAGAGTCCTAGTTAGCAACGTTTCGAGTGTGTTGACTAAGCGCGTCACTCCTCCGTCTTCAGGGCGATTCTGAATGTGAGAGGGACTATTCGCAGCAGCATCAGGGCCGCGCGGCGCTCTCATACCTCTTGATTCGCATCCAGTCGTAGTGCCGACGTACCTGAAAGGTGGGTTAGCATCTCGGTCATCAGGGTTATCACAACTAACTACGTTATCAACCCATTCTTGCACACTAGCACGACTACGTGTGCCGCGGCTGCCACGTTGGCTGCCTTCCGCCTCTATGGCGGCTAATTCAGCCTGCAATTGAGCTTCAGCGACGTGTCGCTCGCGCTCTGCGGCTTGACGCTCACGCTCCACAGCTTGGCGCTCACGCTCCTTCTCCATGTCAGCCAAACGGCGCACATGCTGTGCCTGTGCCGCCACCTGGCGCGCCACGATGGTGGCGGAGGAGCGCGAGGTAGCGGCGCTGGACGGGCGGGAAGGTGCCGGCGGCGCGCCCGCAACCGGGGGCGCAGCGCGAGGGGGCGAGCCCGCGATCTCTTTCGCGGACGGGGCAGCCTCCCTCGACGCAACCGTCACACCGTCTCCCACACAAAGCGCCTTTGCTTTTGCGTGTTTTGCGCGTGTTTCCATTATATTTCTCAGTAGAAGGACCACAATATTACGAACTTAATGAAAAATGCACTGGTTTTGGAAAACACTATAATTGCAAACTGACAATACGTCAATAAAAACAAAAGTACAGAAAAATAAGGATAAAAAACATAGACAGTAAAAAACTATAAAAAAAGGATGTGCATCTTGCACACATATACTAAAAGTTGATCGTAATAGTGAGTAAGTAGACTCGGAAAGAAACATGAAAGGCCCTTATTCCATTCCACTCTGCATGTCCGCAACAATAAGAGTTGAGAGACATTTTTAAATGTGGCATATGAGACCAACATCGAAATCAGAATTTGGAGTTCATACTAAAGTGGTCGGTTAACTTCTAGTTTTCTATGGAGAAGTCAATTCTGTCAATTTGTACGTTATCGATGTTAGTCATTATATTATATGGTAATCGTAAGAGTGAATAGATTCAGAAAGTAACGGGAAAGTCCCTCATTCTGTTGCACTCTGTATGTCCACAAACACCGTATACAAGGTCTAGATATTGCTAAATTTTAGATATTGTAAGGCCTCGTTGAATAGCGCCTCTGTGCCCTCATCTGTGTTGAACGACGAGCGATATAAATGCGTTCGTGAAAACAGCAGCTTAAACACATATGTACCTAGGCTTTCGGGATTACGTTAGCGTAAACAATCAGTGCATTGTTGGTGTGCAGTGTATTGTTCTAAAACTATATCGTACGTAAATACGACTTGTCTGTTATCAAACGTGTTCATATAGCACAGGAAAAATAGCATATTTTGGCGACATGATAGATACATCAATGACACATTGTTTTAACTTTATCTTGGCGTAGAAATGAAAATCTTGAGGGAGGAGGGCATCTATTCCACAGAAATTTTAAAAATCTGTTTTACGGACAAAGCGATATAAGTACCAAATACGATTCAAGTAACACGAAGTCTATCAGAAACATAAATAAATTATAACTAGACTTTTACGGATGAGGAGTAAGGCAACTTTTATCCCTGACTGCTCGAAAAGCTACCTTTGCTATAAGAGCGAAGCCACAAGATATATTTTTTAATCAATATACCACATTCGTTTGAAATATTGCTTTCAAAAGATCCTCCCCCCAAAAACCTATTGTATTCATTCATCGAAATTTGTAAGAAGTCCTCGAGTATTCGAGCCTCAAGCACACTCCGCATTCGTCCTGTATTTTGTACCCTTGGTTTATTCGACGTGGTTTTGTTGTAGTCACAATTGACAACATTTCATATTTTTATGACTATCATTTTATTACTTTTCTGAATTCTGCTTAAAAAGATGAAGTAATCTCTGTTTTTATTTATTTTCTGAGATGATTATTTACTTTATTATTAATTTAGTTAATTATAAAATTAGTCAAAATACAAAATTCAAAACTTTATTCTGCAAGTAGGACTAAAAGAGCTCTTTTAAAAAGAAGTCAAAACTATATTATGTTTTGACTTCTTTTTAAAAGAGCTCTTGCTGCTATTGCGGTTATTATTATAGCTGGTGGTTTCCTCGCTCAAAGAATCAGTTTGGCGATTCAGCGAGGAAATGCCGCCAGCATCTTTGGCACTATGCCGCAGGGGCCATTTTTAGATTTAGTTTAAGTTTATTATGTTCGAGTTTAGTGCAATTTTTAGGTGTACTTTTATTGTAAGTATTTTAAGTTGTATTCCTTGAACTTTATTTTGTACATATATAGGTATTGGAAATGAATCATATTTTAAAAATACGTTATTATTATAATCGCGAGATCTCGGACAGTGTAATTTAGAAGCATCGAATCAAGCCCTTGTATTCCGTTCCGTGATATCGAATCCGCCATTCTCATTTCCCTCGTTTTTAAAAGGCAGATTTTTTACGGTTTCACATCATTGTTGGATATTCCGAGTTATTTATTTTTAATCCTGGCTCAATTTCCTAAATTATGGTTGTACTTAAAGAGTTCTGTTTTGTTGAATATTGCGATTAAAATAAGCTGAAAGTTCTCCCTTACAAATTTCTAGGACAAATTAAATTTTTAATGTAAGTATTATTTACATAGAAAGCTACCATGAGTCTCCGATATATTAAAATATAATTATACGAAACGGGTTTACTCACATCGTAAAAGTAAAATATCGCTTGACATTGTTTCCAATCGGTTCGCGATTCATCATCAGGAGAGCCGATCAGTCGCAGTGGCGGCCAACCGAGCACGCCACCGCCGTAAGTGTAGGTAGTTTGCAAAAAACTTAACTGTGATAGAGGAAAATTATTATCTCAGTCTACACTGTAAATCATCAGGTAATCTATTACGATTTTCATTGTCTGCACTACCCTACACTAAGCCTGACCCTGCACTACCTTAAGGTTGTCTGGAAGAAATTGCTCTTTAAGGATGATGTCTTGATTTATCTTTGACTTGTTTATCTCTTATTATAATTTCTAACGTTGTATTTATTTATATATTTATGGAGAAATTTCTGATTGTTTTTTGAGGGGTGCATTGTGCATAATAAAAGTACTCTTTAGTACTTTTCTTGTAATGTAAACATCCGAAACGCCCAAATCTGAAATAAATTAATTTATGGGATATGACTCATTTAAATTATTTTATATAAATATTTGTATAGAATCTTTTTATCGATTCTATATTTTTTATGTGGTAATACCACATTTTTTATTTTTATAAATAATGACACAAAGGTAAATTAAGAAAGAAAAATTGAATGCGATCTACTACACAATCGAAGCGGGGTTTGAACCCGCGACCTCTGCGTTACCGGCGCATTGCTCTCCCAACTGAGCTATTCGACCGCTACGTCAGTCACACCAAATCTTTCATCCCTTAATCCTTTACGCTACTGGAGCGCCCTCTGCATCATATGTTTTTTGAAATGCTTATTGCGCATTAGCCATACCCTAGGATGTGCGTTTTTACACTCACGATCCCCAATCCCCATTGCTTTACAGCAAGTGTGAAGACTGCGAGAGAGATGGCGCTGTTCTAAATATTTGTATAGAATCTAAATATTTATTTTATATAAGTTAGTGATTTTTGTGGAAACTGGAGAAAATATTAAGTAATGAAATCTTTAAAAAATCGACGACATAAATCACTAAAATCACGCATCTGAGCCTCCCATTGCGCATGATATATTTTTACCCGACTACGGCAAAGCCAAAAGGAAGGGTTATAAGTTTAGCAGTCTATGTATGTATGTATATTTATATGTAAGTGTGTTCCAGCATAGCGCGAAAACTACTCAACCGATTTTAGTGATCGAGGTGTCTATCAATTCGTTATTACAGTCCGGGTGACATAGGCTACATTTTTAACAGACTTCAAAAAAGGAGGACGAGTGAGAGCAAAAATTCTACAGAAAAAAAATAAAAAAATCAACAGATGTCAAAAATTCTTTTTTTGTTGGAAAGTTAACACTTCAGTTATTATCTCTTAGAAATATGGTAAATTTCTGATGATGGAATCCATCAGAAATCGACGGAACTCTGTAAATATAAAAGTAACAAGTACAATTTCTTTATTATTTTCTCAAGTGATTCAGGTATCTGTTGTCAGAAAGCATAATGTGACCAAGTGGAACTGATGCAGAAGACCACGAAAGGTGATTGGAACTATATGTTTGTACCTATTCAAGTATGCTCTAGCAGAGCGCTTACACTACTTACCGATTTTGATCTATAACATGTCCATCGATTTGTTATAACGGTTTACATTGCGTAGGCCATATTTTTAACCGACTTCAAAAAGTGATGGTGTGGTTAAGTATACTGCTTACAATAAAACCGATTTCAGTCATTACTTTTACCCGAATAAGGCACAGTCTTAGTAAAGTAACTAATACTTTATTTATATTCGTATTCAAATATCTTACATGATTTGATGACGCGTAACGTACTAAACCAATTTGATGAAAGAGGTACCAACAGAATAGTAATAATGAAACCAAATACTATTATGATAAGAACATGGAAAACGTAGGAAAACCATCATAAGAAAACTAGCAGCTCCAGACTCCAACGGCAAAAAAGGAGCAAATCTTATAAAACTTTTGAGTCTACGGAGGCAATGGTGACTTAAAACATGGGGGGGGGCTCTTAAAAAACACACAATTCTAAAACGGCAACAAGGAAGCAAATATTATGAAACTTTTGAGTTTACGGAGGCAGTGGTGACATAAAACATGGGGGGCTCGGGGGGCGGGGCCCCCCGCCATAAAAAACTACAACGTTCTAAAACGGCAACAACGAAGCAAATCTTATGAAACTTTTGAGTCTACGGAGGCAATGGTGACATAAAACATGGGGGGCTCGGGGGGCGGACCCCCCGCCTTAAAAAATACAATATTTTAAAACGGCGACAGCGAAGCAAATATTATGAAACTTTTGAGTCTACGGAGGCCATGGTGACATAAAACATGGGGGGCTCGGGGGGCGGAGCCCCCCGCCATAAAAAACTACAATGTTCTAAAACGGCAACAAGGAAGCAAATCTTATGAAACTTTTGAGTCTACGGAGGCAATGGTGACACAAAACGACGGGGGCTCGGGGGGCGGAGCCCCCCGCCTTAAATAATACAACATTTAAAAACGGCAACAAGGAAACAAATTTTATAAAAGTTTTGAGTCTACGCAGGCAATGGTAGCATTAAACATGGGGGGCTCGGGGGGCGGAGCCCCCCGCCATAAAAACTACAACGTTCTAAAACGGCAACAAGGAAGCAAATCTTATGAAACTTTTGAGTGTACGGAGGCAATGGTGACATAAAACATGGGGGGCTTGGGGGGCGGAGCCCCCCGCCATAAAAAAACTACAATGTTCTAAAACGGCAACAAGGAAGCAAATCTTCTAAAACTTTTGAGTCTACGGAGGCAATGGTGACATAAAACATGGGGGGCTCGGCGGGCGGAGCCCCCCGCCATAAAAAACTACAATATTCTAAAACGGCAACAAGGAAGCAAATCTTATGAAACTTTTGAGACTACGGAGGCAATGGTGACACAAAACGACGGGGGCTCGGGGGGCAGAGCCCCCCGCCATAAAAAACTACAATGTTCTAAAACGGCAACAAGGAAGCAAATCTTATGAAACTTTTGAGTCTACGGAGGCAATGGTGACACAAAACGACGGGGGCTCGGGGGGCGGAGCCCCCCGCCTTAAAAAATACAACATTTAAAAACGGCAACAAGGAAACAAATTTTATAAAAGTTTTGAGTCTACGCAGGCAATGGTAGCATTAAACATGGGGGGCTCGGGGGGCGGAGCCCCCCGCCATAAAAACTACAACGTTCTAAAACGGCAACAAGGAAGCAAATCTTATGAAACTTTTGAGTGTACGGAGGCAATGGTGACATAAAACATGGGGGGCTCGGGGGGCGGAGCCCCCCGCCATAAAAAACTACAATGTTCTAAAACGGCAACAAGGAAGCAAATCTTCTGAAACTTTTCAGTCTACGGAGGTAATGGTGACATAAAACATGGGGGGCTCGGGGGGCGGAGCCCCCCGCCATAAAAAACTACAATGTTCTAAAACGGCAACAAGGAAGCAAATCTTATGAAACTTTTGAGACTACGGAGGCAATGGTGACACAAAACGACGGGGGCTCGGGGGGCAGAGCCCCCCGCCTTAAAAAATACAACATTTTAAAACGGCAACAAGGAAACAAATTTTACAAAAGTTTTGAGTCTACGCAGGCAATGGCAGCATTAAACATGGGGGGCTCGGGGGGCGGAGCCCCCCGCTATAAAAACTACAACGTTCTAAAACGGCAACAAGGAAGCAAATCTTACGAAACTTTTGAGTGTACGGAGGCAATGGTGACATAAAACATGGGGGGCTCGGGGGGCGGAGCCCCCCGCCATAAAAAAAAACTACAATGTTCTAAAACGGCAACAAGGAAGCAAATCTTCTGAAACTTTTGAGTCTACGGAGGCAATGGTGACATAAAACAAGGGGGGCTCGGAAGGCGGAGCCCCCCGCCATAAAAAACTACAATGTTCTAAAACGGCAACAAGGAAGCAAATTTTACAAAAGTTTTGAGTCTACGCAGGCAATGGTAGCATTAAACATGGGGGGCTCGGGGGGCGGAGCCCCCCGCTATAAAAACTACAACGTTCTAAAACGGCAACAAGGAAGCAAATCTTGTGAAACTTTTGAGTGTATGGAGGCAATGGTGACATAAAACATGGGGGGCTCGGGGGGCGGAGCCCCCCGCCATAAAAAACTACAATGTTCTAAAACGGCAACAAGGAAGCAAATCTTCTGAAACTTTTGAGTCTACGGAGGCAATGGTGACATAAAACATGGGGGGCTCGGGGGGCGGAGCCCCCCGCCATAAAAAACTACAATGTTCTAAAACGGCAACAAGGAAGCAAATCTTATGAAACTTTTAAGACTACGGAGGCAATGGTGACACAAAACGACGGGGGCTCGGGGGGCGGAGCCCCCCGCCTTAAAAAATACAACATTTTAAAACGGCAACAAGGAAACAAATTTTATAAAAGTTTTGAGTCTACGCAGGCAATGGTAGCATTAAGCATGGGGGGCTCGGGGGGCGGAGCCCCCCGCCATAAAAACTACAACGTTCTAAAACGGCAACAAGGAAGCAAATCTTATGAAACTTTTGAGTGTACGGAGGCAATGGTGACATAAAACATGGGGGGCTCGGGGGGCGGAGCCCCCCGCCATAAAAAACTACAATGTTCTAAAACGGCAACAAGGAAGCAAATCTTCTGAAACTTTTGAGTCTACGGAGGCAATGGTGACATAAAACATGGGGGGCTCGGGGGGCGGAGCCCCCCGCCATAAAAAACTACAATATTCTAAAACGGCAACAAGGAAGCAAATCTTATGAAACTTTTGAGACTACGGAGGCAATGGTGACACAAAACGACGGGGGCTCGGGGGGCAGAGCCCCCCGCCATAAAAAACTACAATGTTCTAAAACGGCAACAAGGAAGCAAATCTTATGAAACTTTTGAGTCTACGGAGGCAATGGTGACATAAAACATGGGACGGGTATTGGGGTCGCATCTAAACTTATCAGTTAAACTAAGAGATGGGGATAGAGGAGATGGGCGGTGGAACCCCCGCAATAAAAAGAATCTGGGGGCACGGCAGTGCCCCCGCCAAGACGAAAAAAAAAGAGGCGGGGCACTACCTACCTTTTCTCGAACCGTTTCGTCTCATTTTCAAACCCTCATAGTTTCGTCCCAGTCCCGTCCAGAGCGCCCAAATTCACAGGTTAAGATGCAGTTAGGGAACATATGAAATGTACTTAATTTCATTGATCTAGCTTTTATACTTTAGGTTTTATTGGTACCTAAAATACGCCGATTTTGCCACTCACTCACTTATGTATCAAAACCTCTGGGGTACTTCCCGATGACCTAGAAAGCTGAAATTTGGTATGTAAGCTAGGTTTAGTACACAAACAATAGAATAATTCTGAAACTTGGAACTTTTACCCCCCAACCCCTTAAACTAGGGGATGGAAGTTTGTATGAGACTTCTGCAAATTTTGATACTAGAGGTCTGAAAATTGATATAGGGACTCCTTTATTATTTATAAATAATAAAATACATATTCTAGGATTTTAAAAAAATCACCCCCCACCCTTTAAATAAGGGGATGAAAGTTTTTATGGGTTTTCCATAATGGGCGATAAAAGTAGTATATATCGGGCTAAACGTAAGTATTTCTTATACACAATTATTACTACTTCCATATCTACACTTCGACTTCGTATTTTAAATATCTGGGGGCACGGTAGTGCCCCCGCCAAGACGAACAAAAAAGAAGGGGGCACTACCTACCTTTTCTCGAACCGTTTCGTCTCATATTCAAACCCTCATCAGTTTCGTCCCAGTTATCACTAGAGCGCCCAAATTCTCAGGTTAAGATGCAGTTAGAAAACATATAAAATGTACAAAATTTAATTGATCTAGCTTTTATACTTTAGGTTTTATAGGTACCTCTAATACGCCGATTTTGCCACTCACTCACTGACGTATCAAAACCTCTGGGGTACTTCCCGATGACCTAGAAAGCTGAAATTTGGTATGTAAGCTAGTATTAGTACACAAACAACAAAATAATTCTAAAACTTGGAACTTTTACCCCCCAACCCCTTAAACTAGGGGATGGAAGTTTGTATGAAACTTCCGCAAATTTTGATACTAGAGGTCTGAAAATTGAAACCTATAGGGACTCATTGTTATAAATCATATACATATTGTAGGACTTTTAAAAAATCACCCCCCACCCTTTAAATAAGGGGATGGAAGTTTGTATGGGTTTCCCATAATAGGGGATAAAAGTGTATATATATATATGGGGCTAAACTTAAGTATTTCTTAAATACACAATTGTTCAGTTGACGCTCAAGAAACCCTACAGCCCAAAAAAATTAAAAAAACTAAAGCACCTTACAAAAAGAAATGAGATCCCACCAAAAACATTTCATGTAAAATTGACGGCCAAGACTCACATTCTCATAACGCTTTCGCTGTAAAAAAGTTATCAGATCCCAGGAAAAGCCAAGCCCCTAAGCCCCGACTTTACTAACCCCACCACCTTGGTTTAAAAAGTATGGCATCAACTGGCTTCAAGCCCCTAAACCCGGAGTTTACTAACCCTACACCTTTGTTTCAAAAGTATGGCTTGGCCGTTTCATAGAGTACCGTAAATAAGTCCAACGGACCGTCTGGCCCATATGGTATCAAGAAACTAAGTTAATGTCTTTGATAATATATACTTATAAACTTAATTCCTTACGATATAGGCCAGACGGTCCGTTGGACTTATTTACGGTACTCTATGAAACGGCCAAGCCATACTTTTGAAACAAAGGTGTAGGGTTAGTAAACTCCGGGTTTAGGGGCTTGAAGCCAGTTGATGCCATACTTTTTAAACCAAGGTGGTGGGGTTAGTAAAGTCGGGGCTTAGGGGCTTGGCTTTTCCTGGGATCTGATAACTTTTTTACAGCGAAAGCGTTATGAGAATGTGAGTCTTGGCCGTCAATTTTACATGAAATGTTTTTGGTGGGATACGTTATCCTTAAACGGATACAAAGTAGCAGATCTTATGAAACTTTTGTGGTAACGGAGGAGATGGTCACATAAAACACGGGGGGCTCGGGGAAACTTTTGAGTTAGGTAACCTAGGAGATGGTGACATAAAAGATGGTAGTGATATTATATGGATTTCCAAATAGTTTTTTCTGTTTTGCTTTTTAAATTGCTGAAAATGTTGTGTCGTCAAATGTAAATAATTGTCGTTAAGACGTGATTATATTTAATATTTAGATATTGTGGCATTGAAAAAAATATACAAACGAATAATCTCTTTTTGCGTAAAAATATTAGAGGTGTATGAAATTGTTGTTTTTATCGTTTGTTTTCCATCATAAAGTTTCAGTCGTCTACAGGTCCACAATACGATAGAAGCACTGGTTGGTGTCGATAGCTGAAATTCGACGTTGGTATTCAACGTTTGCGTATAAATTATTCTTAGTTTTGCCCGACTATGGTACTCGTAAAGTCATAGGGAAAAGTATTAAGTCATGTCATTTATGTATGTTCCACGATAGCGCTTAAACTACTCGACAGATTTTGATTACTGAGTATATTTTATCAGACTTCAAAGGAGGATGTAGCTATATAGCGACATTTTTTTAACTTACATATGCATTTATATATTCTTTACTGCATCATATTATGTAAAAACTGAAAATATTGAAATAAAATAAAAGGTTAAAAACTTTAAACCCGACTACGGAGAAACGAACTAAAAAGTTAAAAACAAGGTAGAAAAATCGGGTATCATCGCCTTATTCCACAAGATAAGACATTTGACATGTAAAATGTTCTTGTATATTTTTTTCTACTGAAATTTTCTGTTAGTTAACAACAATACCATTATAATTGAATTCAAATGCCGTAGTCGTGCGTTGTCGACTATTAAAAAAACTGCAACTATTCAACGAAGTTTCCGTATTTTTAGTTAGATCGCCATCATCATCAAACTCTTCTTGATATCAATATGATAACGATGTGTAGCCGTGTAATAATGCTGTGCGTCCGTTTTATTCTCGACAACTAGACACTATAGGTAGGTTTTGTTGCTAGTTGCTACACAAAATTCCATGTTTTAAAAAAACTAAGAACACTAAATAAAATAAATTTTGCTGCTACGGCTACTATAATTATATAAGCGGTTTAATTCGTGTATGATATATGCATGTTTGCTCTTTTACTGTTTGGAGATATGTAAAAGGAAGATTGTATCGTGGGTAGTTAATGCCACAACGCACGACTACGGCATTTGAATTCAATTATAATGTTATTGTTGTTAACTAACAGAAAATTTCAGTAGAAAAAAATATACAAGAACATTTTACATGTCAAATGTCTTATCTTGTGGAATAAGGCGATGATACCCGATTTTTCTACCTTGTTTTTAACTTTTTAGTTCGTTTCTCCGTAGTCGGGTTTAAAGTTTTTAACCTTTTATTTTTTAGCTATACAAGATACTTGAGTCGGATCGTAAACCGAAGACAAATTTAATGAAATCCACCATTACGCACAGCTCACCAAATCCATGTTTACGTTTATTCCTCAACAAGGCGTGAAATTCGAACATTGTATTCAATGCGTTCTGTTTTCCATCCATATGTCACTTTTACATGTGAAGAAATCTGTACTTTACATTGCACGCCTAAAGGTTGACACTTCTCTCACAAAAGGAGACTATACGTCGTTGATAGTAGTTGGTAACCCGAACAAGAGCGCGAGACGCGTCTTTAGTATGTTTTTTTTCTATCTCATGTCTTTTCTTTTTTAGCGGGATTACTCATGTCATCAATGTGTAATGTAACACACAAAAATATATAAATATAATAAACGATAAATACATACATATATACATTCAGCCACAAAATAATAATAATAGGACCAGTTGAATAAACTACGAATTATGAATGGGATAGATAATGCTCTTTCAGGTGAGCTTTGAAAGAAACAAGAGATTGAGCGCGCCTTCAGGCAAGGAGTTCCACAAACAGACAGCTTTAAAAGTAAAATAATTATTTTAAAATTTTGAGACAGAAGAATGGACGGCAAGGAGCAAATTTTGGGAAAATCTAGCAGAAGTGAGATAAGTGAAACGCTCCTTGAGGTAGCGGGGAGTTGCAGGATGAAAAAGTATACTATAAAGAAGAGCAACAATATGAGAGTTACGACGAAAAAAAAAGAAAGCAAGATGAGAGGTGGGTGAGGAGGATGGGGTGGTGAATTCGTGAATGTCCCAGATCGCAGGCCATAAATATGCAATTTAGGGCTTTACTAATTGCCACTCGTGATTTGTCTAAAGTTTTTTGTCTTGCTTTGGAAGTGAGAATTTTTTCCCCACATCAGAAAATCCCACTTACGGCTTAATTTTTACGTCATCCTAGTGACGTAAAAATTCCTACTCCACACTTAAATATACACCCTATATTTACAAGAAACGAAACAATATATTTCCGTTAAGGAAGTCTGTGGGGAAATCCCGAAATAACTTGTACTTCGAAAACATATCGCTATTGGAAGGATTGTTTAGGAAAAAAATTCACAGATTATTTATAGAACCATAAATCATAATTCTAGGTACAAAATACCCGTACAATAACAAAAATTTCGTCTGGTTTATAACTTATTGGAGCAAAAATAGTACATAACGTAACAAGGGTGTTAAACGAGAAATTTCAAACGAGTGTCTATTAGAAGCCCGAAGCCGAAGGCCGAATGACGTCGAGAGTCGCGTACGACGTTTTTCATCAGACTTTGGAGGAAATAAAACAATAGTAGTAGGTAGTAGTGAATACCAAAATTACTTACCGCCCTAGGACGTTATATACGAATTACCGCCCTAGGGCGGTATATACGATTTACCGCCTGGTTTTCTAGCATGTAATCACTTAAAGTGTGATAAAAATTACTTACCGCTCTAGGGCGTAATTTATGACTTACCGCCCACTTTTCTAGCATGTAAGCCCTTGTTCACGAGCAAAGTGTGATCAAAAACTTTATACGAGGACAACACTAAACTGTAAGTTTTTAGAACTGGCTACTAAGAAACTGTAAAATAAAAATGTAATTTGAAAATGGAACTCTTTTATTCTTTATTCGTCTGTCATTTGTTTTTTTTGTAATATGTCTGATTGTACGAACGTCCTTTCTGGAAGCAAGCCAGGGCAGTTTTGACCCCTGGTACTGTGGTTGTGAAGAAGATAAGTAGAATTTCCATGAAGGCTATGAAGATTGGTAGGTTCGTGGACTGTTCTTCAGCTGTATTATTTTTTTCCTTGTTGAATAGATGTTTTCATACTTATTAAAATAACGTAGGTACATGGAAAACATATATTTGTAATTTTAAATTTAGGCAGTTGTTTACCTCATAAATAGTATCTCTGCAGTTATTTGTAAAAAGAAAAAAAAAACTGTTATTTTTGTAATATTCAAAACGTATTAAACGTATTCAGTACAATTCATATTATTATTTACAAAAAATATTTATTAAACTATATAGTGCACTAGCTGTGCCCCGCGGTGTTACCCGCTCATCCCACGGGAACACTAAATGTATTCCGGATGAAAGTATCCTTTGTCCTTTCTCGGGTATCAAAATATCTCCATACCAAATTTCATCTAATTTGGTTCAGCGGTTTAAGCGTGAAGAGGTAACAGAGAGACAGACACACTTTTGCATTTATAATATTAGTATGGATTAGTCGATTAAGTATAACATTCAGATGATGGATCACCAACGCCCGGTATTGTAAGGAGTAGAGACACTTGAGGTTTTTAAAACCATTAATCCTTAGCATAAATTACACTCATATTATAAAGGCGATAGTTTGTGGGTGTGTTTATGTGTATGTTTGAACTTCTTCACACTCAAACGCCTGGACCAATTTTGATGTGAAGGTAGCTGACACCCTAGATTAATATAAGCTACTTTTTATCCCAAAAAATGTAGTGTTCTAGTGGGATGAGCGTGTAACACCGCGCGGGGCAGCTAGTATTATATAATATCGATTTAAATTTACGTGTAATTCGAACATAAAAACGATAAAGTAATAATAAATACTAAGTGCGAGTAGTTCAAAAACTGACACAGTTAAGATATTTTTGTAACTACCCGAAGTTTGTCTCAGTTTGATACCCGAATCTAAAGTAATTTCGGTGTGAGAAACACGGTTAAACTTCCAAAAATTACCAACGCGAAATTTAAACAACATTTATATGCGATAAGGCTGCATGTTCACTAAAGCGGAGCGGAGAAAATGAATCAATCTGGCTGCTTCATAGAGAACCAGGGTTGTAGATACAGTTCAGACAGTCGACAAACTTAAGTTGGAGTGGGTGGGGCACATTGCTCGTAGGACCAACGGCCGTTTGGGCAGAAAGGTTCTTGAGTGGCGACCGCGGGACGACCTGGTTAGGACCGTGGGTAGGAATTGGATGAGGGCGGCGCAAGACCTCACAATGCTAGAGCCTGAATGGTCGAGAACTGTCCGGTTCCAGAGGAATTTCCTACCGCGAAAGCTTCGCATGTGGAATGAGCTCACTGACGAGGTTTTCCCCGGGGCATACTGTGGCCCCCGTGTTCTTCAAGAGGGGAGTAAATTTTCTTCGTCCTCCGGGTAGGCAAGCACTTGTGACTCCTCTGGTGTTGCAGGTGTTTATGGGCGACGGTAATCGCTTTCCATCAGGCGATACGTTTGCTCGTTTGCCCCCTATGACATAAAAAATAAAAATAAAAATAGGTTCTTAAATGGTCGGCAGCGCGCGTGTGATGCTCCTGGCGTTGTAAGCGTTCATAGGCGGCGGTAACTGCTTAACATCAGGCGGGACGCATGCTTGTTTGCCACCGTCGTAGTATAAAAAAAAGAGCGCTCGTCGTGGAGAACTTTGGGGGAGGCTTTTGTGCAGCAGTGGACGTCTATCGGCTGATATGATGATGACGAGGCTGCTTCTTTGTGAAGCCCACAAAAAGATCTCTCTGAGGAATGTGATTGGTTAATTTTACACAGCTCCGCTCCAGTGGACAGGCAGCCTTATTGTGAAACTGTATTTCTTGTGGTAATTAACAAAACATTCAACGTAGGCACTAAACTTGGTAAAGCACCAATTGCCACTTTCATTAAAGCAGAACTCCTTAAAAAACAAAACACAGCTCCATTAGAACGCATAACTTATATGTAATTGAATTTGGCCCCGCTAATGGTTCCTCGATTTTTTTTTATCGCCGATTGGAATGCGAGGCGTGCTTGTAACTTTATTTGATTAACCTTTTTAAAGAAGTTTATTTTTTTTATCTTAACACGTAAATACAATGGTTGTTTATTTAGTCTGGTAGCATTCGAACTTTAAGTTTCTTTCTTTATCTAATTATATTACCTACTGAGCGACGCAGTTGACTTTGTAGAACTACAAGTAGGTCGAATTGTGTAAAATTGTTCAGTTGCCTACTATTTGAGCAGTTCACATTATATTATGAGAATTGTGTGCACAGTGAAATATGTGAGCATCAGGATGACTGGACTAAGAGAAAATTTTGGAAGTTTAGATATCCTATGTTTTTGTACCTATTTTGTACCTGATATGAAATAATTTGTACCTCGCTAATAAGGGAAAAATATTAAAAATAAAGTGGCCAGCCATTCTGACGTCAGGATGACTGGACCAAGCTGGTTTAATCTAGTTGCAAGCGTTTTCTTGGTCTCTCTTGGACAAATCATCCTGACGCTCACTGAAATATGGATACATTGAAAGGTTGAAACCCCAAATTCCTATTATTTTATTTATACTGTTCACGCCTTCAGATACATCGGTTCTTCTTTCTTCTTCTTCTTCGAAGGGCGTATTTATTTTACTTATTGCTGGTTTTGCATACATTTTTCTGTCTTTATATTTAGCAGGTGAGTTTTATTGAATTCATTTCCAAAGCGATCTTAAAAATTTCATCAATCGGAGTGCGAGGTTTGAAAATTTCGATTATTTAGTACCTTCCACACTCGTACTAATTTCATTTTTTTGCCAGTCAAATTTAAACCACATAGAGTTGTGCACAAGCGTCCTAATTGCAACAACTTTTTCCGAAAATTAAGTACGAGTTACGATTTAGTAATACAACTTCGTATCTCAATATAATTGTGCAAAGATCAGCCATTGTTTAACTAAGAGGGTACAAATTTATGCCCGATCGAAAATGGATTTTCAGCCGAAAACGGAAACGAAAACGAAGCTTCGGCTTCATTGTCTTTTTCGGCCGAAAACGAAATAATTTAGTAAAAAAAAAAATTCAAATTTTCCACCATACACTGAATTCTTAGTTACTTTTTACTACCTAGGCACAGAAAAAGAAAATTTAGTTTTTTATCATTAAAGCATGCACATTTTCTTCTGATTTTCGACTTGGCCGCTTCGGCAGATTTTTAGCTAAAAACGAAAATATTGCCGTGAGTATCATGATTTTTAGCCGAAAATGGCCAAACCGAAAACGAAAATTCAGTCGAACACTAGTACAAATACAAAATGCCAGAGGCATTTGCACCCGATTGTCATTAATGCCTTTCAGAACCGCAAGTCGGGTTAATCCGGAACTAAGGGTCGTCGATGCCTCAATATTGGTTCCATTATCACTTTGACTTCTACGGAGTGACCTCTTGTTATTTGTTTAATGGCATGGTTATGACATAAACTGAAATTGAAAGTGAGCAATATCGCTCTGATGGAAAAAAGTTTCAAAAATAATAAGAATTCAGTAGATGTCTCACACGAAAGTTTTAATAAGATTATTAATAGAATTGTGTTTTAGTCCTAAACCCTACTACCTTTTTTGTAAAATTTCTTCCACTATACACGGAATCCACTGGTTGTGTAATACCACCACTTACCCGTTTTTGCGCTACACAATTAGATTGGATTATCTGCGGTATGCGGCAGCGTTGAGTTTTTGTTGCTCTGAAATTGAACCCGTACTGATTTTGCAGGGAATTTTGTTTACGCGGAGCATTTAACTTAATGGAATAATATATACAGTCATTTATGATACCTATGTGAATATTTTAACATCTATAGCAGTTAGCAATTGCATGTTATTGTTAATACATAAGATGTGTTTAGTTCTTTTGGGACCATGGACAAACGTTACTTTCGAACATGGCTCTTTGGGGCCATAAGTAGAAGTAACATCATATTTAATACATACGATAAGTAAAAAGGCAACTTTAATAAGTGAAAGTATAAAGTGAAACGTAATGCATTTAATTTTTTTTTATTGATTAACGTTTTAATAAGTAGTGTCTCATAGCAACCACTCAAAGGCGTAATATTTAAACCAATAGACGACGAATAATATTTCACCTAAATATGTGTCTCTCTCCTATCACTTATTACATAAAAAGTCATTCAAGTCACTCACAGACTAGTCATTTTTCAAACGCTGCTCTAGCATTTCCTAATCACAGCATATTTTCCGACATGAAGACATAAATCTCAGAACCGTGAGCAGTAATGAGCGATGTAGGTCATATCCATCAACCGGTGTCAGCTGTGGATTGATGAGCTACGTGTTACCGGGCGTCAAAAGGTATGGGAGTGGTATGTGACGTAACGTGACGATTACTCCAAGAATAAGATTTTTGTGTAGTAAATTTTAAATTTAAAAGGAAGAATAGTATGACTTCTAGTAGGTATATTGCAAATAGAAAGATCTTCTTCTGTCGCATTCCTCATTGCTGAGAGTCATGACCTCTATTTATCACTCTTCGGACGATCGCTCTCCACTTATTTCGATCTACAGTAGACCACGTGGCGTCGAGAATTTTGGTGACCGTTGCGTCTCAAATCTAATCGGTCCAGCGCATGGGACTCCTTTCTCTTGGTCTTCTTCCTTGAATCTTTCCTGATATTAAGAGCTTTTCCAGGTTGTCATTTCTTCTTCCTGGCTATATGACCGAAAAAATATTTTTTACAAGTCTAAAGTTTACTAAGATTTTTTTTGATTTGACGAGAAAACCTAATGAATTCGTTCCTCATTCCGATTAATAAAATACCTATTTCAAACAACAATTTCTATTTTGTTCAACGATGTTAAAGTTTCAAAATTAAAAAAAAAATAGTAACAATAATTGCACTCGGTAATACTGTAGAATTCGTGGAAAGTAAAAAAATATATATTTTAACCTGTGATTCCAGAAAAGAATACATTACATTGTGTAATGCAAATATGTTGCATACATTTAATCGATACCTCGATAAACCATTGTTTAACACCATCGATTTTCAAATTAAACATTTTTATCGTAGGAAATACGTATATACAAAATAGGAACTACTTGTCGTAATCCATCATATTGAATTGACAACATTTCATATTTTTAAGACTATCATTTTATTACTTTTCTGAATTCTGCTTAAAAAGATGAAGTAATCTCTGTTTTTATTTATTTTCTGAGATGATTATTTATTTTATTATTAATTTATAAAAACATACTCATTTTTAAATGTGGCAACACCAAAACCAGAACTTAATGGAACGGTTACTTTAGTCGGTTTTCTTATTTAAAAAAAACTTAATAAAACTCGGTATGCATCTGTCATCTGTCAACGTCAAATAAAAAATAAATAAAAATTTCGCTCTGTGGTTTAGACAACAACCCTATTCAGCCCGTATTGTCTTAGATTGCAGTTATTTGTTGTATTTTCTTATATTTCTTTAAATACAGAAGAATAAATTCAAAGATTTTTTTTTAAGGTACACGACATAAAGCCCTGTCGATCTCTATATTAATTTCCACCTGTTATAAATATGAAATGTTGTCAATTACTAGTAAGGAGACGTAAATTTTGAAAATGTATAGAATTCGTAGAAAATATTTAGTAAAATTTGGTATAAGCTGGTTATGTAACATTATGTAATTTCTACATTGACGGTTTGATACGTTTGGTAGGTAGTTAGAAATAGTATTATTTAGGTTCATTTTTTTCTGTACGGTTAGTTGTCCTTGATGTAGAACCCCATACGAGTCGAAAAAATCCTGACAAACAGTTCCTGACAATTATTACGACTTTTTCAATATTTCAATAAAAGAGAGTACTTAGTTTCTTAGTGCCATCTAATATCGAAGACCGTTAAATTATGAATATGAATGTTTTATCTATAATCAAAATCAAAATGTTTCTTCTATAAGTAGGCCACAAGGGTACTTTTACATGTCTAAATCTGAATCTACCGGCATTTCACAAGAGGAGACCGCTGTTAAGAATAAAGCCAAAAGAAACTCGATAGAAAGTAATTTTTTTCGTAAATTATATTTAAAACTTCTTAGTGATGTCTAAACATCACAACATGCAACAAAATAAAATAAATAAATTGAAATCCTCAGACAAGTTTTAAGGACTGAATAAGAAACAATACAAAAGAAAAAAGTTTATGATCTCTAGGCGTTTAATACAAAAATAAAAATATGACAATAATTAAATTTAATTATTTTTATTCCTCAGAGATGTATAAGATCCCTAAAAGCGTCAATACATTGAGTTGATTAGAGGTGTATACAGTCTCTAACAGACACTAAGAGATATACCTAAATGTATACCTATATCTATGTGGATATATGTATTATCTCAGGCAGCATTTATTCGCAGGTCGTCCGCAGCATTTGGCTCTCAATCATTTCCAATTCAATTCACGCGTTCGACTTTTTACGCATTCACGTCACCTTGTCTGGAATTTTCCGAAAAGCGGTAAATTTAATTTAAACTGGCTAAAAGTTAATTACAATTAGTGATGGTGACACTTTTTGTATTCTTCTTTGTTCTGTTGATTGCTAAGTTTGCTATTTCATTGATTTGATTTGTTATTGCTATAATTTCAAAGTGGTCTTAAAAAACTGGCCAAATACGAGTCAGATTTACAACCTTTACCTTACTGTAATGCTGTATGCAACTTATGCAAGAAAACACGTTTATTTTGTTTTTTTTTTTTTTAACATTATTTAATCTATCGTAAAAAATCTTTTATAATTGTAAAAATGTTTTAAACTCACGTAAAAATGGTCCGAAATTGTCATTTTTTACATTATTAAATTTTTATCGCTTATTGTAATATTAAGTAAATTTTTAGAAATATTACGATTAAAAATAATGTGCAAAAGAACTATTTTTTTAGAACAGGCCCATAAAAGTAAGTAAATAATATTTTGCTTGTCAATTAAATCACGTAATTATGTTCGAGTTTAGTTTAATTTTTAGGTTTAGTTTTATTTTAAGTATTTTAATTATTATTGCCATGTAATCACGTACTCACTGAACCAATTAGGGTGGTCAGGGCCTGTGTCTGATTTTTCGAACCGGTTATTAACTTGATTTAAAACATGTCAATGCAATTTACTGCTGACTGTACTTTTCGTTATATTTTATTACAAGGTAGCTATGATCACTACCCAGCTCTATCATCAGACGAGTTCAATCGTACCATATTATCGTGTTGTCATCGAAGTATGCATACTTAATTTCAGCTAAATTCGGCTCAAACAACGGGAGGACAGAATAGATCAAAGCTAAAACCTTTCCAATAATTGCTACAAATAAGCACAAACACCAAGGGATAAAAATATGTATAGTGTTGCTGGAACAGTGAACAAAGTCCCCTTAAAAGGGGAAATCTAATCAAACCATACAAAACACAAAAATATTTCAAATAACTGCGATCGAAAACTAGAAATCTGAAACGCTCTCAAATAGCTTCATATTTCAAACCGTAATCCTAACTGCAAATATGGCTGCCATTCCATTGATTGCTTTAAGATTAAACAGGCTTCAGCCTACAGCTAAGGGTTCCTCACTGTAAACATTTACCTGTAATGTAACAATAATCTAATGATTATTATAACACAATGGGACTTAATCGTTTTCAAAAAGGTGCTTATTTAATTACGTCGACGTTTTGAACGTGATGTTACTCAGAGACCACTGATGTAAAATAAAGTCCAAAACGTCGAGGTAATAAAAATAACACCTTTCAGAACGAGATTAATGGCCGTTTTGTTACCTATAATAATTTCTCTGTTTCAAAACCCTTTGGTCTCCCCTATTGATATTAAAATGTTCGTGCATTTAGTTGAACGTTAAAGGTAATGTGAACACCACAGCTATAGTCGACATATCTCGGACATAGTGTCATTAGAAACGCGATTTTTAGCTCCTAGTTTGTAAAATGATCGAATAAAAATCAGGGTGTTTTTTTATTATTCTAAGGGTGTTTTCAATCGCAGCACCGCTCGTCCTTCCAGGTCAACTGTCAAAGAACGATCCTATCAAAAGATGTAAGTAACGAAGGTAGTTTGCAATGAGGAATTCAATATGACGCGCGATTAAATGGAGGTTCGGTGGGCAGATGTGATTGATATTAAAATCAAACATGAATCGTTTGATCTGTGACGGTCACGTGTATTATTTATTACCTACTTTATATTTTCTCTTTAAGCTGTAGACCTCACGAATTAGGTTTGAAAAGGTTGAAATGTCTCCGCCATTTTGAAATACTTGAAGCTTATGACTCTGTAGCGTAAATGATTATTATAAAGAAACGGGGATTAATCGCATTCAAAAAGGTATTTCGACGTGATACTTCGAGACCATTGACGTAAAATAACTTCCAAAACGTGAGGTTCTTGAAAAAACACCTTTTAGAACGCGACTTAATCCCGTTTTGTTATAATAATTATGTGAAAATCGTGTAAGCCCATAAAAATGAAATAACATGAGAAGGTATATTGAGTGATTTCGTGACTCAGTTCAAGGATAGTTAATGTGTGTGTCAACACACGGAGGGAAATACAACGAATGGCTTTTATTTGTTTTCTATAGGACGATATTTCTTGTTTGCACAGTAAAATTTGGTGCAGTACTTATGTAATTTTTTTGTGAGCGCTTTATCCGCCAACAAACTGTCCTCAGTTTGGTGGAATATAATGTTTTACACCTAAGTTTTTTTATGATAAATAAAAAATATATATATTGAATTGAATTGAGGGAAAAAAGGATATGGAAAAGGTACATATTCAAACCAAAAGTGAAAAACTGATTAAAATTACCTCTGGCTTGTCCATAAAATGCTTTTGATGGCATAATCTATATCCTCATTTATTCCTTAATCAGTAATAAAAACGTTACATATCAGATATATAAAATTACATTCTTTTTCACTTGAAATCTACTAAATTAGATAAAAAATATTTTGGCAATATAAATTATACACAAAACATAAATTATATACGTAAGTTAATTATTTTGAATTATTAATTGCGACTCATTGATTCTCTCTTTACATAAAAGACCTCTCTTCTGAGTAAAGACCTCCATTTTCCTCTACATGCTTCTAATGTACATCTATACTTACTGTTTAAAATTTACTACGACTATGGCCTCGCCTGATTCCCTAACCCGCGACAAATGGGATTGCCGTCCTTTGTCGCGCGGCCTACACTTCCACCCGCGCCGGATTTATTTACTAACTTTAGGCACTAGTGCATATTTAACTAGAATACTCATTCTAATTCAATTTACAGCAGACAAAATGTGAGTTTGACCTGCCATAAACGGTCTTAATGTCTCAATCGACGTTTGACATATATCCAAGAACTATCGATTCTGTGGCCCTAATGAAAAGGGGTTTAAGTCATATTTAACCTAGGCGCAAAGGAGCTTAAGTCTCACAATAGAAATTATGACACGCAGAGTTATACTTTAGCGATAAGCGCCATCAGATCGTTATGTCATTTATTTCTTCTTTTATTTGTATTTGAGTAACAGAACTTATACTTTTTATCTTTGCTGAAAATTTACTGGAGAGCTAAGCGACCTGGGAGCGATGATAGTTTTGTTTATAACGTGATAAATAAGTGACAAAGCATCTGTCACTCACACTCGCATCTTGTCAAAACGTGACGGATGCTTTGTCACTTATTCATCGCGTGAAAAAGCAACCATCATAGGCGGCCGGCAGCACGCGCTAACTGAGGATTTCAGGAAATGGCTATCAAACCTTCTTTGTTTTATGTTATGTTTTTTTTATTTACTTGTACATACTCTGACTGAAAATAAAGCCATACGATGATACTCGTAATATAATACTGCTTAAATTGTTCACTTCTGCGGCAAAATGCTGAGTGGTGATTCCTTTCACGTCACGTCATCTGTTTAGAAAAAAGTAGTTTCTATGTTCGACTGTATAAACTTGTTTTCCTTTATTTATTTTTAAGTCGATCTAATCTCCTTGCAGGTGGCTACAGAACTCTACACTCTAGACACACGTAATCCCTGCCGTGTTACAGTAAAAGGTCGTATGTTTATACGGCTGTCATAGTAAGATACGATATTAACGTAGCATGGCAGAACTATCCTTGGACTAAGTCACGAAGGTAGTCAATATTTTCATCCAACATTATAAGCCTTCATTTGTAATGGCATTTAGGTTTATAGCACATTGCTGCAGTATGTTAATTCCAATTGCTACTTTGTAAAGCTTTGAGTTCGTAGAAATGTAATTTGCTGAAATTTCCACGATATAAGTACAGTCAGCCTGGAAATTACTGGGGCTTAGAGATTTATTTCTAAAATTTAAGTTAATGTACATTTTAGTTTCAAACGAAGCAATAACTCTGTAGTAAGTAGTTACTTATACCAAATGTCATTTTTCTTTTTACCTTTTAACGTTATTATTTTATGATAAGTCTCAGTGATACTTTGAGGCTGTCCTGTGGTTTCTTCAAGGTTTGCGCCCCGGCATTATTATCACACTTATATTATAAAACTATTCGAAAAACTGTTGGTAACAGGCAAGGTGTGCGGAAGACGGCCCAGAGGAAGAAGTCCAACACGCTGGTCGGACCAATACGCTCTACCCTCAAGACCTCTATTTACGAAGCCATCCATGCAGCCCAGGATAGAGTAAGCTGGCGCAAAATAGTCCACGAAAAAGTTATTCAGAGAGGCCCCGACCCTCAGCATTGAGGATATCGCCTGAAGGAAGGGAAGGAATATTATAAAGTCGAAAGTTAGTGTATGTGTTTACGTGTATGTTTGTTACTTCTTTACGATCAAACGGCTGGACCAATTTTAATAAATTTTGGCATGAAGTTAGCTGACACCCTGGATTAACACATAGGCTACATTTATCTCGAAAATTGTAATGGTACCCTGAGATGAGTGGATGAATCGCGGCGCAACTAGTGAAACATAAATATAATTATGATCCACAGCAATGCAAGCAGGACTCACATCTGCGACCCTAAGTTTCCGACGTATTGCTCTCCCAACTGAGCTACATATCACATCGTTCGCTAATCCATAAAATAACCTTTGCGTTTATATTAAAAATAGAACTGGGATGATCATAACTAAGTAAGTAGGCAATCACAAATTACAGTTCGAATGTTGTCGATTGTCAGAGATATGTCGTACGAAGGTGAACACAGTGGTTTGGTGTTTTCAGATTAAAAACAGAATTTATTCATTTAAAATTGTGACTGGTTAACATACTCAAACCTTTTCTTTTATGAGCCCAAAACCCTAAAAAGTAACCCTAATAAACTATTATTAGGACCATTTCGTGGCTTAATCAGTTTATTCCTTGTTCCATCGGTAAATTTTTATGTTTACCCCGTCGTAAAAAATGCATCAAATCAACTGAACAAAATGCACGACATTGCATGCCATGTATTACATTGAATTAAGTTGTTTTATGCACGTTTCACGTGTTTTCAGTCACTCAGTGTGGTCCAATTATGATAGATTGGTTACGCTAGCATACCTTAGCTTTAGATTAGCAACACGTCTCGCATAACTCTGACACGCGACTTTTTGTCGCGCGACATATAAATAAACTACCGTTCACATTCCTTTCAATATCGTACGAGCATGACAATGACGCTAAGAGTGAAGCCAGACGAACGTAATTTGAGTCCGTCATTTCGGTCGCGCTACATCATCTCACGTGATCCCGTGACACTAAGATGGCGCGACCGAAATTACGCTCGTATGGCTTCACCCTTAGTCGCGCGACAAGCGAAGTCGGTGCAAGATATGCTAGCCCAGCCCGTCTAGCATAACTAGCCTTCTCGACTCTTGTCGCGCGACATAGCATCGCCCGTCACTCTCTCACAGTACTGTGAAGAAGGACACAAGTAATATTTGTCGCGTTGTCACTGTTATGAGAGGTGCTGCAGGTCAGCCGGAACTAGGCCTGCGAGACAAGCACACCTACCATATCGAAAGGAACAGCTGTCATGCTACTAACGCCATCATACAACCACGACACGATAATTGGCTCCAAACGACAAAAATGTTGTATTAACATCTGTACTTTTCGATATTTCAATATGTCAGGTGCGATTGCCCTGTACGCGTATTAGTCCCGATTGACCTTATTACTTGACTAGTCGCGCCCTAGCTTCAAAAAGTTCTAGTCGCTAATTTGTCCAGTGGACCCAGGTCATTTTCTGGCGATATAATAAAAACTATTTAAATATTATATTTTGTAATTTTAGGGAATACACCCTCATAAATTTAATTCTGGGATTAATCGCAAAAATTACGTTTTCCCCTATCAAGAGCAATTTTTTTTTCCTGTTATATGTTAATATGGTTGCACTTTCCTTACTTGTAATTTTTTTAGGGTTCCGTACCCAAAGGGTAAAAACGGGACCCTATTACTGAGACTTCGCTGTCCGTCCGTCCGCCCGTCCGTCCGTCCGTCCGTCCGTCTGTCACCAGGCTGTATCTCAAGAACGGTGATAGCTAGACAGTTGAAATTTTTACAGATGATGTATTTCTATTGCCGCTATAACAACAAATACTAAAAATAAAATCAAATAAATATTTAAGGGGGGCTCCCATACAACAAACTTGTTATAGATTATATATATAGGTACGGAACCCTTCATGCGCGAGTCGGACTCGCACTTGCCCATTTTTTTATAAATTACTGTTATTGACTTTCAAATTGACACAGAAAGTGATATTGCAATCTTATCTTTTACACGCGTTATAACAAAGGCATTTAGTGGAAATAGTTTAAACTATTTATTTATTTATCGTATGGCACTTATATTAGTCACTGGATATAAAACTTAAACTAGAGATTGAGGTTAGCCTTCTTCAGATACCCAATGGCCCCTTCGCTGAGGATTGCGAGGCCTTGTCTTGTCCCAAAATTGTAGGATATAAATTTTAAAACAACCGGAATATAGAAATTCCCACCTTTATTAAAATAAAATATAATATCAAAAATTGGGCAAGTGCGAGTCCGACTCGCGCATGAAGGGTTCCGTACCTATATATATGTATATATAGGTATAACAAGTTTGTTGTATGGGAGCCCCCCTTAAATATTTCTTTTATTTCATTTTTAGTATTTGTTGTTATAGCGGCAATAGAAATACATCATCTGTGAAAATTTCAAGTGTCTAGCTATCACCGTTCTTGAGATACAGCCTGGTGACAGACGGACGGACGGACGGACGGACGGACGGACGGATGGACGGACGGACGGACAGCGAAGTCTCAGTAATAGGGTCCCGTTTTTACCCTTTGGGTACGGAACCCTAAAAACCCAAAACCATACTATTAAAAAAATTATAAATAAAAACAAATTTAACTGTAATGCAATCATAAGGTAGCTGCTTAGGTAAGGATTGTAAACTCTCTTATTGTCTATAGGTAAACATAAATCGGTAGGGTGTTGGTGTTAAATACGTACGTAGATAAGAACAAAACCTGTCAAAATATTACCCATGAAATATGACGTAATTTTTCAGGGAATTTCGTGGCCTGCGTGTTTCATTTGTTTCCCCCTTTACAGCCTCGCATTGCGTGCCTTTTATTTTGCACGTTTATGCTACCTCCAAGGTCATGGGGTAACATCGAAAGGGGGAATGTCCTAATAAAATTACTATTGTATAGCGATTTAGTTGATGTATTTTTATTTATTTAATCTTTATTGCACAAAAGAAAACTTATCGTACAAAAGGCGGACTTAATGCCATGAGGCATTCTCTACCAGTCAACCTTCGGGCAAAGCAGAGAAATTGTGGGCGGTGCAACTAACTTAAACAAGTTTTAATAAATAAATATTTAGATAAATACATATATTCATATAATATATACACATATAAATAAATACAGATGAAACATACTAATCAGATAACCTAAGAATTCACAACTCTGCTAGCGTAGAGGTCACGCAATAGTTATTTGTAATGCAAGGCTGCAAAGTTGTTATTTGGCGCGAGTGTTGAAATTGAAAGCTGAGCGAGCGAAGGAAGCTAAGATTGAACCATGAGCGAAGCGAATGGTTCAAAGATAGATTCCTGAGCGTAGCGAAGCTTTCAAGACACGAGAAGCTAAATAATTTTGCAGCCATGCGGAACACACAACTTTTCACCTCACTACAGCGAGGAAAATGCAAGATTCAAAAAAACAATTAAAACATAAAAATTATCATATTTAATTTTGCCTTCTATTTAACACATCAAATTTAAAACATTAACACACTCAAATCCAAACCAAATAAATACCTACGAGAGAAGCACACGTATTAAAAATATGGCCGTAAATTGTATTATCGTCGTGTACTTATATTTTATCGTTGACTTTTTCTTAAGCACTGTTATATTATATTTGTATTTGAAACTACTTGACTTGACACATTCGTTGTGAATGTGGGAGAATGGCATTCTGGGAAGGATTAGTTGGCCACTCGGAAATATTTTCCATAACACTTGCTTTGGAAGTTACTGGCCCATCGTCCAAGATTCACGATAAAGCTTCATATTCTTTAAAAAAACGCCAATAGTTTCGGTAAATTACTTATCGTCTCCAAATATTTATAACAAATCCTTTTTCGTTTTAATGCAGGCTTTTAGCATTGAATAAATACCTACTCCAAATTAGGCTTAGCTTTCTTGTTTTCGATATTTTTATAAAGTATGTATTCTCCACAGAACAAATTTACGTTGTTTACATAGTTGTGAAAACTTCCAACTTTTTAATTATTTATTTTTTTCTCGGGTGCGTTCAGAAATTACACTCTTATGTTCCAACTTTTATAACAAATAAATATTAAAATTTGTGTTGTATTTAATATATTTACTAGTCAAAATATGTAAATGAAACTGAAATACTTACTATTAATATATACAAACATATTCAACATAAAAAAAGTGTTGAAAAAATAAAAACTTAAAAATCTGTAACCACAAATCAGGTTTCTGGACGTGATATTGTAAGTGTATTTTTTTTAAAAAGAAGTATTCAAACTTACATATGATTTTAGCCGGCCTGACCAGATCGCCCTTTATTAGCATGCGTTGATTGGTTATTCGAAGATTTATCGACTGATGAAATCAGTCACGCGTTGAAGGAGTCTTAAATATAAAAAAGTTACATGCACCACAGAAAATCCAAATCGTCGTGTTCGAAATTCAAATGAATTTTGCACGCTAGCGGATAAAATAGACTTTTGCACGCAGATTTCGCCCTATAAACGGAGATTTTCCGAGCGAGTGAGGTGAAAACATTTTTTGAAAGTGCATTTGTTCGGAGCTTGTTTGATCTTGAGGGGAAGGCGGTTCCAGAGACGGGAAACTTGGACGGTGAACGATTTAGACATAAAACCAGTACGGTGACGAGGGATGGAGAGAGATAGATTGCCAGAAGAGCGAAATTGACGGTCACGGGTTACACCATAATAGTGAAAGAAGTTTTTGAGATATTCGGGAGATATTGGGTTTTTGAGAACAGAAAACAGAGTGCATAGCATTCGAATTTCACGTCGTTCGCGGATAGGAAACCAGCCCAGCTGAGAGCGGTAAGAAGACACAGGTCATACTTACGAAGACAGAAGATGAACCGAATGCAGTTGTTAAGAAGTCTCTCCAACTTATTTATAAGCTCTTCGGTTAAGTCAGGATAACACACATCACCGTAGTCTATTATGGGTAAAATTAACGCCTGAACTAATAAAATCTTAGTTTTACAGGCTAAAAAGTTTTTGAGCTTGTTCAGAGCATGTAAAGAACCCATAACTTTCCTACTAACTTCGGTAACCTGCGCCTTCCAACTCAAAGTACTATCTAAGATAATCCCCAGATCTTTGACGCTGGGGCTGTAGGGGATAGTAGTGCCGTTGAAGCAAACAAGCGTGAGAGTGTGGAGATTAATCTTAGCAAGCTGGCGGGAGCTACCGATGACAATGGCCTGACACTTCGAAGGGTTAACAAATAATCCGAACTTTTCAGACCATCGCTGGATATGTAAAAGGTCCAAGTTTAGCTTGTCAATAGTAGTCTTAAGGTCAGTCACGTTACACTGGTCGTAGAGTTGTAAGTCGTCTGCATAGAGATGGTACGAAGAGCGTAAGTCGGGGGTGATGAAATTGATGAAAGTGGAAAACAGGAGAGGAGAGAGAATTCCTCCTTGAGGTACGCCAGTGGCAAGGTCACACCAGTCAGACAATGACCGATCAACCCGAACTGCCTGTTGACGACCCCGAAGATATGCAGAGAACCAACTAAGGGGAGTAGACGACACATTGAGATATTCTAAGAGGGCAAGAAGAATGTCATGATCAACAGTATTAAATGCGTTGGAGAAGTCGATCAAAATAAGTACCGTGACCATTTGATCCTCCATGCCCCCTCTGATATCCTCAGTGACCTTAAGGAGTGCAGTGCAGGTGCTATGACTAGGACGAAAACCGGACTGAAAGGGGCTCATGAGCTGGTGAGAGTAGATAAAACACGAAAGTTGTTTATGAGCAACCGCTTCAGCGATTTTCGACAGAAAGGGGAGAATAGAAATAGGCCTGAAATTGCTAAGCGAAGTGGGGTTACTGACCTTAGGCAGGGAAATAACAAAAGCTTTGCGCCATAGTGAAGGGAATTCGCCACTGCACAACGAGAAATTGATAATATCGGTAATTATAGGGAGCACACTGTCCAGAACAGACACCACCATATAACGACCAATATCATCACATCCAACGGCTTTAGATTTAATAGCTTTGATTATGGTGTTGACGTCATTCTGAGAAGCAGGTGAAAAAGAAAAGGTGTCTGTAACAAGGGGTGGAAGCGACGAAATATCGGAAAGAGTAACGGACTTAATATGACTGTCAACGGAGAGAGCAGCTGAGAAATGTCTGTTCAGGTCGTTAAGAGAAAAGGAAGTACCATCGAAACCAGTGGTAGGTTTACCTAGGCCAAGAGACTTGAGAAATTTCCAGACATCAGCCATATAAGATGAGGATACATTGTGATGAATATAACGCCGCTTCGCGGAACGCACCATCTGATTGCAGCGATTACGAGCAGTTTTAAATAGTCTCCAGTTGTCGTCAGTACGGTCGCGTTTAAAAAGTCTAAATGCACGGTCTCTTTTACGCATGGCCATGCGTACACCCTCAGTAATCCAGGGGGCAGGTGGTCGTCTGACTCGTACAGCGCGTAAAGGAGCATGCTTATCAAACAGTGCTAAGACTGCACCATTAAAACAACCTACTTTAGCTTCAGCCGTTGTAGCAGAGTACACAGGGGACCAATCAATAGCTTTAGCATCATTTAAAAGGGCATCGGAATTAATTTTGGCAAAGCAACGCATATAAACTAACTCAGGTTTGCACTTAGGGGGTCTAATTTTATAAGAGGCAAAGAGTAGGTCGTGGTGCGAAAAACCGGGGGCCAAGAACTGAACATGCTTCTCAACGAGATCAGGAGAAGAGGTTAGAATGACATCTAGCCATGTGTCAGATGAAGTGGTGTGATGAGTTGGTGTTAAAGGAAGGAGAGAGAAGCTGACAGAACTAACTAATGACATTAATTTACGACGTTGAAGGGTGTCTTTAGAGAGATCAGTGTTTAAATCACCCATAACAAGATGGTGTGTGTAGTCTGAACTTAAGGACTCAAGAATTTGTTCGAGGTCGAAATAATAATCTATGGTTGGAGGACAGTACACTACCCCAAGGAGAGCTTTAATCCCTTTAATATTTATCTCAAGAAATATCCATTCCGCTGAGCTGGAATAAAGAGATTCAGATAAATGTAAAATTGTATACGGAATGGAAGTTTTGAGATAAATGGCAACACCGCCACCGCCTTTCCCAGTTCGATCATTTCGGATTAATACATACCCAGAAAGGGCATAAGAAGTTGAGGCAAGCGTAGGTTTCAGCCAACTTTCTGAAACTAAAATTGCATGAATAAAATCTGATTGAAAAGTGTTTACTAGGTTAGAATAATGCGACGGGATGCTTTGAGCGTTTATGTGACAAACGTTAAAGTTAGGAGAATTCAGAAACTCACGTGAAAGCTCTGAACTTAGTGAAAGGGATTAAGAAATTACAATAAACATAAAAATAGCAGCAAGCGGTTTAGAGTGAAACTCAAACAGCCCCGAGTTTTGACACACCAAACGTCAAAGTCAAACGCAACATTAGTCAGACAAAGCAAGGTAATTTACAAATAAAAATTAAAGTGGGTAAACGAGTAAGAATATTGAGTTTTAAAAGTAATAACATGCTAATGAATGCCTGCTGCTATAGCAAAACGGAAACTACTTAGAAACAACACTTATAAGAACACTGAAGAAAGAAAAAGCAACTCAAGTGTGAAATGGATGATCTACGATGCCGCCGGTGGTTTAGCGCCTCGTCGGGGCCGACCAGACTGGCCGCTGGGGCTAGCTACCACGGTGACCTCCTCCTCCACTGCAGCGGGCTCAGGAGATGACGACGATTGTGGCCGCATCTTGCTCTGTGAAGCCTTCAGGCGGACAATATCTTCTTCGCAATCAAGGCGCTCACGCACTCCGCTAAGCAACTTGACATAGATGTTCCCATCAAGCGTCCAACAGCTCCTCATGCCGAACACTTTGCGAGCCTGGATGAAAATTGTTTGCCTCAGAGGTGTGAAGAACTCAGACACCGAGAATGTACTTCCTTTGAACGCAGTCTTTCTACGCCAGACTGACGTTTTCACGGATGTATGTTTGACATTGGAAACAATATCACTACATGATACCGGAAAAGGGTAATAGCGGCAAAATTCGACGTTTTTATTTATATTTTCGTTTGTCCGCGTTTTGCCGCATTGGTAGTGCAATTGCCTACTGAGCCGGGGGTCCTGAGTTCGAATCCCGAATTCGTTCCTGTCATGAATGTCTTCTTTATACTTAAATATATTTTTTTTTCTTTATAAGAATCGTCTAGTGTTCATAACGCAAGCCTTCTATAGACTAAATATGCCGAAAATTTCAAGTAATTTTAAAGCCAAAACTATCCACATTGACGAACATCAAGTTTTTTCAATAGTATTCAGTAATTATTACGCAAGAAGAACTAAAGATTGAACAGCATTCTGGTTAACAATGTGACAAATCGCTACTGACGTTTAATTATTGCAAATATATTATTACCTATGATGTATGCTCATTATTGCCATATGAAATCCTTGGGCCAGACCAACAGTTGTTAGGCTATCATTAACCAACTCAAGGAAACGTCTAGCTTTTCTACGATAATCTACGTGATATTTTAATCTATTCTCGCCAAATATTCAAATAGTTCTAGTATATTGTACGACGGGGTTCGAGACATCCATCTACCCTCTAGCATGTCACAAAATCCGTTTTTCGGAATTCCGCTATCCTTCATTCTAACGGTAAAAAGCTATATGTTGTTTTATCTCCTATAGAAGTTACATCCTTTTTAGTTTGAAAACAACGTCGTTTCGTGTAAGTTTTGAAAAGACGTAAGCGACGACATATTTTTACTATAATATGACCTTTTGTATATTGGTGTAGTACGCGGGAAGATAAGGCTAGGCGTTGATGTATCGGTCAGCCTTTGTGGAAGCTTACAAATTAGTTTCGCTGTCACAAACAAACTAGATTTATTTCTTCACAAAACGGATTGGTATGCCAGTTGCAGACAATGTGTGGGATATGTAAATTGTACATTTTGTACAACAATGTAATTCAAAAGGATATTGTGGGAATACCGTATGTTATTGACAAGCTAAAAGTTTTAGATAAATACTAAATCAGGAGACAAAATTTCGACCATTATCACAACTAAATGTACGGCGTTAAGAGGCCTTATCCTTTAAAAAAAAAACATATTATGTCAAATATATTGATAATTTTCACCAACCTTTTGTAATAAATAATACTTTTCTCTGAGTTCTAGATAGTAACATAGCTTTGTAATACTTTCATTTCATTATAAGTAAAAAAAAACTAGTTTTCTGCGTGAATTTTGACAATTTCGAGTAGTTTTTGAAACAAAAATCATGTTGTCAGTCAGCGACATTGATAATATGTTAAGAAACATGTTTGATGATAGAGAAAAATGTCTAAAACAATCAGCATTTTTAAACGGATATGAGATACGGATACGGATATGAGCCTTAAGATTAATTGTGATAGACGTGCGTGAAAAATAAATTCGCGATAAAAACTATCCCATGGCCTTCCCAGGCCTTAAACTATCTGTATACATATACAACATTTCTTTCAAATCAGTTTAATCGAAAAAGAAAACCGCACAAGTCTACGTCGAACGAACGCTGAGATCCCGTAGGCACTTCAAGAGTCCACCATCAGGTAAATTTTATGATACTGGCTGAAATTGCTGCTCAAATATGTGCTTTTTGCCTATTTTAAGACTTATTATCCGTGTATACCATGTACATGTACCGTGTACCATATTTGCGTAAATAAATGCTGTCAATTCATTGCTAGACAAAAGATGTAAGTTTGGAAAATGCCTAGTCACTTTATTAAGATTCAGATTATTTAATGTACATGGCTTGAAGAACCGATGGTTGTTGGGGCAATATAAAACGAAATACTACCAAGGTACTTTCCAAGTATTATTGCTACTCGGCACATTATTTTCTTTCCTACAAAAAGTCTACAAACTCTTTCTAATAACATGCCCATAGAATTGCTAAAATAAACAGAACCAATGAATTTATTACATCTGTGTCTGTTCAAAATATAAGTTTATTTGATGCTTTAAATAAATCAAATATGTACAAAAATTGCCGCGTTAAAAACACACTGTTATCGTTTCAGCTGTTGCCTTTCAGCCAGAAAATATATTCTAGCGATATGAATTTAAATTTACCCTTTTATACACGTTTGCATTTAAATAAAATTACTTTGCCATATACTATAGTTGTTCTGTGAGCTATAAACATCACGAGTCTGTTTCAAAATGTGTTGTTTTTTTTTCTAATTTCAACCCCTTTATTTATTTTGAAAGTTATCGAAAAACAGTATGAACAAAAAATTCATGAACTTGCATGTCTAGAATTACTGTGACTCGCGACTCCTTGCCTCGCGACAAATACTACTGTCACTTTCCTTTCAATACAATGCGAACAAGACAGCTGACGCTGTCGCGCGACAAGCGAAGTCGCGGCAATTTATACTAGCATCGGTGTTCATAAAATTCACGAGAATCAGTCACGAATAGAAGGGGAGGTAATTTTTGATAAAATAAGACATAAATGACTCAATGCAGTTTACTTACTTAAATAGCAAAAACAGTAAATAGTAGCTCTTGTGAATTTCTGATCCTCACGAATCGGTTTCAAAATGGCTGAAATTTGTTACGGTTTCAACCCTAATATCTCTTTGGGAAACGCCACGTAATACCTCGTAATACCAAGTTTGTTCATACTTTAGTTGTACTTATAGGCGATATCAGCACATTTCAGATAATAAACTACACTTACAAATTAAAAGAGCTTAAGCGACGCCACATCCAAGAATCATAACACCTTTCTGAACCCGCTCCTGGCTGGGGCCTGATTTATGTGTTTTCATAACCCCGCCATTTTTCCAGACACGGTGACATTTCATGCTAGTTCGGGCCGTAAATATTCGCAACGGAAGTTTGCGAATAAAGCGTGTTTACTTAGGGTTTCAGGAATAATTCTAGTCTAGGTGACAGGTAAGGAGAGCTATGGAAAATAATTATTTATCAAACGTGCAATGGAATATCGTTATAACGTGCGTTAAAACAGGCTTCGAAGTGTCACGTTTCGGGCGGAACGATTCGAGAGAACTGTAAAGGAATTTCATACAAAATTGAAGGCTTAGGCCGTGAAGTATTTCTTGAAACATGGCGTATGTGTTCATGAACGGGCTTAAAAGCTGAATTATGTTTTTTGAGTGGTGTATTTTTTTATTTCTTTGCATATGTTTGAAAAAAGCACTTTACATGTCTTAGCCGTGAAACGGGCTTGCCGGTTTCGTATCCTCCCTAACGGTCAGCCGTCTATACCTACTCAGCCGACAAGCCCTTATTTCCCGGCGTCTGCAGTAATGTACTATTTCTTAAAGCTATTAAAAGCATGATTATGTTTCTTACTTTCTATAGCACTCCTTACCTGTTAGCTAAAATAAAACTATTCTCAGGGTTACCAATCGTAAGCCCGAATTTTTGTTTTCCATCTGTAACGAACGTTACAGATTATACCAATCTTAATAGAAAAAGGCACTGGAAATCCAAAATCGTTCAAATATCGCGTTACTGTGAAAGAAACATTTAAAACATCAAATACGAACAAGGATCACAATAAAAAAAAATCCACCTTACCAAAGTTGAGCCATCAATCACATCAGTTTTTATCACATCATTGAAAAAGAACTTATTAATAGCCTAACAACTATCGTCGTCTAGTACCCATTGTACAATAAGCTTTGCTTAGTTTGGGACTAGGTCGATTTGTGTATGATTGTCCCTTAATATTTATTTATTTATTTAATAATGTGCATACGTCGTTATCATTATATTTGCTTCAGTATTCATTTGTCAAGGATTAGTCATCAACCAAATTCAAAATACGGTTTACCGGAATGCTGCGCAATCCTTCGTTCTTCTTGCGAAATAAATTTGAAATAAATAATGAATCCTATTAAAAAAACTTTCTCTGCTTTCGTCACTGTAGATAGTTTTGGCTTTATTGTGCAAAAACGGTATCTTCTTTGTTTACATCTGTGACATTAACTGACTTTCAACGTCAGTTACCAAAAATTTATCGTTGCCAGTAAAATAAATTAATAGTACCACTAAAAATCCGCAATATGGCGTGGGCTGAAAAGCACTCTATTAGAATAGATTCCAACATAAATAGGATAAAGTAAACAGACATGCACCTAATAACGTACACTCCAAAAAACAAATATCACTTTATAAAGAAAATAAGCAAAATACACAATTTTCCTCTTAAAATTCAACAAGTGAACAGATCCGTAATCTCACGAAGTGAGCATAAATATCATCTCCTATCACTTTCTCGCTACTGAATGTGTTTTCTCTCTCATATGAAGCAACCAAATCAAGTGTACGCTGATAAAATGAAAATATAACTAACTCGTATGAAACAATTTGGGCGTTAGCTTCTTGAGGCTAAATCGCATTTCGTTGAATAAAAGAGGGATAAAGTATTAAAGGACTGGAAGAAAAACACTGGGATGATATTGCTTATTTGCGACTCATACACAAAAGTCTTTTACTTACTAACACTTATTTAGGTACATTCACGAGTCTTACTTTACTTATTTCTGATTGAATTGACTTTTGAGTTAGGTATTCTTGAGCGAATCAGAAAACGTGCTTATCATTAAGGTCATTTTTTGTCGAATAATTTATTTAATACAATAACACTTGAATGATTTGAATACCGAACTGATTTGAAACATTTGGAGTAATATTTGACTTAAAACATGCTAATGCGTATGAAACGGGTTTTGCATAATGATACGTTTGAGAATCACATGAGTTTTCTATGTAAAATCACTTCTTTATGGTTGTCAAACCGGAATAAAACCAAAAGGGAACACCAGGGATAAGCCCACTACGGCCAATATCATTTTGCCACATCACTGCGGATGATGTTTCCCCTGTAACCTTGACGGTAATCCGACTGAGTGGGTTACCCGTAGTTCCTAGTTGGGCCCAATTTGCGTAAAGCGTTCTCATACTATTTTCGTGAGTTTTATACCGTCTTCAGCAAAATTATCTGTGACAGAGGAACACGTTAATATACTCAGTCGAGAGAATACTATATTATATTACTCAATCAAGAAAAACTACGCACCAGTACGCAACATGGTGCCTGGGTTCCGCCTCCAATATTATTCGGGCATTTTTTTTGAAATGCTACCAAAAAAAAATTTATGTGTTTTTTTGTTTTTTAAATAATCAGTGACTATTAGGGAGGTAAACTATTTTTAGTGGTCTTAGGCACCTGTATTGAGCAATGGTTTTGTAAAATATGCAGGGATTTGATAAATATTCCGTTTTTAATATAGGGTGGCCTGGAACTATCCTCCCTTTCGTTACCATAAACTTTTGATGATATTAAATGTTACGAAGGTATAAGATAAATAAATTAATATATTGTTTTCTTCCAAATATAGTAAATTATCATAATAATTGACATTTATATGACAATAATTCCAAATTTACAAGAACAGATGTATATTTGATCCATTTCGTTACCAAATGGCAAAAACGTCTCACAATTTCAAAAAAAACGACGAAAATTTCATCCACTCGGTCGGTGTCGTCCATTAGAACATATCTTACTTACAGTCAAGAGGAATGTTTGTTAAGGAAAATTTAAGTTTTATTAAACTTGAAAAAAGACCTGGATACAAAGTGTAATAGTGGTCGCGGCTTTATGTTTCCCTTTCGTTACTTTTTCAAGTTCCCCTTATAAGTGACTATAAATGTAGTAACGGAAGGGAGGTAACGGAATGAACACTTTGCAGTTTAAAATGCGATTAGAACCACATTTTACCACTAATCACGTAGGTATTCAAGCGAAATAAAATTGCCACATAAATAATGATCAAGTTACTTAATACCACAACAAAGAAAATCAAAGTTTTACCTTCATATCCTGGTAACGGACGTACGAGGAGAAAGATTTTTAGCCACTACAAACACACTAACTTTTTCACGATTTTAGCAAAACTGACCGTTTTGAGAAACCAAACTGTGTTACTATATGAAAAGTGGTGTTGCTAGATCAAAATAAACGTGTGATTTTGCCATAAAAATTCACCGATCTATAAATATCCTGGTAACGGATAGGGGGATATTCCCCTTTCGTCGTTTTCTCGGACACATTTAAATTGTAATAAGGTCGCTTTTAGAAAATTTAGCCATAGGGCATTCTCTACCAGTCAACCATCGGGCAAAGCAGATAAAATGTGGGCGGTGCAACTAACTTAAATAGGTTTTAATAGATAAATACTTAGATAAATACATATATTTATTATATATACATAATATAAATATATATGGACTAAAAATCAAAACAGATATGCTAAGATTTTTCCATTCTGCTAAAGAAGAGGTCACGCAAGGATTTTTTAAAATTTAACTTGTCCGGGGCTTGCTTGATCTTGAGGGGAAGGCGGTTCCAGAGGCGGGCCACTTGGACGGTAAACGAGTTGGACATAAAACCTGTACGGTGAGGAGGGATAGAAAGAGATAGATTGCCAGAAGAGCGAAATTGACGGTTAAGAGTTAAACCATAATACTGGAAGAAGTCTGAGGTATTCGGGAGAATTCGAGTCTTTGAGAATTGAGAAGAGAGTGAAAAGCATTCGCATTTCACGTCGTTGACGGATAGGAAGCCAGCCGAGCTGAGCGCGGTAAGAAGACACGTGGTCATACTTACGGAGACAGAAAATGAAACGAATGCAGTTGTTGAGAAGTCTTTCCAGTTTGTTCAGAAGCTCCTCGGTTAGGTCCGGATAACACACATCACCGTAGTCAATTATAGGTGAAATTAACGTCTGAACAAGCAGGGTCTTGGTTTTAATGGGTAAAAAGTGCTTAAGTTTGTTAAGAGCATGCAAAGAACCCATGACCTTCCTGCTAACCTCGGCAACCTGCGTTCTCCAGCTTAGAGTGCGGTCCAAGTGAACACCTAAATTTTTGACGCTCGAACTAAAAGGAATAGGTATGCCGTTAAAACTTAGAAGAGAGTGTCAAGGTCAATTTTGGCGAGCTGGCGGGAGCTACCTACGATAATAGTCTGATATTTTGACGGATTAACAAATAGTCCGAATTTCTCGGACCATTGTTGGATGTGCAGGAGGTCTAAGTTCAACTTGTCAATGGCAATCTCAAGATCGATCACTTTGCACTGTTCGTAGAGTTGCAAGTCGTCTGCGTAGAGATGGTACGAAGAGCGAAAGTCGGCGGTTATGAAATTAATGAATATAGAAAACAGGAGTGGAGAGAGGATTCCTCCCTGAGGTACGCCAGTGGCAAGGTCACACCAGTCGGACAAAGTCCGGTCAACCCGAACCGCCTGCTGACGACCTCGAAGATACGCAGAAAACCAACTTAGGGCAGAAGGCGACACATTAAGATGTTTAAGAAGGGCAAGGAGAATGTCATGATCAACAGTATTAAACGCATTAGAGAAATCAATCAGAATTAGTACCGTGACCAATTGATCCTCCATGCCTCGTCTGATGTCCTCAGTGATAGGGTGGATTGGCTTTGGAAAGAATAAAAACGTAGAAATACAAAACATTATGTTTATATTTGTATATGAGAAATAACAGAATAAATTACATGACACTGTACATCAATCAGTTTTTAAATAATTCCTAAAACAAATTCAAAATGTATCATAGACAAACATGGACAGCATCACGACCTTCCAACACCTTTTCCTGATGTTCGTTCATGTTGCTGAGACACGTCTCTATACATGCATTAATCTTGCACAGTGTCTTTCAAACTTTACTTTTGACAGTGGTTTTGTCATTACGTCAGCTAACTGAATCTCAGTTGGACAGTAGCTGATATTGATCAGTCCGTTCACGAAGTGTTCGTGTATAAAATGGTATCGCACATCTATGTGCTTCGACCTTTTGTTGAATGATCCAGATTTCACAAGTTGAATCGAACTTTGGTTATCAACGTGTAAATTTATCTTTGTATCCATATCGGTTATTTCCTTCAATAAAGATTTCGGATGCAATGCCTCTTTGCAACAGTCAGCTGCGGCTATGTACTCGGCTTCGGTCGACGATAACGCCACTATAGGCTGTCTCTTGGATGCCCATACGATTGGTCCATCTGCTATCATGAGCACGGAGCCAGAAGTGCTTCTTCGCGTCAATGGATCTCCAGCATAGTCCGAGTCGCTGTATGCATCGATATTCTCTATCGGTGTGTTTCTTTTGAACAAAATGCCTTTGTCTTTGGTTCCAACCAAATATTTAAATATTTTCTTCAGTTTTGTGACATCTTCTCTAGTGGGATTTTCGACCTTCCTGCTAACTTGATTGACCGCTTGTGCGATGTCTGGTCTAGTTCTGGTAGACAGGTACAGTAAACTTCCCACTGCCTCCCTGTAGGGATATTCCTTCTCCTGGGCAGTTTCCTGTATCGACTTCGAATCGCTACTTGTACTTGCGGGCGTGTCACAAGGTTTGGCATTTTTCATACTATATTTTTCCAGTACGTCATTTATATAAGATCTCTGAGTAAGAATTATTCCTTCTTTTGAATTTCTTATTTCCATACCCAGATAAGTACTTGGATTTTGATTCTTTTTCATTTCAAATTTGGTTTCAAGCTTCTTCAAAATAACTTCGATCTTTTTCATGTCTTTACCTATGACAAGTCCTTTTAGTTCGAGCGTCAAAAATTTAGGTGTTCACTTGGACCGCACTCTAAGCTGGAGAACGCAGGTTGCCGAGGTTAGCAGGAAGGTCATGGGTTCTTTGCATGCTCTTAACAAACTTAAGCACTTTTTACCCATTAAAACCAAGACCCTGCTTGTTCAGACGTTAATTTCACCTATAATTGACTACGGTGATGTGTGTTATCCGGACCTAACCGAGGAGCTTCTGAACAAACTGGAAAGACTTCTCAACAACTGCATTCGTTTCATTTTCTGTCTCCGTAAGTATGACCACGTGTCTTCTTACCGCGCTCAGCTCGGCTGGCTTCCTATCCGTCAACGACGTGAAATGCGAATGCTTTTCACTATCTTCTCAATTCTCAAAGACTCGAATTCTCCCGAATACCTCAGACTTCTTCCAGTATTATGGTTTAACTCTTAACCGTCAATTTCGCTCTTCTGGAAATCTATCTCTTTCTATCCCTCCTCACCGTACAGGTTTTATGTCCAACTCGTTTACCGTCCAAGTGGCCCGCCTCTGGAACCGCCTTCCCCTCAAGATCAAGCAAGCCCCGGACAAGTTAAATTTTAAAAAATCCTTGCGTGACCTCTTCTTTAGCAGAATGGAGAAATCTTAGCATATCTGTTTTGATTTTTAGTCCATATATATTTATATTATGTATATATAATAAATATATGTATTTATCTAAGTATTTATCTATTAAAACCTATTTAAGTTAGTTGCACCGCCCACATTTTATCTGCTTTGCCCGATGGTTGACTGGTAGAGAATGCCCTATGGCATTAAGTCCGCCTTTTGTACGATTTGTTTTTCTTTTGTGCAATAAAGATTAAATAAATAAATAAATAAATCTCTTTATTACGCAATGTGGGGGCTGAGGCTGCTAAACGGAACATATTATATTTATTTATTCAAATTAGTTACACAGCATTACAGTAATGAAACTAAGTAACTACAAAATCAGACAAAACAAAATCATACATAAAATAAAATAAAAACTTAAATCTAGTTAGATTTAGGCGACGTAACAGCGTGTGTTTATTGCAATTTGTGGCCAACTAAGGCCGTCCTTCTTTAACACCCTACGCTAGAGCAACATGCAAAGAATGGCCGGCCACAATTTTATTTGCAGCGAAATACGGCCCATTTAGAAGCCCTTTATCAAACAATCCCACTACGTAATCTCCTTACATAATGAGAAACTATTTACGCGAAACTATGCGAGAGATGTTTTTCTAGAGTTTTTACTTTTCCTCTTAGCATTTTTCAACATAGTTTTCCTTTTTATTTTATTTAATTATTGTAATTATTGAATCATAATAAAATATAGGTACCAGAGACGTAGCGTCCACAAAAACTCAGGAAAAGCTGGGTTAGATTTCACTTACATTTTCAAGAAAGTTTTTTTCTTATTTTTTTTAAGAAAAAGTACTTACGTGCTCAATCGTCCATCCATACAAATTGTGGGGTTCCCATACCCACATTAAAATAAATGAGACATTACATGTTTCATAAAATTTATAATCATCATCATCATCATCATCATCTCAGCCATAGGACGTCCACTGCTGAACATAGGCCTCCCCTTTGGACTTCCATATATACCGGTTGGAAGCGACCTGCATCCAGCGCCTTCCGGCGACCTTTATAAGGTCATCTGTCCACCTTGTAGGTGGACGTCCTACGCTGCGCTTGCTGGTCCGAGGTCTCCACTCGAGCACTTTTCGGCCCCATCGGCCATCTGCTCTGCGTGCTATGTGGCCTGCCCATTGCCACTTCAACTTGCTAATCCGGTGAGCTATATCGGTCACTTTAGTTCGTCTACGGATTTCCTCATTTCTGATTCGATCACGTAGAGACACCCCGAGCATAGCCCTCTCCATTGCACGTTGAGCGACTTTGAGCTTTGAGATGAGGCCGATAGTGAAAGACCACGTTTCGGTGCCGTAAGTCATCACTGGTAACACACATTGGTTGAAGACTTTCGTCTTGAGGCACTAAGGTATGTCGGACGAAAAGACATTGCGTAGTTTCCCGAACGCTGCCCAGCCGAGTTGGATTCGGCGGTTGACCTCTTTCTCGAAGTTGGACCTACCTAATTGGACCACTTGTCCTAGGTAGATGTATGAGTCAACAACTTCGAGTACCGAGTTTTCAACAGAGACTGGGATGGGCACAACCTTGGCATTTGACATGAGTTTCGTCTTGTCCATGTTCATTTTTAAGCCCACCCGTTGAGAAACTCGATTGAGGTCATCGAGCATCATGCTGAGTTCCTCCATCGACTTTGCCATGACTACGATGTCGTCGGCAAACCGAAGGTGAGTGATGTATTCGCCATTGATGTTGATGCCAAGTCCTTGCCATTCCAGGAGCTTGAAGGCGTCTTCCATAACGGCCGTAAACAGTTTCGGGGACACAACGTCCCCCTGTCTTACGCCTCTTCTCAATGGAATGGCCTTTGTGCTCTGCTCCTGAACTCGGACCGACATGGTGGCGTTACTATACAAACACTTCAACACTTCAATGTACCGATAGTCAATATGGCATCGCTGAAGTGACTCGAGCACCGCCCATGTTTCCACCGAATCGAAGGCTTTCTCATAGTCCACAAACGCTAAGCATAATGGCAAGTTATACTCTTCAGTCTTCTGTATAACTTGTCGCAGCGTATGTATGTGGTCTATGGTACTATAGCTTCTTCGGAAACCGGCTTGTTCGGGAGGCTGGAAGTCATCAAGTCTATGTTCGAGACGGTTCGTGATGACCCTTGAAAACAACTTATAAAATTTATAATGCAAGTTGTAAAATGTACGCTGATTTTTTCAATGGCCACAATTTTTAAACGAGTATTTGTTTTCGTTTCTAGAATTTGACGAACGCATATGACATGTTTATGCGTGGAGAGGAGGTACTTAGTGGGTGTGAGAGAGTAGCCGATCCAGAACTACTTTTGGAGAAGGCAAAGTTGGGCAATATCGGTTAGTAATCGACTTCAACAAATCAGCCAGTCTAGCACAACTATGCTTCGCGACTCTTGTCGCGTGACCTAGAGCAACCTGTCATTCATATTCTCATCTCTCTTCATCTCTCTTCCATTCTAAGTTAGTGATCAATTTGATGTAATTTTAGGTATTTTTATTTTTTATCCTACTTAATAGGTGCAAGTTCTCGTTAATAAGTTTAAAAACCTTTCAAAAAACATATCTCTTATTACAGATATCAAAAGCATGGGCTTTTACTTTGATTCTTTCAAATATGGCTGTCCACCGCACGCAGGTATGATAAATTAAGAGGTCTTATTATTTATAAAATGCTTCTTGTTTTAGACATTTCTCCCTTTGATTAAATATGTTTATGTTACTACCTAGAACAGGGCTATTGGGATTTATTGGTATATATTTGAAACCTCGAAATTGACAGAATTCACGCGGAAAATTAGCTTAGCTACAGCTTATGTTCGAATGCATGAAAGTATGAAATAGCTATGTTACTACTTCGAACTTCGGGAAAAAGTAGCATTCACTTCAAAAAGTTGGTTGAAATTATCAATAGATGTATTTGTGATAACATGAAAAAATTTAAAAGGAATAAGGCCTCATAAGCAGGGGTCGGACTTTCTTTCGCACGGTAGGACTAATGGATAGCTATGGAGCCGAGGAAATAAAGGATTTTCTGGGCCCTAGATCACATATTTATACAAGCATCTGCGATCTGGGTCATTCACTAATTCACCGCCTAGGCACAGTATAATAAAGAGTACTAACGTACAGTATGGACACTCCCTGCCTCCCCCCGAAAGTGCCGCCCACCCGCGCTCGGTTACCTCGCAGTTACCGGCTGGCAGGGACGCGACGACGCGGTGCGCAGAGCGGAGGCCACGTGTAATATTCAAATATTAAACAAATACTTTTGTAATGGGCGTGTGTTGTGCTGTGTACGGTTGCTTAAGCTCTATAAACAACAAAAATAAAAGAAAGTTCTAAAGATTCCCATTGGATGAATCAAGGCATGTACATACCCAGTTATTTTCAAAGTGTTTTATGTTTTAGTAGAAAACCAACTTACAATAGGTTTAGTATTTTTTTTGCCCTATCCGTTTTCGACCTAAACCTATCAGATCACACTGAAAACAACACCATATATATATGAACAAAAAATCATGTTTTCAACTTACGTAATATTTTGGTGGCCTGAATTTCCTTACAAAAATTTAGTTACTTCGTTTATACTGATTCAAAATAGGAAACTATTTGTATAAATCGAGCTTAGATACCCACCTTACAGCGTAATATGATTCTTAATTCTTCCTAATTCGCGCAATGAGTTTTTAGTCATTGAGGTTATCGAATTTGAACGCGGGCGGAATAAGAAATCGTAGATTAACATTACTTTAATTATAAGCACACAAAATTAATTCGACGCCGCTATTACAAGGTCATCTCATATTGCTGCACATTGTGTTCCCGACTCGTGCGTTCAAAATGGCAGCAACCCTAGCATGTCTTATCTCACTCACACAAGCATGGTACGCGTTCACCTACACGAGCTTAGACTGTGTGCGTAGCAACGCGTTTCTTTCATACATTTGATCGCCATTGTCCGAGGTGTGGCCTTGGTAAGTAGAATATATAAATGAATATGCTTTCATCGGCTTATCTTTCGTCCGTCCTTCTGTCAAGGCCCTAAATTTCAGAAACGCATGGAGGTATCGGGTAATAATATTATTTTCCGTGCAGATAAAGTCATAACGAATCATCTAAAATAATTAACTCGGCAGCTGAACTAATAACTGAGGAAATATATGCCAAGTTATTAATTTAGCTGCAAATTCATTATTATTTATTTATAAATTATTTATTTAAGCGTAAGTACACACATGTCACATAAAACAAAAATGTGAAACTATGATTTAATATCGTGGTCATGGCGGAGACGCTGGAGGATCTCGGTATAATGCTGGATGATCTCAACCGAGTATCCCAACAGGTAGGCCTTAAGATGAACATGGACAAGACAAAGATCATGTCGAATGTCCATGTAGCACCCACCCCAGTATTGGTTGGGAACTCGGTCCTCGAAGTTGTCGACGAATACGTCTATCTAAGTCAGACGATCCAATTAGGCAGATCCAACTTCGAGAAAGAGATCAATCGACGGATTCAACTCGGATGGGCAGCGTTCGGGAAACTGCGAAGTGTCTTCTCGTCCAAGATACCTCAGTGCTTGAAGACAAGAGTCTTCAACCAGTGCGTATTACCGGTGATGACCTACGGAGCCGAGACGTGGTCTCTAACTATGGGCCTCTTAAGGAAGCTCAGAGTCACTCAGCGAGCTATGGAAAGGGCTATGCTCGGGATCTCTCTACGTGATCGAATCAGAAATGATGAGATTCGTAGACGAACTAATGTCACCGACATAGCAAACAGGGTTAGCAAACTGAAGTGGCAATGGGCAGGGCACATAGCTCGAAGAACCGATGGCCGTTGGGGCAGAAAGGTTCTCGAGTGGAGACCACGTACCGGCAAGCGCAGCGTAGGACGGCCACCCGCAAGGTGGTCGGACGACCTGGTCAGGGTTGCGGGGACTCGCTGGATGCGGGTCGCTTCTATCCGGCCCATGTGGAAGTCAATTGAGGAGGCCTGTGTCCAGCAGTGGACGTCCTATGGCTGAAATGATGATGATGATGATGATGATTTAATATCTAGCTAAGCTCCTTCACCCATCCGACTGCGTTCATACTTGCCATTATAAATCTATTTTTTTTTTAATTATTTATTGCATAAAATACAGAAGTAAAAGTACAAATGGTGGCCTTATGCCTTGATCACACGTACCGAGTAAACGGGCGAGACAGTGCTCTGTCTCGCCCGTTTGTCTTGTGTGTGACAGGGACGAGCGCACTGTCTCGGTACGTGTGATCAAGGCATTAATGCTGTGAGGCATTCTCTACCAATCAACCACAAGGCCAAACAGAGACATTATTGGTGCGGGATGGGTGTACAACAAAACGTGTATGCATCAACACAATGCAAATGTCGAAACAAAATACATATTTATGAGAATACATATACCGGGTGGATTGGCACGAGGGTCCTTTGCGGAAATATAGCATCATTTAAGTGATACACAGTCCATTTATAATGTTTAGAAACTTAAACGAAGTAAAAAAAATACAAATTTTGCTCATTTTCAACTGTGGTGATAACCCTATATTGCATCTGCACATCACGGCAAGGTGGCTAGATTAAGGAATCGCCGTCGGGAAAACTCGAGATATTACGTTTATTTCCGTGAGTTGTTGTCATCGTACCTACTGATGTAAGAATGACACATAAATGACAAATGAACCAAATAAAATGCGAAAATATGAATATCAGTTACTTTATTACAATTGTTACATACGGTGTTCAAAATGTTCCTCCGTGTCTCACAATACACGCTGCAGCACGCTGCTTCTGTTTTGAGTTGGAGGCAGACTTAACTGACCAACGACACTGGTGTGCTGTAAATCGGTAGGCGACACGATTGTCTTCGGCAAAAACACATGTTCCTTCCGTCTATTCCACACCACATACCGTTGCGAGTAAACAAGTTTTCATCGCTTCAAATAACATGCCTGATAAAATCGTATCGTAAGCGTCACGGATAGGGCAGTCTCTAGGAAATAAAGCTTGAACCCTCTGAACGGGTCCCCAACGTTGATCGTTCTAAGTTGTTCGTGGTACAACGGGCTGATTGTTGGCGACACGATCAAAAGCACGTAAAATTGTCCAACGACCTGTTGGGTGTGGTGGTGGATATGTTTCACTGTATCATCGTAAAGCTTCAGCTGCATTATAATTGTACCTCGCGCATAACATGAGTTTAGGTAGGTAAACAGAGACGTTTTATTTACGATGAAAGAGGTTACAACATCTTTAAGAGGCCTTATTCCTTTTAAAATGCTGATTGTTTAGACATTTTTCTCTATGATTAAACATGTTTCTTAACATATTATTGATGTTACTACCTAGAACAGGGCTATTGGGATTTATTGGTATATATTTGAAGCCTACAGTTTGAATTTTTCATTGATAATTTTTGTTCGAAAAACTACTCGAAATTGACAAAATTCACGTGGAAAATTCGTTTTTTCAACTTATTTTCGACTGCACGCAATGAAAGCATGAAATAGCTACGTTACTACCTTGAAGAGAACTTGGGAAAAATAATTATTCACTTCAAAAAGTTGGTTGAAATTATCAATATATTCGTCATAATATGAAAAAAATAAATTTTAAAAGGAATAAGGCCTCTTAATTGTTTATGATGATTTGACTACATTCGAGTGGTTGTCAGTGTCAAGTCATGTCATGTGAGTTATTTGTTGGGATTAAAATTATTAACTAACAAATTACATAAATATTCCACTAGAAAAGTTAATAAGTAAGTAGAATTTAATATAATTTAATATTATTTAGTTTTGGCCCCACTGACAAACATTTGCACGCTTGCTTGCAAGTAAAAATACATGGAAACGAAATTGTACCCCAACACCATACTGACTGTATTTTCGCAAATAAATATTTGAAAATAAATAAATAAATAAATATATTTGAATTTGAATAACAGAGACAATCACCTCTGCAAATCCTGCAATGATTTTTTTAGCGTTTGACGCAGACCTAAGAATGGAAAAAAGCAACATATTAACGTAATTTCCTAACGTCTAAGGATTGTTTACAAGTAAGTTCATTGACCCAGCCACCTGATTAGGGTTGGCACAAAGTAGTTTTTGGTATGAATGTTTCAAAGGCTATAACTTGAAAACGGTAACATATATTATATTTCCATAGTTTCTATGGGGGAAATATAGTGCTAAGGTTGAACTATCTGCCAGTTCCGCAAAGGATCCTCGTCACGTTCCACCCTGTATATAAGAATACATATACTTATATATTTAGGGTACCTGCTGTTAAATGACCATTTTTTTAGGTTAGACTTTTTAATTTATAAGCTGCTTATTTAAATACATGTCATGATTATTCGGTTTTCAGGTGGCGGTATAGGCTTGGAGCGATTTGTGATGCTGTACCTAGGATTGGATAACATTCGTAGGACTTCAATGTTCCCGCGCGACCACTTGCGCCTCACACCCTAGACTGGACTCCATAACCGACATTCATGTTTCTAACTATAGCCTAGCAAGCGTCGGTCTGACCCAGGGATAGTGTAGCCACCAACAGCTTTGCGTGTATACGTCATATATTTGCTTTATTAAACGTCAATAGCAATTTGTCAAAGACTTGTCATTTACCAAAATCAAAACATTGTTTACCGGATTGCTACTCAATCCTTCGTTCTTCTTGCGAAAGAAATGCTGAATCGTATTGAAAACGTAAAAGTTTTGGCTTTATTATGCACAAGTTACTTGAAACTTGCGGAATATTTAGACCTGTTTTCTCTTTGTGTACAGTCGAGTTCATTTACATCTACACACTTACGAGAACATAAATATCTGAACACGATTTTATGCTCCTGACTATAGGGTCGTGTTCAGATATTTTTGTTCTACATACATGAGTGACATTCACCGACTGTCAACGTCAGTTGACAAAAATTTGCAGATGCCAGTAATATAAATAGTAAGTACCACTAAAAATCCTCAATATGGCGTGGGTTTAAAAACCCCATGTGGGCTATAATAGCTAGCTGTAAAGTAAAAATAATTATTGTATTAAGCGGTTTACACTCACGTGAAATTGTCAACAACCTCGTTGCCTCGTGGCGGTGTACGGGCAGCCGTCCCTGATGAAGAGCTCCATACGAGTTCGAAACATGTCGGGCCGTTCCTGACAATTTCACGCGAGTGTAAACCGCTTAATACAATAATTATATAGTCTTTAATAAGAGTACCTACGTTAAACAGTTTTCCAACGGTAAAGTTAAAGTTTGTCGCTCAGTACAGTATATTTTTTCGTTAGAGAAATATGCAGTGCCTTCATAGTTTTTTCAGAACGCTCGCACTTGACCGGATTTTTTTTTCAATATTGTGCATCTAAGTTTTTTGCCGGTAGCGCCTCTAAGGAAAGACACACGTCTACCGAGCATCATTATGCCTTACCTTTCAATAACTTTTAATATGTGCTTATTTCTAACCAGTTTTCATTGTAATTAGATACAGAAGTCAGCAAAGATAATTATATTTTCTATTACTTTTTCCATTTCCCACCGTGGCATAAAAAAAGCCAATTAAAATGCTAATATAAAGTTCTGATCATCACTCGCGATAACATAGCAATTATAAATAATATATAGTATACCTTCCTATCTGACGTTAGTCAACATAGCAATTAGAACTGGTGTGAAGTTTTATATTAAAATGTTATTAAAGCTATAAAAATTATATTGCCCGGGCCCATGGTCACTTTTTCAAAAAAGATCACTGATTTCAATGAGTAATTTTACGGGTAGGTATATAGTTTGTTTTTTATTGATTTTCTTAAAAAGCGCTTGTTCGATTTCGATAAAATTTATATAGGACCACCTCTGAAGTATGATTTATCAAACAAAAAAAATAATGATGAAAATTGGCGAAATTATCGAACAAAAAGCATACAGTTGAACTAAAAAACATACCGTCGAATTGAGACCTTCATCTTTTTTTGAAGTTGTTTGGAAAAGTAAGCTGGTTTTTTGACATGCTTGTATTACCGTGTCTGGATTTGTGTAATCAAATCTTGTAAGCTAAATCTGACCCACAACCCGGGTAGCGATCAAGTTGACATTTAGTATACCTACGTAACTTCAACGATAATAAAATAATATGGTACAATAAAACTGGTCTGATGATGGAGCCTGTTGGTGGTCGTCGATTCAATCGACTAGCACGCTTACGATGAATTTACAGTGACCGTACTCACTAGCGACTGAATACGACAGCGACAAAATTGTCGACAGAGTCGTCCTAAGAAACAGCTACCGCCATGGATACGTAGGTATATGCAACACCAAAGGAGCCGCCCATATGGCATGACAACCTTTAAGTACCCTTTCCCGCTTCTTAAAGAACCCCTTATACCTATGTGACCCTCTTATAGGTGCTCCAAAAACGACGGGGTTCATTTTATAGGTTGCATGTTTGTGACAAAAAAGAGCGAGATACCTATTTTTTTGTTCTTTGATATTATGTCAATAAGTTTAGAGAGACGGAAAATAATCTTTGAATCTGAGCTCGGATATTGTAAATTGTATTGTTTGTCAATGTTGTGCTGGTGAAAATAACTCGATCATGCTTTTGCCCACCCATTTTAATTGTAATTTTGTGGCGTAGTTAAATCTTTAGCCAACATTTCCAGTAACATATTGACTTAGACGATCCGTGACTAAATATGACGCCATTGTGTCAAAATGTTTGATAATAAACGTAAATATAGAAGTATAAGTTCAAATAGGTATATACAAACCTGACACTACACTGAAAAAAAAAGAAAGAGGGCTACTAGTAACTAAAATAAGTTATGTAAAATTAGCATTGTTTTGGTTACTACGAAGCACAATTTTATTTGGCCATTTCTCAAATAATTAAACTAGTTGAGCTATTTTTTTTTCCATTGTATAAAATTGACTACCGAGTCCTCAGATGCCAAGAAAAGATTCAAAGGAAAAAACTATAAATATATAAAGTCAGTTAGTTTCACAACAGGAAGCGTTATCTGACTTAAATAGCGTCATTACGTCGGGGCTGATAGATCAGCCCCCGTCGTGTCACAAAAACGTTACAAAAACGTGATATAAGGGAAAATCACAAAACACCCGGTACGCAACTTTGCTGGTGAAACGTGGATGCCAATCCGGGTTTGCTTTGATATATTGCCAAATACTTAGGCGATATCTCAGTTATATAAATGGATTGTTCTGTTGTAACGTTGCACGTAGCGTAGTTACAATTACATGTATTATTATTATTGTTGAATACTAAGGTACTGTCTTATTCTCTTAAACCCACATATGTAAATTACATCCTTTAACTAATATAAAAACTAATAGGTACGAAAAATAAACCAAATCTAGTAAACACCAACTATTAACTAAACATGAATAAAACAGCTATTATTAGTAACAAATAATTATAAATAACAATTATAATAACAGCGGACAGAAAACAAGCAAAAATACACTAAACTAACACTTGCGCGCGCGACGATAAATTACTTTGAGTCGAGATCAGAGAATAGCGCGCGGATTGGCTGTCGCCTATTTTTGCTAGTTCTGCATTAAATGTTCGGGGCTTTGCTAACAGTAATTGCGAATTATTTCATTCCGCGGTACACCTGTGCCGGAGCGTTCACTAGTTTTACCTATATTTAATTTCGCCGTCCTTCCGACTTCCAACGTATTTGGAAATAATATTAAATAGATTTTTTGTGTCCGCACCCCAATAGGGGTGCTTAATTACGGCCTTAGGGATAAGGTCCAGGTATGACAGCGCCTTATTCGCCACCTTTCCACCTCGCAGTCGCGAAGATCTTAACACCAGCTACCCGGTGCGCCCCGGTCTACCACCAGCTCCGCGACCGGTCAACTCCTCGCAGCCGCCTTCGCCGACTCTGCTCGCCCTCCAGAAGAGTACGGAACTACGCGAGTTAAACCAGACGGGCTTCACCACCACGACCCAATCTTTTTTAAATAAATTGTTATGTTGTTGTTGACGTCAGTTTTTTTCTGGGGAATTGACCGTCACACTGTCATTTGAGCTAAGTGAAATTTTAAAAATAATTATGGTAAAATATAAAATAATATTTCTCACTAGTGTCAGATTTAAAATCTCCCGCATAAGAGTACTATATATCGAGAATGATATAATTTGTCTCAACATCGCGTTTTAAAGACAGTTAAAAGCAATATACCTACAGGGGATATCTCTTATTCCACGATATCTCAGAGTACACTCGAATTAGAGTCCTGTTACCTACTAATATCTTCTAGTTATAGTACCTATACTTTTTACCCACCCAGACAGAAACAAAAAGAGGATAACATTTTATTTCCCTTCACGTGCGGACGGCGTTTGCCTTTTAATTCTTCTTTTTCGGTTTCACTCTTGGCAGAGTGGTCGTGGTCCTCATTTCAGATGTTGGTGGCAAGCTTCACAACACGCCGCCATTCTTCTCTGATAGCCGCCTTCCTCGTGCATTCGTGTAGTGACGCCTTTAAATATCTAATAGTAATTTGTAGGTTACGGTTATTTTAACATAATATCTAGGCATGTTAATAACAGATTACTATTAATTAGTCAAAATTCTAATATTTAGTAAGGTATTCGTTAAATTGGATGAAGACCAAAGTTAACCCTTAACTACCTACCTGCTTCTTTAGTCACACAAACACCTACCTCCCGTCCCCAGGACGGATACATAATGTCGGCCTTATATATTAAAATTTATCGATCGGATGGGAATTTTAAAATAATAATGCCAATATAGACATATTAAAATATTTATTAAACTAATAATTATTCTGGAAACATTAAAAAAAAACATTTTTTACTGTAAATATTATGGCAAGTTTCGTTAAAATAAAGGTAATATTTTTATAAAATTGCAGACCACCAATTTATTCGATTTGTTCGCGGCAGTGAATGTAGTTTGTTTGCACATTCTAGGCAAATGGATTTTTTGCATTAGAAACATTCGTACTGGGTCCCGTTTTTTCTTCGGGTTACAAGTAGAACAGGTTTTCCGCACTTCCAATCACTACCAACCTGACTAAGCGATCGGCTACGTAAAGAAAAAAAGTATCCATAGTCACGTAACCACCTACCACCCGTCTCCGAGACCCTTAAGAAAAAATACGTATCCACCTACCACCCGTCTCAGAGACGGTCGGAGACAGTAATATGCTCACCAAAATGAAATACGTGCACGACCGACCTTGTCGAGCGACGACGCGGCACTGAGGCAGGAGGGGAGAAGGTACAAGGACACAAACGCTCGTTGGATGCTCACTCATAGGTATGTTAACAATTTTAGGTTTGAATGAGTCTGTGAGACGGGAGGTAGGTGGTTAAGGGTTAACTACCGTAACTCACCCAATCAGATTTTTGTATCAAAGTGTACGTTGAGTGACGACAATAGAGATGACGACTGATATTAATTTCTACAGCATACTGTAATTATATGAATAAAATTTGCTTAATATGTCATTACACAAGGATAAAATTTTTTTTTTTTGTTTTACGTGACTTCAATTTAACAAAACAGACTTTCTAAAGATGAGACACTTTTTAAAGATGAAAATGTCAAATTACTTATCTCCTCCATACAAATATTGGTACCCTTAACATATGATGACGTCACGATTAGGTGGCCATTTGTATGGAGCGTTTTTAGCCTTTCAGTAGGAATGTTGAACTTTGATGGTCATTTTTGACTTTTAGAGCCGTCTATATTAGGGTTATATAGACATTTGCTTTCAATAAAAAAAAATTACATCCCAAATAAATATATTGTCATGTCTATTAAGTATTAACCAGTGAATAACGTGCCTCAAGGTTAAATTTTAAGGTTAATTTAAGTCTCACTACGTAACTTTTCTAATAGCTTTTTTCTCGTTTTGTATGGCTAACTACGCCTACTAACGTGAACCTATAAGAAGCCCGAAACGAAGCTGAAGCCTTTAATGACTCGAGTTTGTTTTTCCTATACCGCTCATGATGCACACATTTTACATCAAACTTTTTGGTCCTTACCCAGATTACACGTAGTTGCCAAGTCAAACATAGTGTAACTAAATTTTAAAAAAATGTGATAACTAGCACCTGTGTCGACAAATTGGGCGTTATTATTTAGTCAACATGCGTCACACGGGCAGTGACAAAAATAGCTTTACAATTTATTTTGGACGCGTAAAATTTATATGGCGCACTAGAAATTTATGGTATTCATAATAAATTCTAGTTTCATATTCCAGCATTCATATTCAAGTTTGTTTTTAGGGTTCTGTACCTCAATCCGCAAAAACGGGACCCTAATAGAATCACATTTTTTTGATAATATCAGATTCTTAGTTCTATTACTCCTCGGAGCCTTGGAAAAATCTTTTTTTAAGTCATCGCAGTCGAAAGATATGAGTGTTTATGCGGCATTTGTTCACGCTAGCAAGGGGATTAAAACCTATAGTATCCTTGGTCTAGTGAAATTTGGCATTTTGATTACAAACTTATTTGTAGTTGATAAACTTACCCGTCGATGTATGGGGACAATAGTTGTCCAATTTCAAAGTTAAGTTTGTCACTCATTACAGTTTATCTTTTCATTAGAGCAATATGCAGTGCTTTCATAGTTACTACGGAACTCTTTGTGTGCAAGTCTGACATGCACTTGACCGGCATTTTTTGCACCAACGCATGCGGTTTTAATAGTGTTGTTATTTAAAATATACTTACAGTTTTATTTGGAAAGGTACAAAGAAGCTTGCAATTAACTGAATTGTATCGTTACGTTTGCTGTTCAACGTAATAATATAAATGTAATAAGCTGGCTTTTGTATCAAAGAACTGTGTTTATATTAATTTGATTATGTTTTTAAACATAAAAATACAATTGACAACATTTCATATTTATAACAGGTGGAAATTAATATAGAGATCGACAGGGCTTTAAGTCGTGTACCTTAAAAAAAATTCTTTGAATTAATTCTTCTGTATTTAAAGAAATATAAGAAAATACATCAAATAACTACAATCTAAGACAATACGGGCTGAATAGGGTTGTTGTCTAAACCAAAGAGCGAAAACAAATATATATTTTTTATTTGACGTTGACAGGTGACAGATGCATACCGAGTTTGACTTGAGTTTGATTAAGTTTTTTTTTATAAGAAAACCGACTAAAGTAACCGTTCCATTATGTTCTGGTTTCTGTGTTGCCACATTTTAAAATGAGTATGTTTTTATAAATTAATAATAAAGTAAATAATCATCTCAGAAAATAAATAAAAACAGAGATTACTTCATCTTTTTAAGCAGAATTCAGAAAAGTAATAAAATGATAGTCTTAAAAATATGAAATGTTGTCAATTCTTTCGAAGAAAAAACATTAGAAACTTAAAATGTAGCCATTTTTTTAAACTAAAATAATGCATAGCTGACTGATGTGTTCTTTTTACAGTATTATGCAGTTTTGAAAAAAAAATGTTTTTAACTCGAACAGTTGTTTTCGGACAGCATTATTTTGCTTCATTAACGTGGGTTTGTTTTTTAACTTCCAATAAAAAAGAGGGGTTAGTTTAAGATGTGTAGGTATCTGTGTATCTATGCGTCTGTCTGTGGCATCGTAGCTCCCAAACGGATGGACCAATTTGAGTGCGGTTTGTCCGTTGAGATGGTCATGTTAGGTGGAAATAGGACCAGTATGTATTTACCAAGATCATCATCATCATCATCATCTCAGCCATAGGACGTCCACTGCTGAACATAGGCCTCCCCTTTGGACTTCCATATATACCGGTTGGAAGCGACCTGCATCCAGCGCCTTCCGGCGACCTTTACAAGGTCATCTGTCCATCTCGTAGGTGGACGTCCTACGCTGCGCTTGCTGGTCCGAGGTCTCCACTCGAGCACTTTACGGCCCCATCGGCCATCTGCTCTGCGTGCTATGTGGCCTGCCCATTGCCACTTCAACTTGCTAATCCGGTGAGCTATATCGGTCACTTTAGTTCGTCTACGGATTTCCTCATTTCTGATTCGATCACGTAGAGACACCCCGAGCATAGCCCTCTCCATTGCTCGTTGAGCGACGTTGAGCTTTGAGATGAGGGCGATAGTGAAAGACCACGTTTCGGTGCCGTAAGTCATCACTGGTAACACACATTGGTTGAAGACTTTCGTCTTGAGGCACTGAGGTATGTCGGACGAAAAGACATTGCGTAGTTTCCCGAACGCTGCCCAGCCGAGTTGGATTCGGCGGTTGACCTCTTTCTCGAAGTTGGACCTACCTAATTGGACCACTTGTCCTAGGTAGATGTATGAGTCAACAACTTCGAGTACCGAGTTTTCAACAGAGACTGGGATGGGCACAACCTTGGCATTTGACATGAGTTTCGTCTTGTCCATGTTCATTTTTAAGCCCATCCCGTTGAGAAACTCGATTGAGGTCATCGAGCATCATGCTGAGTTCCTCCATCGACTTTGCCATGACTACGATGTCGTCGGCAAACCGAAGGTGAGTGATGTATTCGCCATTGATGTTGATGCCAAGTCCTTGCCATTCCAGGAGCTTGAAGGCGTCTTCCATAACGGCCGTAAACAGTTTCGGGGACACAACGTCCCCCTGTCTCACGCCTCTTCTCAATGGAATGGCCTTTGTGCTCTGCTCCTGAACTCGGACCGACATGGTGGCGTTACTATACAAACACTTCAACACTTCAATGTACCGTTAGTCAATATGGCATCGCTGAAGTGACTCGAGCACCGCCCATGTTTCCACCGAATCGAAGGCTTTCTCATAGTCCACAAACGCTAAGCATAATGGCAAGTTATACTCTTCAGTCTTCTGTATAACTTGCCGCAGCGTATGTATGTGGTCTATGGTACTATAGCTTCTTCGGAAACCGGCTTGTTCGGGAGGCTGGAAGTCATCAAGTCTATGTTCGAGACGGTTCGTGATGACCCTTGAAAACAACTTATAAACATGGCTTAGAAGCGTGATGGGCCTGTAGTTCTTCAATAGGCTGTTATCACCTTTCTTGAAGAACAGTACCACCTCGCCTCTATTCCATGCACAAGACGGAATTAAAGAGCTTCTGGAGGACCTTAAGTACCGGTGTTCCACCCGCTCTCAGAAGCTCTGAGGTGATTCCGTCTTCACCCGGCGCCTTGTTGTTCTTAAGTTGCTTCAGGGCCATCCTAATCTCGTACAGACTGATGTCCGGGATGTCTTCGGTATAATGTCGGGACAGCTTGGCTCTTGGATCGCCTACCAAGCTGTCAACGGGCTTTGCGACTGAAGTGTATAACTGACCATAGAACCTCTCGATCTCGCCTAGAACCTCTGCTTTGGTCGACGCTATGCTGCCATCTTCCCGTTTCAGCTTGGTCAGCTGGCTTTGTCCAATAGACTTGTCCTTTGCGAACACTTTGGAGCCTTTGTTCTGCTCAATGGTCTCTTTAACACGGTTCGTATTAAAGAGCCGCAGATCATGTCGCAAGGACTTCGATATACGTCTATTAAGCTGCCTATATGACCTCGCGTCATCGGGAGACTGCAACTGTAGCGAGCGTCGTTCAGCCATGAGGTTTAAGGTTCGATCAGACAATTTCTGAGGTCTATCTTTACGGCGGGGTCTGAAAAACTTAGACCCTACCGTGTGGACAGTTTCCACTAGCCCGTCGTTGATCTCGTCCACTGAGGCAAAGTTCTCCAGACAAGCGAAGCGGTTGGAGAGCTCGAGTTGAAAGCTCTCGGGGTTTTGAATATGGGTCCGAGTAGGTCGGAGCGTAGACTTCATCAGACTGGACCTTTCCAGTTTAACATTGATATTCAGTGTGCCTCTTACGATTCGATGATCACTGCCGGTCTTTACCCTATTGATCACAGACACATCACTGAAAATCCGTTTCTTGTCGGTCATGATGAAGTCAATCTCGTTTCTCGTGGAACCATCGGGACTTATCCAGGTCCATTTCCTGTTAGGCGGCTTCTGGAAGAAAGAGTTCATCATGAAGAGTTCCTCTTACCAAGATATTCAGCTTTAATTAGAACAAGTGACAAGATCTCAGCCAATATTTAAGCTAAGAATTCCAATTTTTGTAGTTATGTTCAGTTTTAGTAGCATCTTCTATATCACTCATTGAATGAAGGTCTCAGGACTAGCTAATTGTGTCGGGGATGATAAGATAAAAATGTTTAATTTTGGTTTCATTAAAAAGAGATGATTTGGTAAAAAGTCACCACGTCTGTAGGTCTGCACCGCAGCCTAATTGCGTAAAAAAAGCAACCAACAAATACAAATATCTTTATTTTGCTTGAAATAAGGTACATAAGTTGGTCAGACAATATTATAGCACAAAACCATCAAATATATTTCAGATCAACAACACTTGGAATTGACTAAGGATTCAAAAGCTCACGAATAACATTCCGCTAATAAATTAAACGAAACTACTCAACTTCACAAAAAAAAACTTTAAAGAAAGAAAAACAAAACCGTTTCAGTCACCTTTTCATTAAGGGAACCACATTATCTTTACACAAAATAGCTTATCTCATCCGAAAATTCTAATTAGTTAAGCCCTTTTTCCATGGATACACTCGTAGAAAAAGGATTTGTAGACCGCCCACAAATTGGATTACATTGTAATAAATCTCAGGATTACAAAGTTCCTTGGATTCATCATTGCTTAAATTCTTGAAAAAGACGGGAATAAAAAAAAGACTCCAGATTAAGTTAGAACGAACCTATGTTTGATGTAATATTTTTATAAATTTTGCTAATGCTTAAATAGCAGAATATTTTCTTAAATTTTTGCGACTGACACATTTTAATAAAATGATTGAAACCGAAGGAGGCCACTTGTACTTGTACACTTGTACTTGATTTGTCCGTCCCCGGAAAAAGACCTAGAGGGAGACCTAAGACCACCTCTGGACAAATGTGTTGCTGGCAGACATAAAAGAATGCGATGTTTCCGAAGACGACATCAGGGAAGTGGAGGAGGAAGATAAGGAAGGCTGACCCCACCACCATGTGAGATACATAGTCGGTAAAAGAGAGAGAGAGAGAGAGATTGAAACCGATTATACTTATCATGTAAGTAGGTATATTAATTATTTGAGCCCTGGACCTTTCTCAACCTTTGACAACGGTAACGCGTATAATACGGGGTTTGACTATGGTGAATAAAAATTGTGGCATTAAAACCACTATAAACACACATTAAAAAATACGCGGAACCAAATAAACTATAACTAACTTTTGGACATTATACTATTTTTAATTATACAATAACTAAAAAGAAGACGTGTTTTGACTATACTGCTTTTTATGACGTCACATGCCCGTATCATCATAGAAGCTGCATACTAACGGATCGTTTTTGACATTTCATAAAGAGTTGCTGATTTGAGCTGTCATCAAATACCGTATTATCGAAACTGCCCACAAATTACACGAAAATCAGCTCAAAAATGCAATCTGAGGGAGAACATTCAGAAAACTGGGCATCCTGAAACAAAGCTTACTTTATCCTCGCTCTCTTCACTCGTTCGGTCAATGATATCTAATACTGAAGTATTACATAAGTAATGCGAACGTACTCGTGTTTAACACCGAACATAAATACGAATTAAGTTCTGCACTAAAATATGTATACACCTAATATTGTATAGAATGGTTATTCATATCGTCAGTCGATGTCGTTCTGAGCTCGAACAAGTCACAAACCCACAATATTGTTCATGCATTCTGAAGGAATTACCTTGAACTTCTTAGAATGAGGAGTTGCCAATGCATGGACTCTTGTTTGCTCTCAGGGTCATAATGATGAACCCAGGTTTCATCTCCGGTAACAATCTTTTGCAAATCATCAGGATTTTCACCACACAGTTCAATAAATTCGGAAGACCAAGCATCACGCGTATTTTTCTGAAGCGGTATCAGCATTCGCGGTACCCATCTCGCACTGACTTTTGACATATAATGATGGTCATGGATTATAATTGTGTATAGTAACAATAGAAAGGTCAGTGCTTTGAGCTATTGCTTCCACCTTCATTCGACCATCTTTCAAGGTAATTTTCTCCACTTTTTTTTTTATTTTCTGGTCAAGAAGGTTCGACGGGCCGACCAGGTCTATGGTCGTCTTCAATACTCTCTCCCCCACGCTTAAATTCACTTGACCACTTTTGAATTGTTGATAAAGAAGGAGCAGACTCACGCTAAACATAATCAATTTCTTATTTTATAGCTTTTTGATTTTTTCCCAGTGTGGTCAAGAATTTTATTACCGCTTGGTGTAATTTAATTAACATTGAAAAATCTCTTATAGCGATCACGTTTGTTCGGCAGGAAACAAAAAAACATCGCCATTTGAATTTTACTTATTTTTTATTCTAATGAATGACACTTACCAGCCATTTTTAAAAAGTTTACTAAAAAGTATTAAAAGATGCCAATACCGTGAATTTATTGAACGCCCCTCATAATATAACGTAATGAAAATCCCTTCTAAATAGTTATAGCGTCATCTCTTAAGTAAACGCGATTATTAAAACCTGACAAGAGACAACGAATAACCAAGGCAGTCACTCCGATGTTCAAATCGAATTTCGTATAGTGTTGTCCCGCTTCTTCTAATATTGTTTGATAGTAAAGTGAGAGGGATACCACGGCATGTACTTCGAATTTTGAACTTATTCGCCCCTGTATTCGTCGATCAGGAGGCGCGATAACCCAGTTCAGCCGACTTGACCCCTTGTTCCAATCATGTTCCAAGAACGGACTTAAGAGGACATATTACTTCTCATTTTTCTATAGGAAAATGCTAACTGATACCATACTAAGCCATTGATACAAATTATTTTTTATTAAATCAGTAACGTCTGCTAACGTAAACCTAATGTTTACAATGAAGCGAAAAAAATTAAGAATTTAATGGTTCAGACAGGATTCGAACCTGCGTCTCCAACGGCTTTCTGGGCCAACACGGGCGTCCTACCAACTGGACCACTGAACCAGATGTCAGAGCCATTGAATCTTTCAACCAGTTGCTTCAACATGCCTTAGGGTGGCATCGTAGCGCCATCTACCGTAAAGATTTAGACTTTATAGTCGGCACCATCGAATTTATCATTAAATTTTAAAAATTTTCGCTTCATTTTAAACATTGATACAAAGATCAAAGCTTGCAGAAAAAATGAAATGCGTTTCCTGGTGAAAGAGACCGGGAACTATCAGTTAGATAATATGCTATCAGTTTTCGTTAAGTTTGCACCTAGTATCTATGACATCGGATACAAATGAGATACAAACTTAACGTAGAACTTAACGTAATCGAAGTTTCATTTTCGACTGTTTCCTCCATAACTTAACCAATTGGAACTAAGTTTTGGAAACTGAATAGGAATAGTATACATATTCTGCGTCGGACCGTTTCGATTTTTGTTATATAATTAGTGTACTAAGGTACAAAACAGATAGGTACAGAAATCAATCTACATACAAACGCGCTGGAGCAAAGGCACACATAGACATTGCTCACGGACGCGATATCTCGGACCAGTTGAGACCAGTGCGAGCGCGAGTGCCATCCGCTTGACGTGTCCGTGAGCAATGTCTATGTGTGCGTTTGCTCGAGCGCGCTTGTATTTAGATTGATTTCTGTACCTATCTGTTTTGTGACTAAGGCGTCCGTTTGTGGCGGAATTTTGGCCAAAAACAGACGCACACGAACTTTATAATAATAAGCACAAAACATTTCCTACCCATTATTTTTTTTTATTTCGTAACGTTTGGTTAAGTTTTGGAGGAGGAAGCAGACAAGAACGAATTCTCGATTTTTATGAAAAACTGAGCAGTGGTGTTTCCTCTTAAACGCCTGATTGATTTTCGGAACACGTGTACCTTAGCACGGTCACGCTTCAGTCTACCGTGTTTTAAAGTATGGCAGAATACAACGAGGCTTATAGTTTTAACCGGTACCCTGAGACTTAGATACAAGAGGCTTAATAGTGTTGTTCTTGCCCAAAAATCTCTTAAAACTTGCTGCTGTATCGGAAATATTTTGAAAAACATTCTTGCTCTAGACAAATCGAGGAATGTTCCCGGGAACGCTACCCGGGTAGGTTACTCACGTTAAAATTGTGATTAGTGCAAAAAATCTCAACGGCGTTGTAATATAATTTCCATACAACAAAACACCAACGTATATCGCGTTTTTTAAATGATCTAAAGTTCTGAATGATCAAATTCCATTAAAAATGTTTTTCAATACAATTTTAGAGTGTAATTGTCCGAGCAAGCGAAACGTTTCGGCTTGGCCCAAAATTACTATGTGCGGATTGCGGATATCCGGACGTTCTCGCCTAGAAGTCGCATTTTCAACCGATTCTCATGAAATTTTGTCAGTTGGTTCGTTAATTCAATAGAATTTTTTCGATTCAGTTTTTCAAAAATTTTCAAAATGGCGGAGATGGAAACTTCACAAATTACAACTTTCAATAATTTCAAAACAAATTCGCGAGGTCCACAGAGCCATTAACAATAGTTATAGATAATAGCCAAAAGACCACATAGTTAATATTTAATTTCTCCGATTAATGTTACCAAAGCGAGCAAAACACAAACAGGGAATCAACAGGTAGCAAACTGATCTGAAACTCACAATTAATATTAAATATATTAACCCACGGACTTCAGCCTGTGCCTGACATGTTTGTATAACAGGCGTATTTGATCTGCGATTATGGACAATTCATACGGGGTTAGGGGTCAAGTTAAAATAGTTTTTCTAGACCCGAAGGTAAAGAGAGAAATTGTTGTTGGTAACGTATTTGCCATAGGCTGCCAGCAAATAACACGCAAATTCATGAACGTAAGGGGTTTCCCTAAAACGTAGAAATTTCTTAATTCCTAATCATTTGGTCTCAATAAAAGCTGAAATACAATTAAATTGCACATGGAAATATACCTAAGTTTAAATTCACAGCGTCAGATGTGGAATGTTGCGGCATCTTACCACTATTCATTAACGTGAATTTGAAAACTTTATTTTAAAGTTTGCTCACTAACTTATATGTATTATTATTATAGAGACTATTACATTTTAGTCTGATATTCAGCATTAAACTTTCACGCGAACCGCACTATCGAAAATCCCAAAGAATTATAAAATACTGATATTGTATTAAAAGCCAGTTTACTAATGGAGGGAAGTGTTTCCCTTCACAAAAAATCTTAAAAGTGCGATGCAGGATTGTTTCCGCTAGACGAAGATCATCCAACTTCTTTCTACCACATCCATCAATGTTGAAGTATATTTTGATAATCTCAACAAAGAACCCAAACAGCTCAATACAGACGAGACGCTTGTGGCCATCTCAAGTCCTTAAGCAATTAAAAATTCAATCAGCAAACTCTTGGAACCCGAATTTACTCAAAAGCAACCTCCGGGCACTGCCATAAGATATATTTTTAGACCTGTTTGTTTGTACCAAGTTTAGCGGAAGATAATTAATAATGCGCAACTTCAGTACTTTGGAACTAAAAGGTTTTCCAAAATAGCAAAGGTTGCTTGCGGTTTTCTTATGTTAAACTAGCAGACCGATAAACAGAGGACCTATAGTATCGGTCTACTGAGACATACTGAATAATAGATTATTGAATTGCCTAGTAATTGTAGATACTGAACGGAATAATAATATTATGCATAAGCACCTGTTTATATAATTATATACTATAAAGTGCCCGCAACTTCGTCCTCGTATTTTAACAATGATAATGTTTGTTTTCCTGATAAGTTATAATGCCCCGATTAATGAAATTATGACATTTGCCATATCTCAAAATGTGCGTCTGCCGGAGGGATTCAAAGTGCAATTTTACTTCCCAAAATCGGTCGGTAACTTTTTGAGATCTTCTACACAAAATTTCAATTCAAATGTTTGCTGACTTTAATCGAGAACTTCCCAATAACATATTTTTGAGGTCGCTGTTCAAGAAACGGATAAAATAAAATCTCGGGATTGAATTAAGCTACAGTTTGAGCTACAATTTAGTCAAAATGAAATTTAATAAAATAATTGCAAAAAAACACTTACATAATTGTAAAACATAAATATAATGCAGTTAAATATACCGTATTAGTTCAATACACAATTGAAATTTGCTTGTAGTCAAGTTTTGGTGATAATACACACAAAAAAAACCGGCCAAGTGCGAGTCAGACTCTTACACCGAGGGTTCCGTACAAACCTAGACATAGTTGACATAGAAGTTTGATTTTGTTACAGCTTAATAGAACTGAATTCTAGACCTGAGTATTTGATATAATTTAATACCCTAACGTGGTCATGAGGAGAGGGGGTAGCAAGTTTCAAATTATTAAAAATATTTTCATTTTAAATGATGTAACTAAAAATTTATGATTTCCGTAATTTTTCATTTATCTGTGCTATAAGACGTTTCTTCGAACCAAATTCCATGATTCCGAGTTCACGGGAGTACCCTGTAGGTTTTGATTCCCCTGCAAGTGTCGAAAATTTGTAAACGGCTGTAAATTTTGATTGCGTTGGTTTAGAAGTTTGATTTTTTCACAGCTCCAAGGGACAGTAAACTTGGGTATTTGATATGAATTTCAGCTTGATACCTCTACGCGTTCCTGAGAAAAAGGTATTTTATATATTTATTTATTTCCTAAAACCCGTAATATTTTCAGGATTTTATAAACATCGTTTTAAAGAATCCATTAGGTTAGGTTAGGTTTGTTTTATAATTATTCTGACAAATTAACGGTTTCGGAAAAAAATGGCTTTCGGACAAATGATTTTTTTTATGGGAAACAAAAATTTGTGTTTCAGATAGGTTACCCTGAAGTAATGCACGTACTTATGTTTAAAACTAAATCCATAACTCACGCGGGAACAATATAGGCTTTTGCCCTTCAGTACACCTGCATGTAATAACATCTTTTACGAGCAAATGTGATGAAAGTCACTTTTTCTTAAACTTATTCTTATATGAAGAAAACAAATAAAAACTGACCGATTCATTAAAAAATTACGTGGTCGAAATAAAAAGTCTAAACTTTAAATATTTACTCTTCTTTTTGTGATACCGCGTGGCAGTTAAAACAAGCTAACTACAATTCTCTTAGCTACGAAAAGAGTTAAATATTCATTCTGGATGGTTGAACATTTTAAAAGGGGAAGCAATATTACTGGTGTCCAAGCCCAGATGGTCATAACAGACATGAATTCCTTACTGCAAAAGGTTCTTTTTATATAAGCAGGGCATATCTCAAAATGTTCGCTGTAAATAAAGCGGCTATACAGCGGAGCGGGAGCTCGGACAAAGGCGTAGAAATGTATCTTTAGAGCGCTTTTGGACGAGATTTAACATGTTTCTGGGTTACAGTTAGGGTCGATGGTATTAAAACTGGCACCAGGGTTGCTATTTAACACATTGCCTAAGACCATGAGTTCATTCACTATGAACGAAAGAAGCGTCTTCGTTTGAGCTTGGCCAAATATTATTTCAGTAGTCCCGACTTGCGGCTGTTCTCGCCTATAGCATTTCTCAACGGATTCGCGTGCAATTTAGGTCCCAATAGTTTAAGTTAGGTTTAATCCATACTATCCATACTAATCCATACTAATATTATAAATGCGAAAGTGTGTCTGTCTGTCTGTCTGTTACCTCTTCACGCTTAAACCGCTGAATCGATTTTGATGAAATTTGGCATAGAGATAGTTTAAGATCCGAGGAAGGACATAGAATAGTTTTCATCCTGGAAATTATACCTAAAAAGATTGAAAAGTGAGTGAACATTTCTGTTGGGGTGCGGTGACCCTGTAGGAAAAGTAATTATTAGACCAAAAGCACAATTGCTCTTACATTTGCTTAGGCGCTTTTAATAATCCCTTTTATCAAGTTCCACGCGTACGTAGTCTCGGGCAAAAGCTAGTTAGATCATAAGTTTCTTAAGGTTTAGTTATATATTTTTTATTTCGTGTTTTTTTTTCTCTAATAAAATTTAGTATGTAGTTTCAGTTTCTTGTTTATGGCGGAGATACTTTGCGGAGGGTTGGAAAAGGTCAATAAGAACATATTCCAGTAATTTTGTAACGGATTCGCGAGGTCTGCAGCTCTCAGTGCCACTAGTATATAACATAACCTTTTTGGAACATCTCCAAGATATGGATCTCCAGGACTTGCACTCAGAATTACGGTTGATCTAATGCAATGCAAATAAACTGGATCTGGATCCGGCCTGGTCTGATGTGGGGAAGCGTGCGACAGTTCTAGACATCTTTGGGAGTAACTTTAACCGTTCGGTTTTTTTTATACTACGACGGTGGCAAACAAGCAGGCGGCCCGCCTGATGTTAAGCAGTTACCGCCGCAGAAGAGCATCACACGTGCGTTGCCGACCCTTTAAGAACTTATTTACTCCCCTCTTGAAGAACCGGTTACTGTAATCCCCGGGGAAAACCTCGACAAGGAGCTCATTCCACGTGCGGAGCGTTCGCGGTAGGAAATTCCTGTGGAACCGCATAGTTCTCGACCATTTAGGCTCCAGTGTGTGAGGATGAACACTCTGCCGTTGGCGAGCAGTGCGATGGTAGAAAGTAGCCAGTCCAGTAGTGGATGATTATGATCAAATGCTGTTTTCTCACGTCTCTTCGCTGAGTTAACTGATACAGTTATTTTAAAATCCATTGTAACTTACCACCAGAGCGATATTGGAGTCAATTACTCATTTTGTATGTAAATAATAAATCCATTATGCAGCTATTCAAGAAGACTAACAATGCCTGAGTCGCGTTTTTGTATTTAATTATTTTCCTTTGTCCGCCGCCCTCATCTGCGAGGGCCAAGATAAATTATTTTTATTTTTTTTATTTTGTATTGCATTGTAGGACAACTTTATAACCGTTAGCAGTCTTGTATTATATATTAAAGTATCAAGATACAGTAAACAGATCCGTGCAATCCTGCGAAAATTTACTTGGAATAAAGATTTCTGTTTACCAAGAACCGCCGCTTTCAAACCACTTGGAATCCGCTCAAGAACTTGTCCAGGATGTTGGCACAAAGTATTCCAACTTGGCGAGTGCTACCGCCAGATGACTAATGGAATTATGCTGCGTAATTATATTTACATAAAATTGTAGTAAAAGTTATGTTTCTGGAAGTTGTAATAACTTGGAAGTCATGCTTCATATTGAAGACGCGCGTTAGGGTTGACTTTAGTCTGTGGAAGAATTTGGTCGTCGCCCGAGAATTCAACGTTTTTGATGATTTTTATTTTTTCTTTGGGGGAGGCCTTGGTCCAGCAGTAGACGTCTATCGGCTGATAATAATATGATGACGATGATGACTTATATTCGAAATTTTGCCAATATACATATTATGTATCATGTGTTTCGTGATTCATCATCAGTGGGCAATGATGGTTGCTTTTATCACGTGATAAATAAGTGACAAAGCATCTGTCACTCACACTCATTTTGTCAAAAGGATGCTTTGTCACTTATTTATCGCGTGATAAAAGCAACCATCATAGGCCCCCAGGGGTGCTGAACTAACTGCATCGTCAGCGGAGTCACGATCGTCAACATGGAGGGAGCGATTGAGGAGAGCTACATTAGTGACCGAACCTGAATATACGATTGAGTTAGCTCCCCAAGGAGCGATAAAACGGCCATTTCCAATAACCTTGTTTAGTTTACAGAAGCTTATGTTTATTATGTTTATTGCTCATACATATTAAAGCCCCTAGCATCGCTACGTGGCCTTAGGGAAATACCTTAACTAGTACCATTATTATTGTGAGTCTGCTCGATCAGCTAATTTGCGATATAATTTCTAGTACATAGTCGGAATATGATTATAGGTATCTTTTTTTTATTGCATACTTCACAATAATGGAATAAAAGATAGGTAGGGCGGTACACATGAGAAGTGAATAAATATGTGCAATCTAATCTCAAAAGCAATCCTTTTCAAACAACATATTGATATCTGGCAAAGGTGAAAAAAAAGCTACAGAGGACTTCTTCTATAGCAACAATATCCCGGAATGCCTAGATACCAGTGTGCCTAAAATGTTGATAGGTAGGTACAGTCAAGGAATTTTAAACATGTATCTGTGTCGATCTTTTCACAATGACAATAGGGGTTAAAAAGGTATTACGCTTTTCTTTTCAGTTTTCTTTGCCGTACATGTCCAGCCGTTTATGTAAAATTTTATAAAACTCGAGGGATACAATATTATTGAATTTTGAGCCAGATGCAGGTAATTGACGACACGGTTGGCTCGGTTCGTAGTGCAGCTGCCTACTGAGCCGGCGGTCCTGGGTTCGAATCCCAGCCAGGGAAAATATTTGTGTGATGAACTCGAATATTTGTTCCTGGGTCATGGATGTTATTTTTATATGTATTTTTAGTTTGGGACTAGGTCGATTTGAGTTAGATTGCCCCTTTAGTAACCAATAGCTCCTTCAGATGTTTTCAGTCCATTTTTAGGGTTCCGTACCCAAAGGGTAAAACGGGACCCTATTACTGAGACTTCGCTGTCCGTCCGTCCGTCTGTCATCAGGCTGTATCTCAAGAACGGTGATAGCTAGACAGTTGAAATTTTCACAGATGATGTATTTCTATTGCCGCTATAACAACAAATACTAAAAATAAAATAAAATAAATATCTAAGGGGGCTCCCATACAACAAACTTGTTATAGATTATGGTACGGAGCCCTTCATGCGCGAGTCGGACTCGCACTTGCCCAATTTTTTACCTCTTCATAGGTAATACTGCGCCCAGAACGAAACTCTTTGGCTCCAAATGACGACAAGGTTGGAGCAGTTTGCAGAGCACCCTGCCTACTGAGCCGGCGGTCCTAGGTTCGAATCCCGCTCTGGGCAACGAATATTCCTGGATCATGGATGTTATCTTTATGTATATCGTTGTCTAGTACCCCAATGAGCCTAGAGCCTAATCGACCTGGTCCCAAGCTAAGCAAAGCTTTTAATAGTGTAAGATTGTCCCTTAATATTTATTATTTTATAATTATTAAATAAATTAAGGTCGTTTTTGTACATAAACATGTACAAAAACGATGCATTTTCCGTTTACGTCAATAGTATGCCCCGAGCTATTAAACTAGTGCAAAATATTTTATCTGAAACTAACACTTCACTCTATCTCAAGCATCTGCGTTGTAAGTTCCGACACAAAAAGGTATAACTGACATGTATTTATCGATAGGATATGCTCTTTTGTGTAGTGTACGCTTATCAACTATTTGCTTATTGCAGGAGCTATCTATTCATTATTTATTAATTAGGTAGATTTAGTAGTTAGTAGTGGTTATGACTATAACAGGTTGGTTACATACTCAAATATATATATTAATAGAACAGTATTAAAAAGACTTGTGACCTAAATAACATAATAGTCAAGTGTCGGTCCGGCCCAGGGATAGTGACGCTACAAACAGTTTTCATATGGGGATAATGTGCATACGTCATAATATTTGCATTATTAGACGTCAATAGCGATTCGTCAAGGATTTATCATTAACTAAAGCGATTTGTCAACCCGGAATGCTGCTCAGTACCTACTTCGTTCTTTTTGCGAAATAAATAATGAATACTAGAAAAATAAATGAGTACCACCGCAGAATTAAAGACACTAGTACAACTAAAAATCCGGAATGCCTATGGCGTGAGTTGTAAAACCTATGTTGGGCTATACTATGATAATTTGTAAAGATGCTATGTAACTATAACTTTGAAAACTGACTTATAAATGTCAGTACATTGTAAGTACCATATTGTATAATTCACATATAATGTATTTGGGTTATATGAACATACCGCGGGGTTTTTGGTGCACGGATGGTTTGACCTACTGCCGGCCTAGTGTAAACCATTCGTGCATCGAAAACCACGGGGCATGAATATATGAATAAATGAGTATGAGTATGCCCCGTGATCAGACTAAAGCTGAAGCACAAACTGCACAGCATATGCAAATGTGTCACTACGTTTTGTCGATGAACCTAAATGGTTGCCATTGACAAATAATATGGACAACTTGAAGAATTTCGTAAGGCATATGCATATCTAGTGCAGTTCCCAGGCCGTTTAAATCGTGAAAACCTTGGACTTGTGATCGTTTTGTTTGAGAAAAAAAATCAAGAGCACACTTTTTTAATAGGGTTACTTTTTGAGAAATGCTCTTGTACAATTAGGACGTCAACTAATGTTGAATTGTATTTTTCCTATTTTGTGATTTACAATAGATTGATTTCAGATTATATATAATTAAAAAAAATATATAAGCATAACAGAACCTTAATTATCAAACACAGCCATAACATTGATAAAAAATTACTAAAAGAATTTGTAACACAATAGGAAAATTGTATTGAACTTTAATTTTGTACTTACATTTTGAGATTTTTTTTTTATATATGTGTTATTTTTTATTGGATGGACCCAGTCAAAGTCCGAAGTGAAAACCTCCAGTCACTGTGCTAGTCCAATAATTTGGAAATTATAATTTTCACTACGGTAAATTCAATTCACAGTCAGGAACGGTCAGTGTTTCGAACTCGTTTGGAGTTCCTATTCAGGGATAGCTTTTCATGTAGCTTTGCAACGCTCGAGGACTAGTGTACCTAGTGTTTACGTAAAAATACACACGCAAATAAGTATAACGGGTTAGCACAAATTAACTGGCACGTTATTATATCACAGATTAGCAAAGCAATATTATTATAATTTAAATAATATGAGCCCATATTGGCTCACATCCGCGGAGGTCTACATCGAGTGGGAAATAAAACTTCGCCAATCAATACATTTGACGATTTAAATAATAATCCTTGTAATAATTTGTATGTTAATAAAAAATACTTGAAACAATAAATCACAAAACGTTTTCCATGACATAATACAACTATGTAAATTGTAATGAATCATCCGATAAGTAACAATACACGATTTAAAATTACTTGTAATGATCAATTGATCATGCCACGAACTGAATTGTCGACGAAATGAAAATACACGAGACGCTGACTTTGAAGTGAAATTCGACGAAGTGAGTGTCGACAATTTGATGATAAACCTTTCGCTACACACACATTTATCCGACTTTATCAGCCACATGAGTTTACGGCGAGTTGCGGCTGTGAAGATCTGTTTCCTACCTGGGATTACGTCGCACAGGAGAATCTGAAATGAAAAAAAAAAGCATATGAACAATGGGTAGGTACATTGCATTGCAAATGCTACTATTATTTTGTTCAATGGGTTGAAAAAATATATATATTGGTTATAAAAAATAGTGCGTGGAGTCCCTCCGCGCGGAAGAAGTGAAACTTCGTAATGTGAAAATGAAAATAGGAAGGGGTAGAAATTGATTTTTAGTGAACTCATATTGTTTCTTTAAGACACACTTCTTCACTCTCGCTCTGTCTCTTTCTATTCCCCCTCCCCAGGCGCGTTGAACGTTTAACGCAACAGTGCTTTCCTACCCCTTCCACGGTAGCGTTAAACGTTTAACGCAACCGTTAAACGTTTAATGCAACCTTGTTGGAAGTCGCATTAGAAGTTTCACTTCAAAAAGAGATTTAAATGGATTATAGCACGTATTAATTATTTCAGCCTCCCTGGCGTTTCGGTAACTTCCCAGTTACCGTCATAAAAAACTTGACTGAGAAAAATATTTTTTTTGGAACAAGTTTCTGTGTAATTAACTATTATTATGTAACATTATATCATAAATATTTTTTTTAAAACATCGTGTTCATAAAACTCGTATTTTGTATGTCAGAGCCTAGGACGGAAATCGGGCTGATTGCCGGGAAATGGAGCATGCTAGAGCGACGTGCTCATATCAGCATGCTCGACCCGCTGCCAGACCTGATAAATCTCTCATATAAAACCTAATAATTATTACCATAGGTACCCCGGGTTTTCAGTGCAGGGATGATTCGACGCCTAGTTCTTTTTTTAAAGCTTTTATTTAACTTGCATGGTATGTTTAAAGTATGTTTGTTCGGGTGAAATCTTGCAACTCAATTTTGAAGCAGATATCGTCAACCGATTGAGCTGAAATTTTGCATACTTACTTAACTTTGATGACAATATAATAATATGGTACCATGGGGCTGATCTGATGATGGAGCCCGAAGGTGGCCATAGGAACTCTATAATAGAAAAAGCAATCCTACCGAGCTTGGGCTCTTTAGAATCGTCTCAGTGAGCATTTGATGGATATCCAAAGAAAAGTACAGTCGGCTATAAAAGGTTGCCACTAAAATGTCATTTTTGACAGAAACTTATTATTAAAGCAGTAACGTCTGCTAGCGTAAACCAAATTTAAAAAAAATTAGGGTTCCACCCTGCTCATAATTTGGAAGTATTTAATCTTGTTAATTATTAATTGTTAATTATTATTTATTGGCTGGAGTCCGCTGGATGCGGGAGGCGCAGGACCGGTCATGGTGGCGTTCTCTGGGGGAGGCCTATGTCCAGCAGTGGACGTCTTTTGGCTGATGATGATGATGAATTATTAATTGGAATTATTAAGAACGTATACCTATACAGTTTTGATCGAAGCAGCTCAATAAAACTTAAATTTTTGTACGAATGTAACCATACCATACACGTAAAATGATTACTCCGAATGCCTTTAACAAACATAATATTGTCAAGATACGCATCAAATACATTAACTAGAAAACCATTATGTTGTTGGTCAACGTGGGGTGGCCAAGTAAAATACCTGTCAATGTATTTACCCCCACTCATCTAGATAAGCTTTGAAACCCATCGAATATCAAATAAAAACACTTTTACGTACCCGTTTTATAGACCAATCAACAGCGTTCCCACGAAATTTAAACTTCTTTTTTGATGTCGACGCTCCTCAAATATTTGCTGTTCAAAAGCTTAAACATACTTCAATTGCTCATAGAGACCAAAAAAATTACTCCACACAGCAACAGGGCTGTTTAGTTCCCATAGCCACATTTTTTTTATGTCATAGGGGGCAAACAAGCAACGGATCGCCTGATGGAAAGCTATGACCGTCGCCCATAGACATCTGAAACACCAGAGGAGTCACAAGTGCGTTGCCAGCCTTTCATGTGGGATTACGCTCTTTTCTTGAAGGTTTTATACGTTCCGTGACTAAAAAACCTTTTTTGACAAAAACTTGTTATTTGAACAGATCCTTAATGCGATATTTAGTCCTTAATGATCGGTCTAACAGCCAAGTTTGTATTCAGTCCCTCAAAGTCATAGGGTGCATAGAATTTAATAGATTGAAGCATGGCGGGCGCTTGTTAAAAGTTATACAAAATAAACTTTGTAAGGCGATGTTCAATTGTTCGCGTTATTACTTCACCAAGCTCGTATTTTACGTAGATGATAGTAATTAGAGAAGCGACAGTAATGAAAATAGCATAAGGTTTAGTTTTTAAAAAAACGTCAATATATAGGTGAGGTGATAAAAGTAATCCATTTAATGAGTTTTAGATTTGAAAGGGATGGTTCAATAAGTCTGTTGTGTTTAAGAGGCCTTATATCTTTTAAAAAAAAATTTTTTCATATTATAACCAATCATCATCACTTCACTTCACTACATAGTATAAAACAAAGTCGCTTTCTCTGTCCCTATGTCCCTTTGTATGCTTAAATCTTTAAAACTACGCAACGGATTTTGATGCGGTTTAGAGGAAGGTTTATATGTATAATACATGCATAATTTATCAGCATTGCACCCGTGCGAAGCCGGGGCGGGTCGCTAGTATATTTATAATTTCAACCAACTTTTTGAAATGAATAATCTTTTCCCCGAGTTCTAGGTAGTAACATAGCTATTTCATGCTTTCATTGCGTGCAGTCGAAAATAAGTTGAAAAAGGTAATTTTTCACGTGAATTTTGACAATTTCGAGTAGTTTTTAAAACAAAAATTATTAATGAAAAATTCAAACTGTAGGTTTCAAAATATATACTAATAAATCCCAATAGTCCTGTTTTAGGTAGTAACATCAATAATAGTTAAGAAACATGTTTGATCATAGAGAAAAATGTCTAAAACAATCAGCATTTTAAAAGCGCTTTTAAGATGTAGGTAAGCACTTATTTGAGATTTAAGTCTTTGAAAAATCGAAGTCGAATATAAATTAATATTTTAAAAATTGTTTCCAAAACGAAATAATTTGGGTAAAAATAATTTATAATACCTATGAAACCTTATTCATTAAACAAAATGCCATTCAAAACTAGTCACTTATTTTTCACTAACTAATTGTGTAAACTAACGAATAACAATTAATAAAAAAAAATGCATTCGAGATCATTAAATGTAGTTGTTACGTGATAATTTTACATAATAAAAACATTAAACAATAATAAAAGCTTTTTGAAACAAGGTTTTAAAACTAACAGTAAACTTTTCTATAGATATCTATGTACAAGAAATTTATAAAATCTTACTCAAGTAATCAGAAAGTCATCCTTGTCAAATCTTAGACAAATACTTAGCAAACTTAAAAACTAAATGCCGTAAACTGACAAAAGGCGAAATTGATTTTTATCGCGACGGTATTAATCAATCTTGACTCTTACCAACAACGTCGAATTAATCTAAAGTAGGGATGGGCGGTAAATAATGTCACGATGAATAATCACAGTCATTGGCCGTCAAAAAGTATCGCCACAAAATAAAAGACTCTAGGGGTTCTTTGATTGGATTTGGGAACTTTTATTTTGGTTTATATATTTAAAATGCGGGTGCGTAACGATCGCTATAATAACATATATATATATTATAATAATTTCGGGTTTCGGGTTCGATTCCGGGTTATGCATGAGATATACGAAACAAATTCGAATGCAGTTTTTAATAAATCTAAGATCGAAGCCATGGTTCCTAAGAACAGATTTCCCTATCTCTTATAGTGTTCGTTTTTTCACTACTGACCCATTTTGGTTGATCACCCGGTATAAAACCGGTCAAGTGCGACTCGGACTCGTGCACCGAGGCTTCCGTACAAATACTTATCCCATCTTAACTGGCCGTGTTATGTTTTCACCTGGTATGTATGGCGCAGGATACAAAATGATCTGTGAAAATTTCAACTGTCTAGCTATCACGGTTCATGAGATACAGCCTGGACAGACGGATAGCGGAGTCTTAGTAATAGAGTCCCATTTTTTATCGTTAGGGTACGGAATCCTAAAAAGTATGTTTCTTTAACAATCAACTACCAATTTCTTATCTCATAGTTTTTTCTTAATTTTCCCTTTTTGCTAAATTAAAATATATTATGTGGTAGAAGTTTTGACAGCCCTGACAGATAATTTTTGGTAGTCTGAGCCCGGGGCTAACTTAATTTTCTTTTGTATTCTTTCCTAAAACGTCTCTGACGGATTTGGGTCTTATTTTCGAAGAACCTTTGTATTAACATATCAAACGCAGGGTGTGATGGTTTTATTGGATTTAGAGGTCACACTAGTTTAGGTAATAGGCTATGTCTGTGAGCACAAAGTGCGTTAATTATTACTGGGCTTTTCTTTCGTGGCAGATATATATTTTTTATGATTTAATTACAAATGTATAGTTTTCAGATTTTTCCACTTGTTGTGTAAGACGGTATTACTTGCCGAATTTCACAGCTCTGGGTCAACGGAAAATACACTATAAGATTAAATTCCCTTATGAATGTCTATATAAAATTTTTTGCAACATACATGGCCGTTTTACGTTACTTATAAGTATGATTTAATCACTGCTTTAAGTGCCTGTAGACTTGTGTAAATGGTTAATGTTAACTCGATACCTCAACGCGAGACATATCTCGAGAACGCGTTGAGGTATCGAGTTGACACCATAGTCTCGACAGACAGACGAATGGAAGGACGGATGAACAACAAAGTGATTATATAGACCCCGCTTGCAATATTGAATTTTTCAATTTCCCGCTTCATTCTAAACATATGATTATACATATAAGGGTTCCGTATTTTTCCTTTCATTTGTGGTACGGAACCCTAATACACGGACGAGTCTGCCGGCACCTACTAAACTAATTATTGTTTATAACTGGAAGCTTAAATGTAAAAGCAGTAATAAATCGAGACACCCTGCAGCGGCCCTAACGAAATTGAAATTGTTTAATCAATTGTTTCTGTAACAACGGCTTAATCAGGCTTAAAACAGATTTCATTCATTAATTAAATACATTTTTGGTAACGTAATTGATATTTAATATAACATTTTAAAGATACGACAACAAATAATTAAATTAGCTTTGTCGAGTCTATTTAATAATATTGATAGTCTTGCTGATGATTTTTAGAATTTTCGGTATTCATAATTTTATATTTTTAGAAATAGACAATTTTTTAGGTTTGTAATGTAATATTACAAGCCAAACTTAATAGATTCTAATGGACGAGCATCACGAAATTTTGTAAAGATATATAGTAATGGTTTCAGAATTCACCGTGGCAGGCTAAAACAGATCATTTTTTAATTTTATTATAAACTGAATAATTGTGCAGATATAAAGTAATTATCCTCTGAATGAGAATCTACAATGTTACTACCGGTAATTGTCATGATTAGACGTGTCGAATAGACCGGCTATGCATCGAGGATTGGACTAATGAACGCTTGACCATCCGATCGATTGCTAACGAGCTCTGATCAAGCCATCGCCACGGTAAATATGATAGTTAGTAACTCACCTGCAGACATTTAGACGTGTCGGAATAGACCGGCTATGCATCGAGGGTTGGACTAATGAACGCTTGACCATCCGATCGATTGCTAACGAGCTCTGATCAAGCCATCGCCACAGTAAATATGATAGTTAAAGGAGTAACTCACCTGCAGACATTATTTAGACGTGTCGAATAGACCGGCTATGCATCGAGAATTGGATTAATGAACGCTTGACCATCCGATCGATGGAGTTCGTAGCAACATACCTAGCTAACGGGCTCTGATCAAGCCATCGCCACAGTAAATGTGATAGTTAAAGTAGTAACTCACCTGCAGACATTTTAGACGTGTCGAATAGACCGGCTATGCATTGAATCCTCAGATTGGACTAATGAACGCTTGACCATCGGATCGAACGCTGACGAGCTCTGATCAAGCAATCGCTACAGTAAACGCGGCAACCAACAAAGTACAGAGCCTTTACCCACGCACCCAGGACTTTTAAGGAGTCCAAGAATTAAATTTGGTGGAAATAGTGAAACTTGCTGCGACTGTTTACGTGGGTATAAAAAAAAAATTATGGGTTTGGGTGGGGTTGAATAATTATGTCGAATATAATTATATTACACTGACATTTACTTAAAACTTCCCTTAACAATTTTATGCAGCACTCACGAGTCATGTGTGTCAAAGCGAACATAGCTTTGTTTTACGCGTATGTGTGTCAAATCAAAGCGAACATGTTCATAGCTGTGTTTTACTGATTTAAGTTATTTACTGTGTGATCGGATGGAACGAAAAATTCTGTCACCTAATTGTTACCTCGAAGGGATTCGCTCGGCTCTCTCCCATTTGATTACGGATTTCTAAAAACCAGGCTGTTCGCAAATGGGATTGAATGATTTTTCACAATTAGGAGTAATAACAAGGTAAACTAGTTGTGAATCGCTGTTTATTTCGGCTATGCTTCGGTAGATTAATATGTCTAATACTAACAGTAATTAAATAATGATTAACATAATTGTAAAAAACTAATTCACACATTATTATAACAAAACGGGGCTAAATCGCGTTCTAAAAGAGGTTTATTTAATTACCATTTTGAATAAACAGCCAGTAAACACAAACTGGCGACTTTAGGGAAAATCAAATGAGAGAACTTTTGCTGTGATGTATTATAATATAAATATTTAACTTGAACTTTTCGCTTTCACACACACATTTAGATTTCAATATGTTTGCGAATTAGATGCATATAATTTTGTAGTGTGATTATTTCTTCTTGAGTACAGCCGAGTTCATTAATTTGTGAGCAAAAATTTGATTGAAAATATGTGAACTCGCCTTTATTGTTAACGGCACAGAGGTTCAGATATTTTTGCTAATTTTAAGAACCTACCTACTTAGTGAGGATAAGGCATTCTAAAGCCTAAACCGGACGCCACACCTCACCATGGACTGTACCTTACATGTATGGTTATATAACTATAGTATTTAATGGGCTCCGTTCTCCGCACTTTTTTTTATTAATTAGAGTATACAACTTAAATAATATATGTAAGCTCCCTGCAAAACTGTTTGTACAGTTTCTCTGTAGGTGCGAGTCTCTATACAATAAGTAAAACAAAGGTTATTGTTAAACACTTGATTGACACTTAGCCCGTGTATATTCGGGCCGTTGTACGGATTTTGCCAGCTAAGGGTAGAGACCCTAACTCCGTCCAGAAGCGCAGGATTCTCCTGGTGTCTCCGCAGGCTTCTCGAAGTGACCTCGGTGCCTCGAGGATTTCAGCCTGTTGTCTACCCAAGCAGTAGCATAGGCATAAGCGCTTAAACAGCCCTTATACAAATTATTAAAGCTGAATAAAGGCTGTATAAACGCTTATGTAACCTCTGTGCTACTTGGGCCACCTACTAATTTCAAACATCAATTTTCAACTACTCCGCTACCTAAAGGTTGTCTGGAAGAGATCGCTATTTAGCGATGAGACCGCCTGTTGCTTACCTCTGCCTGTTTTTTAATGTATCTCTTGTAGTGTAGTCCTTGATGTTTGAGGTGTGCAATAAATAGTATTTGTATTTGTATTTGTAGCGACGGCAACGCATTCCAGGATCACATGGGTAGCTGTTTCTTCGGCCTTAGATGTAACTAAAATATGGATATTTATTTTACTACTCAACACTTGCCAGTTTGTCTAGATTCTTAGAGACAATATTAGTAGTTTGCCGAAGAAGGACGGCAAGCAAATTAAAAGAACATAGTTTATTCAAACAATCGATATAACGAGATATTTCTGCCGCAACGTCGGCTACCTTATAATCGATATGACTGATTAACGTAGGTACTTTATTGTTTTCTAGTAGGTGCACGTTTAATGGTATCATATAATCATCTTTGGATGTTTAGCTATTCTCGTACCAACTTTGGTTCAAATCCGTCCAGTCATTTTGGCGTGACGAGAGAACAAAGACATTCTGACCAACAGATGGCGCCAAACTCGCATGGTAACGCGCCGCGCGCGCACATACAAAACAGCAGGAATGAATTGCGCTGCGTCGTTCAGGCAAAGTTCGTAACCACTTCTGAAACGCGCAAGTGTCGGTCGGTAGCCTAGCCACGCCATAAGACCTATTCCGTCACACTTTCCAAAAAAAAAAAACTAAAATTTGATTCTTAGACCCCAGCCGTCTGTCTGTCAGTCTATTGCGAGGTTCAAAGATGAAAGACAGAACTGTCTGTAGATATTCTGTGAATGTACTCGGAGAAGTTAAACAAATACCTACCTAAAACAAAGCTCCGTATCTTAGTGTCAATCTATTTACTAGATACGAGGTTTCAAAGAGCAGTGACAGAAATTTTTGTGAATTTTGGTTGTCACTAGGTGAATGTACGAACTTAGTTTCAACTACAAAAATTCACCTTATATATTAATACTTACCTTACTTTTTGTGAATATAATCGGCAATTAAATCCAGAGTAAAATTATGACAAGCATTTTCATTATACAGGATGCCAAGCTAACCGCAAATCATCCTCAATCGCTAAGTATACAAGTTTCCTAAACGAAGATATATGTATATTCAAAACAAAACTACAGACATAAGCCAAGAATACTCCGAAAAATATGGACCAGAGAAACAATAAAGTAACAGTGAAATATTGGTATGTTTTACAAGGGAATTGACGACAGCCCTCCCTTGAGGGCAACTACGAATTTACATAGGATTTTAGCCTCGGCTCTTTACCGGGTAAGTTATTTTTACGTAAGCCTTTGTTCGACCTCAGTGTAATTTGATGATATCTCTGAGCTACAGACTACAGAATTGCTTTTATACTATTATAAAATTCAAAGATTTTATATACAGTTTTCTATTAGTTCTTTTATAAGTCATAATTTCAGGATTTTTTGAACAGCGCCATACAGGATCTGTGTGTGTGCACGGCGCCATCTGTTGGTACACATTAAATTTATTTTTTTGTAAATTTCTGAGTGTTGTGTGTACAATTTAATAGTATCATTAGTTTTGCTGCAAATTACAAATAAAAATTACATAAATAAATAAATATTAAGGGAAAATCTTGCACAAGTCAACCTAGTCTCAAATCTTAAATCTTAACCTTGTGCTCTTTGTTTATACTTTTAAAAAATACATACGTTTAGTATATAAGTAGTACGCTACGCTATTCAAAAGCTAATCTCAAAAGTAAACTAGCAGAAAAACAATAAAATAAGAAGCGCAAAGCTGAGACGTCTACACGCCGTCATAATAACTCCCTCCGTGTAACTAGTGATGGGAAACCCAAACCTCTCGAGATGGCCAAGAGAGGTCTCCTATTGCCAGATAGGTAGGACATATGCTCTTAGACTCAGACATGTAAAAGTGCCCTTGTGGCTTAATTAGGTACATAATAAAATTCATTGCCTAGAATAAAATGAACCTAATTATAAATTAATTGAATACGTAAAGCCATTCTAGTTTAGACTACGCAAGTAACTTCATATGGACATTTTAGTGCAGTAGGATTTGAAATTAGTGCTTTAGTGCAAATAGCAAGTTTGTGATGTGGGGGTTTAGCCACAATCGCATATCCTTCGGCCGTCTGGTCTAGACTTTGGAAGGTTTCCTGAACTAGCTCAGTGGGGATAGTGTTAGGGTGAGGTGAGCAAATAACAACAAGCGTTTAGTACTTAATTAATCGGGCTTTTATGCCGTTTATTTATAATAAAACCTAACTAGCAATCCTATCGTAATAACTTAGTGTTCTACAGGCACGCGGGCCTCTATACTAAAACCTAACTGATGACCTAACGTGATCTACAGGCGCACGGGCCTCTACTTGATTGACGCCGGGTTCCCGAAGGAACAGATTAACCGGTATTGGTAGTTTACGGAGGGGGACGAGTCCAACCCCAGGGCGAATGCGTGATCCTCACCGCTCACGTGAGTTAGACTCCAGGATCTAGGTCAGAGCTAACGCGTAGGGTGAAACACACCGCTCTTGTCCCTAGAGAGGATACCCGTCTAGAGCTGATAATGCGTCGTGCCGCACCGCTCCTAGTCCAGGCCGGCGGACTCCCGTGTGCTACAAAGCGCGTAGAAAACACGCCGCACCCACCGGGAGGGGAAGACACCTGCTACTGCTCGACAGTTCAAGACCACCGGGAAGGTCCGCGCTGTCCGAACGTTAGCAAGTGACTGCCTGCCTGTTTTTTTTTTTTTTTTGGTTCCATGGTTGCTTGCGGGTCCGAAGGACCCTTTGCACTGCTGGTGCCAGACGTGCTACTCCGCTTGGAGAAGCACCGGAATGCCTGCCTGTACTGAGAGCGGGCGGCTTATATAGCCGCCCGGACCGCCGTTGATGACGCGCTCTACGTCATGCTGCTCCCCGCACGGCGCGCGCCCGCCGCCTCTGTTCTATGCGCCGCGGGCCGGTGGCTCCTGTGTCCAGTGTAGGCGCGTCATAAGTTCAATAGATGATAAAAGTTATATTACAAAAAACTGTTAACCGAAACAATTTTTTTTTCCAACACAATATTATAACCCATTTAAAATCGTTTAATTTTATTAAGTAATAAAGTAGGTATATTCAGCATCATTAATAGCTGTCAATTTTAGTATGCAATATGACATAAGCTAAAAAAAACATGCTAACCGTACTCATCGTTAAAATCGAAGATAATAATATTTTTATTTAAATTTAGATGGAAACAATACAATGATATACAACTATGCAGTCGAAATAATTGTTAAGTTTTATTCAGTCTCCGCCTTTCATTGATACGTTAAAACTACGTAGAAACGCTTCATTATAACAATAAAAGACTAGATGAAGTCGAGAGAAATATTTAGTCAACGAAAGATGACGCAAGTAATGGTAAACATACTTCTCTAGGTACTACATTATATAATCTAGGTATCTACGTAATCTGAAGTTCATGCCGTCATCACTAGTCCATGTCAACAGAAACATTAGTCTTAGCTCCAAGTACCTACACTTCACTTAAAGTCACCTTCAACTTCATGTACATCGTCATAACTCAAGTCACTCGACTTTTTCGAATTTCGCCACTCGAAAAAATCGTCACGTCACTAACTTGCAACTTTCTTGTCAAGTTCCTGACAATAGGAACTTTTCTATTGTGAGGAATGACAATAGATAATTATACGTGTATTTTTATTCTGAAGACTCTGGGGACATTATAATATAACGGTGTAAGGGGACAGGTGATGGTTCTAATTAAATGATTATGACTGATAAGTGCTATCCTGTTATATTGATGCGTTCCCAGCGATACGTTCGACTATTTTCTGTTTTTGTTCAGCGTACAGAGATGTATTTATTTAAAAAAAAATATAACAGATCCAGCTTAATAACAGACTAATGAGTTACTTAATAGAAATTTAGATTCATAAAATTCGTTCTGGCACCATATTAGGTCGCAAAATAACATAGCTTAATTTATTTAAGTCTAATTAAATTCCTTAGAAACAAGAAACATATTTTTGATAAGTTTTCTCAATGTCTAGACATTTCATGTCCTTGTTTCATAATAGTAGTTTAAGCAACGGTTACATAATGAGAGGCCTTAAAACACGGGTGTGGTTTTTAATGTCATGATCATGAATATGGATCACACCAGTGTTTTAAGACCTTATTATGATATTTGAAAACACTCTTTCATCTACACACATATTCATCAATTGTTATCATAGATTTTCTTTAGGTACAGCGGAGGAATGAATGAGAAATGTGTAGTTTAACATAACCTACTTATCGATGTTTCTAAAATATGCTAGTACGAGTATGCTAGCTGGGCAAATATTATATTACATAGTAAGAATTATTTTCGGAGACCAAATTTACTTACCCTTGTCACCTGTGAACAAAGATATTATCTTTATTCCCGTAAAATTTAATACATAATAAGTGCAGGCCCCTTATACATGAAATGCGTCTTTATGTCGAAGGAAAGTGGGTTAAAACAAAACAAAGTGCCTGTAAATTTAAAACATTTAGGTTTTATTTAAAACAGCAGTGAAGTTCGCGTGGAAGAATAAAGATAATGGCATTGTTCGCAGGTTCATACCAAAAATAATTCGTACTATGCGTCTAATAGTTACTTATATGATAATATATTTTACATAAATTAAAAATAATCTTGAATAATTTACCTTTGATAATAATAATACATGAGGCACCCTCGCTTGTCAGTTATGAGAATGTACATCCCGCGTAAGTGTGGGGGCCGTGGCTTTTTAAACGCCAAGGACCTCCATAACCGCGAGGTGTGCAGTCTTAGGGAGTATTTCCTAAACAACAAGTGTGGGATTCATCGCGATGTAGTAGCAGTTGACAAAGGCCTCACCTCTCTCTCCCTAGCTAACGAGAACTGGCGCAGACCAAAGGTGCTTAGCACCGATGACCGCAGGGCTGTATGGAAGAGCAAGGAGCTACACGGGCGGTTCTGTACAACCTTGTAAGGCCCTTACGGGGCCCGATGTAGATCTGCTCGCGTCGGTGAACTGGCTACGCTTCGGGGATCTCTTCGGGGAAACCGAAGGTTTTGTCTGTGCAATTGCGGACGAAGTAATGATGACGAACAATTACCGGAGATATATCCTGAAGGACGGTACGGTCGACATTTGTCGGGCATGCCGCCGTCCCGGTGAGTCACTCAGGCATATAATCTCCGGTTGTTCTCATCTTGCTAACGGCGAGTACTTGCACAGACATAACCAAGTAGCCAGGATCATTCACCAGCAACTTGCTCTTCAATACGGTCTTGTGGGGTCTGAGGTGCCGTACTATAAGTAAGCACCGATGCCAGTTCTTGAGAATGGTCGTGCCACGCTCTATTGGGATCGATCTATCATCACGGACAGGACTATTGTAGCCAATAAGCCTGACATCGTTTTGGTAGATCGATCCAAGCGCCAGGCAGTGCTCGTCGACATCACCATCCCCCATGACGAGAACCTCGTGAAGGCCGAGAAGGACAAACTCAGCAAGTACCTTGACTTGGCTCACGAGGTGACCGCCATGTGGGATGTTGACTCGACGATCATTGTCCCGGTAGTCGTTTCGGCGAACGGTCTTATAGCGAAGAGTCTCGACAAACATCTTAAGAGACTCTCGCTAGATGGCTGGATCAAGGGCCAGATACAAAAGGCGGTACTCCTGGACACGGCGCGCATCGTCAGGAGGTTCCTCTCTCTGCAGCCCTAACCACCGGTAGCCTGGGCCCTGCCCCGCTGCCGGCGGCACCCTAGGTTAGGTTTTTTTTAGAATGTGTTTATATTTGTGATGTATTTTTTATATTTTACTTTTTATATAAATTTATTGTAAAAAAAACCTAGCCTAAGTATAAAAATGAATAAAGGGAATAATAATACTATTTATTGTGCACCACGAAATATAAATAAAGATTACACAAAGAAATTGCAAAAAACAATACAGTAGGTAACAACAGGCGGTCTTATGGCTAAAAAGCGATCTCTTCCAGACAACCTTAGGGTACCTATGTGTCAATATTTATGTTTGATTTGTGTTGTAATTACTATGTTTGTCTGTAACCTTTGATCCTGCACCGACTACACATTTCTATTTAACCCAGTGATTAACTGGTAGAGAATGCCTAAAGGCATTAAGTCCGCCAATTGTACTTTATTGTATTGTGCAATAAAGTTTAATTATATAAATAAATAACGCTAACAGTCTTATTTTATTGCAAAAATCGTCCAAGTTTAAATCAATACAAGTAATTTTCAATATAATTGTAAGGAGCATGTTCTAAGGATTTTCCCCGCCGGTACTAATAACCTGTCAAAACTTGTCCACGAGCTGGAAATGTAGGAAAAAGATTAATGGTCCAAGTCCAGAAGTTTCCAACTCCGGAGAGGGTTCTGAATTTAATTAATAACTTAAAACAAGAACCACATGTCGTATCAATCTTACATATTTACGTCACTTAAATGTTTATGGTCGTTTCGTTAGAGCGAGTTTAGACAGATGGAGATTTAGCAGTTTGATCAGTATTAATTTAAGTTTTATGTTGTAAGCAAGTCTTTTATTTTATTATATATTTTATTCAACGTTTTTTACCTGTTAAGGTTCAATCAAGATTTGTTAAGATTGAGTTATATAATCTTTATTTTGTGTATTTTTTTCTTAAAAAATAACAACTTTAACTAAATAAAAATAAAAATAAATATAGCTAAGGTGTAGAATACTACCTATTATAAAATTGTATTAAAAACTTTTTATATGGGAAGGGGTATATATTTCATCAAAATCTTGACAGTGCGATTCAGGATTTGTATGAAGGCGTGGCACCAGCCATTCAGCGTCATCTGCTGGTAACAGTTTTTTGTATGTTTTGTTGTTCGCTCATCACGCCAAAACGGCTGGACGGATTACTAACCAATTTTGGTGCTTTTTACCCGAATATCCCACAACGTTTCGGGGACTTTCTAGTTTTAACCCGATTACGGAAAATCAAAAGAGGGTTATGTTTTTAAAGTTCGCGGATACCTCCTTGTTGATATAAGTACATAAGAACATTTTGTTAAAGTAGCCCAAATGTTAGCTGCTAGTTACAAAAATCGGGGGACTTACAAACTGAATGCTACTAGTAACCAAAATTATGGTCTGTAAAATTAGCATAATTTTGATCACTACTCAGCACCAAAATGGCTACTTCTCCAATAGTTACGCAATTTTTTCAATATTGTTAGTAAATAGTTATAATATGTTTATTTATTTATTTATTGTAATGGGAAACAAACAGCATACAATCACACTTAGAGTTAATGAAAATAAATAACACAAAAGCCAAAACAGTTTCCACTAATGGTTCATACATTATTGCTTTGAGAGTACCTACAGAAAACATGCATTAAACATATTTAAGTTTAAGTGACTGGTTATGTGCCTGTCTAATTATTAAATTTTTAAAATTTTGATTCTATGATAAAAGAACAAAAAGAAATAAGTTAAAGTTGAAAGCAATAGTAAAATCTTGATTTATATATATATATATATATATATATATATAATATATATATGTTGTAGGTTTATATGACACATATTTTATGTACACCTTCACGATTTAGGTACACAATCTTTTATAAATCGTCTTTCTTCTTCAAGTTACGAAAGTTGTCGTAATCCCATTTGTTAAATCGCTACGATTTATCGAGTTTATGAAGAGGTTTTGAAGTAATTGCATTTATGTTTCTTTTTGAGTGTAATATCGGAGTACTTTTATTTATAACGCGCTTTATATTTTATTGTTTTTAAATTGTACTGAAGCTAAATGGTTTGCCTGTTCGCTGAGATAGGAGTGCAAACTGATTGGAAATAAAAATGACACAAAGAGATGGGTTTCAATGTGGTTTGATCCAAAAGTAAGTGTGTTTTAGTTGGGAATTGAGAGTTATATGAAATTCATACAATTCTTTTTCATATAAATAGGTTAACATTTATTAGATGTCATTTTGCGCTCCTTAGTTTGCACACTGTTTGCTTATATCGGCATTGCTAGGGATATCGGCAGATATATCCGTTATGTAAATCATATCAGTGTGTAGCGGTGATCATCATGGCGGCAATGTGTCACCGAATAGTACCGTCTACCGCCCCCCACACGGACCATGGGAGTGGCACGTATGAAATTGTAGACCTATAGCTAGACGCGAGCGAGATAGTTTGGAAAAGCTCATTGTAGTTGGCCACGTGGAAGGAAAATGGGCCTGTGGGGGGATCACGGATCCAATGGACCGATTCCGTGAAACAAGCCTGTCAGGAAACTACAGACAACCCGGAAGGCGGAAAACCGTGTGGAGTGGAGAGCTTCGGTGCAAGGGATAACGGCTTCAAATGGTCACGACCCTCAGTCATGAGGAAGCGAGAAAGAAGAAGTTTGCATAGGGCAGAAATAAGTCACAATCGTGACCTTTTTCAGCTTTACCATAGTCGAGTGTTAAGTATCGTATCCAGCTGTAAGCGTGTTGAAGCTGGATAAGTACATACATACGTATATAAAGTGGGATAGTTGCCCCACATTTTGAAATTTGAGTTTATTTCCAAAAATATAACTAAATGTGAATGCATTATAACTTCACATGATAGCCATATCTATTAGCTACTAGACGCTTATGAATAATTAACTAACAATTAAACATATATTCGACAAACTAATTTAATTTAGAGTACTAGTTATGAGGATAGATGCCTATTCTATGGATTAGATTCCCCGATGCTTTTATCAGTATGAGGATAGTTGCCCTTGGGATTAATGAGAGAAAAAATATAATTAAAACTTTAATATGGCACATAACATTTGAACTGCAATCATTCCTACAGAGAAATATTCCTACCAAGTAGTAATTTCTTCAACTTTTCAGCAAATTCAAAGGCCAGTCTACGTATAATTTCACAAGTTGGAGGGAAATTATCCATTTCCAGTTTTTGAATGTGTATCACGAGAAATTACTCGTTTTCAAAAAACAGAACAGGATGTCTTCCTAAAAAAGAAAATTAGACTTTATTTATTTAAACTTTCTTGCAAAAACAGAAGTCAGTACAAATGGCGGATTAGGGGATAGACGCCCCTAAGGGCATTTATACTCACATAGCTTCGGGGCATCTTTCCTTTTCAGTAGAGATAGATGCCCCTGTTAAAAAAAATGAAGTTATTAGTAAAATTCCAAAACCAGTACTATATAATGACATTCAAACCATACGCTTGCATATACCAATAAAATAATATCGACTTACTCAATAAAAACAAAAGTTGTAGGTTTCCAAAAAATCCTCATCATCGAAATCCACTTCGCCAGTGAGCGAGGTCGTCGAACTTTATCCACTACACACACCACGTCTGTTGCCTATGACTGCCACTTGCAGACTGGCAGCGGGGGTAGGCCACCTTTCGTTTTAAAGATTATTAGTGGTGGAGTTTGCTTTTGCAAGTTGGAGTTTTTAAAAATGGGGCAACTATCCTCCTAGGGTGACTATGCCACTTTTACCCAATATTAAGTATTTTTGAACTCAATAACGACAATAACATTGAAAGAAAAGCTCTGACTGAATGATATCGTATTTCGGCATTTCCGCGACCGGGTGGCTGATACCCAAAAGTCTCACACCGATTTAACTTGTTAGTTTACTTATTTATTTTTAGATGTATGTTATATTTAGTTTATTGTCTGTTTTATTTAGTGATTGCTTGAAAATACGATTTTAATTGAACTGAATATAAACCAACATACGCTAACTCCCACGACACTCATAGATTCATTTAAAATAACCGCTTAGGCCGAATTAAATCGATTGCCCTCGCCTCGAAAACGAAGTATTTCGTAGAAGAACGTATGTCAATATCTTACTAGTCGTCAATATTGCATAGGGACCGTGGCGCCGATCGGTTTAGATGGTCAATAATTAATGACATCAATAAATAACGTACCCATAGTCCTGGTATAAGAAAAGAAGGTGTGAAACTCTGATTAGTTGACGCTTTATTGCAACAAAATATTTGTAAGGGACAAAATTTTTGCCGCCAGTCGTACAAAAAATAATTATTACCTATAAATGATTAAAAAAAAAACATTTATATCCATAGTTTGTTAGTATTTACAACTATATTCTATGTTAAGACAGTAACATATAATATATGTACGCATTATTCATTATTTTATTATGCATTTATTCATTACGATTGCCATGTTATTTGATTTTTTTTTATTAAGTTGTAATAATTGATTGTAAATATCTCACCAGTCTGTTCATCAATATTGCACATGCACCGTGACCGCCGTTCGGTCTAGACGGTCAATAATTAATGACATAAATACGCATAGTTAGCGGCTTGGGGTAAAAATAACTAGTCGATAATGGTCGTGTAAAGTAATAATAGTCAGCGTTTGAGACTCATTCTCCACCATGGCAATGTATGTATGTATGTAAACTCTTTATTGTACATTAAAATATAATTATAAGGACATTAAACTAATGATATGTACAAAGGCGAACTTATCCCTGTAAGGGATTTCTTCCAGTTAACCTCTGAGCAAATGAGAGAGAACAGAGAAGATCCAAGAAGATAGGCAAAACTATTAAAAATGCACAGAGACACTAAAGGCTTACGCAAAAAAAAAAGACAAAATCTTAAATATACCTACATAAACTTCATCATCATCATCATCATCTCAGCCATAGGACGTCCACTGCTGAACATAGGCCTCCCCTTTGGACTTCCATATATACCGGTTGGAAGCGACCTGCATCCAGCGCCTTCCGGCGACCTTTATAAGGTCATCTGTCCATCTCGTAGGTGGACGTCCTACGCTGCGCTTGCTGGTCCGAGGTCTCCACTCGAGCACTTTACGGCCCCATCGGCCATCTGCTCTGCGTGCTATGTGGCCTGCCCATTGCCACTTCAACTTGCTAATCCGGTGAACTATATCGGTCACTTTAGTTCGTCTACGGATTTCCTCATTTCTGATTCGATCACGTAGAGACACCCCGAGCATAGCCCTCTCCATTGCTCGTTGAGCGACTTTGAGCTTTGAGATGAGGCCGATAGTAAAAGACCACGTTTCGGTGCCGTAAGTCATCACTGGTAACACACATTGGTTGAAGACTTTCGTCTTGAGGCACTGAGGTATGTCGGACGAAAAGACATTGCGTAGTTTCCCGAACGCTGCCCAGCCGAGTTGGATTCGGCGGTTGACCTCTTTCTCGAAGTTGGACCTACCTAATTGGACCACTTGTCCTAGGTAGATGTATGAGTCAACAACTTCGAGTACCGAGTTTTCAACAGAGACTGGGATGGGCACAACCTTGGCATTTGACATGAGTTTCGTCTTGTCCATGTTCATTTTTAAGCCCACCCGTTGAGAAACTCGATTGAGGTCATCGAGCATCATGCTGAGTTCCTCCATCGACTTTGCCATGACTACGATGTCGTCGGCAAACCGAAGGTGAGTGATGTATTCGCCATTGATGTTGATGCCAAGTCCTTGCCATTCCAGGAGCTTGAAGGCGTCTTCCATAACGGCCGTAAACAGTTTCGGGGACACAACGTCCCCCTGTCTCACGCCTCTTCTCAATGGAATGGCCTTTGTGCTCTGCTCCTGAACTCGGACCGACATGGTGGCGTTACTATACAAACACTTCAACACTTCAATGTACCGATAGTCAACATAAACTTACACATTATGAATATAAATATTATATTATAAAACAAACTAATAAATATACATACTAATAATAAGTATTCAATTTTAACAATAAATACAGCACTCGACGAAATTACGGGTCTAGAAGCCATAACCTTTTTAACTTTTCCTTAAATGAGTGAACTGTTAAAGATTTACTGTAAGAGCGTGACTTATTGGACGGGAACGCGAGAGCGAGATTGGCGCTCGAACGCAAGCGGTGACCACTGCCAGCCGCCATATAGGAGAATCTTTTGGAGAGATACAGAGGTGAGGAAGGATTGAACAAAACATTGTAGAGCAGTGACAAGACATGCACATCCCTACGACGGCGTATCGGAAGCCAACCGAGTTGCGTACGGTGTTGCGAGATATGATCATATTTTTTAAGACCAAAAATGTACCTAATGCAAACGTTCTGCAGGCGCTCAAGCTTGTCAAGCAAGTCTTCCTTAAGGTCCAGGAATACAATGTCACCATAATCAAGTAGAGGAAGTAAAAGAGAACTAGCGAGAGACATTTTTGTATGCATGGGAAGAAAATTCTGCATACGCCTCAAAGAATGAAGTGATGCAAATAGTTTCCTGCTGACCTCAGCTATGTGCGCTGACCATGAGAGTGTTTGGTCCATGGTGATGCCCAGATTTTTTACAGTAGAGGAGAGGGGAATTATAGTACCATCAAAAATGATATCTGGCACCACCAGGTCTGCGAATTTGGTAATAAAATGTGGACTTCCAATGACTATTGCTTGCGATTTCTTAGCATTAATCTTTAACCCAAATTTAGAGGCCCAAAGTTGGATGGAATCTAAGTCTCTATTGATTTTAGTAACTAGCAAAGGAAAATCCTCCAGGCTGGCCTGAGCATAAATTTGTAAATCATCTGCATATAGATGGTAGCTAGACTTTAACGACCTAGTTATGCCGTCAATAAAAATGGAGAACAGAAGTGGCGAGAGAATACCTCCCTGTGGGACACCAGCGGTAAGTTCGCTCCACTGGGAAACCTTGTCGTCCACTCTGACCCGCTGGCGCCTTCCAAAAAGGTACTCTCTGAAACACGCTAAAGCATTGCAAGAGATGTTCAGAGTGCGGAGTATCCCTAAGAGGATGTCATATAAGTCCAATAGGACAAGAAGAGTGAGCTTTTTATTCTCAATGTTAAGACGAATGTCATCGGTGACTTTAACCAGGGCAGTGACTGTGCTATGCCCGGGCCGAAAACCAGACTGCAATGGATTGAACATATTGTGCCTGTTGAGATGAGGAAGGAGGCGACGATTGACAAAATGTTCAATTATTTTGGACAACACAGGGAGAATCGAAATAGGACGGTACTGTGAAAAATTAATAGGATTAGAGGTTTTGGGAAGTGGGATAACTTGTGCGTATTTCCAGATAGCGGGAAAGGTACCAGAGGAAAAGGAAAAATTCAGAATGTTTGAGAGGATGGGAGCGATAAAATCTACCACGAGCACGAGCATGTCTAAACTAAGGTTATCGTCACCAATGGCCTTCGTCTTAATTTTCTTGAAAATGGCCAGAACTTCTTGCGGGGAAATGACACCAAACTCAAAGGTGGATGAGTCAGGAGGTTGGGTATTGAGAAGTGAAGTAAGCGTAAGATGCTTGACAGAAGGATCTAGAGTAACTGGACATCAATATTGCAGATGGACCGTGACCGCCGTTCGGTCCAGGCGGTCAATAAATAATGACATCAATCAATGACGTACGCATCCTTGGGGGTTTGGGGTAAAAATAAGTCTTAGTCGATAATGGTTGTATTTATAGTTGTATTTAGTAATAGTAGCCTGCGATAGGAACTATTCGGTGTTTAATTCGATTGATTGACTTCCTTAAAACAGATCTTTTGTATGGGTCTATATTGACTTCAAGAATTATTTTCATAATCATTTCGTAGAAAGCATTTTTCTTTGAAATCGTAAACTATTTGATTGTTATGAAAGAAACCTAACTTTCCAAGTAACAAAATTTGGTAAGTACTAATTTTAATGCTTAGCACTATAACGGTGTTGTAAATTTTCACAGAACCCCAAAGAGGCCCTAGTTTTATCACTAATCGTTAATTAACGTAACCTAAACAATAATATGATATTTGCAAGAATTATGAAAAATTTATGACTACAGAGAAACAAAAATTCTGTGAAATGGAGTTTCGGCGGCGAATGAAACATTAAACGAAATAAGTTTCTAAGAGTCAAAGGGCTCTTTTGTAAGTCTTTTAGTTTCAGACTCGTCCGTACTGAACGATATAAATGGCCCACCCTGTATATTAAGGTAAACTATAATATCAATGCAGTCACGGTTCACATTTCAATAGAATTGTAGTTCTGTAGTCACATGAGCGGTCGCGGACGTCGGAAACAGTCGAAAGGAGCGACGCGTTCAAATGCTAAGCGACGTCGTGCGCTAGCGATGTAAGGCGGCAGACAGCATAGGAAACTAAAAAAAAAACTATGAACATATATGTTTTTATCCGCAATACACGGTTTCTTTTGTTACTTATATACGCTTTGTTCACGAAGCACGAAAAATGTCAATGCACGGTTTCTTTTGTTTGGTATGGGTGTTGATTACAGTTCCTTTTATCAAGCGGATTATGGCATGTTGAGGATCTTATACTGTAGACGACACATGAAAATACACTTTTTACACAATTACGGTAAAACATGTGGGTTATGCAATATTACTAGTAGGTAGATAGAAGGATCTAACATGTCTATATAAAGTAATATGTTGACTCTGGCAAGGGAATCAAAACCTTTCTAAAATTGTATTTAAAACCCATTTCCTATGAAGAGAAGTCATTATTTTTGAAAAAAAAAAAAACGTGACGCGTTTTTTCGTACGGAGAGAACCAATTTTCTATGGGTCATGGTTGCGGAAAAAAAGCGATGCAGGTTTTTTTTTTTTTATATTCCCATTTATCACGAATGGCATGTATCGATTGGAATCAACCTAAAGAGCTAGACAGTTTTGAATTACTTTTAGCACTGGGGTAATTGGACTTCCAAAAATGATTTTGTCATTATTACACTTTTTATCCATTTATGGTAGAACAGAGGGTTATGCGATTGATGTTACTAACCGTGCCCTCTGGCATGTTTATAGAAAGGTGCCTAGGTAATGTGCATGCATCACGGTTCACATTTCAATAGGACTGTAGTCGCATGAGCGGTCGCGGACGACGGAACCAGTCGAATGGAGCGACGCGTCGTTGCTAAGCGACGTCGTGCGCTAGCGGTGTAAGGCGGTGCTCACACTGGCACACTGTATATCACACTAATATTATAAAAGCGAAATTTTGTAAGTGTGTTTATGTGTATGTTTGTTGCTTCTTCACGCTCAAACAGCTATACCAATTTTGATAAAATTTGGTGTGGAAGTAGCTGATATCCTGTACTATCACATAGGCAAATTTTTATCCCGAAAATGTTTAATACGCAGCTAGTGAAAACATAAGTATTAAAAGGATACGTTTAATTTTATGCAAAAAAACGCATCATGATAAAGGCTAAATAGTTTTCGAAAAGCCCTCACGATTTACCATCCTGGCTCCTGCAGCTCCCTTTGTTGGTCTATAACCATGAAACGAAATCTAAAAACCTAATCTGAAATTGTAGCTAAAAACATCATCGAAATCAGTTCAGTAGTTATTTCATACCTATTATGAAATGATACGTAATTTCAACAAACTTTTTGAAGTGAAAAATACTTTTCTCTGAGTTCTAGATAGTAACATAGCTATTTCAAGCTTGCAAACCAGTTTTCTGCGTGAATTTTGCCAATTTCGAGTACTTTAAAAAAAAAATTGAAAAATTTAAACTGTAGGTTTTAAATTAAATCACAATAGCCCTGTTCTCTCTCTAAGTAGTAACATTAATAATTTGTTAAGAAACATGTTTGATCATAGAGAAAAATGTCTAAAACAATTAGCATTTTTGAACGGATAACCCTTGGTAAGTATGTCGAAGCACTGATCAGTGGAAAGCATTTAAAGCCTGATACACATCATTGAGCTTCAATTTAATTACCAAATTTTTGACATAACATACGAAGGGTACCAACAAAACCATGTACCCGCAGCCTTACAAGCGACTATGTGTTATACCACTATAATATGCAAGGCTCCTCTATAATGAATTCCCGAGTGATGTTATGAGTATTATTATGAGACAACGCTACATACATCGTTTACATATCATAGGGTAAGCATCGCATAATAATGTACCTATATACAATAGTAAATGTATTATTGTTGAGCATGCAATGTATTTGTATAAGGTTTTACATAATCTTGGTGTTTACTTCCGAGACATAAGTATTTACATAAGTGAGTTGAGTTTGTATTGTTCAGTGTTTCTACGAGTATTATAAATCAATAGTATTTTCAACCGACTGCTAATAAAGGAGGTTAACAAATCAAATTGATATTTTCCTGACTTTAGTAGACTCTCACTCCGGGAGTTTCAGGAACCTAAAGGTGCGATTCGCATTTTATAACTGTCTCGCTCACTCTTACGCGATCCAGATAAGAACCTCTAATTTTTCACCCAAACCCGAATCTGAGATCAATGATGGCAATCTGAGATCTCACGGACTGTAGAATAGAATAGAATAGAATAGAATAGAATACTCTGTATTGCACATCTCAAGAAGAAAGAAATACAAATACAGATGACACGAATCATTACAATAGAGGTAAACAATAGGCGACCCTAATACTGTACCTAATTTTTCGATCATTATGTCATAAGGCAGGAAAGGCGCTAATTCAAGTGTGTATTAGAGATATCACTAGATATCTAAGGCATATAGCCTTTGACTTCCATGAAAACATATTCGCTATTCGTGCTGCATAAAGTGACATTTCGCGTCACTACTCGGACAAGTTTGCCTCTGATCTAGAGCGTCGAGCGTCGCATAAAAATGAGGCGTAAACTTAACGCGACCAATACCACTAGCACATATGTGACACTGACTCTTTCTCGCGCGAGAAATATTATCTGTCTCTTTCTTCACAGTACTGTGAGAGAGTGACGGGTGATGCTATGTCGCGCGACAAGAGTCGCGAAGCCAAATTGTGCTAGACGGGCAGGTGGGCGAAGTGGCGATATACTAGGTATATGGCCACGTGCACTTTCAAATAAAAAATAATTTTAAGAATCGTTCCATAATTGGCCGAATGATCGCTACAGTACACAGTCGAATTCAGAATCTCCTTCTATACTAAAGTCTGTAGATAATAAATAAAATAAAAATAAATATTAAGGGACAATCTTACACAAATCGAGCTAATCCCAAACTAAGCAATGCTCCTATGGGTAACTAGACGACGATATACATAAAATAGAAATGCATATATAAATAACATCCGTGACCCAGGCACAAATATTCCAGTTCATCACACAAATATTTGCCCTGGCCGGGATTCGAACCCAGGACCGCCGGCTCAGTAGACAGGTGCACTAAAAACTGAGCCAACCGCGTCAAATAAGCCCGTCTTGATCCCACTGAGATTGTTATGGTTCACACTGAAGGCGCCATATTTCGGGGCCGTAAACTCAAGTCTCCTGAATGCGATTGTACTTTGTGAGGGTAATCAGGAATTATGATTATGATGCCAACAGTAATAAACGTTTACTGGCCTAGGGAGAAAAATAATAAAGAACTGTCCTTTTTTTTACTACTTTACGTATTTCAACTAAGAATTGTGATTTCTTTTAGGTACTGTATCCCTCTTTTTTTTGTGTGGTATGCAATAAAGATTACTTATATTGTATTCTGTACTAAGTATTAATTCTTGAGAGTGATGTATTCGTGTTTCATTATTTGATTTAGGTTCATTTCATTACATAAATCATAAAAATTCGGCGCTGATTTACAAATTGAGTAAGTTGTTTACAGATAAGTTTCTTTAGTTATTTTTTATTAAAGCAGTAACGTCTGCTAACGTAAACTAAATGTTTACAAAGGAAGCGAAAATTGAAAAATTTAATGATTCGGACAGGATTCGAACCTGCGTTTCCAACGGCTTTCCGGGCCAACACTGGCGTCCTCCCAATTGGACCACCGAATCAGATGTCAGAGTCATTGAATTTTTCAACCAGTTGCTTCGACATGCCTTAGGGTGGCATCGTAGCGCCATCTACCGTAAAGATTTAGACTTTATCGTCGGCACCATCGTCTCAAATTTGTTGAGAATCGATAGTAACGAGGTGCTACACCCAAATTACTTATTTTTTATTAAAGCAGTAACGTCTGCTAACGTAAACTAAATGTTTACAAATGAAGCGAAAATTGAAAAATTTAATGATTCGGACAGGATTCGAACCTGCGTTTCCAACGGCTTTCCGGGCCAACACTGGCGTCCTCCCAATTGGACCACCGAATCAGATGTCAGAGTCATTGAATTTTTCAACCAGTCAAAATAAGTAATTTGGGTGTAGCACATCGTTACTATCGATTCTCAATAAATTTGAGACGATGGTGCCGACGATAAAGTCTAAATCTTTACGGTAGATGGCGCTACGATGCCACCCTAAGGCATGTCGAAGCAACTGGTTGAAAAATTCAATGACTCTGACATCTGATTCGGTGGTCCAATTGGGAGGACGCAAGTGTTGGCCCGGAAAGCCGTTGGAAACGCAGGTTGGAATCCTGTCCGAATCATTAAATTGTTCAATTTTCGCTTCATTTGTAAACATTAAGTTTCTTTAGATTAAAATAATCATACTTATTATAATAAAATAAATTTCATGTTTGACCCATTAAGTTCTGGCCAGATTTTTTGCATGCGTTTCTTTTTTTCTCCGTATGGAATTATAAACTGAACAAAGTTAAGTATTTAAATAGTCAAAACAAAAATCCTTTTAAATAAATAAATATCGGACAACCTCACCCAAATCAATCTAGTCCCACAGTAAGCTCTAGTAGGCCTGTGTAATGGACACTAGACGACGATAAACATACTTATATAAATAAATACATATGTACTTAAATACAAATAACATCCATGACCAGGCACAAATATTCAAGTTCAGCACACAAATATTTGCCCTTGCCGGGATTCAAACCCAGGACCGTCGGCTCAGTAGGCAGTTGCTTAACCACTGCGCCAACCGCGTCGTCAAAAGTCCTTTTGATGCATCACTTTACAAGAAAGATCACGAATGACGATATCATGACCCAGAAACAAATATTAAAGTTTAACACACAAATATTTGCCCTTGTCGAGATGCGAACCCAGGACCGCCGGTCAGCTGCACTACAAACAGCGCCAACCGTGTCGCCAAAACTACTACTAACTCTATTATACTTCTCTCTATAATCTATCCGATCCCAACCCGTCTGTAAATAACAGCAGAATCACGAGAACACAATTCAATTTACTCCAGTTGTTTGCAAATCGACCAAACACTTCCTGATACTCGTATCTCCCCGTTTCGCTATTCCGAAAACTGAACTTTATACCCTACGACCAAAGGAAAGTTTTTCTATTTTAAGCCCGGATAAAGCTTGAAGTAAAGAAAGTAAGCAGGCGAATTGCAACACCGGAACACGAGTGAAAATACTGTGTTTTATTGAATTGCACTTTGGTGCTGTGTTGGAACAGCAAAAAATTTCTTCGGGTGATACCTATTAAACAGTAGTTTTCAATTCTGTGTTTTAGATGCTTTTTTGGAAATATGTTTGCTTATAGAATTAAGAATATCATTAGGTCCTTTAAATCACTAAATATTATGAACGTTTAGCATATTCGCTTAGGTACACTTGTTTTGGTTTCATTTAAATAAAGCGAGTAGTTAGAAGTTATGATAGTTATATTGTAAATTTCGTACGGCGAGCCATGCCGACGTGACGTCATAAATAGAAAAGGTGTTTATTAATTACCCTTCTGAACACGATTAAGTCCCATTTTGATAGAATAATGTGTGAACAAACGTGTAAATTTAAATCAAAGTCAGGTACATTAGGTTCATACATTGGCTTTCGGTAAATTTGGGCATTGTGTCCGTTTTTTATGAAAAAGAATGTATTACAAAAGGAACCCAATGCAATAAAATATAGTATATTGTTTGTTGTATTTCGATACGACCGCTCAAATAGAATTGAGACGCGGACATCGATCATGGTACTGTTTCTATTTGCACATGCTTTTAGTAGAGATGTTGTTGGGATTAGGAAGCAAGTCATCCGACAAATGGAGTGGAAATTGTATATATGTGTGTGGGTTTACGAGTAGCTATAGCTATTGGATGAAAGTTTACAATAGGTACCTACCTAAGAAATAAGTACATTTTTATAGAGTAACATAAAATAAAAGATTTACCTTACTTTATATTAAAAATTAACTGAATCCATTTTAGCATAACGTGGCCAGTTATTGAAGGGTGGCCAGTAATTAACACCTTATACTAAAATTAATTATATTTATAAGTGAACAGAGTTAATTTTTAATAATTGGCGATTTGTACTAGTTCTAGTGGTTCTGTGAGCTGTAGACCTCACAAGTTATTTTCGAAATGGTGGTTGTTTTTTATGTTTTCAACACGAAACAAAAAAAAAACAAAATCTGAATTTTCCGGAAAAAAACTATATTAAACTGTATAGTCACGTAAAAATGTTCAGCAACAGCCCGACATGTTTCGAACTCATATGGAGTTCTTCATCAGGGACAGCTATCTGTGCTGCTATGTGGTTCGCGGCGCGAGGGTGGATATAAGTAGTTATAATAAAATTAAGTTCCGTTTTGCTATAGAAACCGGCCAAGTGCGAGTCGGACTCGCTTCCGGGGTTCCGTACAAACGCTTCCCACCTTAACTGGCCGGGTTAAGTAAAGTTTGTACCTGGTATGTTTGGCGCCGCGTACAAATTGAGGTGCAAAGTTTACGCAACCGATCACGTTTGTTGTATGGGAGCCCAACTTAAATACTTATTTTATCCTGTTTTTAGTATTTGTTGTTACAGCGGCAACATAAATACACAATCTGTGAAAATTTCAACTGCCTAGCTATCACGGTTCATGAGACACAGCCTGGTGACAGACAGACAGACAGACAGCGCAGTCTTAGTAATACGGTCCCGTTTTTTACCCTTTAGGTACGGAACCCTAAGAACGTGTGAAAATCGAGTAAATTTAAATCAAAAATATCGTTTAGCTAATTTAATAAATATCGCGTTAATCTCAATTAAAATTTATTAGTTTCCTCGAACTTCAGCAGTTTATTATTAAGGCTGGGAAACTTTTTGCTGGAACTAAATTAAAAGGTAAACCCAACCGATGGTATTTCATTAACCTTAATTGGGATTATGAATATGATCCAACTTTTAAAATTAATTTAATTAATTAATAAAGATTTACTTAAAATTATTAAGGGTTTAAATTGGATAAAATCGGCAGTTTTGAAACCGATGACAAAGGAAACTATTCGTTCTGTTTGCGGCTCTACACTACCGAAGTCGGCCAAAGTACAGTCCGACCAAAAAGAGTAGAAATTAAAAAGTGGCAATGCTGTAGTGTCGTCCTCGTTTTCTTATATTGATTAGAAAGGTAGGACACTGCAGTATTGCCACTTTTTAATTTCTACTCTTTTTGGTCGGACTGTATCTCCCATTACAATACTAGTACCTAACCTGAGTCCTTATTCCATAAACATCTATAATGATACCTCGAAGAGATCTCCGCAGTGTAGATATTCCTAGTAAATCACCTTTTCGTCTACCCAGTCGCAATAAATTTACACGTCATTTATATACGACGCCATAGATATCAGGCGCATACTCAACTTGACCATTTAGAAACGTGAATTGTTACTTTATGTAGCTCGAATCGCAAATATCGTGTTTTAATGCCAGTTAAAGGCGATACTCAGATATATCGCTTATTGGCGATATCTCAAAGGAATCTCGAATTAGCGCGCTGTTGCCACTTGCCAGTACAATATACAACGTTCTTCATTTGATATTCTTCAAGGAAAAGGATCGTAACTGAGCTTCCATCTCATACTCACTTGCGACCTTATTCCACCAAAGGTTCGTTTTGTGTAAATTGCTATACAGCCTACGCAATGGGCGCTCGTGTAAAATAAATGAAGTCATTTGATACGTAATGATTACTTTTACGAAGATCTTACGGACTTTGTATTCATGACTTTGCATATTAATAATAGCAAAATGTTATATGATACTGAATAATTTATACAACACTAGCTGTGCCGCGCGGTGTTACCCGCTCATCCCACGGGAACACTTCATTATTTGGGATAAAAAGTAGCCTATGTGTTGATACAGGGTGCCAGCTACCTTCATACCAAAATTTATGAAAATTGGGCCAAGAGTGAAGAAATAACAAACATATACATAAACACTAACCAACTTTTGCTTTTATATCTACATAATATTAGTGTGGTAATAATATAGATTATGTTTATCATTAGCTTCTGTTTTCTAAATGCAACGGTGGCTATTTTGTTCACCGCATATTGGTATTTAACTATTTATCTGAGATAGAGATATACCGTTTCCCGATGTGTATCCATACTAATATTATAAATGCGAAAGTGTGTATGTCTGTCGGTTACCTCAAAAAAAAAAACAAAATCAAAATCATTTTATTCAAAATAGATCCATGTAGAATGCTTTTTGAAGGTCATTGCTATACATAAATATACAATTCAAATCATTTTACAACTAAGTCATAAATACCCTAAAATACTAAGTCATATTGCTTCATGAGATTTACAATCAAAAATGGTTTAAATAAACAAGCTTAAATAATTAACACTAACACTATTATTATTAACATTAATCCTCTTCACGCTTAAACCGCTGAATCGATTTTGATGAAATTTGGCATGGAGATAGGTTAAAATCCGAGGAAGGACATAGGATAGTTTTCATCCTGGAAATTATCCATAAAAAGATTGAAAAGTGAGTAAGTAATTCATGATGACATTGATGACCCTGTAGGAAATGTAATTTTTAGACCAAAAGCACAATTGCTCTTACATTTGCTTAGGCGCTTTTAATAATCCCTTTTATTAATTAAGGTGATTAGGTGAATATCTATCGTGTTGTAGAAGGTTGCTTCCATACTTCCAAGTTCCACGCGGACGTAGTCGCGGGCAAAAGCTAGTGGAAAATATTCTTGAGAACGTTCTTTTCCCATACAAATCGAGAAACGTTCTCTAGAACGGCACATCACTAATCTGAGATCATCTCATTGGCATTTAAACATTTTATGATATAAATTCTCATGAAAAACAAATTCATTTTAATAGTTACTTCCCTTATGGGCCTAGACCCCGGACATTTGTCGCGGTGACGTCACAATAGAGTAGTTTGGGGAGTAAACGGATCGGTGTTAATTAATACAATAAATGACATAAATACCTACATTAATATTCTGCAGTTAAAATTACCTATAGGTCAATTGTCAATTGATTTATTTATCGACGTTGTTCTTTCGTTAACTGACTTTCCGTAACAAATCAAATGTTTGGTTTGCATTAATATACCAAAAAATAATATTGATCAATTAATTCAATTAATTATGTAATTTTTGTCGTAAATTAATTAAATTTATAAACATCTAATATATTTAATATTTATATTTTTTATTGTTTATAATTTAAATGGAGTGTATTACATTAATAAAAAATGCAAAAAAATGTGTTTATCATTTTTGAAAAAATAGTTAAAATTTATTAGGTTAAAAACGGTCAGTTTTTCCTTATTTATTAACACAGGTCCATTTACTCCCCAAACTACCCTATTGTCACGTGACTGCGACGAAAATCCGGGGTCTACACGGCTTTCATTTCTAATGCATCAATTCACAAAGTACGTTAAAAAACGTCCCTACAAACGCTATGCACAGTTCTCACAGTAAATTGATGAAAACGCACACAGTTTAAGCTATTATAGGCCATTACAATTTCCTACTTCTTAAACAGATCAATTGCGTCTTCCGTCTGCTGACCGTGACCAGACACTTAGATAATTGACTGTAGTCAGCAGTCCCGTTAGTCGTCAGTCTTAAATAGGGTTACCAGTAGCACACATGCTGTATTAGCGCTTACACGGCCCTTACACAGCTGTAATAAGCTGAATAATAATAATAAATAAATAATAAATATCGGACAACCTCACACAATTCGATCTAGTTCCAAATTAAGCTCAAGAAGGCTTGTGTTATGGGTACTAGACGACGATTTACGTACTTATACAGATAAATAAATATACTTAAATACATAGAACAACCATGACCCAAGCACAAATATTCGAGTTCATCACACAAATATTTGCCCTGGCCGGGATTCGAACCCGGGACCGCCGGCTCAGTAGGCAGGTGTCTACAAACTGAGCCAAACGTGTCCTGACATTATTATTCTGACAAAAGTATAATTAATCCACAAATACATTTATCGTCAAACGAACTGTGAACTTAAGTAACGCTTAGGTAATTATTCGCTATTTTACATTACAAAAAAGTAAGTTTATTATTACTTCAAAGACCTTTAGACCACTTCAAGAATTATTTATTCGTTAAGGAAATAATTATAAGGTTCCAAATTAATTATTAAGTTTTAATAAAATCCTGACGAATCTGCATGAATGCCGAATGCCGAATTACTCGACGTCGCTTTCGTGTACGTGATAACATTTTATATATTTGTAAAGTTTGATGAAACTATAGAATGGACACCTCGACTCTTTATAGCACATCCATACATATACTTGCAAGTCAAACTAAGAACCTCGCTTTTATGAAGTCGGTTAAAATTACTATACTACTTATTCATTGGAATTTAGTGTCTCTAAAAGATTTATTTCAAACAGCGTCTAAGATAGTGCGCCACCTTATAGATACGGGGTAGATTTAGAATAAATACACCCAGAAACTGATCCGTCTGTTTGAGAGCTCCAATGCCATAGACATGTCGCAGTCATCTGGTTGAATCTGCTATTTGATTGAATGACTAGCGCGTTCATTGAATGACAACATTCAATTGAATGACTAGGCCGAACGTTGATTGAACAAGCGTCACTGAATTTCCAACTAGTTAGCGGATTGTAACATAGCCCTTTGAACAGAGCAGACGTAAAATCAGTCAGGTGATTGAAATGCTAAATGACGTTCAGTCAAGACTGTCAATCAAGAGTTGTCCTTTAGTAATTCAATTGAATGTTGTCATTCAATGAACGCGCTAGTCATTCAATCAAATAGCAGATTCAGCCCGATGACTGCGACAGACACACAGATACACAAATACACAGATACACATGAGAAACCCATAACACCCCTCCTTTCTCATGGGGGGTTAACAAATAGGTAATAATATCAGTTTATTACCACTAAGTAGTTAATCAATTTAAATATTTTATCTAATGGCATAAGTACAATGAAGTCCGCTTTCGTAGAAATAATTTTAATTTGTTACCTTACAGATTATGTTTTTTATAACACGAGAAAGCTAAATCACTTCCATTTTTCACGTTGCAAAGGAAATTAAATTAAACTGTTCAGACACCGAACGAGAAACTGTGCGAAATATGCAAAGGAAAATTTCAGGTATCATTAAATCTGTACGAATGTTGTTTTTAGTAATCACTCTTTTTTGAAAATCAACAGGTCAAAATGATGTTATTTATTTTTACAAGCTTTTATTTAACTTGCATTGTATGTAGGGTATGTCTAAAGTATGTTTGTTCGGGTGGAATCTTGCAACTCAATTTTGAAGCTGAAATTTTGCATGCTTACATAAATTTGATGAAAATACAATAATATGTTACCATGGGGCTGATCTGATGATGGAGCCGGAAGGTGGCCATAGGAACTCTATAATAAAAAAAGCAATCCTACCGAGTTTGAGCTCTTTAGAATCGTCTTAGTGAGCATTTGATGGATATTCAAAGAAAAGTACAGTCGGCTATAAAAGCTTGTCACTAAAATGTCATTTTTGACAGAAACTTATTTATTTGAGCGCCGATTTGCCTCTATTAATTGTGTAAGGTGACTTGTTTGATCGAGGATTCAATTTATTCCCGTCGTTTGCGATGTCAAAAACATAGTTGTAAAATTGAAAATGAACAACAATTTAACATAAGGTTGAAATGATTTATGTGCAATTGTGCATACGAGGGATAAATAACGTTTACTTTTGTTCATATTACTTTTCTAATATATTTATTACAATGGAAAATAAACGAAAAATAGGAATACAAACTACAACTTAAAATTAAAAAGAATCCCCCAGTACTGAAGCCGTCTAAATACCAGATTTGAAATATTATATTAAAAACACGGCACAATTGTAGTATATTTTAAAAGATTTATATACATTTTTTTAAACACGATTTGTTAAAACGTAATGCTGTTTACTGAAAATAAAAGGCGATTGAACTTGATGGTTATGATACGTTCTTTAAAGAACAAGCAACTGTAATGTTATGTAAAATCTTACAGCACGATGCAGGATTTGCATGGGCACCCGGCGCCAGCGGTACAGTGCCATCTGTTGTTAAGAATTCCTTTACCCCCTTATCACACCGTTTTTGACCGATTTTGGTACAAAGATAGTTGGACACCTAAAGATGGTTATAAGATATAAGAAGAAACAAAAAAGAGCACCTTTTAGTTTAAATAAAATACACCGCATACGTCAAAGAACAGACAAAAAACAAAGTACCAACGATGTAAGGTTAAAACGCAATGACGCAAAACGTCGTATAATTGTAGCGCCATGAGCGTTTATAAGCCATTTTGCTGGCTAGGATTGTTACTAGAGCAGAGAACGCTTATCGAGACAAATGGCGATATAATGAGTGCACTTGAGAAACTGATTGCAGTGTCATCTTTGTGGTGTTGCGAATATTGATTTATTATTTATAATATGGTCGCACGTTCACGGCTAAAATCGGCTATGCCAGTCACCAGAGAGCTCACCAGCGGCGCTCTCGTAATGCATAATTTGTAGGAAGTATACGTTGTAGCCAAACACGGCTAGCACAATATATATTGGTAAGTACCTATTTATATTTATACAAAGGTATGTATCGGGAAAATCTATAGGCCCTGGAACTACCTTAAATCATTTAGTTAGATCATTTCACTAAAAGGAAACATTCCTTTACCTATTTATTTTTAAAAAGAAACAAAACTGAATAATAAAATCCAACATTTCTGAAATTATCTTGTCTTACCCGGGAATCGAACTAGCTAAAAAAAAAGAAAACACTGTCTATTTCATTATAGTAATCGAAGAACCACAAATAGGTATGAAATAATTGAAAAACGATAACAGGCGATCTTTTAGCAAAAAACATATTATAAATGATCCCCCGAATTTGCTTTCGAATGATTATTATCTATTTGTGTGCGAGTGAAGCATGTACTTTTCATCGTGGGTGATATTGGCAAAAATCTTAATTTTTTGTCTGAATTCTGGATGTCCAGTTGTCTAGATTTTCGAATCACCTAAAGGTCGTATTTCTCAAACGATTTTCGTGAAATTTCCTGAGAAGGTTCGATTGTTATATAGATTTTTAGTTGAGTCAGTTCTTCGATAATTTTCAATTTGGCTATGTTTAGGGGTTTGAAACAAGCATATTTCAGCACTTTCCATACAGACTCGCGACGGACAGCTCAAGGAGCCGCTAGTCGTAGCGTAGAAGGAAAATAAATAAATAATAAATAAAAATAAATAATATAAAAATATAGAACAACCTCACACAAATCAATCTAGTCCCACAGTAAGCTCAAGAAGGCTTGTGTTATGGACACTAGACGACGATAAACATACTTATATAGATAAATACATACTTACATACAAATAACATCCATGACCCAGGCACAAATATTCGAGTTCATCACACAAGTATTTGCCCTTGCCGGGATTCGAACCCAGGACCGTCGACTCAGTAGGCAGTTGCTTATCCACTGCGCCAACCGCGTCGTCGTCGTAAATATTAAGGGACAATCTTACACAAATCGACCTAGTCCCAAACCTAAGCAAAGCTTGTACTAGACGATCTGTATACATAATGTATAAATACACTAGCGGCCCGCCCCGGATTTGCACGGGTGCAATGCTGTTAATTATGCATGTATTATACATATATACCCCTTCCTCTTGAATCACTCTATCTACCTATTTAAAAAAGCCGCATCAAAATCCGTTACGTAAGCATACATAGGGACAGACAGACCGGAAGTGACTTTGTTTTATACTATGTAGTGATAATATTATATAGGTATAATAACATCTATGACCCAGGAACAAGTATTCGAGTTCATCAGACAAATATTTGCCCCGGCCGGGATTCGAACCCAGGATCACCGGCTCAGTAGGCCGGTGCATTACAAACTGCACCAACCTCGTCGTCAAAGAAAAAACTCTGTCTACTCTAATACAAATGATGACATAAACAAGACACAGCGCAAACAATAAAATTGCTGACATTGAACAATTAAAAAGTGATTATAACTGGTTGTATGCAGTTTTGTATCGTAAACCGAGTATTAAGGGATTACGAACAAAATACTGACTGTTGAGTTTCTTTCGGTTTTTTTATCAACATCAACAGTGGGAAATGCTGGTAGACTGAAACCTGTAAAGGTTACTTACCTAATTACTTCTATACTATTATAAAATTCCGAAATTGTATTGAAAACCGGTTTTCTATGTATAGAGGTATATATTTAAGGGAAAAAAATTATAGCACGATGCAGGATTTGTATGGGCGTGCGGCGTACACTAAATCGCGCCATCTGCTGGTTTAAATTATTTGTCCGGACATCACGCTGAAAATGCTCGTAGGATTTTAACCAATCTTGGTACAGTGATAGCTGTATATCCAAAGATTGTTAATTGGTATAAGTTAAACCAGTGATACAAAGATCAAAGCTTAAAGACAAATTGAAAAAGGAGTTACCTCGTGGAAGAGACCGCGAATCGAACTCGGCGCGTAAACCACTTCGCTACTCTAACTCCAAGTAACTTAAGTGGTTATAGGTTACTTTTTTTCGACTAAAGCTAAGAAAAACACTACCGTTAAACTACCTAAATATAGTTCAGTTCATACAACTATGGTCCATTTTATTCCGAAAAGTACTCGTTAATATAATGACAATTATAACGAATAAACTCTAAAGTAGACAACACATAATTAAACAAACTTAAATAAAAACGTATAAAATCACTGATAGAATTTAGATTTTCATAAAAATAAACGAGTGTTTTACGATAAGTAATAAAGGGAAAAAAAGTGTAACCATACACGGACAATGTTACGGGCACCTTGTATAATGTACATAGCCATTTTGCTGATTAATGATAATCAGTGCAGAGTGTTTATCAAGACCAATCACTACATAGTATAAAACAAAGTCGCTTCCGTCTGTCTGTCCCTACGCATGCTTAGATCTTTAAAACTACGCTACGGATTTCGATGCGGTTTTTTTTTTAAAGAAAGAGTTTGAATTCAGGACCGCCGGATTAGTTTTTTTTTTTTTTATAGGCAACGATAATACAAACTGCGGCATCCGCGTCGTCAATATATTGTTGCGTGATTTGTCGATGGATTGCGATATAATTATTGCACTTGTCGGGTTATTTGCTTTGTCATCTTTGTGAGGTTCGAATATAGAGATACGATTATTTTGAATAGTATGCAAATGAAAGCGTTTTTTTGCTTAAAATGCAGTTATATATTTAGAACTTGTGCAAATTATAAACATTAGGTTTCTAAGACTTAATTTTTATGATGAGGTAATATTTAAATCTTTTCAAATACTCTGCGATAGCAAGTAGGATTAATACACGTACGCCATAATTAGTGATATCGTCAGTGTAAGCCCCTTTTGAATAGAGCATACCACTAAAGTTGGCAAATACCTATTTAAAAAAGAAAATTTTTTTTTTTTATGTAATATGATATATATTACATCAAATTTAGTTTTTTTTTATTCATGGTCTACAAAATAGACTTCGCTCGGTATTTTAAAGACCGCTAAAAAACTGAACTTAAATTAAATTTGTCCTTTAACGTTTGAGTTCATATGTAGTATAAAGTAATTGTTAATTCGTCAAAATAAATATTTTAAGTGCTTCGCAAAGCAAATTATAACAATGTTTGAAATACTGCTGTGTAGTAATATCTCTGCTTACTTATTTACGTCTACAGACGTGTTACTAGGTACACTGGGTGTTATGTTAACCTTATTTGGCTTGGCTGTCGAACCAGTCGTCTGCCGCGATCGATAGTTTTCCCAATGTCTTTTAATCCATATCCATACTAATATTATAAATGCGAAAGTGTGTCTGTATGTCTGTTACCTCTTCACGCTTAAACCGCTGAATCGATTTTGATGAAATTTGGCATAGAGATAGTTTAAGATACGAGGAAGGACTAGTGGATAGTTTTCATCCTGGAAATTATACCTAAAAAGATTGAAAAGTGAGTGAACATTTCTGTTGGGGTGCGGGGACTCTGTAGGAAATGTAATTATTAGACCAAAAAGCACAATTGCTCTTACATTTGCTGAGACGCTTTTAATAATCCCTTTTAGCAAGTTCCACGCGTACGTAGTCGCGGGCAAAAGCTAGTAGGTAATATTTCAATTTATATATTTGTAGCCGTGTACCGAGCGAGTATATCCGTTTCAGCTTAGCCAAAAATAATATCTCGTATCGTATAATATCCGTATTCCGGATTTTCGGATGTCCGGCCGTTCTCGCTTATGGGTCGCATTTTTCTTTTTTTTTCATATTGGCACAACATACCTAGTGGCTCCACTTCGCCTTATAGTAAACAAAAAATAAAATCATCAATTTTGTGAACTGGATCAATACCTACTTATGTGGTTTTTTTTGTCGTTTCAGTTATTTGCAATTTTTCAGGATGGAAAAGTATTGAATTCAGCGGGGCGCAGCTAGTTAGTTATAGGTTTTTACTCGAATATACTTACAAATATTAAATATTCAAGGCTCATTATATTCAAACCCATCGCAAATAGGAATTAGGGAATCTTAATTTGAAACTGCTTGTGACGAGCATGCAGGCAAAAAAGGTAAAAAATAACTGGCACCTCTTTATTTCTATAGTCTTAATGGCATATAAATTATATCAACATAAAAACAATTCAAACTTAATTAATGCCAGCTTTATGCCTATTATAAAACTATTGTGTTAAAAAACTAAATATAAACTAAAACTAAACTATATCTATAAATGGTCGCAATGGCATCGTACTAAAAACGCTGGCAGCATTACCTCGCTGTATTGCGATACTGAAACGCTGAGCAAAGAAGCTGTCAGCCCATTGGATATACAGTTTAGTTTTAGATTTTAGTTTTACGATACAACAGTCTTGTAAAATTACGTAATAATAACAATTCCATGTTTGGCACAGTTTGATTAAATTGTGGCGCGTTTCGGGTCTTATTTCGCCACTGGTTTATCTAAATTTTCCTTTTCGTTATCCTGTTATCCTTGGTAATCCTGCGTTTCTTTGTAAATTTAAATACCAAATTGTTTCCGTAAGAAAATTTAAATTCGTACAACGAAGAGCATAGACCGCTATATATTTATCCCGAAGAGTATAAATTCGTAACATCAATGATGTTGTAAAATTTACATATAATTTAATTTTTAATTTTTTTTGGCTATTCAACGGGGGGATGTAGCCGGCATCATGGGTACCCTGCCGCAGGGCCATGATTTGGGGGACATCGGTTTTGTTAGTTAATTTTATTTAGGTTAAGTTGTGTACTGTTAATTTTACTTGTGTTTCGTTTACTAATAAATATTTTATTTTATGTATTTGTACATTATGAATAAATGAGTATGAGTATGAGTATAAAATAATACAAGTTATATTCGAGCATTTTTTTTAAGTTAGCATGTTTTTTTTATCAAATCATTTATTTTTTGGCTAATTAATTTCTCAGAATAAATAAATATCTACAAACGTGTGCATTCAAAACTCATACAAGAAAAAAGTTCCTTTATACACAATTGTTTAAAACGCTCAGTCCGTAATCTTAAAAAAATAGACCATAGATTATTAGAATTTAATGTAAAAATCAAAAAAATCATTTGCTATCCATTCAGTACCTATTATATTTATTTACTGAAACAGAACGGCAAAATTTGAAACCTAAAAATGAAAAAAAAAACAGGGCCAAAAAATATACATTTCATTCACCGTTTCATTGTAATAAACATTAAATTAAAAATTAAAGTAGAAGATAAAGATTTAAAAACGTAATTAAAAACAAGCAAGCCCTTATTGGGTAAAAATAAACATGCCAAAATCAACCGAGAAACTTAATGAGAAACGGGAAAATCCAAATCACTTTGAATCAAGGATCTTAATGAAGATCTTTGATGTAACGAATTTAGAATACGGGTGTAAGTTAAATAAAACAATAGTTCTATAACGGTGCAAATTAAAATTAAACTGCTGTTTCGTCAAACAGCATTCATATTGAATTTATATTGTATTAGCTTCGCCAAGCCAAAAAGATATGAATCCAATATTATTTATGATGTTTTTATCCGATATTTATTTATTATTAATTTTGAACTTCACTTTTAGATAAAATCCTGCACTAAGATGCTATTAATGTTATTATTATTAACAAATTGAAGTGAATAAAAGAAAATAAATATATATATATATAAAAATTACACATCGTTTATAAGAAAAGTAAAGCTAAACCCAACAATTTAAAAAAATAATATAATTCAAGTAGCTAATTAAAAGAGTTAGTTAAAACATATATAAGTATATACAAACTACAAAAAAAATAAAAAAAAATATCTTTTAAATTAGGGAACTAAATAATTAATAATCAAAGAAAATCCCTAACGTCATTGTGTCATAGATTTAAGTTTTTAAATGACATTTTTGCGAATATTTTATTCATTATTAAACTTATGCAATATTAAAATAAAATTATCTTTAATTACTTACATATCGATGTTAACAGTTCACAGCAAAAACTACAAGAACTTCAGTCACAATACACACTTATACCGTACTTCACAATCCTTATCAACTACTAAACAAACTAAAAACAAAGAACAAGTCACTGTCTTTCACTTCACTTCGCGATTTCCATGCGATATTTCGAATGTAATCATGTCGCTCGGTTTTAGAATAGCGACGCGTCCGCTGACTACGCGAGCTTCTCACCTACTGCCGACCCTTTGGTCATGTCGGCGGGGTGATTCCGATCTCTACTCAAATTCGTAGACATTTTCCACTCGGTTTCTAATCCATTATCTTTGGACCTTATACTTCATTGACATCTGTGATAAGTTTTAATTAAATTGAAGATGATAAACATCGTTCTTAGGCCAGGAAACCAGGGTCTTTTTTGGAGTCGTTCATATGTCAGTCTGCTAAATGGTGTCATAAAATAGAAACATATTACGTTTTATTTTATCAATGTTATAAGTTTGGCTAAGGCTTATCCATTAAGCAAATAAATTGTGCGCTGTTCAACTAATTTATAACAATAGGCATGATTTTTTTTATATCAATCTATTTTATTTATTATGGGGATCAAATGTTTACATGGAATTAACTACACTTAGACTGTTCTAAAAGTCAAAAATGATCGTCAAGGTTCAACATTCCTACGGAGCGCTAAAAACGCTCCATACAAATAGCCACCGTGACGTTATCATACGAGTATTATAATAAGGCATGTATTTAAATCGATATCTGTATATTCCCTTTTTTCGATCAAAATATTTGAAAGTTTCACCAAAAATACTGACTTGCACACTAATTATGCACACTAAATAATGCGAATTCAATATACTATTTAAAAGTATTTGCAAAACTGTTTTACTGGATATTAAAAAAAAAAAAACTAACCTAACCTAACCCAGCCGAGTCGGATCTTAGTGTGCAATGCGAGGATAATTAGTGTGCAAGTCAGTATTTTTGGTGAAACTTTCAAATAACATATCCGATGTACGAACCATATTTTTGGTGTGAATTCGATTTAAATATATCCCTTATAATAATGGGTACCAATACTTGTATAGAGAGAATAAGTAATTTGCGTTTTTCAACGTGAAAAAGTGCGATTTTCATTGTAGTCATACAAGTATTGTTTTGTTAAATTATGAGGATTCTGAAAAAAAATATCTTTTGGATTTAAAAATGAATCATAAAATTTGCCTGCCTTTGAAGTCACCTATTTCCAAAATATATAGTTTTTGGATATTTTTTCTTCATTTCAAGACTCTCTCTCTGTGGTCGCTCCCTCATGACTGAGGATCGTGGTCATCGGTGGATATAGATGCTCTACACCTAGTTTTTATGATCTGCCTCCACCGGTGCCTGTTCATCGCATCTCTGATGACCAAGCAAAACTTGGTTGAGGAAGGGCCCTTCACTTGATCGGTCCATCTGGTTGGGGACCGTCCCCGGGCTCGTTCGCCCTCCGTGTTCCCAACAAAGATCAGCTTTTCAAGGCTTTCATCTTCCCTCCTCATTATGTGGCCGAAGTAGGTCAATATACGCTGCTGGCAGATTGTGGATAGGCGGGTTTGGACACGAAGCTGGGAAAGGATCGACACATTGGTGCGCATGGCGGTCCAGGGTATCCTCAGCATACGCCTCCAGCACCACATCTCGAATGCATCGATCCTTTGCCTTTCTCGAGCTCGAATCGTCCATGTTTCTACGCCTTAGACAAATATGGGGAATACTAGAGCGCGTACTAGCCGGGTCATTTCAAGACATATTGAGCTAATTTTATTCATATAACTACTATTAGCATACTACTAGTATGCTGTAGAATTTAATATTACTCGCCATCCCAATTTTCAATAAAATAGTCTTAGTTGATTAGTCTACCTCTACGTATCGGAATGTCTCACCATTTTCCGGACATCGATAGGAATTCGTGGAGTTATTTCGGAACAAATGAAACTCCAACAAAAGACGCTCTTAGAAGTGTCATTCTCAATTATTATGACAATCGGATATTTCGATATCGAGAAACATGACTTGGGGAAAAGCCGCTGTACCTGAAACCCTTTTATGTCACAGAAGATAGGGTTTCCCCGCGGCATCGGCCGCATGGAAAGCGTATTTTACGTAACAGGAGTTCTCTCCGATGTTTGAAATTTGAACTTTGTATCGTGCTATGAAACATGGTTAAGACGAGATTGACGCATTTTATTCTTGACGACTCTACGCCTCTCTCATCCAATTTCTGCCCGCGATCCTAACCAGGTCGTCGGTCCACCTTGTTGGAGGCCTTCCCACACTGCGTCTCCCGGTCCGCGATCGCCACTCAAGAACCTTTCTGCCCCAACTGCCATCGGTTCTACCACGTTCTACGAGAAATGTGCCCCGCCCACTGCCACTTAAGTTTGGCAACTGTCTGAGCTATATCTACAACCTTGGTTCTCATGCGTATCTCATCATTTCGGATTTAAAACCGCAAGAAAACTCCGAGCATAGCTCGCTCCTTTGAGTAACTTTGAGCCTTCTTATGAGGCCCATTGTGAGTGACCACGTTTCAGTGCCGCATGTCATCACTGGCAACACACATTGGTTAAAAACCTTCATCTTAAGACACAGACAGACACTATTAATAAAAATAACAGACAGATACTTATCAAAGGCCTTGTTGAGTTTGTTTACTTACCTGCCGAGGACCCCAGATAGAGGAGAACGGAGGAGGAGAAGAATACTAAAAATCTTTGTAATTATTGTCGCCCTCTGCCTTGTCTCAAAAATTGTTTATCCCAATTTCACGAAAATAAAAAATCACTTAGCAAAACGTAAGATTAAAATCAAAATGAATAAATCCGTAAACAGCATATATATAATTAAATAACAGAGTACATCATTAAATCCTAAAACAATAGGTTTAAATGTAAGATAAAATATCTAAGTGAGTCAGAACAAGTGTAAAATCAACTTATAATAATCATTATTTTATTTTATTTTGTACATATAATAGGACACTTAAAATATAAATTATAAAATGTGTATGTGAGGACTAAAATAATAGTACTTGAGTGACTAGTAAGATTAAACCAATTTAAATGTCATGCATAATTTATTGTTTAGTATTTTCAAACTTTTTTCCAAAATACTCGTCTAAATTGTAAAACGGTCTCTCATTCAAGTATGTTTTTAGCTTCCGTATGAATTCCGTAAGATTCTCTGACTTCTTTATTGACTCATCTAGGTGGTTGTAGGTAGCTATATATGTTAGTTCAGGCTATTTCTAAATAGCGCGGAATGTGACTTTGGAAGTTCTATGTCTAAGTTCCTTCGAGGGGTACCTTTTTGTTTGCTTGTTGGATTTGTAATGTCTATAAAAATCTTTGCAGATTTTTATAGACATAAATACAAACATGATAAATGTACAGCGAGACTACAGTATACATGCGATTTTTTATGAATAGATGCCTATGAGTGTCAGGAAAGTCAAGTGAAAGTCAAGTCTGTATCAGTTGCATAGGCGGTTCATATCAATAACGCAAGTACCTTTACTTTTTAAAGTATTAACAGACGATCGGGCGGTCCGGCGGAACGAGAGGGACGCTGCTATCTGTTAAAGTGAGATAGTAATATACATCTCTCATTCTAACAGATAGCAGCGTCCCTTTCGGTCCGCGGGACCGTTCGATCGTTTGTTAATATATTTAAATGGTACAGAGCAAAAATTGTGGAAATATGTATGTATGAGCCAACCGCGTCGTGAAAATGTTTGAATATAAACACCCAACTTTACATAGTCTATCGCTTCTGTTCGAGGGGAATACCTACTACTATACCTAGCATACAGCAAAAATTTACCCGACAAATTGGAAAATTTCAAGGGTTACACCCGTGCCTAAAGAAGCTTCTGCTTCTGACATAACCACCTTCCGACCTATAGCCGTCCTATCAGTCTTTGGTAAAATTTTTGAAGGCATTATTAATATGTGTATTAAACCTTTTGTGTTGAATCGTTTGTCTGATGCCCAGCACGGTTTCCGTAGGGGCAGGTCCACCACTACAAACAATGCCAATTTTATTGACTACGCACTTCACCATATGGATGACTCTCGACAGGTGGATGCTGCCTATTTCGATTTCCAGAAGGCATTTGACTTAGTTGATAACGACATACTTCTAAGTAAGCTGTCGGCGTTCGGTTTCTCTCCACACCTCCTGAAGCTATTCAGAAGCTACTTGAAGGATCGGAGGCAGTTTGTTCAGCTGTCGCAGTATCGTTCAGATGAGTTTTACACCAGGTCTGGCGTGAGTCAGGGCAGCACGCTTGGACCAACGCTTTTTCTGGTGATGATCAACGATCTGCCGTCGGTGGTCAGTGGTGTCAAGTGCTTATTGTTTGCGGATGATTTAAAGTTATTTCATGCCATTAATTCACCATCTGACTGCAGTGTATTGCAGCGCGATATAGATGCTGTAATGAATTGGAGTCTAGATAATCGTTTGTTGTTTAATGAGAAGAAGTGCAAAATTATAACATTTAGTCGAAGCAAATCCCAACTAGACTGTGATTATTTCCTGGGTGGCGAGGTTATTTTTCGCGTCCAGACTATTCGTGACCTAGGTCTAGAATTGGACACCAAATTAGATTTTCACAGCCATATTCGCTCTACAGTAAAGAGTGCTAATCAGACACTGGGTTTTGTAATGCGTATGTCACCACAATTCACTAGCACAACCGTACCAATTGTGTTGTATAATGCTTACGTGCGTAGCAAATTAGAGTACAATTCTTTAATATGGGACCCTGTTGAGGAATCCTATAAACTTTTAATAGAAAGAGTTCAACGAAAATTTGCCCGTCACCTTTACAAAAAGCAATATGGATACTATCCTTTCCTGTATCCATCGCTTTTTGTCACCGGTATGGTTGGGCTTAATACTCTAACTTGTAGGCGGAAACTGCATCTCGCCGTCCATTACTGTCTTCTGCTAAGGGGGCAAATCGATAATCCAGTGGCATTGGAAGGCATCAGACTGTTCGTCCCCGAGCAGTACGTGCGCGCGGGGCGCCGCCGTCGCCCGCTGTTCGCTGCGCCGGCGGCGGCGACGGCGACGCACACGCGGCGCGCCGGCAACGCGCCCGGCGCGCGTGCGCCCGTGCTGCTCAACCAACTCGTCTTGGAACAAGACGCTGACGTGTTCGCCGAGAGCTGGCACACGTTATTTACTAAAATAAGTGCTTGGTGCTTTAAGTTCGATTAGAGTTGTATTTTAAGTATTAGTAGTTTTAAGTTTTGCATTGTAAACGCTTTGGTTATATACTGTTAGTTTACAATTGTAGTTTTATAAATAAATAAATAAATAAATAAATAAAAAACATAACGTGCTGACCCATATACCATACATATGGGTTAGAAAATGACGATATTGCATTACATTGCCCGCGTACAATTAAGTAAATGCAAAATTCCGAACCATCATTAGAGACGTAATAAAGAGGATTTGCATTTCTACGACAAAAACAAAACGTAGTACCCGCCAACTGAATTGAAAAGCGGTTACGACGTATTCGCTTTTCGCCATCGATTTGTATGGGTAAAGACATAATGAGCTATTCATTTCTGAACCATATAACATTGTCATACGGTCGACTCGTGAATGATACTTGAGTGAATATTAGGCATTGAGTTGGTTTAGGTACAGTCAAGGAAATTGAAACACGGACCCTTTTAGCCTTGTCACTGTGACAATAAGTGTCACAAAGGTACGCGTTACAGTTTCCTTTACTGTATATTCTAATCGGGATATACTAATTTTTAACCGAGTTTAAAAAAGGAGGTTCTCAGTTTGACCTGTAAGTATGTATGTATGTATGTTTGTCCGCGATTGTGATGCGGTTTTCAGAAAAGTATTTGTTACACTTTGGAGAAGGTTTTGGTATTTTAACCGACTTCAAAAAAGAGGTTCTCACAGTTTGGTCCGTATATATGTATATTTTGTCCGCGATTATAAAGTTGTTCAAAAAAACATTATGATCGTGCACAACCTAATCTTGAACAACTTTTTAATTTGCGTCTGATAGTCATCATCTTCCTATGCTGAGCTGATGAGAAGGTATAATTCCTTAACGGTTAGGATTTAGGGGATAGTTTAAACGAGATGCATGCAATCAAGACATCCCCGATCACCCCGCTATAGGTGCTCTACCAACGACGCTGCTCTATGTGTCCCAGCTACATTACACTACGAAGGCTGAAGATATCGTAGAATATGTAAGGGTGAAGTCCGGTGTCATCCTGAGGGTCGTAAAATTGGAGTCTCGCCACGACGTGAGTTTTAATTCCTTCGTGCTGAGAGTTCCGACGGACCAACTAGCGACCTTCACCAAGGAAGAGTACTGGCCGAATGGTGTCATGTTCCGGCGTTTCCGTGGACAGCTACCTGACACTTCGAACACGCGTAACACGTCGCTGTTGAAAAATGTGACCCAGTTTAGTTACTTATATTTTTACTTATATTTTTAATATCTTGTATTTGATATGTATGTTAGTTTTAAGGTATGTATCTATGGACCACAGTTGCCTGAAATAAATGTTTTCATTCATTCATTTATTTGAATCACTAAAAAGCAAAAAAAAACAATTTAACAAACCTCACGTAAACTTCTTTATCGAACAAAAATAATACTCGCAAATGCGCGGTATCTGTTTTCATAGTAATAACTGAGTGGCATGGCAATGGCACCGACTTCAAAAGGTGATTCAAATGTAATATGCACATGAACGGGTTATTTTAGGCTTTTCAGTTTTTTTGAAGTCGGTAATTTTTTTGTTAATTTTATTTTTGTAATTTCGTCTGATTGACGTATGCGAAGCCGTTACTAAAAATATATATAATATATTTTATACTAAATGTAGTCCTTAATATATAAGAAGTCTATTCAGTTAATTGAAAAGTACCGTACCCATTTTTTTATAAAACCGCCGCTGTGTGTCAGTTACATACAAATACATAACAATAGTGTTATTTAGAATGTGTCACGATTGAAAACGTCTTAATTTACATTTGAAACGTAGCAACTTATGCCTTTTTAACGACCAGTAAAACACTTAACCCCGCTGAATAAGCTTTTGTCACAAAATAACATTTTCACTAGAAATCTAAAGCACATGCAATACCGAAATCAAGTCCAGTTATCACCGTTTTTCTATGTACTAAAAAACTACGTAACTATAACGAAACGACCATAGTGATTTGAATTGTAGCTCTTTGGTATTAGGTTTTAATTTTCAAAGGCATTTTCGTGGGACATGTGATGGTTAAATAAATTAATAAATCATGGTGACTCTGATGACCAAGGAATTAATGGAAACACGGGAAACGCATGAAAAATGAAGCTATTATAAATTATTATGCTATGCTAATGATTACTGTATTTAAAAATCGCTTAGAGAGGGTGCATAAAAAATTGTTTCGATTTGAAGGTTTATTGATGAATATCGTTCATGAAATTAAACAATTTTATTGAAATATCATTACCATGCTTAATTTTTTGTTTTAACATGAAATAGCAGATGAAAGTACCAAGCTACAGCTATTATTGGGGCCATTAGCTGGCCATACCTTTGTAATTAAATATTATCGTTTTTTTTTTCTTTTTTTTTTTTGTACAATTATCCTGTTTCCTGATTTATTGTGTTATTTGAATATTTATTTTACCTCATTATGTATACCGTGCATTTTTCTTGGACCCGAGCTGTAAATTTGTATGTTTTTCATTAAATAAATAAATAACTACTGATTTTATATTGAAACGAATATATATATATATATATATTTATATATAAATTTATAATGTGACACAAGGTTAGCCTACAGCTACACTACTACCTATAGAGATTACGGCAGATTGCAAAAACCCGTTTGCAAAAACATACAAACTTTTGGTAAATGATCTTCTCAGTACCAGTAACAATTAGAACTACTTTTACATGGCGAACCAACAGCTTAACTTGCGCTAATAGTAGGTATAACGCGTTATAAGAACACGATTATTAATTATTGAACATAATAAGTAATTAATTCTGTTTTTCTTTTTTTTTATCAGTACAAAAGTCAAGATTATCATACTTCCAAAATTTTACGCAATCTACTACACCGCAGGGAAGGCAAGAAATGTGTTTTCGTATTTTTTTTTGTGACAAGCCGACTGTACTTTTCTTTGAACATCCATCAAATTGCTCACTAAGACGATTCCCCAAACTCGGTTATGCTTTATCTTTTGAGTTTGTAGGCCTACCATCAGACCAGCCCCGTGGTACGATATTATTGTCTCATCAAAGTAAAGTATGTATGCAAAATTTCAGCTTAATCGATTGAAGACATTTGCTTGAAATTTGAGTTGCAAGATTCCACCCGAACAAACATAGTTAAATTGAACTGTTTATTTCAATAAACAGACATTACATTAATATTAAAAAGAATATGTTGACAAATTTGCATTATTTTTGGTATAAACTTACTAATCGGGAAGGCTACCTATTAACAATTTTTTATACGAGGTTATAACTTGTTTAGTAGATTTACTATCATAATCGTAATCACATGGAAGTCTGTTCAACGCGCGTGGTAAGGCCTGCGTCCACACTCTATTGCCGTATTCATTAGTGCAAGGAGGTATTGTGAATGCTGGTATGTTTGTTAGATTGCGTGATGTTTCTGGTCTGTGTCTTCTATTTAACAAGGGGTTGTTATTAATATATTGGGTCACGATAGCTAGATTTACTTTTTCATGTACAGTCGAGTTCATTTACATCTACACACTTACGAGAACAAAAATATCTGAACACGACCTATTGTCAGGAGCATAAAATCGTGTTCAGATATTTTTGTTCTCGTAAGTGTGTAGATGTAAATGAACTCGACTGTACATTCACAGTTACATTGCAAGTTAAATAAAAGGTTGTAAAATATGACTAAAAAACTATTTTAGTAGGTTGAAGCATAGCATGTTTCACCCTACTCATCATACAACTGGTAAAACAGAACAATTTATAAACCTAAGGACAAACCTCCCTTCATAAGTGCTTTTAAATTGAATTATTCTCGCTACATTGAAACTTGCTCCTATAATAATATCAAGCATAAATCAAGACTGTTAGATCCTGAATTCCATTTAACATTGTACGTTCATACATTAGCAAAGTTTGCTAGCGAATCGGTGAGATAGCAATTGAGACGGAACCATCAATATGCCAGGGTCCTGTCTAACTTTGATACTATGCAGAAGTGAGCAATTCAATTTGATACTCTGCATATGAACTTGTGATTTGGGAGTGATTTGTTACAGTTTGACACTACATTAAATGTTAATGAAAACCAGTATTCGAATGTACGGAGAGTACGGAGAGTGAAGATTTACCTGTTAATTTAAATGAAAGAATCCATAAATGTTTACTAGATTTATTCTTCAAAATTTACTTCACTTTGGTGGAAAAAGACCAGTAGTTTCCAAGATATTCAGCTTTAATCGGAACAAGTGACAAGATCTCAGCCAATATTGATGCTAAGAATTAAATTTTTTTGTAGTTATGTTCATTTTTAGTAGCATTTTCTATATCACTCATTAGATGAGGGTCTCATGATGACCAGCTATGTGTCGGGGGTGTTTTTATTTTTAAATTCCTCTTTGATTTTTCCATTATTTTAGAATAGTCCTTTCCTCTTTCACCATATCGAGCACCGGCTAAGTACAAATATATATTTTCTCAAACATGAAATGAAATAAAGTCATAACGTGCGTTGTAACAGTCTTCGAAGTATCACGTTTCGGGCGGAACAACTCGAGAGAACTGTAAAGGAATTTCATACAAAATGGAAGGCTAAGGCCGGGAAATATTTATTTTTTAAACATGGCGTCTGTATTCATGAACAGGCTGAATTATATTTTTGTCGAGTAGCGTATTTTTTTTATTTCATTGAATATGTTGAAGAAAAACACTATGCCTTAGCCGTGGAAAGGGCTTGCCGGCTTCGTATCACTATCCGGCCTCCCTACGGTCGCCCGTCTATACCTACTCACCCGGGTAGCACTTATTTCCCAGCGTCTGCAGTAATATACTATTTCTACATCTGTACCTCTACAATCTACGGTTTCCACTATTTATCATCGAGTTCATACTGCATCGTGTGCCAAATATTAAATAAATTGAAACTTCCGCAAACTGTAACTAAGGATATGAAAACCCACTGTTTACATTCCTCTTGCCAAAAGTAGTTTAGAAATAAATTATCAACAGTTATTTTCTTACATTCAAAGCTTCTAATGACACTAATTGCTAAGGTCGCACTTGGGTCGCACTAATAAAGGAGCAACCACACCGCTACCCTAAATACGCAGATGGTGCGTTTACGCAGTCAATTGTATACAAAATGGTATACAACAAAACGTGTCGCTATCGACACGTCACAGCGTATCCCTTTACAGCCCAAAAAATTGCTATACAGTAGCGGAAAAAAATCTATCATATTGGTGTATTTTGTACCAAAGTTGCCTAACTTTTACAATAAAATTGCAAACGGATATATAACGCTTTTTAAAGCTTATAGCCAATCTTTCTACACGAGCAGTCTGTGGATTAGGTATACGAAGCGGACTTTCAGCGCTCTGCGTGTCCAATATAACAATGCGTTTAGAATGCTGATGGGACTCCCTAGTCGGTGTAGTGCCTCAGGCATGTTTGTGGAAGCCCGCACTGATAGTTTCCAAGCCATCCTGAGGAAACGGATAGTCTCAACTTGGAGCCACCTGAGACAAAGTCCTAACAGCATTCTAAAAGCAGTTGCTGGGAGATGTGACTGCCCTATACAAAGATGGTGGACAGAGCGGGTTAAAGGCGTAGCTTTATTTGTAAAGTAAATATGTAAATATCTCGTTTAATTTTAAGCACATACTAACCTTAGTTTAAGACCCTACTAATATGCTATGGATTTTATTATGTCCGAAATAAAGATTTTCATTCATTCATTCATAACAAAGTACTGACCTGAGATTTCTTTTTAGGGTTCTGTAGTCAACTAGGAACCCTTATAGTTTCGCCATGTCCGTCTGTCTGTCTGTCTGTCCATCCGCGGCTTAGCTCCGTGATCATTACTACTAGAAAGCTGAAATTTGGTATAAGTATGTGTATGTATCACGCTGACAAAACGGTAAAATAAAAACTTAAATAAAAACTTTTTTTCGGGTACCTCCCGTACACCTAAAGGGGGGTGATTTATTTATTTCGTTCCAACACTAGTGTGTGGGGTGTCGTTGAATAGATCTTTTAAAAATAATGGGGGTCTCCGAACATTATTTTTTTGTAGTCAGCAGTTTTGTAAATATTCGCTCCGAAAGCAAAAAAAAAGTGTTCCCCACTGTAACTTTTCAACCACGGGTCAAAAAATTATAGGAAAATTCATGAAAATGAGGCCTTATAAGTACTTTCAATGAAAACTATATTGAATAAAATCGGTCAAGCCGTTTTTGAGTTATCGCAATAATTCATAATTTTCTTTAAAATGACGTAAGTGCCGCGCGGTGTCCTTATACTCCGAACGTTACACATATTAGTTAAGTGCCATACTGTATTAAAACATTTCGCTCAATCTGGTGCGTATAATCGATAACTTCCAGAAGGTAATATGTAATTACTGTTACTTTGGCGTTTACGACCTTTTTATAGAGCTTGTAATCTTTCTCGTAATTTAAATCTTTCTCGTAATTTTCGTCTATTGTGAAGGATGGGCAACTACGGAATCCTACACTGAGCGTGGCCCGACATGCTCTTGGCCGGTTTATAACCAATAAAACATCTATTTTTCTATACAAATTGTTATTTAAAAAACGTTGTCGACATTCTGCGTCTTATAAAAAAAAATACGTTTTTACACTCATTTGCCGTTCAGTTAATATTTGCAACTACGCTAATAAAATACATATGTTTTTATTCGTTATACACTTACTAGATTACAAGTAACTAATCACTACATAGTATAAAACAAAGTCGCTTTCTCTGTCCCTATGTCCCTTTGTATGCTTAAATCTTTAAAACTACGCAACGGATTTTGATGCGGTTTTTTTTAATAGATAGAGTGATTCAAGAGGAAGGTTTATATGTATAATAAATGCATAACTTATCAGCATTGCACCCGTGCGATGTACTTATATGATGGAAATGTACGAATAGCCCCTGCTCTTATTTAATAGCAACAATGATCACGCCCTCACCTGACGTTATGACATTCCATAAGGACTGTCTCTGCGCTATAATATAATCTAGCCATGTCATTGTGTGCTCTGTAAGGTTTCTTTTGTTTTAATAATTATATTTGAAGAAAGTTAATTTCTTTTGTTTAATTTATCAGGTTATGGGCCCAGCTCTACCTGTAAAAGTTATTAAGTCTATTTGTGCAGTTTTAAAATAGTAACGAAAATAATTTGTTAACTTAACCTCAAAGTTAGTTCGGTCGCCGGAATTTTTTTCAGCTTGCGTACAATAAAGTATAAATAATAGGATCAAGCAATCATATGATGACAATTGAAAACACTCACTGGCCGTGACAACTGGACAAGCTGGAGTTTTGCCGTCAAAGCTTACCTACAACATGAGGACTTGTGGGAATGTGTGGAAAATGAAACAACAGACTCAAAGAAGGATCTTAAAACGAAATCAAAGCTTATACTCTTAGTGGACCCTATGCTATATGTTCTTGTTCACATACAAGAGGCAAAAACAGCGAAAGAGGTTTGGAACAATTTATTACATGCATTTCAAGACTCAGGTTTACTCCGTAAAGTCGGTTTATTGAAAGACTTAATAAATACTACATTAGAAACAAGTACAAGCGTGGAAGATTACGTAAATAAATTAATGTCATCAGCTCATAAGTTGCGAAATATATCATTTCAAGTGGATGATGAGTGGCTCGGGACACTGATGTTGGCAGGCTTGCCAGATGTTTACAAGCCAATGATAATGTGCATAGAGAGTTCGGGTATAAAAATTAGTGCCGATTTAATCAAAACTAAGCTCTTGCAAGAGGTAACGAAAACAGACACTACCACTTTTTACACAAACTCCAAAAATGTCAAGTCAGGTTATTCATCCCAGTCAAAATCAAAAGGCCCCCGATGCTTTCAGAGTAATAAGTATGGGCACTTAAGTAAGAATTGTTGGCATAGGAAAAATAAGTCTGAGGTTAGAAATAAGAAAGATAATAATGGTTTTATAGCAGCCTTTTCAGCCATGCAGGTGAATCATCAACCCACATGACGATGCACCGGGAATGGTTGGTGAATGAGACAGCTCCACCTGTTAACCACATAAGAATAGCTGACAACAAGGTGCTACATGTCGAAAGCTGTGGTGATGTTATAATACAAGTACCCAATAAGACTGGCAGTGAAGCAATCTAGGTGAGAAATGTTCTATTTATACCAGAATTATCCACAAATTGGCCGTCTGTGAGTAAGATAATTAAAGCAGGCTGTAAAGTAGAATTTAATGTTGATGGCTGTCAGATAAAAAATCAAAATGGGCAAATGGTAGTAAGTGCTACACTGATAAATGATACCTACAGACTTAAAGCTTATAATAATGAGAACCGAGCGATGGCAGCTTCTACAGAGACTGATACCTACTTGGCGTGAAATTGACACCGCAATCTGAAAGTTGTGTATGTGTTACATGCTTAGAAGGAAAACAAACCAGGAAACCTTTTCCAAGTAATGGCTCCCGGGCAAAAGAATTGCTAGAGGTCATACACAGTGATGTATGTGGTCCGCTACAAACCACATCAATTGGAGGTTCAAGGTATTTCACAGTTTTTATTGATGACTATTCACGTAAAGTCTTTGTGTATTTTATGAAAAGCAAAGCGGAGGTATTTAATAAATTTATGGAATTTAAAAGTCGAGTAGAAAATGAAATGGATAAAAAGATAAAAGTATTTCGAAGTGATAATGGGAAGGAATATGTCAATAAAACTTTTGATGATTATTTAAAGAAAAGTGGTATATTGCACACTTAACTTACAAACCTAAACTTCAAATCGCTTTCTCTGTCCCTATGTCCCTTTGTATGCTTAAATCTTTAAAACTACGCAACGGATTTTGATGCGGTTTTTATTAATAGATAGAGTGATTCAAGAGGAAGGTTTATATGTATAATACATGCATAATTTATCAGCATTGCACCCGTGCGAAGCCGGGGCGGGTTAGTTATAAATAAATTACGCTATCGGCAATATTGATTCGGATCTTGTCCTTGGATCCAATTCGACTTAAATATAAAATATTTCAATCTGATAGATTGTTTGCCGCTACTGTATAGGTATAGATATAGCAATTATTTGCTACATAAATATAGATACATATATTAGTCTCTATATAGATATATTAATACGGAGGAGAATAATTTCATAATATGTAGAACCCGTAACCGTAATTATAGGATTTTCGTGATCGTCACTAAGCATTCCTTAAATAAATAATACTTACAGTAAATTGTGAAGTGAGTGTGTTGATCTTTCCCCAAACTGGGGTTCAACGCTCGGGATGCCAATTTGGTCGGTATCACCTACGGCTCGTTATTGACACCACACGATCGAACGGGCGGTTTTCCATTAGCCGGGGAAGCAAAAATGTATAAAATGTATGGCTTGCTTTACACCTACCGGCACCGGCCCGACGTTGAGTCCTGACGGCGCCATCGCCGTCGCCGGGGTAGCAAGCTTCCCAGTCGGTGCCGGCCCGGAAAACTGCATGTGTGTTATATGTGGATTGTAGCCGTGTGCGTGTGTGAGTGCGCGGGGTGGGACGAGGAGCGGACCGGCGCAGTGGAAAAACTAAGCCCCGGCGCCGGTACCGGTGGACCACCATGCCGGTGCCGTGCCGGTGCCGGACTGGACAATGGAAAACCGTCCAACGAGTACTCTCGACGGGGTTGGGTTACCCGATCCTACCGTCCCTGGTCGTCAGCGGAATCTAACACGTGACTCCCGGGCTCACACGGCGTAACAAAGGACCTGACCGACGAAAATAAAGAACTTGTGTGAATTAAAAGCTCAACCCCTGCCCACTATTATTTCACTTCATCACGGGGCCTAAGATGGTTGAGTTTATCACGTGATAAATAAGTAACAAAGCATCTGTCACTCAATACTCGCATTTTGTCACTTATTTATCGCGCGATAAAAGCAACCATCATAGGCCCGCTAATCGAGTTCTTTTTAATAAATTATTTATTTTGCATGGTAGTCTGTCTGTGTCTCGTCTACCCTTCCCTCTCTTACTACCCTTAATTTAGTAGACACGGGTCAAACCGTGACACGGTCACAGAAAAAGGATTAGTACTCTAGATTGTCTCGAAATTCGTTTCACCGGTAGCACGATTACATCGGATCGGCTGGAAATGGGGTATGTACGCAACGTTAAGTTTCGGCGTGGACAGTACAAGGGTACTAAACCCATTAAGGGCCGATTGTTCAATCACCAGATAAAACATATCTGTCAGATAAATGTTGGCTGTCACTTTTCTTTTATATGACGGGAGAAAAGGATAGCAATAATTTTAACTGGCAGATAAATTTATCTGGTGATTGAACAATCGGCCCTTAGTAAAGTTAACGTGATCGTACTCGCTAGGAACAGCGTATACAATTTGTATGGAGAATACTTCTAGTAGTGCCCCTAGCGGTTACTTTATTTGTGGAACTAGAATTCTCCATACAAATCCTTTACGTAGTCACTAGCGAGTATGCGTTGAAAACGCGACGAATACGACACTGGGTAAACGCGCCGTCAGCGTATTTGAGCAGCGGTGTGGTAGCTCCTTCAAACCGTAGCTATCTCAAATTATATGCAGATCATTATCATTAGTCAGATTAGCGTGTGGAAGATTTATTCGAGTGCAAACTTTGGATAATGGCTGCGCGCGAGCCAAATGCGTCGAACCAGTGCAGACACGTAGGGCGGCCATGCTGTGCTATAGGTACATACACAATCATATGTATAATTCCATTCTCATTAATATGAGTGAACTTCGTTCTTCTTGCGAAATAAATATGGAATCTTATTGAAAAAAACTTGACTTTCATCACTGTGAAATTTGCGGAATATTTCGTTCTGTTTCCGCTTTGTTTATATGAGTGACATTCACCGACTTTCAACGTCAGTTACCAAAAATGTGACGTTGCCAGTAAAACAAATTAGTACCACTAAAAATTCCTTATGGCGTGGATTGAAAAACACCCTGTTGGGTTATTCCTACCCAGACGGCGCAAAGGGTTGAGGGCAGCACTGTCTCAAATTTAAAGATCTTCTTTTTATAGAATGGCAAACCGAGAACCGATAACTTACCTGTCTGCACTGCCCGACCGTTGGATCTCTGCTATATTCGTAGTCGGTTGCAGACTATTCTCGAAAGTTCTAAATTTAAGATTCCTATATAGTCGCTTCCGATTGCATTCATTCATAGCATCTGAAGTAGGTCTGAAGATTTTAGAATTTAATCTACTATACTATTACATCCTTTCTATTCTGTTAATTTAATATTGTTTACTTTTTGGAGGAAGAAACAGACAAGAACGAAACCTTGATTTTTATAACCCGGTTACGTAAAGTTTGGACCTTATTTGTATCCAACGCCTTAGTTACGAGGTGAAAACTTAACGGAAACCGATAGTTTGGGAAAGTGAGCAGTGATACATCCTTTTAGACCTTATATAAATCATAGAACGTTAAGACTTTTCTTTGTTTCTTTGTTTAATACAATATTTTACAGTGTTTGTTATTTTATATCATCATCACGTTGTTGCAGACGTTATTAATTTGAGTAAAGATGGATGAATTTTCACTTATAACAATTACACAGACAGTACGCCGAGAGCCGTAAATTAGGACCGTCATGATCCGACACCACGTCTGTGGACAGCGTCTTTTATCTTCTCAAAACCCTACACAGCCGAAAGGCTAATGCCTTTTGTCGTTTTTAGCTAGAACTTTTTTGTACGTGCCGCAGAATGCAATTTCAAAATGGCACCGTGTCCGTGAACGTGTTAACGTGGTTACCCTACTCGATTAATAAATTTGCATTTCGCATACATGATATCGATGAACTTTGATACAACCGCAGTAAATTCACCTCGTAATACTTCCTACATGGATAAATCCTCTTCAGCGAGGGATCGGTGCAAATGTTATTTATTATTTAGCGCTTGTTAGCGAGTAAAATTGCTTTGTAGCGTAATCATAAACTACGAGTTTTAAGAGTGCCTAATCACTTGTCTTCTTGTAGTTATCATCATAACCATACCTGCGCTAACTCGGGGCACGTTCTAGGGATAGGATATCGATAAAAAACATGTCGATATAAATTAAATTAATATATGTGCTCATTGAACATTCTCGATTACTATAAAGTGGTTCGATGTCATATCTGATCTGCGATTCTTTTGCGTTTACATAACACGAAACAACGAAATAGATTTTTAAAGACGCGAAACTTGGAAATAGTTATAGTCTATCCGGAATTCTAAGATCAAATTATGTCAGAAGTGAAAAAAATTGTGCAAGTGCGAGTCCGACTCGCGCATGAAGGGTTCCGTACCATAAAACAAGTTTGTTGTATGGGAGCCCCCCTTAAATATTTATTTTATTTTATTTTTAGTACGTGTGACATCATCTGTGAAAATTTCAACTGTCTTGCTATCACCGTTCTTGAGATACAGCCTGGTGACAGACAGACGGACGGACGGACGGACGGTCAGCGAAGTCTCAGTAATAGGGTCCCGTTTTTACCCTTTGGGTACGGAACCCTAAAAACGACTTAAAAGTTTACATGTAACGGTTCTTTGTACCTTGTGCCAAAGTGACTTCATTTGATCTTAGAGATCGGACAGACTATACCTTGGAGTGGGATTTGAACTCACGAAATGTCCCTTTGTTATCTTTTACAGAGGTCGACGATGAATTGTATGGAAAATTTTGTAGGACATATCGTGAAAATGGGCTTACCTTGTTCAGAATAACCAACTTTACCTACTCACCAAATTTTATAGAAATCTGAGGAAAAAAAAACGACAAAAAAATAAAAATATGCCCGTATATTGTAAGAAGTTGGTTTTGTTCTAATCCACGAGGTCCTACTGGACAAAGCCCTCCCTAAAAGCTCTCTACGACAATCGGTCTTACGCCGCCCTCATCCAATTTCTACCCGCGATCCTAATCAGGTCGTTGGTTCATCTTGTTGTCCCACGCTGTATCCTCCGGTCCGCGGTCGCCACTCAAGAACCTTTCTGCCCCAACGGCCATCGGTTCTACGACCAATGTGCCCGCCCACTGCTACTTATATTTGGTGACTGTCTAAGCTATATTTACAACCTTGGTTCTCTTGCGTATCTCATCATTTCGGATTTGATCCCGCAAGGAAACTCCGAGCATAGCTAGCTCCATTGTCCATTGAGTAACCTTCGTCTAAACATTTTAAGTACTATAACTAAAATTATATATGTACAAGTATACCGTTGGATTCGATTGATGTCATTGTTTGTTGATATTGGAGGACTAGGACTAGGAGTAACTACTGATGCAGTGATTGGCAGACATGCAAACTGAGTTGGGAGGACGAAAATAGATTTCATTGAACGTGAAACTCAGGAATTTCGCTCACTAGAGGTATTATTTATAATGATCGATAATTTTCTACATTAAACCAGTGCATTTTATGCATATCTACGACGATGCTTGGTTTAGAGCATTGATAAGGTTTTATTTAATTTTTTATACTGGCAATACTTACGCTAATTAATTGAATCAGGCGATACTTTGCGGAAATCCATATTAACTTAAAGGATAATATTGCCTGGCTAATCCGCGATGTAATATCGTGCCAGTTAACTAAATAATAATAAAATAAATAAATATCGGACAACCTCACACAAATCGATCTAGTCCCAAATTAAGCTCAAGAAGACTTGTGTTATGGGTACCTACTAGACGACGGTATACATACTTATATAGATAAATATATACTTAAATACATAGAACAACCAAAAATATTCGAGTTCATCACACAAATATTTGCCCTGGCCGGGATTCGAACCCGGGACCGCCGGCTCAGTAGGCAGGTGTCTACAAACCGAGCCAAACTAATAAATTAACACAAGCAATAAATAAATTAACATAAAAGCACAAATTAACTGGCACGATATTATATTTGTGTTTTAATTATTTATTGTTTCTCTATAACTTTGATCCTGCACTGACTTCATATTTCTGTTTAACCCCTTGACTGGTAGAGAATGCCTAAAGGCGTTAAGTCCGCCATTTGTACTTTTTTTTGTATTGTGCAATAAAGTTTAAATAAATAAATATCGCGGATTAGCAAAGCAATATTATCATTTTAATTAATACTTACGCTACTCTTTAATTTCGACATTCGATCGGGCAATGGATGATATTCTTAAAAAAATGATTATTTGTTTATAGGTGGAATAAGCCTTATTCCTAGAAAAAAATACAGATTTTTAATTGCTTGAAAAAAAAACAGGCGATATACGTGGCTGCGTGCGTTCAAGAGGTCGGCTAATGTGATAAGCATTTTCAACAAAACAATACAGAGGGCGCTTTAAAAAATCCGTGTAGCGGTCCAATAGCTCAGTCGTGCGAGCACTGCTTCGGTCAAGCAGAGGTCATGGGTTCGATCGCGTAAAATTTTGGCATCCTATTTATCCTTTGTGTTTATATATAAATAAGAAATGTGGTATCACCACATTAAAAAAAGGATCAACATTGATTCTGTTCAATATTTAAAAAATAAAAAAGATGAAAATGTTCTTCCTGCCATAACATCGTACGGTAACCTACTCGAGGTGATAATTTTTCCGACTCGATTGCACCTGATCTTAAGTGACAATAATAATGCCTAAGATAATGCCTGCTTGTCTAGTTTTTTTTTAAGTTAATCTCATAGTTGTTGGTAAGGTACAGTCCCGAAAGATTTGATGGTTGAAACGATCACATTACTGAAAGAATAAACAATAACGAATATAGCCAAGCACAATAAAAATAAGACATTCAATTTTATCACACCACAAATGCCGCTAAGTAAGTTTTATGTCAGTCGTTAAATGTTTATTTTGAACAGTGTCAAGCTGTTACCTCTTTTATACCGATTACGCAACATCATCATGGTATTATAATATATTAGTGTTTGCCCATTGCTATACATACAGAGGGGTGTTTTTCAACCCACGCTTTTAGTAGTTACTTACTAAGTTATTTTACTGGCAACGACACATTTTTGGTAACTGACGTTGAAAGCCGATGAATGCCACTGATGTAAACAAAAAGGAAACAGGACTACGTATTCCGCAAGTTTCAAGTATTTTTTGCATAATAAAGCCAAAACAAACCACAGTGATGAACATCGAAGTTTTTTTTTTCAATTGGATTCAGAAATTATTGCGCAAGAAGAACGAAAGATTAATCAGAATTCCGGTAAACACTGAAAAATCCTATGGCTCTCGCATCAGGTTCAGTGGTCCAATAGGTAGGACGCCCGTGTTTGGAGACGCAGGTTCGAACCCTGCCTGAACCTATAATTTTTCAATTTTTCGCTTCATTCTAACATTTGGTACGCTTAGATCTTTAAAACTACGCAACTGATTTTGATGCGGTTTTTTAATAGATAGAGTGATTCAAGAGGTTTATATGTATTATACTTGCATAATATAGCATTGCACCCATGCGAACGGGGTGGGTCGCTAGTTATATAGAAATAGCGGAGATAAGGGGGTTGAAAACATTAAAAAACAAATTTCAACCATTTAGATACAAACTCGCGAGGTGTACAGCTCACAGATCTACTAGTAGGTATTATGTTGGTATAGTACCTTTATTAGGTACATCAGTTAACATATAATTAGGCTATACAGTGTGTCCTCTCAATTCGGTGTGCCTCTTACCTTCCAGAGACTTTAGCGTAAGTTTTCTTTTTCTTTTTACCTAATAAACGCCTTGAACGTGATTTATACACAATCGGCGCGGCAATCGAAATATTGTTGAGTCATTGTCAGATTTAAGTAGGTAAGGATTCCAGGGCCTAATTTTCTGATTAAATGCCTGTGAGAATAAAGAACGTTCCCTCTTCTATAATCCGATGTAATAGCAACATAACCTAGATTCATACAAGCTCTTAACTTTTGACCACCGAGGGACAAATTTTGTTTTTTGAACTGACAATGACCCTGTTGCATTGGAAACTTACTCTTGATCGCCGAGCCTCCAACTATGGAGTATAAAAGAAAAAGGACCAAAATCTTATATGGGAGAAAATTTTAAGTATTCAGTTCCAATACCATCCGAAATTGGTGACAATAGCGCTAAAGTAGCGAGATAATATGAAAAATTTTTAGACGTAGTGAAATAGGTCGAGTTAAACCATCTTAGTGAGTAAAGTTACTTCAGTTGAATAAAGAAATAAGGCTCTATAGTTACCATACGCTCTTTTATTTCAGGGTTCAGTAAATTTTAGTTTTTTTTCCTTCATTCGTCGGCCGTAGGTTCAATTGGGGTAAGGGACAAAATACGCAAAATGAGTTGAATATACAGTTTTGTTCAAAATTTTCCGCTCTATCGAATGGTGTATATAAAAAAAATCTAGCTTGAAAAAAGTGTTCCTTACACTACTGATTTTTATGGGTTCAAAATCAAAACTGACCCACAAAAACCATGTATCTGTTTTTTATTTTAATAAAGCAACATCAAACAGGGTAACTACTGCCACCAATCCACTTTGAATAAGGTAAAGGTCTTTCCAATTAAGGAATTACCTTTACATGACTTATTTTTGAAGACAATCTTATGAAACTGGCTTTTACACTAATGCCTTTTTTGGCTCATGAATAAATAACACCCATACCTTAAAATGATTGCACGAGCTTTGAAAAAAATGCTCCTTACCCCAATTTGCCATCTTATATTTTTAACAGTGTGAACCTTACACCAATTTGGTTAAGACGATATTTAGGTTTGATCCGATTTATATTTAGATTCCGTGTCCGTTACGCTAATTTTCTCGTGAGGATCAATGAATACTTATCCCTGTTACCTTTATATACAAACACATCTAAATTCATATTATTTTAATCTATTTACAATAAAGGAAGTGTTATGTTGTAATAAAAACACCTTCATCAGTTTTATAACCTTTGTTTATACGGGTATCTGTGTAAACTGGATGTAAATTTTTGGCTTCACTAAATCATTGAAACTACATGCAAACTTTCACGATAAATGAAGGTATTCAAATAAATTTGGTAAGAAAATTTCAAATTTAGTGATTAATCCACCGAGAAATGTAAGTGTCTATTTATGTTTTTATTATTAGGTATAATTCGTTAGTTCGGCGTCTCTGAACGACAGTAAGTACTGAACTCTTTGTCGACAGCTCGTGATTGTTGTACCCGTGAAGTGTTTTGTTAAGCGGATAGTTTAAAAAAGTGGGCTAAGGTTGTCGAAAAAAACAATAACCAATGGAATACTGGAGGAGGTATTAACACGTTCTTACTATACTTTATAGATATAACGATGAGGTAATCCTACTGAGTTCGGGCTTCTTAAAATCATCTCGGTACTTGATAAATTGCAAAGGAAAATTTTCACTGTCAATTAAAAGGCATTCCTAAGTATGACACACTTTAATAATCACTATCTGAAATTCAGTATCTTTGTGGACTTCGAAAAAGCTTTCGACACGCTGAGATGGACCTGTATCTGGGATCGGCTACGTAAATTTGGAGTCCCCGAGAAGATTATTAAAATAATTAAGCCATCTAAGTGATGTATTCTTGTAGAGTAACTCACGACGGCCTCGTCTCGGAGGACATACCAGTCCATGCGGGTGTACGCCAGGGGTGCCTTCTTTCACCTCTCCTTTTCCTTGTCGTCCTGGATGGCATCATCCCGTCTAAGACAACTACGCATCGCGACTCTTGTCGCGCGACATAATATCGCCCGTCACTCTCTCACAGCACAGCGAAGAAAGAGATAAGTAATATTTCTCGCGCGAGAATCAGTCGCGTGTCACAGTTGTGCTAGAGGTGCATGATTAACACCACCAACAGCAAGCGCCGCGGCATAGAGTGGGGACTGTCCAACGTCTTGGAAGATTTGGACTATGCCGATGACCTATGCCTATTGAGCCACACGCGTGCAAACATGCAAGCCAAACTGGACGATCTACGACGAGAGGCTCTGGAGACGGGACTTAAGATTGACACCCGGAAGACCCAGGAAATGAGGTGCGGAGCGACAAGCTCTTTGCCGTTGCTCATCGGCACAGAGGGGGTGGAGAGAGTCCACAAATTTACCTACCTCGGTGACTAGGAGAGTTAAGGTCAAGATATTTCGGTCCAACGTGAAAACCGTGTTGCTGTAGGTACGGATGTGAGACGTGGAAGGTCACTAAAGACATCACGCACCGGTTCCAGGTCTTCATCAACCGCTGTCTTCGCCGAATTCTCGGTGTATACTGGCCCGAGAAAATCTCCAATGTAGACCTGTGGGAACGCTGTGGTGAGACTCCGATCGACCAGCAGATCAAACGCCGCAAGTGGAACTGGATCGGCCACAGGCTCCGAAGGGACCCTGATCACATTCCAAGGCAAGCCCTAGACTGGAATCCCCAAGGAAAGCGGAAACGTGGTCGCCCTAAACAGACCTGGCGGTGGACGATCACTGCAGAAGCGAAGGCGATAGGAATGACCTGGAGCGAAGTGAAGCACGAAGCCCAAGACCGTTTGGTATGGCGACGTACTGTGGACGCCCTCTGCCCCATCCAGGGACATAGGACATTATGACTCCTTGGGTAACAAGTTTCATGTTTGACAAGTAGTATAATTTATAAAATACCATAATAAATAATAGAATAAGTCGTTTCGTTTCGTTTATGTATGTCGTTCACACAGGTATAAGTCGTATTATTTCGTTTATGCACGTCGTTCATAAGGATAAAATTGGTGCAAATAAATTGAGTTATGTCTTTAAATACTCGCGAACAAAAGCTATAACTACAAAAAAAAACATATTTATAGAGTCAACACATTAGTTCTTTATTTATAAAATGAAAGCCTAACACTATAGCTTGTATAAAAATTCATCAAAAGTTCAAGTTCTAAATATCTACTATTGAAGAATAGTTGTTTGTCTCTTCTGAAAAGTGCCGTTTTTGAGTTATCCCTTATTAACTGACTGGAGGCACTGAATTGTGAGCAACTACTATGTTATCTAACAGGACTCCTAAAAAAGTACAAATGTAAAATGATTATTTCTGAATTGTATTTAATTCTGTAACTTTTATCGTTCAACACAAGCCCTAAACTTTTAATAATTTTGCTGTATAAATTACATTGGTTGTTTATTTCAGTAAGTATTCATTCGATCATAGAGGCTGAGAAATAATTAATGTGATTATAATAAAAAGTTATCATAAATTAAAATGTGGGTTATTCCACTCGATAGAAACGTTACGTGTAACGATACAAATATTGCATGTAACGGACATACAAAAAATGCTCACACGGTTTCAATACATTTACATACCTCTTACATTAATGTTTTAAATGTTTCCGGTGTTAAGATACGCCTTACGTCAAAGGTATGTACTTATTTATTTGTACAACGAACCCTTTACGCTATTTTTTCTTTAACACATAATCTCAACTAGACTAGTCCCTTACGCCATTTCTTCATCAATATAGTGGATACAATGAATAGGTAAATTTAAGGTAAGGGACAAGACTACAGAATACTCTGTCTGTAAGGGACATCAGCAGCGAAATAAGTTGGTGTAAGGGACATGTCATTTTCTATAATATCTAAATTATTAAAACGAGCACTACATAGATAGACAGAACACTAAAATACAAGATTATGTATGAAATCAGGCACAAAAAAGGTTCACTACAAAAAAAGTTATGAACGATTTAGTTAAAAAAAAAACTTTGTCAGCCTCTCCTGAAAAATCGTATTTTGTCCCTTACCCCAATTGAACCTACGGTCGACGAATATTATTATTAAGAGCAGCCGTTAGGAAATATAACGTTCCTAACGGTAGCGATATGTTTTACTTTCTTTCAATAAATAAATGGGATGGACTGGTACCTAACTAAACTACGGCCATGATATTGTTATTATTTCTTTAATAGAAAGAATAAAATATAGAATATACCTAATAAAAAGAACCGACTTCAAAATAAACTGAAATGCCAAAAATAACCCGTTCATGTACAGATTACATTTAAATCACCTTTTGAAGTCGGTGCCAAACCTCACGTAAACTTCTTTATCGAAAATATTTGTAAATACCAAATAGAAATCAATAAAGGCTTCACGCGTGGCATCTGTTTGCAGAGTAATAATTAAGTGGTTTGGCACGGTTGTGCAAGATTATCAAGCTGTTCATAAACATTTCCTCCCGGTAAGTACAAAGACACTCCTTATACAGACTTTGGTGCTGCCGGTGATAGATTATGGTGATGTCTGCTACACTAATGTAAACCCAAGGACATTTGAACAGGCTAGACCGGCTCCTGAACAACTGTATCCGCTTTATTTTTGGGCTCCGCAAATATTATCATGTCTCCGCGTATCGTCGACAGCTGCAGTGGTGATCATAATTATAATGTCTCTGTTTGACCTTGTGGTTGACTGGTAGAGAATGCCTCATGGCATTAAGTCCGCCGTTTGTACTTTTACTTATGTATTTTGTGCAATAAAGTTTAAATAAATAAATGAACAACTAACATAGCTACATACATACGGGTCAAACTGAGAACCTCTTTTTATGAAGTCGGTTAAAATACCAAAACCTTCTCCTAAGTGTTACAAATACTTTTATTAAAACCCCAACATCGGTTCAGCCAAACGCGAGATAATCGCAGACAAACATACATACCTACTTACAGGTCAAACTAAGAACCTCCTTTTTTGAAGTCGGTTTAAAAGATAATTAACATGTTAGCATTGATATCATGATTGTAATGGAACCTTTACTTATATTTGACTCGCACTTGACTGGTTTTTCACCTGAATTCGCGACAGTTAGCCGTCCTACCCACGTGCGCATTACCGTTATTTTGTTATAAGCACTTAAAGTATTCACAAATGCGGCCGGGAATTTCACATTCCTGGAAGGAAATACGTGAGAAAAATCGCAATGTCGTAATGAAGGTGTAATGTGTGCTAGTGACATTAAATTGGGGTGTACCGTTTTTTTTCAAAACCGTTAATTCGATTATGACTGACGTGCTGGGTTCTTTCTGAACCATTTCTAGTTATTGAAAAAAATTACAAAAATTTCGTAAAAAAGATACTACCCAATTTTTCACTTGACCTTCAGTAACCGGGGTTTTACTACGTCACCGTAGTTTGGAAAGGTACAGGTGGTGTTATCTGTGGTTACCCCAATACTCGGTCCAAATTATACTAACGGCTAATTATAATTATTATCTTACTGCTATTATACTGCCCTTTCCTTCAATAAGTATGATAATTCTTTAATATTATAATGTTGAAGTTGTGAATCAAACATTCAAGAATATTTTAAATACTTGATTGCGCTGGCAATTGAAACTAAATTGAACACAAATTATCACAGATTTTATGTTTGGACCGGTAAATATTTCGTCTGACAGTAACAATGACAACTATTCTATTTATTTACATTTTCAATATTTACATCGGGATTTTCTAGAAATGGTATTGAACATAAACAAGCATGGTTTATTATTCTTTATAAAGTGAATCAGATTATTTATTAAAAACTGACATTTGCAAAAACCAGGAGCTGCCATTCCAGGATTAATATATATGTCGGAGACGGTCATTAGTACGGAAGCTCAACGAAAAGGCGCGCCATTGGAAGGCGACAGTAGCGCCCCCTTGAACCTGTTTTGGCGCGCTAGACAGAGTCTTGGCGGTTCACTCAGCGAACGCCCACCGACACTTCACTCTGGGTCGCCGTTGAGTGCACTACTGCCTTGGAACTGTCCCGTTTCGTTGTGCTATACCAAGTTAGAATCAGTGAAACGTTATAACTCAACAATACAGTGTTAATTTAATAAAGACTATTCTGTTCGAGACTTCGATAACCTAACTTACAGACATCTGTGCCAGGAACGTTATTTTGTGCTTCATTGTATAAGGAATAAATCAAGTTAATTGCATCCGAAGTGTTTCATCTCGCTCGAACTACCTCCTCGTCCACAACTATGTCGAATAGCTCATCTAATGTGCCACACACTGCACCGGCCATCCAGACCTGTCCCCGACATCAGAAGTTGGGATGGTATCTACGGCCCATGAGCGAACACGAAGAATGATGGAACACGAAGCGAATAAAACGGAAGAAAAAAGTTTGTGGTTACTCTTTGAAATACAACGAACTTGACATGACTAAATCAAGGAACAGGAGCTACAAGCGATTACCTTATTAAAACACAAAGCTAACACCGTGACGGAGACGAAACGGCATGAAAACAAATGAAGATTGCACTGTTTAAATTGTTTTCATTGCGAGAGAAACGGACATGAAAAAAACGATTGTTTACTTCGCATAAAAGAGAAATCCACATCGAAGTTCATTGTTTACTTCAAGAACAGCGGGACACATCGTCAGTTGTTGCACCAGTGGAAGTGACCCAGAAGCGACGGTCAACTACGAGCGGAGCGACACGTGGACGTAGGCACCATGGCCCCACCGACAGATTTTAAAAACACAGGTCAGTCGTTAACTTTTCACTACGATTCCGATATTTTGTTCACAAATAAAAGTGTAGCTAGATTCTGGGGTAGACTTGAGTCGCACTTATTCAGTTTAGTGGGTATTTGTCAAAAGAAGTATTACCGGGTACTGGTAAAAGCAATCCTCCAAGTAAAAGTTGAATATTGCGTGATAGAAATTAATAATCATGTGAAACAAAGTTTATTGCACGTTTTTCTAACGATTGTTTTCGTAGTGATATAATATGACCGAACGCGAAATGTTTCTACAGAGATTTAGTGTTGATTAATATGACCACTACGCAGTTTACCTACCATTGTTAAAGTTTATCATTTAAAAATTGCGCTGTGAGGGTGCATGAATCATACACAGTACTTAGTAGTAGGAGCGGCTGCGGTAATAATAATCTACCCTCTGTTCATGATTTTCCAATTGTTCTGTAGAATTGAATTTGTTAACGTCTCGAATAGTTTCTTACTCTGTGTACTTTAGCTGGTGTATAGTTTAGCGTCTATAACTTTCGTAAGAACTGGTGAGCTGGAGATTTGCTTAAACTATCCTAATGATACTTTTAGCTGTGGTAATCGCTATAGCCTAAAATATTTAAACTGGAGACACTAATAGGATTAGGAAAATATTGGGACACAAGAGTTTGAAATTGAAGTTTGATTTTTATCATTAATGTTTTATAATCCCCTGGTAATCTAAAAGTTATCATACAAAGTAAAGCTTGTTATTAAAGTGCAAATAATGATTTGATTTAAATATTTTCTTGCATCTACGTCGTAGATTATTTGTTCACGAATCATAATTTCAGTGTACCTAACTCTGCTAGATTGATTTGAATTTCCTTTATTTTTTTGTTAGATTTAAGGTTAGAATGACCGAGCTTTGTGATACTGTGCTGGAGTCTTTGTTTCAGAAAAAAATGCGCGATCTTAGCAGCTAACAGCGAAGCCATGAGTCGTCTGCTTCATCTGCCGCGATACAAGACATCGCGTAAAGAACTGCGCGAAGGCGAGCGACAGGGCGCCTTCAACCACGGGGAAGAGGGTTGACGTGTGACGTCACCACACCACACCATATGAGGCAATCTGGTGAGGAGTTCTCATTTTATTGTGATTCGGTTGCCGAGTGATCGCTTATGGAAGAGTTGATTTCCAATAAGTTCCATGGCAATTGCTTGTATAATTCAGTGACTATGTATGACTTGTATCAGTCTAACTAAAATTGTTAGTACTGTGCAATAAATAAAGTTGCTGAAGCGAGCCTATTAGAAATGTTGACAAGTAGTATTGTGAATTGCAAGACCATTTGCCATAAACTTGACTTCCAAACATGCGCGTACTTGCACGATAGGTTGAGGGAAATGCCCGGGAGCTACGTACCATTTGAAGTAGACGAAAAAAAAAATATAGTGAGACTGGTAGGGAGGTTCTCAGTTCGGCTGGTCGACCATACCAGTCACTTCATCGTAGCCGTAGTCCGGTAGAAGTCGGCATCTGCTCTAAGCAGTCCGTGGATACGCGGTGCGCGGTAGGTGCTGGCGGAGGTCGGGTCTCTCTCGCAGAGACCGTAGAGTCATAGGGTTGACTCGGCGATCCCGTAGGGATGCGCGTATTGGGTGGCTAAATTAGCCCTAGGCCACGAATGAGATACCTGTTTTGTTGAACGGATTTTCGTTGATTTAATTGTTTTGATATTGTCAATAAGGCGAGCCAAAAGGAAATTATATGGTGGTACATGGTTCCTAATGTGGTTTCTAAGGTAGAAGTGGTAAATAGCTAGTTTGTTTCACAACAAGTAACATTGTAGTACAATCTCATTTAAAACGTAGTGCACTATTGAAAGAATAAGTAATGTTACAATTGGTAGAGTTGGTTGTAGGATACCATAATTCGATTTGTATCTTTTGAAATATTGCGGTTATAAAACAAAAACTTTCACTTAGTTGTCAAAATGATTTTTGTGATATTTTTTTAGTTTTGGTGTCAGTAACTATTTGATGCGAAAGGAAAGAGGAAGTTTTTGTTTTGTCTTACCATTTTGACGTGTTTGTCAGGAGTGACCGAGTGGATACTGTTTTGGTTGTTGATTGTTTCAGAGCAACACACGAGGACGTGTGTCATCGCAGGATGGCCGTGTCGGAGACGGTCATTAGTACGGAAGCTCAACGAAAAGGCGCGCCATTGGAAGGCGACAGTAGCGCCCCCTTGAACCTGTTTTGGCGCGCTAGACAGAGTCTTGGCGGTTCACTCAGCGAACGCCCACCGACACTTCACTCTGGGTCGCCGTTGAGTGCACTACTGCCTTGGAACTGTCCCGTTTCGTTGTGCTATACCAAGTTAGAATCAGTGAAACGTTATAACTCAACAATACAGTGTTAATTTAATAAAGACTATTCTGTTCGAGACTTCGATAACCTAACTTACAGACATCTGTGCCAGGAACGTTATTTTGTGCTTCATTGTATAAGGAATAAATCAAGTTAATTGCATCCGAAGTGTTTCATCTCGCTCGAACTACCTCCTCGTCCACAACTATGTCGAATAGCTCATCTAATGTGCCACACACTGCACCGGCCATCCAGACCCGTCCCCGACATATAATATATATGTATATATATTTACATCGTCTCTTAACTCGTGTAACTTACGTTCAACAAGAAAAAGAGTTTTACTAAACACTTACGAGACGATGAGTGGAAATAAAAATAATATCGGTTATAAAAAATTAGGATGCAGACTAATATCTCGAGAAATAGTTCAAGCGATTTTACCTATATTGTTTATATTTCTTGTCAATTAACTGCGATTAACAAAGACTGCGTGAATGCACCAAACCGAGCTTTGAAGGAGAAATGCATCGGTGGTTATTAAAAATGCTGATTTAATAAGAAGGTAATCATCTCAAAACATTTGAGGTTTGTTTTATATTTGTATTTAAAAATTAGACACTTACGTGTGTTTTACTTTTAGGCGTATGACCAAAACCAAAACTTTGATGGTATGTTGGATCCCAAGAAAATCTTAAACGTGCCTTTCGACACCTTCGATACTTTCAGAGACATGAATCTCGATCAGATCCACTACAAGTACACTACAAGAATATTTTCATTCATTCAACAGTCAACACCCACCCAAAAGGGCAACCGCAACTCTCACCACCTTGCAGAATGCAGACAGTTTAAAGCCAGCATGAACATTAAAAGAGGACAGGAAGGTTCGATCGAGGAATTTTTTCTTGAAAATGTCACAAAGATTATTTACTTTCAATAAAAAAACCGTTATAATAACATGAGTTTAATTTTTTCTGCTACATTATACATTCATTAAAGTTACGACACAGCATATACATCATCCAAAAACTTTACTTCATATATAGGAATGAAATAGAACTATGATGTAATTCACACTTAGTAGTTTGTACATTTTTGTCAATTTAATCTTCCGGATCCATTTACTAGCAAGTTTTCTATCTTTAATGTTGTTAGACGTGATGAGATTTTACTAGGTATCTTGACAGCAATATTTTCGTCCTTAAACATAATTCTGCATAGTGAATCCTTTGACTGTTTTAAAGTATTAACAATAATCTGCTCCATGAAGCTTGTTGGGATGTTGAATTTTTAGGTTTTAGGACTGTTATTTCCATTTTATCTAGTATCACACAAATACTTTTATCGTATTCCAAGTCAAATATTTGTTGGTACGGTCAAAGCATAGCCATGGAGACTAGCCTGGCGTGAAAAATAAGTCCAAAATTAAGACAGAGCTATCGAAAAGCAGCACATATAACTTGTAGTAAAATAATGAAAACAAACTTGAAAACAATTACATTTTTTGTTGGTTATTTACAAACTGTCACCTGACAGTTCTTTGACAAGATATTGAATATATATTTTTTTGGGAATTTCATGGCCAGTTTCACAACTTTAGAAATGCGTAGGTTTACCAGTGAAATAGTAAAACATACAAATAAGAGTGCGCTGAATAGCGTTTTTTTACTATCCTCAAACACACGCGGAAATCGTGAGGTCATCTTGTGAGCTTCTTAAAATAATTAATAAAAAAATAACTACTTATTCTAATGAAGAGTTAATGAAATTGGTATTATAAAATGGCCTATTTCATCGAATAAAAATATAAAAAGGGGGGGTAATTTTTTTTTGGATACCCCAATTGGGCTGTTTTCTTTTCTGAGGTTCCGTATAAGTAAGACGTAATCGCATATATGTAGAACGCACTTTCCCATTATATTGTCATAAAAAAAATACAAACTTCTGAGGTTATACAACTGAAGATAGATGGAACCTGTATTAGATTCCTTCGGTATTACTAAATTAATATGACTACATGATAAAATTAAGCCTCGAAATAAAGCCACCTCACGTACTGGTGTATTTTGTAAAATCAGATAAAGAAACGGACCCTATAAATCTTTGCAACTGCTTTAAAAACTCGCTGGCCGTAAAAGAAAAAGTAGCACCTACAAAGAAATTGAGAAATAAAAAAAGTATACGGGACCTGAATTCGATGTGCCTGATGATGCTTTATTTACCTTTTTTTCTATTTGTACAAAAAAAAAGACGATTTATTTGCATAAAGAGGAATGGCAAATATATTTTTTTTAAACCTTTTGCGATTGTTAAAGTGTGGCATGTTTCATTCAAACATACATAACATAGATGTGTATTTAGTATGATTCACCGAAGTGTCATTTCATAGAAAGCTTTTTCTCTGAACCGTAAACTATTTGGGATATTTAAAATAAACCTAACCTAACCTACTCAATACAGTATATTTTTCAAGAAGTTATATGAAAAATGTACAACTTCAGAGGAAAATAAAATCGGCAAAGTGAAAATTCGGCGGTATCAAATATTTAACAAAAAATATTTTTTCGTAAAGGCAGAATCCCACTTTGAACACATGCTTATTTGGTTTTCGTGACAATACAACATTATGATAATTTCGGAATTATTAGAATAGATTAAAACGTAGACGGTGGAAATGGTTTAATCTCAAATTTAATTCAATCAGAGAAGCAAAAATAAAAAATGTTTAATGTTTTATACAGGGTTTGAATCTGCAACCGACTCCAACGGCTTTCCGGGCCAACACGGGTGTCCTAACTATTGGACTATTGAACCTGGTGCGAGAGCCTTTGCATTTTTCAACCAGTTGCTTCTTGCATGCCTTCATAATATTTTTTCCCAAACATGCAATGAAATGTCATCATAACGTGCATTATTATTATATTATTATTATTATTATTTGTATGTCGCACCCATTCACGGGACAATGGTGTCCCGGACCTTTGGGAGGCGTGCACGGAACCGAAGCCAACGTGCAGAGGCCCTTTCGACAATTTAATGAAATGAAAGGGGTACACCATGCGGATGCTCCCCCTGCATGTGTCATGGGACGCACACAGAGACAGCACCCGCTGGATGCAAGAACTATTGTGGTTGTATGGAGTCTAAACACTACTAGGCTATTGTATATGAGATGCGATGGACTAAATACTGGGCTTTTGTTTGAGACAGCCGGACGTCTACCAGGAAAAGTGTGTCATGTGTAATGGCACTGGTATATTATTATTATTATTATAACAGGCTTCGAAGTATCACGTTTCGGGCGGAACGACTCGTGAGAACTGTATAGGAATTTCATACAAAATTGAAGGCCTAGGCTGGGAAGCAATTTTTTTTATACATGGCGTCTGTGTTCACGAACAGGCTAAACAGCTGAATTATAGTTTTTTTTCGAGTGGAGTATTTTTTATTCCATTGCATATATTTCAGAAAAGCACTCGTACATTTGCCTTAGCGTGAAAAGTTCCTTGAGAAAAGCACTCGTATGTACATGCCTTAGCGTGAAAAGTATCAGTATCGCATCACTCCGTGATACGAAGCCGGAAACCCCCTCCCTACGGTCAGTCGTCTATACCTACTTACCCGACAAACCCTTATTTCCCGGCGTCTGCAGTAATCTACTATTAAATTAACAACGGGTCTACGCACTGTATGCATTACAAATCATGTCCGACACCTTAAACCTCCTACAATCTCGATCACCCATAACTTACCTATTTCTTCCGCCCGTGATGTATTGTTATTCCCTTCGACTCAAGCGCTTACGCCGGTGCGTAAAAATTTATACCCTGCCCGAAACTGGACACGGGGCCTTCGGAGCGGATTTATATTAATGGCGTCGACTCAAATGGACAGACGGATAGGTGAACGTATAATGTATCGTAAAAGTAAACTAGAGTAAGGGGAAAACGCGTGTGATGTGTTTTCGCACTCTTTGAATGTTTGTATACGGATTTATGTTGATTATATAATGACATCTACAAATTTCTAAAATATAAGTAAGTAAGTAAACACTTTATTGTACACAAAAACAGTTATAAAATACATCTATTACAAATAACATATAGGTACAAAGGCGAACTTATCCCTATAAAGAATTTCTTCCAGTTAACCTTTGGGAAATTGAGTGAGTATTCGAGAAGAAGATAGACAAACTAACACCGTGTACAAAAAGGTATTGAAAATAATAAGAATACTAATAATTACACGTATAAACGAAAATAATACATACATATATGTATACATATAATATATATAATATAATATAAATATAAGTAAATATAAAATAAGGTACCTAACTAAATACACCAGAATAATAAAAAAAACACTTAAACTAAGTTATAAATATGTACAAGTCTGATAAATAATAATAAGTAAATTAAATTATTATTAATAATTATACACATAAATATAAATACATTGTAGATCCAATTCACAAGTCATTGGAAAGCCATAACTTCTTAAGATTCGTCTTGAGCGATGCTACAGATAGAGACTTCCTAAGGGACAGCGGCAATTCGTTCCACAACTTCACAGCGCTTACTGTGAAAGATTTAGCGTAAGTACGCGTCTTGTTAGACGGTACAGCCAGAGTGAGATTGGCAGACAACCGCAAGCGGTGACCACTGCCATCGGCCATATATACCTTTTACTGAAATAAGGTGAAGCAGGGTTGTAAAGAACATTAAAAAGCAATGACAGGACATGCAGGTCTCTACGCTGACGTATTGGCAGCCAAACCAGCTGCGCTCGAAAGGCGGATACGTGACCCTATTTGCGCAGTCCGAAAACATATACACACTACATTGAAATAAAAATGTAAGAATATTAAATAATATAAAAGATGTTTTATAAGAAGATACGTTATACACTAATATGACAGCTGCAATATTTACTACCCACACCAAACTTGTCTCTCTCTAAGGCGGCCTCATGAAGACGTCAAAACGGCGTTATATTTGAAAAACAAAATGATAAAAGCGAGAAAATCAAATAATGTCAGCTTATTTACTCTTTCTTGTCAGATGAGATTCCGATTTATTTTTTACGTATTTTGTGCACTTAAGCATTACGCAAGACAGCATTTTGGGGCCAATTACTCACCGTTACTGAAAACTTGACAGTTGACACATTCTCTTTGTAAGCAATAGTTATGATGCTTTAACATAAAAAAACATCCATGAGTCTCATACATATTAAAATGCACATGAAAAGGGTTTACTCATGTCGTATTTATAAGTCGAATATCGATTTCGGTCGGCGCTCCTGAGGATTCATTTTACAATTAATTTTAATATTCTAAATTCGCTTTATTATCTGTATATGTAGATACAATGCGTGTGACTATATAAGTAATGGCACTGCAGTAATTCATATACTTAATGAAGTACAAATTCTAATGATGTTTTAAACTCTTATCGAATTACAAAGCGCAACATATCTTTATATGACTTTTACAAAGAAAAAGTCTTGTAATTGTAACTAATATGAGACGATAATAAGCTACAAAATACACTTTCTTCATCTATCGAAACACTGCGCATTCAAATGCTCTCACAAAACTCAGTGAACGTAAATTCAAATTCAGTTTAATTGTGTGAAATGTCATCTGAATGCAAAAACTTTAAAACGAAGCCAATCACATTAAAGTTTGTCGGTTCTCAGCGAACAATATTCCTATTTCAATTTCCCAACTTTCATAATACGAAAGCGTAGTTTCTTCGAGTGTTTTTTTAAAGACTTGAAGCGTCTTTACAACTGTTCGTGAAATACTTCAAAGTCTTTGTTTAATTTTCAAAAAAGATGGTTATGGCGCCGACTACTTCGTCTTTTTTGATTATTGTAGCCAAGTGCCTTTGCATTACCTAATAACTCAAAGGTGATTAAACTTGGTATGGCTTTACTACAGTAGGCCGCGAAGTAAGGGATTGCTGGACGAATTTTGGATAGACGATCTAGTCATATACGAGGTCGTCGATAATGGTTCCGACTAATGATTTTGCTTTTTTGTACCAGCATGTAAATTTTTTAAACTAGATAAATAATATAATACACATGTTTTGTATAAATTTATCACATTTTGTGAAGTGTTCTGAAGATCATTCGCTGACCGGGATGAATCTATAAAAACGACAAAAATTAAATTAGCATCTTGGTACTCGTATTGCTTACCGCACTTTGCAGAAATGCCATCTATTGCAAACCGCCGCAAACTATTTGCTTTGGCGTAAAGTACGTTTACGACCCGCTCACCTCTTTGCACGTTCATTTTCCGCCTCGCTGCAATTGAAAACGTTTCTTCGAGTGGAAGACACCTGTTTAACTAAGCCCAAGATTCGTCTGCGCTCGTCTTTTGTATGTATAAATATCCTATCAAAAATATATATTTTTAAGAATGTTTCCTTATTGAAATGAGCAATTTTAGGATATAAGGCAGTTTCCCTTCAGGGCCCGTCAATACCACACTGTATGTTGTTGCCGCGGCAAGCGTAGTGTGGTCGCCCTCAGACTAGGTGGAGCGATGATCTTCGCAGGGTGGTTGGCAAGAGCTGGATGAGAGTAGCCGAGGATCGTTCACAATGGCGTACAGTTGGAGAGGCCTATGTCGAGCAGAGGACAAAAATAGGCTGATGATGATGATGATGATGATATATTTTTGAATGCGAATTGGTATGGCAAAGAGCGCGATGACCTGTCTAAATAGGATCTGGACAAAACCAAGATTGGCCTGTTGAAGACTTTGGTATTCTCGATCTTCACCTACGGTGCGGAAGCTTGGAAACTAAGACCCTCAAAAAGGCAGACAGATCTCACATTGACGCATTTGAGATGTGGTGCTGGAGGCAAATGTTACGAGTTCCTTGGACAATCCACATTTGTGCATGTGTCAATTCTTCAAAAAGTGAGAGTCACCGTTATGCTGTCGACAATATTTCTCAGCAGGATCTGCGAATTCTTCGGTAATCTAGCTTGGTAAAAAAACGACACCCTGGAAGTCTCCTGGTGACTGGGAAAGTACGGGGAAGGCAAACAAAAGGAAGAAGCTCTATGCGCTGGACAGACCAGATCCGCGATAACACTAAATCGAAGTCCATGAGGTATTACACAGCGCCGAAGACCGCAAAAAGTGGAAAGCAATCGTCCACAAACAATTCGGGGAGATCACGATCCTCAGCAATGAGGAACACGACACAGGGAGGGGGATGTTTTTGATGACGAGATGGCGAAACGACCTTGATGTCTTTCATAAGAACTGCTTAAATTAGAAGGAGGCCTTTGCCCAGCAGAGGACATCTGAGGCTGATAGAAAGATCGATCCCACCAAAACATACAACTTAACCTGTGAATTTGGACGCTCTGGTGTTAACTGGGACGAAACTGAAAATGAAGTTTGAAAATAGACGAAACTGTTCGAGAAAATGTAGGTAGTGCCACGCTTCTTTTTTCTTGGTCACTACCCTGTCCGCAGACTAATTAGGGTGAATTGCAAAAAATATGCACCCTTTATGCTTATGAGTGTCCCATGAAAACAGAATGAATTTAAACATATATCATGAGAATAAAACACAATGTAACTATGTTACTTTGATAATAAGAATTCTTTGAATTCAGATAGGTAAGATATTTTTATTTCAATTCCTTTTTTATTTAATTTTTTAAGTATTTTTTTCCTAAGAGGTACGCAGTTACTTCATATATTATTCTCATGTCCCAATTCTGAGTGTATTTTTATCTCGGAAATTTGTTACGATTGATATTATTTATTTTAAAGTTTAACTGTAAATTATCCAGTCCTTATTAGATCATCTTTAAATTCTGTATAAATATATTTACGTTTATTATAAATAGTTGTGAAATTTTTATAATGATAAACTTGTCCCAACTTACTGGAGTTTCGTTACTCAGGCTTAGTTACGGAGCATTTAATCCCAAAGAAATGTCTCAGTTCTTAGTAGAATTATTTTTTCTTATACCGGCAGCACTTTGACATGTTCCAAAATGATAAACACGGCGACAGCCACTTTATTTTCAACAAAGTGGTGCGTCGATCGATAGTCTTGAGTAAATGAGCTAAAAAATCTCAAGTTGAGTAACGGTGCTTTTCTTATATAAAATCTTTATTTTCGTACTCCAGTTTATTCATTGCCGATTGGTTTTACTCTGAATCTTACAAATTTACATAGTTCCAGATGAATGCACGTTTGAAGAAAAATATTGTTTTAGGTTGCGATTTCTCATATATCTTGTCTCAGTTTCGTTATGTTTCGTTATGTAACGAAACTGATAAAATGTAAGGGTTAGTTCATACTATAAAACCTTTTTTATAGGTCGAAAAACCTATCTGAATATGGACTGTAATATTTTTTGTCTCTGTTTCAATTCCCTAATTGATTTATTTTAGCATTTTCAGCATATTTTTAGAAATAAATTTACTATGTAAAATTATTTTTACCAAGTATTTCAGTACAAAAATAAAAACACTTTTTTACAGTAGACAAATGCTGAAAGGCAAAGGAAATAAAGATAACGTTTAAAGCAAAATCCTACAAAATATGAAGTGTTAACATTTAGACAGAGTAAAGAAATCAAGAAAACGTGGAGTAAAAAGTCAAAATAAGGAACAAAAAGAAATAACTAGCGATAATTGGAGACGATATTCCGCACGTTATTATACCAAAAAGAAAATAAATCTAATAGGCAGCAGAGTCCGGATCCAGAAATAATACTTAAGAAAGAATTAAGACTGGCTACTGTAGACATTAATTAATTATTTAGATCATATTTGTTATTATTATTCACACTGTGATTATGTAAACCAAAAATCATTAATCAATATTGCTAATTGAAATTAAAACGTTTTATTAAATAATTCTGCGAACGAAACCATAAAACATCACTAGTTTTATTTCATAAGTCCGACGCTTTATGTTATCAGTTTCGTTACAGCCATTATCAGTTTCACAAATAAAGCGAAAATTGAAAAATTTAATGATTCGGACAGGATTCGAACCTGCGTTCCCAACGGCTTTCCGGGCCAACACTGGCGTCCTCCCAATTGGACCACCGAATCAGATGTCAGAGTCATTGAATTTTTCAACCAGTTGCTTCGACATGCCTTAGGGTGGCATCGTAGCGCCATCTACCGTAAAGATTTAGACTTTATCGTCGGCACCATCGTCTCAAATTTGTTGAGAATCGATAGTAACGATGTGCTACACCCAAATTACTTATTTTTTATTAAAGCAGTAACGTCTGCTAACGTAAACTAAATGTTTTACAAATAAAGCGAAAATTGAAAAATTTAATGATTCGGACAGGATTCGAATCATTAAATTTTTCAATTTTCGCTTTATTTGTAAAACATTTAGTTTACGTTAGCAGACGTTACTGCTTTAATAAAAAATAAATTATCAGTTTCGTTACTCTCAGTTTAGTTACGAAATTCCAAAGGTACATATTTTCTGCAATTCACCCATTAAGCAGATTTTTAAATAATATTCGAAGGTATCCAATCATACTAAAGTGTGCACTTCCGAATTAAAGTAGCGTCACCCTTTGCAAACTAGCCAAGTGCGCCCCAAACTTACGAACATAAATATCCGATATACTTAATCCCTGACAAAGTGGCCAAATAAAACAAACTTTCTGCATAAGTTACCGTAAAATGAGAGAAGTTATACTCCGTGAAATGTTATCATAATTCACGGTGAAGACTCTAAGACAAACTGTTAAGAACTATGTTCGGGTGGCTGTCGAATTATATTGAAGTTTGATTATTCACCTATTTGAAACATACATAAACATATTAGCCAAGTAGAAAACAGGCAGTATAAGAGTCATATGCAGCCATTGACACTAATTTAAGCTGTACAAGGGCTATATATAAGCTTATACAGCCTGTGTGCTCCTTGGGTATGTACACTATGAACATACAACAGACAGTAGTGCACTACACTAGTATTCCCGACGGGAATTTCCCGTGGCACGAGCGGGTAACACCGCGCGGCGCAGCTTAGTCGATTATACATTTTAATAAAACAATTTAAACTGATGATATCGCGTATATTAATTATTTGAGCCTCCCTGACGTTTCGGTACCTTTACAGATACCGTTGTCAAAGGTTGACTGAGAAAAACACAATTTTTCTCCGTCAAAGTTACATTTTGTGCAAACTACCCATTTTATAAATATTAATTTAAAATAAAGGTGTTCATACATGCCAGATGGGCCTAATGTGTAAAGACAGGTACACTTGTGCCAGAAGGGCATTTATTATAGGAAAAAGAACCGCCAAAATAAAACTATCAGATTGCCTTATTTATTACTATGATATACTTTTAAAACAAATACTCTACATATACTACTTTTAACACTAATTTTGTTTTACACCGTTTGAGGATCGAGGCCGAGGTTTCCAGTCTTGTGTCTTGCCTGATCCTTGATAAAATGTACAACAGGATCCCAAGCCTGAAGATTATCTGCTAAAACAAAACATGTTTTTTCTTTAAAAAATACTGTCTAGTAAGTATATCCGATAAGTTAAACGGTTTTTTTTTAGTAATTAATATATAAAAAAGCTCATAAATGAGCTTTTTCACTATAGAATTGCCACAATTCTAATTTAATAGCGCATTAAATTATCACTTACCTTTCACGTACACATAAGACAAATCTTTTGTCAACTGAAGTGTGCTTTAATAAAGTATTTCATAATGTTTGGTCCCAAGTAAACAGCCTAATGAGGTACAAACAGTCTAAGTACTCACTTTTGTGTGCTTAGGGTAACTTTTGGGTCGGGAATATTACATTTTTTATGTAATGAGTAACATAATCACATATAATTTAGGGTCTTTTGATCTTTGTTGTTAATGAAGGTATCTCTTAAAACAATTTTCTGAAAAAGGCGTACCTACCTACTACATTGACGTTTTTTTTTTCAGAAAATTGTTTTTTTAGGCTCATCGTTCAGAATCGTTCGTCCTCATACAATAAATAGAAAAAGTGTGACAAAATATGCATTCCTCTTAGAGACTGTAATATTTTTTTCTTTCTATGAACGGACGCACGGGAAGAATATTATGATTACATACAAAATTTTGGGACACTTTTTTGTACGAGGTATGAATGTATACGTATACGTATATATGTACATATATACAATTCTGAGTAAAATGAGCAATAAAAGAAAACTATTTTATGAGAAATAAGAGAGCGCAGTAAGAAAGAGAGAGAAAGTTCATGTGCACTGTTTTGAATAACGCTCATTTTATATTTAAAAAATTGGGCAAGTGCGAGCCCGACTCGCGCATGTAGGGTTCCGTACCTATACATATATATAATCTATAACAAGTTTGTTGTATGGGAGCCCCCCTTAAATATTTATTTTATTTTATTTTTAGTATTTGTTGTTATAGCGGCAATAGAAATACATCATCTGTGAAAATTTCAACTGTCTAGCTATCACCGTTGTTGAGATACAGCCTGGTGACAGACGGACGGCGAAGTCTCAGTAATAGGATCCCGTTTTTACCCTTTGGGTACGGAACGCTAAAAACAAAGAGACATAATACTTACGTGTATTATCTGCGTGCACCATAGTGCTTGGCTCGCATGATGCCATGACTGCGCGACCAGCGGTGCGGCGAGCGGTAGAGCGAGAGATCCGAGCGCGGCGGCCATGCGTGTGAGCGTGACACACGTACCGCGCACATAGTCCGTGCGCTTCGGTCGCACGTTCATAGCGACTCACAATGGCTATGCGTCATTGGCTCCCATCGTTACGCCCACGACTATTTGCGTCACAATTTACACAGATAACCAACAAAGTACAATTTTCATGTGGCTTTCGCGGAGAGCAAAAGGAACGATCTGTGTTAATACAGAAAATGTTATAGGTAATATAAGTATTTGGCAAACAAGCGAGTAAGCTGATACCTAGATTATATTTATAAATTATAATATAAATTATTGCCATATCGAACAAATATTGGTCTGCTCGCTGTTAACAGCAATAATAAAATTAAGTACATAATATCAGAAAATTAAAAGCATTGCTCAAATATTTTCATGTTTGTACCGGGGTTGTTTGCCAATATTTAATGCAAAACAGTAACTTGGAAAGTATAATTAAAAGTTGTAGAATAATAGGTATACATTCTGGGTACCAAAAAAGAAATCAAATTTGAATATTGTTTTTACGGAAATTAAACGTAATACAGGGTGACATATTATTGACCGTTCAAATTTTTCCCAGGCATTAGGTGTCAAAGATGTCATTTCTGAGAAAAACAAAAAAATAGGTAAAATTTTCAAAATAAAATGTGTTGTCCGAATAAATAATTAGTAACGTGTGGATAATCGTTAAATGAGTGACGCTCGGGGTTAGCGGTGCAAGGGGAGGGGCGCGCTCGCCTATCTTATGTGGACCAATACAATACAAAAAGCGTTATTGCCGCCTTCCGCACAGCGCGCTAACGCCGTATCCACGAACGCATGGTTTTATAGGATATCTTTCAGCTGTTTTATCTCAATATTTTAGTACGTAGTAAGAGATGCTGAAAGAAAAAAACACGCATTTTTATTTTTTCCAAGGAATCTACTGTCAAAATTTGAACGGTCAATATAATTTCACCCTGTATATACTAATAATACATTAATGTCGAAGCGAGGGAAGTAGGCAATGGCTGGCTGAATATTTAATTATAAACGGACGACCTTTAAAGTCAGAGTTTATCAATTTTTAGTCAGCCCTTCCGGCTGAGACAAATATAATGCTTTTCTCAACAATGGTACAAGAAAACAAAACAAGTACATATAAGTTCTAGTAACCAATATATCGACGCTTAAGAATCAACATTGTCTAAGTAAAAAAAAATTATGGTATTCTATTCGTTTTTTTTTCTGAACCTAACTGCATTAAAAGGTGAAAAACGTCAAAAATTTTAGTTAGACGGCATTGTTTCTTAAGCGTCGATATATCAAAACTGAATTCTTGCATTACCTCCATTTTATTTATTTTTAATAAAAAAGTAGAATTGTATTTTTCTTCCGAAAACGCCATAAGTTATTTGAGGCGACTAAAGCGATAGCGCGGTAAGTCGTTGTACAGTCTCACTACTGTACATTTTTCCGCTCACGCTGCAACCTACTTTAGACCGAGCCATACTAAAATATTATAACTAAGTTAACGACAGTGCGTACCCAACTTGCATACGATAAACATCAATTGAAGGAACGGCTAATTAGTCAACTTAATTTGTAACCATTTAACATACAATGAACAAGTTTAACGTAAGCTCAACCTCTTCACTCTCTCAACGCACTCAACAACATCAAGCAAGTGTAAGGGCTAACTGGCTCCTACATTTTATGGTCCTTCGAACCTCTCCGTGTCCTGCAACCTCAAAAAAGGTACGTAGTGTTTTTGTTACTTTATTGCGATAGTGAATCGGTTTGCTGGCCTCCCACAAGCGGGTCTCACCAGTAAATTGAGAAGGCACAGATATCGTATATAGAGGGCAGAAGCGCTACTTACCTGTGAAGAAGGGCATCGGATTGAACCAACGAAAAATAACATCAGGATTACTTTACGTGTCTGTCTCCGCTCGTGCTTCGGATCGACAACTACAAGAGGATCTGGAGGTGGACGGAAGCAAGGTCCGCGTGTTGTGAACCAGTCAACTAACCTATAGTCGGGCAACTACTACAAAGAAAACCGACTTAACTAAACTTAACTACTCTGAGGCTCAACTTAACTATCTTCAAGATCAACTTTCAACTTCAACTTAACTTACAATGAACAAGCTACAACAACAACAAACTTGCTTTGAAAGCATCAAGTCCTTATGTGTCAACTACAAAAAGGACTCAAAGGACAGGAAAACTCGCGACTACTTAACTAAGCGGCTAACTTCTCTCGATGCCTTATGGGGTGACTTCGAGAACCAGCACGAGATCCTCGAGAAGGAAATCGAGGACAAGAACATTAACTACTTCTTGGAGGATATCCACTCAAAAACTAAAACTATGTACGACGTTACTAAAGCGGATATGCTCAACTTGATGCATAATCTAACTGACGCTAAGAGTTCAGTCAAGTTCGACTTAACAGATTTTTTGGAGGAAACGGAAGCTGGGAACGGTGATGTTATTCAACTTTTAAACAAACAAGAATGTAACTTCAAAGCAATCGATCGAGCGATGTCAAAAATCGATATTTCCTCCAATACCGAAAAATGGGAATTAGAAGATAATCTCAATATCCTGAAATCGAAATGGGCGGACATCGACAAGCAGCACTGGGAGATAGATGGCTTGCTCAAGGGCTCTCATGAAACTTACTACAAAATATTCGCCGATATAGAAAATAGGTACGATTCTATGCGAAGGGAGCTTAACAGCAAGATGTGGTCAACTTTACATTACCAAAGATCGGCGCCGCGCATCTCTATACCCGAGTTCTCAGGAAACTACAACCAATGGATTTCGTTCAAAGATCTTTTCATTGAAACCGTCCATAACAATCCAACAATCAACAAGGCGCAAAAGATGCAGCATCTCAAAACGAAACTCCGAGGAGAAGCAGAAAGATTGGTGCAGCACCTAACAATCAACGCTGACAACTACAACTCATGTTGGGACATTTTAAATCAACGCTATGATAATCGACGTCTTCAATTTATTTCGTTTATGAACACTATGCTAAATTTACCTACCATTCAACAACCGGACGCCTACAACCTAAAGAAAATGCACGACGTCATAACTGAGTGTCTGAGCGGACTAACTAATATTGGCTTAGATACTGCCACCTGGGATCCCATTATTGTTCATTTAATGACTTTAAAATTGGACTCCAATACGCACAGCGACTACGTACGGGACCTTCAGGATCACAGGGAGATTCCGGTCCTACACGACTTTCTCTTCTTTCTCGAGAGCAAATTCATGGCCTACGAAACCATGAAACGCGCAAAAAAGGATGTCACCACTCTCCAAAAACCAGCATTCGTAAGAACGTTCAAGGAGCATCAAACCAAAAAAACTAACTACAATAACTTCAACTATTTCAAGAATAACTCTAGGACATATCATGCGACATACGGACAATGTCCTCTATGTAGCGGGGCACATGTGTTGATGCAATGTCCGAAGTTCATCGACCTAGATGCACTACAGCGGAACAGCACGGTTGCGAAACTACAAGTCTGCAAAAACTGCCTATTTAGTCACGGGGACAAAGAATGCAGATCTAACAAAACGTGCAAAGAATGTAACTTGAAACATCATTCATTATTGCACAATAATATGATGAAGAAACAAATAGTTTCTAATTATGGAAAAAATAACTCCGAGCCGAACCAATCAACTTCAGCTCAACGATCATCGAGCCATCACATAGCTACAGATGATTTGGAAGTCTTGTTAACTACGGTTCAACTTCAACTTCAAGCGAGAGACGGGTCCCTTATCACACTTCGAGCATTACTGGACCAGGGGTCTCAAATAAATATTATAACTGAAAATGCCGCACAACTATTAAAGCTACCTAGAGTGAAGCTAAATGGGACCATAACTGGAATTGGAACTTTAAGCTGCAAAGGAAAAACGGAGCTTACTTGCAAGTCCCTGCATTCCGATTACACATTTAAAACGAATGCACTTATCGCCAACAAAATAACTAGAAACTTACCCAACTCTACGTTCAAAAAAGGAAACTGGCCGCATTTACAAAACTTGGAACTGGCGGATGCTGACTTTAACGTATCGCGCCCCATAGACCTCTTGCTAGGAGCACACGTTTACGCCGACGCTCTCATGGATGGAGTGATCAAGGCTGATAAGCGGGATCCGATTGCCCAACAGACCCAGTTAGGGTGGATTATCAGTGGAAAACTGACAAGCCGTGCCTCACTAAACTGCCGCGTATTTTTAATTAACATGGAAGAGCTTACGAAATTTTGGGAAACAGAAGACATCACCCAAAACGACGAAGATAGATCTGACGATCAATGCGAAAATTACTACCAGGAAACTGTCGAGCGAGGCTCCGATGGGAAATACGTCGTAAAACTGCCGCTGAATGCGGACTACGAAGAAAAACTGGGAAACTCCAAACAAATAGCGATATCCCAGTTTTTACAACTTGAACGAAAACTACAAAAACAACATAAACTTGCCGCAATGTACCGGGATTTCATGAACGAATATATCAATTTGGAGCATATGAAGCCTGCGACTTCATCCTCAGCTCAAGACTGCTACCTTCCACATCATGGAGTGCTGAGGGAAAATGCCACCACCACAAAACTAAGGGTTGTTTTTAATGCATCCCAAAAAACAAGCAGCGGCTACAGCCTAAACAGCCAGCAGAAAAAAGGTCCTAACCTACAAAGGGACATTCAAGCGCTGATACTGAAGTGGAGGTCCTACAAATATGCATTTTGTGCTGATGTCCAGATGATTTACCGATGCATTTGGATCTCTGAGGACCAACAGCATCTTCAGAAGATAATATGGCGAAACTCGCCCTCCGAAGCGCTTCAGGAATACCAACTTCGCACAGTAACTTACAGACAAAAATCAGCAGGCTGGTTAGCAACAAGAACTCTTAAGCAATTGGCCATTGACGACGGCCACAAATATCCCGAAGCTGCCGAAACGCTAAAGAACGAATTCTACGTTGATGACCTCATAAGCGGCCGCAACTCAATCGAAGAAGCAAAGCAACTACAAACCTCACTAATAAACTTACTCAAGGGCGGCGGCATGAACTTACGAAAATGGTCCGCAAACGATCCAACTCTACTTGAAAATTTAACCAAAGATCAAGTTTCAACACAAATATTTGACTTCAAACAAGATGACTCCATGAAAACCTTAGGACTTGGATGGAACCCTAACTCGGACACATTTTTACTCAACTGGAAGCTACAAAATGAAACTACAACTAACTTAACAAAACGAGCTCTACTGTCTGAAATATCACGCCTATATGACCCATTAGGCTGGTATAGCCCCGTAACCCTAACGGCAAAACTAATATTCCAGAAGGTTTGGACCAGTAACATTTCATGGGACCAAATTTTACCGCACGATATTCAAGAAGAATGGCTAAAACTTAAAACGGAATTAAAACTACTAAACAAAGTCAAACTTAACAGATGGATCGGAGGAACATCAAAGCAAATCGAACTTTTAGGCTTCTCTGACGCAAGTGAGAAAGCATTTGCTTGCGTTATTTACGCTCGAACTAAGGATGATAACGGGAAGCCACGAACAACGCTACTAGCTGCAAAAACTAGGGTTGCCCCCATATCGCAGAAAACTACTCTTCCTAGATTGGAACTATGCGGAACCCTACTACTATCCCAACTAATGATGAAGGTGATGGAAGCCTACAAAGATTATGATATAACCATACGAGCATTTTGCGACTCCCAAGTAACTCTCGCATGGCTGCAGGGGGATGTAACGCGTTGGGATAAATACGTGGCCAACCGAGTCATGAAAATCAAGCAAGTAATACCGGCAGACAAATGGCATTACATCAAATCTGAGGATAACCCAAGTGACTGTGCTTCAAGAGGCGTGTCCCCGAGCAAACTAATTAACCTCGACCTCTGGTGGCACGGACCGTCACTTCCCGAAACAAACTTAAAAAATGAACTTCGCACCCTTGGTAAAACAAAGCCACATCTGCAAAATGTGTACTTTACAGGAGAGCAGTTTAAAAATTCTCCAAGTGATTTTTGCTGATAACATTTTTGCGTTTCGTCGAATTGTCATGTACTTTTGCATATAGGTTTATATTAATGTAATCAATTAAATGTGTTATGTCCCATTTAATTTAACGCATTATTTTTCAAAATAATGTAACGGATGTGCACGTACGGCTATTTATTACCAAGCATCAGCCGACGTATCAGCAGATCCGTCATTATTTTACAAAAATCTACGTGACGCATGTGCACATACGTCTTTGTTTTATGAATAACCCTTGAAATTATGAGGTCGTATATGTGTAAAATATTATATTTCTATAGAATCTGAAAGATTTAGGTGTCTGTAAATGAATATATTTCAAGTGAACTTATTTTACAGAATTATTTACTTAAATAACTAGGCAGCAATGAGTAAAAATACTGTGGTTTGCTACTAGAACACAGTAAGTGCAAGAAGATAAAACAATGTTATTAATTTTAATACATATTAACTTTTTATCGGCATGATAAGGTATCATCACTTACATAATATTTTCCATAAAATATGTACTCCATAAATAAAATAAGATTTAAAAACTGAAAGTAGTAAGTATAACAACTCGTTCATACTAAACACTATATAAATTTTATTTATAAAATACCCGTACTTGTATTATATAACTTAATAAACGAATAGATAAGAATATTAAACTTTTTGATAGTAATATATACAACTGTTACTTAATGATAAGCCATAAAACATGAGCATTGACCTGAGCTTAGTTTTACGAAACACACGAGTGTTTTAAGACCTAATAATTATATAAGTAAGTCATAAACTGTTTTCATCACAGGCCTTAAAATTTGTATCAGATGATTATTTTACTATGCAGCGTTTTTGTGGCAGTGTTAAGATTAAGAATGACTATAAAGTCCGATGCGGGAGTGACAGTGATGAAGATTGACATTTCGATAAAGGGTCGTTAGATGATCGAGCTGGTGAAACAACCCTCCTCTCATTATGGCGTCTCCTCTCGCGTTTTGCGGCTAAAACCTGAAACAAGCTTTGATTTCTCAGTCTTACAGTCTTCGGCTAAAGACTTTCTCCACTTGCTATGCTCGTCGGCTAGAGTTTCCTAGTCTGCTGGGCTGATGCCAAATGCCGGCATTGCTCGCTTAGTGCAGTCCTTATTGAAACGCAACATGGGCCTCCCCACATTTTAGGGTACACAGTAAGCGAGTGGCATCCATACGGTGCACATGCTTCCCCAGCCATCACAATCTACGCTGTTTAAGCATTGCAGAAATTCTGGAAAACTGCGCGACTTACAACACTCATTCGTGACCCTGTCTCGCCAAGTGATGTTTAGACTGCTACGAAGGCACCGCGAGTGGAAAATATTCAGCCTTATTTCTTGCTTGGCATACGACGTACTGGTTTCAGTTCCACACAAAACTATACTCAGAACACAAGTTTGATACACAAACACTTTGGTCTTGATTGTCAGATAGTGACTAGTCTAGACTCCTGCACTGAGCTTCCCAAACATTGTAACCGCTTTACCAAGCCGGTTCCCGATATCCACATTCAGTGACAGATTGCTTGACAAGTTGGATTGCTAGATAAGGGAACTGATCAACAACATCAAGGGACACGACACTATCCAACAAAATAGTTGGTTTCTGGTGAAAACCTTGCGCCAGAATAACTTTACTGTCTTCTTAGCATTAATGGACATGGAAAAGAGAGAACAAGGGTGTGCGAACTTATCGAAAAGAATCTGTAACTCTTGGGAAATTTTTGGCAACGAATGCGGCATCATCGGAAAATAACAGTGAATCGATGTGCGTTTACGACGAGACCTCAACAGGAAAAAATCAAAAAGTTTCCCTTCTGCTCTTGTGTGTAAAGTGTATCCCCTAAACTAAAGTTCCCAAATGCAACCTTCAGAAGCAGGGAAAAAGATGTCGAAAAGTATTGGTGGCAATTTACTCGGCCGCAGTCCCTCCGCATGTCCAACAAAGCAGAAGTCCGGCTGTCATGAACAACAGCACCGTGCGTGGAAACATTTAACTAGGTTTAAAAGTTTTGGTGGACATCTGTCGAGAGCAGGGCCTTCCTTCTTATCATTTATTGCTTTTACTGTTACAAGCACATTATATGCTAGCATGATGAATGCAGTAGTAAGTAGTAACAGGTAATTTTTTCGCTCATAGGGTCGGGTAGAGCAGATTCTTCTAAGTTCGCTTTGTCGAAGATTTCCTCGTGTCCCAACATTTCGAGATTCCTTAAGAAACTTCAAATAACGAAAAGAATAATCACTTCTCTAAAAACGGCATCATAGAAATAAATACAATATGATAAATATGTTAAGATCTACAAATAAGTAGATTTTATTAGTAGGTAAAGTTCGTACAGTTCATATAGATAATAAAAAAAAAAAAGATAAATTTCATGGTTTAAAATGGTTGGAATTACAGGTAAGGCATTTAGTTATTACATATTAATAAAACGTTAGATTTTTTTTACAATAACATGCTTTTTTATACCTTCAAACTTTTTGATACCGACGCATCTTAAACTACGACCGAAAATAACGCAACATGTTACGATGCGACTATGAATAGTTTGTACAACAACGACGCAAATGAATATACGACCATAATTTAAAAAAACAATTAAATTACTTTAAACTCTTCTTATAACATTATGGCAATATTGCCTAACATGTTTGTTTAAAAAAAGATTAATTAGTTAAAAATCGATAAATAACGGCGAATGTGATCATGCGACTGGCTATTTAATCTCAATAATTAGAACTCAAACAGTCGTATGTGCACATATGATTGTTTATTACAAGATAATTTTCTTGACCTGTAAAAAGTACTTATCATTACCGGTTTCGTTATCCGCATCCATTCTCGCCGATTTAGATCCAAAACGCAACGCATGATCACAGTCCGGTAACACCGACGCATCTGACTTTACAACACCGCGCGCGCCGATATGCGCTCACAGGAACGACGTCAAAAAAGGACGCATACGCATTTGTAGCATTATTTTACGTCGCCTCTTCACTTGCGTCGTTTTCCGCTTAAAATATCTCAGAAACGACAAAAGTTAAAATTATAAAAAAATTCTACCGTGTAGAACGCATAATTCTAAGGATATTTGCGTAATAAAACCACTTTTGACGCAAAGTCACATGTTGCATTATTTTACCAAGCGTGCGACTTCAAGCCCAAACTTTCCATGTTACTACTGGCATCAAAAAAATGCAAAACGAAGAGGCAGCCCTAGCCACAAATCAAGACACTAACTTCATACATGACCTACTTGATAAATGCAGTTCGTTATCACGAGTAATTCGAATTACGGCGTGGATAATGCGATTCACTACAACCTTGCGGCGCAAGCAGAAAGCAGACACCAACTATATAACTACAAATGAATTGCTCGCTGCAAATGAATATTTAACCAGATGCGCACAAAAGGAGGCGTTTGCTAACGAATACAAACTATTATCCAAAAATAAAGCTACTTCGAAGCAAAGCTGTATGTACAAACTGAAGCCTTACCTGGATGAGAAGGGGTTAATTCGAGTTGGCGGACGCTTAAACAACTCCAACTTGCCCCCTGGAATGAAAAATCCAGTTATCTTACCCAGGAAGGGGCGCATGACTCATCTTGTTATTCATCACGGGCATATGTCAACTTTACACGGCGGAGCACGCGTGGCCCTTAACTACATAAGGCAGCGTTACTGGATCATCGGTGGAAACAGGGCGGTAAAGCATCAATTACAGCACTGCGTACGCTGCCACCGATTCAAGCCGTCGAACACTTATCAACTAATGGCGGACTTACCCCCGCAGAGAACTATCCCATCTAGGCCATTTACGCACACCGGTGTGGACTTCACGGGGAACGTAGAGGTCAAAATTAACAAAGGACGAGGTGTCAAGACATCGAAAGGATACATTGTCATTTTCGTGTGTTTAGCCACGAAAGCTGTGCACATAGAGCTTACATCAGACATGAGCGCCGAAACGTTTCTGGCCGCTTTCGAACGATTATGTGCCCGCCGCGGCACGCCTAAACATGTATATTCTGACTGCGGTACAAACTTTATTGGGGCGTCAAAGATTATGCGCCAAGAATTTGAACAATTCAAACAGATGCTAATTAACTCAAGTTTCTTTGACACAATTGGTAAATTGGAAGTGGAATGGCACTTCAACGCCCCTGCGTGGCCTAGTGGGGGCGGAATATGGGAAGCCGCAGTAAAGTCATTAAAATATCACTTAAGAAGAGTACTCGGGGAGCAGAAACTAACCTTTGAGGAATTTATCTCCTTGCTGGCGAAGATCGAAGCGTGCTTGAACTCAAGGCCGCTTTGCCCTCTCACCGAGGACCCCGACGAATACTACAATTGTTTAACTCCGGGACATTTTTTGACCGGCTCCGCTACACTATCACTGCCACACTCGGATCACAGCGACACCAAAAACATCGATCTGCGTCGAAGATGGCAGCTCATTGAACACATGACGCAACAATTTTGGAAAGCTTGGTCTTATGACTATTTAACTCAACTTCAACGTCGAAGCAAGTGGAGCACACCCGCCAAAAATATTGAAAAGAACGACATAGTTCTTGTGAAGGAGGACAACATACCTCCAGCAAAATGGGCCCTTGGCCGCGTCATAGCCGTTCACCCTGGCGCCGACGGCCTAACTCGAGTAACAACTATAAAAACTCAAAATGGGACTCTCAAGCGTCCCATTGTCAAACTTTCACCCTTACCGATCGAACCAAAAACTGAACAGAAGAACAAATCATCGCTGGAAAAAGACGAAAGTAAACAAAACAACACGAGAAACCCTACAAGATGCCCTAGAAGAATCAAAAACGCCAAGCAATGTTTTTTCACATTGTTTACAACTTTGCTAACCATGTGCGCCATATCAGAGTCACACGCCGCCGGCGCGCCAATGCTTCAAACGTCGGCACATATTACAAGCCTTGAACCCGAGCGACCGATATACTACGATACAATTGGCAAGGTCCAAGTAATACATAATAAATGGACATTATTAATGTATTACAACCTAACTAACTATTGGGAAGGAGTTCGTCGTATTGAAACGTACCTGCACGGAGTGGAGAACTGGTGTGAGAAGACCGACCCAAGATATTGCAAAACTACTCTCAACCAACTGTACCACGAGATGGACCTCCTAAAATATTACAACACCATGTTGATTAGCCCTCACAAACATCTGACTGACAGGAAGAAACGAGGACTTTTTGATGGGGTTGGATATTTAACCAACAGTTTATTCGGAATCCTCGATCAGCGTTTTGCCGAAAAATACAAAACAGACATAGAAGCTGTGCATAACAACGAAAACTACTTACTCGAACTAATAAAAAACCAGACATCTATCGTTGAATTAGAAAACAAGGTTTTAAAGAAAAACGAAGCCAACATTCTACAACAATTTAACGTTATGGAAACATTCATGAACCAAACGAATATAAACCTAGCTAAAATTGAGTCAGCAGTGGAGATCGCTATGGCTACCGCTTATTTTAACTCCGCATCATTCTCAGCTTATCTACTAATCAACAATCTGAAGAACATGCAAGAAATGCTCTTTAACACTTTAACTGATGCCTACAAGGGCCACATCGACGTCCACCTCGTGACGCCGGTTAACCTCATCGAACAGATGAACATTATCGCAGGCAAGCTACCAAGAACCGTATCGTTGCCTGTTAATAACATACAAGAAGAGATAAAGGACCTTTACAAGGTACTGTACGTTAAAGCTCGAGTCACCGACAGTTATTTCTTATTCGAGCTCAACATACCTCTGATTTCGGATGAAGACTATACACTACATCGCGCTATACCGCTGCCTGTCAAGACTGCTCAAGACACTGTCATCGTGAAAACTAGCGCCAGTTACATAGCCGTTAACCTTCAGAAAAATACCTACATATCATTAAGGGAAGAGGACCTTCAACAATGCGTCCAACTAAAACGTGACAACTTTATATGCTACAAAAACTTACCAGTGTTCAACCTTCACAATGAAAATATCCCATGCGAAGCAAAGTTAATAGGGCATCGAACGCGTACTCCATGTGACGTAGCGCACACGTCATGTAAGGACGCCTGGATCGAGTTGCACTCACCAAACACTTGGCTGGCTATTTGTTGCGACACTTGCACATTACGAGCCATATGTGAAGAAGATGTGACGTCATACACTATGACGTCATCCGGTATCGTCACCTTAGCACAAAGCTGCGTACTACAATCTAAATATCTAACTATACATTCGCTCAACCAATACAACAGCAAGATGAAGATGAACTACGAAATTAACGTGCCCTCGGTGACATCATCAATTAATCAAATTGCAAATCTGACTTACCACAACATACCGCATCCGTACTATGCTGAACACAAAAATACGGATACAGAAGAAATCGACAGAAGATTACAAGACGAGAAGAATAACGAGCAAAACTTACAAACAACTCTCACTACCCACGATGTTCATCAATATGCCATTAGTTACTTTCTGCTGGCCGCAGGCATCTCTGCTGCCGTTATTTGGGGAATGAGAAGGCGCTATCCCAATCTATGTAACCCAAGGAACCGCAAACAATGCTCACGGAAATCACAGAAACCAATCTACGAAGATATCGAACTTCAACCGATGCCAGAAGAGAGAAGCCGGCCACAAACCAGAGCGAGACCGACGAGCAGCCCCGCGCCGCCACCGAGCCATCGCCTCGCGACCAACGACAATGTGGCGTTCAACTTTGACTGATTTAAATTTTATTAAGTATTTTGTAAGGGGGTGTAAGGAGTTCCATATACAATCTCACGGGACTCTAGCCAACCTCACCTGCACGTGGTACACCCTGCTAATCAACAGACGAGGCATAACTGGCGACCCACCAACCCGCACAGGGCCAGCGTGGTGGGATTACGGCCCAAACCTCCACATGAAATGCACAACTCTCCGAATCGGCCCCGAGTGCCAGGCGGCCCTGGGGGATCCGGTGACGACGGTAGCCAGAATACCCCTGGGGCCAGGGGTGCTAAGAATCTCCAGGCGACTATTGGTTTCCCTTCCCGTCAAACGACTACGGCATGTAAAATGGACATCGACACTATACATGTTTTAACATACAATGTTCGGACTTTATCATCAAATGAAAGACTTATTGAGCTAGAAAATGCCATCAAGGACATCAAATGGGACATAATAGGCCTGTCAGAGGTGAGAAGACAAGGTGAGGAGACAGAGGAAAGGGAAGGTTGCTTATTCTACCACTTTGGAACTACCAGCACACAATATGGGGTGGGGTTTCTGGTGGCTAAGAGGTGGAAGAATAACGTCATCGAATTTTGTAGCTACTCCGACCGGATTGCCGTTCTTAAATTTCAGCTAACAGCCAAACAAACCCTGACGGTGATACAGGTCTATGCCCCAACATCCGCGCATAGCGACGAAGACGTGGAAGACTTTTACGACCTTCTCAACAAAGCTTGCGATGAACACCGAGGGTCTTGGAATATAATCCTCGGTGACTTCAATGCCAAATTAGGCTCCAAACAAGAACTGGATAACAATGAAATTTTAGGTCCGCACGGACTGGGAGACCGAAATATGCGTGGTTCTCGTTTAATCCAGTTCGCGTTTGGACAAAGCTTAAAGGTCAGTAATAGCTTCTTTTCCAAAAAACCACAACGACGTTGGACCTGGGTGTCACCGGATGGGCGAACGAGAAACGAAATAGATTTTATATTGATAAATAAAGGCGACATAGTAAAAAACATAGGTGTGATAAACAAATTTAAATTCAGTTCTGACCATAGACCACTGCGTGCTACAATATCCTTCAACTTTAAATTACACAGAAAAAAACAGTTTCTAAATAGCCATAGAAAACTTGATCGGTCTGTACTAGCCAGTAGTTATGATACATTTAATTTAGAATTGGAAAACCGTTTTGCTATTTTAAACACAGACGCTACTGACACAGAAACACAGTACAACAATATAATAGACGCGATTCAAACAGCAAGTAACAAAATTGAAGTTAAACAAAGGAAACAAAATAAGTTCTCACACAAAACTATACTATTAATAGAACAACGTTGCAACTTAAAAAAAGGATCAACAGAATACCGAAAAATTGATAAAGAGACCAAACGCAGCATTAGAAAAGACATCAGAAACAGTAAAACACAATTAGTAAAGACAGCATTAATTAACAATCGGTCACTCAGGATAGCTCGAGAAGGCATAACTAAAGGAAAAACCTGGATCACCAACTTACGAGATGGTGAGGGCAACAAACATAACAGCAGAATTAAAGTGCTAGACATTTGTACACAATTTTACAAGTCTTTGTACTCCGACCCACAAAAAACAAATAGCAGAGTAGAATACTTCTGTGCCGATACTGTCGCTCCCATTACTGACGAAGAAGTAGAAAAAGTACTTTCTACCATGAAATTTGACAAGAGTCCAGGAGTAGACGGAATAAGCACAGAGGCACTTATTTTTGGAAAACGAAATCTCCTACATCCTTTAACCAATTTATTTAACAGCATTTTAAAAACCGGCCATATTCCTGAAAAGCTTCTCCATTCAAATATTATACTTTTACACAAGAAAGGCGACAAAAGCGATATTAGCAATTATCGTCCTATCAGCCTAGTCTCTCACCTCTATAAGGCATTTATAAAAGTCATAGAGAGTCGCATTGCGGGGCAACTCGACCAAAACCAACCACCCGAACAGGCCGGTTTCCGTCCTGGGTTCTCCACAACTGACCACCTTCACACACTCAATCAAATCATCGAGAAATTTACCGAATTCAACCAACCACTTTATATAGCATTTGTTGATTATTCCAAGGCTTTCGACAGTATCACCCACACCGCCATTGAAACAGCACTTCGGAACCAAAACATTGAACCGACCTATATTAATTTAATTACATCTATTTATAACAACAGTACAGCTGATATAAAACTAGAGTCCTCTGGGCAGACTTTCCCAATACAGCGAGGTGTTAAACAGGGCGACCCGTTATCCCCAAAACTATTTACGAGCACCCTCGAAGAAGTTTTCAGAAGCCTGGCGGTTTTCTGGGAGGCGAGAGGTATAGTCGTCGGTGAAAAAAGGTTGACAAATCTTCGTTTTGCCGACGACATTGTTCTGTTTGCCTCATCAGCATCCGAACTCCAACAATCGCTCCAAGAACTCAGCGTAGCAAGCCTTCAAGTTGGACTAAAAATGAATCGAACTAAGACTCAGATCATGACAAATAGCACGAAACGTAGGGTCGAGGTAGATGGGCACGTGATACACTATGTCGACGAGTACATATACTTGGGCCAGATAGTCTCTTTCAGCAACAGGCAGGATAAGGAAGTCGAAAGACGAATCGCAAACGCCTGGAAGAGCTACTGGTCCATGAAGGACCTTATGAAGGGAACCCTCCCGCTAGCACTCAAGCGCAAACTCGTTGACATGTGTATTCTGCCCATCCTAACCTACGGTGCTCAGACATGGTCACTCACAGAGGGTCAGAAGTCCAAATTGAAGGTTTGCCAAAGGGCTATGGAGCGCAGCATATTAGGTGTTAAAAGGACGGATCGAGTCCGGAACACTACGTTGCGCTCCAAAACACGTATCGCTGATGTTGGAGAAAAAACCGCCAGGCTAAAGTGGGACTGGGCAGGCCACGTATGCCGCATGCACCCAGACAGATGGGCTAATCAAATAAGGCAGTGGGTGCCGCATGATGGGCGGCGACGACGTGGCAGGCCAAGACGGAGATGGCGGGACGATCTGGACGCGTTCCTAAATGATTGGCCAGTAATAGCATCAAACAGGGAGTTGTGGAAATCGAGAGGAGAGGCCTTTGCCCTGCAGTGGGACACCAATATAGGCTAATAAAAAAAAAAAAAAAAAAAAAAAAAAAAGTATTTTGTAATAGCTTTTCCTTCTATTGACAATTATCTTAACTTCCTTTCTTTGGAGTTGCCAGCATGTACAGTCTCACTACTGTACATTTTTCCGCTCACGCTGCAACCTACTTTAGACCGAGCCATACTAAAATATTATAACTAAGTTAACGACAGTGCGTACCCAACTTGCATACGATAAACATCAATTGAAGGAACGGCTAATTAGTCAACTTAATTTGTAACCATTTAACATACAATAAACAAGTTTAACGTGAGCTCAACCTCTTCACTCTCTCAACGCACTCAACAACATCAAGCAAGTGTAAGGGCTAACTGGCTCCTACAGTCGTATAGCTCTTACATTTTGGCTGTTAAGGACCTATGCTTTTTTAATATGGCCGTTTTAACATTTTAAAAAGTTTGTACCTCAAAAATAAAGGATACAACATTATTGTCGAGCAAACCGAGCCGGCAAGGTTTCCTTTTTAAATTTTGACTAGCCATAAACTATGCATTTCGCATCCTGACTTTTTATCAATAAAGTCAGCATTCCCGACCATTTTTGATCAAAATGATACAAAATGGGCGTGTGTGTGATGTGAAAGCAATTACGCGGAGCTCATTTATTCATTTGCTGGAACGGAAATGTGATTAGAATCAAAAAGCCATTTAAATTTGACAATGGCAAATTCGAGCATTTTCTATAAATATATGAGTTGACTTAGCCGAAAACTGAAACCGAACACTGGTTTTTTCAACTTATTTTCGACTCATCATCATCATCATTTTCGACTGCACGCAATAAAAGCATGAAATAGCTATATTACTTTCTAGAACTCAGGGAAAAGTATTTATTATTCAATCCAAAAAGTTCATTGAATGTATCAATATTTGTCATTTAATATGAAAAAAATATTTTTAAAAGGAGTAAGGCCTCTCCTGTTCCACTCTCATTCAACAAATTCCAGTGACCCTCAGCAGATTGTCACACTTCGTCTTACCCACATTGCGTCTTGCGTAACTCATCAATCAAGGACTCCCCAATTGGCTCCATATACAGGGTGTAACCGACAGCGTACCGAAAACGAAAACTGTAGTTTTAGACCATAATCACGAACTGAAAACGAGTGTTCATTTTCTCGGAAAACTCAAGGATAAGATTTTCCAAAATAAATTATAAAACTCGACGCGCAATGTATTGCGTCCAATTCTCTTGGGTGCAGACGCGCGGGGAGGGAGGCACGCGGCAAGCATCGACCGGTCCGGGCGCTCCCCATTTCACTCACGCGTCAGCGCAAAACATACCGTCACGCCAATGCGCATCGAATGACATGAATGAATGCAACCACAAAAACAACGCAACCACAGATCACAACTAGTGTACTACCTAACACCAATAACAACTGACCGATAAATTAAAACAGTCTAACAAGATTTTCATTCAAGCAAGTAAAGCAAATAAAATGTGCGGGTAGGTAAACATTATTCATGCGTCCGACCGCAACCGACCGCGCCGTCCGGGCTGCGCGAGCGCACTGACTGGCCTGGCGGATCAATGACCGGCCAGTACCGTTATCTGCCCACTCCACTCTCTGTGTTGTACCGTAAAGCTTACATAATACTGTTTGTGATACATTGCGTGTTTTGCGGAAAATGCAATTTTCATGCGATTTTTCATGAAAAATTGTTACCGATAGAGTTCGATTCACGGAAAAATAAAGAAAAAATGAAAACTCGCGAGGAAAATTTGTGAATTTTCTCAAAGAAATCTCCACGATTTTCCAGGCCAGAATAATGGTCTGAAGCCATGGTTTCAGTTTTCGGTACACCGTCGGTTACACCCTGTACACTTTACATTACACATGTTAAGCTACAACCCGTAGCACCTCTACATAAAACAGAAAAGCAGCCTAATAAGGCTCTACACTTAATTCGTAGCAAAGCTACGATGTCTACTACGATAACGCGCTACGATTTATCGTAGCACTCGACTGTGGTTCGTTGAGTCGTTGATGATTGGGGTTTGTTTCCACGACATTGACGTATACCGGGTGTGGCCTGTAACGCATAGAAATTACCCTTCAATCTGTACAAAATTTGTTTCACCAACTTTCAAATAAGTTTTCAGATGTTCATTATTTATTTTCTAACAAATTACGCAATCCAACAATGATATCTAACTTACTGACATTGGCTGTCTCGTAACTCATCATCAGAGCATTTCTCAAAAAGTTTGTACACAATTAAGAAGTCAATTAAAGTTCAATATATTTTTGCTATTTTGTTACCAATTATTTTCGTAATTTTATATCAATATTAAGTATGGCTGTTGATAACCAAGGTTTTGTTATGCTTATACTTTTTTAATCTTTTTATATAATCTGAAATCAGTATATTGGAGGTCACAAAGAAAATTGGAAAAATATATTGAACTTTATTTGACATCTTAATTTTGTACAAGCTTTTTGAGAAATGCTCATCAATAATTTATACTGGTCGTTTTCAGACCCAAAGTATAATTTTCAAGATATACCTTAATTTCCTTAGATCACTCTGTACCTTTAAATAATTCTCGTTCGTACGAGTAATACCACTTATTAATGAGCACTTCGGTGATACTCGAGTCGACTCATCAAATTCTCGGCTCGCTTGCGCTACGGAACATCCCGGATAGCATTACTAATATCGGATAGTATTTTTATTGACTGGTAAGGCTACACCATCAAATGTTTTCGAATCAAATTACGAGAAAGGTATCGATAAAGTTCTCAACTGCGTGATTAATTGGGGTCATTTATTTCAGTTCTGCCTCGACCATAATATGACCAAGATTATTGCTGACATATTGACAAGTTAACAAAATCACGTTTTACAGATATTCAATGTTTTAAGTGACACAAAATACTTAGATTAAGTCTGACATATTTTTACCCAATAAATTAACTAAGTATCAATCTTTGCATATCGACATTCCTATGCTACTGATAACGTATCGAACATTCATATAATATCATAAAAAATTACATGATACATAATTCCAATGACTACCCACATCAATATCATTTGAATTAGGGCACTATTGGTCAAATCGTCAATCAAATCGTTATTTGCCAGAATACAGGTAGTTACAAATGAGGTCTCATTTGTTAACTAGTTATATATATAATGTATCTAACATTCATATAATATCATAAAAAAATGTCATGATAAATCATTCCAATGACTACCCACATTAATATCATTTGAATTAGGGCACTATTGGTATCAATCAATCAATCAAATCGTTTATTTGCCAGAATACAGGTAGTTACAAATGAGGTCTCATATGCTAAGTAAGGTAGTTCCGCAAAGTACCACTTATCAATGAGCACTTCTAAATAAAATACGGTTTCGAGACCACTCTCTGTGCGAGTGAGGCCTGGCCGAAGGTACCCTTGAACATAAATGTTCTTCGAATGCAACCGTATCGTCACACTCCTCTATATGATATCCTCCCCCCTAATATTAGTTAATATTAGTTATAATCGAATACGTAACTGGTTCGCTGGCTCAGCCCCGAGTCACAAATCTGTAAACTAAATATAACTTAAGTTGAATTAAGTATAACTCTTATTGTAATCGTATTGACATGTAAAATTTTATTTTATCAATAAAGTATTGAATTGAATTGAATTGAATATCCCCCGTCCCATAAACACCCCGTATCTTTAGACTCTTTTTAATTCTCATTTTGTGTTTGTCCTCAGCCAATTCATCAAAATTTAATAAACCTGTTTTTATAGTAGTAGATAGTTTAACAATAAATGTTTGTTAAATGTTAGTTTCGTCTTTGGTTCTAGATTCTTCTCTAAGCGATCCTGTCATCAAATTATACCGGCCAAATTCTAAATCATAAACATGTGTCTTCCTTAACCTCGACATTGGTGGAATCATCGATGGTATCGATGGAGCCATAAACAACAAAAATCTATTGATTGAATGAGCACTTCGGTGATACGACCCATCAACTTCTCGGCTCGCCTACGCTACGAAACATCCCGGATAGCATAACTAATAATAACGTATAGTATTTTTATTGACTGAGGTAACGCTACCCCATAACATATTTTCTACTCAAATTACGCCGATATTATTTTTCGTCCACCGGGACTGACGCACGCTGGATTCACGACAACGCATGAAAATACTCAGCGTAGGTAGACCCCCCCCACAAGATGAACCTTTTTTTAAACATGACTTGAACTGTATCAGGGCTGTTAAGCCCTCACTACCAGTGAGTCGGATTCTGTGTGGGAGTATAACCCGCTAATGGGATTATCTCCGCGCCACAGGATTCATTTCAATGAACCGATAATTTGGTCACAGTGATGAACTACTAAGTAGCGAGTTATCCATAACTCACTAGGGTTTAAATTGAATATCGGGAAATTTTATTCGCTGACTAAACACCTACATAAAACCTGTAATATTTTTTCGATTTCCTTGAATATCAGTACAAATCTTACACAAAAACCTATGCAATCAAAAGGTACTAACCGCCAAGATTCTTGTATAAAATTACGTCCAAACGTAACTAGAGTCTACTAAGCCTTTTCACCGTCCTTTTGAAAAGGTTATCAAATCCCTCCGTAAGAGCTTACATTATGAATCCGCGGTTATTGAATTGATTCAAAAGAGTCGATTGGACGCGTTTACGTTATGGTTGGCTTTTACTGATTTGAGTGTACGACAAAATAACGCAAACGTATACGTTTTAAGTAAAGAAATTGCTAAGTTAGCACGGACCACACGACGTCACAGTTTCGTCGCTATTCTTTATTATCTCGCAAACTCAATAACTCTCTTTTTTAATAATAATAACTTAACACTTTGCACGCCGATCACGAGAACCACTCGGTACGCATTTTTTCTCTAATTCGCCGGCCATTTTAATAACTGCCATGTCTAGCTCGCCGATGACGAGTACCACTCGTGACACTTTTTTTCTTAGAGTCGCGGATAACGAATAGTACTCGTGATCAGATTTCATACTGTTTGTATTAAAATATCGAACCCAGTTCGTGATCCGCTTAATAGCAACGTGTAGAAGAACGTTTAAGCTACCCGCACACATACAATTCATTAACGTGAGGGTTGGGGGGACGGCATGACGATGCGTCGCCCGCGCTGCCTCGTCAGTGCGCTGCGCGGGCTACCTAACAAATCCATGTTAGAGTTTTTATTTTTTCATAAAACGAGTTCTTTTCAGCGACAGTTTTAAAATATAATAAATAGTATAAACACATTGTTTTATTTTTATCATTATAGAATACTAAAACACCTCTTAAATAAAAAATAAATTATTCCTGTATGTACGCTAATTGTTATTTTATAAATCTTACAATATCACCGAAAATCGCCGGCAAACCATAGGTGGTGCCTTAAAAAATGCGTGGCGTACTTGGGAAAAAGAGCTTCACGAGTGGTGCTCGTGATCAGCTGTTGGAGCGCGGTACAGATTATAACTTACGGCGTGCAAAGTGTTAAATAAAATAAAAGCCGAGCCACGGAGCTGCTCATCTTGAGACCCTCATTTATCCTTAAATAGGAGAACATTAACCACCCATTTTGAATTTTAACTTCAATATTGGCTAAGATCTTGTGATTATTAGCCGGTGAAATTACTAGCATAGAGGCATTCTATCTTCGTCCTCCGGGTAGGCAAGCACTTGTGACTCCTCTGGTGTTGCAGGTGTTTATGGGCGACGGTAATCGCTTTCCATCAGGCGATACGTTTGCTCGTTTGCCCCCTATGACATAAAAAAAAAAAAAAAAAAAGATTAGTTCAAATGAAAGCTGAATATCTTGAAAACACCCCTTACCATGAGTTTACAGTGACAGTACTAGCTAGCGACAGCGTAAACGACTTGTATGGAGAATTGTAGTTCTACAAAGTAGCCGCTAGGGGCGCTGTGTTATTCTCCGTACAAATCGCTTACGCTCTCGCTAGCGAGTATGGTCACGTCAACTTATGGTAAGAGTACTGCTCCGGGTACCACGAACCCAAGAACTATCTCTACAGACAACGTTTTCGATAAAATAAAACCGGACTCCGAGTTAATCCTATAGCCCCTCTTTTTTTTCGGGGGTAAACAAAAGCACTTATCTATAACTATTATAGTACAATTTTTTTAAACTCAGCTCATCCACTTACCTGCATTCACAATGGCATTGTGTCTAATATAATCCTATCTGCTTTTGTTCTCGTAAGCGCCAACCAGTTACTTACAAAAAAAGGTTAGAACTACATTGCGTGGATATTGAATTTTCAACCTTATTCCTTGTTGAATAGGTTTAAAATGGTTGATGATGAGAGTTCATAGTCCTTTTTCAAGACAATACGTTCTTGTGGAGAGTCGGACGGTTGTAAAATTCCAAAAAAGTTGTGATTACCATTATTCTGTTAGTGTATTTTGTAGTTTCATGTCCAAGGAAATAGAGTCGATAATCTATATTAACCTTCCAAGGTGGTTACAATCTGCTTTTACTACGAGCTCGCTATCTTAATTTGTGGTTTACCACTCAATGGTATTCAGTTCTTTGGATAAGCTTAGCTTAGAAAATTTGTACTATACACAATTCTAATATTGTATTGAAAATCCGTGTTCTATGAAGAGAATAATTATTTCAGTACCCTTACCACGAAGTTAACATGACCTTACGTGACGACTGCGTAAACGATTTGCGTGGATAATACTACAACGCTCGTAGCGGTTACTTTGTAGAACTACAATTCTCCATACTATACTCGACGCCACGTAGCTTGGCAATAGCGACCAATGACTCCTCTTACCATGAAACCCAATTTCTAATAACGACACTTTTTTTTTTTTTTTTTGTTCCTCGTTACGACCATTTTTCTTTTTATTGCTACACCGTGGTAGAGGGTCCGCTCCCTCCACGCCCAGACACCCTATAATCTTTTACGGAGTCGCTAGCGAGTACCGTCACTGTAAACTCATGGTAATGAGTAGCGCAGCGCTAGCCGTACAGCAACATTTTACACAAAGAACCAATAAATTTGAGCTGACATGCTCCATATAATGATAATCTAAGCTCCTTAGTAAATTAAAAAAAAAAAACAATATGAGGTTTTCAATTCGAAGACAAAATATTCGTAGTCCTTGATAGGACTCCTTATGAAATGAAATGAAATGAAATGAAATATTTATTTATAACAATTGTTATAGGTCATAGATTCATAAGCAAATTTTGATTTACATAAACCCGTCAAAACCATTCAATTCCTATGCAATATGGCGCGTTGTCGTAATGTAAAATGCATCTCCCATCTATAGAGTTGAATGCCGAATCAGTTCCATTTCCTCCAGCAATAGACGCGTATGAAAATTGATGGAAATATTTTCTCAAGAGCTCCCAGAGGCACAATTCAACGTTGACACTGACGCGTAGCAGAGATGTCACCTTAACATTTTTATTTTAGAGATAAACGCTATTCGTCACCGTAATGACGTTTTCCTTCTCACTGAGGTTCAAAATGGCGAGTTATGTTATGTCGCCAAAGTACAAAGGACGTGAGCGAGTATTATTTCTCATATCAAAAAATCCCCTTTCAAAAGTGTGTAATAATCGCTTTTTACCAAAAAATAACCCACGATACAAAGTTATGGTAATAGGACCAACTAGAAGTTATGTTTTTTGAAACATGAATATATAAAAAAAAACTAATGAAACAAACTCGACGAACTGAGAACCTGGAACCTAATTCGAGAATGCCGTTTGAGTGATCGCCAAACGTCAAATCTCTATGAGTGATATCGCCATTGAACTGTCATTAAAATGCGATGAGCTTCAAGTGACATATCTCATCTCAATTTTGGAAATACAAAGGCGATAATTATTGTCAAAAATGTTATTCATGCATATGAATTTCTGTTTTTAACGAAACGTAACGGACGACTAATTTCACGCACTATGCGGTCAATTTAAAGTATGCGCCTGTTATTTATGCCGTCACATACAAAGGAAACGCAAATTTAGCGCGTCCGAATTAACGAAGTTGCGATGTTCTAGAGATATCGCCACTTGTCAAGAAGGCACACGTCAAAAGTGACGGATGGCGATTAAATGGAGAGATCTCCATCATCTCTCTAAAATTGGTCACGTTAACTCATGGTAGGGGTACTGAATTCGACTTTGACATACCATTATTTTCTTTTTCCTACTTTAACGATACGTATTCATTATTACTCGAAATGAGTATACTCTATTTTAATAGGTGCTAATTCAAAATGGCGAGTCAAATTGCTTAAATACAAATGAAAGGAGTGTACAATTTTTCTTTATTATGCATTTTAGTGATCCATATAAAATACTTATGGCGGGGTGATCGGGGAGGTCTTGAAGGCATGCATCTCGTTTGAATTATCTCCTAACTCCTAACTGTTAAGGAGTTGTACCTTCCATCATCAGCTCAGCATTAGAAGATGATGACTACCATATGCAAATTAAAAAGTTGTTCAACATTAGTTTGTGCTCAGTGGTTGTGTTCAAGAACAAATTTATAATCGCGGACAAATATACATATACAATGTGGGTCCTGTAACAGGAGCAAAAAATTAAAACATAGATTTTACTCGTCAAACTGAACAACATCTGAAGAGAAACAAACTCTTGAAGTCAGTTAAAATACCAAAATTTTCTGCTAAGTGTAACAAATACTTTTCTGAAAACCGCATCACAGTCGCGTTTAATAATAGTTTAGAAAATATATGGAAAATATTATGAGTGCCTATAAAATTTCAGGAATTCCTTCGATTCCTCATGGATCTCGTCAACCGATCTTCACCAAAATTTTATGGGACCAACTTTGAGATGTATTCATGAACCTAAAAAAAAATTCAAATCGACTCATAAATGACCAAGTTCTGAGGTAACAAACATTAAAAAAAAACAACCGAATTGAGAACCCCCTCCTTTTTTTGAAGTCGGTTAAAAACCATTATCACCAATGACGCTATGCATTTCGAATAGCTTGCTATTAATAAATATGTATTATGTCCGTTTATAATACCGTGGTAAAACCGGGATATTGCTAAATTGAAAAGCGTGATGCTCCGTCGAATTAGGACTCACGCCAATCGAGCATCTTACTGATAAAATGTATTTTGTGCACGATTCGCATTCAATCTTGCCAGAAACCATTGGCTACTCGAGATTGGGTCCATCAAGCAAAATTTAAGAAAGATCAGCCACGAGAAGGCAGGTGAAATTCACACTGGAAAAAAATAGCTCAACCTGGTTTAACTACTTGAGAAATAGCCAAAATGTGCTTAGTATAACTGGAATTATGCTAATTTTACATAACTTATTTTGGTTACTAGTAGCCCTTAGTTTGTCAGTCCTCCGATTTTTGTTACTAACAGCTAACATTTGGGCTACTGTTACCTAACATATCTTTTTTTTTTCAGTGCAAACTTCAAAACTTTTTGCGCGTAGACGTTTTGAGTTTTAATTAACTGGTTATAAAACTACTTTTCCCGACTGTTTCATTTCATAATTGCATCATTTTCATAATTTTCAGAACGTTCACGGACACAGAAACATTTTGAAAATTGCACAGACAAAACTCTAACACAGTTGCTATACCAGTTAATGTCTTTTTATACATCGAAAATGTATAAACAAGTTATTTAACTTTTAATTTTACATCTTACTTACTTTAATTAACAAATTAAATTTTCACGCTTATAAAGCCTGCACTGTCCAAAGCTTGTTATAAATAATTCACAAAAATTAACTTTAGTGCAGTGAAAACTTGCGAAAATGTGAAATTTTACGGTAAATGTAAAATTTAAATAAGTCATTTGGAACGCGTCTAGTCCTGGCTCTAACGGAAATTGCTTTCCTTACCTCTGACAGAGAGATCGTGAGAGCATTCATTGCTTTTATTGTATTTACATCTCTCTCTTCAATTGGTCCCTCATTACTGAATACCGTGATGACTGGTTGGTTTCGCCTTGATGATCTGTCTCCATCGGTCCCGGTCCGTCGCCCGGTGGAATTTGCTTGAGGAAGTTGTTTCTTTAACTTGGTCAGATCATCTGGTTGGTGAAGGGCCTCGGGCTCTCTTGCTTTCAATGTCCTCAACCACGAATAGTTTTTCAAGGCTTTCGTCTCCTCTTCGAATTAGTGGCCAAAGTATGATAGTACACGGTGCAAAAAAATAAATAATAGACTGATGTGTTGGTCCGTCCAGGGTATCCTGAGCATTCATCTCCAGTACCACATCGCAAATGCGTCTTGTTGTATGTATATTATTTGACAAAATTGAATACAACAGTAGGGGACAGAATAGCACTTGGTTTGGTCTTCGCCAGAGAACTTTGTTATTTTGGTCAATTATAAAAAAATCGACTCAATTGTGTCGCTACGGCTGACTAGGAATGTTCCACCAACCAAGCAACGACATTTCGACCCTAGTCAAATAATCAGGGTTAATGACATCAGATCAAATAAAGTTAACTTCTCATACACTAGTAGAGATATTTTTCGATACGGAAGAAAAGGAATGAACGATGATGGTTGAAGAATACATTACACTCGATTACGCTGAAGCAAAAAGACGGTTGTGTTAAGTATGTCAATTTCATCTTCCACGAAATTTTTGCGTGTTTAGCAAAAATGCCAACTGTGGTAATTTAGTACTTATTGAGATACACTGAAATAAAACTGTGTAGATAATGTACTCTCTTGTTCCTCCTCACTGACACAGAAATACCATAAGAATTGCATTTCTACCAATCTCCAGACAGTACCGAACGGTAGACATTTTGCTATAAATCTCATAAAAAGTAGACAGTTTCTGCTAGATCTCAAGCAAGCTAAGCATTGCATATTTGATTTGATTAAGGACGCTTTGTTTTTGCTGAAAGATTTATTCAACATAGTTTGCTAATGTTTTCTTCGCGACTTTGATATCTTAAGAAATATTGTTTTTTTTTTTGTTTTATACAAGACTGATAAAAACCTAAACAAAAAAGACATAAATAAAGGTGATAAAATTACACTTTCGCCACTTGTTGATAACAACAAAATCTCATATTTTAAAATGCCCATAAAAAATCAACAAAAGAAGCTTGAGCCCAAACACAAAAGTATTCTTATTTTTTAGAGCACAATCTTTTACACGGGCCCCCAAACTTTTTTGCTGACAGCGTATTTACAGGTTCAGTATATTTTTCTGCTTTGAAGTTTTCGGAGAAGAGAAAACTGGAGTGCCTTAAGATGTGTCTTTAACCCTTAAATTGACAACGGTAGCTACAGAGTACACTCACTTATGAAAAATACTGACATCGGTACAGGATACTATTCAAGCAACTAATAACAAAAATCAGCAACATTATTTACTGTGATTGGCAGAAAAAATAATTTATACTAGCAACACCTTTAGAAACTTGTCAATGTCAAAATGAGATCGACGCGGAAACACTTGTCGCCCACCTCGGGTAAGTTTTGATAACATTTTGCTATATTTTATTATGTAAGGAATGCATTTTGTGTGTTTATATTTATTCTGATAATCCAAGGAATGGAATCAAGTAGTTTCTTTGTATGTACTTTACGGAATTAAAATATTAAAGGCTTATAAATCATTATGTACACTGTGGATACCGTTGCCAATTGAACAATAAATTTACCTCAATAGTAAACGGTAACCACAGTGTACATTGCCAATTTCATAGCAATGTTTTTTTTTTTTTTTTGGGATGCATTTATTGTCTTTTTTGTGTTTTTTATGTTTTGTTATATCGTATTCTTGTTTATTTTTGTGCATTGCTTAAAACAAACACGTTTTCACAAAATCCTGGCTTTGGTACCAACATTAAATGCATGTTCGGATCGGGTCTGCCTCTGAAAATGAACCTAACTTTCTGCAACCACCTGGTTTGTGAAAAAAAAAGAAACTGCTTTCGTCAATTTCACACAAAATAATGTTTTTTGATTTTTTATAAATTGCTTATTAATAATTATAAATAACGGTATAAACTCACGTAAAACTTGTCAGGAACGGCCCGACATGTTTCGAAGTCATTTGGAGCTCTTCATCAGGGGTAGCTATCCGTGCTAAGAGCTCCAAATGAGTTCGAAACATGTCCGGCCGTTCCTGACAATTTTTACGTAAGTTTAAACCGTTTGTTATAATTATTAAAGATGTCTCATGATAGTTTTCATAACAAATTGCTTATTTTTATAAATAATGACACAAAGGTAAATTAAGAAAGGAAAATTGAATGCGATCTACTACAATCGAAGCGGGGTTTGAACCCGCGACCTATGCGTTTCCGGCGCATGCTCTTCCAACTGAGCTATCCGATCGCTACGTCAATCACACCAAATCTTTCATCCCTTAATTCTTTACGCTACTGGAGCGCCCTCTGCGTCATATATGTTTTTGAAATGATTATGCGCATTAGCCATATGATACCCTAGGATATGCGTTTTACACACACGATCCCCAATCCCCATTGCTTTACAGCAAGTGTGAAGACTGCGAGAGAGATGGCGCTGTTCTAAATATTTGTATAGAATCTTTTTTTTTTCATATATTATTAAATATAATTTAGTTATAGGTATGGATCTTTGAAATTAACCCGATAAAATATAAAAATGTGTAATAATAAGTGAAAACCGAAATTGAATAACGGTACTTTGTATGGAGCCGAATAACCGTATCTATCCCTGTTTGGTGCTTCTGGCCGCGAGCATTATAAAATAATGAAAATCTCATTTATTTTTTGTTACATTACAGGTGAGGAGCACCCTTATACACTTGACTCCCTAAAACGTTGCGTATTATAGCGATAGTGTAATCGCTCCTTTATTCCTTAATGCGCCACGGCACATAGTTTGGGAACTCTCGTAACTCGCAGTAAAATCGGCGCAATCTTTCCATTTTTTATTGTCAGTAAAATTTCTCTCGGGTTCTCCATATCGCAAAGTTTATGTTTATGATTATGACGGTTGTCGGTCGGGATTCCCCAAGATGGCGGGAATGACGCTCGTTATTCAAATTTAACTGTCAATTTGACGTTTCGACTATACTTTGTCACTGATATTGAGGAGATCTATAAGGGGCTAAATTTGATGTTTGTAAAAACTATCTATCTATTAGACGTAATAGCCTTACAGGAAACTTGGCTTCTGGATCAGGATGTGGACTTTGTGGGAAGCACTGATGAAAATTTTGACTACACCAGCAAGTCTGCAGTAGATACTTCGCAGGGGATTGTACGGGGACGGCCGTATGGAGGCGTGGCGTTAATGTGGAGGAAAGGAGTGTTTTCGTCAGTAAAAGTGATTAAGTGCAATAGTGTGCGTGTATCGGCAGTGATAGGTAGCGTAGGTGACCGCTCGCTGTTACTATTTTCCGTTTATATGCCAACGGATGAATCATCCAACTTACCTGATTTCACGGAGTGTATGAGTGAAGTAAATGCTATTATTGAGTCACAGAATGCGGACTGCGTTTTCGTACTTGGGGACTTTAACGCCCACCCGGGGCAGCCGTTTTTCAAAGAGATGTGTGACTTTTGCGAGGAACTGAAGTGGCTGTGTGCTGATCTGGAGTGGCTGGGCAGTGATTCGGGGACTTATACATACGTGAGTGAAGCTCATGGATGTACACGGTGGCTGGATCATTGCTTAGTCACCGAAGCAGCATGGCTGACTATAACTGATATAAGGGTGAAATATGATATGTATTGGTCAGATCATCTTCCAGTTATTATTAAAAGTAACATTAGATTAGTTAATTCAAGTGTAATAAATAGTAAATTAAATTCTAATGATAATGGTATTGTGTGGGGGGAGAGAGATAGGGAACAAATAATTTTGTATAATAGTATATGTAATGATAAATTGAGAGAAATTAATTTTCCTATAGAATTTCGGACATGCTGTGATCACTTTTGTAATGACGTTTCCTGTGCAGCCCGGCTACATCAACGACGGCAATCTACTTTAGAATCTATGTTTTGTTGCTTTATAATGTATAGATAGTTATGTTTTAATAAATATTACGTTTCGTTTTAGTTTGTTAGCTCGTAAGAATAATATGATACTTAGTAAAATCGTAATAAATAAATAAAACTCATAGGATTAAGTAGGATAGGTTAAGGAAATAAATAATCACTCTGACTACATTTCATTTCCCCATAGTATAACCTAGTACTTGGATAAGTACTAAGTTATAACGATTAGATCCTAACAGCACGACGACATTCCGTAGACTGACGGGCGACAGAGGGGAGGTAGCGCAGCAAAAGGTTGGGAGGCGAGGAAGCCACGCCCCGCTCTCACCCGCGCCCCGCTGCCGCCCGCACAGGTCGTTTCCTAGTCGAAATTAGGATCTAATCTAGTGTTTATCTGATAGTTACCAATTGGAATCTTGTTAGATTATAGTTAGGTATAAGGTACGATTGTTATTGTATAAGATTTATTAGTGTTTCTTAATGTTTAAGCCTAAGATGCAAAATGTAAACAAAGTTAATAATAATAAAGTGATGCGGAAGGAGTGGGGTGGGCACGGATCGAAATAAAAGGCGATACATTGCGCCGTACTGGCATTATTCGATCCAGCAAGCTACAAGTGCTAAGAAGAAATCCCTGCCCGTCTCTCTCCCCGGCTCTCAAGACTCAAGAAGTATTTCATTAGAAGAAATCCCTGCCCGTCGTTGTACCCGTCAATCCAACGCTATACCCGTCAATCCAACGTTGCTCGTCAATCCAACGTTTTGCCTACCAGTCATAGGTGCGTCAGGCACATTTCCCATAAAGTTATTTTAGATGAGTTATATGATGACATTGTTACTTCGTTACAAACTGCCTCGAAAGTTAGCTGTAAGACTAAAAAGTGTAAGCGCAGGCAGGTGGTCGGATGGAATAAGCACGTTAAGGAGGCACACGCTCAGGCTAGGCTTTGTTTTCAGCAGTGGCACCTGCATGGGAAACCAGTGTCGGGACCGTTTTATGTTAATATGTGTACGTCTCGAAAGATTTTTAAAGACAAGTTGAGATGGTGCCAGGATAATCAGGTGCAGATTAAAATGGATATCTTAGCTGAGCATCATAACACTAAAGACTTTGGCAAGTTTTGAAAATGCACAAATAAAATGAATCCCAAACCTGGAGTCCCTGCTACTGTGGATGGCTTATCTGAGCCTGTTCAGATTGCCAATATGTTTATGGCCCATTTTAAGGTTGATAGTCAACTCAAGGAGCGGTCGCCCCAGGTGTTTTCTGCTGAGGGCAAATCAGGTGAAAGTTGTATGAGTTTCACTTTCAGAGAGGTCGATCAGGTTATCAGATCGATGACTGGAGGGAAGTCACCAGGACATGATGGCCTCAGCATAGAGCACCTGGTGCACGCTGGTGCTCACTTTCCTCGTGTCCTAAAAATGATTTTTTAACTGCTGCATTAGTCATTGTTACCTTCCAGAAGACCTCATGAAAACAATCGTAGTACCTATCTCTAAAAACAAGACTGGGGATGCCTCCGACAAGTCCAACTACAGGCCAATATCCTTAGCGACAGTTGCGGCGAAGGTTCTTGACGGTTTGCTCGATAGCTTGTTGGCGAAACATGTAAAAACGCAAGACGCTCAGTTTGGCTTTAAGCCCGGTTTATCAACTGAAAGCGCAATTCTCTGTTTCAAGCATACCGTTAAGTACTACGTCGAAGGAAAAACACCGGTATTTGCTTGTTTTTGGATTTGTCGAAGGCGTTCGATACGGTGTCATATGACATATTGTGGAGTAAGCTAGAAAGGTGCACGAGCACGCCAAGGGAGGTTATCAGGCTGTTTCAGTATTGGTATGGTAATCAAACCAACCAAGTAAGATGGGCGGGTGAGCGCTCTGAAATGTATAGGTTGGATTGCGGAGTGAGGCAGGCACTGGTATTGGATGTTCGATCGGTGGTACCATTATCAACAATGTCAGCTATGCGGATGATATGGTGCTGCTGTGCCCATCGATAAGTGCGCTTGTAAAATTGTTAAAGCTTTGTGAGGAGTATGCGGTGACTCACGGCCTGAGGTACAATACCAACAAGAGCGAACTGTTAATTTTTAAGGCAGGTAACAAGGCACTCGATTCTGTTCCGACGGTATTATTAGGAGGAGCTCCTCTTAAAAGGGTCAGCCGTTTCAAGTACCTCGGGCATTGGATTACCGAGAATCTCCAAGACGATGTGGATATTGAGCGGGAGCGTAGGGCATTGGCCGTACGCTGTAATATAAGATAAGATAAGATAAGATATTTATTGAATAATAACTTATTTTACAGTAATAATAACTATAGCCTAAGATATTCTACATGGAAAAAAATTACATGCGCCTGAACTAGGATTCCCTGTGTTTCAGGCATAAAGAGGACTAACTTATTAACAATTTCTTAAATAAATAATCATAAACACATTAAATGATAAATTATAGATCGGATACAATAATATTTAATTATAATGAATACAAGAAAATCAACTTAGAACAATCAGTAACTTCTCTCTATCTTCGTATGACATATTTTGTAGTGCTTCCCGGAGTGTTTTCTTACATTTCGCGTAGCTGAGCGGATATATATCCAGCTTCGTATTAAGCCTACTGTACAGGAGAGGACCCAGCGAAACAAAAAATCTAAAACAGAAGTGACTCCTTCGAATAGTTTTAGAGCAAACAATATCCTTGCGCCGTTTATTAGTATACTCAGTGCTATAAGGGATTGCAGCGTGCTGTTTTAGGACCGTGCTTAGTATAAATAGTTGCCGAACGGTTAGTACTTCACAAGACTTATAAAGAAGGTTAGTAGGGTAGAGGAAAGGACGGGAAGTGGAAACCTTTAGAATTGCTCTTTGAGCTCTTTCTAAGTTTAATAATGTAGTTTTGGCCAGGCCGCCCCATGAAGAAATGCAGTACGTTAATATCGATTCACATAGGGCAAAATAGACTCGTTTGATTAACTGTGGGTCCGCAAATGAACGCAGTTTTTTGAAAACAAATATCAACTTACGAACTCTATTGCATAACGCTGCTATGTGATATTTAAAAGACTCTCTTTTGTATCATCAATTATTATTCCTAAATACTTAATTTTGGTAACTGCGGCTATATCTGGACATTTGCATTGTGTTTTATTGGGGTCCTTACAGTTGTGCGAGTAGAGCTTGGGATTATTTGGTGCTAAATTAGATTTGCGCATGGAAAACTTTATGTAGTTAGTTTTGTCCGAATTAAGTGTAAGTAGATGCTGTTGAAGCCAGTTATTGACAGTGCTCAAGCCTCGTTGCGCATACGTATAAACTGCCTCTATTGTTTTTGCAGATAAAAGTAGAACAGTGTCATCCGCGTAGGAAATAATTTTGCCGCTATCCACTTTCAAATTACAGAGATCATTAATATAAATTAAAAACAGTGTAGGGCCTATTATACTTCCTTGGGGAACCCCAAAACAAGTGTTTTTCAGGTCAGAGCTGACAACATTGTCTATTTTTATGCATTGAGTGCGCCCATCGAGATAGTTTGCGAAAAGTTTGAGTTGGGTGCCTCTTACGCCTATTGCTTCAAGCTTGTGTAGTAGAATGGAAACAGAGACGGTGTCAAAAGCTTTAGCAAGGTCCAGAAATATACCTATTGTCTGGTTGCCCCTGTCAAGTTCCTGAACTACGTGGTCAGTCAATTCATGCACCGCATCGGCAGTTGACAATTTAGAGCGAAAACCAAATTGGGTTTTTGACAAGATAGAATGTTTTTCCAAATATTGGACAAGTCTATTATTGATAATTTTTTCGAGGATTTTAGATGTCGATGGTAGAAGAGAAATGGGTCTATAGTTCGTTATTTCGTCTTTAGCGCCGAATTTGTATACAGGAACAATGACAGCTTTTTTCAGACATTTAGGAAAGATTCCTTCTGAGAGGCATTTTCGAAAGACCTGCGTGAGTGGTGGAACCAGGATGTGCTTGAATTGTTTTAAAATTTTATTTGAGATACCATCCCAACCAACCGCGGAATCGTCTTTTAAGCCCATAATAATTCTTTCAACCTCTTCTTCATCAGTATTTAATAACACAAATGACTTTAAAGTACTGAAGTTGATTGAAGATAAGTTATGAGGAGGAGCAGGAAAATCTTTCTTTACTTTTTCTGCTAGGTTTTTCCCTATGTTTACGAAAAAAATATGTTGGCTCGCAGGTTTGCACGCTGTGAGAGGAGTGTCAAAATAACTCTTTTCAGAGCGTTTTGTCAAACCTTTTACACGTGCAGCCTGTGGACAAATTATACTAAAAAGGCGATCAATGCCCTGCGGGTCCAGTTCAATAACGGATTCAGAATGCTGATGGGACTGCCACGTTACTGCAGCGCTTCAGAAATGTTCGCGGAGGCGCGTACGGATGGTTTCAGTGCGATCATTCGCAAAAGGACCGCCTCTCTGATGCGCCGCGTGAGTGGCAGCTCCAACAGCCTGGTCCGCCTGGTGGCCGAGTACCCTGCCTGCGCTTTTTGGGAGCACTGGAATTTTGTCCATATGGGCTCCCGAGGCTCAGTATATAATATATTTTAAACTTAATTAAAAATATGTTTACTAACATAGTTATAAGTTATAATGTTACTAACAATATATGGACATGATCTGAAATAAATGATATTTAATTTAATTTAATTTAATTTAATTAGCCACACACGTCCACTGCTGATCATAGCATCCCCCATGGCTCGCCTCAAAATGCGATCCCATGCAAACCGTCTATTGATTCCCCGCTACGCTCACGAGGTCATCCGTCCATCTAGTCGGGAGCCGACCCACGCTGCGCTTTGTTTATAAAAACATCTGTCCGAAATAGGTAACAACTAGTATTACATATTGTTTTAGCTATTCGCTCTACATATTCACATAAAATTTTTCAGTGAGTGTCAGTTGTGTTTGAAAAAAAATCGTCGGTGGTATGTCCAATATACAGCTCAATAGGTACATAATATTCAATGTTGATCGTTTTAGGCCCACAATACCAAAACATATTAAATATGCTAGCGAGATTAAAGAGCCCTTAGCCGGTATATATCGGCATATATATAAATAAAATAAACAAATAAATATTAAGGGACAATCATACACAAATCGACCTAGTCCCAAACTAAGCAAAGCTTGTACTATGGGTACTAGACGACGATATACATAATATATAAATACCTACATATATAGATAACATCCATGACCCAAGAACAAATATTTGCACAAATATTTGCCCCGGTCGGGATTCGAACCCGGGACCGCCGACTCAGTAGGCAGGTGTCTACAAACCGAGCCAAACGCATCGTCAAAATATATATGACGACGCGGTTGGCTCAGTTTGCAAGCACCTGCCTACTGAGCAGCGGTCCCGGGTTCGAATCCCGGCCAGGGCAAATATTTGTGTGATGAACATGAATATTTGTGCTTGGGTTGTTCCTATGTATTTAAGTATATATTTATCTATATAAGTATATATATCGTCGTCTAGTAGCCATAACACAAGCCTTCTTGAGCTTAATTTGGGACTAGATCGATTTGTGTGAGGTTGTGATATTTATTTAATATTTGTACACAATGGAGATTATTTAAGTCGAGTACCGCGTTTAGGTCACGAGGCTTGCCGAGTGGCCTAAGTAAGGTACGAGATTTTAAGACATAATTGTGTAACTATTGCATAAAATACTTTTTATACGAGCAAAACACAGAAAAACATTTTTTACTTTAATCGTCATTCCCCACTATAAATTTTTATTTTTGATGTTTATTCGTTCAACTAAAACTGACCCAAAAAAAACATGATCGCGATGGTCATGGCGGGTGATTGGTTAATTTTTTTGACAAGTAACTTCAACCAATCAGTGAACAGTGTGCTTTTTTTTAAATCAAATATGCTGATGTTCTCTTTTTGAAATTGTTAGAGTTGAGTAGATTATTGTTCGTATGGCATGTTATTTCAGATAACAAAAGAAACAATACTTTTAACTATAATTACAAATCCAATTTCAGTGACATCAGCCATTTTCTAGCCTCGTCGCTCAGGACGATCAGGTCCTCCATGGATCCGGCATATTTTGTTAGAGGGCACTCTGTGATGATGTGTAGAGAGATGTCATGAATATTAAAGTTCTGTAGCGGGTACCATAGAGTATAAAGAATTTTGGTACAGGATTAAAAAGTGCGTTATTGTGATTTTGTCTGTGAAATCTATATATATATTACGCGAGGCCGATTTTTGTACATCCCATCAGATCAACAGTTATGGTCCGATTTTAATAAATGATATGTCATTAGATTCGTCTCATGCTGGAGAGGTGCATAAAACTCTTGGATTTTTAATTTTTTCCTGAAAAAGTACTGAAAAATAGATTTGAAAAAACTACTGTGCGCTAACCACGTGACATTGACCACGTGACCTGTGATCCCTATTTTGACATAAGATGACCAAATAATAATAAGCATGATTTGCTCACAAACCTGTAGTAAGTTGTTCAGCATGATGAAATATTATTTTTGAATCGGCAACATAATATCCGCAACACTTAAAACATGTACGAATATGCAAAAATAATTTTACAGTTTGTTGACAATGAATGACAGTAACCATATTCTGTCAACTTTTAACATACTTTTAATGTATTTTTTTATTGGGGGCTATTATGTCAATGACCTAAAGTGCCAGGTTGTTTTTCTTTTTAAAATGTTGATATGGAAACTTTTTTCGCATACCTGTTAAAAATGTGGAGGAAAAGGCCAGTTAAGTGCGAGTTGGACTGGTGCTCGCAAGACTAGAAAAACTGACCGTCATTCAAGAATAGATTATTTTTATAGGCGAGTTTTACAATAAATCAAAGCAGAAATATGTAGTAAAACTAATTTAAACGTCATTCAAATAAGTAAATTTATGATAGATTATTATAAATATGATTATATAAGTCCATCAAAAAAATAATTCCAAGGAAAATGGCATGAGTTATGGTAAATTAAATGGTATTTTACAAGACAAAACTTAGTCCTTCCGCTTGCATGTCGACGGGATGGGAAATGTGGTCGAGTTGAGAATATGGACGACTTGACAATGTAGCTAAGTTGGGAATGTATCTACATTGGTAATATGGATGAGTTGGTAAAATGGACGAGTTGGAAATGTGGACAAGTTGACAATATGGACGAGTTGGCAATGAAGACGAGTTGGTGATATGGAAGATTTGGCAATAAAGACGAGCTGGATAATAAGGACAAGTTGGTATTGTAGACGAGTTGGCAATATGGACGAGTTGGAAATGTGGATAAGTTTGCAATGTGGATGAGTTGGTAAAATTGACATGTTGGGAACATGGACAAGTGGGCAATGTGGACGAGTTCGCATTATGGACGAGTTGGTAATACGGACAAGTTGGCAATGAAGACGACTTGGTAATACGGACAAGTTGGTGATATGGAAGATTTGGCAATAAAGACGAGCTGGATAATAAGGACAAGTTGGTATTGTAGACGAGTTGGGAATATGGACAAGTTGGAAATGTGGATGAGTTGGCAATGTGGATGAGTTGGCAAAATGAACAATTTGGGAATATGGATGAGTTGGCAATAAAGACGGGCTGATAATAAGGACGAGTTTGTATAGACGAGTTGGGTGTATCGTCGAGTTGGGAATATGGACGAGTTGGAAATGTGGACGACTTGGAATTGTGGACGAGTTGGGCCTATGGACAAGTTGGAAATGTGGACGAGTTAGCAATATGGACGAATTGGCATTGTTGATGAGTTGGAAATGAAGACGAGTTGGCAACGTAGATGAGTTGGGTGTATGGACGAGTTGGTAATGTGGACGACTTGGCATTGTGGACGAGGTGGGAATATGGACGAGTTGGAAATGTGGACGAGTTGGCATTGTGGACGAGCAAGTAATATGGACGCGTTGGCATTGTGGATGAGTTAGGAATATAAACGAGTTGGCAATGTAGACGAGTTGGGAATACGGACGAGTTGATAATATGGACGAGATTGGCAATAAAGACGAGTTGGTATTGTAGACGAGTTGGGTGTATGGACGAGTAGAAAATGTGGACGAGTTAGCAATATGGATGAGTTGGCATTGTGGACGAGTTGGGAATATGGATGATTTGGCAATAAAGACGTGTTGGTAATATGGACGAGTTGGCATTGTAGATGAGTTGGGTTTATGGACGAGTGGGCAATGTGGACGATTTGGCATTGTGTATGAGTTGGGAATGTGGACGAGTTGGAAATATGGACGAGTTGGAAATGTAGATGAGTTGTATTTGTGAACGTGTTGGCATTGTGGACGAGTAAGCAATATGGACGCGTTGAAATTGTGGACGAGTTGGGTATATGGACGAGTTAGCAATATGGTCGAGTTGGCATTGTGGACGAATTGGGAATATGGACGAGTTGCCAATGGAGACGAATTGGTAATATAAACGAGTTGGCGATGCAGATGAGTTGGGCGTATAAAATGAACGAGTTGGCAATGTGGACGTGTTGGGTGGGTGGACAAGTTGGCATTGTGACCCAGATGGGAATATAGACAAGCTGACATTGTGGAAGAGTTGGCAATGTGGAATAATTAACATGTTACCCTAACATGCGAAACTTGATGGTAGAAATAACCTACATATGATGCAAATAAAAAAAAATCGACGCTCTCAAGAATAAATCATATTTGAATTAATGACGTCTGGCTGATCATTGTTATTCTCATTCAAAATAAAATTTGACAAATTCTGCTGTCAACAAAACAAATTGATTTTATAAAGCTTCCGTTTTTACCGACTATGGTAAGGAACCCTAAAATTTGGTTTATATCATAGACTTGAGAGTATAGATAGCATCTCCCTCACTATTCTGTCATGATTCTGTCAGACACTATTTCAATGAGAGGAAAGACGAAAGTTTGAATTTGGAATTGGGGTATTAGGCCTTCAGCTCTAAATTTATTGAAAAAAATATGTCTTAATATTCTTTTTTCAAAAATTTTTAGCTGTTTTATATATTGGATTTTATTTATTACAACATAAGAAACACAAAGAACAACAACTTAAAATTCTACCAATCTTATGTTCGGTCCTATAAAAATATGTCAATTTTTTTTTAAGATATGGGATTATTTTTATGCATAAAATTTTTCCATAAATCGAATAATATGCATTTTATTTGTGAAACAGATCAGCAGATCACGTCATTAAAGCACAAGTAATTTTTACAAAAGAGTTGAAAAAGTTGTCACGATGAAGCTGGCAGTTGGCTATCAGGCCTGGCTCTAGCCTGGCATGTTTTAACGTTTTTAAAAGGATAATTTTAACGTGTTTTTTTAACAGTATTTATTCTTCGTTCGCCAAAAACTTCTTATCGATAAAGTAGTTATTTTCTGTAACACTACCGGATTTCCAAATTCTAGCGGCGGTTCGACGCCGCAACGGGCCTCTAGTTATTATATAATTGACAGATTAAAGTACATGAGTATAAAAACTATCTTATAGCCACTCGGCTGGCAATTCCTTTTTCCCGGCCTCTGTGTGGTAATTTATGTACTACTGGAACTACATACCATGTGGGCCCTGTAACAGGAGCAACAAATTATAACAAACTCGTCAAACTGAACAACATCTGTACAGAAACTTTTTTTTTAAATACTGTTTTCATACATTATTTCAAACAAAGTAAATAGCATTTTCAATGTACGCCGTCCAACATTGACATCGCCTTAGCATTGACATAGCTGTCACTTACTAAATAACAAATGTTTCGCAATACATTGCTCTTTTGAATAAACTTTATTTTACAGTTTTACATTATAATAGAGTTATTTTTAAAAGTTGTTTAATAAATGTTGTTCAGTTTGAGGGGTAGAATCTATGTTTTAATTTATTGCTGCTGTTACAGGGCCCACCTGGTATATTTCATTGAGAAACTACTGCCGAAACATAACGTGATGTTAGGAAATACGAAAACTACAGAACGTTAAAATTATGACACATGTAATGTCACCACATTTTTCTATATTGAACCATTGATACAAAGATCAATGCACAAAGAAAAACTGAAATGCGTAACCTGGCGGTAGAAACCGAGAATCGAACCCGGTACCTCTCGATTACCGACCCAACGTGTACCTCTTCACCACCCTAACGCCTAACTTGTCGAATCCATGGTTCAATAGATACGTTAATTTCGCTCTCAGTAATCGGCGGATTGACATAATTTAATTTGGCATGTAACAGGAGGCAATCGCATTAGTTCGGCTGACAGAGCGATACACGCCACGAAGTTTGTCATGTCATGATATATTATGTATATAGGTAACAGACTAGCAACGAATTGACAACATTTCATATGTTCAAATTAGTGTATTGTTTAAATTAATTTCATTACTCTATTATCTTACAATCCTTATCATTTTTTATTTAGTTATCAGACTAGTTTTGAAGATATTAAAAATAATAATAAAAAAATAACTGACTTTAAAAAAAACTAAAAAGCCAAAAATAACCCGTTCATGTACAGATGACAGTTGAATCACCTTTCGAAATCGGTCAAACTGTGAGAGCCTCTTTTTTGAAGTCGGTTAAAATACTACAACCTTCTCCTAAGTGTAACAAATACTTTTCTGAAAACCGCATCAAAATCGGTTCAGCCAAACGCGATAAAATTGCGGACAAACATAAATACATACTTACAGGTCAAACTGAGAACGTCATTTTTTTTAACTCGGTTGAAAAAAAGGTGAAAGCAGCGTTGTCTAAGAATCAGCACTGTCATTTGAGTGAAGTGGCCTTGTGAAAAAATCGACAGTAGCCACCTACAAAACAACAAACGAGCAGTGCAGTGGTAAAATTATTTTCGTAAATTCATTTAATCTCTTAGATTAATAAGTTTCTTAACAATAGATTTATATAAAAATGTATTATCTGACTCTTGTATGATTTAATAACTTTCTTGAAGGTTCTTTAATAATATGAGGTATTTTTATAAATAAGTAGATTCAGTCGAATATCGTTCGATCGAACGAACATTTTTAAAAACAATGCTTTAGAGTTGTAATTGACATGCTTATAGTACCACATATCAATAAGTTATTTTCTTTTTTCACACAATTCTGTGATCATCTTGTCCATCTTTTGACGTGACAACGTCTTAAATTAGGTTGCGCTCGGAGTCACTCATGAAAAAGTGTGACGCCCGCCCGCTCACGTTACGATGTTTATGTCCCGCTAAAACTCGAGAACGGCTGAACCGATTTGGCTAATTTTAGTATCGAAATATTCGTAGAAGCCAAGGGAAGGTTTAAACGGTGAGAAAATATTGAATAAATGAGTGGAAAATAATAAAAACGATAATTTTATATTCCCATACAAATACAAAGACGTTGTCACGTAAAATCTTCCTTCGCCCGTAAAACCGACTTTACAGGCAACCATTTTTTTTTTAGTATGTATTTACGCTTTTAGTACAATCTCAGCTAGTGGCCAATTCGTTCCGTAACTAAGTACTACTTTTTGTCTTAATCTCAAAACTAAGCATCCAATTTTCTGGCCCATAAGCTCAGGCTTTTGTTTTTATTAGTCTTTGCTGGAATAAAAGGATTTTTTAATCAATGTTCCAAGGCTACAATGACAATAAAACCTGCAATTTCATCAAATATTAGAAGTCGTTCTTAGTTCTTTAACTTACAGATCAGCCAGCAATGCTACAGCTAACCCTTCGTCCGCGTATAGTCTTAAACATATACAGTGAAAAAAAAAACTCGAAAAAATATAATTCAGCTGTTTAGCTGAACACAGATGCCATGTTTAAAAAAAATACTTCCTGGCTTAGGCCTTAAATTTTGTATGTAATTCCTTTACAGTTCTCTGGAGTTGTTCCGCTTAAAACGTGATTCTCCAAAGCCTGTTGTAACGAATATTATGACATTGCATTGCATGTTTGAGAATCATATTATGCTACAACTATTAGGTACGTAGTTTGAGACTAGATCGATATGTCTAAGCTTCAGAGAATGCATTACCTACCAGGCGTCCATGTAACCCTAATCCCTTCGGTGTAATTGGTCAATTACCGCGGACACTGGACATTCTGGTGGCTATTACATCTCCATTCTGAGGCAATTGCCTGGAAATTCTGGGGAATTTGCGAAGGGAGTGTCGCAAAGTTTTATTGGCTGCGGTGCATTGTGTTTTTCAGCCGGAAAAAGACGTAGGTATCTGTTCTTTTCGGACATAACTGCTAGTAATAGGACGATGTTACACAAATCGATCTAGTCCCAAACAGGCAATACTTGTACTATGGGTACTAGACGACGATATATATATATATATATATAATATATGTGTGTGTAACTATTTTTTGTAGAGTGAAGGAATACCATTTTCATGCAAACTAATGCAGCATTTCAGAACTGTTTATATAATGAATATGTACTTAAAAAATAAAATTATGTAAATAGAATATCAATATCTACAGTAGAACATAAGCACTTACTTAATACATCATCTATCCTTACAAATATTTTTTTTTTTTAATCGATAGGTAACACAAGTAAAGTAAAATTAATTGAATTGTCTCAAAGAAGATGCTCTCAATACAATACAATTTCTGCTCAGCATTAATTCAAGTATCTATGATTAACCCTACGGCTGACTGGTACGACATGCCATTTGGCATTAACTCCTTCATTTGCACTTTTATTTTGGTTAGTGCAATAAAGTTTAAATAACTAAAAATAAAGCTAATTACAAGGTAATTCTTTCCTTTTATCAATATAAAAATGTTTTTACTCAAATATTACACCATTTAAGATCAGAATTTAACTTCAAATGGATGACATCAACGTAAATATTATAAACGATAAGCTTTAATAATAATTGTTACAGAAATTAGCCGTCATTTTGTAATTGGGGTTAATAGCAGTCCTAATTTTAAGGAAGATTTGTTTCCCCAAAATTATTGTTTAGATAAAGGACTACAATATTTGAAACACAATAAGACAATCGTCGTATAATTTTAGTGGTAGTATTATGAGGATATAAAGAGCAAATAACAGTAGGTATGATATATGACAATTTAATATTTTTAATATTTAAGATTTCGCGACTATCACACACTTAAATAAAACAATTTAAACGGATTTATCGCGTAATATACCCTCCAGTCAAACTTTGACAACGGTTACTGGAAAGTTTCCAAAACATCCAGGGAGGCTCAATTATTTTTCGCGATATAATCTGTAGTTTGTTTTGTTTAAATTTTTTTTTTAGTTATATGTATTAAATCATTTATTCAACAGTAAATAATGCATAAGACAAAGTGTAAAAGTCAAATCCGCAACGCAGGCATCGTCAGAGAGAATACAAAAATCTAATCAGCGACAGGCTTCGTCAAACACGAACTTTGTTTAAATATATTCTGACTATTTGTTTTCAAGTCAGAAGTAGCAATAACAACGTCGAGCTAGCTAGTCGGCGAATACATCACCAACCTCCGCTTTGCTGATGAATCGTGGTCATGGCTGAGACCCTGGAAGACCTCGGCAAAATGCTCAACGACCTCAGTAGGGTCTCTCAGCGAAAGTAAAATAATGATATTCAAGACAGGATATGTAAAATTAGTATCCGATCCCAAAAATGCAAAAGAATAAAGCATTCTGAAGATACAATTGTTTGAAATATCTGAACTTATAGTTTTGCACAAAACGACACCCGACAGGATGGTTGTAAACGAGAAGTTATCGTAAGGTTGCATACATCATAATACTTTTCGTTGAAACATTACCCATACGGAAAAAAACGATGCCGATTAAGATGATAACGACAATGATAACGATAATGATGACTTTGATATTGATAATGATGACGATGATGACGATAATGATGATTTTGATATTGCTAATGATAACGATGATGACAATCGTAATGATAATGATGACCATGATGATCATTTTGGCCATGATGATAATGATAATAAGATTTAAAACTAAATAATATCACCCTTGGTGCTGCATCCAGAGATCATAACCAGCGAATAGATATTTGGAGGCGAGACGAGGTGAGGCGAGTCCATCATTCCGTTGCATACATAACGCAGTTTATTAGCGCTTATTATGCTTATTGCGGGAGCAACAACAATGGCAATCGACTAATTAAGTTCAAACACCGACCTCGTTTGCATGTGCCCCCAGCCGCGGGTAATCGCGTTAGCTGAATTATGTGCCCTGGTGGTCTAAGTCACGAGATAAAACAATCACTTGTAGTCGAGTTCTACTGTCATAGTCAGTGAAACCTTCCAACCAGTTAATACAAGAACTAGCTGCGTCCCGAGGTGTAATCCGCTAAGTTAGGATATAGGGATAAAAAGTAGCCTATGTGTTAATCCAAGTCCAAGGTGTCAACTATCTCCATACCGAACTTTATCAAAATGGATCCATCCGTTTCACCCGGAGGGTGGCCGAGTGGGCCGTGCGCACCCCAATATGGTCTAGTGCCTACCCCAGGATGTTGGGTTTCCGATATAAATTTATTACTTCATCTCATAGGCCATGACCAGGCCCCCACCCAGGCCCCATCTGAAAAATAATCTTAGACGCGCGAATGCGTTCACTGAAAAAATAGCTAGTGAATCCTACTGACATTTCAGTAAGCCTAACTGCAATAAAAGTTAAGCTTACTGACATAACAGTAAATGTAACTGCAACAATAGCTTACTGAAATGTCAGTAGGATTGAATGGCAATTTTTTAAGTGTTTTAGCGTGAAGCGCAACAAGAAAGCAAAGTTGTTTTTTGATGCAAGTGCTGTTTTTGAGGCCCGAGCAAGCGAATCTATGTTTGAATAAAATAAATAAATAAATAAATATTAAGAGACAATTTAATCTTACGCAAATCGACCTAGTCCCAAACTAAGCAAAGCTTGTACTATGGGTACTAGACGACGATATACATAATATATAAATACATACATAGATAACATCCATGACCCAAGAACAAATATTTGCACAAATATTTGCCCCGGCCGGGATTCGAACCCGGGACCGCCGACTCAGTAGGCAGGTGTCTACCAACCGAGCCAAACGCGTCGACAACTTGAATACTAAGTAAAGTGAGGGACTCAACAGCACGAGATGCAATAAACTTTGCTCTCGTGTATATTCTTACTCGTGAAGTACCAAACAAAATAATTAGAAAAGAAAATAACCATATTATATTTATATACTCGTATATCCAATTCTTGTTATTTGTACCAAACTCGTTTGAAATACTCGCTCACGTATGCAGTGTAGTGTAGCCTAGAGAGCAGTTCTAATGTTAGTCGTTCTTGTTACAGCAGAGTGTCTCTTGAAAAAATAAATTAAATGCAGAAGCTAGTTTTAAATAAGCATGGCAGGAGAGTTTAAGCTTTATAGTGCGACTTCTCTGTAAACTGAAGGGTGTCGTCACTCGCTACAATCTTTACACAGAGAGCACTCGAACAAGACAACTGACAATCGTATAAAATTTCAGCAACAGTCGTAGTTCCTAATTTCACCGTTTCACGGATAAGTTGGTCACGCAATGGCAACATTATGTTTTGAAAATTTAAATAATAAAATACATTACAAATATAAACACATTATTAAAAAATATTTATCAGCCAGTTTCAACCAGGCTAGGCACCAATTCGATGGAAATATAAAATAAAAATATCTCGGTTCCATGATGAAACTTTCATTATAGCATAATATCGTAAATATAATATCAAGTTTATGCTATTCGATCTGGGTCCTAATTAGGGAATGCAACCGTGCAAATAAAATTTTTGTATGGAAATTACCGTATTATCGGTATTTTTTATAGAAAAAATTATCGGTTTGCATTCCCTTGTCCTGATTCCACATATATCCGTCTGATATCTCGGAGACATCTCCGAAGTGGCGCTACCTACCTATAAATATTGCTATTTCGCCCGGTCGTCGAAAGTCCGCCTCATTTATATAACGTAACTTGACTGGGTGGTAATGTCAAATATTACTTTTACATATCCATATCTTAGCAACTCAATATGGAATTGTGCTTTAACTAAACCCTTTGCCATGACGCATTACTTGCGAACTCCAAACCCTAATTGTAATTACATGTGTAATTGTATAATCCCGCGCCTAATGGAGTAGTTTGCAATGTCAATAGACGGCTGGTCCAAATGGTAATGGGTAACGAAGTAAATAATTAATGTATCAAAACACTAACGTTTCAGAAATAGTAGTTTATGCAACTGCTACAGTCATAATGTGAGGTCTTAAAATACGAGTGTGGTGTTATAAAACGAGCCGTAGGCGAGTTTCATTATAGGCTCACGCGAGTGTTTTAAGACCTAATTATGTACAGTTGCATACACTACTTTATCTACACACATAGTCATAAACATTATCATAGATTTTCTTTTATGAAAATATGAAACACTCAGTCCTGCCAGTCAGTCCGCGGAGCAGAGGAGCACATGCGCAGACTCGCGCGGCGGAGGGGGAGATTGGACCGACAATCTAAAAGCATCACGTTCGATTTCTCGTATCAACCATAGATGAGCGTATTTCATTTTATTTTGCTCTTTGATCTTTACATATTACTAACGATTTATATCGGATCGGATGTCAGTTGGATATTAATATTACTTACTCGCATGGAAGAGAGACTTACTCGACATATTAGAGTCAGGGGCACGAACACGTATTTAAACATAGTATCCTTAATTTCCGGTATTTAATATACATATTTTTTGTTATTTATGTCTTTAAGAAGCGTGTAAGACCGTCAAAGTCTCCAACATGATGTCGCAGAGGCGAAACACGTGTCTTGTCGAGGGCACTTGTACCGATTCAGCTATACCAGTTGGACCAACGGCGTTGTTGTCATCGATACAATGAAGTAAAGGGTTACGAAGTCTTTCTCAAGTATCCACTCTTTATTATATAGTCGTTAAAAGGTGTTTCAATGTGTTCTTCGCTTACTTGTGATATGATCCATGATCGGATAAACGAAAAATGAAATAAAATGTAATTTCTATTCTTAGAAATGTAGCCTGAATATTTTACTTAATTCCAACGTTTAAACCGGTCAACTTGATAAGAGCTGAGCATCTCAAGCCATGATGCAGACGCTTCCTAATTCTAAAAGCAAACGGCTTGCGGTTCCTTTGTGCATAGCAAGCTGTTAGTTACGTTATTCTGAGATGGTTTAAGATTGTTTGTTCATGCATAAATCTAGCTCGTTTTCTGAACAAAACTAAGTGCAGAGAGGTGTCAGACTTGAGTAGCAGTGGTCGGGACACATTTGCCACAAGCCTGACAATGTAGCTAACGCAATTGGATACGAGGCAAGTGTCACGAGGCATGCCATCTAAGACACTTCTTAACACTAGATGCAAACGGCTTGCGGTTCTTTTGTGTATAACAAGCCTTTAGTTACGTAATGCCGTGATGGTTTGTAGATATTTCGTCTATTATTTAAATCTAGCTAGTTCGTCGAATAAAACTAAGTTTAGAGAGGCATCAGACTTAAGTGGCAGTGGCCGGGACACATTTCTCATAGAACTGATGGCCATTAGGGCAGATATATTCTTGAGTGCCGACCGTGCACTGGAAAGCGCAGCATGTCGGTTGATGGTGGCATTGAATTTGGGAAGTTTACGTTTAAAACGTGCCGTGCCGTGCCGTGGGGTGACCGGCCTTAAAATTGTCCCCCACCATTTCGTCCCGTGGTTGCAGTAGAAGCCTGCTAAGGGAATAATAATATACCGGGAGATGGGCAGCAGCGTCTTCCAGAGACCTTAAAAAAAAAAAAAAAACTGCGCGCGCCAACCCGCCTGCCAAGCGTGGCGCGTATGGCAAAACCCCCCCTTAATGATAAGTCACATTAATACCAGGCCCCCAGTCTCCGGCAGCTCCGCTATCCCTGGCGTGGGTAGCGGCCAAGGTAATGGCGGAGCAGGGGGTGCTAAGAATCCCCGGACGAAATCCGGCTACCCATCCCCACGACGACTGGCCCTGGTAACACACAACATACGCACAATGAGGACTGATGAAAAGATTTGCGAGTTGGAAGAGGAACTGAGCAGGTTACACTGGGACATTTTAGGATTATGCGAAGTCCGTAGAGAGGGGGAGGACACCGTAACCCTCAAGTCTGGTAACCTGCTCTACTACCGGGAGGGCGCCCAACAGTCCCAAGGCGGTGTCGGGTTTCTCGTTCACAGGTCCCTCGTTAACAACATAACTACCATCGACAGGGTGTCGAGCAGGGTGGCATACCTAATACTCAGAATATCCAAAAGATATTCGTTGAAGGTTATTCAGGTATACGCACCGACCTCGTCACATTCTGATGAGGAAGTAGAGGTTATGTATGAGGACGTAAGTAGGGCCATACATACTTCCAAAACCTACTTCACTGTTGTTATGGGGGACTTCAATGCAAAGTTGGGCAAGAACAGCGATGATGAGTTGAGAGTGGGGCAATTTGGATACGGGCAACGGAACCCTAGGGGACAGAGGCTGGCCGACTTTCTGGAGAAAGAAGAACTCTTCATGATGAATTCTTTCTTCCAGAAGCCGCCTCACAGGAAATGGACCTGGATAAGTCCCGATGGTTCCACGAGAAACGAGATTGACTTCATCATGACCGACAAGAAACGGATTTTCAGTGATGTGTCTGTGATCAATAGGGTAAAGACCGGCAGTGATCATCGAATCGTAAGAGGCACACTGAATATCAATGTTAAACTGGAAAGGTCCAGTCTGATGAAGTCTACGCTCCGAACTACTCGGGCCCATATTCAAAACCCCGAGAGCTTTCAACTCGAGCTCTCCAACCGCTTCGCTTGTCTGGAGAACTTTGTCTCAGTGGACGAGATCAACGACGGGCTAGTGGAAACTGTCCACACGGTAGGGTCTAAGTTTTTCAGACCCCGCCGTAAAGATAGACCTCAGAAATTGTCTGATCGAACCTTAAACCTCATGGCTGAACGACGCTCGCTACAGTTGCAGTCTCCCGATGACGCGAGGTCATATAGGCAGCTTAATAGACGTATATCGAAGTCCTTGCGACATTATCTGCGGCTCTTTAATACGAACCGTGTTAAAGAGACCATTGAGCAGAACAAAGGCTCCAAAGTGTTCGAAAAGGACAAGTCTATTGGACAAAGCCAGCTGACCAACCTGAAACGGGAAGATGGCAGCATAGCGTCGACCAAAGCAGAGGTTCTAGGCGAGATCGAGAGGTTCTATGGTCAGTTATACACTTCAGTCGCAAAGCCCGTTGACAGCTTGGTAGGCGATCCAAGAGCCAAGCTGTCCCGACATTATACCGAAGATATCCCGGACATCAGTCTGTACGAGATTAGGATGGCCCTGAAGCACCTTAAGAACAACAAGGCGCCGGGCGAAGACGGAATCACCTCAGAGCTTCTGAGAGCGGGTGGAACACCGGTACTTAAGGTCCTCCAGAAGCTCTTTAATTCCGTCTTGTCCGAGGGCAAAACGCCTGAAGCATGGAATAGAGGCGAGGTGGTACTGTTCTTCAAGAAAGGTGATAAAACCCTATTGAAGAACTACAGGCCCATCACGCTTCTAAGCCATGTTTATAAGTTGTTTTCAAGGGTCATCACGAACCGTCTCGAACATAGACTTGATGACTTCCAGCCTCCCAAACAAGCCGGTTTCCGAAGAAGCTATAGTACCATAGACCACATACATACGCTGCGACAAGTTATACAGAAGACTGAAGAGTATAACTTGCCATTATGCTTAGCGTTTGTGGACTATGAGAAAGCCTTCGATTCGGTGGAAACATGGGCGGTGCTCGAGTCACTTCAGCGATGCCATATTGACTATCGGTACATTGAAGTGTTGAAGTGTTTGTATAGTAACGCCACCATGTCGGTCCGAGTTCAGGAGCAGAGCACAAAGGCCATTCCATTGAGAAGAGGCGTAAGACAGGGGGACGTTGTGTCCCCGAAACTGTTTACGGCCGTTATGGAAGACGCCTTCAAGCTCCTGGAATGGCAAGGACTTGGCATCAACATCAATGGCGAATACATCACTCACCTTCGGTTTGCCGACGACATCGTAGTCATGGCAAAGTCGATGGAGGAACTCAGCATGATGCTCGATGACCTCAATCGAGTTTCTCAACGGGTGGGCTTAAAAATGAACATGGACAAGACGAAACTCATGTCAAATGCCAAGGTTGTGCCCATCCCAGTCTCTGTTGAAAACTCGGTACTCGAAGTTGTTGACTCATACATCTACCTAGGACAAGTGGTCCAATTAGGTAGGTCCAACTTCGAGAAAGAGGTCAACCGCCGAATCTAAGTTGGCTGGGCAGCGTTCGGGAAACTACGCAATGTCTTTTCATCCGACATACCTCAGTGCCTCGAGACGAAAGTCTTCAACCAATGTGTGTTACCAGTGATGACTTACGGCACCGAAACGTGGTCTTTCACTATCGGCCTCATCTCAAAGCTCAAAGTCGCTCAACGAGCAATGGAGAGGGCTATGCTCGGGGTGTCTCTACGTGATCGAATCAGAAATGAGGAAATCCGTAGACGAACTAAAGTGACCGATATAGCTCACCGGATTAGCAAGTTGAAGTGGCAATGGGCAGGCCACATAGCACGCAGAGCAGATGGCCGATGGGGCCGTAAAGTGCTCGAGTGGAGACCTCGGACCAGCAAGCGCAGCGTAGGACGTCCACCTACAAGATGGACAGATGACCTTATAAAGGTCGCCGGAAGGCGCTGGATGCAGGTCGCTTCCAACCGGTATATATGGAAGTCCAAAGGGGAGGCCTATGTTCAGCAGTGGACGTCCTATGGCTGAGATGATGATGATGACGTTTAAAACTGGTCTAACAAGGCCTATAAAAAAATCAACCAATTAAATAAATAATTATGACGAGTTCAATTTACATTGTGGTTTCATTGAGATTACCCAACAATTCTGTCGTATAAATATAGCTTGAAGTTTGATAAATAAGGTTTACTCTACTTGTCATACTTCAGCGACAAAATGCAGTATCGTATTAGTGTCTGTTTGTTTATTTTATGCTATGGACAAAATCCGGAAAGATCGGAAGAGCTCTGGCATTGACAACTTGCTCAGCACCTGTAGCACAGCTTTCATAAATATTTTTGTAGCTTGAGAATTTTTGTTAAACGAAATTTTGGGTAACCTTAAAATTAAAAGAGAGACGATAGGTAATTCAAAGTAACACTTAACTCAAAGCCCACGGTTACGGTTTGACTTTTGCCTAAAGAGTGCACCAGCTGAAGAAATTTCCTAATAATTATTCCATCCCAAGCTAATATTTGTTCGTAATTAAAAACCGACTCGAAATCTAAAGGTTAAATATTGACACCAAAAGATATTTTTAGATAATTTTACCCCCAAAGCCACTTGTATTTTCAAACTTTTCAGAAATCAGTTTCTTCGAATAACATTGTTCAAAATTGCCTTTAGGGCTTACGAGTGCTCAACAATTAAGACAGATAATGATAACTTCGCTGTTTCAAAGTTAAATCCTGATTTGCTTAACTTTATAAGTGTGGATCTTCTTTTTTAGACTTCGGAAAACGCGACCCCGATACTTAATCCGAAGAGGGACTTTACTGGTGATCGTAGTGATAAAGATATGCACACTTTCGTACTTTATGACATACCCGTGCATACCGTATTCGTTTTATGTTGAAGTATCACTTATTTATTCACCGTTAAGAGGATATATCACTGCTCCTAATTATTATGAGGTAGTTGTACTGGATGTCAAGTTGAAACAATTACTTGAATTTTAAGACTTATAATATAAAGAAAATACAAATTTATTCCCGACAATGGGTACGTGGAGTCTAGCTGAAGTTAAGCTTAGTTCTGAATCACGCGTGGGAGCAGACCAGGGGGTTTGCGTATACACATCACATATATCTATACGCACGTACACTACATTGACGCATATTTAACATCCTTTTCCCATACTATCAATTTACGGCGTCGGATACAAATGAGGTCCAAACTTAACGTAACCGGGATATACAAATCTAGATTTCATTCTCGTCTGTTTCCTTTTCCAACACTTAACCAATCTTTACGAAATTTAAGGAACTGAATGGGAATGGGAACTGTGTCGATTATCGTACCGTTTCGATTTTGCGAAAATTATTATGGAATTTGTATATTAACCGTCCGCCTATTGCGGAATTTTGGCTAAAAACGGACTATAATAACCGGCGCAAAAATGGAATCGGTCCGACAGAGAACATTTCCTTACCATTAAGGTTTTAAAATAACATAATGATTTGTTAAGTTTTGGAGGAGGGAACAGACGAAAACGAAACGTTGATTTGTATGGAAAAATGACGCGTGATATTGCCTCTTAAAGCCAAAACACAAATTCACATTACTGCGTCGTCGCCAAAAATTCACGTACACTATTGTAACGAACACCGTCACGTCACGTTGGCTTTTTAATCTCGAAATATCACTTCTTAATGATTACCAGATTTTTTTACACATGAATTTATTACATGGGTATGCTTTATTTTAAAGGGTGATTTTGTGATTTAAATACACGAAACATCATTCTATCGAATGTTCTTGGCTCAACTGTTACTGAAGGGTTACTTGGAAGATCAAAATTCGACGTTAGTACCGTGCCATCCCTCTTAATCTCGTGTCAAACTGTCCAACAATATTTGAATAAGTGGGACGGCACGATACGATACGATGTTCGATTTTCGAACACTAAAGTAATCACCCCGCATCGAATATCGCCAGATCGAAAAGGGTATAAACGGTTTATCTCAAAATTGAATTTGGAGTAACGCTCAATTTCAAATCATGCTAACAACTTTTATATAACGTATTATTACCATGTGAATGTAACAAAAATAGGATTTAAATAAGCAGTACTAATAGGGAACTGAGGCATAGTCATATTTTTCGTTCCGAAAATCGTTTTTCTGAATTGAGACTTTTTTCAAATGCTTCTAATTAAATATTACAAATTAAAAACACCCGTCTTTAATTATTGAGTCTTGAGCAAACGCCGATTTCAATTTTAGTTTAAATACCTTTCTCTATTAAATGCAAGAGGTATTCTTAATTAAGCATTAGGTAAGCTTTCATTTTCTTAGCATAAATGTGGTTTTCTTCATTTTATATTAATTGAACATAGTAATTTAAAATATGAAAGTTGCATTCCGCGGAGAATAGTAGGAAAATTTAATGAACCGAGCCGTTTTAGGGTACCGTGTCAAAATTGAAAATATACATATATCTAAATGATATTATGTCTTCATACTCTATGAGAAAGCCCGAATACTATAAAGTAGCGACAATTTGTATATTACACAATAATTTTACGATACAATACAATGATGTTTTATTGCACACCAAAAACAGTTTACAAAATAAACAGGTAAATACAATTATAATAACGTTAGATAACAGGCGAGGCGATCTTATCGCTAAAGAGCGATGTCTTATATTTTACTTTGACAACTTAAGACAGAGTAAGTTAGTAAGTTTATTGCACTTAAATAAATTCATACAATACATATACTAACATACATTCAACAATGAAAAGTCTACTTGGCTTATATAAATTCAATATCATGCATAATAACAACTTATCTTACACATACACACAGGCACAGCCTGTCCCGTAGGCAAACAACACATAAGGTGATTTAGACAAAAAAAAAGCAAACAGCAAAAATTATTAAGTATAAGTACCTAGATGGAGATAGTTTCACCTCTGATACAACATTAAAATACGCCACCTTTCCCAACGATAAATGGAAAAGTTCCCAGGAACATTTCCGCCCTGTGTTAGTTCAGCGACTGGATGCAGCGGTACTTTGTATTATTTCTGCGATATTTTATAAAATATTCCACGCCATGATCCGTGTCGACCGCTGCTGAGTCTACTCGCGTTTCTGTCTCCTATTGTATATTTTAAATAGACACCCGCATTTAGCAGCCGGGCGGACCGAGCTATCGCGCGCCGGGTTCGTTTCGCCGCCACCGAGACTGATCAGCGCTCTTGTTGATGATTCGCGAACCGATTCGAAAAACGACGTGAGTGAACCCGTTTCGTGATGCGTTTTAATATGTCGAAAATATATTATTTTAGTTGTAATTATTACTTTAAATAAAAAGTGAAAACTTTTTACTCAGATAATATTATCATCATTAAGTATATCGGTTTGATGATAAATTAACTCATTGGTATCAAAAAGATTGGTACCAAGTAGAGTTTTCCGGGTAAAATCTTGATTATATATGGTGTTTCTACCCTTTTAATACGACTGTCATCTACGCTACTTTTTATTAATAAATAGCATTTCGCCTGGATTTCACCTGATGTTAAGAACATGATATCCTTCGAAATTGACAGGAAGCAAACATGACCTGCTGAGAAAGTGACCTGAGGAGAAAATGACGTTCCTCGAAATTGACACGAAACGAAGATGACCTGCTGAGAACATGACGTTCCTCGAAATTGACACAAAACGAAGTTGACCTACTAAGAAACTGACAAGCTGAGAACATGACGTCCTTAGAAATTGTCAGGAAGCGAAGATGATCTGCCGAGAAGGTGGCGAATCGAGAACATGACCTTGCTCGAAATTTACTCAAAACGAGGATGAACTGCCTCGCCTAAAGGGATTTCTTTCTTCTACTGTCTGAGCTACCGAAAAACTAAAACACCGACGACAGAAACCCAGTAACACAATGTTGCACCGTCTAATCTCCCGGTGATGGACCCAGAGACTTATGAATATAAATGGCGCTGCAAGCTCGGGTCTCATAATCTTGCCATTTACAACTCTTTGATTATGTATTACTAGCTGATAGTGTTTTTACTCTTATTTATTTAGCTCCAGGTGAATGGATTGTGGGCGCATTTTAAATGCATTCCGACGATTTAAACTTCTATTTTGAATAATATTGAGTCTTTATTCACGTTTCTTCAGATAGGTTCAGTTTCAGGTGCTCTCTTTATACCTACTAATATTGGTGTTCTGCCTTTTCCCAGAACAATTTTTCGTCGAAAGGTTCATTTCGCTTAATTACCACTTCGCAGAATTTTTATTTCTCTGTAGTCGAAGTTTTATCATAATATTCTTGCAAAGGTCGTCCGATTGATTAGGTTAGCTTTTTTTTGGGAGAAATTTAATAAAATATTTGGGAAACTATTTGGAAAAATAAACCTAACCTATTAGGTTTATTTTTCCAAATAGTTTCCCAAATATTTTATTAAATTTCTCCCAAAAATATGCCAAATACTTTAAACTTTACCAAACCAAACAAACATAAACGAAGGTTTTTTCATAAAAAAAAATACCGTCCACGTGAGTTGACATTTTGCCAATAGCTGGCTGAGTATACATTTGAAACGGACGACCATAGGAGCCCGTTTAATTGAATACGAAGCCAGCAAAATATTGCCCTTCCAGCTGAGACAAATATAGTGTTCTCAAAAACGGTGCAAGAAAGCAAACTAAGTACAGATAACTGATAAGTTTTATTAGCCACTAAATATATTACCTATATCAAAACCGAATTCTTGCATTGTCACCGTTTTATATTTTAATAAAAAAGTAGAAGTGTATTTTTAAAACGTCTGGATAAGTCGTAGCTGTTTTTTTTTTTTTTTGCTACTAGTTTTTTTTTTTTTTTGACTGACCAGTTGCACTTCGCTTCCTGATTTTTATCAATAAAGTCAACATTCCCGACCATTTTTGAGAAAAGTATCATTCAACATTGCTAGCACATCGACCCTTTAACATATTATCTTCATTAAACGCTTGACATGCTCTTAGACGAACCAATACCAATAAAGTAAACATTTCAATAAACCAATGATTCGCGCTCATTAAGCAAGAAAAACATTTACCCGATATACATCATTTATACAAGTAATTTTCTAGTTCATTTGCTCGGAAAGCGTTCATAAAACTACAATTTACTCCGTAATAAGACTAAGATAGCTAAGAGTTCATTTTGTAAGAGAAATAAGAATATCATGGATCTGCCACGCTTAATCTTGCAGCAAATTACATTATTTTGTTTTAAGAGTGAGATCTGCGCGAGTGTTTCTGCGAATAATTAACAATTAGACTACAGTTGGTTTTTATTAAACACATGCTTGACACTTGTCTGTATTTTGTTTGTAGAGTATTATATAATCTGTGGTTTGTAGTGATGTAGCAAAGACATTATTGTATGCCAAATCTAAGGATTGATGTAGCAAAGACACTATGGTATGCAAAATTTAAGGATTATGAATGGTCGATCGAATCGATTTTACCGAGAATTTTTTGTTCGATTCTGCATATATTTTTGTTTATTTTGTGTAAATCAATATTTTTTTCAGCAACAAGCCGTCGGATTGATCTGGAGCTTTCTATGTAAATTATTTTATTTATTCAGCAAAATGTTCCTGAAGGTGTTAATTCTGTGCTGGTCATGTGCTGGTAGGAGGGTTAAGAGGTATCCTTTATAATTTTTTTTTTTTTTTTTTCAGATTATAACAAATATATTAATAATTTCAACCAACTTTTAGAAGTGAATAATACTTTTCTCTATGTTCTAGAAAGTAACATAGCTTGTTCATGCTTGCATTGCGTGCAGTCGGAAATAAGTAAAAAAAAAACAGTTTTCAGCGTGAATCTTGTCAAACTCGAGTAGTTTTTGAAACACACATTATCAGTAAAAAATTGAAACTGTAGGTTTCAAATATATACCAATAAATCTCAATGACCCTGTTCTAAGTAGTAGCATTGGTAATATGTTAAGAAACATGTTTGATCATAGAGAAAAATGACTAAAACAATCAGCATTTTTCAACGGATAGGGAGCCTTAGTTAGCGCTTATAGAGTCGAAGTTGTTTTCATTTACATGGTTTACCATATAGCTACAAAGTGAAGACTAGCTACTGAATATTTTAGCAAGTCTTCAGCTATTATTAACATGTAGGTACCTAATAACATTTACATAAGCGAAGTTGCCTCGTGTAATATTAATAACATAACTTTTGGGCCAATATGCTAATACAAAGTTTTGTTTGGGGCACAACAAATGTTTGCTTGTTAATAAACTGGGCATAGCTGGGATGGTATTGAACGAAACGACTACTTCTATTGTTAAGTTGTAATTAAAATAAATACATATCGGACAACCACATATAGGCCTTTGCGTCTATTGTAGACGAATTATGGTGTAGTGTTTGGGATACACCGTTTCTGGTGGCTAACTAAACCGATACGAGATCGACACATTTTACCGCAGGCCTGACAAGAGAAGTGTGCGACGGGTGGTACTGCGTCGCCTTGTCGACGTCTTTGTCTCTTGTCAGCGAGTGCCGCGAACCAGGTCTCATCGCATAACTTGCGACCTTCAACAACGCATTTGCGCCACTCCATCGGACAACCACACACAAATCAATCTAGTCCCACAATTAAATACAAATAACATCCATGACCCAGGCACAAATATTCGAGTTCATCACACAAATATTTGCCCTTGCCGGGATTCGAGGTTGTATGTAGTATAAAATACAAGCTTTTGCCACAATCACCCCCTCGCTTGGGTATCCTATCACCAAAGGGCGGAAAGTGGATGCAGTGTGGCGACGAAAGCATTTCGAGTGACATGTATGCAGTTTTGTTATGAATATATCAGATAGTAAAGACTACCTCTATCCTCCTTAGAACATAATTGTGATATTAAGAAATTACTGGCGTGAACCATAAAAGGAAAGGACTGAAAATATGTAATATAGAAAAAAATATGATCATTTACTACAACATTAAAATTGTATAACTATTTTGCATTCATGTTGTCTTCTTTAAACCAATTGTAGTCATATCCATATTACGTATATCGTTTGACATGAGTTTGACGTGTATTGCATCCACTGTCCGCCCTTTGCCTATTAAAACTCCGAAACATTGTCATCTGTAACGTTTCGCCAAATTTCATTTGTCCGAAAGTATTTGTTCCTGTAACCCGTTATATTATCAGAATTTTATAAACATATGTTTAAAGAACCCATTAGTTAGTTTAGGTTTGTTTTATGATTATTCTGATTTTCTCAATATTCTCCTATAAAAGATATTGCTAGATATACTGATATCATAAATATACGTTAGATATACTGTGTAGTTACAACATTTTATGAGGTTGCGACCGCGGCGTCTGTCATCATTCGATATGCATTTTGCTACTGACGTGCGTTATCGCATGAATGCACAGGATGCTTTGTGTCATAGCTCTCCTATGGAAACAATAATTGAAACTCATTTAAACTAGGTGCTCGCAGTTTTATCCGATTAAGTGATGACGCGTATCTATAAATAAATATAATTTTCGGCACAACGAGAAAAACGAACGAGTTCGTAAAAATTACGTTCACAATTGTATAATAACCTACACGTATCATATTATTATAGTAAATAGTACAACTTTTGCCGTCATATTCTGTCGGATAAATTCATGATTATTTTTCTGTCTCATTTTTTTTCACTGTATCCGATTGAGCAGACTAATTTAACGTAGGCATACGTTGGCAAAACATTATTTACACTACCTGGGTAATAGCTATATTATATTTTATCCCGGTGCCCGACGTTTGATATTTATTTATTTATTTATTCAAATTAGTTACACAGCATTACAGTAATTAAACCAAGGCACTGTGAACTACAAAACTATACAGAAAAGAAAAAAAAAACCTTAAATCTAGTTTTATTTAGGCGACGTAACAGCGTGGCTCCGTTGCGTCGTCTGATCTGGCGCAGGATTCGGCAGATTGCCCCGGAACTGCCGAAACACAACACCCTTCGGCCAGAAGTCTGCACTTGCGATGGTGTCCTGCAGCGGCCGCGGTACGCGCACCACAAACGAGCTGATATAACGTTTTATGATCTAATATAACGTTTCGCATAATGTAACGATAGATGTAACGCGTTTTTTTCCTTTGATTTATTTCTAGCAAATCGTGAGGTCTACAGTAGTATGCGCAAGCGATCCTGTGTTCCCCACCGAAGGCGATATGGAGGTAAAACGCGCTGGGTTTTTGGTGGGTACACCGGATCTGCCCGGGAGCTCCAGATACCTGGTCTGAACCCCCGATCGGACGGGATGCGTAACGCATTTTCCCAGCGAAAAACAAAAGGTTAGGAACAGGAATAGTTTGTAAAAGTGTTACCTATATCAAACATCGCATTAGGTCAACTTTTACTACATGAAAAATAATTATATGAAACATTACGGATCTATTCTATACGCTGCGGCACAGTCCAGAGTGTGTCAGACACTTTGATGTGTTCGCCAAGCGCAAATGCACATCGATTCCGCGAATGCCGGATGACGGGGGTAAACGCATCGCTGAATAATACTATCATCGACCTATTTCCATCTTCTTTTGATATTTTATAACCTAAATTTAGAAATCCTTGACCGGACTGGCTTAGGTGAGACCTTCATTTGATGAGTGATATATGTAGCAAACCGGGTGAGCAAGCTGAAGTGGCAATGGGCGGGGCACATAGCTCGAAGAACTGATGGCCGTTGGGACAGAAAGGTTCTCGAGTGGAAACCACGTACTGGCAAGCGCAGTGTTGGATGGCCACCAGGTTAGAGTTGCGGGGGATGCGGGTCGCTTCTATTCGGCACATGTGGAATTCTATTGAGGAGACCTGTGTCCAGCAGTGGACGTCAAACGGCTGAAATGATGATGTAGATGATAATGATATTCATCAGATCTTCACCAAAATTTGATGTGACCAATTGGAAATATTCTCTGAAAAAATATATTATTTTCCAATTTGGTTTATAAAATGATAGAGTTCTGAGGTAAGAATTATTACACAATAAAACAAATACAACCGAATTGTGAACGAGGAGTTTATCCCCTGGAAGTCGGTGGGAAATTGAATTACTGACATAATTTGGAATCGTCGAGACCAAATATTAATGTGACCCGAATATTCATTTCTGAGATAACTTCTATATATTTCGGTATGTATATATATATATATATTCTGTGGGCACGGCAGTGCCAAGACGAATAAAAAAGAGAGCGGGGTACTGTTTACCTTTTCTCGAACGGTCGGTTCATTTTATCTGTATAAGTATGTATTTTGTCGTCAGGTTATCAGACCACAAGCGTATTAGAATTTAATATAATTATATGAATATGAAATTAGTCCCAAACTAAGCAAAGCCTGTACTCTGGGTACTAGTCTAGTTACAGTTTGGATACAAAAACTGTATAATTGGACCGCTGATCCTCTTTGTATCCTGGACCATCTTGTATAATTGGATACATCTATTATTGCAAGCAAGAAAACTCAGTTTTATTCCGAGTATAGAGAACGTTCACACTTTTTGTATCCTGGCAATCATTTTTATTTAATTTCAGACTTGCGGCTGAATAATGTAAAATTTTCTACTGGCAGCCATGAATCGTCGTCTAGTCACTAGACGACGATTTACATAGTAATATAAATACATATTATACACAATATAACATACATGGCCCAGGAACAAATATTCAAGTTCATCATACCAATATTTGGCCCAGCCGGCACTCGAACCCAGGACCTTTGACTCAGTAGCCAGGTGTACTACAAACTGTGCCAACCGCGTCGTCAAGAATATGGGACTCATTATTATATTGTATTAAACCTGTAACGTCTACTAGCTTAAACCAAATGCTCACATCAATATTGAAATGAAATATCGAAAATAAATGCTTCGGACGGTTTTCCAGTCTGCATTTCCAAACGGACAACACAGGCGTCTTACCTGTTAGATCACCGAAAACATGCTCGAGCCAATCAAATTTTGTTTGCCCGGAAAGCTGTTGAAATCGCGGGTTCTAAGTTCAAACTCCGCCCGAAGCGAAATCTCAAATTTAATTTTAATTGCAATTCTTCCTCTCAGAATAAACATTTACATCACCCTAGGCCGTAAATGGGGTTTTCCACCCGCCCTCGCAGAAAAACTCATTTCCTGGCCAAGGAAAGATGTAAAACTAGACAAACCACGAGCGGTAATCGTAAAGCCCCAGATCGCATATTTATCAAACACCTGCCATCTGAAACATACACGAATTACGCCCTAGGTAAATAATGTACTGGTTAGGTCGATTTGTGCGAAATCATGCGCTTTTTATTATTATTCTAATACCGATGAATAATACAGATGGTTCGAAAGTTTGCGTTTGAGCGAGGTGTGACGAAGGTCTAAAATCTTCAAAGGCGTAATATATTTTGACAGCACTGGAGGAACTTTTGAGGTCTATAAAGTCTTAGATATTCGCGTCTGTATAATTATACTCCAATAAAACTGTAAGGCTTAGAGTTTAGGGGAATTTCAGTTTTAAAGCAATACACTATGAATGATTGTATAGCTATTAGCTGCTGACGTTAACGCGATTTCTAGCTAGTTTAAAATATTTTTTGGGATCTAGCGTGTTCAAGACAGGTTTTCAACGTCGTGAACGCGTGTTAGTATTTTCAGAGTATCTAGCTAATTTGTGGTCTTAAGTATAAAGTATAAGTATACTTTGACGTTTGATGATAGATGTTTTTTTATGGCCAATGTGTTTTTCTTTATTTGTCTCGTTAATTTTAAAATGACGGTAAAGTGTAAGAAGCCTGTCTGTCAATAGAATACAGCCGTTAATAGGGTAGGAGATTTGATCTTTAAACCGACTTTAAAAACTAAAACTCAAAACAATTAATTCAATTGTATATTTTCAAGTCTTTTTTTTATTGTTCACGCCCATTGCTTGCGCCCACGCTTTATTGTTCACGTTTTTTTTTTATTGGCGGGTAATTGGATTATTGAATCCAAGCGTATTTATCAGCAATAACTATAATAAATCCACCCAAATGTAATTATCATCATTATCATTGCCAGAATCCGTGGAATAAGTATTTTTTCGTTATCACATGTGCATAGTGTCACGCCGAATCCACTGTTTTATTGGCGCCCAACGTGGGGCCAGCACCTTCCTAATATAGTGACGTGTCTCCTGCCATGAAATCAAAAATAACTTGCCTCAATCCGTGGAATAGCTATTTTTTTTTGCTATCAGGTGTCTATATTATGACGCCGTATTTCTACTGTCTCATTGGCGCCCAACGTGGGGCCAGCACCTTCCTAAAATAGTGACGATTCTCCGAGATTACTCGATGTATTTCCGTGACAGAACGTCGGCGCTCATCCGATTTGTCCCACTCGGGTTGACGAGGGGCAGCCTTATATAGATCACGCGGCTACAGCTGTCGATATTACAGCCACTAACAAGGATGGGCTTTAACATTGTGAACCAACTTCAAGATGTGAATTATACCCACTCTGATAACATTTCAATCTAAACTTGAATTTTATTTTTAACCAGCTGTGCAGCGCGGTGTTACCCGCTCATCTCACGGGAAACATTGCATTTCGGATAAAAATTAGCGTATGTGTTAATCCAAGGTGTCAGCTACCTTCATACAATTTATTAAAATTGATCCAGCCATTTGAGGGTGACGTGAAGAAGTAACAAACATACACATAAACACACTCACAAACTTTTACCTTTATAATATTGTGTGTGATTTGTGGCATCAGCTAATTTCTATCTAATGCCGATTTCACACGAGGGCAGAACAGTGAGGCAGAACAGTGGGCAGTACAGTACTGCTACAATCTGAACGCACACGCCGAGACAGAACAGTACTGTTCTGTGCGTTCAGATTGTAGCAGTACTGTACTGCCCCCTGTTCTGCCTCACTGTTCTGCCCTCGTGTGAAATCGGCATAAGCGTACATAATTATTATATTTCACTAGCGTAGGATAGACGAGCGGTACGCCGGTTATAAGAGTGGTGTCCCGGTTTCTACTCAGCCGTTTCAATTTGTTCAGGTCAAAGCCCGATCGTAAGGTAGGTACATTTAACACATTTAATTATTTATATACTATGTATATTGTCTTCCAGTACCCATAGTACAAGCTTTGCTTAGTTTAGGACTAGGTCGTTTGTGTAAGATTGTCCTTTAATATTTATTTATTTTGTTTAAGCTTTATTTGTGAAATCTCCTATATAACGCACTTTATAATCATAAATATCGAATACAAAACCATATATTGTCATTTTAGGATCGTTTATTTCTATAGTAACATAACCGGTTTTGGCGTAATAATGGCGCCCAACGTGGGCACAAACTACGACAAAAATAATAAAGCAAAAAAGCAGTCTAAGACAATATTATTTCCCCTTGAAGTACTCGTAAATACCTGTTAACAATGATAAAGTCGCCGTAATCAGATACAATTGCTGGCTTTCTTACTCGTTATCTTCGAGGTAACGAAGCTTGAAAAGGCTTTTTGTTTTTAGTTACACTTTATTTTTTAATATAAACACGCAAATTTGAAGTAGGTATGTAGTTTACAAAAAAAATGCTAATATATTGTTTTTCGAGGGACATTAAATTTACATCGGGTCACTCACACGGATCCTATGAACAAGGACTGGACTAACGGACATGAGTCCGTAATATGATGAGCGACAGATACTGGAACTCATTCGCTGATTATTAAATAAGTTCACATATATAAATATTACTTGACTTATGACATCAGAATATATTCAGACAGACGTTCCGTATTAAGTACTAGCTTGACTACGTTCGCGCCCAAGCATGAAATGTCCCCTTAAAACTCCTGAATGAAAACACATGAATGAATATCCTTACAGATTGTAGACTATGTCCTTTTGTAACATTTAAGTACCAATAAATTGTATTGAAATATGTTATGTTTTTGCGTTTAAGTGATATATGTTCTCACAAACTTTCACGTTTATAATATAACTAGCTACGTGCCGCTGTGTTACCCGCTAATCCCACGGGACCAGTGCATTTTTGGATAAAAAGTAGCCTATGATGGATATGGAGTGTCAGCTACCTCCATACCAAGTTTTATTTAAATTGCTTCAGCCGTTTGAGCGTGAAGTAACAAACATACAAACACTCTTTACAACCTTCCGTATTTATAATATTAGTGTGATATAAGATATTCAGACTTTAAATATTATTAATCATGAAAGAAAACGCCATCTATTGGGAAATCGGAACAGTGAAACTTACCCTAAAAAACAAAGCAGCTTTATTTATATTGTGAAGCTCAAGTTCATTGTCTAAGAAGCCGGGATTCCTGCGTTATTATAAAATGGTTTGAGATCCATGACATTATTTAGGAGATTACAGTCTCCTTGAGTGAATTTTCGGGAGAAGGCGCCGATTTAAATAGCATTAAACTTGGGAAATTATACAAATACATTATAGTATTTGTTTGTTGTCTGTTTGTTCATCACTCATGAACCTACATAGTCGTGTAACAGTCTTAGAAAAGTCTCAAACTACCGACATTAAAATAACGTATTTCATCTAAACCAATATTTTAAATTACTATATGAAGTTCACTATGGATGCGTACTAGTGAGGTCCAAAACTAACGTAACCGGGTTACAGAAATCGAAGTTTTATGCTCCAAAACTTTACCAATCGTAACGAAATTTAGGAATCTGGTCGGACCGTTATGGTTTTTGTGCTTATTATTTTAAAATAATACCTAATCATCATAATCATCACCACCATCATCATCATCATCATCATCATCATCATCATCAACATCATCATCATCATCGTCATAATTGACCTTTTACATGTATAACAGATGCGTCTAATAAGTAAAGTGCGGCATTTACGAAGATGGCTGGATAGTGAATAGCCCGATACGAGAGCGACAGCCACGGCCGCATAATTGAAAAATAAATGGATATTGTAACAAATTGTAGAATAACGAGCGCAACAATCGAAACGGTCCGACACAGACCCATTCCCTCCCCTTCAGTTTCCAAAATTTCGTTACGATTGGCTATGTATTCGAGGAGAAAACAGTTGAGAATGAAATCTCGATTAGTATGGAAAAATTATCAGCGGTATTTCCTCTTAGAGCGGGTTCACATTGGGCGCTCGGTGCTGCGTTGAGCGCGCGTTGATAGCGTACACACACCGCGCTCAGCGAACGTTAGAGTGGGAGCTACTCTACACGAAAACGCGCGATCAAATGTACGAAAAAATGCGGCGCATGTATCTCGAAGCGCGCGGCTGACGCGCGTTCGTACGGAAATATGTGAGCGCGCGTTTGACGCACGCTTGCCCCGAAGAGCGCGCTTGCTAATTTCTAATTTATGTTTACATTGATGATCTTTGAAATGTGATTTTGATAATTTGAATTTGTGATTATTGACAATTATTATTAATTAGCTAATTTTGTATTTGTTTATTAGTATTCACGCATTTAATCATGACTATTATTGTTTCTGACGGTACTTAATTTATTTATTCCAAGTTTAGATTACTCAATTTTAGATCTTTGGTATATTATGAATTATGATGTAGACTAATGATATTATTTTATGTTTTTATGATTATTATTATTATTTAATGAGACTGTTATTTTTAACTTATTTTATTACAATTGTATTGACTTTGATCATTTGATAAGATTTTGAAATTTATTGATTAGATTATTAATTTTAACTGTGTTAAACCTAATGTTGTATTTATATGCATTTAATAAACAACTCTGTTGTTTATGAATAAATGATTGAATTGAATTGAATTGCATGTGTACACATCAACAGAACTCCTGGTTCTCAAAACGCGCGTTGACAAAGCGCGCCTTTGAAAGCGCCCAATGTGTACTCACTCTTAAGCATTGAATTGTAAATAATAAAGCAACTCGAAAGATTAAATCCCCCGCCAACTCCACAACTCGCAACTTCAAACAATTCCATAAGCGCTGTTATAAAGTTTCAATTTTAACAACTCTTTAATGTATTTTAATCGTCAATGATCTGAGTTCACTCCAAATTGATTGAAACTCGTTTGGCTTCGTTATTGTTTCAACCCGGTTCTGTTCATTGTTTGTTTGAGTTTCGTTCTTAATTATTTTCTTTATTTGTTTAAATTTGGGTTTCAATTCTATTTGCCATTTTCACTGTCACTGTCAAATTATCCCAGTGACATAAAAGAAGATTTATTAAGATCTGTATGGCGAAGTCTGAAACTATAAGACTTAATAATAGTAGAGTTGCTAAGCCGCGAAATTGTGCGCATCGGGTTACAAGCATGAAATTTTTACCACACATAGAACGTTCCACGGTGATTATTTTCAGATGTGGAGGGAAGTCAGATTCGTCCCCTGTGTGGTGGGAGAGCGGGGTGAAGAGGACCAAGTACTACTCTTTTTCTTTTTTTTATTACTGATCAGTAAAGGCTATTAGGGTTTGTGCAACATCGTTTTCGTGTAAAATAGATATCAGCTATTAATTTTTTATGTTATCCAAGAATATTTTCATATTAAAATTTGGGTTTATTTCCGAAAAGGTAAAAATCACAACAAGTTTTTTTTATTCAGAACGATAAATTAATTATCTATCCTGAATATTTACAATAAAAAAAAATATTACTAAACAGAAAATTTAATCTTGTTTTTAAAAATGTATACATATTGGGCACATCTTATACAAAAAGTACCTTGAAAAAAATGTTGATGTTAAGCTTAGCCTGCGTGTTCTAGTACATTTTGCTAAGTCGCGAAATTGTGTACATCGGGATACAACGACGAAATTTATACCACGGATAGAGTATTCTGCGGTGATTATTTTCAGATGTAGAGGGAAGTCAGATTCGTCCCCTGTGCGGCGGGAAAGCGGGGTGAATAGGACAAAGGAGACCTCATTTTCTTTTTATATTACTGATCAGATAACGCTACTAGGACTTGTGTGGTATCGTTTTCGTGTAAAACAGATATCAAAAATTCATTATTAATGCTATTTATTGATAGTACCAGATAAAAATATGGTTGTATTTCCGAAATTGTAAAAATCACAACAAGTTTTTTTTATTCAGGGAGATAAATTAGTTATATTTCCCGAATATTTACAACTAACAAAAATATAACAAAATAGAAAATTTAATCTAGTTTCTAAAAACATAAACATATTGGGCACTCTCCATACAAACAGTAACCTAAATAAATTGTTGATGTTGAGATTAGCCCGTGTGCTCGTGATACATTAGCAAAAAAATATTTTGTTTTAATTGCATTAATTAGTTTTTCTAGGACGTATATAGTAAATATTATATGTAAAAGCCTGTTAATAATCATTATTTAATGTATTTTATTTAATAGATTTACGTTGGTTACGCCGACTTAAACATATATTTTAACCTACTGTTTGTATGAAAAGTTCCCAATATGCATATATTTTTAGAAACCAGATTAAATAAGATTTTTAAAATAATAATAATACTTTAAAAATGTTAACGAAATTTAACTAATTTACCTCACTGAATAGAAAAAACTTGTTGTGATTTTTACCTTTTCGGCCATACACTCATATTTTTATATAGAACTATACAAAAATAACATAAAATATGAATTGTTGATATCAGTTTTACACGAAAATGATACCAGACAAGTCCTAGTAGACTTAACTGACCAGCAATAAAGAAAGAAAAGAGGTAAACTTGATCCTCTTCACTCCGCTCTGCCGCCTCACAGGGGACGAATCTGATTTCCCTCCACATCTGAAAATTATCACCGGAAAACACTCTATCTGTGGTAGAAATTTCATGCTTGTAACCCGATGCGCACAATTATGTTAGAAAACAGCGGACTAACAACTCTACTATAAGTATTCGCCAACAGGGGGTTTTCCACGCAACTATGATATGAAAAAATGTATTACAGTGTGAAGGAATTCCTCTCTCGTGAGATGTAATGTCCAAAATATTTGCATGCTAGATAGCAGAATAAGCTTCCTAATGTCACATAATTATCATACTATGACACATTTATACCTACTTATTCTAAGAAAATAAACACCTATTATTTTCTATTCAACCCACGCCATAATTATTGCAGATTTTTAAGTACTAATAAACCTTATTTTACTAAATTTATTTTACTGGCAACAACAAAAAATTACATTGTGACCAAAATTATCTACAGTGATGTGATGATAGTCAAGTTAATTCAATAAGATTCAGTATATTCTACGCAAGAAGAAAAAACGATTGAACAGCATTCCTGTAAACAATGTTTTGAATTTGGTTAATGACAAAATTTTGACAAATTGCTACTGACGTTTAATAATGCAGATAATAATTATGACGTATGCACATTATTGCCATATGAAAGCTGTTTGTAGCGCCACTATCCCTGTGCCGTACCGACACTTGTTAATTAGCAAATAATTATGGAGGTTTAATATTATTATTTTTCTTAAAGCTGGCGTGTGGTCTTGTGTAAAAAATCGTTAAAGTAACGTATTATTTTTTATGACGCAGGACAAACAAGCAGATCGTCTGATGGCAAACGATTACCGTCGCCATACATACATGCAAAACCAGTGGGTTAGAAGTGCATACCGGCCTAATCTTATATCTATATTATCCATTCTAGGTTTTTTGGGTTCCGTATCCAAAGGGTAAAAAACGGGACCCTATTACTAAGACTCCGCTGTCCGTCCGTCTGTCACCAGGCTGTATCTCGTAAACCGTGATAGACAGTTGAAATTTTCACAGATGATGTCTGTGGCCGCAATGACAAGTAGTTAGTCGGTACTAAAAAAGAGAATAAAATAAATATTTAAGGGGGCTCCCATAAAACAAACGTGATCAGTTGCGTTAACTTTGCACATCATTTGTACCCAGCGCCATACATACCAGGTGTGCGAGTCAGACTCGCACATACTTGGCCGGTTTTGTTTCTTTTTAGATGAGAATTAAGTTGATTTTATAATGATTTATTATCCATTACAAAACGTCGTAACGTCACATTGTCAAGTCGTGAATTTCTACCGTTGCACGACAAAGATTTTCACGTTGGTGACGTCGCCGAACGTCGTCACAACCACTTGACACATTAGGAAAGGCCCAATTATTTAAGCATAGATGATTGTCCCCCTGAGCAAAGGCACAAAGGCCTTTCCTCTCACCTCTTTACATCTGCGACTCCCGATCAGACGCTGATGAACGTGTCTAGATCGTCCCGCCATCAGGCTTTCCCAACCTGCGCTGCCCATTTTTGTGGCACGCAAGGTCCAGGGAAGGCCTAATTTTTTAATATGACAGACGGACATTTTCTCATATCGCAGCGAACGTGAAGTGACGATTCGAAAGCAATAAAGTATATTTTAATGGAAAATATTAATTAATTACGTCCGACGAGAAATTGGATCCAATTACTTGAAAATCCGCCGATGCCTTTTAATATTCGGTTTTTATTAAATCTACAGACTGACGGCGAAATTAATTTGTACACTGATTATGATCATTTAATTTAATGGCATTGGATTGCTTCCCTGATTCATAATTAGGTATAATTGATCGACGCAGCTTTGATTAAACGACTAAGGGCCGATTGTTCAATCACCAGATAAATTTATCTGCCAGTTAAAATTATTGCTATCCTTTTCTCCCGTCATATAAAAGAAAAGTGACAGCCAACATTTATCTGACAGATATGTTTTATCTGGTGATTGAACAATCGGCCCTAAATGTACAGATAAGCAATTATATAAGTTAAACTATTGATTCAAAGATCATAGCACATTGCGTGCTTGACACTTACATAAGTAATTGCTGTAAAGCTACTTTTCTTTAATATTATTAAAACTAACATGAGACATATTTGATGATTAAAAAAACGGTTTAAACTCACGTAAAAATTGACTAGAACGGCCCGACATATTTCGAACTCATATAAGCTCTTCATTAGGGGCAGCTATCCGTGCTGCTACGTGCCTCACAGTCACGGCACCGGGTCAAAATGGCTGGCCGTTCCTGACAATTTTACTACCTATCTATCTATCAGCCACAGACGTCCAATGCTGAACATAGGCCTCACCCATGACTCGCCAAAAAATACGATGCCCTGCAGCCCGCATCCATTGGTTCCCCGCTACCCTCACGAGGTCATCCATGTAGTGGGGACCGACCCATGCACTTTCCTGACAATTTTTACGGGAGTTTGAACCGTATTTACTTACTTCTTACTTCCCCTGGCGCTACAACCCTTTGTGGTTTGCCTCCTCCACAATCTTCCTCCAGTTGTCACGATGCCTGGCGACCTTCTTCTAGCTGGTAAACTTTCCCATCTTCCTGAGATCTGCCTCCATACAGTCACTGCAACGTTTTTAGGCCTGCCTCTCGGTCTCTTCTGTTGCGGTGTCCACCTTGTCATTATCTCTGCGGCTCTCGTGTCCGGCATTCTTTCAAGGTGACACGCCAATCTATCGCTGCGACTTGAACAGTACCTATTTATAATAACTTTTTCTCAAACATGCAATTTAATGTCGTCATAACGTGTGTTAAACAGGCTCCGAAGTATCACGTTTCGGGCGTAACAACTCGAGAGAACTTTAAAGGAATTTCATACAAAATTGAAGGCCTAGGCCGGAAAGTTTTTTTTTTAAACATGGGGTCTGTTCATGAATAGGCTAAATATTCATTTTATATGTTTTTATTTAATTAGGTACAAATTATGTTTGAGAAAAGCACTATACATGTCTTAGACGTAAAAAGGGCTTGCCGGCTTCGTATCACTATCCGTCTATACCTACACACCCGGCAAGCCTTTCTTTCCCGGCGTATGCTGTAATGTACTATTATAAAATAAATAAATAGTAACATATTTTCGTATATGGCTGATGGCAGTGGTCACCGCTTGCGGTCTAGCGCGAATCTCACTCTGGCTGTACCGTCTAATAAGACGCGTACCTATAGCAAGTCTTTTACGGTAAGCGCAGTGAAGTTGTGGAATGAGTTGCCTTTGTCCCTTAGGAAGTCTCCGTCTGTTGCATCACTTAAGATTAACTTGAAGAAATTGTGGCTGTCCGATGACGTGTGAATTCATTGAATACTATATTTATTTACGCATTTATATGTATTATATGTAGATTATTTATTTATTTATGTGTATTATTACTTACTTAGTTTATGTACTCATAGTTTTATTAAGTATAATATAGATATCTTGTTTGTACGCAGTGTAGTTTGCCTATTTTCTTCAAATACCTTCAATTGCTCAAAGGTTAGCTGGAAGAGATCCCTAATAGGGATAAGTTCGCCTTTGTACATATTTCATTTGTTATCAATGTATTTATAACCAGTTGTTGTGTACAATAAAGTGTTTGCATACATACATACATAACATATTAACTAACATTAAATAATGAAAATGGCGTGCTTTTGTGAGCAGCTGCCGGAACCGAGCAGTGGGTAACAGGAGGTAGCATCCGGTTGGAGCGGAAGTGACGTCATTTGCACGCACCGTGCGCGTATCTAGGTTATGTTGCCTTAACTTCGAACGTAGATTAGCTGCTATTATGTTTGTATTTTGAATTGCTTTGTGCCTGACGCTTAAATGTGCGGGTAACTTGCAATTTCCTGCCTTCTGTTTAGTAGATGGTAAGATCCTAAATGATGACGATGTGCATTTAAATACACTTAATAAAATAAATAGCTCAACTAGTTTAACTACTTGAGAAATTGCCAAGTTGTGCTTCGTAGTAACCATTGTATAAGAAAATAAGGTATGAGACTCCGGCTAGTGAGCCTTTCTACGTCATCACTGATTATTTGCCGCTTTATGGTAACAAAATAATAATAAGAAAAAATTGATTGAACCAGTCTTACAAAAAAAAAAATGCATTTATGCCAGTCCTTTAACTAAACTTTATTTTGTTGTAATAATCACAGCGTGATGACGTCAAAAGGCTCGCCTCTCATTCCGCAGTGACATACATTATTTTCTTATGTACCATGGTAGTAACCAGAATTATGATAATTTTAAACGACTTAATTACTAGCCCTCAGTTTGTCAGTCCTCTGATTTATGTAACTAGCACCTGACAGTACACTATTTACACGCGATTTAATAGAATTTGTTCTTAGAGTTTCCAGCGAGCCTCATCATCATCAGCCTATTCTTGTCCACTGCTGGACATAGGCTTCTCCAACTGCACGCCATTGTAAGCGATCCTCGGCTATTCCCAGCCACCCTGCACAAATCATCGCTCCACCTAGTCTAAGGGGGGCCCACACTACGCTTGCCGATCCGCGGTCTCCACTCAAGAACACGTTTACCCCACCGGTTATCGGTTCTTCGGCTAATATGACCAGCCCAAATTGCTAATACGGTGAGCTATGTCGGTAACTTTGGTTCTCTGACGGATCACTTTGTTCCGAATTCGATCCTACGTTTACGAGCAAGCCTACGTTTAATTATCTAGGTACGGTCAGCATAAAAAGTAACCGACAATTTTACTACTGGCTTATGTCAAATTTCATAAATTGTCAGCTACTTGTGATCCCGACTGTGTATGTCAAGAGGATTATTATGGAACTAGGTCGATTTAGGAAACATCAGAAATCAACATTTCTGATGTTTAAAAATATATTTAATTTCAACATTAAAAATATCTCTTTTCCCCGAATTTGTTATTTTGTCTTCAATTATTGTACCAACAAGGTTTCATTAGCTGAAAGTTATTTTCGAGAAAATATTATCTTTCTTTGCAAATTGATATTAAAAGTAACTGAATGGTTTCTTGGAAAGGGGCTCTAGACACTAGCAAAAGCTGATTCTATATAAGTGTGTGTGTGTGAAACACCACACCACTGTAAACGAATTGTTTAGGTTTAGGTTTAAGACATTTATTTCTCATAAGAATTATACAATTCGCTTAAATGAGAACTTAAGTACTAATAAGGTTTTATGATGATAAAATCGTACAATGCAGACATATAAAAAAAAGAAGGGTAAGTACATTTAAGAACAAACGAAAAATAAATAATAATGAGATTGTTAAAGCAATGTACCTTAGCTGATGTAAGTCCGATCGTAATTAATAAATAATAATACCTATCTATTTAATACCTGCTTATTGTGATGTGAGTGAATTCAACGGCAGTTAAACCTTAGTATGGTTTTGCTCGTTGCATTATTATTAAATGTATTGTTTTTTCTGTGTCATAAATAAATGAAAAAAAAAAGTGATAGGGATACCGATAGAAATAGAGCGCATCACTTCTATAGACTCTACCCAGGTATAGTACTAGATGCTCTACTTATGGCTTCCGATAGAGCGCATGTAGAGCATCGTGTACTATTCCTGGTTAGAATGCTGTGGTATTTATTCTAGTAAGCAGTATACACTCACGTGAAATTGTCAGGAACGGCCCGACATGTCCGAACTCGTATTGAGCTCTTCATCAGGGACTGCTACCCGTACAGCGGCGCGGTCACTTCGTCACTGTTTTTTTGATCAACTTGTAAACATGGACAGCAACTCAGCAGAGGATAATTGGGGCAAGAGGCTGCAGCGCAAGAAATATCACGGCTCATGTAGTGACGAATTCAAAAAAGCACAAACAACGCACTGTACAGATATACGCACACGTATATAGTTATTTGATGTATAAATAGCTTTAAGAAAGTGTAAATAAACAATCTTCATATTCTCGTGGTAGACTCTGTTTCATTCCAAGTTTCCTCACATTATGGTTAAGACACCCTTGACGATTAGTACGATCGGCCACATGAGCCTGTGTGGTTGGCATCGGGAGAATCCCTCTTCAAACCCTTTCCGTCCCTTACCTTACCTTAGGTCGCATGGTGCAGACATCCGGACCTTATTTATATATTTATTACACTTCATGGTAGGGCTAGAAAGAATGAAATAATGATGAAATAATGAACTTTATTCTGCAAGTAGGCCACAAGGGCACTTTTACATGTCTGAGTCTACCGGCATTTCACAAGAAGAGACCACTGTTGAGAAGAAACACCGAAACCCCCTTAAACTAGTAAGGTACAATCTAAGGAGTCAGTTACTCGGTTTCTGGTTCAGGCCATGCATTTTTGTGTGTCAGATAGTCCTCTACTGTATAATATGCTTTTGACATTAGAGATTTTTTTTAATATTTTTTGAGAGATGGGAAGGCTAATATTAAACTATGATCAGGTAACTTGTCATAAAAATGAATACATTTGCCTAGGGCTGTAGGGTATTAGGGCGATAAGGTTGAAAGGTGAAGCCAGACGAACGTAATTTCAGTCGCGTAATTTCGGTCGCGCCATTCATCATGTCTCGTGATCACGTCACTTTAAGTATGGCGCGACCGAAATTACACGACTGAAATTACGCTCGTCTGACTTCACCCTTAGTAGAATCAGTCCCCTTATTTCACTGTTGGAAATGCCAAATTTATCCCCAGATATACATAGCCTTTTCAAGTATATGATCTCCAAGAATATTCTAGATTTTAATAAAACTACGTCACTTCCGTAGTCTCCACACAACCTGGTTTACGACCACATGCCTCATAAACCCGACATGTGGTGTTATTCCGCAGCGCAACCCAATTTGGCGGCATCTCAAAAAGAGCATAACTCTGCATATCGTATGCAGCATGGGGAGCGCGGCATGCATGCATATGCGGAGATCTGCATATCTCTGCTTGGATCCGAAGTGCGCTGAAGCACAGAATAAATACACTACAGAAGCCGCACTCTCTTGTTATTTGCCGCTTTTGCAAAGGAATTAGCCTACTACATAGTATAACTGATTGGTAATTTTGAATTACGTGCGACGCAGTTGGTTGTAGCTTCTGTGGGGCGTGTCATACTCCTAGGGTTGCCTACACTTATAAAATGGAAACTTCCTTCTCGGTTTTTGTACTTTTTTACAAGCTACTTTAAACTAAAAATAAGATGGACCTGGCGCGATCTTTATGCTGATGGGCTCTAAAAGTACCTACTGGATCTTTGGATTGGTTAAACGTTAGTACGTGCGGTTTTAAAACCCCCTTGGCTGAAGTATAGGGTGGTTTGATTGGCTGGCAACACAAATCTGCTTGGGTAGTTAAATAATAATATTTGTACGTCCGACGTTCTAAACTTTTACTTCGTATCGTGCCGTCTTGCTTATACAAATATTGTTTGACACAAGATCGAAAGAGACGGCGCAGTAACTTCGAATCTTGAACTTTGGAGTAACCTCTGAACTAAGTTTTATCGACATGGCGGCATGCATTACTAGATTAAGCGAACTGTAATTTATCATCACCATATCAGCCGATAGACATCCACTGCTGGACAAAGGCCTCCTCCAAAGTTCTCCACAGCGATCAGTCCTGCGCTGTCGTCATCCAGTTTCTGCCCGCGAGCCTAACCTGCTCGTCGGTCCACCATGTTAGGGGCCTCCTCACGCTGCATCTTCCGGTCCGCGGTCGCCATTCAAGAAACTTTCTACCCCAATAGCCATCGGTTCCACGAACAATGTGCCTCGCCCACTGCGACTTAAGTTTGGCGACTGTCTGAGCTATATATACAACCTTGATTCTGTTGCGTATCTCATCATTTCGGGTTCGATCCCGCAAGTAAACTATACTATAAAGTAATAACATTCTAAACTTGTATTAAATATTAGTTTATTATGGAGAGGGGTCATTTGGTTCAAAAATTTAACAGCGCGATGTAGAATTGGTATGGACGCGCATCGCCAGCCGTACAGCGTCAACTGTAAAAATAAAATAAAATATTTGACCTCTCATGACGCCGAAACGGTTGGACGGAATTTAACCTGAATGTTGGTACAGGGTAGACATCCAAAAATGGTTACTGTAAGATACTTTTTATCCGACTATGGAAAAGGAAAAAGTTTACGCGGACCAAGTTGAGGGCACCTACTAGTAGGTCCATGAAAGTCAAGCTTGTGAGAAAATTTACAAATTAACAGTGAACGGCATGGCCCGTGCAACATCACTGTAATCGGCGTAAAAAAATTCAAACAAGATTGTAATAAATATAAATTTTACATTATTATATTACGCTCAATTGAACACGGTTTGCGGTGTTACACGAACCGCGCTAATCATTGCAAATTAAATAGTCATGGGCATCAATCAGAAAAATGTAGTCCACTGATAACGTTGACACAATGCACAATTAAAAAATAATTTACATTGATAAGTTTCCAAAGAAACTTTATGGAAAATAAACGCTTAAGTAATTTTGCATACAAATTGCAACCCCTAACGAGCCACCTTCACAGCTACTTCAGAACGAACCGCGAATGCCCAAAAGGTCTTATTTACTTAAATACATAACATCTAAAAGCAATCTTAAATGTAGCTTATTATGATCTATATTTAAATAATCCCAAAAAAATAAATGTTACTTTCTGAAATATTATTATTTAATTGTCCTTTAACTATTTACATCTGGGTTTACGAAAATGAAAGTGAAGTTATTAGTAAAAGTCGTTCCAAAAAATTCGTTTACATTTGTGTTTTTTTGAAATGTGCTAAGGTAACAAACATTAAATAATAACTAAATTGGGAACCACTATTTTATTGAAGGCTGTTGAAAACTTTACGAAAGGAAATGTAACCTTTACCACCCTTTACAGGACGACAAACATTAGATGTGTCGAATTTAGCTCAGCATTCTTAACCCCCGGCGAAAAAGAGGGGTGCTATAAGTTCAACATGTGTATCTGTGTATGTGTATTTGTGTATCTGTGTGTCTGTCTATGGCATCATAGCTCCTAAACGGTTGGACCAATTTGAGTGCGCTTTTTTATCGAAAGGCTTGTCCGTCGAGATGGTTCTTAGTTACGTTTGGTAGAAATAGGACAAATAGTTTTCAAGATATTTCAGTAGAACAAGTGACAGGATCTCAGCCAATTTTTAAGCTAAGAATTCCAAATTTTGTAGTTATGATTAGTTTTGTTTTTTGTTTAGGAGCTACAATGCCACATATATATACACAGATACACATGGTAAACTTATAATACTCCTCTTTTTTCGTCGAGGGTTCATAGAAAACAAAACACAATCATTATAAATCTTTACACGAGTTTCGACACGTAACTCAAATCATAAAACTCCTCTCAAAGAAGGAAGCTACACAATCTCTGCAAAATGTATCAACATTAATGTAAAATGACATTACATAAATGAGTTTGATTCAGTGAAACCTTAGACGTCGTTTGTGAAAGCCAATTCAGAGGAGACTATTCTGCTAAAAGAATACGAAGGTAAAAATTCCGTTGTTTTGCGTACATTGCTTGTTTGTTATCGGAAATAGTTATGCAGCACAACTGGCGCAAGCGACTATTTCTCGCGCGAGATAATTGTCTGTCTCTTTCTGTGCAGTAATGTGAGAGGGTGATGGGTAGAGCCTTGTCGCGCGACAAGAGTCGCGAAGCATAGTTGTGCTAAACGGGCTGGTTGTTATGTTATAGGGTATACATCTATGTGAGAAAACATAAAAATGATTAAATGAGTCGTATTTAGCAATAAGCAAACGGATTTTTTTTAGTTTTCATTCATATATACATAAATTCATACCTGTGCTAACTCGGGGCACTGATACTAAAGTAATGTAGCAAAATATTTTATCGACAAATAAATATATCGAAGTTACTGTCAACATCTAAATGTTAATCAACATACATATGTATTTTTTTTTTCAATTCATTTCAGAATGAAAACAATAAACAAATAAAATCGTTTATTTATTTGTTTCTTTTAAATAATTTTCATAGTGAGTATAAAATCAATATTTTTTCCATATTCTTCGGTATTAAAGATTGCCGTCTAGATGAAAATATCCACTTCATCAGACATGATTATCGTACCGTTTAATAGTAATCGAGAACTTTCAATGAGACATGTATTAATATATCGACATCTTTTTTATCGATATCAAATCCCTAGAGCGTGCCCCGAGTTAGCACAGGTATGTATAATAATGATAAGTTATATTACTGTTACCTAACTTGTGCCGATATAGTAGTGAATGCATCTTTACAATACATAATTAGGCCTACACTTTCCAAGTAGCTAACAAACGGCAGAAGCGCTTACAACCCTTATACTGCTAATTTAAGCTGAATAAAGGCTGTACTTGCGCTTCTGCAGCTTGTTTGCTACTTGGGTTGTGTGATCCTATTATAACCACACTCGTGTTTTAAGACTTCTCATTATAAGATTAAGATAATTAAGAGACCAAGATCCTCCTTTGGTCACCGAGCCAACTATTAAGTAGGTAAGTAAGTTATAGTACAAATTATCTAAGCTAAGCTAATCCACTTACCTGCATTCACAATGGCATTATGTCTAATACAATCCTATCTGATTTTGTTCTCGTAAGTGCCAACCAGTTACTTACAAAAAAAGGTTAGAACTACATTGCGTGGATATTGAATTTTCAACCTTATTCCTTGTTGAATAGGTTTAAAATGTTTGTTGACGAGAGTTCATAGTCCTTTTTCAAGAGAATACGTTCTTGTGAAGAGTCGGACGGTTGTAAAATTCCAAAAAAGTTATAATCACCATTATTCTGTTAGTGCATTTTGTAGTATAATGTCCAAGGAAATAGAGTCGATAATCTATATATTAACCTTCCAAGGTGGTTACAATCTGCTTTTACTACGAGCTCGTTATCTTAGTTTGTGGTTTACCAGTTGTGGTTTGTTCAATGGTATTCAGTTCTTAAGTGGATTAGCTTAGCTTAGATAATTTGTACTATACATAATGAGAGGTCTTGTATGTTCATAATAGGATCGCACGAGTGTTTAAAGGCCTAATTATGTACAGATGCATACACTACTTTATCTGCACACATATTCATCGTCACAATCATCATAGAGTGGCGTCCTAAAGTGGCGACCACGTATAGGAAAGCGCGGCGTGGCCCTCGACTAGATGCACGGATGACCTCGTGAGAGTAGCGAGGAATCAATGGATGCTGTCTGCACTGCACGGCATCGCTTTTTTGTGGCGAGTCATGAGGGAGACCTATGTTCAGCAGTGGACGTCTGTGACTGATAGATAGATACAGATAGATACATAGAGTTATCATAGCTTGTAGATATGAAATATTATCCTTAATTTGGTCCTCCATACCGCCGCCGTCGCATAGAACCTACAGTATTTGAACTTGTTTTAGTAATGTAACAATATGCTGCGTGTAGATTAGTACATTACATACGTCGGGCGGTGAATTCACGAATGTCCCAGATTGTAGGTGTTTGATAAATATCTGATCTGCGGGCTTACGAATTACCGCCCGTAGTTTGTCTAAGCGAGATTTTCTCCCCGAATAGCAGGTAGAAAATGCCACTTTCGGTCTAGGGTGACGTAAAATCTTCATTATATTTCCGTCAGCGTTCACACGAAGCAATGTACATCACAGACGTTTTTTTCTCCAAAATCGTGTCATCGGATACTTAAAGATCCCACGAGGGTTGAGTAGCACCTTCTGTTTGATTTTATGATGGCTTCGCAATAAAGCCTTTTACCATTAGTACTAAAAGCATCATAAATTATATGCTTTATCTCTCCTACTTGACGAGTGAGATAGCGCCTTTTTTCTTTAAATTTTCGTGTTTTATGAATATTTTTGACGGGTTTTCACGAATCCCATTAAATTTAGCGGAGGTCGTTATGGCAGTTAATACAATTTGAAATGAATTGGTACTCAGACATCTTCACTTTGTCTTAAATGACTACAATTCATATAAAAAAATATAGAATTAGAAAATCTAGGAGCATTATAAGAACTAAATTACAAAATACGAATTCGAACGAGCGCGTTCGAATATTAAAATGTATTACCTAGTTTTTTTAATTGTTTATCGTGGTTGCAGACAGAAGAAAGATGAGAAAACATTTATATGTCATAGACTGATTTTAATTGAAAATTGATATTACTTACAGTATTTTAAAATATCTATAATGTATTGATAAACTAATACAATGAAAACATTTTTCAGCGTTGGTTTCTCCTAAAATCAACATATAACGTGATATAACGAGAGCGGACTATATTGTATTTTTTTTATTTTTTTTATTAGCCTATTTGAGTGTCCCACTGCTGGGCAAAGGCCTCTCCTCTTGATTGCCACGACTCCCGATCAGAAGCCTCCTCCGGCCAGCCGTTGAGGAACGTGTCCAGGTCGTCCCGCCATCTCCGCCTAGGCCTGCCCCGCCTGCGCTGCCCATCTTATGGCACCCACTCAGTGGCCAAGCTAGCCCACCTTTCTGGGTGCATGCGGCAGACGTGGCCGGCCCAGTCCCACTTCAGCCTGGCGGTAGTTACTCCAACATCGGAGATTAACGTTATAGAACGCAGCGTGGTGTTCCGGAAGTGGTCGGTCCTTTTAAAACCTAGAATGCTGCGTTCCATGGCTCGCTGGCAAACCTTCAGTTTGGACTTCTGGCTCTCAGTAAGTGACCACGTTTGGGCACCGTAGGTTAGGACGGGCAGGATACACATGTTAACGAGTTTCCGCTTAAGTGACAATGGAAGATTTCCCTTCATTAGCTCCTTCATGGACCAGTAGCTTTTCCAGGCATTTTCGACACGCCGTTCGATTTCTTTGTCTTGCCTGTTGCCGAAAGACACTAACTGGCCCAAGTATATATACTCGTCAACATAGTGTATAGTCTGCCCATCTACCGCTACCCTACGTTTCGTGCTGTTAGTCATCACTTGAGTCTTGGTGCTGTTCATTCTAAGTCCAACTTGAAGGCTTGCCGAGCTGAGATCTTGGAGCATTAGTTGGAGTTCTGCCGCCGAGGAAGCGAAGAGAACAATATCGTCGGCAAAACGTAGGTTTGATAACCTTTTATTGTCCACGACTATTCCCCTCGCCCCCCACGACGCCGCCAGGCTCTTAAAAACTTCTTCAAGTGAGCTAGTGAATAGTTTTGGAGATAGCGGATCACCTTGTTTGACACCTATTGTATATACATAGAAAATAAATACGTATTTTTTTATAGTGTACACTTTATTTTAGAAAAGTACGAGTACGACCCTTAAAATTAACAATGATCCTTGTTAATTTTAAGGGTCGTACTCGTACTTTAGGTATTCGTCATGATTGATGTACAAAATAAATGTTTCGACCAACGAATGAAACCAATTAAATTAATTATTGTAAAACTATAAGTACCTAAATCCAAACAGTATTTCATCCAAATCAGAATCCCAATTGCTCGCAACGACCTCGACTGGGCAACTTTGCGAATTATAAGGGATTTTCGTTCGTGAAACATCGAAGGATTTTCATTTTATCGGACCAATCCGATCAGCGCCCACACTATACCCAAAGTAGATCCAGTGCCCTTACCATGAGTTGACGTGACCGTATTCACTAGCGACAGCGTAAACGTCTTGTACCACAACGTCCCTAGCGGTTACTTTGTAGAACTACAATTATCCATACAAATCGTTTACGAGTACTGTCACTGTACAAGGGTATACCCTTAGGCTGGTTTTAGTGTCACGCGGACCGTCGCGTGGATCGCTCCGCGCGGAGCAATATGTATGGCGCGTCTGCGCGGACCCGTCCGCATTTCTCTAAAACGCTCCCTTAGGCGGGTTTTAGTGTCACGCGGACCGTCGCGCGGAGCAATATGTATGGCGCGTCCGCGCGGACCCGTCCGCATTACTCTAAAACGCTCCCTTAGAAGGGTTTTAGTGTCACGCGGACCGTCGCGCTGATCGCTCCGCGCGGAGCAATATGTATGGCGCGTCCGCGCGGACCCGTCCGCATTACTCTAAAACGCTCCCTTAGGCGGGTTTTAGTGTCACGCGGACCGTCGCGCGGAGCAATATGTATGGCGCGTCCGCGCGGACCCGTCCGCATTACTCTAAAACGCTCCCTTAGGCGGGTTTTAGTGTCACGCGGACCGTCGCGCGGAGCAATATGTATGGCGCGTCTGCGCGGACCCGTCCGCATTACTCTAAAACGCTCCCTTAAGCTTAATACATCGTACGTGATCCGCGCGGACGGTCCGCGTGCGATCCGCGTGACACTAAAACCAGCCTTAAGCTTAATACATCGTACGTGATCCGCGCGGACGGTCCGCGTGCGATCCGCGTGACACTAAAACCAGCCTTAAGCTTAATACATCGTACGTGATCCGCGTGGACGGTCCGCGTGCGATCCGCGTGACACTAAAACTCGCCATACCATGAGTTAAAGTGACTGTACTCGCCACCGACAGCGTAAACGTTTTGTATGGAGAATAGTACAGCGCCCCTAGTGGTTGCTTTGTAGAACTACAATTCTCCATACAAACTGTTTACGCAGTCGCTAGCGAGTGCTGACACTGTAAACTCATGGTAAGGGTACAGGACACTCGCGTATCTGATTCGACACAAATAACTTCGGATAAAAGGTTACTTTTAAATGAAGAGTAACTTTTAAACATATATTTTTTCCCGTATTTCCAATACATCGAAAGAAAATTCACTTAGTTAAAGCACGTTAAAGTCTGGTGCCAAACTAAAAGAATATTGAGTTTTTAAGTTGTAATCCTTCTTTAATAAGTAATACATACAATTCCACATTGTAAATAATGTTTTGTTATTAACCATTTTATTTAATAAGTAACAAATTCAAAGTGCTTGAACACTTAAAAACTTGAAAAACATGTTGTTGATTTCATTTCCATGATCAAATTTTGCTACGCGCTTTCACAAAAAAAAATATATATATATATTGGATCTTAAGACATGTTTGTCTAAATATAGGCTCAGAATGATAAAAATAAAACATAATTATATTTATCCGGGCAGTTAAAAAATACTAGAAGTCTAACCTAACCTAAACAATAATAAATTGCTTAAATCAAAAATAAAAACTCAGCGTCCATTCCTTGGACGACGAATGCCAAGTTATTCGGTATTTTAGCTGCCAATATAATATAATATGTATATAGACCAAATAAACTTCTGCCAGTTCATCATATTACCTGCCCGGATAATAACCCGATCAAAAGGCCGAAATATTTTTTCTATTCTGATGTGAACCAATATTATTATTTCTTAAAGCATTTTGGCTCGGCTTCAATAAAGACAGTGACCGTATAGAAAAGATCTTACTTTTTCTGCCACTGAAATTAAACGTAGACTGTATTATCTCCAGTTATATTTAGTACATTATGACGCGCCTACACTGGACACAGGAGCCATCGCCCGGCGGCGCATAGAGCAGAGGCAGCCGACGCGCGCCGAGCGGGGTGCAGCGGTGACGTAGGGCGCGTCATGAGCAACGGTGCTCCGGGCGGCTATATAAGCCGCCCGCTCTCAGTACAGGCAGGCAGTCGCTTGCTAACGTTCGGATAGTGCGGATCTCCCGGTGATCTTTAACTATCGAACAGTAGCAGGTGCCTTCCCCTCCCGGTGGGTGCGGTGCGTTTTCTACGCATTTTGTAGCACACGGGGGTCCTCCGGCCTGGACTAGGAGCGGTGCGGCACGACGCATTAACAGCTCTAGACGGGTATCCACTCTAGGGACAAGAGCGGTGTGTTTCACCCTACGCGCTAGCTCTGACCTAGATCCTGGAGTCTAACTCACGTGAGCGGTGTGTTTACTACGCATTAGCTCTGTGGTTAAGTCTCGTCCCCCTCCGAAGCTACAGTACCGGTTAGTCCGTTCCTTCGGGAACCCGGCGTCAATCACGTAGAGGCCCGCGTGCCTGTAGAACTGCGTTAAGACTCTAGTTAGGTTTTAGTATAGAGGCCCGCGTGCCTGTAGAACACTAAGTTAGGTCGTTAGGACATTAGTTAGGTTTTGTTATAAATAAACGGCATAAAAGCCCGATTTGTTAAGTGTAAAACTCGTGTTCTTATTCACTCACCTCTCCCTTACACTATCCCCACTGAGCTAGTTCAGGAAACCTTCCAAAGTCTAGACTAGACGGCCGAAGGATATGCGATTGTGGCTAAACCCCACATCACATTTGGCGCCCAACTAAATAGCTCACGGAAGAGTCTTAAACTCGGGATAAATAGGGAATAGGATAGAGGTTGAGTCCTAGAGTCACCGGTTGTTTTAACAGTTATATATCAGTTTAATTTCGTGCCGCATCCACGAACCGGTCCGTGTTTAAATATAGAATCCAGTAGAATACCGACGATCGTGCAGACTCCGCGATCTACCTAGATTAGCTAGAAGCACTAGGTTCCGTTTGTAACATATAGTTGTTGCTTTCATTACCGTTTTACCGTAGTATCGACGTATTGAGTCGTAAAAGATACCGTTTTTTTTATTTTTCTGTTGGGAATAAAAATTAATGTTTAGTTAGAATTACCCAAAAATTCTAGACTTAGGTTTTAAACGTGTGGTACGTACGGGAGTATCAGCATCACTCGCATCAATTAAACGGCATCGCGACACCGAGTAGTCCGGGTAGAGTTAGGTAACCTAGGATAGGGGTTACGTCCAGTACCAACACGCCAACATTCCGCACATTATAAACCGTTCATCGTCCACCGCTCGCGCTTCATATCCGTCGGACCAGGGAATATCGCAAAGCCTGCACATGCCCACCTCGTGGATTTACCAACTGAAAAAAGAGGAGTTAATAGACGCGGCTACGCAGAGAAATATAGGTACGGAAGGCTTAACCGTTGAACAAATAAGAAAACTGGTAGCGGCGAGCGTAAAAGAAGCCGAGGAATTCCAGACGCCGAGTAAAAGAGAGACAAAAGAAATGTCAGAAACCGGGAATGAGAGGAACTCGCTTAGGGACAGTAGAGTGTCCAAGTTAGTAAAGGAGTGGAGTATCTCATTTAAAGCCACCGACGACGCGGTAGAATTTTTAGAAAGTTTTGAGGAACTGATTGAGGCGAATGACGTAACGTGGGATGAAATTGTACTCCTTCTACCGAGAATCCTGCAAGGAAAAGCACTGCTCTGGTATAGAAATAATGTAAAATCATGGAAGACATGGGATGATTTCTTAGAGCTCTTCAAACTGTATTTTTTTCCGTGTAATTATGAGGAGGATCTAATAGTCGAAATAATCGCCCGGAAGCAAAAGTACCGGGAGAAGTTCGTGGAATACGTCACCGATTTGCAGACGCTCATAAGGCGGTATGGCAAGCTGTCGGAGGCCGAAATTTTGCACCGGATACACGAGAACATGTTGCGTGAATACAAATTATATATTCAAAAGCAGGATTACCGCAACTTAGCCGGACTTTTGAAGTTGGCCACAGAATACGAAGGTATAATGGCATCATCGAACGAACCTTCGATTTGGAACGAAGAGCGCGATGAACCGGGACATTATACAAGAGCCGGGGAGGACTGGCAACCGCGAGGGACCGGGCATAACCGAGCGGGATCAAGTGGCACACAAGTTAAGGGTAATCGGAGCAATTTCGCCAATACAATGGAAGTAAAGCCGCAACCTGTTAAGATTCACCCAAGATATGACATGGAAACCTGTTGCTGGTCATGTGGAAAACCGGGACATGATACGAGATCATGTCGAGGAGGAAAAAAGCTTTTCTGCAGTAAATGTGGCAGACTAGGAGTCCTCACCAGGAATTGTTGCAAAAAGGAAGCATGGGGGAAGCGAGAGTCGTTAGGGTCGGCGAACGAACAATACAGGGAAGATAACCGGTCGTTCATCGAAGCTATGATCATGGGAGAGCGATACATGTGTTTGATAGACACGGGTTCGACAAATACATACGTGAACGAAGAGGTATACGCGAAATGCGTACAGAACGGAGCCGTGACAGCCGAAAAACCGCGAAATGTAGCTCTCGCCGATGGATCGATGTCCCAGATAGCGAAAAGCGCGCTGGTTAGCATAGAAGCTAAACAATCCAGGATTAAACACTGGGTTCGAGTATTACCCACAGTGACGAATATCATCATAGGCATGGACGTTTTGCGCCGTATTGGGATGAAGATAGTCTGGCATAGCGAACAGCAAGATCAAGTGGCAAGCACTACAGAAGGCCAAGTTCGCGAGGAGTCGTCTCCGGTACACGACAACAATCCGAGCAGCGAAAACCGGAAGAACACAGAATTAACCGACAGCCAGAAAGTGCAACTCAAAGCTGCGATAAATGAAGAATTCGGCTTAGGTGAGAATAGCCCGAAAGGCAATACCGGGGTTCAAAATAAGGTTAAATTAAAATATACAGAACCGGCAAAACAAAAATATTTTAAGAATCCGAAACAGAAATTGGATAGTCCGTATACGTCACCGACCGCCTTAATAAGGAAACAAAACGGGAAGTTTAGCCCCTATTCCAAAAACTGCAACCGGGAACGAAGCAACAGGATGCCAGGAACCGTGACATCGACGCGCATAACCGAAAACCGTAAAAAAGGGAACCAGTATTTACCAGAAAATAATTTTGCAAGAAACGCATCCGTACAGGAGTCAACTAAGTACACACCGGCATCTTTATTATATAGAAGAAAGTCACAACAACCGGGCGATAGGAATATTTTTACCACGCCACAACGAAAAGAAGAGAAAATTTTTAATAAGACACGGAATACTACGACGGCAGCAAAGCAAATCATCCGAAGCGCAAAAGAACCACGACAATAAACGGAGAAGATATTGGACACCGGAAATAGACCTAGTTCAACCGGATAGTAGTAAACGGTTCAGCGCAAAACCCGCACCGAATTATAAAGGTCCATTTAAAATACCGCACAGGAAGTCACCGGATATATATACACTTCAACCAGGTAACGGAAATGAACCACCGACGACCGCTCACCTTAAATACCTAATACCGATCCAGCAATAATTAAATACGCACTAATATAATAGTAAGCTTGAGGAAGAGAAAAAGCGAATAATATAATCAACTAATCACCTCATTAGTGCTATGAACGACGACACGAGTGTCAGTTATAAAAACCATCAATGGATGGATAGAAAAAACAATAGTTAGCCGATACAGGTGCGCGCATAAAAACGGCAGGTATCGAGATAAGATACATCGGAGGCGTTAAGAGTATCATAAAATAATAAAACTCGGCGTAGTAGGCCGAGCGCTCCAAGAGCGCAAGGGAAAAGGTTAACCGGTAATACGCGGCGAAAGAAAGAGAACGATATACGATCGAACGCTCCGCGCATACCTATGAATCATACATAACGCAGCGAGCGCAAGCGCACGTGTGCGCAGCGGCCGGAGGCCAGCGCCGTACTGACGAGTTGACAACGCAGAACCGGCTAGGTAGCTAATACGCGTAACTTCGCTCGGAACCGCCGCGCGCGCAATGTAAGGAGGCAAACAAATAATTGCAGAAAAGAATCTACCGGCGGATGACTGGAGACAAAAATAATACCCGGATGGGATGAACGCCCATATAGATCTACAGCTTTATTTAATTAAAATCCATATGTCATTAATAATATGAGCCCGTTCGCAACGCAACCGATAATGTAAATAAATAAATTATAAAAAAAAATTCATTGGAATATATTAGGGGTGTATTAAAAATATACATATATATAGTAATTAAACTAATAAATACCTAAAATAAGTATTAGGAAACCGGATAAATATAAATATGAAAATATACCGTCAAAAAAAAAAAAAAAACCGTAATACCCGTAGCTGTCCAGAAAATTATTAAAATAGGGGGTAAAGAGATCTCAGTTTAATAATAAATAAATAAGATCAAGTCTAGATCAGTCAGTCAAGTACATTGATTTTAATAATTAAGAATAGTAGAATAACCGATTGTTTTAAAAAAGGGTATAAAACAAACCACGTAGATCGTCCCTAATCCGGAATAGACCCCCGTCCCGGCTCTCCCACTTTTACGAGCATATTTATTTACAGTGATTTCTCCCCAGGTCGAAATCTCCGGAGGAGAGAGGGGTATATGACGCGCCTACACTGGACACAGGAGCCATCGCCCGGCGGCGCATAGAGCAGAGGCAGCCGACGCGCGCCGAGCGGGGTGCAGCGGTGACGTAGGGCGCGTCATGAGCAACGGTGCTCCGGGCGGCTATATAAGCCGCCCGCTCTCAGTACAGGCAGGCAGTCGCTTGCTAACGTTCGGATAGTGCGGATCTCCCGGTGATCTTTAACTATCGAACAGTAGCAGGTGCCTTCCCCTCCCGGTGGGTGCGGTGCGTTTTCTACGCATTTTGTAGCACACGGGGGTCCTCCGGCCTGGACTAGGAGCGGTGCGGCACGACGCATTAACAGCTCTAGACGGGTATCCACTCTAGGGACAAGAGCGGTGTGTTTCACCCTACGCGCTAGCTCTGACCTAGATCCTGGAGTCTAACTCACGTGAGCGGTGTGTTTACTACGCATTAGCTCTGTGGTTAAGTCTCGTCCCCCTCCGAAGCTACAGTACCGGTTAGTCCGTTCCTTCGGGAACCCGGCGTCAATCACGTAGAGGCCCGCGTGCCTGTAGAACTGCGTTAAGACTCTAGTTAGGTTTTAGTATAGAGGCCCGCGTGCCTGTAGAACACTAAGTTAGGTCGTTAGGACATTAGTTAGGTTTTGTTATAAATAAACGGCATAAAAGCCCGATTTGTTAAGTGTAAAACTCGTGTTCTTATTCACTCACCTCTCCCTTACACTATCCCCACTGAGCTAGTTCAGGAAACCTTCCAAAGTCTAGACTAGACGGCCGAAGGATATGCGATTGTGGCTAAACCCCACATCACAACATTACCGCAGACGCCGGGAAATAAGGGCTTGCCGGCTGAGTAGATATAAACGGCCGTAGGGAGGCCGGATAGTGATACGAAGCCGGCTAGCCCTTTTCACGGCTAAGGCATGTATAGGTAGTGCTTTTCTCAAACATATGCAATAAAATAAAAAAATACACACTCAAAAATATTAACACAGACGCCATCCTGCTTAGATTGTAGTAGATCGCATTAAATTTTTCTTTCTTAATTTACCTTTGTGTCATTATAAAAATAAAAAATGTGGCACTTCCGCAAAAAAATAAATCGATAAAAAGTTTTTATAAAAATATACAGACACCATGTTTAAAACATTTTAACAAAAAAAAGAACCGACTTCAGTTAAACTAAAAAGCCAACATTAACCCGTTCAAGTACAGATTACATTTGACTCACCCTTCGAAGTCGATCCCAAACCACTCAGTTCTTATAAAAAAAAAAAAAAAAAAAAAAAAAAAAAATTGTACCAAAAAGAACACAAGTATTTCAGTACAGTAAATAATACACAAATGTAAGTACAATTTGCATAAACAAAAAAAATAACACATGTTTAATAGTTAATGCACATTTTTGGTAATGGGTACCAGTCTCAGCATGTGCTAGGCTAGTACCCCAGCGCTGATTTTCAGACTGGCCCCTTTGCCAGAGTTGGCGTAACACTACGCTACAAACACGAAAAGAAAATTAAATTAAATATTGAAATATATATACTTATATTTATATATTATAGTTTACGCGAGGTTTGGCACCGACTTCGAAGGGTGAGTCAAATGTAATCTGTACTTGAACGGGTTATTGTTGGATTTTTAGTTTTACTGAAGTCGGTTCTATTTTTTGTTAAATTTTTTTTTTTTTTTGCTTTTTAGTGATTCGTATGTGTGTTCATCATCAGTTTCCTTACACCAAATCCTATTTACTGAATGTAAATTCTTGACTTTATCAATAAATTACCGAAAGCGCCGTACATGTCCCTATAACATTTGAAGAGTTCCCTCGATTTCTCCAAGATTCCATCATCGGATCCCGACTTGGTGCCAACGGGACAAACTCGGAGTTATACCCTTTCGACAAAAAAAAAATTGATAATCGGTTCACGGTTCTCGGAGATATCGAGACATACAAAAAAAATAAAAAAATAGTTCGAATTGAGAACCTCCTCCTTTATTGAAGTCGGTTAAAAAACATTACTTCCCGGCCTAGGCCTTCAATTTTTTATGAAATTCCTTTACAGTCCTTTCAAATTGTTCCACCCGAAACGTGACACTCCGAAGCCTGTTTTAACGCACGCACGTTATGACGATATTTTATTGCAGGTTTGAGAAAAAGTCAATTTTTAATGACGCGTTAGCGCAGTTTGTAGTTCACCTGCCTACTGAGCCGGCGGTCCCGGGTTCGAATCCCAGTCAAATTTGTGTGATGAACTCGAATATTTGTGCTTTGGTCATGGCTGTTCCATGTATTTAAGTACATATTTATCTTGATAAGTATGTTTATCGTCACCTGGTGTTAGGTACCTACTCATAACACAAGCCTTCTTGAGCTTATTTTGGGACTAGTTCGATTTGTGTGAGGTTGTCTGATATTTATTATTATTCCCTTTATTTGTCTTTGAGCTTAGGCTAGGTTTATTAAAATTATTATTATTTATTTAATTCATCCACCATAAAATATCTACCTACTTAATACCTTTTGAACCACGTTCATCACTCAATCTAGACTATAAACTAGTTAGTGCTTCAAGATTTGATTACTAATTTACTAGTTAGGTACTCGCTTTGTGCTTCACAAGGTTCTAATCAGTAAGATAGACTATTATGCATAAATAATGCACTAAATCTTGTTTATGAATTAGGATAGATTTATGGAGCTACGAGCTCATGATATTATTATATCCTAATATAGCTGCATTATGATACGTTAGAATGACTTCTGTAGCTACCCAAGCAGCACACAAGCTGGATAAGTGCTTATTATACAACTAATTTAAGCTGAATAAAGGTTGTATAAGCGCTTATGCTACCTCTGTGCTATTGGGTAGATACTTGAAATAATATACAGGCTGGAACAGATCGAGGGCCTTTTAAGCAAAGAGGGAATGGTTCAGACTGAGTAAATACTTCATTTTTCACCTATGTAAGTAAATATTTCTATCTATTTTTGAGATAGAGTTTGTTAAACATTAGTGTCAAAATCTACACATATCAACCCTAGCATCTTTTGAAGATCGCTTAAGTTAAAGACAGGTGTCATTTAAAATTTAAATATAACCTTTGAATTAGTAGGGTTGTCACTGATACTAAATATTTTATTTCGATGACTTTTTTACTATTTATTTATAATAGGTCAATTGTAGATCACTCAGAAGACACTATCCTGTCAGCCCAGTCTTTAGCAATGTTCCCTGTATATTAACATTAAAAATATTAATGTTTTCCTGATCGAGTATAGTGCCCTGATTTATGAAATTACATTTGCCTGTACTTTCGCAGATACGAGACGACGCGGTTGGCGCAGTGGTTAAGCAACTACTGAGCCGACGGTCCCGGGTTCGAATCCCGGCAAGGGCAAATATTTGTGTGATGAATACGAATATTTGTGCCTGGGTCATGGATGCTCTATGTATTTAAGTATTTATTTATATATATATAAGTATGTATATCGTCGCCTAGTACCCATAACACAAGCCTTCTTGAGCTTTATTTGGGACTAGGTTTATTTGTGTGAGGTTGTCTGATATTTATTTATTTATTTTTAATATGAGAGGTAGGATGGACCAATGTCAATTTGTGCGTCTGCCGGAGGGCATCAAATTGCAATTTGTATTCCCAAAATCAATCAGTAACTTTTGAGATTTTCAAAAATTTCACCAAAACTTCTCGATCGAGAATTTTCGAGAAACAGAAAAAAATAAATCTCGAGATAGTCGAGATTGAATAAAGCTACAGTTTGCGCTATCTTAGGATAATGGTTCATGATCAGAAACTGTCGGGTGTATTATACATACCATAACATTGCATTGCCACTTTTTTTAATCTACACAAATACATGCAATTGGTCAATCGATCGAGTATAATTGGTTCAATAGTACTCAGATTTTTCTGGCTTTGACCAAAACGTGGTCAGGCACTAACTAATAAAAAAGTGGTATAAATAAAAACCTCTTCACTCCTTAAAACAGTGATTACCAACATTTTTAATATTGTAAGTTAAGCTGATTTTACCTAACTAACTAACTAACCATACAATTTTATCAATAATATCTATTAAAACGAATACATAGATTAAACTATGGATACGAAGATATCAAAGCTCAAAGAAAAATTGAAATGAGTCACCTGGGGGACGAGACCGGGAACCGAACCTAGTACCTCTTGATTGCCGGTCTAGCGTGTTATTCACATTTAAAAAATGAGACATTACCTACATGTTTCATAAATTTATGAATACATATATGTTTATTACTCCAGTGAAGCGGTGGTAGCCTAGTGGTTAGGGCATGCGACTTTAAATCCGGAGGTCGCGGGTTCGAACCCGGCCCGTACCAATGAGTTTTTCGGAACTTATGTACGGAATCTCATTTGATATTTACCACTCGCTTTTCGGTGAAGGAAAACATCGTGAGGAAACCACCTAAGCCCAATAAGGCCTAGTTTCCCCTCTAGGTTGGAAGGTCAGATGGCAGTCGCTTGCGTAAAAACTAGTGCCTACGCTACATCTTGGGATTTAGGTAGCCGACCCCGATTGAGAATTCATTCTCAAAAAATGGGACAAAGGCTAGGAGGATGATGATGATATGTTTATTACTCCAAAATACACCCTAATTTTAAAATTTTTACGTATTTTTAATACCTACGAGTAAGTTATATAACCAACTAGCTTTTGCCCGAGACTACGTACGCGTGGAACTTGATAAAAGGGATTATTAAAAGCGCCTAAGCAAATGTAAGAGCAATTCTACTTTTGGTCTAATAATTTTAGGTACAATTTCCAGGATGAAAACTATCCTATGTCCTTCCTCGGATCTTAAACTATCTCTATGACAAATGTCATCAAAATCGATTCAGCGGTTTACGCGTGAAGAGGTAACAGACAGACACGCTTTCGCATTTTTATAATATTAGTATGGATGAATCAATTGAAAATAGGTAGAGTGATAAATTGATAATATTTTTCTACTTATTGTTTTGAATTCATGAGCTTTTTTTAGGTTTAATTTCGCTTAAAGCGCGTCTTAAGTCATGCTCCACATTTAGCCTGTTTTTAAGCCTTTGTTTGCCGAAAAAGTTAGATTAAGTCTTAATTATTTGGTTCTTTGTTACCCCAACAGATTAGGCGATTCCCCACGCAATAATTACCCTTAGGTTCGGAATCGCTGCCTTAGAACAAAGCAGGCGGTCTTCCAAACGGCTAAAGTGATTTTTTTGAGTGATATTTAATTAAAAACATACACGCTTTCATTTTCATTAAAACTTAAAAAAACTTGTTGAAAATCTAATAAAATATAAAAAACTAATGACAATCCTTCCGTTTAAGAGCTACAATGCAAGCCACAAACATCCAAATATATAATAAATACATAAATAGGTGGTAATTTTAAAGTTCTTAAAGCAGCCTTGTTTATCGTCGAGGACTAAAAGAAGGGGAACAATTTAAACGCTCACCAAAATGGCTTTTATACCCCAAAACTAAATTCGAAATAAAATTAATTGCCTCCATTTAAATTAAACCCACTCTATACAGTGCTCCCCAAATTAAATCATTTTTTATTCCAAAATCGATATACATTACACCAGAATAATTTTATGTTTAGTCAGTATATCTTTTTGCTACCCAAAATGGATTTTTTGCTCACCAAATATTGTTTTCATAAAACATCAAAATTATTACCAAAAATATCTTTTTGCTTCCCAAAATGGTTTTTTTGCTCACGAAATATTGTTTTCATAAATTAGTGTTTCAGCTAGGTAACCATCTAATCCTGATCACCTTTCAGAGCAGATCCGACTCGGCTGGGTTAGGTTAGGTTAGTTTTTTTTTTTTATATCCCTAAAAAACGCTCCATAATGTGCGGTAGTCATTATTAGCTATGCCATATCAATTTGAAATTATCTCCATACAAATCGTTTTTTTTTTTTCGATATTTTCCGAATTTGACCGAATTTTCGGACAAGATTTCAGATTCATATTTTTGAGCCCCGAGAGCCCCCCGATACCGAGTTTTAGCCGCCTAGCACCAATTTGAAATTTTGTATCGTTTTTTTCGATATTTTCCGAATTTGACCGAATTTTCGGACAAGATTTCAGATTCATATTTTTGGGCCCCGAGAGCCCTTCGATACCGAGTTTTAGCCGCCTAGCACCAATTTGAAATTTTGAATCGTTTTTTTCGATATTTTCCGAATTTGACCGAATTTTCGGACAAGATTTCAGATTCATATTTTTGAGCCCCGAGAGCCCCCCGATACCGAGTTTTAGCCGCCTAGCACCAATTTGAAATTTTGGTGAAAAAAGCCATTTTGAGCATTTAGTTTTTTGCCTCAGCAAAAATGACTAAAATGGAAGTAATAATATATAAAATATTGGTGACATCCATTTGACAATAATATAGATTATTTGGTCTGAAATTAACTTTTCTCCAACTTGCTTGGAAATGTTCCCATTAATGTAGTAAAACTGGACCGCGAAATCGTTCATTATTTTAATGAGGCATTAATACAAATTAAAAAAAATATATTATTGGCCTTAGCCGGGAAATCAATATTATTTAAATAAGACGATTAAGTAAAAAACACATCTTCCGTTTATGACGTCTCATACAAATGAGGGTACTCTTAATTTGGCCGGTTACCTACTGCATTTTTACTTTAAAACTTTCAAAGACTTTGATAATTACCCATACAGCCAATTGTCCACAAAAATAAAAACTAGTATAAACTTTTTAATTGTTCTCTGCGTTTAGTTCTTCCACTGAACATTTTTGTGCTCTGCTACTGTCAATGTATTTGAAATGTCGACAAATTTCGAATAACGGACAAACAATTTAAATAATAATCTTATTTGCGGTTAATTTATTTTCATGATTCTTAGTTATTTATTAGAGATTTCTCACGAAAGTTTTAATTTTAATAATGTTATGGTATTTAATGAGTGAGTTGAATAAAAATTAGTGTACCAAACGTAAACAAATTAAAAATATAACAGAAATGATTGTGTCCAAATCATTATAAAAGTTATTTTGAACTTATGATGTTCCCTGAATGATAAATATGGTATGGTTTCTAAAAAAAATCTGTGTGTTTAGTTGTTGTTTTAACTAAAATTAATAATTATGTGCATATTTTTAATTATTGTGTTTTTATGTAATTTTAATTCTTATTTATATATTTTGTTTTAAATCAAACATATGATTCGGACCCGATTTATTTTCATTTTCCTAAAAATAATAAGTACCAAATGAACTTCATGGCACTGATATATTAAATTAAAAATGTAAATTGGTCATTATTTCCAAGCATATTTGGAGAAAAGCACTCTTCAAAATCATACTCATCCACGAACTGACTTTTCCCTGCCGCGGCAGTAATGTACTATTAACGGTGTTCATATATTTTTATAGCATGTAAGAAAAATAATTATTTGCTTTATTTATAGAATAGTTTGGGATACACTATTTGGTGAGCATTCATCCGTTTTGGCAAGCATTAAGAATGTATTGGTAGTAATTTGTCAACATCTTTGGTAGGCGTTTAATCATATTTGGTAGGCGTTTAAACACAAGCCTAAAAGAAGTACTGGGTCAATGTATTGTGTGATTAATTCAATTAATCTTATCCCTAAAAACTCTGAGAATCCCTACAAAACCCAGATTAAAAAGAAAATTGTTTCCTAACCCACAGTATTGTAATATAAACAAGTAGGTAATGAATTTGAAGTAACGCGCAGTGAACCGGGGCTGAAAGCAATTTATTTGAAAAATATGAAAAGGCCAGGTGAGAGTAATGTATCCTTGCCGGGAGGGGTACAGCGGTCGGAGTAGGTTATGGGGAAAATGCTGAAAAGGGTTTTTTTTCACAAATGCGACTTTGGCTCATTCCGCCGTATCTGTTCGACATTATGTAAAGACAATTTATATCAATTTGTTAGCGTAGGTGGAAGAGAAAGTGGATCCTGATACAGAAAGATAGGGAGAGGTTGGAGGTGTTTGAGATGTGGTGCTGGAGGAGGATGGAAGGCATAAGCTGGACGGAAAAAATGTCTAATGAAGAGATCTTGAATAGGATAGGAGATAAAATGACACTACTAACACTAATAGAAAATAGAAGAGGCAATATGCATAGAACATCTGCTAAGACATGACTTTTTCCTCAAAAATATTATAGAAGGAAAAATCGACGGAACGCGAGGTAGAGGAAGGCCAAGACGAAATTTAAGAAACGGCTGGCGATTGTTACACCGACAAGAGCGCAGCTCTTAAATTGAAGAAGAAGAGGGTAGGTAAGTTTATTGAAGATAATTTAATTATATTTTTTCCGATAGTCTAAAAACTGCAGCTCATAAATTTCTACCCGAATGGCAATCTTGTATCAAGAAAAGTGTCACAGATTTTGAAGGGTATTGTGGGTTGGAGGCTCAGTGAAACACTTTACTTGTTAATTTTGAATATATTAAAGACCGAAATACAATAGATATGGTGTTTGTTTGGTGGCGACTAATATAATAATTTATTATGTCGTTCACCTGACAGTGACAGAATCTTTATTTATAACCGGCCTACATCCTTACAGTATCCAAAGAGTTGGACTAATCTTGTAGTAGTTAGCAATTGATAAGTGATAACCAAAATTTTGAAGTTGTTCGAGTAGAATAGAACTATATGTTTTCAGAAGCACTGGAATGATATACATTGCATTCTGGGCTAAATAAATGCAACTATCTTTTAAATATAAAAGTCTGTGTGATAAAATGTTGCTATTATACTAACATAATACTATTTTTTAAGTTATTTATTATTTTTGACAACCTTACTAACAATATATTATAATATTAATATGGACTCGTTTCTAAACTAAATAATTAATTCAATCATTGTATTTATTCCTCCACACTTGGTATAAAACACGCCATTGGACATAGCTTACAAAAACGTGAATAAATAAATTGCGATGCTTAAATTTTACGTCCTACGCCCGCCATTTGCTCGTTTCTCGCTGAGTAACGTAATTTTTAGGGTTCCGTACCCAAACGGTAAAAACGGGACCCTATTACTGAGACTTCGCTGTCCGTCCGTCCGTCCGTCCGTCCGTCTGTCACCAGGCTGTATCTCAACAACGGTGATAGCTAGACAGTTGAAATTTTCACAGATGATGTATTTCTATTGCCGCTAAAACATCAAATACTAAAAATAAAATAAAATAAATATTTAAGGGGGGCTCCCATACAACAAACTTGTTATATATTGTATAGGTACGGAACCCTTCATGCGCGAGTCGGGCTCGCACTTGCCCAATTTTTTACATTACCTTTTCATTCAATTCATCAATACGCTGAAATGGTTGGCCGCATTTATTTTAATTAAACATACAATACGATTCCGGATGCTTTTGCAATACGGAAAATGGTTAATTCTATGTTTCGTTTCAACGAATGTAAATATTTCAAATTGTAAAAAGAAGGATGTTTTTTGATACTCATGATTTGATTTTTTACTTCGTTATGTTCTATGACTGTGTAAGATTTTTTTATAAAAATAACAATAACTTTACGGCACTTTTTTTCTACGCTTCTACTAGCGTCACTTGTAACTATGCGTGTTAGTTAGTTAATTATTTAGTTCGTTACTTGCATAGTTATATAGTTATTTAGTTAATTTGTTTGTCTGTAACGATGTAATCGAATCCGTAAAGTATTTTTAACCTACTTTGTCTCAATAGTTGTATCGATACAACACTATATATATGTATAATGTAGTTTATGTGACAATACAATAATTTAGTAACTTGAATGATGGAGACGGAAGATGGCCGCTAAACAGCACAAGATAAAGCCATCGTGTTTGGGCTCAGTTGATCAGTCCTGATGAGCAATTAACGTTGTACTGTCGAGAATTTATAAAAGCATGTGTCAAAAAAATTCAACAGATCAGCGGGCATAATGATGATTGCTTTTATCACGCGATAAATAAGTGACAAAGCATCCGTTACGTTTTGACAAAATGCGAGTGTGAGTGACAGATGCTTTGTCACTTATTTATCACGTGATAAACGCAGTCATCATAGGCCCACGTTTCGGTTTAAAGAATTTATTCTCATAAGAACAAAAAATACATGTTCACTTAAATGAGAACTTACAAGCTAATTAATCTAAATAGGTATTCGTAGAATAACAAGTAGCATGCATTACTTTTAGGTTTTTCAAATTTTACAATTACATAAAATTTACCAAAAATTACAACAAATCAATTGTTTCAAGAACATAGTTTTGAAGCCGTTTTTTAAACATATTAAATGAATTTAAGGTTTTAAATTCTAGTGGCAAGTTATTGTAAAGTTTTACTCCTCCATGCGTTATCGTTCTCTTGCCGTAATATTCAGTTCGAGATTTTGAAATTTGTAAATTATGTAAATATTTTTTTCTTTTACTATGTTTATTTGTTTTCGTTTTGAATGTGATCTGTGTATGTATTTGCTGTTTTAGAATTTTATGAATGAGAAGACATGTTTTAAATGTAAATAATTGTTTAATGTGCATAATTTTTGTGTCTTTATATATAGTAGTTGTCGAGGTACGAAATGGATAGTTAAATAAAGTTTTGATTAGTTTATTTTGTGCTGTTTGTAGTCTTTTTAAATATTTAGTGGCTGCGTCACCCCACATTTCAATAAGATATTCAATGCGAGACTTAATCAATGAGTTATAAATAATGTATTTAACGCGGTGAGGGAAACAGCCAACAGAGCGTCTTATTGACCCAGTCAATTGAATGATTTTATTGCGTAATCCCCTTAATATGATCTTTCCATGTTAGTTTAGGGTCTAATAATAAACCTAGATACTTTTCTTTACAACTTTCGTTCAAAATCTGACCATCGATTTCAAGAGGATTATGATTTGGTATGTATTTATTTTTAGCTGAGAATATAATATATGATGTTTTTGAAGTATTGATGGTGAGTAAGTTATATTTTAACCATTCATTTAACGTATTTAGATCATCTTGGGCCTGGCTTATGAGGTGGTCCAAACTTTGGCCAAAGTGTCCGTGTACTGCCAAGTCCTGAATATTGTTCATATATATTAAGAATAACAGTGGACCCAGAATAGACCCTTGGGGTACGCCATATTTAATAAGATGACCGTTACTTTGGTGTTCTCCAATTTGTACGAGTTGATATCTACAGGTAAGGTAAGATTCTAGCATTTTTAATACAGCTCCGTCAATACCTATATCTCTAAGTTTGCCTAGTAGAAGGGAGTGGCTCACGGTATCAAATGCCTTTTTCAGATCAATGAAAACTCCAATAGCTATCATTTTGTTGTCTATATTAGATTTAATTTCAGTTACAAGATCGACATTTGCTGAGAGAGTGTTTGACGAAGGTCTAAATCCGTATTGTCGTTCATATAGAAAATTGATCGATTTTAAGTATGATTCAAGACGTTTATAAATTAACTTTTCTAAAATTTTTGATAGTGTTGGCAAAACTGATACAGGACGATAGTTACCACACTCCTGTTTATTTCCCGATTTAAAGATACGTGTAACTCGTGCTATTTTCATGGTATCCGGAAAGTAACCCTCCTCAAGACATTTGTTAAGGCATAATGTTAAATCTTTGAGTATTAATTTATGAATACATTTAAGACACTTTGTGCTTATTCCATCGATCCCAGTACTAGTGTTTGAGTCTAATGATTTAATAATTTCACCAATTTCTTGTTCTGTGCATGGAATGAAGTTAGAAAAATTATTATCGGCTATTTCTTTTGACTGAGTGCGTGTTGTGCTATCGTGATATTTCGCAGGGATATTATCAGCTAAGGTGTTACCTATATTAGAAAAGAAGTTATTAAAACATTTACAAATTTCTGGCCCGTCATGCAAAGTACCTGTATCTGTTTCGAGCTTTGGAGGAATAAAACTTTTTTTAGGCTTATTACAAGCTAAAGTATTAATTAAGTCCCACATTTTTTTGGGTTTATTTTTACATGTGTTAAACGAGTCACAGTAGTATTTATTTTTGAATTTTCGTATATTAGCTGTCACTTTGTTACGTATTTTAATAAAGTTTTCTTCAATGATCTTATTATTGGGGTCTGCTTTTCTTTGACGCCATATTTCATTTCTTGTACGTATTTCATCCATAATCTGCTTGTTTATCCAGTCATCTTGAGGATCATTAAGTGTTTTCCATTTTATTTTTTTGCTTTTTGTTATTTGTGACTTAATATATGTTTCCAGTACTTCATAACTGTTTTCTTTGTTTTCTAATGGTGTTTCTTCTATAGTTGTGTATAGTTTTTTGTAATCAATGGCTGTATATTGTGTTTTCATTTTTTCCTGGGGATAAATCTTCTCTATTTCTAAGTGTATTTGTTTGTGGTCTGAGAATGCAGAATCTATTATAGACATCTTGAAGTGATTATGTTGTAGATTGGTATGAATGTGATCCAATATTGTTTTTGTTTTGTCTGTTTCTCTAGTGCAATGATTCGAATCTAGTTTGTTCAGTGTTATAAAACCAGATGCCTTTATTTTTTCTTTGTAGAGTTTAGTATTCGGTTCTTTTTTTAACAGATCAATATTAAAATCTCCAATAATTAATGCTCTTCCCTTTTCACTTAATACATTTTCGAAGTCTTCGAAGAATGATTGCATTGGTGTATCGCCTGGCTTATACACAGCTCCAATATCTAGTCCAAATTTTCCTATGTGCACTCTCAAATAATTATTTCCATCTTTGTAGGTACTACATATAAGTTTATGTTTAATACAGTTATTTACATATATAGATACTCCACCCCCTATACGATCTGATCTGTAACTGTAGTAATGTTCATAATTTGGCAGTTCTAACAATTTTACATCGTCCTCTGATTTTATCCAGGTTTTTGTCAATATGACCGCATGAATGGTGCCTGATATTCCCTTTAGTATACACTTCAGTTCATTTAGTTTTCCTTCTTTCAAAATACTTCTTGCATTGAGATAAAAAATGTTCAACGATGGCCTACTTACGCTTATGTCTTCGTAATTATCTATTAACTGGTATGCAATTGATTTTACTTCGTGTGTTGGGATGTCGACGGGCGCTGCAAGTTTTTTGGGACTTCTTTAATAATTTTCGGAGTACCTTTAACATATTTTATTGAAATATTTTCTTCTCCACTGTTCTGACGCCGTATTAATTCATTCTTAAACTTTTCAGGTATTCTTGCTGGGCTTGAGTCTGGTCTGAATAAATTTTAGCACTTTCGCACTTTGATTTATTTCGTAAAATATATTTTGCTGTGGTGATTGAGTCGAAAGATACTTTTACAGGCCTTTTCTTTTCAGCACTGTATTTTCCGAGCCGCAATATTTTTGTCGGCTCTGGACAGTCGTCGTAAATGGTTTTTATTATAGTAGCTACTTGCTCTTTTTCGGCTATGTGGCGCTCCGTAGTGGTGATACCGGTAGCTTCATCTATGCCGACTATAATTATGTTTCGTTCCCTGCTGTAGCGATCCTTCAGTTCCGCCGCGATTTCTTCATAAGGTAACGATTTGGAGGTGCTAGGCATGCTCTTTAATTTTTGGACATCATTTTCTAGAGATTGCAATTTATCACTTATGTTTAAGTTACGGTTTTCCAACTCCGTTAGGTGAGATTTAATTTCCATTTGCTCTCGTGTTAAATTTTTGTTTGCCTCCTTGATGTCAGTCAGTTCGGTTTTTATTATAGATATGTCATCGCTCAATTTAGACAAACTTTCAGAGAAACCTTTGAAATAACCCAGAATTTCCGTACGGAAATCTGCGAGTTGATTTGAAACTTCATTGTCCGGTTGTTTCCGTTTAATTCTTTGTGTTACATAATTGTCGGGATCTCCTTGTTTTATGTTGTATAGCTCCGGATTTGAGTCTGCATGTTTAATAGGTGAACTTCGCTCGGCATTCATAGTTAATGCTCACAACCAGTGTTCAAGTACGTAAAGAATAAGCACTATATTGCTTTAAAGTCAAACACGATCACTCAGTGCACTTCTGTTACGACGTCGCGGGAAAAGAGGCTCAAGCGCCATGCATTTCTTGGCACTTATACGTTTCAATCAAAACACTCCATTTTTGTTAGGGTATGCCTGTTAGTTTTTAGGTTTAGTTCAATAATTGGCTATAACTAAGTCCAGTGCTTAATTTTCACTACACAGAAATGTTCACGGTTTTTTTATTTTTAACGCGTGAAACGATTATTTTGTTCAGAGCGAAATGATAATAGATGTTACTTGTTCTACGTTTGGACGGTGCATACGTACGTTGTGAATAAGTATCGAAAATACTTCGTTAGTAATTATTAAATTAACTACGCAGATTACATTCTATCAAAATGAAACGCTTTGAATGATTTTATCTCCTAATTTCAAACATAAAAAGGAAGTGTCAGGTATAGCATTGTTCCAAAGTCCTTGTAAATTATTTCCCTTTTTTTATTTTTCTCCAAAGCTTTGTCCACTTAAATTCCAAGCTTTAAATTTTAAGTTAATAACGTAATTAGAGCTCCCAAAGAAATTTTACTCAGAAGATAAAGAAAACAGTAGGTACGTTAAGCACTGAATAATTAATAGTCTATCCATAGGTGACTGGTTCATATCCGGCTCGAAGGACCACACACAGCATGTTGGAGAAATTAAGCACGCTTTTAAGTTTAGGATGTATATTGACACCAAAATATTAATTATTGCAACTAAGTAGTAGGTACAACACGCTATCGCCGTAGTTGAGACAAGAAGAAGGAAAAAATGTTGCCAGTTTACAATATCGTCATCTAAGCAAGAAAAATAAAAATAAAACTTTTTGTTCATGAACAGTACATTTATGGGCATCATCGCACAATAAGTACTCATGTATTTAAGTTGTACATTATTTATCGCTTAAACATTTTTTAACGCTTAGTGAAATATTTGTATAATACTACTTGTCTTGCATTCGTGCAACTGAACCATAATACAACCCTAACCAAGTCTTCCGACCACGTCGCTTGCCGGTACGTGGTCTCCACTCGAGAACCTTTCTGCCCCAACGGCCATCGGTTCATCGAGCTATGTGCCCTGTCCATCGCCACTTCAGCTTGCCTACCCGGTTTACTATATCAGTGACCTTGGTTCGTCTAGAAACAATAAAGAAAAAACAAGTCTACTGTGTCTTTATCCCCTTTTATGTGTCAGGTTCCAAATTAATTACCTGCAAATGGAATGGTTTCAAAGACCTTTGTCCTCAGATTAGGGTGAAACTCAAAAAGATAAACAAAATAATTTCATTATAGAATTTGAAGACGTGTTTTCTTTAAAACATTGCAGGCACGTAGCTGTTGTTTGAGATTTGCCTCTTGAAAAATGTTTTAGCAAAGTAAAAAAGAATATTTTACGTGTAACTTGTTTTTAGATTAGTTAAAAAGATTGAATATATTTAGTTTTTTTTTTGTTGAAAAGCATAATTAACAATGTGTTTTATAGGTCTTGTGTTTTCGGTACTTTGATATAGGTTCTTTTACTAAATTTATTTTAATACATTTTCTATGTATCTTACACACATTACTTTTATAATCTTGGTTTTCTTATAAAAACTATTGAAAAACTCACTTATAGTATGAGTATAAATATGAGGTGCGGTGTGGTGTAGATTTGAATCCCGGCAACGGCAAATGTTTCTGTAAGGAAGATTTTCGACATCTGTTTTGTCATACATCTGTTGTATTTAAGTATTAGTATTTATCTAGATAATGTATATTGTTCTGTGTTCAGTGAAACTCAGTGGATAGTAGAATTCTTTTAACGTGCTCGTAAATTTCATGTATCCACGTAATCGTATTCCTGATATGGATTTAGAATGTCCGAACTTTAGAATTTAGAACATCCTCTATTTAGTTCAGGGACGTTGGAAACCAACGATTGGGAAATATTGGAGGGAAAGAACTAGAGTCTATATTTCTTTTATTAATCTGATAAGTTAACACGTTCGCGGACAGTAAGAGACATCACGGTCATGGCCCAAAGGAAACGTGACGACGCGGTTGGCACAGTTTGCAGACACCTGCCTACTAAGCCGGCGGTCCCGGGTTCGAATCCCAGCCGGGGAAAATATTTGTGTGATGAACTCGAATATTTGTTCTTGGTCATGGATGTTATTTATAGGGGCAAATATTTGTGTGATGAACTCGAATATTTGTTCCTGGGTCATGGATGTTATCTATATATGTATTTATATATTATGTATATCGTCGTCTAGTACCCTTGCTTAGTTTGGGACTAGGTCGATTTGTGTAAGATTGTCCCATAATATTTATTTATTTTATTTATAGTGGCGCTACAAACACCTCTCATATGGCAATAGCATACGTCATACATTGTATTTGTCATCGACCAAATTGAAAACATTGTTAAGCGGAACGCTTCTCAATCCTTTGTTCTTCGTGCGAAATAAATACTGAATCCTATTGAATAAAACTTAACTTTTATCATTGGATAGTTTTGCCTTTATTAAGCAAATATTACTTGAAATTTGAGGAATATTTAGTCCCCCTTTGTTTGCATCAGTGTCATTCATTAACTTTCAACGTTCGTTACCAAAATGTTACGTTCCCCATAAAATTAATTAGTACCACTAAAAATCTGCAATATGGCGGTGGGTTGTAAAACACCCTGCTGGGCTAGAGTTCCTGTTTATTTACCTAAATATTTATCCTCTACACAATACCGAAAGATTTGCGACTTTCGTGCGGTATTGGCTTTGCAGTTTATCCGTTATCTGCTCCTACATGTTTTACGACCAACGCTGGAATTGATATGGACACTAAATTCTACACTTTATGGCCAATACCTTTTGGACATGCTGGGAAACACTAAGAATTGGCTCTAGAAACAACTCCCTCCATATTCCGTTAAAAAACATCTGGGTATTGATACAATCAGAGAGCATGTAACACTGTCACGGACAGTTTTTCTTTTTTTTTATATATACTACGACGGTGGCAAACAAGCATGCTACCCGCCTTATGTTAAGCAGTTACCGCCGCCTATGGACGCTTGCGATGCCAAGGAGCATCACACGCGCGTTGCCAACCCTTTAAGAACTTATATACTCCCCTCTTGAAGAACCGCATACTGTAGCCCCCGGGGAAAACTTCGGCAGGGAGCTCATTCCACATGCAGAGCGTTCGCGGTAGGAAATTCCTCTGGCACCGCACAGTTCTCGACCACGTAGGCTCCAGTGTGTAAGGATGAACACCCTGCCGATAGGCGTACGTCGAGAGACGGAAATTTGGGCTTGTTATTCGATACCACGTCTGTCGGACGAAGATTTTTATCGTCGCTAAACTGCCATCCCGTGATCCCGTCTACCGTAAATTTCTCACAGTATTTATATAAAAACTTGCTTTGTGCCATTTTTGGTTACAAACTTTGTGTCCGTGTTTGTGAACGTGATAGCACAGAATAAAGACACTAGTATTAGTCACTATTTTCTTAGTTGACTATATAATTATTACAACAAAACAGGACTTAATCGCATTTATAGTGTTTATTTATTCATTTAAAGTTTATTGCACAAAACAAAAGTCAGTACAAATGGCGGACTTAATGCCAAATGGCATTTTCTACCAGTCAACCATAGGGCCAAACAGAGATACTAGAAGTGGGTGCAAATCAGAAATCTGATGGTACAGAGAGTTGGTTAATTTAATTACCTTGACGTTTCGAACGTGATGTTACGTTTATGGTCTCGAAGGATCTCCATCAGTGCGGAATGTTGCGGTACCTCAGAGGTCACAGCACTACTCCTGATAAATAGAGATCGTGGCTTCTATCTAGTGGATCGCGTACTTTTTATATTTAGGTACATTTATTCTAACCTACGTACATAAGAAGATATTAATAAATAATGATCGTCACAGGATTGCACGGTTGAAGTGGCAATGGGCAGGCCATGTAGCCCGGAGAATGGACGGCCGTTGGGGCAGCAAAGTCAAAGTTGCGACCACGTATAGGAAAGCGCAGCGTGGATCGGTCCCCAACTAGATCGACGGATGACCTCGTGAGGGTAGCGGGGAATCAATGGATGTGGTCTGCACGGGTTCGCACTTTATGGCGAGTCATGAGTGGACATGAGTGGACCGTCTATGGCTAATAGATAGATAGATAGAAATTATGATACGATGATACCTTTGGTTATCAAAATGGAAGACTATTTTACAGTCTGAGCATTAATTTGAACTAAACATTTTGCCTAGACTTTACCAGCGAACTTTCCCGCATTGGGTTTCACACAAAAAATAAATCAGAAACTGTCGACAGATTTAAATTAATTTGAGCACAACGTCCGAGTTGCATTTTAAATGCAAGCTTTCAGCTGCACAGCGTTGTTTGCAAACAGTATAGCAAAAAAACTTATGATATTTACTTTTTATTGATAAATAATTAAATAAATAAATATCAGACAACCTCAAACAAATCGATCAGCTAGTCCCAAATTAAGCTGAAGAAGGCTTGTGTTAAGGTTACTATACGACGATATCTGTGCTTATATAATTAGATAAATATATACTTAAATACATAGAACAACCATGACCCAATTTTTATTTTTGACCTGGCCGAGATTCGAACTCGGGACCGCTGGCTCAGTAGGCAGGTGTCTACAAACTGCGCCAACCGCGTCGTCAATATACCTAATTTATTTTACATCAACAAGTCAAATTTTGAAATGGTGTTTAAACTAATTTCATAAATTTATTATCACCAAACCCAAAACGATTATTTTTATTTTATTATACTGACTACTTTTTAAAAGCGGTGGTAGCCTAGTGGTTAGGGCATGCGACTTTCAATCCGGAGGTCGCGGGTTCGAATCCGGCCCGTACCAATGAGTTTTTCGGAACTTATGTACGGAATGTCATTTGATATTTACCACTCGCTTTTCGGTGAAGGAAAACATCGTGAGGAAACCACCTAAGCCCAATAAAGCCTAGTTTCCCCTCTGGGTTGGAAGGTCGGATGGCAGTCGCTTGCGTAAAAACTAGTGCCTACGCCACATCTTGGGATTTAGGTAGCCGACCCCGATTGAGAATTCATTTTCAAAAAAATGGGACAAAGGCTAAGAGGATGATGACTGACTACTTTTTAAATAAATTTATGAACCATTTAATGTCAAATTAATACCAACATCAAAGCTTAAAGAAAAATTTAAAAAGGAGCTACCTGGTGAAAGAGATCGGGAATTGAACCCGGTACCTCTGGATTACCTAATTAACGCGCTGGATCGGTAATCCAGAGGTACCGGGTTCGGTTCCCGATCTCTTCCACCAGGTAGCTCCTGTTTCAATTTTTCTTTAAGCGTTGATCTTTGTATTAATGGTTTAGTTTTTAAATATTAAAAAATGTAAAAGCAGCGTCATCGAGGAATCGGCCCTCTACAATCCACATGACGTCACCTCGTGGAAAATTTGACACTCACATCACATACAAAGAACAGTGGTACAATTTCCATACTAAATCCGCCTCGGTAATAGTCCGACTGTATGATTTTTTGCCTATGCTCTTTTAGAATGAGAAACTTTTCAAATAAATAAACAAATTGTTAGTAGAACCGGAACTTAGATATCCTTTAAATGTTAGGTAAAAATTAATAAATTCGCCTTAGCTAACTCATACAAAATGTACCATTAAAACATCGGAAACACATGGTATGTACAGTCGAGTTCATTTACATCTACACACTTAGGTGAACAAAAATATCTGAACACGACCCTACTGTCAGGAGCATAAAGTCGTGTTCAGATATTTTTGTCCTCGTAAGTGTGTAGATGTAAATGAACTCGACTGTACGTTCACGATGGACTGAATAAATTTAGAGATATAGGGTACTATGTGTCTAAAATTAATATCTTTCCGAGACTTGATAATGAACAGTTAACATCATTCTGAAGAGCATCATTCCACAAATGACGTCATTAGCCTTGAAACTTTATAGGTACCACCATTGAAACTTATGTTCCATTAAATGAAATGTTCATTCAGTTTGTTAATTGTCTTGACAATTGTTTGACTAATTTGAGACTTTTATCAAATTATCATGTTACTTTTTAGATTTCTTCATGGAGACTGGATGAAACGGAAAACGTTGGAAAAGCCACAAGGTGGACTGAGGATCTGGTTACGATAGTGGAGAGCCAATTGATGGATGCAGAAAACATGTGTCTATCTGTTGAAGAAATATATAGACAGTCAGTAGTAGTTGGATTAGATGGACACAGTTCTCCACAACGATCGGTTGTGCGCCGCCCTACCTGCGATCCTAACAGGTCATCAGTCCACCTTGTTGCGAGCTTCCCACGCTGTGTCTTTAGGTACGCGATCGGTATGTGACTGATGCATGGAAACTTTTTATTCGAATCAAAACTATAAGTTCACCTATATCATAAACGAAAGCCGCGTTCAAAGTCACTAAAAACTATCAATATCAGCTCATACTGACAATAATTGCCAATTTAGCACAGCAAATATCACAAAGGAGTAAAATGTTGGCTCCGATGTGTGACAGCAAATTCCAAACATTTGGAAATGCTGAAGCATCGAACCGTCAGATAGCTTCAAAGTATTGACTTAACGAGTTCATTTTCCTCATCAGTTCCGGAAAAGAGCTTCGTTATTTGGCTGTATAGAAAATGCCGAGTAAATAAATAGTACATTACTGTAGACGCCGGAAGTGGGCTTACCGGGCGAGTAGGTAGGTAGGATAGTGGTACAAAGTCGGTATGCCCTTTTCTCAGCTAAGACGTGTATAGTGCTTTTCTCAAACATATGCAATGAAATAAAAAATACACCACTATAAATATATTATAATTCAGCTGTTTAGCCCGTTGATGACCACAGGCGCCATGTTTAAAAAAAATACTTCCCGACCTAGTGCTTAAATTTTTTATGAAACTTAACAGTTCTTTGGAGTTGTTCTGCCGGAAACGTTATAACGCACGCTATGAAGACATTTGATAGCATGTTTGAGAAAAAGAGAAAAGGTACTAACAACAACATTATCGTTATCTATCTACACTCCAGGCCAAATGTACAATGATAGCGAGCCATCTAATATGGCTATATTTGACTCGGCTGTAATGGCCAAAATAGGAGGTTTATCTACACGTAAGATTATGTGGGCGTCTAATTCGTGCTAATGATGTAACCTAACCTAACCATATTCTTACTATTTTATTATGAAAAACAATTATGTTTTTCGTTTCTTTTTATTCATAACCATATTCGTACTGTTTATACAATTCCTGTGACTGTTACTTTTGCGTGGATCTCGCAAAATGATGGCTCTCTCTAGAATAGACAACTGCACTTATATAATTATACAAGGATTTTCAACTTTATTTCGCACCCGTAAATGCAAAGAGTGCAGATAAGTTATGCGAAAGTTAATTTTGCAATGCATGTATTATACATATAAAGTTTTCCTCTTGAATCACTCTACCTATTCAAAAACTACATCAAAATCCGTTGCATATTAGTTTTATTTTTATGGATGCAGAAGTATGCTTAAGACACTAAAGTTATCTCTTTTGAATATTATTTTGGTAAAAAACAAGCTAACAGAACATTTTCCCTTTTAAAAATAAGTCCCGTTATTGTTTCTCTAACACTCTACCTATTGTTGATAATATTTAACCGATGTTTTCTAAGCAATTTAATTGGCTACAACAATTTTCTACATATCTGTTCCCGAAATCACTATTAATATTAAAAAAATTCATCCCTCGGAAACTAAAAGCTATACCAGGAATATCGAAATTTCATGACATATTTGTCAATGGCAGTGAAATAAAACTGGCCAAGAGCATGTCGGGCCACGCTCAGTGTAGGGTTCCGTAGTTGCTCATCCTTCACAATAGAGGGCTTAAAACAGCGGTTTTAAGTCCGAGGTTTAAGCTACGACTAAGATTTCAAGCTCTACAAAAAGGTCGTAAACGCCAATGAAACTGTAATTACTTATTACCTTCTGGAAGTCAACTTACGTCCTTTTAAAGAAAATTATGAAATTTTGCGATAACTCAACAACGGCTCAACCGATTTTGTTCAATATAGTTTTCATTGAAAGTACTTATAAGGCCTCATTTTCATGAATTTTTCCATAATTTTTTTGACTCGTGGTTGAAAAGTTAGAGGGGGGGGACGCTATTTTTTTTATTTTCGGAGCGAATATTTACAAAACTGCTGACTTTATCAAAAAATAATGCTTGTAGACCCCTATTATTTTTAACACGTTCGCTGCGATAGGAGGTCTAAAGACCTCCTGCCAGTACTTTCGGGCTGTGCGGGTAAAAATATTGTGGTTTCGCTCTGGTGCGGAGCTCGTAGCTTATAGAATTGTATAGGTAGAAAAGAGTCCAATATAGGGTTCGATTCCTACCATAACGTAGATTTTTTTTGCACTTTAAAACACGCAGGAGGTGTTAAGGCCTCTCATCGCACTGAGACTGAAAAGTGTGCGTCCAGTGCGGATAGGGGGTCTAAAGACCTCGTATAGGTAGTACGGGCTTATCGGCCCCCTCCCGCACCTGTTTGTGTCTATGATAGTTGAACTATGGCCCAGTGATGTGCAAAAGTCTATGAGCAATGCACGTAAATATATTTCGTTTGCTATTGATTCAAAATAAGCGTCAATTTTGTTCAGTGTTTCAGTTGATCTGTAGTAAATAAATACCCAAGAAGGTTAGTGAGTAATATTAACAATAAGTAACGAATGTGTACATAGCTGAATCATGAGTTAATTAAATCTTACTACCGTGATTGTAACAAACCACTGTGTCTTACATGTTTCTATTTCAGTCATATGTAATTTCCTTATAGTATATGATAAAGTTGTATGACTCGATATATTGCCTATATCGATAAATTGCCTTTTTATTAGGAACATCACTAGAAGTACATACAAATGTACCTCAAATTCAGTGCTGTAAGAGGTCTAAAAGCCTCCTAATTATTTTTTGTCATTATTCCATATTCTGACATCAGAACTTCGGGCGAAGCCAAAACAAGACAGAATAGTCCTTTAGCTACAGCATTATATAAGTATCATATATAAATTTGTGAATTTCATGAAAAAAAATGCATTTTAAAAGTCTGTTCCGTGGTATGGTCTTAAGGCCCCTAACCGCACCTGTGAAATGGTACAGTTAAGGCGTAAAGACCTCTTACAGCACTAGTTGAAAGTTAGCAATATTTTGAGCCGCAGTGAACGTGTTAAAAGACCTATTCAACGATACACCACACACCAGTATTGGAACGAAAAAAAAAATTCACCCCCACTTTAAGTGTTTGAGAGGTACCCGAAAAAAACATTTTTTTTTAGATTTTATTTTACCGTTTTGTCGGCGTGATACATACACATACTTATACCAAATTTCAGCTTTCTAGTACTAATGGTCACGGAGCTAAGCCGCGGACGGACAGACGGACAGACGGACAGACGGACATGGCGAAACTATAAGGGTTCCTAGTTGACTACGGAACCCTAAAAATGCAAAATACACGCTTTGGGAGACGATAATGTTAAGTTTTTCAGTTTAAAGTACTTAGATATAACTTTGTTATACAAAACTACATTTCGTATAAGTCCCGTACAAACATTTCATGTCCCGTACAAACGGTTGAGATTTTTTTTTTCTTGTTATTAAATAAATATTTCATCACATATTTTTCGTTTCATTTAACATGTATGCATGTGTCTATACTTTATTTTTTTGTTTATCGATTAAAATACTCCAATTTCGCTAAAACATACACAAGATTGAATAAAACTGGAAACACGGTAGACTAGGCATGTCCCGTACAAACGCTACTATTTTTTTGATTTACTTATAAATGTCTTACTTTCTAGAAAAATAAATAACGGTGTAGTATACATTCCTTAGTCCTTTATTAATATTTGTTGCAAGTTGTGTAGGATAACACTCGGTTTGCTACATACTTTTTATTTTATCTTCAAAAATACGTACGATTTGTACCGTACGAACCGTACTTAAGTACGGCACTTAAAATGGTCCGTCCGATTGGGAGCTCCGATACCTCAGACAGATACACAGATACCTACACATGCTAAACCCCTCTTTATTGGGGGTTTAAAAGGTGGTTTGGTTTGGTGGTTTTGCGTTTCTATAATTTCATTAAAAGGCGCATTCACCTCCATAGACACAATTACCCCAAGTCCTTAAAACTCTTTCATCCGGAAAAACTGCAGCCTACACACTACCAAGGTGTCTTACTCCGCGCAAGCAGAGTTAGGTCTCTGTCGTCATTTACAACTTCAGTAAAGTGGCCACTTCGGCGTCATTAATTCTGAACCAGGACCCCGGGGGCAGGTATTTGAACAAAGCTTCGTACTGCGCTGCACTTAGCGTGCAATTGCTTAGTAACAGACCATTTTTACAGCAGTGCCAATACATATTAGTCATTTTTAAATTAAAAAAATACCAGCCAAGGGTCTGACTCACGCACCGAGGGTTCCGTACAAACATTTATCCCGTCTTAACTGGCCGCTTAAGTTTGCTCCTGATATGTATGGCGCCTGATACAAATGAGGTTCAAAGTTAACGCAACCGTTTTCAGTATTGTTGCTATAGGGGCAACAGAAATACATCATTTCTCATCATCGTCTAGCTATCACGGTTTATGAGATACAGCCTGGTGACAGACGAACGGACATACAGACGAACGGACAGTGGAGTCTTAGTAATAGAGTCCCTATTTTACCCTTTGGGTACGGAACCCTAAAATACCTATGCTCTGAACACATACATTAGTTGATGTCGATGATGAAACATATCTAACTAGAAGACGTTTCTTATCGAAAGCATATTTTTTAATTACTCTTAAGTCATGGCATTACGTCCGCCTTTTGTACGATAAGTTTTCTTTTGTGCAATAAAAATTAAATAATTAAAAAAAGGTCACTTATAAAGCAGCCTATGATGGTAAGTAAGTAAGTAAGTAAGTAAACACTTTATTGTACACAAAAACAGTTAAAAAATACATCTATTACAAATAACATATAGGTACAAAGGCGAACTTATCCCTATAACGGATCTCTTCCAGTTAACCTTTGGTTACGTTTATCCCGTGATAAAAAAGTGACAAAACATCTGTCAATCACACTAGCGTTTTGTTAAACCTTGACGGATGCTTTGTCACTTATTTATCGCATGTTAAAAGCAACCATCATACCTCAGGAACAAAAAAAAACTCCTTTACTCCTACACTCCTACGTAGTATAAATATATATGCCTAGTATCGTATCATAGTAATGTATGTCTGAAAGTATTGAAAGGGAACTAGCTGCATTTATCTAAGTTTCTCCAAACACAACGAATTAAAGTCAACTGTCCACTAAAACTCTAGGAACTGGCGAAAAGTCCCCTTACTCCAATGCAGTTAAACTTCTTGATTGCATTCATTAACAGAGTTTATAAGAACCTTTCCGACGAACCCCGTTCAGAGTCGTTATCTCGAATCGCTCGTGAACGATCGAAATGTCGCGTATCTTGATAATTTTATCACATCAACTACACGAAGTTACTGTTACAATGCATATCGTGTATACACGATGATTTTTAATCGGTGATCAGGAGTAGATAAATATTAATATCCAGCTAAAATTAAACTTAATAGGCGTGGTCTCAAGCAATTACCTGTTTAATTCATTAAAAGTAAAAATATAATAAAATATAAATATTATACTGACTTGTAAAATACCATTTAATCAATAAAGTATCTGTACCTGTAATTAAAACCAATAACCAACAAGTTATTTCATAAATTGTCGTTGCCATTAAATTATAAGCTCGCAGATACAGATTAGTAGGGTGACCAGGAATTTAAGACAAAATTGGTTTCAAAATAAAAATTATAATAAAAAATAAAGTTTGTTTTCATGTAATTACGACTTCAACGTGACCGCCATCAATTACTGAGTTATAAATGTTGGTACCTGATCACCGACTAAAAATCATCGTGTATAAGACACTGGGACCAGCTAGAAAGTATGCTCTTTGAAACAAAAAAAAGAATTTTTCATCAGCCGCGTACATGATTCTACACTTCTAGTATAATACGGTATCATTCCTCGGCCAAAGGATAAGCTTGGCTATTCAGCGGGGGAATGTAGCCGGCATCATGGGTACCCTGCCGCAGGGCCATGATCTGGGGGACATCGGTTCTAGTTAGATACCTACTCTTATTTAGACGGTATTACTTGCCTTTCATAGTTCTAGGTCAACGGAAACTACCCTATACATTTTATATATATCTGTCCCATGTACGCGTGTGATGCTCCCGGCATCGCAAGCATCCATATGCGGCGGTAACTGCTTAACATCAGGCGGTCCACAATCCACATGCTTGATTGCCGCTGTCAAAGTATAAAAATTAACACAGGTTAAATTTTAATAATATAATATTGATATAAATAAAGCCACGTAATATTAGTCAGTATTTTATTCACAGCGCCCGTCATTATTTCAACCAGTCATCGTCGTTAGATAATGTTTCATCATCAACAACATCAACTAATGCATTTGTTCAGAGCATAGGTTTTTTAGGCTTCCGTACCCAAAGGGTGAAATCGTGACTCTATTACTAAGACTCCACTGTCCGTTCGTCTGTATGTCTGTTCGTCTGTCACCAGGCTGTATCTCATAAACCGTGATAGCTAGACGATGATGAGAGATGATGTATTTCTGTCGCCCCTATATAAATAAATCTTCAGTTCATTATTTCAATAGAAATTTAGTTCTGTAACTCATACAAAACTCAATTTATTTACTTAGAATTACTAGACCAGATACTGCTGAATCATAGCCAAATAGTTTAAAAACTGTCTCCAAGAAAAATATACGTTGTTTAACTTTGCGGACACGTCGAATGATACCGGTTCAGCGTGTTTTTATTCCTTACTTAAACCTAAGAAAAAAGTGATGATACTATTTTGAAACTAACTGCCCGATATCTTCTTTAAATTTTACCGTAGTCGGGTAAAAAGTGTTTTTATAGTCCTATTGGTCCTCCGAGTTTTGCGCTTAGAATCACATTTAAAACGATTTATTTATTATCTATATATAGGCCCTTGTGTATATTGCAGACGATTTTATGGTGTGATGTTCGGGAGACACCGTTTCTGGTGGCTAACTAAACCGATACGAGATCGACACATTCTACCGCAGGCCACGAGAGAAGTGGGCGACAGCTGCTTCGCCTTGGCGACGTCTTTATTATTTATATAGATTAAATAAATAAATAAATATCAGACAACCTCACACAAATCAACCTAGTCCCAAATTAAGCTCAAGAAGGCTTGTGTTATGGGTACTAGGCGACGATATACCTACATGCTTATATAGATAAATAAATACTTAAATACATAGAACATCCATGACCCAGGCACAAATATTCGTGTTCATTACACAAATATTTGCCCTTGCCGGGATTCGAACCCGGGACCGTCGGCTCAGTAGGCAGTTGCTTAACCACTGCGCCAACCGCGTCGTCGCGATTAGATCCATCTTGTTAAATTAATATAAAAAGTTCAGATATTATAGGTAAGGTACATTCCTTGGCAGCGACCAAAATCAGAGATGTAATTTCATGACAGTACCATAGCCCCCGCGAGGTCACCATAAAAGTATACATTTTGATACTTTGAGGTGATCGCGCCGCATTCCTCTACTCCGTGGACTGACTGGCAGGACTGAGTGTTTCATATTTTCATAAAAGACTAGCTGTGCCCCGCGGTGTTACCCGCTCATCCCATGGGAACACTAAATTCATTCGGGATGAAAAGTATCCTATGTCCTTTCCCGGGTCTCAAACTATCTCCATACCAAATTTCAAGTCGGTTCAGCGGTTTAAGCGTGAAGGGGTAACAGACAGACAGACAGACACACTTTCGCATTTATAATATTAGTATGGATAATCAATGATAATGATGATGAATATGTGTGTAGATCAATTAGTGTATGCAACTGTACATAATTAGGCTTTAAAACACTCGTTTGATCCTATTATGAAACTCGCCTACCATAAAACCACACTCGTATTTTAAGACCTCTTATTATGTAGCAGTTGCATAAACTGCTATAGTTTACTGTACTATAAAACTTGCAATACGCAGTAATTCACCCTGCTTTAGCATGTACACTTCCATTTTTACAAAACCAGCAAACGTCACAGACTAACGTGAGACGTAACATGATATCATAGGAAAAACTCCAATCCTGTTTATTATTGAAACACGCTTCGGATGTAAATGTCAACTGTCACACCGCGGCGCGGCGGTGTAACTCGATAGGGATAAACTGGGAGTATTGGGTATTGAGCACTTATTATCGTTTTTAGGGTTCCGTACCCAAAGGGTAAAAACTAGATTCTATATCTAAGACTCCAATGTCCGTCCGTCCGTCCGTCCGTCACCAGGCTGTATCTCTAGAACCGTTATATCGACGGTTAAAATTTTCACAGATGATGTATCATTCATGTTGCCGCTATATCAAAAAATACTGAAAATATAACAAAATAAATATTAAAGTAAAATATAGTCCTTTTCAAAAATAATATTTGGAGAACTCTCCTCTTCATCTTCGTATCTTATACTAAATGCTATTTTTCCAATGCGTTGCCACTTGTATTCCTGAGTTATAAAAAACCTAACCTAGGGTGCCACCGGCCGCAAGGCAGGGCTACCAGTAGTTAGAGCTGCAGAGAGAAAAACCTCTTGACGATGCGCGCCGTTTCCAGGAGTACCGCCTTCTGAATCTGGCCCTTGATCCAGCCATCTAACGAGTCTCTTAAGATGTTTGTCGAGACTGTTCGCTATATGACCGTCCGCCGAAACGACTATCGCGACAATGATCGTCGAGTCAACATCCCACATGGCGGTCACCTCGTGAGCCAAGTCATGGTTACTTGCTGAGTTTGTCCTTGTCGGCTTTTAGTTATTATTATTATTTTATGGGAGCTGCAATCCTTCTCGCCGTCTGCGAGCAAATGATTTACAAGAAAAACGGAGCTTGAAAATAGACGAAGAATTACTAGTGTGAAAAATACTGTGTTGCACTAATCAATTTTAGAGATTAAACTGAAAATGATTTTATCAAAAATAAATGAGATAAACTTTTATTGCCGACTATACTTTGGGCAAAAAAAGCTCTAACTTGAACAAACGAGCTCAAACTCGATGGTTATGTCGATTAATTACATAGTGCTGGTTCCATTATCTGACTAACTTAAGCAATAATTTTCCATTTACATAGATTACTTAATATACGTGTGTTTAGCTCAATCAAAACTGATTGTCAAAAATTTGCAAGATTTAAGTAGGGAAAGACAGGCATCGGGACAGGTATGACAAAAAAAAACAACTGCGAAACAGCAAGGACAAATAAAATTTCAATAATTACAATCTCTACTCAATTTGAATTAGGTAATGCCCATTTTTAACATTGATTAGTTAATAAGTCTATCTTATTTATTGATTAGGTACTAAAAAAATAACACGTTTGGTAGTCAAACAGTTTCTTATTATAATTTGTAATGGTAGCAAATAGATAAAGAATTTGTGACCTACGTTTGAGCGTCATCTACATATTTTATACTTTTTGTTTTCACCAAAAAGCAAGTTCAAGCCACTTTTTAGATGCCTGGCCACGGTGTAAGTAGGTACTTACACTCATATAAATGGGTGGCACAAACTTTTCAACGCCAATGAGCGTTTAAAAGCAGCGCCCGAAACCAGAGACTCGACGCAACTTTGCGTCAACTCGGCAACAGTAACCTAATCAGCTTCCGAAATTGTTCCAAAATTCCCTTTGCGAAGGAAAATTTCAACTGATAGCAAATTCCAAAGTTGTAAAGTACCCGTTGAACTTTTTGCGGCATCGAAATAAGCATTGTGGAGTTGAGAGTAATTATATTTCGATATTTGATTTCGTATTTGAACATCGGGCCACATCAATGTACTTACGAATTTAAATTGCAAATTGATTCGTAAGTTTATGAATTCGTATGATAAATGGCGGGATGCTGTTTGCTGAATTAGATGTTCTTCGTTCATATAAACCTTGTAAGATTTTGAAACATTTATGTAGGTACTAGCTGTGCTGTGTTACCTCATCCCACGAGAATACTAATTTTTTTCGGGATAAAAAGTAGCCTATGTGTTATTCCAGGGTGTCAGCTACCTTCATACGGAAATGTATCAAAATTGGTCCGGCCGTTTGAGCGTAAAGAAGTAATATAACTACACAAGTGACTGTCTGTCTGTAGCATCGTATCTTCCATACGGAAGGTCCAATTTAAATGAAGTTTTTTTTATCGAAAATCTTGCTGGTTGATTTGGTTCTTACCTATGGTCGGATCGGATATTTTATATATATTGTGAATGTATAAAGAAAACTATACACATCCTTCAATAAACCTCGTGTCTGCAGTTTGGTTCCCTACGTGCCTACGTCATCATGCAGTTACTGACGGACGTGGTTACGGTTTCAGTTAATTATATACGCTAGCTGCGGGCGCCAGCTGATTGGAGATTAAATCCTGAGCTTGCGGCGAATTAATCTTCTCCTGGTCCAATCTCAGGATCTAGGTAACGTATTAAGGAGAGGTCATGAGGTAATAATCCTAATGTTAGTGCCTAACAGATTTTTTGAGGGTATTTTCGGACAAACAGTGTATAGGCACAGTATAATAAAGAGTACTAACGTACAGTATGGACACTCCCTGCCTCCCCCCGAAAGTGCCGCCCACCCGCGCTCGGTTACCTCGCAGTTACCGGCTGGCAGGGACGCGACGACGCGGTGCGCAGAGCCGAGGCCACGTGTAATATTCAAATATTAAACAAATACTTTTGTAATGGGCGTGTGTTGTGCTGTGTACGGTTGTTTAAGCTCTATAAACAACAAAAATAAAAGAAAGCTCTACAGATTCCCATTGGATGAATCAAGGCATGTACATACCCAGTTATTTTCAGTGTTTTATGTTTTAGTAGAAAACCAACTTACAATAGGTACTTATGTTTAGTATTTTTTTTGCCCTATCCGTTTTCGACCTAAACCTATCAGATCACACTGAAAACAACACAATATATATATGAACAAAAAATCATGTTTTCAACTTACGTAATATTTTGGTGGCCTGAATTTCCTTACAAAAATTTAGTTACTTCGTTTATACTGATTCAAAATAGGAAACTATTTGTATAAATCGAGCTTAGATACCCACCTTACAGCGTAATATGATTCTTAATTCTTCCTAATTCGCGCAATGAGTTTTTAGTCATTGAGGTTATCGAATTTGAACGCGGGCGGAATAAGAAATCGTAGATTAACATTACTTTAATTATAAGCACACAAAATTAATTCGACGCCGCTATTACAAGGTCATCTCATATTGCTGCACATTGTGTTCCCGACTCGTGCGTTCAAAATGGCAGCAACCCTAGCATGTCTTATCTCACTCACACAAGCATGGTACGCGTTCACCTACACGAGCTTAGACTGTGTGCGTAGCAACGCGTTTCTTTCATACATTTGATCGCCATTGTCCGAGGTGTGGTATAGGCATTATTTATTAAGTTCTAGATGTCTTCATTATCACTTAGGATCTTCGGATCCATAATGGTTGACTAATTTGACGATATGACAAGGGATAGACTCGAAAGTTACGATAGATATTTACCTAAACTTGTTAAAATCCTAATTGATATCTCTCTCGTACATAAGCTACTCATACGATCAACAGAACAACAAAAAAGCCACCAATCAATCCGAATTTCTAATACCTACCTGGAAATGACTCCTCCTCCTGAAGACCCCTCTTTTTTCGTCGGGGGTTAAAATAGTTATACGAAAATAAAGTAGATCTTATAAATAATACAAAAAAAACACAACGTTAAAAGGGTTCAACCATTTATCAAATTTAACCCTCCCCTTAAAACCTCCTGGATGAAGCTGAAGATTACCTTGCTTAGCGTTAACACCTACGTTCCACGTCCACGTAATACGTTTCCATTCAAAAACGTCTCAAGCCCCCTTTTCACACTAAGACACTTAGACATTTTTTAACTGGAACTCTCTAGCATTGTGCTGAAATGCGCAATCTTTATTTATGGACTAGACAGTTCGATGACCTTTAGATCTGTAGGTTTGTAAAGTACAGGGAAAGCTGGAAATCTTGTCGTATGTCGTAATTTTCAGGGGATAAGTCTAAACACACGAGCTTTACTTAAAAATAAATCGAGTCACTTTAGTGTACTTACCTTTAGTAAGGCACCTTATCCCTTCAAAAATGTTGATTATTTTAGTCATTTTAATTTCTTAACATAGGTACAGTCGGGTTCATTTACATCTACACACTTACGAGAACAAAAATATCTGAACACGATTTTATGCTCCTGACAATAGGGTCGTGTTCAGATATTTTTGTTCTCGTAAGTGTGTAGATGTAAATGAACTCGACTGTACTAGCAATGTTACTATATATCAAAGAATTACAGTTTGAATATTTCATAATTTTTTGTTCCATAAACTACTCGAAATTGACAAAATTCACGCAGAAAACTGTCTTTGTTAACTTATTTTCGACTGCACGCAATGAAAGCATGAAATGGCTATATATTGTTACTATCTAGAACTCAGGAAAAAGTATTATTTATACTTCAAGAAGTCGGTTGCAATTATATTTGTCATTATATGAAAAAAAAGGAATAAGGCCTCTTAATAATATGGAACTTAGCGGCATTTCATTGAATATGAATATATCCGTAATTTTGCTCCCTTGTGACTAAGACCGCTATTTTCAGACTCAGAATTATTTAGTGGCGGTGCAGGGTTCCGGTATCGAAGTATACTTACTGATATGAAGCTTCCAATAACCTGTGTAAATTAATTTACACAGTATGACATATCTTTTTAGGTAAATAAATACCTTTACAACAATTCTATAGTCCGATTTTCCTATGAACAAATATTTGACACTTGTCTGTTAATGTTTGTGGCGATAGCTTTGTATGCCAAATCTATAAGGATTATAGACACGATGATTCTTAATCGGTGATCAGGAGTAGAAAAACATTAATATCCAGCTAAAATTATACTTAATAGGCGAGGTCTCACGCAATTACCTGTTTAATTAATTAAAAGTGAAAACATAATTAAAACTAATAACCACTAGATACTTGGTCATTCTACAAAAAATATTGAAGTACGATACCTATGTCAAGTGCCATCGCTTTGGCAGGCAATTTACAAAATTTTCTACGACTTTGTTTATGTAATGACAATGACAAGTATAAATTGTCATTGTAAAATTATTAAAGAGGCTGTAAGCTCACCGATACATATTAGTAGGGCGAGAAGGAATTTAAGACAAAATTGGTTTCAAAATAAAAACTATCATAGAAAAATAAAAGTTTGTTTTCATGTAATTACGACTCCAACAACGTGACCGCCATCAATTACTGAGTTAGAAAAGTTGGTACCTGATCACCGATTAAAAATCATCGTGATTTTCTTTTTTTTAATCCACGGCGCACTAATATCGCCTTTTAATGTTTTACTGACTGAACTTATAAGAACGTAATAGCGAATTCTGAGGAGGTATGTCTGTGACTCTGACTCGCTGGAGTTTTCAGATCGATGCTATTATGGATTATTTGGCATATGTTTCAGAAAAGTTAATTCAGCTGTCTCCTACCTGCAAGAACCCAAACTTGGTGTGTTTCAATAATATGATTCAGTTTTTTTCCAAATAAGTAGCACTAATCTTTTGATGATGATATTTTGAATCAGCTCATGAAGCCCTTTCATTCGATACTCCACATGATAGGATTCAGATCACAAAATGTCAAAATCCCATAAATACATACTTTCGATCATAAAATAAATAGACAAATAAATGATCTTACAAAAACCCATTTTTAAGCTAAAATGGCTTTCAAAACTACAATGAAACATGCGACGAGTTAACGCTTTTAAAACGCAACAAAGTAAACAAACACTGCACAGGGCAGTAAAGTTAAATCGCCGTCCTAAAATTAACAAGCGCTGACAAAGTTGGTTGTTCCTTTAATTTCCACCGTCTCACTGTTGCCTAAATAAGGGCAACATAATGTATTAAGAGCGTTTAGGATTATCCATTAAGCGTACTAAAAGAAAAAAAAGAAATTAAGATGTGTAATAGGCATGTATTACATACATTGATTAGAAGCGGTTTACAAATATATGACTAGTTTTAGAACATGTTCTCTGCAGTTTATCGTTTTCTCTTACAATTTTATTTCACTCAATTAGAGTAAGAAAAATATGTATCAATCGCTTTATATGAAGCACCTCAGTCTCTGTGTGTTTTCATGGTCCAGTAATTTATGCATCTGTTTGCGTAGCCTTATGAATTATATTTTGCTTGGTTCTTAACTCATAATTTCTATGCTTTATTTCAGTCTTAGTTAGTTGTTCAAGGAGGTGCATTGCTCCATCAAATTTAGTTGTAATATTTGCTTCGTTTCCCTTTTCCCTTGAATGAATTGCATTATTTCCAACAACAGTTTTATAAATCATATCAATTTGCATCCTATACAATTTTGTTTTCCTCTCTTCTTCCTTCTGTTCTTTTTTAGTCTTAATTTTTTGAAATATATTATCAAGAATATGCGGCGGTAAAGAGACTTCCTTTTGAAATGAATATAGTTCACCATCTTTTCCCCTTGCTTCATATTGGGCAACCCAATGTTTCTTTACACCTGCTTTAATTGCTATCGCATTTATATACCTTTTACTAATAAACGTTTTTTTTAGAATTTTCCTCATACAAGAAGCAAACACAAGAACATCTAGCGTGCTCAAGTATTCAACTTGCTTTTCGAGTCGTCTTATATCCCCGTCGGTTTTTAAGTCATTTACGTCACTAACTGCCACGCCAAGCATAAAATTTACAAATACTATTGACACAAATATAAGAAAGAGCATAAAAAGTATTTGGACGATTGTCTTAGAATCAATAAACAATTTTGAGTGTTTTTCGTCAAATAAATCCTCATATTCAAATTCTGATGTCATCATCACTATCGTTTTAATTAAAGCTGACCAAAATCCATCAAAAGGTGGAGTTGAATGAAACTGTATCATGAAAGATAATGAAAAGGCTATTAATAGAAAAGCAAAAGTCAGGAGTATCTGGAACAAGAAATCATATTTAGACAACAACACGAGATACAATATATCTATGCTTGTAATTGTTAAAGCATAAACAAACCTTTAAGATATTGATGCTAACTTTACTGAACATCAAAACGTAGATACCCATGTAAGGGAACCTGGAGAGTAGAAACATAATTTGTGCCCACGATAGTAGTAAAGCGCCTGTGGCTACATGACGTGGAAAATCGGCCTCCGTCCAGGACTCGTACCCTGAACACAGCAGTAACATTGTGAATAATATACACAAAATCTTCGTCCAGTTTTCGAAGCAGCAAAAATATCTACCACGGTGAACACTTATGAAAAACGCTTCCTGTGAACAGAGATTTAATTTTCCCATTTAATCATAATTATTAACATTTATACATTTGTGTACAAAAATTACTATTATTATTCTATTTTCATTACTTACCAGCGAAACAACAAGGATCAGTGGAGGTACCAAGAAGCCACCACTATGATATTTACTTTCCCTCTTCTCGTCATAGAAGTCACCTATAATGACAGCGTACAGAGCGAGAGCGATGTACCCGTAGATTAATACGATGACATAGATAAACGGTAACACAGATCTCCATTTCAAGTATATAAGACTTTCGACCAAAGGGTGTAATAGTAACTCTTGTTGATTACACCTCAATAACTCTTCTAAAACTTTAATCTGACTTACTCCATCAACTGTCGTGAAAATTCCATAGTTCATTGTAATTAGACTACCAGATTCTTTATTAAGGTCTGAATCGTGCGATTCAATAAAGGAATCAAATGCTTCTCTGAAAAACGTTTTAGGATTTGGGAGCTCTGTTGATATCATTTCTAGAGCTGTTACATCTTTCTTACGTTTACTTCTCACTTTTTCGTACCTCTTAGTACGGCTTGATAAAAAGGCACCTTTGCGTAACATAACAATCATCACTTCACGGTTACAACGGGATGCCGCTAAATGAATAGGGCACCTTCCTGTATGATCTACATCCTCCATTGCCTTTTCATCAAATTTCAATATTAATTCAGCTGCTTCGGGATAATTTTTAGCGGCAGCAATATGCAAAGGTGTCCAATCTGCTATGAAATTTCCTTTGGTTTTCAATCGCAAAAAAGCATTTTTCTTCCCAAGTAATTCAATACCATCTACACAATTGTTAGCAACAGCTGTGTGTATAGGAGCGTAACCGAGTTTATCGAACGAATTGAACATGGTAAGTATATCAGAGTCTACGTATTCTAGTAGGAATTCAGCTACTTCCTTGAATCCAAACTGTATAGCCACATGTAGCGCAGTCTGATCCTCATTTGAGACCCTCAAGATATCTGCTCCCATGTTTAACAAAGTTTCAACACAGTTTATATGTCCTCCTCTGATTGCAATATATAATGGAGACTGGCCTATATGATTGAAATTATTAGCAGCGCTTTTTCTTTTCGCTAATAGTTTTCGAAGTATTTGCCGGTTCCGTGCTTCGGCTGCTAAATGAACTGGTGTTTCATGTAGCTGAAATATTATAAATATTTTTTTTATTAAAATTGAAAAATAGCAGCTCCAGGGCTATTAAGTATATACACACACACAATAATTAAAATACATGTACCTGTTCCAAGCGGTATATAAAATTTGACGCATCCTCAATGATGACATTATTATAGAAGTCGAAAGGTAAGTCAGTCGTGGCAGTAACATCGCCTCCTGCATCTAGCAAAGCGTTGACGCCTTCCATCCACTCCGTCACTACTGTAGCTTGAAGTAATGTGAAGCCAGATATATCTCTTGTGTTTGCTCTTTCTGCTGCTAATCCTGCATCTGCGCATTGGTAAGTTAACAGGATCTGCGTAATAAATAGATAATCAAATTTTAGTACTTTAACTAAACTTATTTTAATTATTTTCATATTCAGTACCGCCAAAGTCTATCATATCTGTGTATTTTGTACGAAAGAGGACTTTACCATCGCAAAAGGTTTGAAGACCAAATACTCAGGAGTGAAGTGGGAGATTACTCCCACTTCACTCCTAGCAAATAAAACGAGTATTTTTTCTATCCCGATAGCATTTTAAATTAAAAATCATCAACATTGTGGACCTTATTTATATTTGTTATCTATTTGGATTTTGACATATTTCACTATCTTTGGGTCCCTATTTTTTTGACATTAATATAATTATGTATGATTCGATGTATGAATGGCTGTGGTACCTATGACTACCTATGCATTTTTCGATTACGTTCAACAGCAATGATGGAATCAAAAACTTAAATTAAACAACGTATCACTAAAATAATAAATGACATTTCTATGTCAGCAGTAGGAGCAATATTCGCAAAAGGTATGTAAATATTGTGTAGGAAAGAAAGCAGAAGATGTAATTTTCAAGGCTAGCCCTTAACTCAAACATGGCTAAAACCTAATGATGTTTATAGACAGTGAGTTTTTATTTTGACATCAATTGAGTGAATATTTGTATAGAATCTTTTTATCGATTCTATATTTTTTATGTGGTAATACCACATTTTTTATTTTTATAAATAATGACACAAAGGTAAATTAAGAAAGAAAAATTGAATGCGATCTACTACAATCGAAGCGGGGTATTGAGTGAGTTTATAAATTATTGAGATATTGCAAACCTTACTTTAAATGCCTCTTCAAACTTGTTTTTGATGCAGATATGTAGAGGCGTAAGACCAGCACTGTTAAGACATTTGACTGATGCGTCTTGATCCAAAAGTATCTTGATAGACTCCAGGCAATTTAGTTCCACCGCTGTATGTATGGGTGTGTCCAAGCTGTCAATATTCCCTTTCATGGTGTTAAATCTACCACCAGCCGCGAGAAGTATTTTTAACGCTTCCGATAAGCTAAAATTGATGATTTGTTTATTAAAATAACCACCTTCTATATTTTGTGTATTATCTGAGCTAGCTTACTCACGGTAACTCTTATTTTTTTTATTTTTGGCCACCAACATTTGTCTATTAGATATGCCTTAAATGGAACTATTACTAACTATTAGTCCAACTACTTACTTGTCTACTTCAATTCCCTGATAGTGTGCTATTCCAGCAACATCAAGTACTGTGCGCCCTCTGTCATCCACTACATTGGGATCGTTTCCGTCATCAATCAGTTCCTCTATACGATCAACGAGGCCCCTTGCGCTGGCGTGGTGTAAGTCTGTCCATTTGGGCTGATATTTTACATTACCTAAAACTCTACTGTCATCACCTCCAATTCCGCCTTTAAAGGTTCTACAAATAAAATTATTTTGTCTAGAAATATGTTTTTTTGCATGTTGAGAGAAGCTCTTTCACAAACGTCAATTGTATAGACCCAATGGCAGTTTCACTTCACACCAGTGACAGATAATATCAGGAATGGGTTTGCATTAAGTAGACCAATGATCCACCTTTATTTATTTAATATTTATTGCACAAAGGAACACTTGGCGTACAAAAGGCGGACTTTATGCCATGAGGCATTTTCTACCATTACAGAGTATCTATTAAAACACCAGCTCGATAATAACATACTTAACATGGCATTTGTCACGAAATTTACTTTAACGAGCTTAAGGACGATAAGCATAGCAAAATCGAATATCAGGAAATGGTAAAAAAACTTTTTGTAATTCTTAAACACAGCTGACTTTAATTATGTACATACTATTATTGCAGGTGAAACGAATATATTTAACAAACGATAAATTAACGTATCGCCCTTTTCATAAATCGTACCCAATATTATCGCTTTAGTACTTATCTCCACTCAAACCAGCCATATTAGATAATCTTGTATCATATCAATAATTATTATCAGTTGCATTATTGTAGCTATCACATTGTGTTATTATTATCATTTAAAATTAATGCCACTGTTATTTACCTTATTGTAATTTTAAGTGTTATCTGTGTATATATTTATTGATATCGAGGAATGCCATAGATTGTAATCTATTGTGTATAATATGCGTTTCTGAATACAGTTCTACAGCTAGAGTTTTACCTACTCATGTTACAGTTATGACAAAAAAAACATAAACAGGATACTCGTGCATGTACTTACTCAATAGCACTTATAACTTTGCCTATCTTTCTCTTATACTCCATTCTTTTCATTCTCATTATTTGCCTCTTTCCTGCTTCGACCAACTCCTTTTCCCTTTCATCAGATTCAACTTGGAGGTCACGAAACTCTGTACTAACTAAAGAAAGATTTTCTTCTTCTGTCCCATTTTCTTGTATTTCCACTTTGAATGTTCTTAGTGGTATATCTATGCAGTTATGTGGGTTTGATGTCGTCGGTGATTCATTGTGACTGATGTCATTTATGAGACCGACTTCTAAATCTGGAATGAATGTACATGACAGTTGACTCAATTAATAATTATAATGTTTAATTGAAGTTTTTTTCCTTTTTTTCCTGTTGTTTCTTGATTTACCTGACAAGAGTTATACGGCAGCAAAACAATTGAAGGGAAGGTTTATAATTAACATTAACATGAATTGTTTTTTTTTAAACAAAACTCGTAATTAAAATCACTCCAAGACCAATGCGCATGCGCCAATGGATCACATCAACCGTCCTCACGACCAATTCACATTTTGCACAAACGACTAATAAAATACGGTCTGGCGTTTCTTGCGAAAATTATAAGCTTCTTCTGCAGCGCTTTATTCTGTGTTAATGGCTGACCCTTAAATAATAATATTATCATCAACAAAACGAGTTCGTATACATCAAAAATGTTACTCATTTAATAAGTATGAAGACCGGTTCATGAGTCAGACGCATTCAAGTCAACCATATCGTTAGTCAAAAAGGTGAATATGTCCAATATGCTCCTATTAAGTTATATCATTTTGAGCTTAGACAAATAAATGTAACCTCTCACCAAACTGCCGAAGAACAACTATAAGGACTTTATTTTGTTTATTTAATAAAAACATAAGTTTTGTCACATAATATCACTAAATATTGTTATTCAGCTTAAAAAACTCATTACCGTGTGTAAACAGAACTCACTGTTTTAAAATACTTTCATAAGAAATCAATTTCATAGTTTGAAGTATTTTAATAACAAATCAGATTTAAACTTACCTTGATCTTCATTAGTTTTATTCACAAACATCGTAACACTAAATCATAACCTAAATAAATTAAAACAACTCAACTTATATATCAGAAATATAACCCAAAATGCGTATTTACACAAAGAGACTTTATACAAGGATTTAATAATTGTATATACAAAGATTAAACTGTTTAAGTCATAATACTTGTACTGTAAGTTGAGAACCAAGACACAAGTTTCTCTCAAATCGGCTTAGACCTTACTGTACATATACGGGCGTTGTGAATCCGTGCCGATATAAATATAGCTATAACAAACTGTATCTTTGCTGTCTCACCTTAATGTTATACTTATAAAAATATATAGTATTAATAGTAGCTTTTACTGGCCTGGACGCTTTTACCTTTATTAGTATTTTTGTATAAATAGTTTTGTTTACTAATTTATCAGGCATAATCAAACAATTTATTATTTGATTGAATAAAAACGCCTGTTAATAAAATTAAAAATTTAAAAAACCCCCGACATAACCTGTAAAAAGGAAGAAATAAAATCTACGAAATGTGCCTTTACAATGAACAGTAGAAAAAGAATCCAAGCTTCGTTGCGTTCGGGGGACCGCTAAGTACCTAACCTAAGTGAAATGAAATATATTTTTCAACGCAAAATTGTAAGTATGCATTTATTTGGGGCTTCCCACTTTACGATTTTAAGTACATTGCATTTCATTTACTTAGCGGTCCCCCGACGCAACGAAGCTTGGATTCTTTTTCTACTGTTCATTGTAAAGGCACATTTCGTAGATTTTATTTCTTCCTTTTTACAGGTTATGTCGGGGGTTTTTTAAATTTTTAATTTTATTTTTATTTCATATTTTTTAAACAAACAGAAGTTTTTTTCCGGAATTTTCTACATTTAACACTTTTTTTGGTTTTACACCGTTTAAGTGCCATAGTTTCCAGTCTTTCCTCGAGCTTGATCCTTGACTATGTGTACGACAACAGGATCCCAAGCCTGTGGTAACGAAAGCCGTCTTCTCTAAGATTGAAATTAGCCTTTAGCAACATTCTGGGAAAAAATCGTAAGTCAAATTAGTTAATGCTTATAATGACAAAATGGCTAAGTTATTTATTAGCCAAGACAATCAAAATATATACTTTAAATGCACTGGATGAGTTGAAAGAACCTGCTACTTATGGCCTAAAACAGAACCAGGTTTCCATTCTACAGGATCCTAATAGTACGGGTGGCTTCCTTAGCTCCATAAAAATTGTAGTAGGTAGATGCTAGGTAACTTGACTTAGTTTTGAAAGACCTAATTATCGATAACCCACACCATGGGATAAACCGTTAAAAAAAATTACATCCCCACCTTTTTACGTGTAGGGGGCAGGTACACAAAAAAATAGTTTTTAAAAATGTATTCTACCACTATGTCTCTCTGCTAAGCCGTAGACAGATGGACGGACGGACATGGTGAAACTATAAGGGTTCCTTGTTGACTACAGAATCCTAAAAAGCTGTTATTCACTTAGGCGAGTACTTTTGCTAAAGCTTACGTGTCCTTTAGTCGCGTTAAAATCTTGCAAGGTATTGCTATTTGTGACCTCAATCAAAGGAACCTGTTCAATAGTCCTAATGACAATTCAGCTTTAGTAGAATTGCAAAATTTAGAAACAGTGACCCAGTATTGTGACACAAATTAAAAAAGTTTTTCTGAGACTCGGTTTAATATCGACTGTACTTTCTTACACAAACGTTAATTGCTCATCAAGAACAATCAGACGAACCCAAACACCATGGCTTTATTCTGTGCTGTTAAGGAATTCCTACGCCCATCTTCAGCTGGTACCAAATTATTGTTCTGTCAAAATTTTATTAAGTTCTTGATTACGCTAATAAAGCTTAAGTTTTAACCAACATTTGAAATTCTTGGCTTAGATCCTTTCACAACTAGATGGCAGGGCCGTATTTACCTCTAGGCCCACAAGGCCCGGGGCTAGGGGCCCAGCTAGTCTAGGAACCCAGTCCAAGACGCAGGACTTGTACCATAATAATGTTCTCCTTATAGGGGAGGGGGCCCCAAATGCCAAGTGCCTAGGGGCCCTGGCCCGCTTAGTCCAGCCCTGCTAGATGATTATCATGAGATCTTCACTTAGTGAGTGATAAGGAAAAGGCTCATAAAACAACATTTATCCAGCGTTTGGAATTATTCGCTTCAATATTGACTGAGATCCATTAACAACTACCTGGTCATCATGAGACCGTAATTTAGTAAGTGATATAGAAAATGCTAATAATACTTAACATTTAACCAAAATTTGAAATCCTTGGCTTCAACATTGGCTGAGATCCATTAACAACTACCTGGTCATCATGAGACCTTAATTTAGTAAGTGATATAGAAAATGCTAATAATACTTAACATTTAACCAAAATTTGGAATCCTTAGCTTCAATATTGGCTGAGATCCATTAACAACTAGCTGATCATCATGAGACCTTAATTTAGTAAGTGATATAGAAAACGCTAATAATACTTAACATTTAACCAAAATTTAAAATCATTGGCTTCAACATTGGCTGAGATCCATTAACAACTACCTGGTCATCATGAGACCTTCATTTAGTAAGTGATATAGAAAATGCTAATAATACTTAACATTTAACCAAAATTTGGAATCCTTGGCTTCAATATTGGCTGAGATCCATTAACAACTACCTGGTCATCATGAGATCCTCATTTAGTGAGTGATATAGAAAATGCTAATCATACTTAACATTTAACCAAAATTTGGAATCCTTGGCTTCAATATTGGCTGAGATCTTGTCACTTGTTCCAATTAAAGCTGAATATCTTGAAAACTACTGGTCCTACTTCCACCAAACATAGCTAAGAACCATCTCGACGGAAAAGTCTTTCGATTAAAAAAAACCGCACTTGAATTGGTCCATCCGCTTGGGCGCTACGATGCCACAGACAGACACACAGATACACAGATACACAGATACACAGATACACAGATACACAGATACACAGATACACAGATACACATGTTAAACTTATAACACCCCTCTTTTTTTCGTCGGGGGTTAAAAATGTAATGGCAATGATTACCTTCCTAGTATTATTACAAAAGCCAAAATTTTTAGTAAGAGGCTTTATGACGCGGTTGGCGCAGTGATAAAGCAGCTGCCTACTGAGCCGGCGGTCCCGAGTTCGAATCCCGGCCGGGGCAAATATTTGTGTGATGAACTCGAATATATTTTGTGCTTGGGTCATGGTTGCTCTATGTATTAAGTATATGTTTGTCTATATACATATGTATGTATATCGTCGTCTAGTATCCATAACACAAGCCATCTTGAGCTTCATTTGGGACTAGGTCGATTTGTGTGAGGTTTGTGTTTTATAGTCTCTTACTCTATAGTATCTGTATGCTAGCAGCGATACAACGTCTAAAATATTATGTTATCTGGATTATGAGTTTATACTTTATATTTTTCGATTAATTATCGAGTTAAAGGAAGAAGCAGGGAGAAGAACACGAAAATAATGTTATGATTTAATATTATATATTATTTAGTAGAAAAATAACCAAGTTTCACATAACTTAAAACAACCTTACTTCTAATTAACTAACACTCTTATTCTTCAATTTGAGCATAAATTTCTTTGTATCACCCGTGCTCTCCGTCTGAGTATTTTTATCCGAAACGCTTTGTTGGTTCTTTCCTATATCCCTCACTTGGTCCTTAACATCATTTATCGCGGCAGTCAGGTCTTCCAATCTATTCATAATGTCACCAAACTTAGTCCGTATTTCCATTCCTTTCTCCACTTTGGAGTTTTCTATCAAATCACTGAGGGAATACCTATCATCAGTTACTATGGTCTTAAAAAGCATGTTCATTTGATCTCTGTACATTTTTTTACTGGCTTCCCTTTCTTTTTGCTGATATTTTGTCTTTACTTTATGTAATATAGAATCTAATATGTGAGGCGGTAGTATTTGTTCTTTAGCAAAGTAATGAGGTTCATCGGTGTCTGCTAGAACTTCATAATATACCTCCCAATTCTTAATTACACAGGGCCTGATGTGAATTGTCTTTATAAATCTTCTGCAGTGAAATTTCTTATGGACTAAACTTCTGAAAACTCCTCCGAATACAAAGGCGTCTAAGGAGCTTAGAAATTTGACTTGTTTAGAAAGTCTCCGTACATTTCCTCCCTCTTTCAAGTCAGCAACATCGCTTACCGCGACACCTATCATGAAATTCACAAATACCATTGAGACCAAAATCAAAAATAATACGAAGAGCATGTGGACCATCGTTTTGGAATATGCGAACTCTTTAGGATTGTAGTTTCCATGATTCGAAATATTCACATTTGAGATATTTCCCATATTCGTCGCATTAATATTTGAAATGTTTGCATGAATTAATGCATTGGCTTGTAAGATGGTTTCATGATTCACTGCTTTGGTGTAAGTCTCTCCGAATAAGTCTTTGTAGCCGAATTCTGATGTCATCATTACTATCGTTTTAATAAAAGACGACCACGGGCCGTCGAAAGGAGGATATGCATGGTATTGTACCATGAAACTCAGAGAAAAAGCGATGATAAGGAAACAGCTCGTCAGCAATATCTGAAACAACAATTAAGTATATACTTGTATTACGTCTTATCATTTCAACACTAAATATAACATACTTACTAATCGTGTTAATATAGGGATCATCTTTGTAAATCAGTGCAGAAGTTTATATTAGATGTTAACAGATATACTCGAAACAATTTACTTTTTCAATCAATTAAAATGTGATGCAACTTTTAAGGATAAAGGTACCCACTACGTAAACCTTAATAATATAAAGTTACGGTCTCCCTTTTTCACCGAGAAATGGTTCGTTAAATGATTCATTGCATATCAGTTATAATTAGGTACATTGATTTTTCATAATTATAGAAAAGGTCACCGAATAACCGTATAAACCATTAAGGTTTGGTTTCTATAATAACAAAAATCGTCTATGAAATTAAACATTCGATGTCGATAAAATAAGCTTTTCGGCCATAAAGTTGAACACAAACCTTTATAAAGTTCTTGGCGACTTTACTAAATATCAAAAGATAATATCCCCAGTAGGGGAATCTGGATACCAGGAACATCATATGAGCCCAGGTCAGCAGCAGAGCCATTGTGGCCACGTGACGAAGCCATTCGTTGTCAAGCCATTCTCCTTGGTCCGTGAATAACAACACAAGTGTACAGACTATGGAGCCGAGTTTAACCCAATTTTCCAGGAAACGAAGGTACTGTAATCTTTTGACGTAGATGTAAAGAATTTCCTGTAAAAAAATACTGTTGAGTAAAAAATTACAATCAAAATAAAATTATTAATTACTTGCTCAAGACACGAAGTATCTAATCGACCAAACAGACGATCGAACGGTCCGGTGGACCGAGAGGAGCGCTGCTATCTGTTAGAATGAGAGATGTATTTTACTATCTCATTCTAAAAGATAGCAGCGTCTCTCTCGGTCTACCGGACCGTCAGCTCCATAAGAATATGAATAAACACGAAACAGTATTTTACCTTTGTTCGAGTTGTTGTAAAAGCAACATACCTGAATAATAACTAGAAGTGTAGGAGCATAAAGTAGGCTAGCAGGCATAAATATGTTTTGATCTTTATCGCAGAAGCAGACTATTAAAACAAAGTTCAGTGCTAGTGCAAATATGGTATAAATTGCTACCATCACGTAAAAGAACGGCACCAGAGTTATCCATTTTAAGTAAATCAGACTTTCGATCAATGGATGCACAAGAATATTTTTTTGACCACATCTGACTAGTTCTTCTAATACCTTAATTTGACTGGTCTCATGATCTTTTATTAAAACTCCATAGTCTATACTAATTTCACAACCAGCCTCCCCTAATTCAGGCATCTTTGATTCGATAAATTCATCGAAGACTTCCTCGAAGAATTGCATTGAATTTGGAAGCTTTGTTGATATCGTTTCTATAACAGTCTTTCTCTTTCTATTGCGGTATTCAGATGGGTTTGACAAAACAGCCCCTTTCCGTAAAATTATTGAAACTACTTCACGGTGGCATCGGTCAGCGGCTAAATTCAAAGCGGAACGTCCTTTGCTGTCCACGTCATCAATTGCTTCCGGCTCGATATCCATTATTACTCCGACTACATCAGAGCAATTTTTAGAAGCAGCTATTTGTAATGGTGTCCAATCTGCAATGAATTCACCTTTTGTCTTAAGTCTTAAATATGCTTTTTTATAAAATAGCATCTTGACATATTCAACGCGATTGTTCATTGCAGCAATGTGTATTGGAGCATATCCTCGATTATCAAACGAGTTTATCATATTTCGAGTAGCATCTTCATTGTAACTGAGAATATAATCTACAATCTTCTTGTCTCCAAATTGAATGGCTGCGTGTAAAGCATTGCAATTATCTCCTGTGACTTTGCCAATATTGGCTCCTTTCCGGACTAGTGCTTTGACACAGGCCAAGTGTCCGCTTCTAATAGCGATGTACAATGGCGTCTGGTCTATCTTGTTCCAAAGATCGACGTCGGCGTTGTGTGAGCCTAAAAGTATTTCTAGTATCTCCAGGTCACCACGCTCGGCTGCTAAATGTAAAGGTGTCTCGTGTATCTGTAACAAAAACATATATCTGTATTTAAGTTACAAAAAAAAACCTCTGTATTTACATAATGTAGCGTCGAAAATATAAGTTCTTGTTATATAAATAAATTGGTAAAATATTTCCATTTCGTACACTTGTATAAACATGGTAATTAGTTATTTATGCCAGACTTAAAGTAATCATAATTTAGATACAATTTACGTAAAAATTTCTAAGTAACTGTTATGTTATCTGAAGGAAGTTTAATTTACTCAATAGAAAAATATTAATGATTCAGTCGTTTCTAAAGTTGCATAATGTCTGTTTCTGCATTCAAAATTCCTTTAGTCTCGTAACGAACGTGGAGACTACCTATACCTACCAATTAGTATGTATGTATGTATGTAAACACTTTATTGCACATAAAACAATATTGACAACAATTCAAAAACAATACATGTGTACAAGGGCGAACTTATCCCTGTAAGGGATTTATTCCAGTTAACCTTTAAGCAAATGAGACAGAAAACTAGACATTGAAGTGATTAGTCTGTATTAGTCTGTGATTACGATGCCAGTGGCCGTGAGACGATAAGTGATGCGTATTTATACACATATAGCTATATTTCGCGTGTCGCGTGCGTAGGTATAAATATGTAATTGTGTAGTTGTTTACAAACATACGATAACAAGTCAGGTAACGTTGTTTAAAATACTTGTTGTATCATCACCGTTAGGTATTGTAGCTAGTTTAGTTATTTAAAGCTACTGAACGAAAAAGAAGACTTGCTTGTACGGCTTGTACAATAGTATTACAACATACCTAGCATATTCTGTAAATGATGTCATATCGGAAGCAGTCCTGTAATAATTCATTGCAGTTTTTCTTTGTATTTCTTACATATTATTTCTACCAACATGTTTGAATTTTTCTAGTGAAAATTTAACAGTTGAGCTATGTTATAAAGTGAATGTAGAAAATTAATCAAAAAGTCATATTACCGTATCCAGCCGATAAATTAGGTTCTGATCATCATCCAATGTGACGTTCTGGTATCGATGGAAGGGCTGATTTGAGGTAGCAGTGACATCAGCCCCGGCATCTAAGACAGCACACACTCCTGGCAGCCAACTAGAGATCACAGCTGCCTGTAGCAAGGTGGAGCCATCATGATCCCTCGTCTCGGCCCTCTCTGCTAAAGACTCGAGGTCATCACATCTGTGGCTCAGGAGAACCTGCAATATTGATCGACTTATTGACGCATATGCTCATGTTATAAAACAATAATTTCTATATGTCAATGATTGTACATAAATAAATAGTAGACAATTAAATTAAAATTAAACCATAGTTATATGCTCGCGGCATGGCCCCGAATACACTGGTAGCATTATTGAATAAGTACAGTCGCCATCAGATATATCGCAGCATATAAGGCGTTTATAAATATGTGAACATGTACTGTAACGCCCAGTCAATAAGAGTCGTGTTCAGATATTTATGAATACCTTACATGCTACGATATGTCTGATGGCGACTGTACTACTACCATTCAGACATGTATATTAAAGACTTTTCAAAAGCCAATCTGGACCCTGATTTTACTTAGGGTATCAACAATTTAAAATCTTTAACCCTTTCGAATACTAAATACGGTCCGACAAGAAAGTGAAAATAGTTATTTGTTATGCAAGGCTGCAAAGTTATTATTTGGCGCGAGTGTTGAAATTGAAAGCTGAGCGAGCGAAGGAATCTAAGATTGAACCATGAGCGAAGCGAATGGTTCAAAGATAGATTCCTGAGCGTAGCGAGGCTTTCAAGACACGAGAAGCTAAATAATTTTGCAGACATGCGGAACACACAATTTTTCACCTCACTACAGCGAGGAAAATGCAAGATTCAAGAAAAACAATTAAAACATAAAAATAATCATATTTAATTTTGCTTTCTATTTAACAAATCAAATTTAAAACATAACACACTCAAATTCAAACCAAATAAATACGAGAGAAGCACACATAGGTATTAAAAATTAAAAGTAATATGGCCGTAATTTGTATTATCGTCGTGTATATTTTATCGTTGAGTTTTTCTTAAGCACTGTTATATTATATTTGTATTTGAAACTACTTGACACTTTCGTTGTGAATGTGGGAGAATGGCATTCTGGGAAAGGTTAGTTGGCCACTCGGAAGTATTTTCCATAACACTTGCTTTGGAAGTTATTGGACGATAAGATCCGAACAAGATTATTTCGGCTTTATCTTCTTTAAAAACGCCAATAGCTTCGGTAAATTACGTCTCCAAATATTTATAAGAAATCCTTTTAACGAATACAGGCTTTTAGCATTGAATAAGTACTCCTAATTGGGCTTAACTTTCTTATTTTAGATATTTCTATAAAGTAAGACAACAGTATGTATTTTCCACAGAACAAATTTACGTTGTTTACGTGAATTCATTGTGAAAACTTCCAACTTTTTAATTATTTTTTTTTTCCCGGGTGCGTTCAGAAATTACGCTCTTATGTTCCAACTTTTATAACAAATAAATATTAAAATTTGTGTTGTATTTCATATATCTATACTATTAAAATCCTAAATTTGTATTGAAAATAAATTTTCTATGGAGGGAGGTCATGATTTCAGGAAAAATCTCGATAGCGTGATGCAGCCGAATAGTTGTTTTGTATGGACACGCTTCGGCGTGCCAACCTGGCGCCATCTGTTTTCAAAAAAACCTTTGTCCTCTAATAACGCCGAAACGGCTGGATAAAAAGTTACCAATTTTGGTACAGGAATAGCTGAACACCCAAAGATGGTCATAGGATACTTTTTATTATGATTAATATTTATCTCTGAAAACATAAATTCCATGAAATATTTTCCTTACAATGTGTAACCTTATAATGACAGCGTTTGTGATTTTGAATTTAGAACGACGCGACCCCCGCGTGGCTCTTACGTGTACAAAAACTAAAAAGTATGAATTCGACATAATACCTCCTCCGCGCGGCCCACCCGGTATTAACAATAAGGTTAAGGTTGTTTGAGGCGTTGAGGTACGGAAACCGTCTTAGTTAGATTAGAAAGATGGCGCCAATTATCGACCAACACAGACGAAAATATGAGTGCAATGTTCGTTGTAAGTTGGCTCATGCTCAAAAAAAAAACATAAATTTCTTTAAAAACACAATTTGCGACAATAGGAACTAATTAATGCTCTTTTATTGAATATGCAATTATATTCTTCTGTAGTTTGTAAGTATTGACCATAAAAAGCCTGGAGACGCAATAAAAAATGTTAATGAATAAAACAGATTTTTTATTGCCATTTTATCGAGAGTAATTGAAATAAAAGTATTTCAAATCAATTTAAGTAAATTAAATACATTTTTAAATATCTTTTATCAACCAACATTTAGGACATTGAAATGAAAAAATGAAAAAAGTATTTATTGTCTCCACCACAAAGTATACAAGTAGTTTGTACAATAGTAGTAACACTAACAGTAACTAGATTAACAAAACATAATATTAATGAGCTTATGAGTAGGTATAATAACTTGTGCGGTGGAAACTGGTGCCCGAACTAGGCAAAACCTGTATGTCAGGTCACCAGGTCCTACCCTCAGATATCTATAGCAACATTTTTAGGAAAGGAATACACTTTTAATAACTTACTATGTAATAATTAGAGTAGGTACAATCAAACATGCCTTTGTTCAAAATAATTAATAAAATAATGACGGAATAAATAGATTTACAATAAATAGAAAGATAAATATACAATGAATAAATAAATAAATAAAAACCTACGAGTGAAAATAATTAGTACTATAAATAAATAAATAAAAAGCTTTACGATATTGGGGTGATCAGTTTTTCGGTGTTGTTATAATCGAGACTGAGCAACCATTCCGTGATATACTTTTTTGAGGATGTTTTTGTTTTGGAGTAAATAGAAACTACACTGTTGGCTTTATTATATAGATAACTTCCAAGGAAGCAAAAGAATCTTTGGGCAAACCGTGTGTTAAATTTTATGAGTGGACATATCAAGTCCTTGCGGCGCTTATTTGTCAAATTACGAGGATCATAAGTCAACATCGAGTGTTTTCTCAACATTATTAGGCGCAAATTTTTGTATTGTTTGTGTTTGGCCTAACTTACTAATAAGGTAGCGAAATGTATAATAAACGATAAATATACGATATATTTAGCCACAATTTTGCATCTATGCAGTTTTTTTATATATAAAATTTATTCAAACGGTGTGTTGAGATTTTGTTCTCAATGACCGAATTTTCCGCTAGATGGCGTTGTTACTTTGACAAAATCTCCATACTAGCGGCTGCATCGCGCTGTTAAGATTTTTCCTGAGTTAATAACACCAGCTCCATACATGTAAGGTTTTGTAGCCATTGATGGGTCCCCTCAACACCAAGGCCAAGGGTTCACGCACGTCGTTGCATGCCCGTGACCACGATTCGGCACAAGCTAGGGTAGGGTCTAGCTGTGATGGGTTAACCTGGACTTTCGAGAATTACTACCGAAGTTGTTGAATATTGATCGCATACCTAATATAAGCAGCAGTGTATCAGTTATTGAGAGTTGCTGCTCGACAATGTATGCATTTTGTATGAAAAACAACCATGATTCGAGACAAGACAAAATTATTAAATTTAGAAAGGATTTCACCTAGCCGGGATTTGAACCCAGAACCTACTGAAATAATAACCGTGTTATCTCATGCATTTTCCTTTGCTTCCTTATTCATTATACACGGATAACAAAACAGTGAGGCCATCACGTATCCGTTCAGTGGTGCTGTCGCCATTATTGACGTACACTCGATTGAGTTAAGTTGGCACCTGAATCTTATGGCGTTACTTAGGAAATTATTATGACAGGTCATATTATTATATTAGTACCATTGTAGACCAAAAAATAATTTATTGTCATCTTAATAGATGTCATTAATATATGTTCAGGTAGGACTATGAGCTAATTATTTTTCAAGGTGCTTTGAATAGTTATCTACAATAAACAATAAATATTCAATAAATTATTTAATTTCATTTAAATCTACAATAGACAATAAATATTAAAAACCATCTTTTAAACTTACCTAAGTCTTGACTCAATTTTAATTAAACCAAGATGATCTTTACAAGCGTAGCACCGAAGGTGCGGAGCGTTCTAGGGAAATCGCCCACCCACTAATTTAAGTAGTAACTTAATGCGAGGCCGTAGGCCGAGCTCTACGTAGCACCGAAGGTGCAGAGCGTCCCAGGGATGCCGCTCACACATTGAAGCTTATATTAAGAGTGTGGGCGGCCTCGCATTAAGTTTTTAAAATCTACAATAGACAATAAATATTAAAAACTATCTTTTAAACATATCTAAGTCTTGACGCAATCTTAATTAAACCAAGATGATGTTCACAAGCGAAGCACCCAAGGTGCGGAGCGTTCTAGGGAAGTCGCCCACCCACTAATATAAGTAGTAACTTAATTCGAGGCCGTAGGCCGAGCTCCACGTAGCACCGAAGGTGCAGAGCGTCCCAGGGAAGCCGCTCACACACTTCAACTTATATTAAGTAGGTGGGCGGCCTGGCATTAAGTTATTTAAATCTACAATAGACAATAAATATTCGAAACAATTTTTTAAACATAAGTCTTGCCTCAATTTTAATTAAACCAAGATCATGTTCACAAGCGTCGCACCGCAGGTGCGGAGCGTCCTAGGGAAGGCGCCCACCCACTAATATAAGTAGTAACTTAATGCGAGGCCGTAGGCCGAGCTTCACATAGAACCGAAGGTGCAGAGCGTCCCAGGAAAGCCGCTACATTTAAACTTATATTAAGTGCGGAGCGTCCCAAGGAAGCCGCCCATCCACTTAATATAAGTTGAAGTAACTTAATGCGAGGCCGAAGGCCGAGCTCCGCGTTGCACCGAAGGTGCGGAGCGTCTCAAGGAAGACGCCCACCCACTTAATATAAGTTGAAGTAACTTAATGCGAGGCCGAAGGCCGAGTTCCGCGTAGTACCGTAGATGCGGAGCGTCCCAAGAAAGCCGCCCACCCACTTAATATAAGTCGAAGTAACTTAATGCGAGGACGAAGGCCGAGCTCCGCGTAGCACCGAAGGTGCGGAGAGTCTCAAGGAAGCCGCCTATTAAGTTACTTAAACATATGTTAAGTGGGTTGGCGGCTTCCCTGAGACGCTCGTGAAACTCGGCCTACGGCCTCGCATTAAATTACTAAGGGTTTATAAAGTAACTTAGCACCGAAGGTGCGGAGCGTCCCAGAGAAGATGCCCTTCCACTTAAAATATGTTCAAATAATGCGAGGCCGCCCACCCACTTAATATAAGTTTAAATGTAGCGGCTTTCCTGGGACGCTCTGCACCTTCGGTTCTATGTGAAGCTCGGCCTACGGCCTCGCATTAAGTTACTACTTATATTAGTGGGTGGGCGCCTTCCCTAGGACGCTCCGCACCTGCGGTGCTACGCTTGTGAACATGATCTTGGTTTAATTAAAATTGAGGCAAGACTTATGTTTAAAAAATTGTTTCGAATATTTATTGTCTATTGTAGATTTAAATAACTTAATGCCAGGCCGCCCACCTACTTAATATAAGTTGAAGTGTGTGAGCGGCTTCCCTGGGACGCTCTGCACCTTCGGTGCTACGTGGAGCTCGGCCTACGGCCTCGAATTAAGTTACTACTTATATTAGTGGGTGGGCGACTTCCCTAGAACGCTCCGCACCTTCGGTGCTTCGCTTGTGAACATCATCTTGGTTTAATTAAGATTGCGTCAAGACTTAGATATGTTTAAAAGATAGTTTTTAATATTTATTGTCTATTGTAGATTTTAAAAACTTAATGCGAGGCCGCCCACACTCTTAATATAAGCTTCAATGTGTGAGCGGCATCCCTGGGACGCTCTGCACCTTCGGTGCTACGTAGAGCTCGGCCTACGGCCTCGCATTAAGTTACTACTTAAATTAGTGGGTGGGCGATTTCCCTAGAACGCTCCGCACCTTCGGTGCTACGCTTGTAAAGATCATCTTGGTTTAATTAAAATTGAGTCAAGACTTAGGTAAGTTTAAAAGATGGTTTTTAATATTTATTGTCTATTGTAGATTTAAATGAAATTAAATAATTTATTGAATATTTATTGTTTATTGTAGATAACTATTCAAAGCACCTTGAAAAATAATTAGCTCATAGTCCTACCTGAACATATATTAATGACATCTATTAAGATGACAATAAATTATTTTTTGGTCTACAATGGTACTAATATAATAATATGACCTGTCATAATAATTTCCTAAGTAACGCCATAAGATTCAGGTGCCAACTTAACTCAATCGAGTGTACGTCAATAATGGCGACAGCACCACTGAACGGATACGTGATGGCCTCACTGTTTTGTTATCCGTGTATAATGAATAAGGAAGCAAAGGAAAATGCATGAGATAACACGGTTATTATTTCAGTAGGTTCTGGGTTCAAATCCCGGCTAGGTGAAATCCTTTCTAAATTTAATAATTTTGTCTTGTCTCGAATCATGGTTGTTTTTGGGACGCTCCGCACCTTCGGTGCTAAGTTACTTTATAAACCCTTAGTAATTTAATGCGAGGCCGTAGGCCGAGTTTCACGAGCGTCTCAGGGAAGCCGCCAACCCACTTAACATATGTTTAAGTAACTTAATAGGCGGCTTCCTTGGGACTCTCCGCACGTTCGGTGCTACGCGGAGCTCGGCCTTCGTCCTCGCATTAAGTTACTTCGACTTATATTAAGTGGGTGGGCGGCTTTCTTGGGACGCTCCGCATCTACGGTACTACGCGGAACTCGGCCTTCGGCCTCGCATTAAGTTACTTCAACTTATATTAAGTGGGTGGGCGTCTTCCTTGAGACGCTCCGCACCTTCGGTGCAAAGCGGAGCTCGGCCTTCGGCCTCGCATTAAGTTACTTCAACTTATATTAAGTGGATGGGCGGCTTCCTTGGGACGCTCCGCACCTACGGTGCTACGCGGAGCTCGGCCTTCGGCCTCGCATTATGTTACTTCAACTTACATTAAGTGGGTGGGCGGCTTCTATGCGACGCTCCGCACCTTCGGCGCTACGCGGAGCTCGGCCTGCGGCCTCGCATTAAGTAACTTCAACTTATATAAAGTGGGTGGGCGGCTTTCTTGGGACACTCCGCACCTACGGTGCTACGCGGAGCTCGGCCTTCGGCCTCGCATTAAGTTACTTCGACTTATATTAAGTGGGTGGGCGGCTTCCTTGGGACGCTCCGCACCTGCGGTGCTACGCGGAGCTCGGCCTTCGGCCTCGCATTAAGTTACTTCAACTTATATTAAGTGGGTGAGCGGCTTCTTTGCGACGCTCCGCACCTTCGGTGCTATGCGGAGCTCGGCCTGCAGCCTCGCATTAAGTTACTTTAACTTATATTAAATGGGTGGGCGGCTTCTTTGAGACGCTCCGCACCTACGGTGCTACGCGGAGCTCGGCCTTCGGCCTCGCATTAAGTTACTTCGACTTATATTAAGTGGGTGGGCGGCTTCCTTGGGACGGCACCTACGGTGCTACGCGGAGCTCGGCCTTCGGCCTCGCATTAAGTTACTTCAACTTATATCAAGTGGGTGAGCGGCTTCTTTGCGACGCTCCGCACCTTCGGTGCTACGCGGAGCTTGGCCTGCGGCCTCGCAATAAGTTACTTCAACTTATATTAAGTGGGTGGGCGGCTTCTTTGAGACGCTCCGCACCTACGGTGCTACGCGGAGCTCGGCCTTCGGCCTGGCATTAAGTTACTTCAACTTATATTAAGTGGGTGAGCTGCTTCTTTGCGACGCTCCGCACCTTTGGTGCTACGCGGAGCTCGGCCTGCAGCCTCGCATTGAGTTACTTCAACTTATATTAAGTGGGTGGGCGGCTTCTTTGAGACGCTCCGCACCTGCGGTGCTACGCGGAGCTCGGCCTTTGGCCTCGCATTAAGTTACTTCGACTTATATTAAGTGGGTGGGCGGCTTCCTTGGGACGCTCCGCACCTACGGTGCTACGCGGAGCTCGGCCTTCGGCCTCGCATTAAGTTACTTCAACTTATATTAAGTGGGTGAGCGGCTTCTTTGCAGCGCTCCGCACCTTCGGTGCTACGCGGAGCTCGGCCTGCGGCCTCGCATTAAGTTACTTCAACTTATATTAAATCTACAATCCCACCACCCAGCACCTACGGTGCTACGCGGAGCTTGGCCTTCGGCCTCGCATTAAGTTATTTCGACTTATATTAAGTGGGTGGGCGGCTTCCTTGGGACGCTCTGCACCTACGGTGCTACGCGGAGCTCGGCCTTCGGCCTCGCATTAAGTTACTTCAACTTATATTAAGTGGGTGGGCGGCTTCTTTGAGACGCTCCGCACCTTCGGTGCTACGCGGAGCTCGGCCTGCGGCCTCGCATTTAGTTACTTTAACTTATATTAAGTGGGTGGGCGGCATTCTCGTGACGCTCCGCACCTACGGTGCTACGCGGAGCTCGGCCTTCGGCCTTGCATTAGGTTACTTCGACTTATATTAAGTGGGTGGGCGGCTTCCTTGGGACGGCACCTACGGTGCTACGCGGAGCTCGGCCTTCGGCCTCGCATTAAGTTACTTCAACTTATATTTAGTGGGTGAGCGGCTTCTTTGCGACGCTCCGTACCTTCGGTGCTACGCGGAGCTTGGCCTGCGGCCTCGCAATAAGTTACTTCAACTTATATTAAGTGGGTGGGCGGCTTCTTTGAGACGCTCCGCACCTACGGCGCTACGCGGAGCTCGGCCTTCGGCCTGGCATTAAGTTACTTCAACTTATATTAAGTGGGTGAGCTGCTTCTTTGCGACGCTCCGCACCTTTGGTGCTACGCGGAGCTCGGCCTTTGGCCTCGCATTAAGTTACTTCGACTTATATTAAGTGGGTGGGCGGCTTCCTTGGGACGCTCGGCACCTACGGTGCTACGCGGAGCTCGGCCTTCGGCCTCGCATTAAGTTACTTCAACTTACATTAAGTGGGTGAGCGGCTTCTTTGCAGCGCTCCGCACCTTCGGTGCTACGCGGAGCTCGGCCTGCGGCCTCGCATTAAGTTACTTCAACTTATATTTAATCTACAATCCCACCACCCAGCACCTACGGTGCTACGCGGAGCTTGGCCTTCGGCCTCGCATTAAGTTACTTCGACTTATATTAAGTGGGTGGGCGGCTTCCTTGGGACGCTCCGCACCTACGGTGCTACGCGGAGCTCGGCCTTCGGCCTCGCATTAAGTTACTTCGACTTATATTAAGTGGGTGGGCAGCTTCCTTAGGACGTTCCGCACCTTCGGTGCTACGCGGAGCTCGGCATTCGGCCTCGCATTAAGTGTAGTGAACGTATGATATTGTGTTTACGCGTGCGAAGCCGCGGGCAAAAGCTAGTTTACTAGTAAAAATGTGTAAATTAAACTGAAATACTTAATATTAATATACATTTATATATAAACATATTCAACATAAAATAAAGTGTAGAAAAATAAAAACTTAAAAATCAGTAACCACAAACCAGGTTTCTGGACGTGATATTGTAGGCGTATTTTTTTTAAAAAGAAGTATTCAAACGTACATAATATGATTTTAGCTGGCCTGACCAGATCGCCCTTTATTAGCGTGCGTTGATTGGTTATTCGAAGATTTATCGACTGATGAAATCAGTCACGCGTTGAAAGAGTCTTAAATATAAAAAAGTTCCATGCACCACAGAGAATCAAAATCGTCGTGTTCGAAATTCAAATGACTTTTGCACGCTAGCGGATAAAATAGACTTTTGCACGCAGATTTCGCCTTATAAACGGAGGTTTTCCGAGCGAGTGAGGTGAAACTGTGATGACGTTCCGGTGTTTTTTTATTGGTTTGAAAGGGACACTACAGTATTGCCACTTTTTAATTTTTAATCTTTTATCTATCGTACTTACTAAACTTTAATACCAACTTGTATGTAGGTAAAAAATTAAAGGAGAGCGAAGGGTGCTCTTGCTTAAGATTTTACTGAATTATTTCTAGTACTGTACCTTAAAAGCGTCATCCAATTTATGCTTAATACACAAATGCAAAGGCGTCAATCCAGAACTGTTCAAGCAGCTGACCGACGCCCCAGCATCTAGAAGCAGCCTCATGGACGGTATACATCGGATCTCAACAGCGGTGTGGAGGGGCGTGTCAATGTTGTCGTTGGATCCTTTCATGGTGTTGAATGTGCCACCAGCTTCTAGAAGCATCCTGATGACGTCTGCTAGGCTGGAATTATAACAGAATTCTTGATTATGGTACTCTGTGTACGCGTTTGTTTCGAGATTAATGTTTTTCCGTGCCCGAAAAAAACGGGACCCTATTGCTAAGACTCCGCTGTGTGTCTATCTGTCTGTCCGTCTGTCACCAGGCTGTATCCCATGAACCGTGATTTCTGTTGCCGTTATAACAGCAAATACTAAAAAACAGGGCTCCCATACATCAGTGATCGGTTGCGTTAACTTTGCACCTCATTTGTATACGGCGCCCTACATACCAGGTGCAAACTTAACTTAACCCGGCCAGTTAAGATGGGATAAGTGTTTGTACGGAACCCTCGGTGCGCGAGTCCGACTCGCACTTGGCCGTTTTTTTACATTTTCTTATCCCATATCTCCGCCATTTAGAAAAATTTCGAATAACTTAATCGACAAAAAGTCTATATTATACCTATCGAACTTACTGAAAGAATCGAAAATAGGTTGAGAAATACGACTAGGCGGAACAGCCGAAAACCCTGACAAACGGACATTGGATCATCCGAAAATACGAAAAAATCTTAGGCAGGCTTAACTAAGACAGGCTGACTACGTGCCGCGAGGCACGTTATTTAATAGCCAATTAACGCCCACGTGTTTGGCCTCTCATCGTTTTTCGGTGGGTAGTGTGAGGACCTCGTTGGTCCATGTAGGTAAATGCCAGACACTGGCGAGTAGATATTTCATAAAAAGAAATATTATTGATTCCAAAATGCCGTCTCACTCCTAGGACGGGAGCATTCGCGACCCAGCTTGCGAAAGAGCTTGTATTAATAATAATAAATAAATAATAATTATCGGACAACCTCACACAAATCGGTCTAGTCCCAAATTAAGCTCAAGAAGGTAAGTGTTATGGGTACTAGATGACAATATACATTTTTATAGAGATAAATATATACTTAAATACATAGAACAACTATGACATCTCAAAGGTGACATTGATAAGTGCTGACCACCGACTGGTTTTTTTAATTGGATTTAAAGGCAGAGGGGCCTTAATAAAATAGAATTGCACTGTTGTGACGAAAATTTCAAAATTATTTTTGGGTCAAATCAAACCATGGTAAGGCAAAATTGAGCTGCAGTCTGTAGATGCAAGGACTGACGGACAATAGTTATTTGTTATGCAAGGCTGCAAAGTTGTTATTTGGCGCGAGTGTTGAAATTGAAAGCTGAGCGAGCGAAGGAATCTAAGATTGAACCATGAGCGAAGCGAATGGTTCAAAGATAGATTCCTGAGCGTAGCGAAGCTTTCAAGACACGAGAAGCTAAATAATTTTGCAGCCATGCGGAACACACAACTTTTCACCTCACTACAGCGAGGAAAATGGAAGTTCAAGAAAAACAATTAAAACATAAAAATAATCATATTTAATTTTGCCTTCTATTTAGCACATTAAATTTAAAACATTAACACACTCAAATCCAAACCAAATAAATACGAGAGAAGCACACACATATTAAAAATATGGCCGTAACTTGTATTATCGTCGTGTATATTCTATCGTTGTTTTTCTTAAGCACTGTTATATTATATTTGTATTTGAAACTACTTGACATCATTCGTTGTGAATGTGGGAGAATGGCATTCTGGGAAGGATTAGTTGGCCACTCGGAAGTATTTTCCATAACATTTGCTTTGGAAGTTATTGGACGATGGGATCCGAACAAGATTATTTCGGCTTTATCTTCTTTAAAAACGCCAATAGTTTCGATAAATTACTTATTGTCTCCAAATATTTATAACTAATCCTTTTCCGTTTTAATGCAGGCTTTTAGCATTGAATAAATACTCCAAATTGGCTTAAATTTCTTGTTTTCCACATTTCTATAAAGTAAGACAACAGTATGTACCTATTCTCCACAGAACCAATTTACGTTGTTTACGTGAATTGTGAAAACTTCCAACTTTTTAATTATTATTTTTTTCTCGGGTGCGTTCAGAAATTACACTCTTATGTTCCAACTTTTATAACAAATAAATATTAAATTTTGTGATGTATTTAATATATTTACTAGTCAAAATATGTAAATGAAACTGAAATACTTACTATTAATATATATAAACATATTCAACATAAAATAAAGTGTAGAAAAAATAAAAACTTAAAAATCTGTAACCACAAACCAGGTTTCTGGACGTGATATTGTAGGTGTATTTTTTTTAAAGAAGTATTCAAACGTAAGTACATATGAATTTAGCCGGCCTGACCAGATCGCCCTTTATTAGCGTGCGTTGATTGGTTATTCGAAGATTTATCGACTGATGAAATCAGTCACGCGTTGAAGGAGTCTTAAATATAAAAAAGTTACATGCACCACAGAGAATCAAAATCGTCGTGTTCGAAATTCAAATGACTTTTGCACGCTAGCGGATAAAATAGACTTTTGCACGCAGATTTCGCCCTATAAACGGAGGTTTTCCGAGCGAGTGAGGTGAAAAATATAATTTGGTGTCTTCATTTTTTTTTGACAACACATGAGTTATCTAAGAATTTACTCACTCGACTATCTTCTTCCTTCTATAATGTGCGTAACCGGCGACATCAAGTGCTGTCCTGCCTCTTTCATCGCACACGTTAGGATCGTGACCTAAAAGAAAAAAATATTGACTATATGGGAAATACACAATGACTAAAACAACGTTCATGGTGAGTCAAAATCCCTATTAGCCGTCAATTAAAAACCTATCTACCGACCCATTTAAGGGTATTTCTCACCGCGAACATTCGCCTGTAATGTAATTTACGTCATCCCAGGCCGCAAGTGAAATGAGACGTAAAATGTTAAACAAACTATGGGCGGTAATTCTTAAAACCCTAGATTCGCATGTTTATGTCACAAACACCTGTGATCTGGGACATTCACAAATGTACCGCCCTAGGTATGTAATGTACTATTTCTTCACAAAAATGTCCTTTTCTTCTGTTACAATACAGGCCAATGCTCACTGTGAATATTGTGATGGAGAACTCCTACTTACACATTCCAAAAACCCATAATTAATATAGGTAGGTGCATATATTTTTATTAATATTCAATTTCCCAAAACAATCATTTTTACTATTTAAGTACATATAGCTATTCCCAGATATTAGCTTCTGAATTTACATAGGTCTTAGTCATAGGTTCCATCGTTAACATTTTCAATATGTTATTCAAAAGGGGAGTAAATAGGTTCTTAAAGGGTTGGCAACGCGCGTGTGATGCTCCTGGCATCGCAAGCGTCCATAGGTAGCGGTAATTGCTTAACATCACATTTGCCACCCTCGTAGTAAAAAACAGCTTTAACTACCTGCATTCAGAAGCACTCGAATTCGAAATCCGAGGTTCTTAGCACTCGCGTGGTGAAGCTCCGTCCATCCTGCCTGGTACCGAGGGAGATGGCTGGAAACATAATTAAATTGTTAAAACATTGACATAGCGTGTTTTACATAGCATCATCTGTGGGGCAAAAGTTTGTAGCTTACTCGTAAGTCCGTTCAAAAATGCTGAATGTTTTAGACATTTTTCTCTATGATCAAACATGTCTCTTAACATTATTATCAATGTTACTACTTAGAACAGGACTATTGCGATTTATCTATACATACAAACGGAAAAGTCCGGAAAAGTCCTGACTGACTGACTGACTGACTGACTGACTGCATGACCGACTGACTCACTCATTAGCGTAGCAGCCGAAACTAATGAACCTACAAACTTCAAATTTCTACAATAGATCAAAATATACGATGCAGGCAAGCACTAAGAAGGGATATTTCAAAATTCATCCCATAGGGGTATCAAATTGGGGTTGAAAGTTTGTATGAAAATTGAGTAGTTTTTTAGGGTTCCGTACCCAAAGGGTAAAAACGGGACCCTATTACTGAGACTTCGCTGTCCGTCCGTCCGTCCGTCCGTCCATCCGTCCGTCCGTCCGTCCGTCCGTCTGTCACCAGGCTGTATCTCAAAAACGGTGATAGCTAGACACTTGAAATTTTCACAGATGATGTATTTCTAGTGCCGCTATAACAAGAAATACTAAAAATGAAATAAAATAAATATTTAAGGGGGTCTCCCATACAACAAACGTGTTTATATATACATATATATAGGTACGGAACCCTTCATGCGCGAGTCGGACTCGCACTTGCCCATTTTTTAATTAAAGATATAAGACTTTGTGTACAGATTTTCAATCTAAAAACAAGAATACTAATTTATTTATTATTTATAATTTCAGGATTTTTGAACACTCATCATTTAAAGGGGTTAAATGGGAGGTGAAAGTTTGTATGAGTTTTTAGATTAAGTTAATATAAAATAACTAACATACCATTGTTACAAATATCAATGCTTAAAGAAACATTGAAATGAGTTACCTGGTGGAAAAGACCAGGAATGAAACCCGGTACCTCATTTAAAATTTTCAGGTAACTCATTTAAATTTTTCTTTAAGCTTTGTTTTTTGTAATTGCGGCGTGTAAACCCATATTAAAAATATTAGACATATGTTTCATAAATTTATAACTAACATAGTTTATAAATTATATTACGTAATTAACAATACACGGACATTAAATTGAATTGTATAAGAGGGAACCTAATAATAACTTTTGGTTTTGACGAAAACACTCTTTAATCCCGGAAAAAGTAGCATTCCCAATGGATTTATAAGATCGTGGGAAGAACCTATTTAATTGTGTTAATGACGTGATTGTTGTAGCCATCATATAATCACAGATAATGTAATGAGATGTTAATTAGTGACCAGTTAAGACAGACAATCGCCTATTGTATAGCTAAGTTACTATGCTCTTTAAATTTTTTTTTCCTCCCTGAATTTACAGTAGGCATGCCTCCAACTGCATTAGTCCCCAAATGTTCTTCAAAGACATAACGTAATGTATAAATACGTCTACCTACTTGAGGGAGATAGATGGATAGGTATTTACATATAGATATGGCTGACATCCGTCCGGGTTTCCCCGGATTTGTCCTAGTGGAGGCCGTCCGAAGGGGTTTTCAATAAGTGTCCGGACACTTTTTACGTGAATGAAAAATAAAACGATTGTTTTTTTAATTACATTATTTCCGGACACGTCCGGGGAAATATTCGATTTACGCCGAATGTCCGGGTTTTTAAGTCTGTCCTGGGTCGGCGAATTTAGAGATGGCAGCCCTAGATATAGATAAACACTTCATATTTCATATTCATATCCACAATCCACATGGTCAGACACAACAAAAAAAAAAAAAACAGTCAACACAAGCTACTTAAAACTAGGACAGGTATAAAACAATTAAAGTGCACATTAAAAAAAAACCGGCCAAGTGCGAGTCAGACCCGCGTAGGAAGGGTTCCGTACCAATATTGAACAAAAGACACGTTCTTTGTATGGGGTCCTTTAATTTTTACTTATTTTTTATTTTTATTATTTTTTGTTATAGCGATAACAAAAATATACATTCTGTGAAAATTTTAACTGTCTACCGTGAAACATGCCAACTTTGCCCGCTTTTTTCGTAAAAACCCGAATTTCTCTAATTTTTTCTATGACGGGATAAAGTTTTTTGTTGTCTAACGCATCCATCGTATTCATATGCATGCGTTTATTACGAGAAACAATTTTTAAATCTACATTTAACCATTTTTTTATCAATTTTCACCTCGGGTAAAGTTATCTAAACTTTTGCAAACATTGCCCAAATCGATTATTTTCGTAACTATAGCCCCTACAACGTCAAGATAAGGATCAGTATAAAATCTGGGGTAATAATGGCGTTCTACTTAATATCTTGGTCTTAACTGTACAAACACGTCGTGTACAATATGGGTGGGCAATGTTACATAGGTATTTTGTTTTTCTCCATACAAGCCGAATCAAGCAGTTTGAAATTGTTAGGGTTGTCACTTTTGGTTGAGTAAACCATCTTTACCAATACCATTATCAAAATGAAAAATGTATGCTTAATATTCGATACTAATAGTTTGGCGGTTATTTTTTTACTTCACGTTAGAATAATCTAAATAAAAATGGTTATAATTGAATATTCTATATTTTTTTCGTTTTATGGACATGACATGACATGACATGCAGCTAATGCTAAAAGTACAACGGCTTAATAGAAATATAATTTAACTTACCTTAAATACATAACCCTCCTTTATTTACGCAGTCAGGTAAAATTATGACAAGGTGACAACCCTAACCCTTTTTTTAGTCTGGGCAATGTTGGCATTCATAGGTTAGCAAGTTACTGTATAACATTGCCCACCATCATAACTCCGGTTTTAATAAGTATTTTTAGTTCAAACTACAATAAAAATGATCTACAGTTCTTATTTTATAACAAGCAATAAGATACATTCACCTGAGGCTTCCCCATTCTGTAAAAAATACACCAGAACTTCACCTAGAATTGGCCCGCCAAATCACGCACCTTATTCGACTAGTCCCAACACGTTACGGAATGAAGTTGCGCGCAAATGTGATTCCCAGTGATACCACAGATATAATCAATTTTCCACTAAAAATAGTAGTGTTGCCATAATCATCTTGAGATTGTCTACAGTAACGTTTCTTTTTTTAAGTAGCGTTTTGGGCAAAGTTCCCTGTGGAGGCAAAGTTGGCGTATTTCACGGTACCTATATAACGGTTCATGAGAAAATGCCCGTTGAACGAAATATCATGCAAAAAACCCTATTTTTGTATGGAAACCCCCCTTAATTATTATTGTTGTATCATGAATAGTATTTGTTGCTCATAGCGGCAACAGAAATACATCATCTGTAAAAATTTCAACTGTCTAGCTATCATCGTTCTTGACATACAGCCTGGTGACAGACGGATGGACGGAGGACGGTCGGACAGCGAAGTCTCAGTAATAGGGTCCCGTTTTTACCCTTTGGGTGCGGAACCCTAAAAAACATGTGTCGTGGCAGAGAAAAGGCGCTGACTCAGCATAATGAAGCAGCAAACCACTTCGCTGGTATTCTTTTAGGACCTTACAAAATATACTTAGTAAGTATAATTATGAATTTTAGCCCTTGCAAAACATTAAGATGGGAGTGCTTGTGTGTGTATGTGTGTGTGTGTGAGAGTGTGAAATAAGTGTGAGGCTGCAGTTTTTTGGCGAAAAACTTTTCATCGCTGTAAATATCGTCCTTGTAAACATAAGATTTTAGTGTTACTTTGTGTACAAGCTTATGTTAAAGACTAGGCTTTTCCTGTTGTAATAAGGATGTTTACGCATCCTTTGGGATTTCCAGGTTAATTGGTCATTTGACTCTCTGTAAAATAATTACTTAATTCGTAATCGGTGCTCCGTTGTTACATGCAAGAAGGACGAATCAAAAATCTCTTTTATTACAGCAAAAATGTTAAGGAAAGTCCAGATATACATAAATAAGTTCATTCGAGTTTCGAAATCGAATTTCGAGTTATAATAGAGCAAAAATTAAAATAAAAGAAAAAAGAAAAAATATTATTAGTAAATATGTAAGTAATAAAAAGAAAACAGAGAATAATAAAAAATCAGCATTTAATTTTAAGTTAGTTTTAGTTTAAACATTGCCTGTCGCAAACTATGACTATTAATAAAACAAAAGCATTTGAATTGATTTAAAACAAATTAATTAAGATCAGGATGCTTAAAAAATATTTTTTGTTTGACCAATTGTGTTGTTTACGTATCAACTATACAAATTATAGCATGAGTAATTTAATATGACTCACAGACATGAATCATAAAATTGACCATTAATTTGACGCGTGCCTTCTTGCTCCCACTTAAACATAAACGAATGTGTCAGAAAGTGATGCGATACATCTCACGGGTCGAACATTTTAGGTATAATTCGGTGTTAAATATTAATATTAAGAAACGTATAATTCGGTGTTGAAGGTTTATTTTATCAAATTGAATTTAAAATCTTTAGACACGAAGAATCGATGATATCCCGATATACTGCTAATTTACGCTGAATAAAGGCTATATAAGCACTTCTGCAGCTTGTTTGCTACTTGATATAAGACGTTTTGTATTTTACTCTACACTGCGTTCTCTGTGGGAAAGTTGACTGCGGGGAAGCCCCGCAATTACTTTGCATTTATACGCAATCTGTTTTTTAACCGATTTCGCATATGCGGAAAAACCTGAGGCAGGTTAACCCAGACTTGCATAATACACTGTGTCTTTGTACCCTTATCACACTTGCGACTTGCGAGCGAGTTTTCTATACGGCGACTCGCTGTGTGTTCACCTTCATACAAAATTCGCTCGCAAATGGCAATAGGCTAGTTGACTCATGTCAAATTGTAACAAACTAATGTTTATTCCGTATAGTATTGAGCAAAGGAAACCTAAATATATATTTTTCAATTCATAAAAGTGAAAGATGGCTGAAAAAATTGAATTTGAAAATATGGTTTTTAATCTGTATTTTGAAATGCTTAAAACGCAGCCGCTGTCCGCCATTTTTGCTCATGATAGTGACGTCATCGGTCATGTAAACAAAACTGAAAGTCTACTTTGACGACTTTGAATAGTGCCGTCCCTCTCGATCTCCTGTCAAAGTATATTGGAGTGAGCGGAATGCCACTATACGACGGTCGAATTTCGAATATTTACAGGTAATTCTACGTCACGCCACAGATTAGCAAAAGGCGAAAATGGCGGACAGTCTTTTATGAACCCCGATTTTGTTTCATCTGTTTTTTATTGTAAAAATTGATAATTTGAATCATTTGAAGTACTAGACTGAAACTCCGCGATCGATCCGAGCTTTAGTTTTTGAGAAAACAGGAAGCAAAGTCGGCCGGATAACCGGGCACTAGAATCACGAAAACCATTATAAATAAAAATAAAATTAAAAATTTAAAAAACCCCCGACATAACCTGTAAAAAGGAAGAAATAAAATCTACGAAATGTGCCTTTACAATGAACAGTAGAAAAAGAATCCAAGCTTCGTTGCGTTCGGGGGACCGCTAAGTACCTAACCTAAGTGAAATGAAATATATTTTTCAACGCAAAATTGTAAGTATGCATTTATTTGGGGCTTCCCACTTTACGATTTTAAGTACATTGCATTTCATTTACTTAGCGGTCCCCCGACGCAACGAAGCTTGGATTCTTTTTCTACTGTTCATTGTAAAGGCACATTTCGTAGATTTTATTTCTTCCTTTTTACAGGTTATGTCGGGGGTTTTTTAAATTTTTAATTTTATTTTTATTTCATATTTTTTAAACAAACAGAAGTTTTTTTCCGGAATTTTCTACATTTAACACTTTTTTTGGTTTTACACCGTTTAAGTGCCATAGTTTCCAGTCTTTCCTCGAGCTTGATCCTTGACTATGTGTACGACAACAGGATCCCAAGCCTGTGGTAACGAAAGCCGTCTTCTCTAAGATTGAAATTAGCCTTTAGCAACATTCTGGGAAAAAATCGTAAGTCAAATTAGTTAATGCTTATAATGACAAAATGGCTAAGTTATTTATTAGCCAAGACAATCAAAATATATACTTTAAATGCACTGGATGAGTTGAAAGAACCTGCTACTTATGGCCTAAAACAGAACCAGGTTTCCATTCTACAGGATCCTAATAGTACGGGTGGCTTCCTTAGCTCCATAAAAATTGTAGTAGGTAGATGCTAGGTAACTTGACTTAGTTTTGAAAGACCTAATTATCGATAACCCACACCATGGGATAAACCGTTAAAAAAAATTACATCCCCACCTTTTTACGTGTAGGGGGCAGGTACACAAAAAAATAGTTTTTAAAAATGTATTCTACCACTATGTCTCTCTGCTAAGCCGTAGACAGATGGACGGACGGACATGGTGAAACTATAAGGGTTCCTTGTTGACTACAGAATCCTAAAAAGCTGTTATTCACTTAGGCGAGTACTTTTGCTAAAGCTTACGTGTCCTTTAGTCGCGTTAAAATCTTGCAAGGTATTGCTATTTGTGACCTCAATCAAAGGAACCTGTTCAATAGTCCTAATGACAATTCAGCTTTAGTAGAATTGCAAAATTTAGAAACAGTGACCCAGTATTGTGACACAAATTAAAAAAGTTTTTCTGAGACTCGGTTTAATATCGACTGTACTTTCTTACACAAACGTTAATTGCTCATCAAGAACAATCAGACGAACCCAAACACCATGGCTTTATTCTGTGCTGTTAAGGAATTCCTACGCCCATCTTCAGCTGGTACCAAATTATTGTTCTGTCAAAATTTTATTAAGTTCTTGATTACGCTAATAAAGCTTAAGTTTTAACCAACATTTGAAATTCTTGGCTTAGATCCTTTCACAACTAGATGGCAGGGCCGTATTTACCTCTAGGCCCACAAGGCCCGGGGCTAGGGGCCCAGCTAGTCTAGGAACCCAGTCCAAGACGCAGGACTTGTACCATAATAATGTTCTCCTTATAGGGGAGGGGGCCCCAAATGCCAAGTGCCTAGGGGCCCTGGCCCGCTTAGTCCAGCCCTGCTAGATGATTATCATGAGATCTTCACTTAGTGAGTGATAAGGAAAAGGCTCATAAAACAACATTTATCCAGCGTTTGGAATTATTCGCTTCAATATTGACTGAGATCCATTAACAACTACCTGGTCATCATGAGACCGTAATTTAGTAAGTGATATAGAAAATGCTAATAATACTTAACATTTAACCAAAATTTGAAATCCTTGGCTTCAACATTGGCTGAGATCCATTAACAACTACCTGGTCATCATGAGACCTTAATTTAGTAAGTGATATAGAAAATGCTAATAATACTTAACATTTAACCAAAATTTGGAATCCTTAGCTTCAATATTGGCTGAGATCCATTAACAACTAGCTGATCATCATGAGACCTTAATTTAGTAAGTGATATAGAAAACGCTAATAATACTTAACATTTAACCAAAATTTAAAATCATTGGCTTCAACATTGGCTGAGATCCATTAACAACTACCTGGTCATCATGAGACCTTCATTTAGTAAGTGATATAGAAAATGCTAATAATACTTAACATTTAACCAAAATTTGGAATCCTTGGCTTCAATATTGGCTGAGATCCATTAACAACTACCTGGTCATCATGAGATCCTCATTTAGTGAGTGATATAGAAAATGCTAATCATACTTAACATTTAACCAAAATTTGGAATCCTTGGCTTCAATATTGGCTGAGATCTTGTCACTTGTTCCAATTAAAGCTGAATATCTTGAAAACTACTGGTCCTACTTCCACCAAACATAGCTAAGAACCATCTCGACGGAAAAGTCTTTCGATTAAAAAAAACCGCACTTGAATTGGTCCATCCGCTTGGGCGCTACGATGCCACAGACAGACACACAGATACACAGATACACAGATACACAGATACACAGATACACAGATACACAGATACACAGATACACAGATACACATGTTAAACTTATAACACCCCTCTTTTTTTCGTCGGGGGTTAAAAATAAACTGGACTACCTAACTGAGATTTGATTTATTGTAATGTTTACACACATAATAAGGAATAATTACACCTATTTTGGTTTTTCTAATGTGGATAGGTTACGAAATATTACCATTTTTGTCGTTTTTCGTTTTTAATTTTTATCTCAAGCATAAAGCTGTATTAGATAAAGTTCTCTATACAGGATAATCCTTACACATACCTCTATCGATCATATTTAAATCACAATCTAATTCCGTTTTATCCAGGAGTTGCAAGCATTGTTATAGTTTTGGTCAGGGTTGCCACCTTTGTTATCCGGATAAAACCCAACTTATGATTTTTTATCTGGCACGCGATCTCATCGTCATCTTCATTTAAAATGATTAAATTCTCATCCTCAATTTCATCCGACATCATGGCAGCTGTAATCACCTGTTCATCCACATGTTTTATGAGATTTACTGCTTTTGCCGGTAATGGACTTTTATTTGTTTTCATGCGTCTTTTTTTTAAACTGTAGTCGGAAATGACCGGGTCTGATGATACTAGAGCCCTGTGAAATAGATCGGACATTGTTGCTTCACGACTAATTTTTCTCGTATGATGCTCCCGGTCAAGACGCCAGAACTTATTTCGCGATTCCGCTGCCTGTTCAGACAACATGCCAACTGGTAATACTGACGTGGCAATAATTTTAGCACCATGAACTAAAACTTTATGTAACGTGACCGTCATTGGGTGCCATTTATATTTATTTACATACTTATTTGCTACATTTTTGCAGAATGCAGCAAATTTTTCCGGATTTTAATAAAAAAAAAATTAATATCAAATACAACGATATTAGTAGGAAGAATTCTAAACAAAAATGACATTACTTTTGGTTTGATATAATTTGCCAAAACTGAAAAAACTGCCTTTGTTAATTCCGAGCTGAACGAATCGAATGAAATAATCAGGCTGGATTTCAGAAATTTTCTAACGAAACCGAAATAACGCTTATTTTCGGATAGTAATGTCAAAAGTCCACAGTTATTTTACATTACTATTTGAGAATAAGCGTAATTCTGGGAATAAAAGTGATGAAATCCTGCCTGAATGTTGTATGCATTTTCCCTTTAAACTGCGTGTAACTAATAAATAAACAAAAACTCACCATCCTGACTTTTTGAGCTCCGTTTAAAACAACTTACCTATATTTCTCTTAATCAACCCTCGAAAACACTGGTTGAACATTTTCTTCTAATTATATTTATACTTAAACAAAATTATGTCTCTAACAAAATCACGTAAAATTTCTAAATATTCGAACATTATATACTTACTTGATTTGAAATAGCCTCTTTCCTAGTAGTGGGATCCCCACGAGTTAATGAAAAATAATGTCAAAATAAATAGAATATATTTTTAGACGAGGTGACAACCCTAGCTCGAAAAAATCCGGATAAAACTTAAAATGCTTGCAACTCCTGGATAAAACGGAATTAGATTGTGATTTAAATATGATCGATAGAGGTATGTGTAAGGATTATACTGTATAGAGAACTTTATCTAATACAGCTTTATGCTTGAGATAAAAATTAAAAACGAAAAACGACGATATGGTAATATTTCGTAACCTATCCACATTAGAAAAACCAAAATAGGTGTAATTATTCCTTATTATGTGTGTAAACATTACAATAAATCAAATCTCAGTTAGGTAGTCCAGTTTATTTTTTATAATGGTTTTCGTGATTCTAGTGCCCGGTTATCCGGCCGACTTTGCTTCCTGTTTTCTCAAAAACTAAAGCTCGGATCGATCGCGGAGTTTCAGTCTAGTACTTCAAATGATTCAAATTATCAATTTTTACAATAAAAAACAGATGAAACAAAATCGGGGTTCATAAAAGACTGTGGGACGGCGTTTTTGACTGATCATGAAATATCTAATTTTCAATTGATAAAATTTAGCTTTCTAGCTTTCACAAAAATACAAAACATTTTTTTTGAGCTAGTAAGATCATTATTAACCATTTGAAATATATTTCAAAACTGGGTCTACTAGCCTATTGCGACAAGGCTCTTACCATGAGTTTACAGTGAGCGAACTTGCTAGTGACAACGTAAATTATTTATATGGATATTGTAGTTCAACAAAGTAATTGCTAGGAGCGCTGTACTATACCTACATACAAATCGTTTACGCTGTCGCTAGCTAGTACGGTCACGGTAACTCATGGTAAGGGTACTGTACTCTGTAAGCTTGCGAGTTCGAGATGATCGAATAAGAGATTTCGCTGCCCCTGACGATTTAGTGCTGTCTCTAGCCAGTTATCGGCGCCATTCGTCTCCATACGAAACATCCAAACATACGAAAGAAGTTTTTGCCACATGCTGAAACAGACCCACTTCACTCGTTCAGTAAGAATTGACACGGGACGGGACTTAACCGCTTTTAAAAAGGTGTTATTCGACGTTTTGTACGATTTTATGTCCATGGTCTCGAAGGGACTCCCGTTTCGTTATAATTCCTGAGTACTTCACGTGAGTGTAAACCACTTAATACAATATGATGTAAATCGTGTGAATTTAAATCGATAAGTTTTAGCTATGTTAGTTGCACAACGGCCTACCAAGTGGCATTGCCAGACTCGAATCACAGATTACCAAAGCACACCAAATAAAAATACGGAAATTACGCTCGTTGTATTTTTTCATTCAAAATAAAGATAGGTACTCGTACCGTCGTACCTACGTAGTAAATTTATTTTACTATGTAATTTAAATACAGGTTCAATGACCGTTCTCGGGAATCCTTGATGAATCATGAATCATACTTTCGATCATGCATCACTTTGTTTAAATACCTACGGAGAAAACAATTATTGTTAAGTATCTGCGGTACACAATATTAGTTACTCAAAACCAAATGATTTATAGCCGAATATATAACAATATATTATGTAAAATAAATATAGTTAATATTTAAATAAGCTGCGCCGCGCGGTGTTCCCCGCTCATTCCACGGGGATACCACATTATTGTGGGATAAAAAGTAATCTATGTATTAATCCAGGGTGTCAGCTACCTCTATACAGAATTTTATCAAAATGTATTTAGCCGTTTGAGCTACGTTCGCCTTTATAATTAGAGTGATGTTCGAATTTTTCCATTTATCATCGTAATGAATTCTTGGATGTCCTGCTTATTTTTAAGGTAGCTGTCATAGCCATCTTGTGCTCGACAAAGTAGACGTTCTTTCGGTTGGCTGTCGAGCTCTTGCGACGGGCTGGGATACAAGGAGCGGTTCAATATTATGGTAATTTTCTCTTTACAAATGAAGCGAAAATTGAAAAATTTAATGATTCGGACAGGATTCGAACCTGCGTTTCCAACGGCTTTCCGGGCCAACACTGGCGTCCTCCCAATTGGACCACCGAATCAGATGTCAGAGTCATTGAATTTTTCAACCAGTTGCTTCGACATGCCTTAGGGTGGCATCGTAGCGCCATCTACCGTAAAGATTTAGACTTTATCGTCGGCGGTTTGTAAACATTTAGTTTACGTTAGCAGACGTTACTGCTTTAATAAAAAAAAAATAAGTAATTTTCTCTTTCTTCTAATAGGATCAGTGAAGGTAAATTCCGTGGGGCTTCAGGCTCACTGTCGGGCTCTTGCAGTGGTCTAGGTCACGAGCAGCGGTAAAATGGTAATTTTACAGTTCTTACTAGTAGCATAATATACTCACTACTGGAACACTTTTTGTATATGGTGTAATTATAGTCACTACTGGAACAGTAGTAAAATGTGTGTTGAATAGTGGTGTGTTGAGTGTTTGAGTGGTGAAAAAAAAGTGTGTGGTGTGTGTTGGCGTGTATGTGGTGTGTGTTGGTGTGTGTGTGGTGTGGGGGATGATGGTGGGACCACCACCCCAACACCAATATCCCCCACACCACCAGCATCACACCACACACTCTTTTTTCGCCACTCAAACACTCAACACAAAAACTATTTAACACTCATTTTACTACTGTTCCAGTAGTGACTATAATTACACCATATACAAAAAGTTTTCCAGTAGTGAGTATATTATGCTACTCTTACCTTCTCCTAATAGGATTAGTGAAGGTGGATTCCGTGGCTCTGAAGGGTTCACTGTCGGAGCGGTTCAAAATGGTAATTTTTTAGTTCATTCTGACCTTCTCCGAGTATTATCATAAGCGGATAACGTGAGGTGACAGGGCTCGCTGCAAAACTTCTGGGCTGCTCTGGGTCACGGAGGAGTCACCTTCAAAACGGTAATTGTACAGTTCTCACCTTCTCCTAATAGGATCAGTGAAGGTAGATTCTGTGGGGCTGCAGGGCTCGCTATCAATCTGTCCGCTGTCTTGAAGTGGTCTGCAGAACACGGGTGCCGTCTGATATGACAAGAGTAGCGATCCCCTGGGAATTCAAACAAAATGTATTCATAAAATCGTTTATCACATTTAATGTATATATAGTTATAATACCAGACGGCGATAAATAGACAGGCATTGTGCAGATTTGAAAAAGAAAAACGAGGTTAAACGGAAATTTGGGAAAAATATAATTATAACGGTAGTGATACACGATAAATCGATGAATAAAGACTAAACAACTGAGGGTGATCTTACGAACAGTCCGGTAGTTCTGAATTTGATATATGTTGTTTAAGATGGTTAGTGAATGTTTAAAATGCAAAGTGCACAATTCCCCCTCCTCCACGCCCGCCGCTATTTTGATTTAACTGGCAATTTCCTGGTATTTTTGCTTTTATCTTCGTTTAGGTGCATTTTAACAGGAAAAGAGCTTGCGCAATGTTGTAGAGAATTGAATTTCCTATAATTTCCATTTTTAATTTTGTTTTAGGATATATAGTTACGGAGATATGCACATTTAAAATGCACGCAATATCGCGGGCTGCGACACCACTTCAAACATTTTTGGGGTTGGAAATATTAAATTCTGCCAAGGAGTATGGAGCAGGCGGAGAGGTTCAAGAACTTGAAAAATTCGACGTTTAATTTTTTTTTTAATGCTCATAATCTCTGTATATCTGTCCCAGAAACAAAATTTGAAAAGTAAATTGCAGAAAAAATAATTTTCTACAAAATTGCGTAAGCTCGATCAAGCTAAAATACTCCTAAACAAAGATATAAGCAAAAACCAGAAGAACTTGACGGTTTTTTAAATATGGCGGCGGGCGCGGAGGAGGGGGAATTTTGGGGACAACATATCAAAAATTCAGAACAACCGGACCGTTTTTAAGGTAAAACCCCTTTATTCACTGGATTACGAAGCATACGACATTTTAAATCAATTTATATGTATAAGGTCAGTCGGGTTAAATACACCAGCGGGATAACCTTACCGCATCGAAATATTGAAAAGTACAAATACTTATGGGATCTTACAACCACGCAACTATCGAATATCACGTATATTATTAACGCGTATATAATTATTTCGAGCCTCCTTGATGTTTCGAGTTTCCAGTCACCATTGTCAAAGGTAGACTGAGAAAAACACTATATTTAATATACGCGATATAATCCGTTTAAATCATTTTATTTAAATTACAAAGTATAGATTCTATGAGATTTTTTGGGGCACTCACACGCACTTATCTACATGTCTCGCCGATCCAAATATCACTGACTGCCTAGAAGATGATTTAATTTAATAATTGCTTGGACGTAATACAGAGATACTCAAAGAAGTAATCCTGGACATGTTTCGCTGTCTTTGGTCGAATTTAGGTTCATAAATTTATGAACTCGACGGTATAGTTATTGTTTTGAGTTTAATGTAATAGGTAAGTACCATCATTTTACGAAGACATTCTGTGGTTCGAATGGTGATAAGGGAATAATTATTTAGGTATTTGCCATATTGTATACAACCTTCACTTGTATTTTTTTTCCTCATTCCGACGACATTGACAATTAGTAAGGTAAACGACCCTGTGCTCGACACGCTAATGCCCAATAGTTGACACCATGCTATCACCTCTATTGCTACTAATGACATAACATTCAAGATGGCAACTATTGGGACAGTGTCGATCACAGGGACGTTTATCTTGCTGTTTTATAATGAGGGTCTAAGTAGGTAAGCTATCTAGTTATGTAAGAGGTTTATTATAGAGCTAAAAATAACTGTTTCATAGTGCAATGGTATTCATAGTGTTTTAGAATACGCTCTGTGTGAACTTTATATAATCGTCTCCAGAATAGTACATACAAAAAAATACATACTCCCAAAACATGGTGGGGGCGATTACTAGTAGGTATATGGGAAATGGGAAATGCATCGATAGTTCAATTTATCGATATTAGCGAACCCTAGCTGCTAGCAGCTGTCATTAATTTTTGTCCCGTTTATTTCGGAGCCTGGCTCATACTATAGGTTAGGCATTCAAGCTACATTCCATTTTCGCTTACCTTTCAGAATTTTCACCGTCCGAGAAATAATTGGAGTTTCTCGAAGGCCGCGGAATGAGCGGTATGCTCTGTGTCACTTCCAGAAGTCCTTGTTCCACGTCTAGAAATTAAATTCAATTCGTGTTAATAATTATAGCGATGATGTCCAACCAATGAAGGTTAAGAAATACTAATACTATCAAAATGGGGCTACGTAGTGACCAGCGACGTCGCTGAAGAAATTAGTTCCAGTTAAATTCCGCAATATGGCGCATCCTCATATATTTCTGGTCAGGCTTTAAAATATCAGTAATGACTTACTTATAAACTCCACCTATATAAAAAAAAAAACATCTTCGCTATCACTATCATCATCTTGGAGATTTATTATAAGTTGCAGTATTTACAGTCCGACCAAAAAGAGTAGAAATTAAAAAGTGGTTTTTGGTCGGATTGTACTAAACACGCTTTAGCTAGGTCAAATACACTAATTACACCGATGTTTAAAATATTATTCATCGATATGGTACCATCACTACGGTTGCCAGGTTTTATTGCCCCTGCCTCGAGTTTTATGGCTGTAGTCGTCACTTTGGTTGAGGGTTAGTATAGCGGATCAGCGAGTGGTTATAGGTGGGAGCGGAAGGTCCGATCGTAGTGTCTCGCTCAGTCCTATAGCCGTGGCTAGCCACCCCGCTTAGTAGCGCAAAGTGGCCAATCCATTGGATTTTAATAAGTTTTAGTTCACGGGTAGCTGGGCATTTCCAAATTAATATAGATACTTTTATCTGACTTCGGAGAGCCAATAATATCAAAATAAACCACTTTTTCACAACGGGCACATTTTCTTACTAAATAAATGTGTCTTTCTTAATCGTAAACGTTGTGTGTATTTATAAAATACAAGAATCCCAAATAATAGAGACACTTGCCAAATGATTGGCCGGTCGTTTTCATTGCTGATGAGTAACAGAACTGATATACGGCGGGATACGAGGGGTAAACACAACAATGTCATTACATAAATGAAATCCCGAACTGTCATGAGTCAAACTACGTACTACCCATAGTAGGTCAACTTGAGGAAAAAGTCGTTGATCTAAGACTATACCCCGCGAGGCGAACGATGATTCCTATGACACCTGTCCTCTCAGTACATTTTTCCGCTTATAGGTTATAAAATGTACTGAGATGACAGGTGTCATAGGAATCATCGTTCGCCGCGCGGGGTATTAAACATAGTTATTGTCGCGCAGCCGGCTAAAACTTAACACTGTTAAAATTAAATTTTACAAAATCAAATGAAAAAGACTATTTAATTTTTTATTCGCCCCGAGGGTTCCACACAAACACTTCCTATCTTAACTGGCCGGGGTAAGTTAACTTTGCACCTGGTATGCACGGCGCCGCATACAAATGAGGTGCAAAGTTAACGCAACCGATCACGTTTGTTGTATGGGCCCACTTAAATCTTTATTTTATTCTGTTTTTAGTATTTTTTGTTATATCGGCAACAGAAATACATCATCTGTGAAAATTTCAACTGTCTAGCCACTGTCTAGCTATCACGGTTCATGAGATACAGCCTGGTGTCAGACGGATATAGAGACAGACAGACGGACAGCTGAGTTTTAGTAATAAGGTCCCATTTTTTACCCTTTGGGTACGGAACCCTAAAAAGACGTGTTTTAACTACTAATTTTTATGACGAGACAAGCCAGTGTCTTCATAGAAACCTCATACTAAAAGATCGTTTTTGATATTTCATAAAGAGTAGCTGATTTGAGCTGTTATCAAATACCGTATTGTTTGTGCGGAAAGCATTTTTTTGTTTGTTTAATCAATCTAAGATTCAAAACTGTAGAGAAATATGGAGAATACCAAAGTTCTGACCAGTCTCATTTTGGTTTATTAGAAATGTTACTCTTTTGCCAGATCCTCGACATCTATTGCTCATAGCTCCGCTCACGTCTTCGAATTTATCTTTCACAACCTCCATGATCGCTAATTATTCATCCCAGATATCTAGGATATCTGGGTCAGCTGGGCAACGTTTGGGAAGCTGCGTCATATCTTCTTGAAAATTCCCCAGTACCTGAAGACGAAATTCTTCGAACAATGCGTGTTGCCAGTAATGACTTTCGGCACTGAGAAATGTTGGTTCACAATGGGACTCATAAAGCTGCTATTTAAGAGTCACGTAACGTGCAATGGAAAGGGCTATGCTCGGAGTTTCTTTGCGTGATAGAATCAGAAATGAGGATATCCACAGAGGAACCAAGGTAACCGACATAGCTCACATGATGACACGGTTGATGTGGCAATAGGCAGGCAATGTAGCCCGGAGAATGGATGGGCGTTGGGACAGCAAAGTCCTAGAGTGACACCTACGTATAGGAAAGCGCAGAATGGAACGGCTCCCGACTAGATGAACGGATGGTCTCGTGAACCCACACGAGGCTGCGTCATATCTTCTTGAAAATTCCCCAGTACCTGAAGACGAAAGTCTTCGAACAATTGCCAGTGATGACTTTCAGCACTGCGACATGGTCGTTTACAATGGGACTCATAAAGCTAAGAGTCACGAAACGTGCAATGGAAAGGTCTATGCTCGGAGTTTCTTTGCGTGATAGAAAAGAAGAAAGAAGTTGAAGTGGCAGTAGGCAGGCCATGTAGCCCGGCGAATGGATGGGCGTTGGGACAGCAAAGTCCTAGAGTGACGACTACGTATAGAAAAGCGCAGAGTGGAAAGGCCCCCGACTATGGCCTCGTGAGGGTAGCGGGGAGTTTATCGATGCGGTCTGCACGGGATCGCACTTTGTGGCGAGCTATGGGGGTAACCTATGTTCAGCAGTGGGCGTCTGATAGATAGATAGAACTGGGATAACCATCATCATCATCATCATCATCATTTCAGCCATAGGAAGTCCACTGCTGGGCCTCCTCAATAGACTTCCACATGGGCCGGATAGCAGCGACCCGCATTCAGCGAGTCCCCGCAACTCTAACCAGGTCGCCCGACCACCTTACGGGTAGCTGTCCTACACTGCGCTTGCCGGTACGTTGTCTCCACTCGAGAACATTTCTGCCCCAACGGCCATCGGTCCTTCGAGCTACGTGCCCCGCCCATATGGGATAACCAACTAAAAACAATTGGAAACTATAGCCACAATTGCCACAAAGACTCATACACAGACAGTGACTCTACGACCTGCATACTATCTGCATGTAGGTACCTAGTAACGATTAAGGCAATTATGATGGCATGTGTTTCTAGCGCCTAAGGTAATAATAGCATCCCATTACGTTACGTTGATGTAATCTAAAAAATACGAACAGCCTTAAGACTTAATACTTTCATATTCTTTTTTAAGTCGTTTAAAAATAAAATTTAAGAAGTTATTGAATGGAGCTCATGAACCGGTTAACGGGGCGTGGTATCTTCTACAGGAAACACGGACTGATGACTTGGTTAAGATCGCGGTAAGCTAAGCTTCGTTGAACTTCTAGAGAGCCATTTTTATGTTATGTTACGAGGGAACAGATGAATATACATACATGTACCCACATACTATACATACCGGTCAAAATCATAACCCTTTTTTTTTGCTTCACCTTAGCCGGATAAAAAGGAAAAGTTGAAAAGTTGCAGTCATCTTCGCAAAGTTACAACTAGGTATTTTATGTAATCTTTCCCATTCATCTAATTCGGGAGCCCTTTGATTCCTAAAAACATGTTTCGTCGAATGTTTGATTTCGCCTAAAAAATATTTCGCAGAATTTTTGTTCCCCTGTATTCATACATTTTTCATAATTCCTTCAAATATCATCCTATTGATTAGGTTAGGTTAGGATTGTTTCATAACAATTTCAAATAATTTGCAGATGCAAAGAAAAATACTTTCTACGAAAAATTTTTTCTGTGAAATGAAACTTGGACGAAAAAATCTCGGAGTCAATATCAAACCATCGAATTCTAACACACCCTACGCAAAATATCAAGAAACAAAAACAAGTTTTAAAAACAAAACTATAAATAAATACCATACCTTTCGGCATTTTAATTATTTCTGTAATCCTCTAAAAACAACGAAACAATTCACATGTCGAAACAAAACACTAAATTGCAAATCCACAGATCATAAATAAAAATCACTTTTGCCACATTATTCGTTAGTCCAGTCAAAATTGACCTTTACTGATAAGAATGTTGAATCGATTAAAAAAACACGATCGGCGCATAGCGCTGTCTGGTTACAACTAAGTGACTCTCTGACTAAAACAAGTTTAAACTCTGTTTTATGGAATGAACTCCTGCGGTTTTGTCATAGCAATACTCATAAGCGTCACTAGAAGGCTACACGCAGCGTGGGATTCCGTCTGTTTTACATAATTTATGTGTAAGACTCTTTTATAGTGTGTGTGAGGAATAACCATGGTTGTTGGGTGTGCGATCATTAGGGTTATTTGATACTTATAAAACGTTAATCTGTACTACACCCAGGGTGTCCATCTATTTGATCAACACGTTTCATAGAAAGTTTATTTCTCTGAAAATATTTTTTTCTATGAACATTTTTGAAAATGTACTGATTATAGTTAGGTTTGTTTTGTAACAATCCAAAAAAAAATCTGTAAAAAAAATCTATGAAAAAAAAATTAACCCGCAAATTCGTCCGAGTAAAACTTTTTTTACTGCAGTCGGGCAAAAAGTATCCTACCTACATATATCCATCTCTGGTTGTCCAGCTATTCCAGCACCAAAATAGGTTAAATCAGCCGTTCAGCTATTTCGGCGTGATGAGAGGACAAATATACTTTTACCAACAGATGGCACTGTACGGCTGGTGCCACGCTGGTAAGATTTTTCCCGAAATGGCCCCTCTCGATAGAAAGTTTATTTTCAATACATTATATCACACTAATATTATATTGGCGAAAATTTGTGAGGGTGTTTATGCGTATTATGTTTGTTACTTCTTCACGCTCAAACGGCTGAACCAGTTTTTAATAAATTTAGGTATGAAGGTAGCTGACACCCTGGATTCAAACATAGGCTTTCATCCAAAAAATGTGTTGCCGTAGGATGAGCGGGCAACACCGCGCGGCACAGCTAGTATCTTTAAAATAGTACATATATAATATACTGTGATGTTTATACAGCAGTTATAATGAAATACACAAGCAGATGAAAACTAGGTAACAAAAGGGTATTCACCTTTTAACCGTCGATAATCGGTGAACCATGTCCATTGACGCTTTAGTTTTATATCTATGTCAGTTACTCTGCTTCGTGAAGTGATCTCTTCGTTCCTACTTCGATCTCACATAGGGTTGCCATCCGCCCGGGTTTCCCCGGATTTTTCATAGAATAGGCCGTCCGGGGTGCGTCCGGGCGGGGTTTTATTTGTAATCCGGGTATAACATTTTCACGCATAGTACGTCGAGAGACGTAAATTAAGTGATACGGGATGGCGTTAAGGAGGCCTTATTCCTTTTAAAAATATTTTTTTCATATTATGACAAATATATTGATAATTTTAACCAACTTTTTGAAGTGAGTAATACTTTTCCCCGAGTTCTAGGTATTAACATAGCTATTTCATGCTTATATTGAGTACAGTCGAAAATAAGTTTAAAAAACCTTGTCAATTTCGAGTAGTTTTTGAAACAATAATTATCAATGAATAAAATAAAAGGTTAAAAAACTTAAACCCGACTACGGAGAAACAAACTAAAAAGTTAAAAACAAGGTAGAAAAATCGGGTATCATCGCCTTATTCCACAAGACAAGTCATTTGACATGTTAAATGTTCTTGTATATTTTTCTCTACTGAAATCTTCTGTTAGTTAACAACAATAACATTATAATTTAATTCAAATGCCGTAGTCGTGCGTTGTGGCATTAACTACTAACTTTAGTTTTCTTAGTTTTTTAAACGTTAAAACCTGCCTATAATGTCAAGTTCTCGAGAGTAAAACGGACGCACAGCATTATTACACGGTTACACATCGTTATCATATTGATATTAAAAGAAGAGTTTTACTAGACTTATTTTAAGTACTCAATCAGATGATGATGGCGATCTACCTAAAACCACAGAATAGATAATAGTACAAGTACAGAAGGCACACTGCTTTGATCTTTACAAAAGCCGCTTTTTTTAGCCAAAAAAATATGATTTATGGCCCTTCTAAAGTCGTCGTCCCCAGCGCAAGCCAAACGGAACGTTAAAGCTGCGTGCCAACGGTGAAAATGAATTGTCTCGCTTGCCGCGTCGCCGAGAGCGAGGGCTGTCAACGACTAAAAATAAAAATGTATTTCCCATTTATTTCTTGCATTCAATATAGAGAGCAATATATTTATATTCTTCATAAATTATATTTATTATTTCATTATTTAACTATAAAATAATCAATCTCAGAATTTGGACGAATTGAATCCACCACCAGGCCGCAAAACATTTTAGCTTTATTTTTAAACATTTTAATACGTATAATATAATAAAATAATGCAACGAATGCGTTACCTTAACATGCAATTAAATTCTTGAGCTTAATTTTGTTTTTGCTTAGTTGTCCGATATTTATTTATTTATTCATATTCACTACATACCTAGTATAAAACAAAGTCGTTTCTTGCTGTCTGTCTGCCCCTACGTACCTATGCTTAGATTTTTAAAAATACGCACGGACGCACCGTGCGAAGCCGGGGCGGGTCGCTTGTAACAAATAAAACATGTACAATGGCGAACTTATTCCTATTAGGGATCTCTTCCAATACATTTATTGTACCTTATTATTTATATACTTTATATACTTACCTATCAAACTATCACTCAATCGTTTATTCATTACTGGTAATTTTACAAACGTGATATCAAATATTATTATAAAAACCTCTGTGATTGTTGATTTAGTAGTAGACATACTTATTTTACTAGAATTTAAATTGACAAATAGCAGCAAATAATCAATTCAAAATTACATAAGTACTTAACAATTAAAATTGGAAGTAGATACACCTGCAATATGTTTTTTATTATTATTCAGTAACTAATTATTATATATTATGTTCATTTTCTTACCTTTCGGCATCCTTCGGACATGTTGGGAGAGCGAAAAACGCGTGATTCCAAATCCGATCATTATTCCTACAATCCGCTGCGATACAATATCTTTTCGCTTTCTTTTTACTCATTTAAACACTAAACGCAAACAGATGAATGCGGAACGTTCACTTGACGTAAATAATGAGCGAGACGCGCGCGAAAACCGTGGAGGTACGTGTGTTCCGAGACAGAGCGTGTCAGCCACTGAATAGGACGCATGCATGCGGCCACCGGCATGTACTTGTAGCGGGAAACGTTAATCGCGGAGTGCGCCCCTCCTGCTAAAACTACGGAAATTTCGTTGTATTGTTGCAGTTTTTTTTAATAGTCGACAACGCACGACTACGGCATTTGAATTAAATTATAATGTTATTGTTGTTAACTAACAGAAGATTTCAGTAGAGAAAAATATACAAGAACATTTAACATGTCAAATGACTTGTCTTGTGGAATAAGGCGATGATACCCGATTTTTCTACCTTGTTTTTAACTTTTTAGTTTGTTTCTCCGTAGTCGGGTTTAAGTTTTTTAACCTTTTATTTTATTTCAATATTTTCAGTTTTTACATGTGATGGAGTAAAGAATTATATGTAAATGCATATGTAAGCTTAAAAAATGTCGCTGTATCGCTACATCCTCCTTTGAAGTCTGTTAAAAATGTGGCCTATGTCACACAATATACTCAGTCATCAAAATCTGTTGAGTTGGAACATACTTAACATAACTAAATACTCTTTCTTCCCTTCGACTTTAAGAGTACCCAAGGTCGGGCAAAACTAAGAATAATTTATACGCAATCGTTGAATACCAACGTCGAATTTCAGCTATCGAGACCAACCAGTACCTCTATCGTATTGTGGACCAGTAGACGACTGAAACCTTATGATAGAAAACAAACGATAAAAAAAAAATTCATACACCTCTTATATTTTTACGCTAAAAGAGATTATTCGTTTGTATTTTTTTTTCAATGTCAATATCTAAATATTAAATATACCTAATCACATCTTAACGACAATTATTTACATTTGATGACACAACATTTTCAGCAACTTAAAAAGCAAAACAGAAAAAACTGTTTGGAAATCCATATATATCACTACCGTCTTTTATGTCACCATCTCCTAGGTTACCTCAAAAGTTTCCCCGAGCTCCCCCGTCTTTTAACCATCACCTGATGCGATGTCACCATCGCCTCCGTAGACTCAAAAGTTTCATGAGATCTGCCTTCTTGTTGCCGTTTCAGAACGTTGATTTTTTTTATGGCGGGGGGCTCCGCCCCCCGAGCCCCCCGTGTTTTATGTCACCATCGCCTCCGTAGACTTTAAAGTTTCATATCATCATCTGCCTTCTTGTTGCCGTTTCAGAACGTTGCATTTTTTATGGCGGGGGGCTCCGCCCCCCGAGCCCCGGTGTTTTATGTCACCATCGTCTCCGTTGACTCAAAAGTTTCATAAGATCTGCTTTCTGGTTGCCGCTTTTGATTGTTGTATTTTTTTAAGGCAGCAAAGTCCCATGTTTTATGTCACCATGTCCTCCGTTAACTCTAAAATTTCATAAGATCTGCTTTCTTGTTGCCGTTTTAGAATGTTGTATTTTTTTAAGGCGGGGGGGCTGCACCCACCAAACCCCGCTCCCATGTTTTATGTCACCATCTCCTCCGTTTACTCTAAAATTTCATAAGATCTGCCTTCTTGTTGCCGTTTCAGAACGTTGCATTTTTTTATGAGCCCCCCGTGATTTAAGTCACCATCGCCTCCGCAGACTCAAAAGTTTCATAAGATCTGCTTTTTTGTTGCCGTTTTAGATCATTGTATTTTTTATGGCGGGGGGCTCCGCCCCCCGAGCCCCCCGTGATTTATGTCACCATCGCCTCCGTAGACTCAAAAGTTTTATAAGATCTGCTTTCTTGTTGCCGTTTCAGGACGTTGTATTTTTTTAGGGCGGGGGGCTGCGCCCCCCGAGCCCCTCATGTTTTATGTCACCATCGCCTCCGTAGACTCAAAAGTTTCATAAAATTTGCTTCCTTATTGCCGTTATTATCTGATTTCATTATTACTATTCGGCTGGTACCTCTTTCATCAAATTGGTTCAGTACGTTACGCGTCTTCAATTCATATAAGATATTGGAATACGAATATAATTGTAAGCAATATACTCAACTACACCATAATTTTTTGAAGTCGGGTAAAAGTATGGCCTACGCAATGTAAACCGTTATAACAAATCGATGGACACGTTATTGATCAAAATCGGTTAAGCGCTATGCTTGAGCATACTTTAAGCAAACATATATAGTTCCAATCACCTTTCGTGGTCTTCTGCATCAGTTCCACTTGGTCAAATTATGCTTTCTGTCAAGAGATACCTGAATCACTTTAAAAAATAATAAAGAAATTGTACTTGTTACTATTATATTTGCAGAGTTCCGTCGATTTCTGATGGATGCCATCATCAGATCTTTACCATATTTCTAAGAGATAATAACTGAAGTGTCAACTTTCCAACAAAAAAAGAATTTTTAAAATCTGTTGATTTTTTTATTTTTTTTCTGTAGAATTTTTACTCTCGCTCGTCCTCCTTTTTTGAAGTCTGTTAAAAATGTAGCCTATGTCACCCGGACTGTAATTACGAATTGATAGACACCTCAATCACTAAAATCGGTTGAGTAGTTTTTGCGCTATGGTGGAACAAACTTACATATAAATATACATACATAGACTGCTAAACTTATAACCCTTCCTTTTGGCTTTGCCGTAGTCGGGTAAAAATTCAAACTGTAGGTTTCAAATATAAACCAATACATCGCAGTAGCCCTGTTCTAGGTTAGTAACATCAATAATATGTCAAGAAACATATTTGATCATAGAGAAAAATGTCTAAACAATCAGCATTTTAAAAGGAATACATAAGGCCTCTGCGACTTCCGTCTACAGCCGAACAAGATTTTAAGATGATGAAAGACATCCTTCCTTCCTTGTATGAAGGTTGATTTTTAATTTCACTCAGAGAGCACAAAAAAATATGGACTTGTCCGCCATGTTCTGAGCTCCAAAATCGGGGGCTTTCACGTTTCTTGTCCTGGTAGCCAGATTTTAGAGATGATCCTCCTGAGAGGGTTGCCTAATCTCACAGAGGGATTCCAGAAATAGCCCTTTAATTTTGAAGTGAACTTAGCTAACACAGTGTGTCATAACATATCCTACACACAGAGAAAAGCAGTTTCGGTGCATACAAGCATCATTCCCTTGCCATTATCCTATTTATTTGGGGTCGGCGCAGCATGTTTTCTTCCTCCATTCTTTCCTATTACTTCCCTACATTCGTTCCCTACATCTCGTCCCATTCGGCACATACAAGTATCTTTAATTTAAATCAGATTTCCGAGACTAAATGTCGTCTGGCTCTTGATGAATTGATTAAAAACCAACACTTGCCAGACGACCTTGAGGTTGTGTTATTGTGTATAATCTAGTTTATTATACGTATAATTAAGTAGCTATTCGTATAAAAAGACAGTATAATGTATAGTTATGTTTTAAATAAGTATGTACCATTACTACATAGTACAAAACAAAGTCGCTTCCTGTCTGTCTGTCCCTATGTATACTTAGATCTTTAAAACTACGCAACGGAATTAGATGCGTTTTTTTTTTATAGATAGAGTGCGTCAAGATAAAGTTTTATTCATAATTATATCATTTATGTGTTCTACACCAACAGGGTTTTTTTTTCAACCCATGCCCAACCCATACCAACAAGTGTCGGTCCGGCCCAGGGATAGAAGCGCTACAAACAACTTTCATATGGCAATAATGTGCATACGTCATATATTTGCATTATTAAACGTCAATAGCTATTTGTCACTAACCAATGCTGCTCAATCCTTCGTTCTTCTTGCGAAATAAATACTGAATCCTATCGAAAAAAACTTGACTTTCATCACTCTATCCACAGTGATGAAAGTCAAGTTTTTTTCAACAGGATTCAGTATTTATTTTGGTTTATTATGCAAAAAATACTTGAAATTTTCGGAACATTTAGTCCTCTTTCCTCTTTGTTTACATCAGTGACATTCACCGACTCAACGTCAGTTAACAAAAAAAACCGTTGCCTGTAAAAAAAATTAGTACCACTAAAAATCCGCTATGTATAGATAATTTACAAAACAGCCTTTCGCGGTTTGTGTTTAAAAATTCAAAACCTCCCCGAACCTGTACCCGAGTTGGTTAGCATCAGTTTTTATATTAAATCCGCCAGTCTTTCCTCTGTATACCATAATGTGTTTATGTTTCAGCGAATCACGAATGTTTCATCAAGGATATATTATAATTATCACTGCTTTTCCCTTACCTAATAGTTCACGTTAAGTTTGCACCTGGTTACTATGGCGCCGTATACGAATGAAGTCCAAAGTTAACCTAACTGGGTTATACAAATGGAGGTATCATTCTCGTTTGTTCCCTCGTCCAAAAGATTCCGTAAAGATTGGTTAAGTTTGGAGCGGGAAACAGACTAGAACCGAACCTGAATATGTTTAAGTCGTTTACGATAAGTTTGGACCTCATTTGTATTTGACGCCTTAGTCACGAGGTGCAAACTTAATGTAAACTGATAGCGTGGAAGAGGATTCCTTCTACATTATCGGCTGTAGGTACCAAAACTCACTACACCAAGTAACAAATATCTTAAACAAAGCTCGTTACTCGTTGTCAATCTACCGATTAGATACGAGATTTTGAAGAGAAGAGACAGAGATTTTAATGAGTTCGTTGGTCTGAAAAACCAAATGTGGAGCACGAATAATTAATCGATTATATTTATTTATTTATTGAAAAAACAGGTTACATAACATTACAGTGTAGACACCAATGCCTCATGAACCGAACATGTTTATTTAGACGGTGAAACGGCGTGGGCCCCGTTGTTCCGACATCTCGGGTGTTGGATTTGGTAGGTTGCCCCGGAACCGACGAAACACGACACCTTTCGGCCAGAAATCAGCACACGCGATGGTCTCCTGGAGCGGCCGCGGCACGCGCACTACAAACGAAACGAGCTGAAGTGCACGTAGTGGCGCGAATGCAACTGGAACACTCTCAGCGAGTAGCCGGTTTTCTGGCGAACATACTGCGTCACTTCTTCAGCGGTGGCAGTGTGATGCAGGCGCGACACGTGCAGCGCCTTGCTCGGTGTGGAGACCCGCAGCCGTCCGTAGATATGTCTCCGGGATTTACCCACTAGACATGACACATGACATCATGCGTTTAAAATAACATAATCTCATATCACGTGTTCATAGGAAGCGGCCTTCCGATTTGAATAATTACGAAACAAAGCGTGCTTGATATAAAATGCCCAATATCGAAACCGGTTTTAAGCGTGATTCCCGGTATCTGTATCGTTAGTATAATTCTTTTTTTATACCTCTATACTATATGTTTTATGGTAGAAACGAGCCTTTGAATGACCAGGGGCATTGTTTGTTGTATTGCGTTTCTTAAAGTATGCTTCAACAGGCTTCAAGCCTCAAAGGGTCTTACCACACTTGCGATTTGCAAGCGAATTTTCTATGAAGGACACGCAGCGAGTTTGCCGCCACGTTTATTTATAGAAAACTCGCTTGCAAATCGCAAGTGTGATAAGGGCCTTAACCCTGACTTTACCAAACCTACAACCTGGTTTTAAAAGTATGGCTTGGCCGTTTCATAGATCAGTTTATGTCTTCAATATTGTGATAATATTATTAATTTTCATTCCTATCTTTGAAACGGACAGGCCAAACGTCTATACTTTTGAAACCAAGGTGTAGGGATAGTAAAGTCAGAGCTTAGAGGCTTGAAGCCTGTAGAAGCCATATTTTTTAAACTAAGGTGTAGGGTTTACAAAGTCAGGGCTAAGGGGCTTAGTTTTTCCTGGGATCTGTTAACTTTTCTGCACCAAAAACGATATATCGTAACCATGTGAGTCTTAGCCGCCAATTTTACACGAAATGATTTGGTTTGAAATTGAAATAATTTACTGAATAAATTATTGTATTTAGTCTCATTCGGTGAGATATTTTATATTAATAAAATAAAACTGAACTGTCTGCCTGTCCGTCAACATACTAACTTATAAAATAATGTTTTACTAGATCTTTATAAATTTAGACAAAATATTTACATATTTCTTTTCATATTTATCTTTGTTTCTATAAATATAACGGTTAATGTATTCTTTACTTATACATAATTATATTCGCTCGCTCGTTTCACTCTGATACATTTGTTTGATTTACTAATTGGTGAGTCGCTTGGATCGAAACAATTTTCCTGTTTCTAAGACTCATATGTATCAAGGAAGGAATAATAAAATAATTAGTTTATGACAACATCAGAGTATAGATCACTCCTAAATATACGCAGGAAGTCACATTACATACATGTTGTGTACCAAGACATTTTAATTAGAATGGGGTCTATATTCACTCCTATAGAACAATTTTTCGCCGAAAAACCATTTCGTAGAAAGTATATTTCTTTGCAACCCTAAACTATTTGAGATTGTTATAAAACAAACCTAACCTAATCAATAGGACGATAATATTTGCAAGAATTATGAAAAACTAGCTGTGCCCCGCGGTGTTGCCCGCTCATCCCACGGGAACAGTAAATTTATTCGGAATGAAAAGTATCCTATGTCGTTTCCCGGGTCTCAAACTATCTCCATACCAAATTTCATCTAAGTCGGTTCAGCGGTTGAAGCGTGAAGAGGTAACAGACAGACAGACACACTTTCGCATTCATAAATGCTGTATTAGTATGGATGTATGATTACAGAGGAATGAAAATTCTGCGAAAGAATTTTTCGGCGAAATGACACATTCGCCGAAATAAGTTTCTAGGAAACAATGGGCTTCCAATTGGAATACTTAACAATAGATGAATAATATTTTGATTCACAATACAGAAGAGAGAGAGAGAGAGTCGGACTGATGGGCGTCGTTATAGCAGGTGCCTTGTATTTAATTGACAACCTTCTAATCCCCGATAGCTTACCAAGACTGAAATGTGTAACCTGCACGGCTAGCATAACTTTGACACGCGACTCTTTCTCGCGCGGGATAGACTACCTGTCTCTATCTGCACAGTACTATGAGATAGTGACGGATGATGCTATCTCGCGCGACATGAGTCGCGTGTCAAAGTTACGCTAGACGTGCTGGCAAAAGAGACCGGGATTCGAACCCCGTACCTCTGGATTACCGGTCCCGCGTATTAACCGCTCCACCACTCTAACGCTAGATGACCTTTCGATATTTTCCTTATTAAAAAGGAATTTAAAGGCGTACATTAGGATACTTAGCATTAGGTTACTTAAGTTACGCATTACAATTTTTCTTTCTTCTTTGATCTTTGTGGCAATGGTTGCACTACTTTCATATTGTAATGTAATGAATTTAACAAGAAACGTGCACTTATATTGATATTTCTAATTATCTAGCGTCTGAGAGTTCAACCACCAATAGAGTCTAAGTGTGCTAAACCTCGGACGGGCTAAGGCTAGCTCAGTTTAGTAACTTAGCCGTAACGAGATTTGCGCTGCCATTAGTTTTGGTATCGCGACGCTGTATATATTATCACTCTTAGTCCAGTATAACAAGTTTAAAAAATAATATTTTTTTAAATTCATTATTTTTGCCTAGTGTTATTTTATTATAGGTAGCTGCTGACACCATAGAGCGTGCACTGCAGGGCAAGGGCCTCTCCTCTCGATTTCCACAACTGCCTGTTCGATGCTATTTCTGGCCAATCATTTAGGAATGCGTTCAGATCGTCCCGCCATCTCCGTCTTGGCCTGCGTCGCCACCCATCATGCGGCAACCACTGCGTTATTTGATTAGGCCATCTGTCTGGGTGCATGCGGCATACGTGGCCTGCCCAGTCCCACTTCAGCCTGGCGGTTACTTGAGTAAAAAATATATGTCGATATAGTATGTCTATTGATGCATGCGAATAAAATATCATAACATATGAAATGATATAATGTTTTAATTTGAGGCCCTAAAGTGGAGACAAATCATGGCTTCAGACGACGATTCATTCCAACTATTAAGAACTGTGTTCTAAAAGTTACAAGACCTAGTCCCCTACTATTTAAACCACGTAAGACATTTAGTAAGCCACCAAAAATGGCGTCTCCCCTACATTACACCATAAATCATCCGCAACCAAAGTAGCACACAAGCTGTATAAGCGCTTATACAACCCTTGTACAGCTAGCTTAGTTTGTATAAGGGCTGAATAAGAGGTGTTCTGCTCTACTTGAGAATAGACGCAAGGGCCTATACGTAAAATACTATTAAGGTCAATTTAAAAAAAAACTGTCTGGTGGCTAACCCATGTGAGAGTGGTTCAGCATAGCCACCCAATTGCTTTTGGTAACTACAGCTACCTGTCAATAATCTCATTTTATTATATAAATAGAGATCAACTCGAATTTCGAAGCAAGTGAGAGGTTAGTAACTTAGGCGTGATGAGGTTTTCCCTGTCATAAGTTTTGTTCTCGCATCCCTGTATAATCACTCTTAGTCCAGGTAAATAAGTTTAAACATTTGATTTTAAGCTCTATGATATTCGCTAAAGTTGTAAAATCCAGGCTTGTGTGTGTTTACCTTTTCCTCATCACCGGACATTTAGCGTCGGCTTTGAATATAAATTCGTCTATTTTATTCGTAGGTAGAGACACCCGTGCTGCGTGCTGTTTCGTAGAGAATCATTTGCGAGGTACATAAAATTAAGTGATTTAGTATCATAATGAGATTAAGATTTCTCGTATTAATATTGTACGATTTCTTTTAAATGAAAAATAAGTAAATATAAAAACGCATGTTTTCATTTTACAGACTTAGATAAGTACTACTTGCAAGAGAAACAACTTAGATCCTTAGAGAAATTATTTGTTTCTGTCCCCTCTCTATCCAATTTTGCCACCGCTTGTCCAGACGCATACCCAAATTCAACCCTGTCAAGATTTTAAACCTGTCAATGATTAATTTTGACTGGACTACACAATTTGAGCTTAAAAACTGCGGTATTGCTGTCAAAATTCAAATTCGCCCTAATTGAACTACAGTTGTTAGGTTTCAGTAGCGAAGTGGCCAAACGCAGCACTTCACAAAGCGATGGGTAATGTAGCTAATGTATGAACTAAGTAGGTAGTATAAGTAGATTTAGTCATTTGGCATATACCATTTTTTTTACGCAACAGACAATAAGATTGTGATAATAATTATGACGCCTGTGAAAATTTATTCATAATATATTTTTTACTTTTGCTTGTCACAAAATACTTACTAACGAGAATTATTACATACCTAGGTATACTACACTACATACTAGTTAAGTATGCGATGAGTTTTAGCGCGTAGCGGGCCGAAATTCTCATAGGGTGACGTAAAAACAATTACACGTATCTAATTAAATGGGTGAAATAACTATCTTAAATTGGCCTAAGTATATTTTACGATTTTAGTAAAAGTGGGGTCTGTATTTTTTGGTGAATATTTCCCAATATATTTCCCAGTATAACCAATTGCAGCTCCCAAAACAGTCATAATCGCTATTCAACACTTTCAAATTCCGAAGTAGCAAATCAAAAACAGAAGGCACAAGCACACTGATAATTAAAACAATATACTATCGTGGTGCAAGCACAGAGTCATCATCATCAATCATCATAAATTCAAGAATCAAAGTCTTGTCGGTACAGCTGATGTAGTATGTAGCTGTCTCCATCTATCCCTATCCAGAGCCAACTCCTTAATTTCCCTATACAACATGACGTTTTCCTTCTCTTTTATTTGTTTTATAGTAGCTTATTCTTGGTCTTCCCCTGCCTCGCTTTCCTTTAACTCTTCCTTCGATGATGTTGCTTATAAAAGCGTCATCTCGTATTAAGGTGACTAAACATCTTCCCTCTCCTCTTCAATATGCTGTTCAATAAATTCCTTTTTACAGTACACTTTGTACAGAATACCAATTCTACATCATTTACATATTAATAGAAGTAAACTACTCAACCCTTGGGCCAACCGCAGCGAGACAAGTTTCAATCGAAGCCGATTATATCTAATCGATTCTTCAAAGTGAAAGTCAAAGTCAAATAATTTACTTGTAAACATAGGTTTGTAGATGTTAAATTGAACTTATATATAATGCTTACAAATTTATATATAATGCTTACAAATGCCATAAGGCTTACAAATTTTGAGGGTTATATTTTTTATCCTCATTTTAAAATAAAAACAATAACAAATTAAAACGTGTATTTCTTGGTTTATTTTAAAATAGTTTTCATAATAAGTATATTACAATCAATATTTTTTCCATATATTTGTCGGCATTAAAGGTTGCCGTCTAAATGAAAAAATCCACTTTATCAGGCATGTATCGAACCTTTTTGTAGTAATCGAAAATGTTCAATGAGACATGTATTAATAAATATAAAATCGTCATATTTTTATCGATATCAAATCCCTAGAACGTGCCCCGAGTTAGCACAGGTATGATTATAAAACAAACATCACCTAATGGGTTCTTTAAATCGATGTTTATAAAATCTTGAATATCTATCGGGTTCCAGAAAAAAAATACTTTCGGGCAAATGAAATTTGGCGAAACGTTACAGACTGGAAACAATATTTCGGAATTGAGAAAGGATAACCTTTTGAGTCATTATGGAGGCATTTTTACAAATATAAAATTAATCAGGTTCTTAAACTCTAACTTTCTTCAGTTCATAAACCTTACTAACCCTCCATGAGTTTACAGCACAGACCACCCCCACTAGACGGAGCATGTAAGGCGACCCGTAGGCGACCCGCGCGCACCAACCATATGGTACGGCAGAACATTAAAGTATCAACATGGCGGCTACCGTTTAGTTGCGTCCATGTTTATGAGGTCTCTCTACACCACTTAACACTACAATTTATCATGTTATTTATTTAATTTCTTTTTCCGTTGGCGTACGCATGGATCATAAACAAGGACGCAACTAAACGGTGGCCGCCGTGTTGATACTTTAATGTTCTGCCGTAACATATCGTTGGTGCGCGCGGGTCGCCTTACATGCTCCGTCTAGTGGGGGTTGTCTGTGGTTTACAGTGACTGTACTCGCTAGCGACAGCGTAAACGATTTGTATAGAGAATTGTAATTCTACAAAGTAACCGCGGTGGCGGAATTCTACAAAGGGAGCTGTACTATTGGCCCAGAAATGGTTTTTTTTTTATGTCATAGGGGGCAAACGAGCAAACGTATCGCCTGATGGAAAGCGATTACCGTCGCCCATAAACACCTGCAACACCAGAGGAGTCACAAGTGCTTGCCTACCCGGAGGACGAAGATAGAATGCCTCTATGCTAGTAATTTCACCGGCTATCTTACCCCCACACCGGAACACAACAATTTCTTATTTATTTATTTAATCTTTATTGCACAAAAGAAAACTTATCGTACAAAAAGCGGACTTAATGCCATGAGGCATTCTCTACCAGTCAACCTTCGGGCAAAGCAGAGAAATTGTGGGCGGTGCAACTAACTTAAACAAGTTTTAATAAATTATATTTAGATAAATACATATATTCATATTATAATATATACACATATAAATTTGAAAGCGCATTTGTTCGGAGCTTGTTTGATCTTGAGGGGAAGGCGGTTCCAGAGGCGGGAAACTCTGATTCTGAATTTACATAGGTTGTAAAAAATTAGTATATCCAATGTTGCTCTTAGTTGGAGATAAAGCCGATCGTATTTTCAAGTCATTACAGAAGTACCCAAGTGACACGGCAAAACGGATTAACTGTGTGCAAATATTTCGCTGAATCGCTCATAAGTCTCGGCGGTATAAAAATGGTTACCGGATTTCGAAATGATTTATTTTCGCTTCAACGTACTGAAGACCACGTTGTGACGGGTGCGGTTTCTTCTTTCTTGTAAATGTTAACCCTTTGAACGCCAAGAGCCACTAAAGTGGTCGTGTGCTGTCGTGCCTACCACGCCAACGACCACTAAAGCGGTAGTGGCGGACGCTGTCAAAGCAATTTTCCTGCTGACAGATAAGGTATATTTTCGCTCTTTCTTTCTTCAACTTTTTTTTTGCGTATAAGCCTATATATTACATAATACATTTTGACATGGGAGGAAAAACGTTCAAAAGGTTAAAATAATCGACACCGTTGAAAACATGGTCACGCCCGTGGTAATGGCTGAGACGCTGGAAGACCTCGGAAAATGCTCAACCACCTCAGTAGGTTCTCAACAAGTGGGTCTTTAAATAAACGGGAGAAAACGAAAATTATGCGTTAACTCCCATGTGGCTCCACTTAAAGTTGGAGACTCGAAGCTCGAAACTGTAGACGACTATAATCTACATGGGACAAACAATAGTGGACCGACGACCTGGTTAGTATCGTGGGCAGAAATTGGATGAGGACGATGCAAGACCGACATATTTTTTCCCACACATTCTTGGAGCAAACTTCAAATTTTATTGACCGTGCGATTGAAGTGAGCAAAGAGTCTCCAATTCAGCTCGTTCCAGCTGTTTTTTTCACGCCTACAGGTCGCATTTCTCAACCGGTTACCGCTTTGACTTTATATACTTAAATAAATAATTATTAAGGGACAATCATACACAAATCGACCTAGTCCCAAACTAAGTAAAGCTTGTACTATGGGTACTAGACGACGATATGAATAAAATAATATATATAAAATAAATACATATAATAGATAACATCCATGACCCAGGAACAAATATTCGACTTCATCACACAAATATTTGCCCCGGCTAGGATTCGAACCCAGGACCGCCGGCTCAGTAGGCAGCTGTCTACAAACCGAGCCAACCGCGTCGTCATTTATACAATTAAAAATTGTTTTCTTGCCTTTCGAAAATTTGCTTGCATGGATGATACGATAATGCATAGGATAGCGTACTTTGCTATTCATTTTCGACAGGCATTGAGACCTGCACTCAGATACACAAGTAGACATATATTTATCTAGTGAACTGACCTCAGTGTCAATAAAGTGTCACTGATAAAGATACCAAAAGGAGCGTCCCATATCCTTTTTTTGTCTACTTCACGATCATGCGGGCCTATTATGGTTGCGTTTATCACAAGATAAATAAGCGGTAAAGCATCTGTCTCTCACACTCGCATTTTGTTAGAACGTGACGGAAAAAAGCAACCATCACAGGCCCGGTGGAATCATTGCTTTTACTATTTTCACATATATTTTTAGTCATTGTGTTCAATGACACCATTAAATATATGGTCCAGTGTTCGTCTGTATTTCATCAAACTCGGTCCAGTAGTTTCGCCGTGAAAGGTAATATGCAGCAACGAATATTTGTGGCTGGGTCGATCATGGATGTTCTATGTATTTATTTATCTATATAAGTATGTTTATCGTCGCCTAGTACCAAGCCTTCTTGAGCTTAATTTGGGACTAGGTTGATTTGTGTGAGGTTGTCTGATATTTTTATTTATTTTTTTTACTTACTTCCGCAACAATTTAATAAAGAGTATATCTCTTTGAAATCGGTTAAGCTTCACCCTAACACATGCGGTCGCCTGTACATTCGGTAATTTTATTCGATTTCAATCCGCTTCATCCAGATTAAATATATGACATTGCCAGATTACGACAATTGACTGTGGAAAAGGGAAGGAAATTATCTTCCACAATTTATTTTTCTGGTCCGCTGGTTGATTCTGGTACGTAAATTTACGTATGATGTCGTAAATGAATCAAGGCAAGTCGAGTATTTAATAACAGAGCGAAGTCTCCGTTTCAGCATGTCTCGCAGAACTGTGACACGAGAGTTTTTGTCGCGCGACAAATACTACCTTTTTTAATTCCGGGCGGGATAAAATTAAAGACAGGTTATACCTACTGAGAGAGTTAAGAAAACTGCCTTATTAGTAGGATCTATTTTTTCTCAAACATGCAACGAAATGTCGTGCGTTATAACAGGGATGTAACTTTTTTCAACATGGCCTCTGTGACCATGAACAGGCTAAACAGCTGAATTATATTTTTTTAGTGGTGTATTTTTTTTTTCATTGCATATGTTTGAGAAAAACACTATAAGTACATGCCTTAGCCGAGAAAAAGGACTTACCGGCTTCGTATCACTATACCTACTCACCCGGCAAGCCCTTCTTCAGCGTTTGCAGTAATGTATACTAACTACTAATGTATAATTTCTTTTGATTTAGACTGCTGATGGCGAATCTTTCGATTTTAGAGACTGCTGATGGCGAATCTTTCCAATAAGATTGCGAAATTTGGGGAGGGAATTGTAGATTTTTTTCCAAGTAGATAGCAATGAGAATTTACTTTAAAACTGAAAGTACATACTTCCACATGTATGTTGATTTTTTGCGAGCGAGGTATAAACTGAGTATGTATGTATCGTTGTATATGTATATTAGGAGGTACCAGCAACTTCGTCCGCGTATTTTTACCGTCGACGGATAAAAGTATCCTATAACCATCTATTCAGGGTTAGCAGCGATGTGGGACTGTTGTATTAAATGAGAAGCCCGTCTTACATTTTAATTAACTTTAATTGTTTAATAAAAGCACATTGCACATGTTTAGGCTTTGACATATTGAGAGGGAGAGAGAAAAAAGGTGCGGCCAGCGAGACAGTGCTATGCCAGTTTTTATGTATGTAGTGTTGCCAACACCATCTTTGGACGTCCAGCTATCCTTGTATCAAAATTGGTTAAAATTTGTCAAGCAGTTTCGGCGTAAAGCGATATTATGAAAACAGATGGCGCCAGGCTGGCACGGCGCCGCACGCCACACAAAAGTATTTATGCAATTAGTCCACGGTTTGACTGGTTTTCTCTATAAAATTTTCAGATTTCAGAGCATAGAGTATATTGAATGTATCAAAGACTACAATGTAACATGAATGTATCATGTTTCCGTCAGAGCGCCTGTCATTGACGGATGGTAAAGTCAAGCGTAATTTGACCGAGATACTGATATTATTTGCAGTAAATTCATAACATCCTATTCCTAATTTAAGGTCCCTAGGTCTTCAAATAGACTAAGTAAAGTTCCCCAATTGTGTTCGCAAAATTAGTTAGTAAAGTGAATAATGATGCCGCCTTTCTTATCATCTAAATTAAAAAAAATTACAGTGAAAATGGTAATAACAAGTTGTCTTATTGTTTATGTATTAGCATATTTATACATTGTTAACAAGAAATATTCTCAAAAGAATAAGCAAGTTAAGCCAATCGTGAAGTTGGACTATGTTGTTGTGCATTTGGATTTGAAAGGAGCTCCGCCGAAATTGGCATATCTGCTGTCCGTTCTGCCGATACTGAAGAAGCATGGAGTGAACGGGCTGCTCATGGAATATGAAGATATGTTTCCATATGAAGGGAAATTGAAGAATTTGGCGTCTGAGAATTGCTATAAGAGGAACGAGGTCTGTGCAGTTTAAAGACTGAAGGCAACATAACCTAAATTAGAAATTGAAATCACCCCGACACAAGCTGGTCATCATGAGACCCGCGTTCAATGAGTGTTTTTTTTTTTTTTTTTTATGTCCTAGGGGGCAAATGAGCAAACGTATCGCCTGATGGAAAGCGATTACCGTCGCCCATAAACACCTGCAACACCAGAGGAGTCACAAGTGCTTGCCTACCCGGAGGACGAAGATAGAATGCCTCTATGCTAGTAATTTCACCGGCTATCTTACCCCCACACCGGAACACAACAATGCGAACATTGCTGTTTGGCGGTGGGTTAGCAGGCAAGACGGTAGTAACAATCCGGACGGACCCTGCACGAGGCCCTACTACTCCAAAAATATGTGATATAGGAAATGCTACGAAAACTGAACAAAACTACACAATTTGGAATTCTCAGCTTCAATATTGGCTGACATCTTGTAACTTGTTCCAATTAAAGCTGAATATTTTTCCTTATGTCCACCAAACAAAACTAAGAACCATCTCGACGGAGAAGTCTTTCGATTAAAAAAAGACCGCAAACCAATTGGTTGATGACACTTTGAAAGTTTAATAACTTAATACCTATGTTGTATCTTCATGACGTAGAATTACTTTTAGATCCACTAAAAGGTGGCAGCAAACTCCGCGTTGAAGAAAAAGTTACCTTTAACCCTCTTTTTTCTGTATTCGGGTATTAAGTATTCTATAACCCACCTCTGGACTAGATATCCAGAGATGGTTTTTTTATTTATTCGTATGGCAGGATTGTACGTCGAATACAGCTTAGCTTATATACTAAGTTTGAGACTCATTAGCCATTTGATGGCATCGTCGTTGAGGTGGATCAGGTCTTCGGCGGAGCCTCCAGTGTAGCGGGTTAGAGGACACTCTTCGATAATGTGCTGGATGGATTGCACTTCGGCACCGCAGTCGCAAGCAGGAGAGGCAGCCCAACCACAGCGATGCCTGTATTGGGCACAGCGGCCGTGGCCAGTCCGGAGTCTGTTAAGTGTGCACCAATCACGTCTTGGGAGTTCGACTCCGTATATTTTGTCACCGGGGACTATCGCTGAGCCCAGCTTGCCTGTCATCAGGGAACTCCAAGACCGCAGGGAACTCCAAGACCGCAGAGAGATGGTACTATCTCTGTACCGAAAGTGCTTAAATTCCGCCCAGCCGTACCAGCGCGAGCGCACAAATAAATTTATACCAACAGTTGTCGCTGTATGGATGGCTCCGTGCACCCATACGAAGTAGAAGTTAAATTAAGATTTTTCCTGAGTCTTGAACATCGTGACTGATTCAATAAAATTTTAGAATTTTATAATACTAAAAGATGTAGGTACAGCTAACTTTATTTTAGACCAAGATTAATAAACTAAAATTCAGTAATCAAAAATGTTAATAATTGAAATATAAATGCAATAAATATAATGTTTGTACAAATATATAATTAGAATTATAGGTACTAAGTTTTTCTTGTTAGTGTGCAATAAAAAAATATTTTATTGTATTGTAAGTGCTTTTATAACTAGGTACCTAATGCTTAAAAAAAAAACATAAATTTCACCAATATTTATCGATGCAACAGATGGACACTTGGACAGGGCTTCTTATCGTACTGTTGAGGATCTGTATTTATATTTTTTCAGCTTCAAATTTTCCTGACGGCAGCAGTCTCATTGGGATTCGAAATAATTCCTCTAGTACAGACATTCGGACACTTGGAGTTCGCACTGAAGCTAAAAACATTTGCGCATTTGAGAGAAAACCCTCAGTTTTCAGACACTATATGCCCTAGCTCTTTGGAGAGTCAAGGTTTACTCCACGATATGTTGAAACAGGTAATCGAAATTTAAGATTATTTGTTCAAGTACAATGAGCTGCAGAATTTAATTTATGAATGAATTCATTCATAAATGGGCCATGCATTTCAGCAGCCCATATAACAATTATAACGGCTGATGCTACAATAGCCAGAGTATAATAATGTATGGCGCTCTTTCCGAATTCTGCGACGTGTGTGCAGCCTACGACAGACGTCAGCCGCAACTGTCTATATGTGTCAAAACACAAATATTATACACTTTGAAATTATTGACCCTGAACTTGTTCATCGTCATCATCATATCAGCCGATATATGTCCACTGCTGGACAAAAGCCTCCTCCAAAGTTCTCATCGATCGGTCTTGCGCCGCCCTCATCCGATTTGTGCCCGCGAACCTAACCCTCCTCGGTCCACCTTGTTGGGGCGATCCACGTCCCACGATGCGTCTTCCAATCCGCGGTCGCCACTCAAGAACTTTCCTGCCTCATCCAGGCCATCGGTTCTACGAGCAATGTTCCCCGCCCACTGCCACTGAAGTTCGGCGACCGTCTGAGCTGTATCTACGACCCCGGTTCTCATTGCGTATGTCATCATCATCATTTCGGATTCAATCCCGCAAGAACACTCTGAGTATAGCTCGCTCTATTGCCCTTAAACTTGTTATGTCTGTTGAAATAAACATTTGATTGCAACAGTGCAACACTAATAGAACTATCTGAACAAGCTAACACATTTCAGGTCATAACTTTTCACCATAAGGTAGCACCGCCATTGAAACACATCCACGTTGGCTGTGACGAAGTTCTCCGTATCAATAACTGTAGTATTTGCCAAAAGAGGAATTTCACTAAAGCGTAAGTATAGGTATTTCTTAAGTTAAATTTGATCAACTTCCCATTTTTCGATTGAGCTGAAATCTTCCATACATATGTAAATAGAATGGAGCTGATCAGATGATGAAGCTAGAAGGTGTTCATGAATAATTCCATCCAAAATTTTGCCCGTTTGATTTACCTTCGGATACGTTTTTGTTTATTAATTGTTTGTCTAAGGTTAACCCCACACAACGGGCGTCGTCTCAGCGTCATCAGTCTACGTCTCAGTTATGATCACAACCGTAGTCTAAGTCTGTCTTATTATCCATGAAGAAATATTAGACCCATATCAAATATTACCCGATAATACTGTATTGAACTCCACCCTATCATATATTTTTATTTATTTCAGACAAATCTTTTATACACACTTACGCTTCGTTATCAACACTGTCCTTAAACTCAGCCCAGACTCAACCGTACTTGCTTGGGACGATATTAACGGCGATGTCAAACTACTAAGTTCTATAGACTTCGTTCGCTTCTCCAAGACCGAGGCTGTATACAGGGACAACACTCCTAATCTTCATGAAGTTCCTTATATTAACGTGTACAGAACCAACCAGATGTTCGACAATTTGTGGATAGCGACAGCCTTCAAGGGTGTAGATGGCCGCTTCCAGATACTTCCTAATTTAAAAGCTAGGTTCTACAACCAGCTTCTCTGGCTCAACTTCATCTTAGATTATAACACGATGAGAGACTTTTATAGAATTAAAGGCATTATTCTCACAGGACGAGCTAGACACAATCATGCCGCTCCATTGTGTGAACTCTTCCCAGCTTCGATACACAGCCTCATCCTCAATTTAATCCTCATTGAGAAGTACCAAAACGGCATTGTCGTTCAAGACATGGCTTATGTGGACAATTTCACTGACCAACATATACGGGCTAACTTTACATCGAATCTTCATTGTAAAAAGAATGTGTCTCGCTTTTTAGAAATGTTTGACGCAAGCTCGTGCCATTACAGGGAATCCAATTTGTATGTTGCTCTACAGAACATTAGTGAAAAAGCACCAGTCATCAATTCTATACTAGCCGATAATATACATAAATATTTTTTGAATTCTTCCACTAAAGTCAACTTGGAAACAGAATCAGACTACGTACTTATAGATGGACAACCGCAAGCCAAGTTATGCGCACAAATGTTTCAAGAATTATCTGCGGTTGAAGGCCAGATGAGTGGCTTACTATCTGTTTACTTTGAAAAAAATGTTGTTAACGAATACATTGGGACCACGATTGGTCGACTAAAGAAGACTATTGCAAATCTGATCCAATTATTGAAGCACAAAGATTTGGTCAGAGAAAAATTCCTAGGTTTACATGCTACTTAGTATTAAGTCCAAGACTGATTCCACTTAATACTTCACCAAGATGAGCATAATGTCTTTCTTGTGTTGACTAATTGCTTTATGATCTATGTTTTTCAAATTGGTCCGTGTCATTATTGACAAATAGTCAAATTCTTATCCTTATCTTAATCGTTATCTCATGTTCCATTGTTACCGCCTAATTGTGTTCTCTGAAATAGAGCCTTCGTATATGAAATGTACTACGCATCAAAGTTCTGAGTACTTACATTCTAACAAGATTGTTATTATTTCTTTACCTACACTCGTATTATTCCTCAGTTTGGGTGGTATGGGTAATCGTACCTACGTACTTTCGATTTTTATGTATATTAGCAAAAATATTATCAAAAATGGGCAAATTTTTATTTTGTTGTCGATTTCGTTTTTTTTCTCAGATTTCAATAAAATTTGGTGAGTTGGTAAAGTTGCTTCTTCTGACCATGGTATTATCTCACTTATGTTCAGAATAAGCAACTTTACCAACTCACCAAATTTTATTGAAAACTGAGAAAAAAACGAAATCAACAACAAAATAAAAATTTGCCCAAATATGTTAACACGACTCTATACCGTTAACAATAGAGGCAAGTTCACATAGTTTTGATTAAATTTTGCCTCATAAATTTATTAACTCGCTGTACATAGCTTTAGTTTTCTACGACACTAGGTTTTCTCAATATTTTTTTCGAGTTTGTAACCCTGTCTGTCTTGACGTGCTGTTGCAGTTTCGTGCATATTAGTCTTTATCACCTTTATGTAAAGTCGACGTCGACGAGGCTACGATGATTAGTTGAATATTAATTTACTTGCAGAAGCCATATGGGACTTAACCACAGAAGTAATATTACAAGAATATCCTTACGTTTATTTTAGCGTTACTTTATTTTTCATCACAGCAGAAACTATTGTGTGTTGAAATAGATGGTAAAGTTGACATTTTATTTATTTATTATTCTAACTAATCAAAACTTATGCAACATGACAGTTTATAAGCAACTCAATTGTTACATGGATTCTTACCTAATAGGTATCTATAACCTAATTAACATAAAACTACAAAAGGTGTTTTGTTTGTGTCAGGCACTAGGCATTTTTATAACACAAAACAGTCCACACCGAAGCTCAAAATACGCTGTCAAATGTACTTATTTATGAAGAAAACGCGACGCTTACCTACCACACTGCGTTACACTGAACGTGGTGTATTCAGCGTAGTTTGAGCAGCAGTGGTGTGGTCGCTGTAGAGTCAGTATTAATTTAGTTTTAGTACTGAATAGCTCAATAATATTCGTGTTGTCTAAAATACATATATGCTACCGATACATTTCAAGTTTTATTTATTGTGTCCTAATATCAGGCTTGTTCCCAGAAAGCAGTCCAAATTAATCGACACTATCCAGCAACCCCTTAATATAATTTTCTAAAATATACACGGTACTATGTATGTAAAAAATAATATACTACAATAATTTTCGTCTGTTTAAATGTGGCCTATTGGCGAAAGAGTCGCTTTCTCTCGCCAAAAGGCCACATTTCTCAACCGATTCCCATGAAGTATTGTGAGTAGGTTCGATAAGTATACACCAAGTTTTTTTGTCAAATCAGTTATTGGATGGTGAACATTCATATAAAAGTGAAGCTAGGCGGAGGAGAGAGGAACGGACTAAGGCTGCGTTTCAATCAGAGATGAAGCAAGAGATGTGTTTTTGTTAACCAATGGAATAACTTTATTTACTCATCCTCGCTCAGCGCAGCTGATTCTATTGGTTAACAAAAACACATCCCTCGTTACACATCCCCGATGGAAACGCAGCTTAAGAGTAACCATTATAATGGTGGGACCAGGTTCTGAATTCTGTCAACTCATATTGCAGTGTTTAGTATTGAATTGGTACCATTTGCTACCTTTTGTAAAAAAAATAGTACCTCTTCTATTTCAAAGTTATATTTAAAATAGTCTGGTCCCGCCATTATAACATTATAATTGTGGCAGCCATTGTTAGCTGCGATTAGTTTTATGAATATTTAGTGCCTAATTAGTACTCTTGAAAAATGAATGTGAGAATGATCCATAAAAATATATTCCTAACTGTTTTGTTAAATCAGTTTTTCGAAATTTTTCAAAACGGCAAGGAGATATAAATAAATAAATATTAAGGGACAATCTTACACAAATCGACCAAGTCCCAAACTAAGCAAAGCTTCCATAATTTAAAAAAGAAAAGGTAAAATAAACAAATTCTACCATTTCAAAAGTTTCAAAACGATCTCAGCATCAACACTTCTAAGAGCCGCAATTTTTATAAACAGCTTTATATACCAAAATAAAATAAAAAGAGGTAATTTAACCGTACAGTGCGGTGACATCATGGTTTGCGTCTGTCTTATAAATTTCATACTATTCCAGCGTTTTTACGCTTCATAAACAGTAGCTGATTTGATCTATCAGGAAACTAGCCTAGTTTCACAACGAACTCGCTGCTGTATACTTATACTGTGTCAAAGCCGTATTACAGTCAAGTCTCGCAAAAAGAAGTACTTCTAGATATCTTGAAGAACGCGGTAAGAAATGTCGACTCAATTCACCTAATTTAGGTAAATTTTCATCACAAAGGTCGCCAATACTAATAGAAAATGGAAATGTTTCGACCGAAATGCCTATATGGATAAAGAATTGTTATTGGACGATGAATATTCATTTAAACGCAGAGAGGGAGTGACTATGAGTGGATGAACAGTGCAAACAGTGAAATCGAGGTGGAGTAGAGCTAGCCGTAAGTTAACCAATCAAGTGCTTGATATCTTCACTCTGGTGGAAACAGTAAAAGGGGAAGGGAGTGAGACTGAGAGGAATTTAAAAAAATACTCCAGCCACCTCTGATGCAGTGGAAATGCATCCTTACATTACATTCGAACTCTTGGAAACATCGTTTTTATAAAAAATAGAACTTGTCAGTGACAGTGATATTTTACACGTCAGAATAGAAGTGACAGTAAATGCTTAGTGAAATACAATAAATATTCCGAGGATTTTTTGACATAGATAAGAGTGTATTAATGTTTTAGGAATCATAATCAAGAATGCCGTTTAAAATAAGAAACGTGAGAATAAAAATTATGATAATCATGGTAGTTCTTGTTATGTACGTAATAGCTACATACATTGTCGTTGAGAATTATGTGTTTACCAGTAAGGACGTGAAAAGCACATCTACAACAAAATTCGAGTATGTAGTTGTACATTTAGATTTGAAAGGAGCTCCACCAAAATTGTCGTATCTGGAAACCATTCTACCGATACTGAAAAAACATGGAGTTAATGGATTGCTTATAGAATACGAAGATATGTTTCCCTATGAAGGAAGATTAGAGAAGTTGAGATCACCGAAATGTTATATGAAAGAAGAGGTTAGTAAAATCGCCTGGTGACAACCGAAACTCATTAAAATTTCTGTCGCTGCTCTTGAAAACCTCTTATCGAGTAAGTGAATTGACAACGAGATACGAGCTTTGTTTCAAGTAGGTATTTTTTACTTAATGAGTTTTGGTTGTCAACAGACGAAGCACTCGTATAATATTATAATTGGAAGGCTAAAAAATCTGCTTGTTGCGAGTTAGTAAGGGTTGTAAGGATTTAAGATAATTTTGCTACAACGGTTGTCCAATCTAACGTTGCGCCCCCAAAAAACGTAGATAATGCTTTTTTTACTGTCCTAATGGAGTGCCCAATACTTCATCGTGCCTTTGTTGATAAGACATGTTTCGGGATACTCACTACTTAACTTGCTTTACGCATGCGCTTGTGATACTGAGTTTATTATTTGCATGGGGAACGTAATTTGTTGCGTCGTTGCGTTGAACAATTCCACTTGAGGGTCAGCTTGGAACATGTTCATCAGGTCTTTCATTTGTTTTTAGTACATTCGTGCAGGCTATTCTTCTACCAATCCTTCGTAAGATGGATAGATTGCGTGAAAGATGATATGAATAAGAAAGAAGTAAACGACGAGATGACGAGTAATAGGGAAGAATGGAGGAAGAAAACATGCTCCGCCGACCCCAAAGGCCATGCCAGGATAAGCTAAGTGAATCTGCCCCCAGCGAGTTTTGGCTTGTAATTTTTTTTATTCTTTTTATTAGTGTCGTTTATGCCAAAATACAGCTCCCCAAACCTTACCGTTTTTCTTTAAAAAAAAAAACGAAATCTGATCTTTCTTCGATATTTTTTTTTCTAGCCGGCCGATTTTGACGTGAGTCACGTATATTGTGCTTATAATAAAGACAATTATATGGTATTAATTTTAATACATATTGCCATACAAAAACTTGAAAAAAAGATTAGAAATTATTTTTAATAATTTTTTTTTAGCATTATCTCGATAGCGACACCTCCAGATTTTTCACCAAAACTAGCCTCTATAATAAGCTACAAAATGAATGTATTAACTTAATTTTATTTGTGGTATAACGGGTTGTTTTTTTTAATTGAATTCATCACCATACATTTTCTTTACCCGCTCATTATTAAAATTAATCGATTAAAAACTGTTTAAAGAAACGTGTATGTTTATAATGAACACTGGCCACTTACAAAAAAAAAAGTATTGATTCCTTCGTATTGAAAAAGTATTGTAAAAAGATCCGATCTGGCAACGCTAATGAAATGTATGGCCTATTGCCCTTGCCCCTCTCGCCGTGCCGCCCCGACCTCGCTCGGCGCCCGCGCCCCGCGCGCGTCCTATGTTTTGGAGCATGTTCTTACTTACAGACGCGCCCCGAAGATATTTGACGAACTTACTGTTTTCGACCAAGACTAACTTGTTCTTGTTATTCTTCATGTTAATTTTAAAATTGTGGATTGACAAAAAAAAGGTGACAAGTAATAGTTGGTTGAATGGCGCCAATACCAAAACAAAATGCAATCAGCCAGGGGCGCCTACGCCGCCCCTATCGGTTTGGCGCCCCGGGCTATAGCCCGGATGGCCCTAGGGTAAATACGTCCCTGCACAGACTCCATTGCTATATTGTATAGCTTTTTAACGTTTTTTTTAAAGCACTTCTTTATTATTTTCCTGCAATCCATTTTTAACTAAAAGTTTTTCCGATAAATATTCGAAGTTTATGTGAATAACCGGCGCCGAAGGAATCAATACTTTTTTTTTTGTAAGTGGCCAGTGTTCATTATAAACATACACGTTTCTTTAAACAGTTTTTAATCGATTAATTTTAATAATGAGCGGGTAAAGAAAATGTATGGTGATGAATTCAATTAAAAAAAACAACCCGTTATACCACAAATAAAATTAAGTTAATACATTCATTTTGTAGCTTATTAAAGAGGCTATTTTTGGTGAAAAATCTGGAGGTGTCGCTATCGAGATAATGCTAAAAAAAAATTATTAAAAATAAATTCTAATCTTTTTTTCAAGTTTTTGTATGGCAATATGTATTAAAATTAATACCATATAATTGTCTTTATTATAAGCACAATATACGTGACTCACGTCAAAATCGGCCGGCTAGAAAAAAAAATATCGAAGAAAGATCAGATTTCGTTTTTTTTTTTTTTTAAGGTTTGGGTAGCTGTAATTTGGCATAAACGACACTAATAAAAAGACAAATGAATAAAAAAAATTACAAGCCAAAACTCGCTGGGGGCAGATTCACTTAGCTTATCCTGGCATGGCCTTTATAGGATAAGGGCAAGGGAATGATGACTTACCATACATTTCATTATTTCAGCTTCACGCTTTCCTCACCACTGCGGTCTCCTCTGGATTTGAAATAATTCCTCTAATACAAACATTTGGACACATGGAATTCGTCCTCAAGCTAAAAGAATTCGCACATTTGAGAGAACGTCCCCATTTTCCTGACGCCATATGCCCGAGTTCTCCGGAGAGTCTGAAGCTTATTCACGACATGTTGGAGCAGGTAAGCGACCCCTGTTGACCCCACCTGAGTGGATAAGGAGGGAAAATGCACTGGGTTTCTAGTGAGTACACCGGATCTGCCCGGGAGCCCCACATACCTGCTCCGAACCCCCGATCGGACGGAATGCGTAAGACATTTTCCGAGCGAAAAGAAAAAGGTAATGCAATGAGCCATTTTTTGTAAAATGATTCACTGCTTCAAACGAACTATACTATTGGCTCTGTGAGCTTAGGATCTCACGAATTGGTTTCGAAAATGCCAAAAATTTTGCATTTGGTTCCCATCTTGCATTACCATTTTGCAAAATTACGAGAAACTGAATCGACTAAAAATTATCTAAGCTTACCTACTGAACCTAGGTACTCAAAAAAATCCATGATGATGATTGGTCGTGAAATGCGCCCGCTAGGCTAGAACAGCTGGATTGAAATAATGAAATAATGAAATAATGAACTTTATTCTGCAAGTAGGCCACAAGGGCACTTTTACATGTCTGAGTCTACCGGCATTTCACAAGAGGAGACCACTGTTGAGAAGAAACGCCGAAAGAAACTCAACAGTCAGTCATTTTTTCAGAAAGCATAAGTACTTAACTATTACAATGATATGAACTTAACTATACGTAGTTCTACAAGAAAACATATTAAAAGTGTATTTTAAGACATAAGTGAGGAAAAGTGTAAGAATAAAATAGAAACTACAAGAAAGCCAGACGGTTTATCACAATTTATGTACGTTTGATATGCTTTCTTATTAGAACTGTGATTGCGTCTAGGCATCCGGATGTATGAAAGAATTTTGGGTCAAGTTGAAACGTGCATCTTATTATTATATAACAAAAAACAAGTAAAATATAACAGAAATAAACTTAACCTAAATAAAAATAATTAAATAAAACCGATGTTCCCCAGATCATGGCCCTGCGGCAGGGTACCCATGATGCCGGCTACATTCCCCCGCTGAATAGCCAAGCTAATCCTTTGGCCGAGGAATGAGCCGGCTCTGTGGTCCGAAGAACATTCAGACAGTTTCTTTTATATTTTTGTGTAAAGTCTGTGAGCGTCCGGACTCCAAGGTCCGAGTATCTCCACTGCGAACTCCGCAAATATGAAGTTATTAGAGATACCTTCATATTTGCATTTTCGCCTCGGCGCAAACCGGTGCCCGCCAACTCTACTGGACAAATGGGACGGAGCCAGGATTTCTACGCAAGTAGCGTCCCTGATGAGAGGCCATCGCATTTGCCATGTAATGAGGGTCATTCCGTCGGGTCTCTTGCCATCGTCACGTGTGAGGCCAGATGGTTATAGTTTACGCTGGCAAGGGCCCGGCGGATTACGTCGTTGAGACAAGCGTGGTGGGATAAGCGGCCCGCGCTCTTCCTGCAGGAAAGGCCATGGTGGCCAAAAGAATCAACTGAAACGGAGACACTTTGCTCGCTCGGTCACTAAGCACCCACATCACAGAATGAAACACTATAGACGGTTCTCTCTATTGATCTTCGATCTTTTCTAGAGAACTGTGGTTGTTTGTGTAAAATGCAGTGCGATTGTGCTGCGCCAAGAATGGTTCGGCCGACATTTACGACGGCCACTACGACTCTGTAGTAAAATATATTATTCTGTCCAGAAAAAAAAAAACTGCACTAGCTAACATCTCGTTGAAGATTTCAAATTAACACTTATACACTTTACGTCATAAAAATACATTGAAGTTTTTTTTTATACTGAAATGTTGATAAATTTCAGGTCATATATTTTCACCGAAAGATTACACCGTTGAAACACATACACGTTGGATGCGACGAAGTTTATCATTTTAATAATTGCAATGTTTGTCAAAAAAGGCAATTGACTACACCGTAAGTATTCCCATGAATATGTTACACATACTGTTATCAGACATTTGAAATTTATGAAACCAAATTACTTCTCTTTTTTTTCAGAGAAGCTTTAAATTCTCATATATACTTCGTCATCGACACTGTCCACTCACTCAGTCCGGATTCAACTGTACTCATCTGGGACGATATGTACAGAGCTGTCAAGCCAATTAATACAGTCGACTTGCGATTCCCTAAAACCGAAGCTGTATATTGGGACTATACTCCGAACCTTACACAAGTCTCTCACACGAACATGTACAAATACAACCAGATGTTCGACAATTTGTGGATAGCAACAGCCTTCAAAGGTGCTGATGGCCGATCTAAGATACTCCCTTCGCTCGAAACGAGGTTCTTTAATCACCTATCTTGGCTCAACTTCTTCTACAGTTATAGTACTTTGAGAAACTTGTATAGAATCAAAGGCATTATTCTCACAGGCTGGTCTAGATATTCACATTTCGATCCCCTTTGTGAACTCTTACCAGCTTCTATGCATAGCTTAATTTTCAATTTGATTCTTATTGCACTGTACAACGAAGGCAATATCGTTAAAGACATGAGCCGTGTAAATGATTATATTGAACAATATCGGAGTAACTTCACTGACAGCCTTAGTTGCTTACAATTCGACCACTTCCCAAAAAAATTTGATGCTGAATCGTGCTACTACGAAGAAGCCGATCTGTATTGCATTCTACAAAATCTTTGTGTGAAAAGATCTATCATTAAGTCTTTAATTACAGAAAACGCTTTGAAATATTTATCTGATCTTCCCAACAGTACAAATTTTACAGCCGAATATGAGTACGTTAGAAGAATGAAAGCACATGTCGGGTTATGCTCACAAATTTTAAAAGAGTTGCAGTCGATGGATCACCGTGTGAAAGAGTTACTATCCCCTTACTTAGAAAACTATATTGTAGAGGAATATATAATCACAAACATTCGCAATTTCAAGACGACTATTAAAAAAGTTATTGAATTATCAAAGTACAAACATTTTCAATTTCAAGTGCCAGGTGACAATACTAGTTATGTTGGGCTCAGAGCACCATATTACTGAATGGGAACTACCTATTACCCTGTAGAAGAAGAAATTTGGTAGATAAATAGAAGGTTTATGGACAGTCTGAAAGGCCAGAAAGGCTAAATGCGCATCGATAGACAAATAACTGATAAGTTAACAGAAGCTTCTAGAAAAAATAGTGCTGCTGTAATTATTTCAAAAGGGTAAGCAAATATTTAATAATATCAAAAAATGTTATCAAACTGATGACAAGTGTAAATCAAGAACTATATATTTACTTGTGTATAACATTTCATGGCACATCGACAGAATATTGAAATTTGTTTTGATTTTAAGTTGGAATTCCTTTATATCGGCAATTTCGCCGTCTGATCCTTTATCTATAAGTTTTTGTAATTAAACTTTAACGACTTTGTCATTCATTCATTCACTCATTAATAATTTAAGAGCTTCGCTCTTAAGAGTCCGCAGCAAGGTCCGCTCAACTCCGCGTTGAGATCGCGCGCTTACGCTTTAAAATGTTGTTGTTTCACCTAGAGGAAGACAGGGCGCTAGCAGTAAAGCGAGAGCGCGCTAGCGGGGGGCGTGCTTACCGCCGCCCCCCCGGACCGTTCCCCGCGCTAGAGTAATTCGCTGCAGTTTCGCAACAATTTTTTGTAATTTATTTTAAGGTTTTCGTAGTTACGCTCTCATTTTAAAACTACGAGATCAATTTTGATAAATCTTTTTACTTATCAAACTGCATAGTTTAATCAACACCGGAAATAGGTTTTGACTTCAATCTAAACTATATTTTGGTCGTAGTATGCCGCCAAACTGAACAACTTTCTGGGGTCTAAAAATGCAAAACTTGTACTCGCTCTATTTTCTTTCTATTAACATTTCAAGAGTCATAAACTAGTTTTAGCCCTAGATATATCTTATCTCATTATATTTAGAGAATTTCATGATAATGTGACATGTTATATTAAAATAAGGACGTAACTACGTTTGTATGAAGAATCGAGCTTGCTGCGGACTCTTAAGAGTGAAGTAATCTTCCTATTCCTTGTTAATTTCTTGGTCTCCTCCTCATACGACAGGGTGCCTACTTTCTCCATCACTTGATTAGAATAAGTTTATCTTATTCTTCCACTCCTTTTGTCTTCCATAAATTTTGCCCTCCAGAATATTTACAAAGAAAGCATCATGTCGCATATCTGTCCTCTTCTTTTTTGTATAGTTTGTACCTAGTACTTAGTATACTTTCTTAAACCCTAACTAGCTAGGTATTTATACGACAGTACTTAGTAGGTATAATGGCTAAGTATGTAATCACAAGAAAGGCTCATGAAAAGAAACAGACAAAATATACACATCGTATAATTCATTTCTTTTTCTTATATAAAAGCTCTTATTATATTAAGTACAGAGGTCTAGCAAATTGCCAGCATTTGTGTTGCGCTTATAATCCTTCTGGGATGGAGGATTATGAAAATATCTCTCGGGATGATAATCCCTTTATTATTGCAAACTTGTATCGAATAAAATATAATAAAACATTCGAGGAGAAACCTGGGGCCTAATTCAATTTACATTGATATACATATAGACATTTGAGTGATGTATTCATTATCTTACTCGAAATCATTATTACATTTCCACCTCGTATATTAAGAACATAATGTCCCAAAATGTTGTATGGATTAATGTTTCCAGTACGTTACATTGATAGAAATAAAATAAAAATGTATACTTAACGTAACTAAAGAACCGAAAAAATTTACACATTTTTCTTTTAGGTTCGTATTCTTCGTAAGTCCTACTAACTCTTCAGAATCTAGGTGACTAAAATTTCAGTATTCTGATAAAAGGTACACTTGTTTTAGAAAACGCCCTCCTGTATAAGTCGCTTCTTTGATTTTTCTTGTTTTGAATCGGTACAGCCCGCTTAACCACTATTGCTTTTGGTAACTACGGCTACCTGTCATCGCTCTTATTTTATTATATAAATAGAGTCCAACTCAAAATTCAAAGCAATTGACATCATTTCATATTTATAACAGGAGGAAATTAATATAGAGATCGACAGTGCTTTAAGTCGTGTACCTTAAAAAAAATTCTGTTAATTTATTCTTCTGTATTTAAAGAAATATAAGAAAATACATCAAATAACTACAATCTAAGACAATACGGGCTGAATAGGGTTGTTGTCTAAACCAAAGAGCGAAAACAAATATATATTTTTTATTTGACGTTGACAGGTGACAGATGCATACCGAGTTTGATTAAGTTTTTTTTTATAAGAAAACCGACTAAAGTTACCGTTCCATTAAGTTCTGGTTTCTGTGTTGCCACATTTTAAAATGAGTATGTTTTTATAAATTAATAATAAAGTAAATAATCATCTCAGAAAATAAATAAAAACAGAGATTACTTCATCTTTTTAAGCAGAATTCAGAAAAGTAATAAAATGATAGTCTTAAAAATATGAAATGTTGTCAATTGAGTGGTTAAAATAAGATTTTTGTATTAATTTAATCTATTCTAATTTAAACTAAGCTTACTATGAGTAAAGACTAGATAACAAGATAAAATAGCGTAAACTGATGTAAGCTGGACTCATTCAAAAAGTTGCTATAATAAAGGTTCTGTAAATAAAGGATATGCGATTTTGTTACCTTCAAATTCCTTCAACATCCATCCAACGCTAAGAGACTACAATAGCTTATCCGTTGAACAATGCTTGTAGATAAAATATGCTCGCACGAACAATGAATTTTAGAAACAAAGTTACAGGCATAATTAAATTCTTGTAAGGCTTAGGACCGGTATCCGGCAGCGCTGTATCACTCACAACAATACATTTATAGGCCGCTTTTATGGGACAATATGAAATAATCAAAAGTTTTTTTTTTTTATCTATAGTCTATTTTTAAGTCTAGTTTTTAATTTTTATTTAAGGTTTTATGTTAATTATTATCTACTATCAGTACTCTTATTGCCTAATAAAATCAAAAGAATGTTTAATTAAAAAGAGCTAACTTTCTCATCTTTCCTAAAAACCGTTCTTAGACATTGCAAATAGAGCGCAGATTTTAAGTCTAACAATTTTAATATTGCTCTAACGAAAACATAAACTGTACTTAGAGATATACTTTGCAAAAGCTGAAATCTGCTGTCCTCATACTACATTGACATAGATCAGCTTTAGTTTACCTACTGCAAATAGTTGGTAATCACAAATATATTACTAGTTAGTTAGGTACTAAAAATGTATGGTTTTCGGACCATTTCCTTTAATAGTGTTGCATGATGTTACTTCTTGCCAAATTTCATGATTGTAGATCAACAAGGTTTTAAGTCACTTGTGTCAACGAATGCAGCATAAACGTCCGTATCTTTTGATTGCGTTGACCTAAAAGTTTGTTTTTTTCGTGGCTCCAAGGGTTGGTAGACTTAAGTATTTGATATTAATTGCAGCTTGATACGCGTTCATGAAAAAAGGGGCCTTGTAACTGGTTAATCTTGTTCTTGAAATAGCTTCTTAAGGACCTACAGATATTTTGGCGTTTCTACTATGTGCTCCATATTTATTGATCCAGATCCACTAAATAAAAGACTTAAAGCACAAATAATCATTCATAACGAGGAACCGATATTTCTAACCGGGTAATTATTAGTACAGATAAAGGTTAACAGTTACTAGCCTGCCATGGAATCACAGTGCTTCACGTCAAAGGAAATTGTGAATCAAATGTTTACAAAAAATTTGAAAATGTAATGGTCTAGGCGGGGTTCGAACCCGCGTTCCCAACGGCTTTCCGGACCAAAACCGTATAGAATAACTTTGTTGTCCGTCTGTCTGCCTGTCCGTTTGTAAAGACCTTTTTCTCAGGTTCGTTCCTATCCGTCCCGCCCGGATTTGCGTTAGTGCAAACGCACCCTCTTTGAAAGATGGAGCTTATGCTCAGTGTTTAGTAACGGACAACTGAAACACTTATAATTAAGAACATAACAATTTTATTTGTTTTTTAAATTCTTGATCTCGTGATTTCAAATGGCTTTCATTACAAAATATGAAGCAATTCATAATTTACACTATTTCTAAAGTTTCTACTAATCACTACAAACTCATGTGATCTAAGAGACCTTTAAAACTAACACTGCCATAATAATATATACTTATATTAAATATATATCTCGATAGGCAGTAGCAATAACTATGACCAGATAAACTTTGTATAAACCGATTATAAATTAGTATAAAACTCTGCATTCATGCAACAATTGTAAAAAAATCTATAAAACCTAAAGAATTAGTAACAATATCACGTATTGCCGTTCAATCACAATTAATCTGCACGAATTTCTCTTTTGTTTCGCTCTCCTTTTCTTCTTTATTTTTGTCTTCTTCAGTTTTGCTTTTGGCTTTATGTACTGGAACTATTTCCGTCGGTGGAACAGGTATTCCAGACAAACTTTCCTCTTCAGCGATTGGCAATCCAACAGTATCAGCTATCTTTCTACTCGCCGTTTTAAAAGTATCAGATAATTTAACTTGGACGACGTTTATACACATAGACATTAACGCTAGACCAAAAACTAGATACAGGATTGACATCATCATGAACATTGGATGTTTTGGAACAAAATCACCGAGACCGATAGTGGTCATAGAAATGAAAACAAAGTAGAAAGACTCGAAGAAATTCCATTGCTCCCACAAATTGTATACCACCGCTCCTATGACGATGTACAGGATTAAAATGAAGATGGCAATTGATATAGGTAGATTAAATTCTTCATCTATGACGAAATCTGAAGGTGCTGGAGTGTCAGGCTCTGGGAAATCTTCTATAACAGTGCCTGGTTTAGGAGGCAGCGGCGGTGGAGCGTCACTAGATTTCCTTTCAACTAGTGGTGGACCATCTGGCTTATCTTCTAGATCTTCTTCAGTAAACAGCTGCGATGGCCGTCTTACGACATCCGCGACCATATTCAATCCCTTCACCATGTCCTGAAATTAAAGAAAAATGCCTTGTTATTTCTTTGCACAACACAAAAGGCTCATAAAAATGTAGGACAACACACGCTCCGAGCAAAATCATTACTCAGTCTGAAAATAAAGAGAAACATTCCAAATGTTTTCTTTTCAACGGCGGTAATTTGAAACATTATTTTTCCACAACAACGTCTTTACAAGCAGGGACTTTCCTTTGACTGTTGTCTAAATTATATCGATACAAATATTGAGCACGCATTGGCTAATTTAGAAGATACAATATTTTATATTTTGATCAGAACATGATAAAAATATGTTATTTACGCAAAGGTCAATCACTCATTTTCTTTTATTATGTTGCTTTGTCCTCCTAATTTTACACGTAGGTAGTTGAAGTATAAGATTCTGTAGGTTCATGACGATATGACATAACTGCTTGGAAAACTTATTAGTATTAAAGCTACTACTACTACTAAAACTACTAATAGGCTACTACAAGCTAGGGCTCTAATTTAGCATTAAATATAGCCGATCCAACAATATCTCGACTTAATCATGGCCATATGGACATTAATGATCTGTACATTTTAAATTAGGTAGGGTAAATCGCCAATTACTGGCCACCGTTAAATAACTGGCCACCTCATACTAAAAATTAACTGCCCACCTACCAACTAAATTCATTTTAGTAAAAAGTGGCCAGTTATTGAAGGTTGGCCAGTAATTAAAATTATACTAAAATGAATTATTCGCGACTTTGAGCTTTGAGATGAGGCCGATAGTGAAAGACCACGTTTCGGTGCCGTAAGTCATCACTGGTAACACACATTGGTTGAAGACTTTCGTCTTGAGGCACTGAGGTATGTCTGGTATGTCCTACAAGATGGTCAGATGACCTTATAAAGGTCACCGGAAAGCGCTGGATGCAGGTCGCTTCCAACCGGTATATATGGAAGTCCAAAGGGGAGGCCTATGTTCAGCAGTGGACGTCCTATGGCTGAGATGATGATGATGATGATGATGAATTATTCGCTCTTTAGCGATAAGACCGCCTGTTGTCGTTTATATGTGATTTTTTGTGTAAATGTTTTTTGGTGTGCAATAAAGCGTACTTGTATTGTAATTATGTTTGTAGGTGAACAGAGTTCATTTTTAGTATGAGGTGGCCAGTTATTGAACGGTGGCCAGTAATTGGCTGTTTACCCTATGCTCAATTTATCAAAATTTATTAAATATAATACCTAACAATACATACATTTTTCATCCATAGTGTTCGCGTAACTGAACCCTTCGATAAACTCTGTGGTACACTAGTCCTGGAATCCCTAACGAATTTAAAGTCTAGGAACAGGCATTGCACTCGCTCAATATGAGATAAACCACTCACCTGGCAATCCTGGGCTGAACCGGCTTCGAAGCAGCTGTGTACGTAACTCTTCTGGCTGGCCAGCACTTAAACACCTTAAAACAGTCTGTCGCACACCGGAAAGCACAAATCTAGTCCGTTGGAAGCGCTAATTTCTTAATCTTAACAATGGACGCACACCGCACGCGTCAGCGTCCCGTACCGAGCCGAAAGGTAATGTGTCAAAATGAAGCCTACGCGGGAATACATTTCTACCCGCGTATTTTTGACCGCCGTTGGGTTTTGCAGTCTACCTACATATTAAGAGATTACAATGCCTGAACATCCCCCCGCCTAACCAAGCCCGCCTTGGTTCCTAATCTCCTAAAGGTAGCCTACACAATTTAGAAATGGGTCTCAGCAGAACACCATTTTGAGTTTTAACTTCTGCAACGCGTACCACTCCGTCCTTACCGGGTAAAAGTTTAATAATCCGTCCGCGTTTCCAATGCAATGAAGCCAAATTGTCCTCCTTAATTAAAACTAAATCGTCTAATTGCGGAGATTCTGTATGAGAGGTCCATTTATAACGTTGCTGAAGTGTATGAAGATATTCATTTTTCCACCGGTTCCAGAAATGTTGAGTCATTTTTTGTATTCGTTGAAACCGAGATAAACGAGATTCCTTGACGTCTGTAAATGAGTACTCAGGGAGTGCCACTAAAGGCTTGCCGATTAAAAAATGACCCGGAGTTAAAACGTTGAGATCCGTCGGATCCGAACTTAGAGGGCACAACGGACGCGAATTCATCACGGCTTCCACCTTCGTGAAAAACGTTGTAAGTTCCTCGAACGTAAGCCTAGCGTCACCAAGTACACGCCTAGCATGAGTCTTTGCCGATTTAATAGCGGCCTCAAAAAGGCCTCCGTGGTTGGGGCTCGAAGGTGCGTTGAACAGCCACCTTATTTCGCGCTTAATACATTCCCGATCAATGTCCGATTGATTGTTTCGAATAAATGAGTATAACTCCTTTAGATACTTGTTCGTGCCCGTATAATTCGTTCCACAATCCGACCGCAATAGATGCGGAAGTCCACGCCGAGATACGAAACGCGTAAACGTCGCAACAAAAGCTTCAACCGACAATTGAGAGACAATTTCCAAATGTACCGCTTTAGTACTTAAACAAACAAAAATACAGAGAAAACATTTCTCAATTTTTGCATTTCGAAGATTGCTCGATTTTATATAAAAAGGGCCCCCAAAATCAGTCGCCGTACCGACAAACGCTCTCTCGCTTATAACACGATCCGAAGGTAAGTCCGCCATGTATGGTTGAACTGGTCTAGGCTTCGCCATGTAACACGGTACACATTTGAACGTCACGTGACGTGTGATCCGCCGAGCCGAAACTATCCAATAAGTCCAGGATAAAATAGATTCAAGGGTATTTGCGCCGACGTGGCAATATACCTTGTGATAGTGTGTTACTAAAAGTTCCGTAAACCGATCCTTGCCGGGTAGTAATATAGGATGCCGCGCATTGTAAGGTAACTCGGACGCATCAATTCGACCGCCGACCCGAAGTAAATTATTTGTATCCAAAAACAAATTTAACCGCCGTAATGAATTTTTAATAGGTTTATTTTCCTTAATTAATGCGATTTCCGCTTCATAATGCCGAGTTTGAACTAACCGAATTAAACATGTAGTAGCGTCTCTACGCTCCGAAACCGAGATGTGATTAGGATTACGTCCATCCGTAAATCTACAATACCGTAAGAACCGTAATAAATAAGCAGTTACATTAACTAATTTCTCGAAAGAACTGAACCGATCAATCAAATCGAAGTCCTCATCTACAATTCCAATATTAACCGTGGCAGCCCGCAATCCGGGTAACATGTCTGCCGGGAAGTCCGAGCACTCGCCGGGCCACCGCGCTGGCGCGCCCTGCAGCCAGCGTGGCTGCCACCACAGACGGTGCCGCAGCAACTCGCACGCCGACGTGCCGCGCGACGCCACATCAGCACAATTTAATTCACTAGGTACATGCCGCCATGTAATATTTACCCGAGAAGATATTATTTGTGAGACTCGATTTCCTTCATAAACTTGTAATCTATGAGGTGGAGTCCTTAACCATGCTAAAACGATAGTGCTATCGCACCAAGCCACTATCTCATTTAACCTAATGTCGCGTTCGAACGAGGAAGCGACATGGTTAATAAGAGTGGTTAACAAGGCCGCACCGTTCAATTCCATCTTGGGAATGGTGTGTTTTGTCTTTAATGGTGCTAAACGGCTTTTCCCCATAATTAACCGCACAAGAACCGTACCATCCGCACTAACCGACCGCAAATAAACAACAGCCGAATAACCGAGTGATGAACCATCACAAAAACCGTGTATCGCATATTCAATATTGTTGTCTAATTTCAAACATCTAGGTATTGATACCTGACACAGATGAGGTAAGTCCGACAATATTTCACGCCACCTTTGTACTATTTCTATTGGTGCCGGAGCATCCCATTCAACTTTTCGTGAATTGTTAAAACTACCGAGAAGATTTTGTAATAACAATTTAATTTTAAACACCACGGCGCAGACCCATCCCAAAGGATCATGTAAACGCGCCACCAAAGATAAAATACTTCGCCGAGTAATAATACCGTCCTCCGGTAGGTTTAGCCGATAAGTAAAACAATCATTTTTCGGATCCCATTGGATACCTAAAACCTTAATGAACCCAGAACCATCCGAATCGGGTTCAAAAGAACGGGGCGTCTCGAGATGATCTAATGGCAACCCGTTTAAAATTCTTGGGTCATTCGAAGCCCATTTCCGTAATTCATACCCAGCCGTATTCATGAGCGATATCAACTCGTCCCTCAAAGCTATCGCGTCGTCCAGATCGTCGGCTCCGCCGTTAAGATCATCGACGTAACTATTATGACGTAACAGCTCCGCCGCGCGAGGATAACTACTTTCCTCGTCATTAGCTAATTGATGCAAACACCGAATAGCAACAAAAGGACTCGATTTTAAACCGTAGGTATTTGTAGTTAGCTCATAAATAAGTAACGGTTCGTCCGGTGACGATCGCCAGTATATAAGTTGATATTTTCGATCGTCCGGATGTATCCATGTTTGCCTAAACATCATTTTTACGTCAGTAGTAAAAATATACCGTGGTAACCGAAAATTAATAATTATCTGAGTAATATCGTTTTGTAGCCGAGGTCCCGAAAATAAACAATCATTAAGTGACACAGCTGTACTTGTTTGAACACTTCCATCATACACTATTCGGATTTTCTGTGTGTCTCCCGATTTTTTGAAGACACCATGATGAGGCAAAAAATAGTGTTCTTCTCCCGACCCAACATCAAAGTTAGAAACCGCCATATGACCGAGTTTTAAATATTCCGACATAAATTCTACATATTTATCGCGATAATCCGGTTGCCGTTTCATACGCCGTTCTATAGCCAAAAAACGTCGCAAAGCAGTTTCGCTAGAATCACCCAACCGGGGATGATCTGGTGTGAGGGGTAAACGAACAACATATTTACCATCTGCACCACGTGATGTTGTTGCTGTGAACATGTTTTCACATTCAATATCCGCCGGGTTCTTGACAGCCGCCGACGGCGGTTCCTCCGACCGCCAAAACCGTTCAACTGCTTCGAGAAGCGTAAGGCCCACATTTTTATTATTTGCTTCTGAGTCATACGAATACACCGACCGAGACGGACCAAATATAGCGTAATCAAAAATGGTACTAATTGCACATAGGCCACCACCCAAATCAACCTTATCACCATTTAAAATTTGACCTAATATGTCGCATCCGAAAATAACGTCAACGTGCCTCATATCATGAGCGCCACCCGTAAGTTTAACCGTGCCGCCGGATAATGTTAGCCTATGCGCCAAATATGAAGTAGGCTTCTTTAATACAACCGCCGTAACCGATAATAAACGTTTTTCCGTTTTTTCTGATTTAAAGTAAAACTCAACAATATGAGTGCCGTCATTATTCCGTACTCCGCCGATACCTATTAAAGGCGTTTTATTGTAATGTCGCCTCAACCCTAAACAAGCCACGAAATCGCTTCGTATTATGCTTGTCTGGCTACCAAGGTCCAGTAGACCTAAACACTGTATGAAATTACCGTTCGCCGATTTTACGTCAATCAATACCGTAGGCAAAATAACATTATCCGCTAATTGTGGTACTGAGCCGACATTACAATACTGTAATTGCTATTGTTGAGAATGCGACTTACGATACGCATCCGGACTATGCGATCGCCCCGAATAAGTTGGTTCCCGATTTCCTAATTCCGTTCGGCGGTGATTCTCGCGCTCCCGAACGTTGCGAGATAAATTATCGCCCTCATAATTATTATGACTTAATTTCCGTGACCGAGAGTCTATACCGTCATCCGAGCACGCAGAGTGTTTACGTGTTTGAACCGGTGAACGCCTGCCGCGGGTGCAGTCGTTATCGCGTTGTGAAGCAACCATTGCCTGCCGCGAACGCTGTTCATTTGCAGCGGGCGAAGCCGAACGAGAAATGGACATAGTACAGACTAATTTATTATGACCGATATTTCCGCACCGATTGCATGGTACCTGCCGGGTACATGAAGCCGCGGAATGCACTCCGAAGCATTTAAAACATAACCCGTTATTTTTTACATATTCCTTCCGATTATAATTAGACATATTCCCGAACTTATAACAATTATTTAAAGTGTGACCCGATAATTGACAATAAAGACAGCTAGCGGTCTTGCCGGAAATAAACCTACGATTATGGTTAGCCAAATCCGATTTATTGTAATTATTATTACGTTCCGTTACATGTGCTGTGCGCGCAGGTTTGCGCACCTGTTCCGCATAGGATAATATGGGCTCCGAGTTAGCCGTATCAATTAATCGACATTCATTTTGCAAGAACTCAGTTAATTGATCAAAAGTGGGCAATAGCAAGCTATTACCGCCGTAAGATTGTTCAAACCGTGTTTTAATGTCAAGAGGTAATTTTGTTAAACTTATATGTAACAGAATATAACTCCATTCGTCCGTTGGGAGACCGAGATTCTTTAAAGCCCGCGTTGATTCCAATAATGGATTTAAGATTTTTATCCTAAGACCCAAACTCTTATTTAATACCGGTAAATGTAAAATCCGCGAAATGTATGAATCCGCTTGCAGCCGTTTATTTTCATATCTACCTCTCAGAATGTCCATAGCCGTGTCTAATGAACTATCCACCATAGGTAGGTGCCGGATCAAAGCCTGGGGTTCCTTTTCAACGTTTGAAAATAAGTAGTGGAATTTTTCCGTTTTAGAGATGTCCCTACGTGATAACACTAACGACGTAAACAGACTTATAAAACTCGTCCAGGAAAATACATCGCCGTCAAAGGAAGTCAGGTTTATCCGTGGCAAGCGTGATGATGCAACACTTTCCGTAGGTAAATGTGTGCCATCCAAGCTGGGACAACCGATGGCCACCGCATCGAGTTGGTTGTACACCTCCGTGGCCTCCCTATACTTCTCATCGTAGTCAACCGTTTCCAAATCCAAAGTTAAAATCTCTTCATACGCTTCCGTCAACGCCTTAAAATATTCCTCTAACTTACGTAACCGAGCCGATACTACACTAGAAGCGTAACTTTTACTATTAATAATCTGCAAGGTGTTTTTAAACCAATCGTATTTAATTTTAAATTTACTTTCCACTAACTTAGTAGCCATTATAACCGAAAACCGTTTGTCAGAAAACCGAAATGTAAGAAATTACGAATTAACTTCGTACTAAGAACAAAGAATGTACCGTTACAAAATGGCTGCCCTAACTAAACTCGCTATCTTTTGGGAATCCAATCCGAGGTCGATGGACCAAATTTTATGTTCGCGTAACTGAACCCTTCGATAAACTCTGTGGTACACTAGTCCTGGAATCCCTAACGAATTTAAAGTCTAGGAACAGGCATTGCACTCGCTCAATATGAGATAAACCACTCACCTGGCAATCCTGGGCTGAACCGGCTTCGAAGCAGCTGTGTACGTAACTCTTCTGGCTGGCCAGCACTTAAACACCTTAAAACAGTCTGTCGCACACCGGAAAGCACAAATCTAGTCCGTTGGAAGCGCTAATTTCTTAATCTTAACAATGGACGCACACCGCACGCGTCAGCGTCCCGTACCGAGCCGAAAGGTAATGTGTCAAAATGAAGCCTACGCGGGAATACATTTCTACCCGCGTATTTTTGACCGCCGTTGGGTTTTGCAGTCTACCTACATATTAAGAGATTACAATGCCTGAACACGTCCTTACCTTTCGGCTCGGTACGGGACGCTGACGCGTGCGGTGTGCGTCCATTGTTAAGATTAAGAAATTAGCGCTTCCAACGGACTAGATTTGTGCTTTCCGGTGTGCGACAGACTGTTTTAAGGTGTTTAAGTGCTGGCCAGCCAGAAGAGTTACGGACACAGCTGCTTCGAAGCCGGTTCAGCCCAGGATTGCCAGGTGAGTGGTTTATCTCATATTGAGCGAGTGCAATGCCTGTTCCTAGACTTTAAATTCGTTAGGGATTCCAGGACTAGTATACCACAGAGTTTATCGAAGGGTTCAGTTACGCGAACATAAAATTTGGTTGGTTTGGTTGGTTTGGTTGGCACCAAATTTTATGTTCGCGTAACTGAACCCTTCGATAAACTCTGTGGTATACTAGTCCTGGAATCCCTAACGAATTTAAAGTCTAGGAACAGGCATTGCACTCGCTCAATATGAGATAAACCACTCACCTGGCAATCCTGGGCTGAACCGGCTTCGAAGCAGCTGTGTCCGTAACTCTTCTGGCTGGCCAGCACTTAAACACCTTAAACAGTCTGTCGCACACCGGAAAGCACAAATCTAGTCCGTTGGAAGCGCTAATTTCTTAATCTTAACAATGGACGCACCGCCTCGTACTGTTGAGAATTGATAGGTTTTTACCCACTGGCCACACAATCAGTTAGTTCATTTTTCTTTCACGGCGCTGCGAGCGCGCGCGCGGTCGCCAGCGGACGCGAGCCGGCGCCATTGGTAATATTGGTTTCTATCGTAACGGTTCTTGAACATTATAACCTCCGTGGTTTGGGAGATATTTTGGAAGTTTTACGCTTTAACGGAAAGTGTTGAGATACGGCACAATTCCTTGTACGGTGGGCTGCTTCGGGCGCCCCAAGGATTGTTATTTAGAGTGATATAAGGACTACTACAGTGTGAACTGTGGTTGGCGTGTTTGCTGACGAGATCGGGGCGGCGGCGGCGCAGACCGGGACGTCGTTTATTGGTGCAAGTAACACATACATACACTTTACACAAAACAGAAACACAACCTTGCAGCCGGGAAGATATTCGGTTGAACTCCAGGTTAGCAACATAGATTAAGTTAGGTTTAAGTACATAGGACGCGTATCGCGTTCCATTGTTTCGCGCTAGGCAAGATTGCTTTGGTAATTTGTTCTTACATGGGCCCGGGATAAATTCAATTTGTGTCTGGCGCAAACAAATTTTGGTAGCAAAAGCGTGGTTCATATCCACAGAAAAGATATTTGTTTCATTTACGTTCGGATAAGTAATTTAGTTAGCATCAAAGTCATAATTGAAATTTGAGGGTGGATTGCGCTTGGTTCGCATTCCAATCTTTTACGTTAAGTTGCATTTGCGTAATTAAGACTAACTAAATTATAAGAATATTAGTTATTACTTTCAATTGAAATGTTAGTTGAGTGAATAAAGTAAATATAGTTGCGTTTCGATACGGAGAAACGTATTAATAAGTAATTAATAATTGGGGTTCCGCTGAACTATTATTCACTCAAAATACATTTAATTTAAAATAAATTTAGTGTTGTTTGCCGTTGCGTAATATATTGGTGTTGGGTGAATAACTTTGAAGTTGTCGCGTTCGGTACGAAAAATAAAAACGGATTGTTATTGTCTAAAATCGGGGTTCCACGGACAAAATTATTCACCCAAATTTATTAATTTATTTTTAAAAATTTATTTTATTGATCCGCGTTATCGAGGTTGGTACCATGGCTCCCTCAGTAGTTAAAACGGTCGCGTCAAGGGTCGAATCGGAATTAAGATGGTTTTCATTAGTCGTTACGTTAATTGGTCGTACGGATCGCGAGGACGCATTATTGTCACGCGCGCGACAGGTAGATGAAAGATATGACGCGGTATTGAAATTGCATGCCGAATATTTGGCCCGTATTGACGAAGAGGAGACCGGGGAAAGTCGGACCCAAGCTGTTGAAGTGGTGCAACGCAATGTAGACCAGTGCGGTGATATGGTGATGAGTATCATCCAAGCGGCAGCGGATATCGAGCGCGCCCGAAAAGGGGATGTTGGGGTAAGGCGTGCACCCAGTGGTGTGGCACTAATGGCGCCGTTGCCACCAGTGAATGTCCCGGAATTTGGTGGTGAATATGCCGACTGGCCGAGGTTTCGCGACATTTTTAACAGCGTGGTGCACTCGCGCACGGATTTGACCCCCGCGTATAAAATGGCGCAATTGATGGGGAGATTACGCGGTGAGCCTCACGATATTTTGACTCATTTGGAGATTACGGATTCCAGTTACGAGACGGCATGGGGCCTATTAATTGACCGATATGATAATCGGCGATTAATTATTGATGGGCTCATCGAAAAAATATTTAGTATATCGAAGGTCACTAATGTACACGAAATACGGTCGAAAATCCTTAATCCCGTCATGGTGGCAGTGAATACGCTGGAGCGACTCAAGTTGTCACTAGGGGACAACAAGTACATTGTTGTGAACCGGGTTTTGCGCAAGTTACCTAGCGAGGTGGTGGCGCGGTTTGAGCAGTCACATGGGGGTGATTCATCGAGTCACCTCCCAACATTTGACGAATTGAGGGCGTTCCTGGAGGGTGAGTGCAGGCGGGCGGATTGCCAAGGGGCAACCACGCCGCAACCCCCCACGTCACCCCGGCGTACGGTTGGGCCCAAACCGGTGGAGCCCCGTCGGGGAGGACAGCGGTACAACGCCCTCCAATCGGAAGTGTGCCCCTTCTGCCGGAAGGGGGGACACGCGATCATCGCGTGCGCGGATTTTGGAGCACAGCGGGTGCAGAGGCGCAGGGGGGTGGTCAAGCAGCGAAACTTGTGCTTCCGCTGCCTAGGCGCACACTATGTGCGTGAATGCAGTAAGACCACCAACTGCCGAGTATGTGGAGGAGCCCATCATGAACTTCTCTGCCTGGCTGAGAGTGGGGAGCGGTACGGGGCCTCATCGGGAGGCCATCCTCCCTCTCCTACGCCAGCCTTGGGTGGACGGTCGCCCCCCCACCGGGGAGGGGGGTCACCCAGAGACCAGCGGTCGCCCCCTCCTCGGGGAGGGGGGTCATCGAGGACTCCGGAGTACCGCCGGATGCCGCAGTCTCCTCCGCGGGGGGGGGATCGGCGCCGAGATTCGGGCGGGTGCCCGGAGATGACCCATGGGGAGTCGGGTTACGCGACTTACTCGGCCGCGCTGGGGGGCAGGTTGCCGCCCCCGAGTAGTCGCTTCTCCCCACCCCTCGCAGAGCGCCCACGCTTGATGGCGCGTCCGCCGCAGATGGGACGGATGCCGATGGGCTATTACCAGCCGGCGCGCATGGCACCGATGGGTCGAGGGGTGTACTACCCGGGGTGGGACCCATACCTGGGCCAGGGGCCCTCTCCCCCTCCAGCAGAAGGGGAGGGAGGTGCCCCCTGCTAGCAATTAGCAGTCTGTTCATCCGTCGTGCCCACCCCACCAGTGACGGTATTATTACCGACGGCTAAGATTACCGTCAGGGGTACGGATGGACGGCCAGTGCCAATGAGGTCACTCCTGGATTCGGGGGCACAAGGTTGTATCGTGTCCAGCCGCCTAGTGGCCAGGCTGGGCCTCAGGTTGGAGCCATCACGGGATGGCGCAATAGGTATAGGTGGCAATCAGGTGCCTCACATCAGGGGTCAGACGGACCTCCTGTTTGAGATGGGTGACTCGGCATCGATCACGCGGGTGAAGGCCACGGCTATTGTTTTAGATGAAGTGGTCGGGGTTCTTCCTTCGGTACGGTTACCGCCGGCGGTAACGAAGCTGACCAAGGGATTGGAGTTGGCCGACCCTCACTTCGCAATTCCCGGACGGGTGGACGTCTTACTTGGAACTGACGTCCTCGGGAAGCTGCTGCGGAGCGGTAAGCGGGAGCTGCAACCAAACGGGTTGGTGGCCGTGAGTACCGCAGGGGGGTACGCATTATTGGGCCCAGTACGGGGACCACAGGACGCAACGGATTATAGCAACATATACTACGGCAGCGTGTTATCGGAGGTCCTGCAAAGGTTCTGGGCAACAGAAGAGCCACCCACAGCTCCCAGGACAAGCCCACTGGACGAGGAGTGCGAGACATTTTATCAGTGCAACACGGTGCGCCTCCCTTCGGGCAGATTTATGACACGGCTGCCGTTTCTATCGACGCGACCTCCACTGGGGAGCTCCAGGGACCTGGCTGAGAAACGGATGATGGCCATGGAAAGGCGCATGAAACGGGACTCCAACTTTCGGCGAAAGTATGTTGAGTTCATGCGTGAATATTTGGCTTTGGGTCACATGTCGGTATCCAGGGTAGACTGGCGTCGTGAGGAGCACTACGTATTGCCTCATCATGCAGTCCTGAAGACACCTGACTCCAAGATCAGGGTCGTGTTCGACGGGAGCGCGGCGACATCTAACGGGGTGTCCCTGAATCAATGCCTGCACGCTGGTCCTAAGTTGACCAGAGACATTGCAGACATTCTAACGGACTTCAGGAGACACCAAGTTGTCTTCGTTACGGATGTGAGGATGATGTTTCGCCAAACGGAGATCCATGCGGATGACCGTCGGTTCCAGCTGATATTGTGGCGAGAGAGCCCAGAAGAACCGATGATCACGTATGAGCTGAACACGAACACGTACGGATTAAAGCCCAGCCCGTATGTAGCGATGCGGACGCTACGAGAGCTGGCTGACCAGGAACGGCTGCGCTTCCCTCGCGCAGCTGCAGTCATCGACCGGGATGTCTACGTGGATGACATTTGTACGGGCACGGACAGCATTGAGCAAGCGCTCATCCTAAGGGATGAATTGGTGGCGCTCATGGCCTCCGGTGGCTATGAACTCAGGAAGTGGCTGTCAAACTGCCCAGAGGTGCTGGCAGGACTACCAGCTGAGCACCAACAAGACCCGCATTTGTTTGAGGACTCGGATAATCCTCATGCGTTGGCAATTTTGGGGGTCCAGTACCGACCGACTCAGGATGTCTTCACATACAATTGTGAGGCCGAATTGCTGTCGAAGACCTGGACCAAGCGATCAGTCCTTTCGACTATCGCACGAACGTTCGACCCAAATGGTTGGATCTCTCCGGTCACGTTCATGGCAAAGTTCTTCATGCAGAAGCTTTGGTTGGCCCAACTAGGCTGGGATGAGCAGCTCACGGACGAGCTGCTGCACGAGTGGACGGCATTCGTGACCACATTGCCGCATATTAAAGAAATTGAGATCCCGCGCAAACTGCTCCCTCGGGCGGGAGCCAGGGTGACCCTGCATGGGTTCTGCGATGCTTCTGAGAAAGGGTACGCGGCCGCGGTCTACCTGAGAACAGGTGAGACTGCTGGCGAGGGCGTTGTACGCTTGGTCATGGCCAAGAGCAAGGTTGCGCCTGTTCGGACCCGGTGGACGATTCCGAAGATGGAATTGGCGGGTGCCGCGCTCCTGACCCGCCTCCTAAACCATGTGGCGCAGAACCTGCGTGGCACGGTGGATCTGAATGACACGGTTTACGCATGGACGGACAGCCAGATCGTGTTGTGCTGGCTGCAGACTTCGGTCCATACGCTTGAGGTATTTGTGGCCAACCGAGTGTCACAGATAAATAACTCGGAGACTCCTCTGGTCTGGAGACATGTTCCAGGTGAAGTTAACCCGGCAGACTGCTCGAGTCGCGGCTGCCCGGCGCCTGCTCTGGTTGAGCATTCTCTCTGGTGGGGGCCTCAATGGCTGGAGCGGCCACATACGGAGTGGCCTTTCAATGATTGCGGACGCCAGCCACTACCCCCTGACCAGGGTCTGAGAGTCAATGTGACTACAGTGGAGTCTGTGGCAGTGGACCACACTCTTTTGGAACGGTATAGCTCACTAGGGAAGCTACTTCGAGTCACGGGATGGATAATGCGGTTTTTCCATAATTGTCGAAGCCCTGCGGCACAGCGCAACCTGTCACCTGTAATGGGACCTGAGGAGCAGCAAAGGGCTCTCTCACGTTGGGTGGGGGTCATTCAGGGGAATGAGTTCCAGGATGAACTTAGGATCTTGCGGACTGGCGTGGGCAGAATGAAGAAGAGCCTTGTCCGCCTCAACCCGTTTATTGATGAGCACGGAATGCTCCGGGTGGGAGGCCGACTACGGAATGCCGAATTGCCGTATTCAGCGCGGCATCCTTTAATTCTTCCCAAGAAGGGAGCTCTGGTGGAGCTGTTGGTTTGGGACCGTCACATCAGGAATTCACATGCAGGCTGCAACACACTGCTGGGCATTTTGCAGCGGGAGTTCTGGATTTTGTCGGCACGGAGAGTGATACGGAGCGTTGTGTTTCGTTGCTTGCCTTGTTACCGGCTCAAGGCAGCCACAATGCAGCCACAAATGGGAGATCTCCCGCCCGACCGAGTTACGGAAGCTCGGCCGTTTGCTGGTGTGGGGACAGACTTCGCGGGGCCTTTCATGGTCAAGACATCACGCCTTCGCAACGCGAAGTCGGTTAAGGCATATTTGTGCGTCTTCGTGTGTCTGGCGACCAAGGCCGTTCATTTGGAAATGGTAGCTGATCTCTCTACGGAGGCCTTTTTGGCAGCGCTGGACCGATTCGTTTCTCGACGAGGGATACCGGCCTTGATCCGGTCGGATTGTGGTACCAACTTCAAGGGCGCCGATCGTTGTCTAAAGGAAATTGTATTATTTTTAAGTCAAAATGAGCGAGAGATCGGCACGGCCATCGCCAGTCGGGGCATTTCGTGGTATTTCAGTCCACCTGGATGCCCCCACTGGGGTGGAATATTTGAGGCAGTGGTTAAGTCTGCCAAGACTCATTTGTATCGGGTCATCGGCTCAACGATCCTCTCCTTTGAGGAATTGTCAACGGTGTTCTGCAAAATTGAGGCAGTTTTAAATTCGCGCCCCTTGTGTCCGTTGAGCGCTGACCCGAATGACCTGGAGGCCATTACCCCAGGTCATTTTTTGATTGGCCAACCACTTAACGCCTTGCCGGAGTATCCGTATACGGATGTTAAGTTGTATAGGTTGTCACGGTATCAGATGTTGCAGCAAATGACTCAAAATTTTTGGAAGCGATGGTCGCTTGAGTATTTGCACATTCTTCAGCAACGCGTTAAGTGGACGGACAGGACGACACCACCGTGCGTTGGAGACCTCGTACTGCTAAATATTACAATTAATTACTTCGAACTGAATAAAAGCCAAATGTAGTCATTCAAACGTATAGTCGAGCGCGCGCCGGGCTCGCCATCGAGAGTTCCTTACCACATAAGCATTATTTTTGTGTTGTAAGTTGCAACTGCAATTTTTTTTTCGGATTTATTCCTTTACATGTGCTAGAAGACACTGCCTCTTGCCAATTTTATAATGTTAGGTCAATGAGAAGAACCTACCTCATAGCAACTTATAGGTTTCGATTCCGTTGTCTTCACAGACAAAAGACAACAAAGTTGATCCTATATGGGGCATAAGGCACGGAAATTAAAAATAAGAATATGCTTACCTCAACATGCGTTGCCCTCCTGACCCTCCGACAGCTTCTCGTATAGTAGAACCTCCGTATGAAGGACCATAGGAACTTGATGATGCGAGTGAACAGCTTTCCGAAGTCAGCGAGCACTATCAAGAACAGGGGGATCCCGATGATAGCGTAGATGATCGTGGCAATCCGGCCCCACGTCGTCTTAGGGGCTATGTGACCGTACCCTGAAAAAAACACAAAATAAAAGTATACATGAGACAAATTATAAGCCAGCAGTCTTAAAGAAGTCTTCAATAAAAAAAGATTGGGTTCAGTACAAGGAAATTCAAAAAAAGGGTAGGACTGTGGATCACGGGTCTAGTATGATATGCAAACAAAACTGCTTAACTAAACCGTTAATTCTCTAAACCAAGTACTGATTACATCTAATAGGAGGCTACCAAATTTAATTTGTATACATAATTTGAATCGCATGAAGATAAGGGTAAAAATTGAAAAACCTGTTTAATGGTATATTTTTTTATAAAACTTAGTATAATCTTACCAATTGTTGTAATTAACGTCAGGCAGTAGACGAACGAGTTCATAAAATTCCATGATCTCTGACCACTAAAGGAGGTGACCCCGGCTTCGTGGGCTGTGTGCAGTTGGTTTTCGAACTCATACAACTTGTTTCGGGCCATGGATTTCCAGTCTTCTTCGCGAAGATAATGGCTGCCACGCCAAAGGTTCTCAATAAAATCTCGCTTAACATTTCTAGTGCTACATTTGTAAGCATTCTCGAATGATCCCTCTAGAGTCTTAAACAATATCCCGCCTAGACCACACAACGTAAACAAGAGAAAGAAATCACAAAGGCATTGGTTTCGTAAACTTATAATGCTATTGTAAGCTGCTTTTTGTTCTTCCTTAAACTGTCGCCAATTAGCTATGAATTTCCATTTTGATTTAACTACTTTCTTTTTCTCGTCACTAGTTTTACTTTTAACGGGTTTGTCTTTATCTTTGGCTTTGTCTTCCTTCTTTTCTTTTTTTGTTCCATTTTTAACTTCGGCGATTGACCTCTTTCGCGGGCCAAATTTATGTTCGACATGTTGTGTGGTATCTTGAGCTAAAATTATATTGTTTTGACTTTCTCTTTTATCCACTTCCTGGCTAAGAAGGTTCAATTTGCGGGTCAACTCAGCTGTGCGTTCCGATAAATCAAAATCATACTCATTTTCGCTCGGTGAACTTGAGTAACAACTTGAAGTATATTCTGACTGACTTGCGTCAATATACCCTGAGCTCTGTCTACTTTGTTTTTCAGATTTCACGTCTGTTCTTTTATTAGACGCTAAACCGGACAAAATTTCTCTATCGCTAATTATTTGAATTGTTTTGGGACACGATATCCCGCGAGACCGTCGTGGTGTTGACGGCGTTTTATTTGGTGTTTGTAAATTTTTATTGACACTTCGTTTGTACTCAGGTGGTAATCGTGGATCATCTTTTGGTATAGACAAACTTCTAGCTCTTGCTTGTTGCATTAGTTCTATTATTTCTTTGCTAGTTTGACTCATTCCTGTACCAGACCTGTCAATTATTTTAACTTCTTCTAATCTGTTGACGGACTGTGATCGGTTTCCTCTGGGTGATCTATTCTTTACAAACCTTCGAGGCGTTGGCACTACTCTACGCCGAGACGCTTGTGCCGGTAAACTCTGCTGATTAATTTGATCCTCACTCATCTCACTCTCACTAGTTTTACCCTGTAAATATCATTACAGGTAAGTATTAGTGTATCTTCTATACTACGTTGTTATTTTAAACTATTTACATGGTGTTCATATTTCATTTTTCGTTAATTCATTTGAAAATACAGCGCTATTAACAAAGCAATGAACAGAATCAAAAGTAATTTAACGTAAAAACTGACCCCAAATCTAGTTGCAGACTTGCTCCGTGCTGGTTTTACTGGCGGCACTTTAGCTTGTGTTTGTGGTGGTTCATCTTTCGGCTTAACTAGTTGTTTCACTACACTAGGTCTATTATCGCCTACTAACTTTCTGCTTGGAGTTCTAACGACTCTTTCCCGTACTTCAACTACAGGCCTGTTTTCAGGGAGTACCTTTCTACTCGGTGTACGTTCTATTTGATAAACTTTGGTCACAAGTTCCCCTGGAGCTGCGGGTGTTTCGGGTGTTTTTGGTTTAGTTACTGGCTTTTTCTCTTGTGGTTCATCCTTCTGGTCAAAAGTGAAAACATCTTTTTTAACAGGCGTTTTTGGTGGTTTTGACTTATCTTCAGATTTTGTTTCTTGTTCGTCAGGGTAAACCATTTTTTCTAATTGTTTCTGTGTTGTAGGGAACGTATAGGGGAAGTTGCCATCTTTAGGTGATATGTTTGCTGGCGAGGAAGGTGTTAGAGATCGCTTTCGTTCCGGTGGAGGTTCGAAGCTTAATGAACCTCGGCGACCAGTATCCTCCTCTTTTGGACTCAATGTATAAGTTGTACTTAACAACTTGTTGGTAGGATCAATAAAGCTTCCCTTGCGTTCTAATTTTGTTGTAAATTCTTCTTTCTCCTTATCTATTACGGCAAATGGAGATACACTCCTTCGTCTTCTTTCATTAGCGGCCGTAGCTCTAGCTTCTATAACTGCTTCTGTATCTAAATCGTAAACTGGATCTTTTACTGATGACTTTTCTTGAACTAAACGTTTCATTTCCTCATATGTATTATCGGCTTCGATCTCTCTAGAGTTTCTGGGTTGATAGTCTTCATCCTCTGATGTAGGCGTATCTTCATGAGGGATGGGAGTGCGACCAGGTTCGGGTGTCTTCTCTCTTTGCCTTGCTGTGGGGCCTCTGTTCTTAGACAGATTCCTCCTCTTCTTAATGGACATATTCTGGGGCTCCATTTCTTCGACGTTTGCGTTTTCACGGGATTTTGATCTGGATACTAAGTGTCCTGCGGTCTGGGACTCGGAGTCTTGGGTAATTGTGGGAATTTGGAGGGTTAATCTACTTTTGTGTTCATGTCCTTCTTCACTCATCCCCACACGGATCCCTTCACTGGTTGGCCTGAAAATAAAAGCGCAAGAGTTCAGTACACGTAGTGAACCGTGCTACAATAATGGAACTGAAGTTCTGAATGCAATATTGATACAAATATTGGCAATGCACTGACCACCGCTTGCCAATGCGTATGACATTCTTAACAAGGTGCTAACAAGCATACAAATGAGTGAATGAAACTTACCTTCCGCGACAATCCAACAACAAACTCCTTTATTGTATCAGGGCGGGTCGACATCTAATAAAAGAATCTATTTTAGACACAGCACTCGCGTAAACAAACTTCGGAATAATAGACAACGATCCATCCTTGTCACGTCAGATTCAGTAGAGGGCACTTTTTTATCCGAAATTGATTTTGGATTGCTCCTTTCCCTTGTTATTTGATTGCGCAGAGCACTTTGCTGTCGCGTTTTAGACTCCGCTCGGTTCTCGCATGGGACTGCGCGCCAAACCATCCGGGCGGCGATCCAAATTTAAAACACCTACTTCTACATTTTATACGTACGTACGCATTTAACACGGCGAACGATGACTAGTATAATGTGAAACGCGACTTCTCAAGCTCCACTAAATCTAGATACATACTAAGACATGTGAACTAAGCAGAGGGGTCTTCATATGTGGTTCAATTAAATCAGTTTTCTATGCGATTTTCGTAATGTATTAAGAGGTAGATCACGGGACATTTTAAAAAGCATTACAATAACTTTCGCCAGCTTCAAACTTTTGATATTGATAAATGTTGACTAGAAATAGTAGGCGACATTTTTTTAGAATAAGAATCTTCTTGCATTTCTGTGACGTTTTATTTGGGTATCTCTGTTTCGCTATAGATAAGTGAAAGAGAAGCAGATAATGTTTATCACCGGACAATGTACAGGGATGGCTTCACTTGCCAGGCATCCGTAACGTCCAATTTATAACGATCATATCACATGATAATGACAGGCGTAATATGATTAGCAGTTGGATCATAAACAATCACAAGAATCACATGTTACACATAAAGTAAACAAACTGACATAATTTCATACATATGTAGACCTTATTGGCTATAATGTATACATTTCATGATACCGTCTTTACCATAAGGGCACACGGGGCCCGTGCCCAGGGCCCCCTATCTTACGGGGGACCGAAAAACTATAGACCATTTAAAAAACGTCGGGCCCCGAACATTTCTGTGCCCAAGGGCCCCAGCATGCAAAAAAATTAACATATTCAAACATTTCAGTATTAATAGGATTCTAAGATAAGGATCCAAATGAAAATAGTTGATGAAAGTACCTACATGTGTATGTGTAGTACCTACTTATTTTTTTAACTAGCGTACAATGTCGTACATTGTTCGTACATTTTTTTTATATGACTTTGAATTCCGTACGATACCAAGAAAGTAGGTATCACACCGCCAGAAAGTATGCTTCCTAGCGGTGACAGATTGATCACTGTTTTCTCGTAAGTACGTGTAGTACCTACATATTTTTTTACCTAGCGTACAATTTCGTACATTTGTTTGATATGAGTTTGAACTCCGTACGATACCATGTCACCGCTAGAAAGTATGACACGTTTTATTTGCTAAAAGTGAATTGGGAAACTACAATATTTATTTTGAAATAAAACAATTTACAACGCATTTATATCGTGTGTATTGAGTCGTTTTCAAAAACTAAAAACAAAACTACGATCGCATACTTTGTTTAACGAATGTTTAATGTTAGTTATACAAAAGATATGGGCAACTTTTGTTACAAAAAGGAATCAATTAAGTATTGTTTTAATTAAAACCCTTCACTAAGTATATGTTTTTTGTGAAAACAACTCAAATTCGTTATTAAAGCCTTTCTGACGATTCAATAACGTTACCGTTATCGTTGTTGAAGATTGATGTTGATAACTATTATGCTTAGGTGTGGGGCAAATGGGTTTTTGTTTAAAAAATAAAAAAAATAAAAATATCGAACCGGCTTAAATTCACGAAGTAACCGCGTAACAAACAAAAAAGCAGTCAATGAATCTAAGTTCACGACATATAATTCGTTAAATTGAATTAATCGATTCACAAACAAACCGAACTCTGCACCAAAACAACTTTCAAATAAATCACAAACGACTGTCTATGCCTTTGTCTCAAATGCGTCCACATGCCTTCAAAGCTTCGTTTGTTTGGTTTGTATTTACACTCTACTAGGTAGTTCTGTAGACTGAGATCCAACTCTAAGTAACCCAACCTGATATATTATGGCCTGTAAGGACTGTTCAATTTACTAAGCGGACACTTAAAAATAGCATAGCAATTTTTTTTTTTCACAATATACTTTTATTTACCTAAATGTTTTTAAAACGAAAACACACAAAATAATATTGAATATAAAAAAAATAATTTAATTACATCGGTAAAATTTTCGGACTTTGACGCGTAAGTGCTTGCACATCACTTGTTGTTACTTTTCGGCAGGCTGCAAACCACATTCGTTTGAATTCATTCAATGATTTAGCTTCTCGGCCATACTTTCTTAAGTGCCTCTTCACAATGGCCCAGTACCGCTTGATAGGATGAAGCTCCGGGCAATTTGGTGGATTGTCTTCTTTTTGAACAAATTTAATGTTTATTTTTATTTTAGTAGCTCCACTATTGTACTAGCATAGTGGGCACTTGTCAAGTCAGGCCAAAACAAAAGCGGGGTGTTATGCTTCCGATAGATAGCAAGTAGTCGTTTTTTAATGCATTATTTTCTGTAAATGTCGCCACCAATGGTTCCTGTTGCAAATTAGGATGCACTTTTAAGGCCACAAGAACAGATTGCCTGCCAAACAAGGACTTTCTTCCCGAATTTATCAATTTTTATGGGTTACTCCTCATCTGGCACATGCTGTCCAACGACGGCATTGTAGTACTGGGGTCCCGGTAATGTACTACAGTCCAATTGTACTTACGTTTTGTCGTTAATTAAAATGCAACGAGATTTATCCTTTAGTAAGATGTTATACGCTTTAAAATAAAAAATATGAATCGGTTCGTAAATTCGGGAGTTCCAAGGTAACAATGTACATACAATATATAAACGTCGACTTGAGAACCTCATCTTTTTAGAAGTACGCGCACGGTCACGGTTCACTTCGCCGAGCTCCACATCAGTGAAACATACCTACCCTCATAGAACAAACTAACAGCTAGCAACGTTCACATTCACAACAAATATCGCTTTTATGGTAGAACGTGTTCTGAAACTTTTGAGCAAAAATATAATCAGAAATATCTGAACACGCTTCTGCATCCTTAAAAAAAAATGAAATAAAAATAAAATTTAAAATTTAAAAAACCCCCGACATGGCAACCTGTAAAAAGAAAGAAATAAAATCTACGAAATGTGCCTTTACAATGAACAGTAGAAAAAGAATCCAAGCTTCGTTGCGTTCGGGGGACCGCTAAGTAGGTACCTAACCTAAGTGAAATGAAATATATTTAAGTATGCATTTATTTGGGGCTTCCCAATTTACGATTTTAAGTAAGTACATACATTGCATTTCATTTACTTAGCGGTCCCCCGACGCAACGAAGCTTGGATTCTTTTTCTACTGTTCATTGTAAAGGCACATTTCGTAGATTTTATTTCTTTCTTTTTACAGGTTGCCATGTCGGGGGTTTTTTAAATTTTAAATTTTATTTTTATTTCATTTTTTTTAAACAAATAGAAGTTTTTTCCCGGAATATTCTACATTTAACACTTTTTTGGTTTTACACCGTTTAAGGTCCATAGTTTCCAGTCTTTCCTCGAGCTTGATCCTTGACTATGTGTACGACAACATTACAGGATCCCAAGCCAGTGGTAACGAAAGCCGTCTTCTCTAAGATTGAAATTAGCCTTTAGCAACATTTTGGGAAAAAATCGTTAGTCAAATTAGTTAACGCTTATAAGTTATTAGCCAAGACAATCAAAATATATACTTTAAATGCACTGGATGAGTTGAAAGAACCTGCTACTTATGGCCTAAAACAGAACCAGGTTTCCATTCTACAGGATCCAAATAGTACGGGTGGCTTACTTAGCTCCATAAAAATTGCAGTTGATGCTAGGTAACTTGACTTAGTTTTGAAAGACCTAATCATCGATAACCCCCACCATGGGATAAACCGTTAAAAAAAATTACATCCCCACTTTTTTACGTGTAAGGCAGGTACACAAAAAAACCGTTTTTAAAAATTTATTCTACCACTATGTCTCTGAGCTAAGCCGTAGACAGACGGACGGACGGACATGGTGAAACTACAAGGGTTCCTTGTGGACTACAGAATCCTAAAAAGTTGTTATTCACTTAGGCGAGTACTTTTGCTAAAGCTTACGTGTCCTTTAGTCTCGTTAAAATCTTGCAAGGTGATGCTATTTGTGACCTCAATCAAAGGAACCTGTTCAATAGTCATAATGACAATTCAGCTTTAGCAGAATTGCAAAACTTAGAAACGGTGACCCAGTATTGTGACAGAAATTAAAAAAGTTTTTCTGAGACTCGGTTTAATATCGACTGGACTTTCTTACACAAACGTTAATAGCTCATCAAGAACAATTAGACTAGCCCAAACACCATGGGTTTATTCTGTGCTGTTAAGGAGTTCCTACGGCCATCTTCAGCTGCATGGTACCAAATTATTGTACTGTCAAAATTTTATTACATTGTTGATTACGCTAATAAAACTTAACATTTATTCAACATTTGAAATTCTTGGATTAGATCCCTTCACAACTAGATGGCAGGGCCGTATTTACCCCTAGGCCCACAAGGCCCGGGCCTAGGGGCCCAGCTAGTATAGGGACCCAGTCCCAGACGCAGGACTTGTACCATAATAATGTTCTCCTTATAGGGGAGGGGACCCCAAATTCCAAGTGCCTAGGGGCCTGGGCCCGCTTAGTCCAGCCCTGCTAGACGATTATCATGAGATCTTCACTTAGTGAGTGATAAGGAAAATGCTAATAAAACAACATTTATCCAGCGTTTGAGCTGAGATCCATTAACAACTAGCTGATCATCATGAGACCTTAATTTACTAAGTGATATAGAAAATGCTAATAATACTTAACATTTAATAAAAATTTGGAATACTTGGCTTCAACATTGGCTGAGATCCATTAACAACTACCTGGTCATCATGAGACCTTCATTTAGTAAGTGATATAGAAAATGCTAATAATACTTAACATTTAACCAAAATTTGGAATCCTTGGCTTCAATATTGTCTGAGATCCATTAACAACTACCTGGTCATCATGAGATCCTCATTTAGTGAGTGATAAAGAAAATGCTAATCATACTTAACATTTAACCAAAATTTGGAATCCTTGGCTTCAATATTGGCTGAGATCTTGTCACTTGTTCCAATTAAAGCTGAATATCTTGGAAACTACTGGTCCTACTTCCACCAAACATAGCTAAGAACCATCTCGACGGAAAAGTCTTTCGATTAAAAAAAACCGCACTTAAATTGGTCCATCCGCTTGGGCGCTACGATGCCACAGACAGACACACAGATACACAGATACACAGATACACAGATACACAGATACACAGATACACAGATACACAGATACACAGATACACAGATACACATGTTAAACTTATAACACCCCTCTTTTTTCGTCGGGGGTTAAAAATAGAGTCATCTTTACATTTTTTACAAAAAATTTTGTTCGGAAGTTTAATAACTCGACTGGATTAGACCAAGTATGGTTACCTACGGATACCTCTCGGTCTACCTTGCGCCAAAGAGAATGACAATAAAATATGCCATACCCACGAATACATACTACATTTTGCATACAAAGATGAACGAGACAGGGGCTTCAAAATAAAGGTTTATTATACTAGCAAACGATTTCAATATGGGCGGTTTCAAAGGACTGTTTTTCCTTTCTGTTTTGTATGTCTGTACCTTTATTATGAACCAACCTTATGTTTTTTTATTGTCTCTCTCACTTTGCTTTGTATTTTTTTGCAAGTGACAGTAAAAAAGTACATGTACCTAATTTATTATACATATACTAGCTGACCCGGCGAACTTTGTACCGCCTGAAAGTCGATAAATGTAGAGATAGCTTTTACTATTAATCCCACGGGAACGTGATAAAAAGATCCTATGTCCTTCTCCTGGTTCTAAGCTACCTCCCCACCAATTTTCAGCCAAATCAGTTCAGCCGTTCTTGAGTTATAAATATAAATAGTGTAACTAACACGACTTTCTTTTATATATATAGAATAGAAGATTTAGAGAACCCTAACAAAATGGGGAAAGGAATATGATTATTGATTAGTTAGATGTACGCATGGCTACTGTCTGTTAAGAGTTGAAATCCCGCAGGACTCAATTTTTTTTTACCCCTAGAGCTTAATTTGAAACCCCCTAAAATTAAGCATATGAGGGGTATCTCAGGGGTTTGACCATGAAACACAAGATAGGTTGAGAAAAAGTCTAATTCGTAAAAAGTTACACAGTCTACACGGAAAGTCATTAAATGTAGAAAACACAGGTGGGACGTAGGCCCTAATCTTAGAAAGAACTAGTAACAATTTAGGTATAGTGCGATAGCGCGCGTGTATACAGTGGCCGCTCGGTACGAGGCTCCCAAAGCAACTGGCTAGGCCGTTCGGGCGCGAGCGAGACAGCAAGCGCTGAAAGCGCTACGTTGTATATCGTGTTGGTACACGGCCGCGAGTCGCCCGCACAGGCAAAACGGATGTGTTCATCGGACGGTTTGCTATAAGCATATTTATTTGAAAAATCCCCTAATTATAAAAAAAGAAATTATGTCTTAACTTCTGCAATTTCCGATTTTGCAACCACGCTACAAATCACAGTATAAGTAGCGTAAATCTCAGTCCCACTTATGAGTTCGAACAACAAACAGTAGGATATACTGCGGTATCTAGAACGTTTTATTTCCAGTAATAATTTAGTTTGTCACATTGTGTGGTATAAAAAAATCGCTAAATATACCCCTAAAAAATCCCCATTCTCCAATTACCCCCCCCCTAAATTTAGGGGTAAATCCCCTAAGTTGGCACCCCTGTCCGGGATTTAACTAAATAATCCCAGGACAGACACAGACAGTAGGGCTGCTATTTTTTAGTTAATACCCGGGATTAGCAACCACTGTTTGGCACTTAATCGTTTCGCGGATTTGCATAGCAATGTTATTGTTTTGATTGGTCTACAATCAGTGCCAAACCCAGATTCATACAACTTTCAAATTTAATATCAGGTTTGGTGGAACTCCAGTCTTAATGAGTCCTTCCCAGTTTTCCCATTTCATACATCGAAACCTTTTTGGTTAAAAGCGCTACTGTCTCTAATAGTACTTTTTGTACAATACAATAATCTCAATTCACCCCCAAACAGTCCGGGGCATTTTAACAGGCCATAGATTCTTAGGCATGGTCTAATATCTATTAGAAGCTGTTAAATATGAAAGGTCTAAGCTGTTGAGGTTTTAGGTAGAAGAATAAGCATATTTATCACAAACCATATATTCATAAAACATAAAGACACAATCTATTAAAGAGAATAATGAAACCATAGCAACTAGTCAACAGTACTAGTGTGGAGACACGCAGCTAGTGCTGTACATCTCAACACTCCTCCTAAATGATAACATGGCTTAGGTACCAGTTATTATTTAATACACAACTATAACTAACTTAACTAAACTAACCAACTAAGAATTAGCACAAGAACTTATCAATACATTTATAAAACTTGTCTGTGCTCAAACTTTTGGTCATCACATCCGCTAAATTGTCATTAGTACAAATATGTTCAATGCTGATCACCTTATTGACAACCAAGTCTTTTATATAATGAACCCGTATATCAATGTGTTTTGTACGCTTCGAATTCTCGTAATTCTTTGCCATTGATATCGCACTTTTGTTGTCAACAAGTAATACGGCATTTACATCACAACCTAAGTGTTTACATATGCCTTTTAAATTAACGATTTCCTGTGCTAATGATGCGGCAGCTACGTACTCGCTTTCGGCAGACGATAAAGCTACACATTGTTGCTTATTTGAAAACCAAGCAATAGGGTTTTGCCCTTGTAAGATAATACCACCGCTAACACTCTTTCTGTCGCTTCTATCTCCAGCCCAATCGGCATCAGAAAATCCGTATAAATTATTGTCATTTGTTTTTCTAAATAACAATCCTTTTTCCTTTGTTTCCTTCAAATAACGTAATACTCTTTTTCCAGCTTTCCACAATTCTTCGTTCGGCTTATCTAAAAATCTGCTCAGATATGATACTGCAAATGTTAAATCCGGCCTTGTTGTTACAGTAAGATAAATGAGACTTCCTATTAGCTCTCTATATGGTACATCCAAAATTTCTGTATTGTCCTTTATGTCTATATTGTAATTTCTTTCCATGGGAGTTTTTATTCCGTTACATTCATCCATTTTGAATTTAGTCAATATCTTTTCAATCATTTTAGTTTGTTTTAGTTCTAAGGTATCTTCATTTCTTTTAACTTCCATTCCGAGAAAGTTTTTCATTTCGCCCATATATTTTGCGTTAAACTCCTCCTTAAGTGCTTTAATAGTTTCTTCCCCGTTTCCAATGATCAGGATATCGTCCACATAAATCAGCATCCAGCAATCTTCTTTGTAATACAAACAGTAATCATATTCTGATCTTTGGAATCCGTTAGCTTTCGCAAATTCGTCAAGTGTTTCATTCCAACATTTTGGTGATTCAACCAATCCATACAGTGCTCTCTTTAGTTTTAATGCTGTATTATTATTTTTAACTTCTAATCCTTGGGGTATTTTGATAAATACATCAGACTTCAATTTTCCATTTAGGAATGCTGTGGGAATGTCAAGTTGAATAATCTTTAAATCATCCTGTACAGCTTTTGATAAGATCATTCTTATGGTAGAATGTCTCGCAACGGGTGCATAAATGCTGTCGAAAATATCTTCTTTCTTTTGTTGGAAGCCTCTAGCTACCAGTCTTGCCTTTTTTGTTCCATCTTCTTTCTGCTTAAATATCCATTTTGTATCTATCAGCTTTCTTCCATCGGGTATTTCTTGTTCTTCCCATGTTTGTAATCTTTGGAGTGCATCTAATTCTTTATTAATTGCGTTTTTCCATTCTGGTTCTTTTACAGCTTCTTCAAAAGTTTCTGGTGCATTTGCACTGAGACATATAACAATGTTAGTTTCATTTATGTTTTCTACATTTGTCTCGTAATCTTTAAGATAAGCAGGAGATTTTATCGTTCTTTTGGGTCTGATTGTTTTTTCTTCAGTTTGATCATTGTTCATTTCTGCATCTTTAAATTCATCTTCCTTTTCTACAATATCTTCCTTTTCTGTATTTATTTCTTCTTCTTTGTCTTGAATATACCTTACTTGTTTTACTTCTTCGTTATTTTTGTATTTAATGTCGCTTTCATCAAATCTTACATCTCTGGAAATAATTATCTTATCTTCTTCTGGATCCCATAATCTGTAACCAACAGTTCCATAACCTACCATTCTTGTTTCTTTTGCTCTCTTGGCTAACTTGTCCGGTTTGGGTACTATAGTAGCCCAAGCTTTGGAACCAAATACTCTCAATCTCGATAGGTCGTTTTTACCAAAAAATATTTCGCTGGGTGTCTTGAAGCAAATGGCCCATGATGGCGATCTGTTCAATTGGTAAACTGAACATTGAATTGCCTCGCACCATAGATGTTTTGGCAAATTGGTTTCCGCTAATAGAGTCCTCGTTTTGTCGCATAATGTGCGGTTCATCCGTTCTGATATCCCATTAAGTTGTGGCGTGTACGGTAATGTATATTCTAAACTAATCCCTCTATTTCTGCAAAATAATTTCAAACTATTAGCAGTGTACTCTCCGCCATTATCACATCTAATTCTTTTTACTTTATTCCCCGTTTCGTTTTCAAGTCTTAATACATAGTTCATCAGTCGTTCAGTTGCTTCAGATTTGCTCTTCAGGGGATACACTACGCAAAAATGAGAGAAATCGTCAATAATTGTCATAAAATATTTCTCACCATTAGGTCCTTGTTGTCTGATTGGTCCAGCTATGTCTGTGTGAATCATCTCGGCTATCATTCTCGTTCTAGGCTTTCGGATGGGCGTGAATGGGCTTCGGGTGGCTTTTCCTTCCATACAGGGGCTGCAAATTCTATCAGATACAGGTAAGTTTAATATGTTAAGGCTTTTCCTATTTAAATGACCTAAACGTTTGTGCCATAGATCTGCTGCATCAGTAACATTACAGAATTCGTACTTACATAATTCAGCTTGTAATTTATACAACTTTCCCTGCACGTTACCGCATAAAAATGTCTTTTTATTAAATATTTTAACATTGTTTTTATTAAAGTTTACGTTAAAACCTGCCTCGACAATCTTTTTGACCGATAACAAATTATATGAAACATCTCTCACAATAAGCGCATCGATATTAATCTTAGTATTTTGATATTTGATTTTAAGTTTACCTCTTTTATTAGTTGTAATACATTGGCCGTTAGCTACAAATATTTTGACATGTCTATCTAAGTACGTAATATCCGTCATATAACTTTCATATCTTTCATTTATTAAATGCTCCGTACATCCCGAGTCTACAATTAGTTCTATGCTACCACACTCACCCACATTAGCAATAATATCGCTAGCAATGAAACCTATTTCTATGTCTTCTGTGTCTGCTGCTGAAGCATGTTGATACGATGTATGTCGTACACCTGAATTTCCTCTAAATGAGCGTCCGCGCGCCCTTGGATAAATCCGTCCTCGTGTCATAGACCGTCCTCTATTCGGCCCTTGTCCTCGTCCTGATCCTCTGCATTCATACGACTTGTGTCCACGTTTCCCGCAGGAGTGGCACGTGAGGAAGGCATTATTCTCATGATCTTCACTCTGTCCGTCCATTTTTAACTTTGTCTCCATGTCAAGTAGTCTTGCTTTAACAAATTGTAGGTTCAGCTGTTTCTCGGAAGCCATAGTCTCTATTGATGTAATTACTTGATCGTATATTTTTGGAAGAGAAGACAGCAGATAGCAAATTTGGTCTTCTACGTCGACGTTTACGTTGATTGCCGCTAATTCGCTAAGAATTCCTTCAAATTTTAGGAAATATTGCTGTAAGTTGCTCTCATTGTCATAGCGCATTGTTATGAGCTTCCGTTTTAAATAAAATTTGTTACAGACTGTTTTCCGTTCAAATATGGCTTCTAATGACGTTAACATTTCTTTGCTTGTTTTCGCATTTTTTACTATGTCAATATATTTATCGCACAGACATTGTACCAAAATTGATTTTGCTCGTGAGTCATCTTTCAAAAATATTACTAGAGCATCTTTATCTGTCGGTATATCTTCTAAGAACACATCGCTTAATTGCTTTTCTTCTAGCAGTAATTTCAGTCTAAATTTCCAATGACTAAAATTTGAATTTTCAGTCAAAATCGGCAGAAGAGACCCCGCAGCTGTCATCTTTCTTATATATAATTTTCGCCGATATTATTTTTCTTTTCGTGGATCGCAACCCAATATATTTTTATTTACTTACTGCACGCAATCTGCTACCATGTTGAGGTTTTAGGTAGAAGAATAAGCATATTTATCACAAACCATATATTCATAAAACATAAAGACACAATCTATTAAAGAGAATAATGAAACCATAGCAACTAGTCAACAGTACTAGTGTGGAGACACGCAGCTAGTGCTGTACATCTCAACAAGAAATGTGTAGAATTTCCACTACATTGGCGCGACATTGTAAAAGCATTGGCATCTTGTACATATTAAATGGTCCATGATACAGCAGAAAAGTGTGATTACATTCTGGGAATCAATATAGAAAACTATTTTTGTACTGTTTATATTGCACAGTTTGAAAGATCATATGTCGATTGAGACGCATTTGGGGCGGTTTGCACTGCGCCCTGAAAATACTACGATGCTGAGAGTAGGACAGAGCAAGACGATGGATTTAAGGTTTATTGCAAGTATGTCCGTTTGTCTAAAAACTCATCGGGTACAAGATAGACTCCTCGACGTACTGCAATCTTACAGCGCCCACAATTTTTATAATAGCAATATTTAGCGTTGAATAATGTTTGAGCTATAACTGCACTAGGCGTATGACTGAAAGGCGTCACGTCTGTATTTATTTTTGTTCATACTGCGGGGACTGGATGAAATTTTTGACAGTGATCAAAGTTGTTTGAACTCCCTTCCCCCTATGAACTCAAGAATATCACGGGAGAAATAGTCCCTAAGGGATGAAAAGTTGTTGAAAATTAAAAACTCACCAATGGTGGTAAATATGGTGCCGGCATAAAACATGGAATTTATAAACGTCCATGTTTTCTTTTGTGTCAAACTGTCTTGGTAGCTGGTGTATTCCTTCACAGCATCCTCGTAGTCCGTCATGTTCGGTAACAGCTGCAAGTGGTCGAAGTTGTCGTCCTGCACAAGAAAATGATGTATAAAAACCGGCCAAGTGCGTGCCGTCCGAGGGTTGCGTACAAACACTTCCTATCTTAACCACAGGAGTAAAGAAACGGAACAGAGACTACGAGGGGCAAACCGAAATGATCGGGAATTTAAAAAACTATGTGCACTATATACATAAATTATATTTTATTGTTTTTCGAAGTATTCTCCGTTACATTCAATGCACTTTTGCATTCTTTTAAACCAGTCATTAAAACAATAATTCCAGTTTGAAGTAGGCATTGCCAAAATGGCCGATTTATAGGCTTCCACAGCGGCTTCTGGGTTCTCAAACCGCTGACCACGCAATAAATCTTTAATTCTAGGGAACGTAAAAAAATCATTTGGACTCAGGTCAGGGCTGTATGGAGGATGGGACATCAACTCAACGTTTTCGTCGTTCAAAAATTTAGTTGTTTTGTGGGCGGTGTGGGAGCTCGCATTGTCGTGGTGTAAGATGACGCGGCGTCTCGGGTTCCCTTGGCGAAGTTCGGCCAGCACCTCCGGCAAACAAACTGTGATATACCAATCAGCGGTAACGGTTCTTTGTTCTTCTAGAGGAATTGTGGCAACATGCCCCTTTTTTGAGACGAACGAAGCCACCATCTTCTTCGACACGCTTCGAGAACGCACAACTTTCGTTGGTTTGACCTCGTCATCGAAGACCCATACTGCCGACTGGTGCTTTCTTTCAGGCTCATAAGAATAAATCCAGGATTCGTCACCCGAGACCATATTATAAACGGCTTTTGACTTTCCTCCATTGTAGCATTTCAGAATAGATCGGCACCAATCAACACGAGCCGCCTTTTGCTCTTCAGACAAATTATGGGGTACCCATCGGGAAATCAATTTTCTGACACCCAATTCACCATGCAAAATAGTGTGAATTGCAGTCATTCCAATGCCTATGGTTGCCCGAATCTGCTCGTATGTCACATGTCTATCTTCTTTTAGTAGTTTTTCCACAGCCGCGATGTTTTCAGGCGAAACCGCCGTTTTCGGCCGACCTGATGAAGGTACGGTGCCAAGAGAGGCACGACCCCGTCGAAACTCAGCATACCACCGATATATTGTCGTCTGACTAGGTGCTTCAATGTCGTATATAGTAACAAGCTCATTGCGACATTCATCTGGAGATAAGCCACGACGAAAGTTATGGTAAATAATTGCACGAAAATTTTCACGCGTCAGCTCCATTTTGTTCATCGAGTTGTCAATTTAAAAATGGAATTAAAAAAATATATCGTTCTTTTTTTAAATTGTAAAAACGGCATCGTGATTGTAAGTCGCCAGTATGCATGTGACAAAAAAGGATTTAATGTAACTCAGTTTAAAGTACTCTATTCCCGATCATTTCGGTGTGCCCCTCGTACGCTTCAAACAACCGCGCTGTCACAGGTACACTACTACAAACATGCAGTGCATGTGTGCGTGTCTACTAGCCGCTACGTCGCGTACACGCCGCAACTGGATAAAACCGGTTTACGCGCGCTCGCCCAGTAGACAAGCTGAGGGCTGTGCAACGGTTGTCATTTGTTTTGCGCTCCTGTTTAAACTGTGTTTAGCATTAGAAGTGACTATGAAAAGTGATAGTATTCATCTTTTGTCTCATTTCTCCTTAAAATCATTAATTAATTATCATTACGAAGTATAAACAGCATTCTGATTTTTTTACCTTTGCCGTTTTATTCGTTTACTTACATAAATTAATATTCTTGCTTACATTACAAACTGACATCGGCTTATTCTATCAAAATATTTAACAAATTATTAAAAACCAAGTTATAAAAAAATAAAATTTAGAGTAAGTAAATAATTTGTAATTTTTTGTAAATACATAATCTCATTTTCACCTCACCAGCTCAAACATGGCGATTTTGCTGTCAGATAACAGTGAACAAAATGCGATTTTGTTTCGAGCGTGAGTAGAAAGTAGCTTTTTAATTTTTTCAATATCTGACCGCGAATTGTCATTCTTCAGCCAAAGGTTAATTATAAAATTCTAATCATTTGAGTCTCGATGCACTCTGTTTCTTTCATATGTATATAAAAGAGAGGGATAGAAACTTATCAATTTGAAATTCGATTTTCGAATCCGACCTCGATTGAGAACAGTTCGGATACGCGTTATACCAAAAAATTCATTAAAAACACCCGAAAAAGTTTTAATTGCAACGTATTTTTTTTTTTCATTATTATATTTTTATTTAACGACCGAATATTAAAATGATTGTGCCTTTTATATAAAACAATAGATCATTGCTCAAATATAATAAGATTTTTCACCTTATTACTTATTGTAAATTATATTTACTTATTGTAAAATATAATTTATAATTTCACCATTTATCATAGATGCATATTCGAAACGTACCTTAAAAAATATCGAGTTCATATCGTAATTGTAATTGTTATTTTCTTTTGCATATATTTTGTTTGGTGTTTTAGGAGTAAAAATATTAATCAATGTATAAACAAAATCTCGTACCTAATATAATATGTATTTATAAATAAACACGTCATGTATCTGCTAAATCTTCCAATTTGATCAAATAATGACAATAACCGTGTTGGTTGGTTGATTATAATTTCAATTAAATTATATTGTTATTCCTTTTTAAGCAGCACTTATCTATTTTCTGATTAATAATATTATTGAAATCAGCAACAAAGACTATAAACATACGTTGGAAGAAAAAACACAAAATGTCGAATATGTTCTCGCTGATGAGGTGAAAAGTTGTGTGTGCTACACGAGAGCAAAGTTTTTTGCATCTCGTGCTGTTGAGTCCCTCGCTACACTCAGGATTCTAACATAGAATCACTCGCTACGCTCGTGATTCAAACGTAGAATCCTTCGCTTGCTCGGGACTCAAAATCAGCACTCATAACAAAAAACAACTTTGCTCTCTTGTTGCACAAATAACTATTACATAGTAATTAAAAGCTAAAAAATATTTCGTTTATTAAATTCTTCTTTGCCAAACCAATGCACAATGTTGGCAAAGAAGAATTTAATAAAGGAAAATGTCAGTGTCAGTTTCAAGATGAGAATATATGTTTTAATTTATTGCTCCTTTTACAGGTCACACCTGGTATACATAATTTGATTCCGAAAATGATCTCTTACATACCAAAAATTGTGTCCGATTCCGTAACGCCACCTCGCGGATTTTCTTGGCGAAGTCTCTCCTGATATCGTCCAATTTCTTATCATATTTCTCTGCATGGGGATCATCACCTGTATAAAAAGACCAAATAAAAGCTTTTAATAGTAGTTTATGTGAGTGTACATAATGAAGGGTATTAAACACGAGTGTGGGTTTATGAAACGAGCCGAAGGCAAGTTTCATAATAACATCACACGAGTGTTTTAATGCCTTGCCTAATTACTTATGTACAGTTACATACACTACTTTATCTAGCCACATATCATAAGCCTCCATGATGCATTCAGGAGTCGCACATTATGACAAATATTAGGTACGCGGTAATGGCGGTAATGAAGTTTTCTGGCAGCTGTCATAGTTTTTTTTTATTCATAGACTAACTAGAGTCGGCCCTAACTATCATATCGTTCGATATCTTACTTACGTGCGACAGTAGTCAAAGATTGCAAATTGACAATTCATTTCGTTCTAAACGTCATCTCGACTGATATTAGAATAGAGGTCAAATCAAATCAAATTTCTTTGTTTTTCAGAGATGTTCGAAATTTGAATAAATAATAATCATCGAAATCGATGTTATTATTTAGCAATAATATTATTATTAATATTAGCAATAATATTATTATTAATATTAGCAATAATATTAATAACTACACCAGGCAGCTGACCGCAACCGATGGAGACAGGCAGTTGACAAGCTGAAGCGGAGTCACGATCCTCAGCAATGAGGGAGCGATGGAGAAGAGAGAGATTAATATTATTATTTAGCAATAATAACATTTTTACAGATACCTAAGAAATGTGTTGTAACAAAACAGTCTGTTTTTATCGTGGTCATAATGTGCGGTTCTTAAACGCATCATGGAGGGTTTATGATATTTAGATAGATAAAAAAAATACTATGGCAGAAAGGAAAAAATGAGGATATGATAAAACTCTAATATTGTTCAGAAAACAATTTTTCTAAGGCCTATGGTTTCAGAATAAATCTTAATAGCGTGATGCAGCGGTTGATGGTTGTTTTTTTTTATCACGCGATAAATAAGCGATAAAGCATCCGTCTGGTTTTGTCAGTGAGCGAGTGTGAGCGACAGATGCTTAATAATTTATTTATCACGTGATAAACGCATTATGTTATTAATGTTGCTGAATTTTGTATCTCACCTACTCTTTTATTGTTTATTTTTGCTCAATCCTCTCCAAAGGTTGTCTGGAAGAGATCGCTCTTTAGCGATAAGACCTATTGTCTACCATTAAGGTCAGAGACGTATTTTGAAATTTGGCGCCCCGGGCTTATAAGTTTCGCCGCCCCAGAAGTCAAGGAAATATTTAACTTTTTTTTATATGTAATGGTAGTTGTGTCTATCAAGCACTTAGATATAGATGTTGAGGTTTTAGGTAGAAGAATAAGCATATTTATCACAAACCATATATTCATAAAACATAAAGACACAATCTATTAAAGAGAATAATGAAACCATAGCAACTAGTCAACAGTACTAGTGTGGAGACACGCAGCTAGTGCTGTACATCTCAACACTCCTCCTAAATGACAACATGGCTTAGGTACCAGTTATTATTTAATACACAACTATAACTAACTTAACTAAACTAACCAACTAAGAATTAGCACAAGAACTTATCAATACATTTATAAAACTTGTCTGTGCTCAAACTTTTGGTCATCACATCCGCTAAATTGTCATTAGTACAAATATGTTCAATACTGATCACCTTATTGACAACCAAGTCTTTTATATAATGAACCCGTATATCAATGTGTTTTGTACGCTTCGAATTCTCGTAATTCTTTGCCATTGATATCGCACTTTTGTTGTCAACAAGTAATACGGCGTTTACATCACAACCTAAGTGTTTACATATGCCTTTTAAATTAACGATTTCCTGTGCTAATGATGCGGCAGCTACGTACTCGCTTTCGGCAGACGATAAAGCTACACATTGTTGCTTCTTTGAAAACCAAGCAATAGGGTTTTGCCCTTGTAAGATAATACCACCGCTAACACTTTTTCTGTCGCTTCTATCTCCAGCCCAATCGGCATCAGAAAATCCGTATAAATTATTGTCATTTGTCTTTCTAAATAACAATCCTTTTTCCTTTGTTTCCTTCAAATAACGTAGTACTCTTTTTCCAGCTTTCCATAATTCTTCGTTCGGCTTATCTAAAAATCTGCTCAGATATGATACTGCAAATGTTAAATCCGGCCTTGTTGTTACAGTAAGATAAATTAGACTTCCTATTAGCTCTCTATACGGTACATCCAAAATTTCTGTATTGTCTTTTATTTCTATATTGTAATTTCTTTCCATGGGAGTTTTTATTCCGTTACATTCATCCATTTTGAATTTAATCAATATCTTTTCAATCATTTTAGTTTGTTTTAGTTCTAAGGTATCTTCTTTTCTTTTAACTTCCATTCCGAGAAAATTCTTCATTTCGCCCATATATTTTGCGTTAAACTCCTCCTTAATAAAAGAGATTACAGTCCAGAGAATATTGTTAAATTCAATGACTGCATAAAGAGTTTGTCGTGGTCTGATGTATATGAAGAACGCGACACGTCTATCGCATTCAAACAATTCCATGATACATTCACACTTTTTTATAAGCTGTGTTTTCCTATCTATAAAATAAAAATTGTAATTAAGGCCAAGAGAGGTGTTTGGTTCACCAGAGGTATAAAAAAATCTGTTGCAACCAAAAGATGTCTGCGGTTTTCGTATTACAAAAAAACAAAGAACCATGCTAGCTATTTGCAAACTAAGATAAAGTACAATAACTACTCTAAGGTTCTCAAACGATGCATAAATCATGCTCAAAAACTTGCAAATGGCAATTACATAAGTCATTCTAAAAATAAGTGCAAGGCTACATGGGATCTAATAAAAAATGTGACGAAAAACAACATACCTGATGCAAACATTGGGAAAGTGGCCATTAATGATGACATAATATCTATCCCATCTGAAATAGCTAATGCTTTTAACGATTATTATATAAATCTAACAAATTCAAATACCACTAATAAGCCGAAACCTGACATTTCACTGGTAACCGAAAGCACAGCTAGTGTGTTTTTGACCCCTACGGATCAAAGCGAAATATGTAGACTCATTACTACCCTAAATTCTACTAATTCTGCTGGCTATGACGAGGTGCAAACTAAAATAATAAAAGAATGTAAACAAGAAATTGCTCCTGTCTTGAGCTACCTAGTGAATATGTCTTTTACTAACGGCGTTTTCCCAAAACAATTGAAACTCTCTCTAATTAAGCCACTTTATAAAAAAGGTAGCAAAGAATGTGTGGAAAACTACAGGCCAATTTCTCTTCTTCCCGTTATCTCAAAGATATTTGAGAAGGCGTTTAAGGAACGTATAATGTCATTCCTTACTAAGTTCAAAATAATAAAGCCGGAACAGTTTGGTTTCCAACCTGGGAAATCAACGTCCTTAGCCGCTTTCACGTTAACTAATAAAATTCTGGAGTACATGAACTCCAGCTTGCCTGTTACCGCAATTTTCCTTGACATGAGCCGGGCCTTTGATTTTGTGTGTCACGAAACGCTTCTAACTAAGTGTGAGCTTTATGGGATGAGAGGGGTTGTAAATGCTTGGCTGAGAGACTATCTGCGTGGGAGGACTCAGTTTGTGGAAGTAACCCAAATTGATTCTTCTAACGCAGTGACGGCCCATAGGTCGGTTACTAAAGTAAATGGGGTCGGTGTACCACAGGGAAGTATCCTAGGTCCTCTGCTATTTATACTGTACATTAACGACCTCCCTAACGTTACAAAGTTTAACTGCACACTTTTCGCGGATGACCTATCCGTTGTTATACCATGTCGTGATTTCGTTACTTATAATAATGACCTAAATGAAGCAGTAAGCAATATAATATCTTGGCTACAGAAAAATAATTTGAAAGTTAATATAAGTAAGACAACCTTTGTACAGTTTGTAAACAAAAATGCTAGTAAACGAGACCTAACTGTAACGTTTGCTGATCAGATGCTGACAGAATCTCGTCTGACCAAATTCCTAGGTATATACTTGGATGATAAATGTTCATGGAGTGATCACATAAATACATTATGTAGCAAAATAAACTCTTTTGCATATGCCTTATGGAGACTGACAAAAATTAGCACCAAAGAGACTGCAATGCAAGCTTATCACGGATATGTTTCCTCCCTGCTGAGATATGGTATTATTCTCTGGGGAGCCTCAGCTCATGCAAGAAATGCACTAATTGCACAAAAGCAGTGCGTCAGAGCTCTTTGTAATGCGAATATCATGACATCCTGTAGGCCACTATTTAGAAGCTTGAAACTTTTGACCGTGCCATGCATGTACATATATGAGGTATGTTTGTTTGTTAAAAAGCACCCAGATTTGTTCAAGACCTTTAAAGACACGTGTAACTTTAATACAAGGTATCCAAATCGTCTTGTATTTCCTGCAGCAAAGACGAAATTGTATGGCAAAAATACTTATTGCATGTCTATTAAAATTTACAATCAGTTGCATAATGACATTAAACAATCGCCAATTAGCTTGTTCAAAATTAAACTTAAAAATTGGCTAGTAGAAGAATGTTTCTACTCTATCGATGAATTTTTTGACTACTATAAATATTGACATATAAATAAGGTGGTTTAAATATTTTAATAATTATACATTTTCATTATTGACAACGTAAATCCGCAATGTTGGTAAGCATCTGACATTTTTCTGATTTAGGTATAGTAATTTAATTTATTTAATTAGTTGTGTATTTCATTTACTGTTATAACCCCGACATTTAAATATTCTATATAATTTTAAATGACATTGTTAATATTAAAATCATATCATATGTAGGTATACCAGATATACTTCATTGTATTTTTGCATGCCAGCTGCTGGTGAAATGTGTGTTTCCATGTAACTATTAGCATAAACAACCTTGTACCACATTTTATGCAAATAAAGATCATTCATTCATTCATTCATTCATTCATTCAAGATCATTCATTCATTCATTCATTCATTCATTCATTCATTCATTCATTCATTCATTCATAAGTGCTTTAATAGTATCTTCCCCGTTTCCAATAATCAGGATATCGTCCACATAAATCAGCATCCAGCAATCTTCTTTGTAATACAAACAGTAATCATATTCTGATCTTTGGAATCCGTTAGCTTTCGCAAATTCGTCAAGTGTTTCATTCCAACATTTTGGTGATTCAACCAATCCATACAATGCTCTCTTTAGTTTTAATGCTGTATTATTATTTTTTATTTGTAACCCTTGGGGTATTTTGATAAATACATCAGACTTCAATTTCCCATTTAGGAATGCAGTGGGAATGTCAAGTTGAATAATCTTTAAATCATCCTGTACAGCTTTTGATAAGATCATTCTTATGGTAGAATGTCTCGCAACGGGTGCATAAATGCTGTCGAAAATATCTTCTTTCTTTTGTTGGAAGCCTCTAGCTACCAGTCTTGCCTTTTTTGTTCCATCTTCTTTCTGCTTAAATATCCATTTTGTATCTATCAGCTTTCTTCCATCGGGTATTTCTTGTTCTTCCCATGTTTGTAATCTTTGGAGTGCGTCTAATTCTTTATTAATTGCGTTTTTCCATTCTGGTTCTTTTACAGCTTCTTCAAAAGTTTCTGGTGCATTTGCACTGAGACATATAACAATGTTAGTTTCATTTATGTTTTCTACATTTGTCTCGTAATCTTTAAGATAAGCAGGAGATTTTATCGTTCTTTTGGGTCTGATTGTTTTTTCTTCAGTTTGATCATTGTTCATTTCTGCATCTTTAAATTCATCTTCCTTTTCTACAATATCTTCCTTTTCTGTATTGATTTCTTCTTCTTTGTCTTGAATATACCTTACTTGTTTCTCTTCTTCGTTATTTTTGTATTTAATGTCGCTTTCATCAAATCTTACATCTCTGGAAATAATTATCTTATCTTCTTCTGGATCCCATAATCTGTAACCAACAGTTCCATAACCTACCATTCTTGTTTCTTTTGCTCTCTTAGCTAACTTGTCCGGTTTGGGTACTATAGTAGCCCACGCTTTGGAACCAAATACTCTCAATCTCGATAGGTCGTTTTTACCAAAAAATATTTCGCTGGGTGTCTTAAAGCAAATGGCCCATGATGGCGATCTGTTTAATTGGTAAACTGCACATTGAATTGCCTCGCACCATAGATGTTTTGGCAAATTGGTTTCCGCTAATAGAGTCCTCGTTTTGTCGCATAATGTGCGGTTCATCCGTTCTGATATGCCATTTAGTTGTGGCGTGTACGGTAATGTATATTCTATTGTAATCCCTTTATTTCTGCAAAATAATTTCAAACTATTAGCAGTGTACTCTCCACCATTATCACATCTAATTCTTTTTACTTTATTCCCCGTTTCGTTTTCAAGTCTTAATACATAGTTCATCAGTCGTTCAGTTGCTTCAGATTTGCTCTTCAGGGGATACACTACGCAAAAATGAGAGAAATCGTCAATAATTGTCATAAAATATTTCTCACCATTAGGTCCTTGTTGTCTGATCGGTCCAGCTATGTCTGTGTGAAGCATCTCGGCTATCATTCTCGTTCTAGGCTTTCGGATGGGCGTGAATGGGCTTCGGGTGGCTTTGCCTTCAATACAGGGACTGCAAATTCTATCAGATACAGGTAAGTTTAATATGTTAAGGCTTTTCCTATTTAAATGACCTAAACGTTTGTGCCATAGATCTGCTGCATCAGTAACATTACAGAAAGAATTTTCGTACTTACATAATTCAGCTTGTAATTTATACAACTTTCCCTGCACGTTGCCGCATAAAAATGTCTTTTTATTAAATATTTTAACATTGTTTTTATTAAAGTTTACGTTAAAACCTGCCTCGACAATCTTTTTGACCGATAACAAGTTGTATGAAACATCTTTCACAATAAGCGCATCAATATTAATCTTAGTATTTTGATATTTGATTTTAAGTTTACCTCTTTTATTAGTTGTAATACATTGGCCGTTAGCTACAAATATTTTGACATGTCTATCTAAGTACGTAGTATCCGTCATATAACTTTCATATCTTTCATTTATTAAATGCTCCGTACATCCCGAGTCTACAATTAGTTCTATGCTACCACACTCACCCACATTAGCAATAATATCGCTAGCAATGAAACCTATTTCTACGTCTTCTGTGTCTGCTGCTGAAGCATGTTGATACGATGTATGTCGTACACCTGAATTTCCTCTAAATGAGCGTCCGCGCGCCCTTGGATAGATCCGTCCTCGTGTCATAGACCGTCCTCTATTCGGCCCTTGTCCTCGTCCTGATCCTCTGCATTCATACGACTTGTGTCCACGTTTCCCGCAGGAGTGGCACGTGAGGAAGGCATTATTCTCATAATCTTCACTATTTCCGTCCATTTTTAACTTTGTCTCCATATCAAGTAGTCTTGCTTTAACAAATTCTAGGTTCAGCTGTTTCTCGGAGGCCATAGTCTCTATTGATGTAATTACTTGATCGTATATCTTTGGAAGAGAAGACAGCAGATAGCATATTTGGTCTTCAACATCGACGTTTACGTTGATTGCCGCTAATTCGCTAAGAATTCCTTCAAATTTTAGGAAATATTGCTGTAAGTTGCTCTCATTGTCATAGCGCATTGTTATCAGCTTCCGTTTTAAATAAAATTTGTTACAGACTGTTTTCCGTTCAAATATGGCTTCTAATGACGTTGGCATTTCTTTGCTTGTTTTCGCATTTTTTACTATGTCAATATATTTATCGCTCAGACACTGTACCAAAATTGATTTTGCTCGTGAGTCATCTTTCAAAAATAATGCTAGAGCATCTTTATCTGTAGGTATATCTTCTAATAACACATCGCTTAATTGCTTTTCTTCTAGCAGTAATTTCAGTCTAAATTTCCAATGACTAAAATTTGAATTTTCAGTCAAAATCGGCAGAAGAGACCCCGCAGCTGTCATCTTTCTTATATATAATTTTCACCGATATTATTTTTCTTTTCGTGGATCGCAACCCAATATATTTTTATTTACTTACTGCACGCAATCTGCTACCATGTTGAGGTTTTAGGTAGAAGAATAAGCATATTTATCACAAACCATATATTCATAAAACATAAAGACACAATCTATTAAAGAGAATAATGAAACCATAGCAACTAGTCAACAGTACTAGTGTGGAGACACGCAGCTAGTGCTGTACATCTCAACAATAGAAAGTGTAGGTAAGGGTTGGGTCATAGGAAAAAAAACATTATTGGCCATAACACAATGAGATGAAAGCGCAAGCGCAGCGAGCACGAAATTTTTCGGCGCGGGGGTGCGTAGTAACACAGTCATAAAAAACGTACGTAGACTACGTAGTATAGACAGTATAGTATATATTGTAACAGAAATAGATATTAACTCGAGCGCAGCGAGCCCGAAATTTTTCGGCGCGGGGGTACGTAGTAACACAATCAGAAAAAAACGTACGTAGACTACGTAGTAATATATTGTAACAGAAATAGATATTAACGCGAGCGCAGCGAGCCCGAAATTTTTCGGCGCGGGGGTGCGTAGTAACACGATCAGATGGAAACGCGAGCGCAGCGAGAGTGAAATTTTTCGGTGCGGGGGTGCGTAGTAACTAGTATAGTAACACCATAGAACAAAGATTGACCGATGTAGTGTAAAAAGATCCAATCTGGCAACGCTGAATACAATGTATGGCCTATTGCCCCTGCCCCGCGACCTCGCTCGGCGCCCGTGCCCCGCGCGCGCCTGCATGCATGTTCTTACAGACGCGCCCCGAAGATATTGACGAACTTACAAGCATGTTTTCGACCAGGACTAACAAGTTTTTGTTATTTTTCATGTTAATTTTAAATTGTGGATTGACAAAAAAAAGGTGAGATGTAATAGTTGGTTGAATGGCGCCAATACCAAAACAAAATGCAATGGGCCAGGGGCGCCTACGCCGCCCCTGTCGATTTGGCGCCCCGGGCTATATCCCGGATCGCCCTAGGGTAAATACGTCCCTGATTAAGGTTTCAATTGTAAAAAAAAACTTGTTGGTGTGTAATAAAAAATTGTTGTATTGTATTGTATCCCGCAGGATGGTTTGTTTTGTATGGGAATTAATTAAAGCGCCATCTAGAATAGAAAAGAATATCTTTATTTGTGCATAAAATGTGGTACAATAGATGATATACATTTAGGGGTTTCACACAATTTACCAGTATCTGGCATGCATCAAAATTAAAAATCAACATGGTTACAACTTTAAATTTTAGAACAATAACAAATACCCAAATCAACGGCAAGTAACTGGACAACAGTAGCTCTTTGGATACAACATACTAAGCAGCCTGTATAACGAAAATGTTTCTTGTACAAAGAGAGGTATCTTTTGATCGGCGGTCGGTATTTTTGTGCGTCACGCCTTTAGAAACGATAGATTGATTTCAACTATTTTTGGATCCACGTCAGTTTGAGACTTCGGGACAATCTTTACAAATTCTTTATTGACAATATTCAGATTTTGACTTTTGTGTCATTTCAGTAACGTGTAGATGTAGATATATGTACATAATCATGCATAACTGTTACAGGATATTCTTTGTCAACCGAATTTTTGTTGTCAACAGACGATATTATACCTACATAATATTATAAGAATGAATAATAAAAACTAATAAAACACGCGCATGAAATCAATACATTCTCAGGCGTATGAAAATCGTGTTTTACAGATATATAAAGGACTAGCTGTGCCCTGCGGTGTTACCCGCTCATACCACGGGAACACTAAATTTATTCGGGATGAAAAGTATCCTATGTCCTTTCCCGGGTCTCAAACTATCTCCATACCAATTTTCATCTAAGTCGGTTCAGAGCGGTTTAAGCGTGAAGAGGTAACAGACAGACAGACAGACAGACAGACACACTTTCGCATTTATAATATTAGTAAGTAAGTAAGTATATCATCTGTAGTCTTTTATTTTGTGCTCTGATCGCTTTCAATATATAACTGATACCTCTAATATAAATACACATTTTCTCCAGTTATTGTTGTCTTCAGTCCAATCTGACAGTACTGAATAAGCCCGATACAACAAATATTGCTTTTGCAATGAGAATCCAGCGATCATTGTTGCCGGATTGAGACCTTATATTCATTTGAGATTGATAGGAATATGTTAGAACTTCTTTTGATACATTACCTCTTTATAGATAGTTTTAGTGTTGGATATGTATATACTGCTCATGTTCTTAAAGTAAACTAAGTACAATGTGTAGAGTTAGAGCAGGCTACAAGGGGATGTTCGTTTGCAAAAATAGCGCACCTCAATCTGACTTCTGATATATATTGTATAGATCCCAGACATCCTACAAACAAATGTTGCCAACCAGTTTTGTGGTCCCGCTCCCCCCACCCCGGCAATTAAAAATGCCATACAAATTTTAAAAAAAAGTCATCAAGCCATGCCGTGTGGGGTATCAAATGAAAGGGCTTATAGTAGAACACGAATATATAGCACACTATAACATTTCTTACACTTTCTCTAAGATTTATTTGAAATTTTACTAAAATGCTCCATTTTCCAGTTAACTTTAAACCACTATAGATTGAAAACTAATGAATATATTTTTATAATTATTATTTTTAATAACTAACAATAGTCCATTGTTTATGACTGAATGACACAGGACCGCGAGCGCGCGCGGCAACATGGCTTTTTACGATGTCGATAGCATCAGGTAGATGAATCACAAAACATTTCGCGGTCCGCTATTTTTGCAAAAAAGCAGCACTTAAATGTATATCCTTGTGTAAATGTGTAAATAAGAATTGTAAAAACTTGTAACAAAATCAAACTGTTGAGAGTCCGAAATTTTAAGAAATATATTGAAATATTGAAACTCGCCATCTTTGATTGCTCCCCCCGCTCCCCCGTGCAACTTTTTCACTGTACGAACTATTGGTGCGTAAACAATGGACTATTGTTAGTTATTAAAAATAATAATTATAAAAATATATTCATTAGTTTTCAATCTATAGTGGTTTAAAGTTAACTGGAAAATGGAGCATTTTAGTAAAATTTCAAAAAAATCTTAGAGAAAGTGTAAGAAATGTTATAGTGTGCTATATATTCGTGATCTAATCAATAAGCCCTTTCATTTGATACCCCACACGGCATGGCTTGATGACTTTTTTTTTTAATTTGTATGGCATTTTTAATTGCCGGGGTGGGGGGAGCGGGACCACAAAACTGGTTGGCAACATTTGTTTGTAGGATGTCTGGGATCTATACAATATATATCAGAAGTCAGATTGAGGTGCGCTATTTTTGCAAACGAACATCCCCTTGTAGCCTGCTCTAAGTCTATAATGTAAACTTGGATCCTATGTCTTTTTAATAATCTCTCTAAAACTTTCGTGAGACATATTTACACTCACTTGAAATTGTCAGGAACGGCCCGACATGTTTTAAACTCGTATAGAGTGTGGTATCTATGACTACATAGTCAAAACATTAATGTCATTTTCGCTAAATAAAGCCTTTAAATAATACGGGTTTATTCTTCACAATTTATTTAGCGAAATTCAATTCAAATAATAAAATTATGCATCAAAATGTCTAAATATCTCAAGCCAGATAGATTCGAAGTTGATCCCTTAAGCGGGCCGAACTCATCCGCCCAATGGCTTCACTGGAAAAGAACGTTTGAAAATTTTTTAGAAGAATCTTTTCATGACGCGTCTGAAGAAGCCGTGGCCAAGTCTCCGGAGGTAAAATTGAAATTATTAATCAATCACGTCTCCTCAAACATTTACGAACATATCTCGGAAGCCGGAACATATGATGCGGCTATTGATATCTTAGACGCAATATTCATTAAACCAAAAAGCGTAATCTTTGCACGATACAAGCTTGCGACTAGGCAACAATAACCAGGAGAGTCCGTGGATCAGTACATACAAGCGCTAAAGCTTCTTTCTAAAGAATGTACGTTCAAAGCTGTCACGGCTGAACAAAACGAAAAGGACTTCATTAGAGATTCCTTTATTTCGGGTCTCGCCTCCCAAACCATGAGGCAAAGACTATTAGAAAATATGAACTTAACTTTAGAAGAAGCTCATAATCAAGCACGTGCGCTAGAGTCTGCCCAAACTCAAGCTGAAAGTTTTAATTCGCCTCAATCTTCTGCAGCCGCCATTAATCAAGCTAAACGCATGACAGTACCTAATACAATTAACGCGAATCAATCTCAAGAGAAATGTTATTTTTGTGGTAATCCTCGCCATCCTCGGCGGCTGTGTCCAGCTGCTCAATCAACTTGCCTTAAATGCGGTAAACAAGGGCACTTTGCAAAAGTATGCAGAGGAATACGACTTAATGCTTCTGCAATTCCTCAAGAAGAAACCTCTTGTTTCATACTAGCTGCGACTGGATTTAAGAAGTGCACTGTACTCATAGAAGTAAACGGCGTACCTGTCAGTGCACTTATAGATACTGGGAGCACCGCAAGTTTCATTGACGAAGAAGTAATCATCCAGTACGGCTTAGAAGCTATTCCATGTCGCTCGCAAGATGTTTCGATGGCGTCATCCACTCTCAAGTCCCAGATATCGCAAGTCTGCCCAGCCACAGTCCGGTTAAATGGGCAAGAAATCCCGCAAGTTATCTTTCGAGCCATGAAAAATCTTTGCTGTCAAGCCATCATAGGTCATGATGTCTTGGAACAGTATTCAAGTCTTGAAGTTGGATTTGGTGGGCACATGCCACCACTTAAGCTGTGCACGTTAAATCATGCAAACATAGATCCAGTAGATCTATTCCCAAATATGGCTCCAGAATGCAGACCTATCGCAATAAAATCTCGTCGATTCTCATTTGATGATCAAAAGTTTATTGAAAACGAAATTCAAAAATTACTTGCTGACGGAATAATTGAAGAGAGTTCTTCACCTTGGCGGGCACAAGTACTCGTAACATCTGCCACTAATCACAAAAAGCGAATGTGTGTTGATTATTCCCAAACCATAAATAAATTCACATATCTCGATGCCTACCCACTCCCTAATATCGAAGAAGTAATTTCTAAAGTATCACATTACAAAGTATTCAGTAAAATTGATCTCAAATCAGCGTACCATCAAATACCAATTATTCCTGAAAACAAACCAATGACAGCTTTCGAAGCAGCGGGTAATTTATACCAATTCTGCCGGATTCCATTTGGCGTAACCAATGGGGTAGCATGTTTTCAGAGAGCCATAGATTCGATTATACGCAAATCTGATATTGAAGGTGTCTATCCATATCTCGACGACATCACAGTCTGTGGAATTGATCAGAAAGACCACGACGATAAACTAAAGAAATTCATGAAAATAGCAGAAAATCATAATCTGACAATCAACAAAGAGAAAAGTGAATTTGCACTCAAAAACTTGAATATCCTGGGATATAACATCTGCGATGGAAAAGTCAAACCCGACCCAGAACGACTACAACCGCTACGTGAACTGCCGATACCACAGAACTCTGCATGCCTCAAACGAGCGATTGGCCTATTTTCACACTATTCTAAGTGGGTACCTGACTTTTCATCAAAACTTCACTTACTAACAAAAGTCGAAACGTTTCCCATGGCATCTGAACAAATAAAATCATTTGAAGATCTAAAGAATATTATATTAAAATCATCTCTGTCCGCTATTGACCCTAAAGAAACATTTACAGTCGAAACTGATGCTTCAGATCATTCAATAGCAGCCTCGCTTACGCAAAACGGTAGACCTGTGGCCTTCTTCTCGAAGTCATTGAATGACAGCGAACGCCGATACCCGATTGTTGAGAAAGAAGCATGTGCCATTATTGAAAGTCTAAAGAAGTGGCGCCACTATCTAATCGGACGACAATTTAATTTGATTACAGACCAAAAGTCGGTCGCCTTCATGCTAAAAGGACATGCAAGCAAAATTAAAAACGATAAAATTCAACGATGGCACATAGAACTGTCAAACTATAAATTTGATATTAAATATCGTCCAGGAAGCCAAAACGTGGTCGCCGATGCATTAACTAGACAAACTTGCGCTGCTACAAACTGCGACAAACTGAAGGAATTACACCAAATGCTTTGTCATCCAGGTATCACTCGGCTGACCCACTGGATACGATCAAAAAATTTACCCTTCTCAAGCGATGAAGTGAAACGAGTCGTCTCAACTTGTCCGGTTTGTGCAGAAATTAAACCTAGATTCACCGCAAACACAGGAACGCTTATTAGAGCAACTACCCCATTCGAAAGGATCGCTTTGGATTTTAAAGGACCCTTGCCATCATCAACCAATAATAAATATATTCTCACCATCATAGATGAATTCTCCAGATTCCCATTTGCTTATGCTTGCGCTGACACTAGCACGATGACAGTTATGAAGCATCTTACGGAATTATTCTCAACTTTCGGATTTCCAACAATGGTACATACTGACCAAGGAGCGGCATTTATGTCAAGAGAATTAAAAGATTTCTTACATTCTAAAGGCATCACTACTAGTCGGTCTTCTCCATATAATCCCCAAGGAAATGGCCAGGTCGAAAGACTTAATGGCACTTTATGGCAAACAATCCGTTTAGCGCTTAAAAGTAAGAATTTGCCTATAACTAGATGGGAAGAAGTGTTGACCCAAGCGCTACACAGTATTAGATCATTGCTCTGTACAGCAACAAATACTACACCACACGAACGAATGTTCAATCACCCACGACGATCGTCTTGGGGACAGTCTATGCCGTCCTGGCTGCAACAATCTTCGAAAGCCTTTTTAAAAAAATTCAATCGCTCAAGTAAATATGACCCATTAGTGGAAGAGGTAGACCTTTTGGAAGCGAACCCATTTTACAGTTCGGTGCGCCTATCTAACGGTAGGGAGCTAACCGTATCGAACCGCCACTTAGCTCCGAGTGGAGAGAGTGGTGTGCATCAAGAAGCGGTTCAGCAAGAACCCATACCGGACGCATCAACCCCTCAACAAATCCTTCAACAGGAACCATTTGAACTAGATCAGCGGGAAGAGCTTATCGCAGAAGAGCCACAACAGCCAGCGCCCGCCGAAGCAGCCGTTCAGGGTTCCCCTGTGCTGCGACGTTCTCAACGAACGCGCAGGCCACCTGCCTATCTCCTGGATTTCCAGACGTAGGGAAGAATGTGGTATCTATGACTACATAGTCAAAACATTAATGTCATTTTCGCTAAATAAAGCCTTTAAATAATACGGGTTTATTCTTCACATAGAGCTCACTGCACTCGTGACGAAGGTCCCGCGCCGCCGTACGGGTAGCAGTCCCTGATGAAGAGCTCTATAGGAATTCAAAACATGTCGAGCCGTTCCTGACAATTCCATGTCTTTTTCTTTTTGTGAGATAAGTAAGCATATACATAGTAGTCAACTAGGAACCCTTTTAGTTTCGCCATGTCCGTCTATCCGTCGGTCCGTCCGTCCGCGGCTTAGCTCCGTGATCATTAGTACTTTAGTGTATGTATCCCGCCGATAAAATGGTAAAATAAAAACTACAAAAAAATATTATTTTCGGGTAGGTACCTACCTACCTCTCGAACACCTAAAGTGGGGGTTATTTTTTTTTTCGTTCCAACACTAGTGTGTGAGTTGTCATTGAATAGGTCTTTTAAAAATAATAGGGGTTTCCAAACATTATTTTTTGGTAAAGTCAGCAGTTTTGTAAATATTCGCTCCGAAAATAAACAAAAATATCGTCCCCCCCACCCTCTAACTTTTCAACCACGGGCCAATAAATTATGGAGAAATTTATGAAAATAAGGTCTTATAAGTACTTTCAATGAAAACTATATTGAATAAAATCGGTCCAGCCCTTTTTGAGTTATCGCAAAATTTCATTATTTTCTTTAAAATGACGTAAGCGCCGCGCGGTTACTTATTCATAATTTTATATACTTCGAACGTTACACATATTAGTAGAACGTTAAATATTCCGCTCAATCTGGTGCGTATAATCGATAACTTCCAGAAGGTTATAAGTAATTACAGTTACTTTGGCGTTTACGACCTTTTTTATAGAGCTTGAAATCTTTCTCGCAATTCTGGAGCGAATATTTACAAAACTGCTGACTTCATCTAAAAATAATGTTCAGAGACCCCTTCTATTCTTGAAAGACCTATTCAACGACACCCCAACAAAAACTGGTGACGGAACGAAAAGAAATTCACCCCCACTTAGGTGTACGAGAAGTACCCGAAAAAAAGTTATTATTTAGTTTTTAGGGTTCCGTACCCAAAGGGTAAAAACGGGACCCTATTACTGAGACTTCGCTGTCCGTCCGTCCGTCTGTCACCAGGCTGTATCTCAAGAACGGTGATTAGCTAGACAGTTGAAATTTTCACAGATGATGTATTTCAGTTGCCGCTATAACAACAAAATACTAAAAACAGAATAAAATAAATATTTAAGTGGGGCTCCCATACAACAAACGTGATCGGTTGCGTTCACTTTGCACCTCATTAAGTTAAGATGGGAAGTGTTTGTACGGAACCCTCGGTGCACGAGTCCGACTCGCACTTGGCTTGTTTTTTACGGTATTAAGGTATGGTACCGTCGGCGTGCTTATCCCGTCTGACCTTACTTCTTGAATTTTAAAACTAATTTGAAGTAAGTAACACTCTTGTACCACCACTGGACTGCTTCACATAAATTTCTAATTTATACAGTGGAAACATGTCAACCGTCATCAACGAGCAATTTAATATTTATATATAGATTTGTGAAACTGTCAGTCTGTCATTGTTCGTTTGAACCGGAGCTCCAGTGACCTAATTTCAATATAGACTCGATGTTCAGTTACAACAACAAACGGGTAACAGTAAACAACAGGGACTGAATTCGGCGTGTCTAACGGCATATGTCCGGGATATCACCAGTACAATCCCAATTTATTCTTCCCACATAAATAATACCACATAGATACCTAAATGTATTCCCACAATCTAGACGCAGGTCGACTGGTAAAGAATGCCTTATGGCATTATGGCCTTTGGTACTAAATGTAATAAATATTTTTTGTAATAAATACGAAATTAATAAATCCCCCTGCACTAGAAAGCCTGTAAAATATATGGGACTTTGTGGCAGCCTCTTCATAATATTTTTATTATATTTTCGAATTTATTGTTTTACACATGAATTAAACTGTATCGGGTCTAGTTAATTCTCACTACTAGTGAGTCGGACTTTGTGTGTTAGGCCACGTCCTACAAAATGTGAATGTCAATGATTTAGAATAAAATACTTCGGTAATTATAACTCACGTAAAGATTGTCAGGAACGCGAACGGCCCCACATGTTTTGAACTCATATGGAGCTCTTCGTCAGGGGCAGCTATCCGTGCTACGCTACTCGCGGCCCACTGAAACATGTCCAGCCATTCCTGACGCTTTTTATGTGAGTTTAAATCGTTTTTAGGGTTCCGTACCTAAAGGGTAAAAACGGGACCCTGTTACTGAGACTTCGCTGTCCGTCCGTCCATCCGTCCGTCCGTCCGCCCGTCTGTCACCGGGCTATATCTCAAGAACGGTAATACTAAAAATAAAATAAATATTTAAGGGGGGCTCCGCTCCCATAAAACAAACGGGAATGGTTGCATTAGGTAACTTTGCACCTCATTTGTATGGAGCGCTATACATACCAGGTGCAAACTTAACTTAACCACTTAAGGATGGAAAGTGTTTGTACGGAACTCTCGGTGCGCGAGTCCGACACTCACTTGACCGGTTTTTATAATTATTAAAGACGTCTCACTTTCGCTATCATTGTCTGACTCTAAAGTCAAAGTAATGAAGGAAAGATATTGCTAATGTGGGGATATTGCAATACCGCGATGAACCAGGGCCCCGTTAGCTCGCTGAGCGATGCACGGATATTAGGTGTTAACTGAATTTCGTCACAGGTTTTGTAAGTGGTTGAGTCAATTTTCAGACACCGAATACCCGACGCAAGTGGATCAACCGACTTCAAAAGATTCTCAATGCAGTTGTATTGTTTTTAAGTTTCATTTCAGAACCCCGGAACTTTTTATGTGAATGAAAATAAAGCGATTGTATTTTTTATATTATTTTCATACACGTCCGGGGTAAAACTGCGATTTACGCTAAGTCTTTATCCGGGTTCGGCAAATTTAAAGATGGCAGTCCTACCCTAGGGCCACAGAAATTATGTTTTGGCTGTAAATTTTGATTTCGCTTCGTATCCTAATCAGGCTGCTCATTTCATTACAATTTGAGGGCCGAATATTTGCATATTCATATCAAGTATGACGTCTACGTATCTTGTTTGCTCGGCAATCATTTGATATGGCTAAATGCTTTTGATTCAAACATCACAATGTTTGCTCATTTTCCAATATTACTGACAAATGTTAAAACAGAATTCGTGTTTATGAAAGGAAAATAATAAATTGAGCTTTGTTGTATACGGTCTATGACAATGACACTAGAAAAACTGATCCGCCATGCTACGGTAAAATGACGTATCTTACTATGACATCAGTATAAAGATACGACCTTTTACTGTAACACGGCAGTGATGGTGACAGACACAGTTGTAGGGAAGAGACCCAGAGGCCGTAACCCTAAGGGTGCGACTCCACTGACGCGGAGTGAGGACGTGAGGAACCGACGAATCTCAAAAGTGAATTGGAGCTGAGATACAGATTTCAACTCAGGTGATTGGTCTTAGTAGAGGATCCCGATATAAAACGACCTTCACCGAGATGTTTATTTGATGAAATGTATTTTATATTTGATTTAATATTTCAATAACTATATTGCATATGGGTTGCCTGACAAATTTTAGTCCAGGGTATGTTTAGGTAGATTTTTTTTTTTTTTTTACATTTCACCGGTTTGATTATTAGATAAATTCATAATAAAATAATCTTAATTTTATTTAATTTCAATTCAATAATCAGACCGTTGCAAAATGCTAGTAGGTATAGATTTACCTGTTTATACCTGTATACCCGATAGTTGTGACGGGAAAAGAATAAGCAACCTAACGTTTGCATATTCTACGGGCTTCATACTTTCGATTGGTATAGAATTTATCTAATATTAATCAAACCGGCGAAATGTTTAAATTTTTTTTTTAATTATTAATTAAACATACCCTGGACTAAAATTTGTTAGGCAACCCATATGCAATATATTTATTGACATATTAAATTAAATATTAAATAAATTTCATGAAATAAACATCTCGGTGAAGGTCGTTTTATATCGGGATCTTAGACTATCTATTCCGTACGTCTCCGCCCCGTTTCGCTTCAGTGGAGACGCGCCCTAACGAAATGAAATGAAATAATGTATTCAATTCAGTAAGTGCACTTTCACAAGGGCACTTTTACAAGTCAGATTGTGTTTCTACCCGCATTTCCCACCGAGGAGACCGCAGTTGAGAAGAAAGCCGAAAGAAACTAAACTGTAAGTAAATTTTTTCGTAAATCATACTTAAAACAATCCATACTAATCCATACTAATATTATAAATGCGAAAGTGTGTCTGTCTGTCTGTTACCTCTTCACGCTTAAGCCGCTGAATCGATTTTGATGAAATTTGGCTTTGAGATAGTTTAAGATCCGAGGAAGGACATAGGATAGTTTTCATCCTGGAAATTATACCTAAAAAGATTGAAAAGTGAGTAAACATTTCTGTTGGGGTGCAGTGACCCTGTAGGAAATGTAATTATTAGTTAGACCAAAAGCACAATTGCTCTTACATTTGCTTAGGCGCTTTTAATAATCCCTTTTATCAAGTTCCACGCGTACGTAGTCGCGGGCTAAAGCTAGTTATTTATATTTTAACGGAGATGTCACGACTTTGTACGACTAGCGGCGCCGCGAGCGATTGAGCGAGAGATCCGAGCGCGCGGTCATACGAGTGAGCAAGACACGACACACATTGAGTTCGTGACATCTCCCTAAACGATAGGTAATCCAGTACGTCTAGCATAACTGACGCGCGTCTCTGTCGCGCAACAAATACTACCTATCTCTTTCATTTCAGTACCATGCGAGCAAGACAGGTGATGCTAAGTCGCGCGACAAACGAAGCCCTGTCAGTATCTTAGTGGCTTGACATGCCGGTTAGAGGAAAGGGCTGTGCTATCTCTGCGTGATATAATCAGAAACGAGAATATTCGCAAAAGAACCAAAGTGACCGATAAAGCTAAGAGATTTAATATCTTCAAAAACTTCTAAGCCTTTAAAATACCTGAAAAGAACAGAAGCCGAACATTATAATTTCATAATCTCCAGTGAACTCTGAACGGATACAAGATTCATCCATTAGCCCATTGCTTCTCAAACTTTTGTTTTTCCAGTTCAGGAGCATTTTTGGATATTTCCACAACGACATGGATACCTACTTTAGAAAACGAATTAAAGCCATAAACCAACTTTTAAATATGAATTGTTATATTTAGATTTTGATGCAACAAATTTCTAGACTCCCACGCAGACTCGGAGAGCTCAGGGGATGTGTATTCGATTACTGCTCGAAGTAATGGTGTGCCGTTCTCGAGAATTTCCGGAATCATTCCTTTATTCAATTATTTTTTTTATGATATTATTATTTGGCATAATTATTAATTAAGATGAATTATTTTTCCATTATCATTATTATTGTACACTTTATTTTGGCTTATTCAATTATCGAATAAATTATTAATATGCATACACTTCAATAATTATTACCATTAATTGAAATGTATAACTAAATAAAAGTCAGCATAAAATTTAACATTCTCGTACTTAGGTATATTAATGCACGCTATTTAGCCATATTTAGAAAATATATAAACAAATTCATTCATGGGCAGAATATAATATGAATTGTCAATTTTGAAGCATAAAAATAAAACACCTTACGCAACTATTCTGTGAATAAATGATTATGATTATGACACATGAAACTTCAGATTTTTCGGGTATTCTGAATATAATAATATGTTTATTATAATGTTAATAATTATGTTTAGTAGTGTTCCACTTTAATGTCCTACATACAATTTGAGAACCGTCGACTTATATACCGCTCCGGGATATCATTGCTCATTATTTAAACGTGATTTAAGCGTTCCTTTCTTCAGAAGCCTTCACATCCCGACAAAGGAAGTTAACAGGTTTCAAGGTAAGATTCTAAATGGCGAACGTTTTTCGCGGATACAGAATTTGGACTACATTGAGACTGAGGGGTTCGACGAACTCCGTTTTAAGCACACGTGTAGAAATGTTGTCATTTTTAACTGGTTTCAGAAAAGTAGGCCGGGGGTTCTCAGTTCGTTGCGTCGTTTATCTATGTTCTTTGATTGGATATTGGGATTCCGAAGACATTGTGGAAACGCTTTGAAGTCAGTTATTTCTATTGTTAAGAAGTGATTATCCATATAGGTACCTACAATAGGTATATACGCGAAGAAGCACTACGTTTGTTACCCTCTTTCTATGTCATTATTTTACTAGCCCACCAAATGACTAAAAAAACATAGAGGAAATAATTCGTGTAGAAGCAAATTTTGGCACAGTTGCGAATAAAGGTATTTCAAACAACATGCTAAAAGTAGTACTGGTCTATGGGGGTGGAGTCTAACGGGTAGCTTTCGTAAATAACTCGTACATGGTGGCCCATACCATAAAATGTTCTAGTAAAGAAATAATCTTATTAAAATTCTCTTCAAAAAAGATTCCATATATTTTTTCGCTAGGATCAATATTTATTGAGATATGGAGGGAAGAAGATAGATAGTATAAAATAAATTGCGTTTCAACTTCTATGTACTATCTTCTTTAACCATTGATACACGATATTCTTCTTCTTTCTCTTCTTCATCGTCGTATCCTCATGACTGAGGAACGTGACGACTGTGGGCACTCTTCACTGAGAGAATGGATTGTAACGGATCGATAGAGAATAAGATGCGTTATAGTACATTGCATACACACATGGGCGGTAAATTCGTGAATATCCCATCCCAGATCGCAGGCATTTGTGGTCCGAACCGAAGGTGAGGTGATAACATAAATACGCCATCTGGGGCTTTACAAATCACCGCCCGTGGTTTGTCTAAAGTTTTACGTTTTACCGAATAGCGGTCTTACCTCGGTCTCCCCGCGTATCGAGCAGAAAGTCACACTTACGGCCTAGGGTGAGGGAAAGTTACATAATATCATATTACATTAATAAATATATAAACAGAAAAGTTCTCAAAGGAAAAGTACCTACCCTCAAAATATTTTTATCTAGAAATATCGCGCAATACGAAGATTATCCCACAAACGGTTTTCGCGAAAACCACCGGACATAACACGCTTCCTTGCGCAACCCTATAAAAAGTACACAGTTCACATTACAAATGGCTACATTTCAGCGTTCTATTTAGCTTCGCGTAACTCCCTTCTACATAAAAGGGCGTATGTCAACTGAAGATTGTGATCAGTTACGTCGTTTTGTAAATACAGGGTTCTGTATACACTTCACAAAAAGGCCTATGTCAACAGAAGATTGTAATCAGTTATGTCGTTTTGTAATTAGGGTATTGTATACACTTTTCCTTGTCACGTGTCTGTAATATTTTCACGAGACTCCAGACGGTGGTATTTTTATAAAAAATGAGAATGTATTTTTCTAGTGCATGCCGTTATGACGTGGTGAGTTGAAGGTGAAAACGGGGTCTAAATATTAATGAAATCCGTCCAAAATAAAATAAACGTAGGTAACATGCGTTGGCCGTACAATGACCTACGAAAATAATGCTTAATAAAATAAAAATTAAGTGTCTTAAAGTTAATAAATGAACTACTTACCTACCTATAGTGAAAAAGATACTATATTGTCAGAAATTTCTATTAATATCTGCTCTATCTCTACACTCCAGTGATTTAATGACCGATCATCGTAAAACCCAAAAGTCATAAATGGAGACCCGAACCGTACAATCCTAAATGCGGCGACACACAGAGATATCCGGACAGGTCCGGACCACAGGTTTAAAATAAGAGTTATAAATAAATATCGGATAACCTTACACAAATCGATGTAGTCCCACAGTAAGCTCTAGTAGGCTTGTGTTATGAGCACTAGATATCGATAAATATACTTACTTATATAGATATAAATACATTTGTATTATGAAATTTTAGATTAATATTGAAAATAAATTGTATGGATAGGGGTCATGATTTCAGGAAAAAAATTAATAGCGTGATGCAGGATCGTCATTTGTTTTGTATCGGTGCACGGCGCCATGCCAGCCTGGCGCCATCTGTTTTCATAATTTCCTTCGTCCTCTCATCACACCGAAACGGCTGGACTTTTAACCACTTTCGGTACAGGGATGGCTGGACTTTTAACCACTTTCGGTACAGGGATGGCTGGACTTTTAACCACTTTCGGTACAGGGATGGCTGGACTTTTAACCACTTTCGGTACAGGGATGGCTGGACATCCAAACATTTACCCGACAGCGGAATAAAAAAAAATACGCGGGCGAAGTTGTGGGCACTTTCTAGTACTTAAATATAATACTAAGCCTCCGTTGTTGTCGTCTGTCTTTCCATCTGTAATAGGTAGAAACTTTAACCCCATACAAAAAAAATGTGTTTCTAAGGGTGTTGTAATTTTTTTTCGAACGGTTGAATGGTAATAAACTAAACACTTAGTGTTTTCTTTTTAGGGTTCAAAGGGTAAAAAAGAGGGCCCTGAAACTCCGTCTCTCCGACTGTCTGTCTGTCTGTCACCAGGCTGTATGTCATGAACCGTGATAGTTAGACAGTTGAAATTTTCATAGATGATGTATTTCTGTGGCTGATATAACAACAAATACTAATAAACAGAATAAGATAAATATTTAAGGGCGCTCCCATACAACAAACGTGATCGGTTGCGTTAGCTTTGCACCTCATTTGTATCCAGCGCCATACATACCAGGTGCAAACATAACCTGGGCAGTTAAGATGGGATAAGTGTCTGTACTTTCTTCAAGAAAGGTGATAAAACCCTATTGAAGAACTACAGGCCCATCACGCTTCTAAGCCATGTTTATAAGTTGTTTTCAAGGGTCATCACGAACCGTCTCGAACATAGACTTGATGACTTCCAGCCTCCCGAACAAGCCGGTTTCCGAAGAAGCTATAGTACCATAGACCACATACATACGCTGCGGCAAGTTATACAGAAGACTGAAGAGTATAATTTGCCATTATGCTTAGCGTTTGTGGACTATGAGAAAGCCTTCGATTCGGTGGAAACATGGGCGGTGCTCGAGTCACTTCAGCGATGCCATATTGACTATCGATACATTGAAGTGTTGAAGTGTTTGTATAGTAACGCCACCATGTCGGTCCGAGTTCAGGAGCAGAGCACAAAGGCCATTCCATTGAGAAGAGGCGTAAGACAGGGGGACGTTGTGTCCCCGAAACTGTTTACGGCCGTTATGGAAGACGCCTTCAAGCTCCTGGAATGGCAAGGACTTGGCATCAACATCAATGGCGAATACATCACTCACCTTCGGTTTGCCGACGACATCGTAGTCATGGCAAAGTCGATGGAGGAACTCAGCATGATGCTCGATGACCTCAGTCGAGTTTCTCAACGGGTGGGCTTAAAAATGAACATGGACAAGACGAAACTCATGTCAAATGCCAAGGTTGTGCCCATCCCAGTCTCTGTTGAAAACTCGGTACTCGAAGTTGTTGACTCATACATCTACCTAGGACAAGTGGTCCAATTAGGTAGGTCCAACTTCGAGAAAGAGGTCAACCGCCGAATCTAAGTTGGCTGGGCAGCGTTCGGGAAACTACGCAATGTCTTTTCATCCGACATACCTCAGTGCCTCAAGACGAAAGTCTTCAACCAATGTGTGTTACCAGTGATGACTTACGGCACCGAAACGTGGTCTTTCACTATCGGCCTCATCTCAAAGCTCAAAGTCGCTCAACGAGCAATGGAGAGGGCTATGCTCGGGGTGTCTCTACGTGATCGAATCAGAAATGAGGAAATCCGTAGACGAACTAAAGTGACCGATATAGCTCACCGGATTAGCAAGTTGAAGTGGCAATGGGCAGGCCACATAGCACGCAGAGCAGATGGCCAATGGGGCCGTAAAGTGCTCGAGTGGAGACCTCGGACCAGCAAGCGCAGCGTAGGACGTCCACCTACAAGATGGACAGATGACCTTATAAAGGTCACCGGAAGGCGCTGGATGCAGGTCGCTTCCAACCGGTATATATGGAAGTCCAAAGGGGAGGCCTATGTTCAGCAGTGGACGTCCTATGGCTGAGATGATGATGATGATGATGATGATGATGAAGTGTTTGTACGGAACCCTCAGTGCGCGATTCCGACTCGCACTTGGCCGGTTCTTTAAATTTTAAAGGTATAGAATGATAAAGATGACGAATTCAAGGCCAACCGACCTCTCAGTGTGTACCCACATTACAACCCTAAACGACATGTAACTACCAGAGTCTATAATAAATTCATATTAATGTTCAGAACCTTTTAGGCTACGTGTGACTTTTGGGAGTACAATTTAGCCATGATGAAAGGTCCAAATTCATTGGTAATTCTGTGGCGTATAGGACGTTATTTATTAAAAAGGTTGTATTAAGTATTTACGAGAACACGGGCTAATGAGGCTCTAGTACAGTCAGCTGTAGTGAAAGTAACTCTTGTTATGTTTGCTGGTAAGTACTATGACTGTAATTTGGCACAGGTACAATTATGTAAGTACACTTTACGTTGTATGTTTGAAATGAAATGAAATGAAATGAAATGAAATAATTTATTCAGTAAGTAGGCCACAGGGGCACTTTTACAAGTCAGATTGTGAATCTACCGGCATTTCGCAAGAGGAGACCGCTGTTGAGAAGAAAGCCGAAAGAAACTCAACAGTAAGTCATTTTTTCGTAAATAATTCTTAAAACAATTACATAATACATTTGTGTTACTTATAACTAATTACACTGGTATACACGTAAAGTGTCCAAAATCAATGTTAATTAGGAACATTAAAATGAAAATTTAACGATAAATTAAAAATATTAAATATACCCAGAGATGTATAGTCTCTGGGTGTCACAACATGCAATAAAATATAATTACTTAATTAATCAAATTCCTTAGAGATGTATAAGGTCTCTAGGCGTCAACATGAATAATTTACAATAGAAAATAATTATTAAACCTAAATTTCTTTGAGATGTATATGGTCTCTAGGCGTCATAACATGCAATAAAATATTTTAAAATTATTTAATTTCCTCAGAGATGTATAAAGTCTCTGAGTGTCATACTAAACTAAGCTGTTTCTTAGAGATGTATACAGTCTCTAAGAGTTCAAAAAGTTAAAATCAACATTGAATAACTTCAATCGAGTACAGGATGAAGTTTCTCACGTTTGCTTAATTTAACACTAGTATGCGGTTCCTACATATTTAATTTGGCCCTTGCAAGCATGAACAGACCGGACCCCACAAACGGCACCCGTTCACGAGTATGACGCATATCTCAGCCATCGCCTCCCTCAACCATATTATAGGGAAGGCTGCGACCCGATCAACGACGCCACCGTAAGCAAAGACCTTTAAGCGAGCATGACATGCTCAAGCTGCCGGGCATACTTGACTATAATACTATTTGCCCGGTGAGAAACAACAAATTGTGCTCTCATGTTACATTAAAAATTACCCACCAAAATAATGCTTATTTAAAAATTTACTATTGACACACAACACTAAACTACTGGCTTAAAGGCATCACTGTCGTTTAGAAAGTCATTGACAGTATAATAAGCTTTATTCAATAAGTGACGTTTTATTTGCGCTTTAAATTTGCTACAGGGCAATTTTGCTACATCAATAGGTATTTTATTGTAGAAGCGTACACAGTTCCCCACGAACGACGAGCTAACCTTACGGAGACGGTGGGCAGGTATTGCGAGCTTGTCCTTACTTCTCGTATTGTAGTGGTGAATGTCACTGTTGAGCTTGAATTCATGGAGATTTTTCCGCACATACATGATATTCTCAAGAATGTATTGAGATGCTACGGTGAGAATGTTTGTTTCCTTGAATTTCTCTCTTAGTGACGTACGACCTCCTAGTGCATAAATGGCGCGTACAGCTCGTTTTTGTAGCACAAAGATGGTTTGGATGTCCGCCGCTCTTCCCCATAATAAAATTCCATATGACATAACACTATGGAAATAACTGAAATATACAATCTTTGCCGTCTCGACGTTTGTCAGCTGCCTGATTCTCCTAACTGCATAGGCCGCGGAGCTAAGCTTACCTGCAAGAGTGGCTATATGCGCACTCCATTGCAGTTTAGAGTCTAAAGTAATACCCAGGAATACTGTTTTTTCTTCAAATTCCAGTACTTCGCCTTTCAGTTTTACCTTGGCACAATTTACTTGTTTCACATTTGGTAATGTAAATTTAATGCACTTAGTTTTCTTGGCATTTAAAAGTAAATTATTTGCAGTAAACCAATCCACAATAGAGGACAGTGCATCATTTATCACATCGAAGTTGTTTTCTTGCCTTTTTACTTTAAAAAGAAGAGATGTGTCATCTGCAAATAGTACTATATCATGTTTATCTCGCACAAGGTTTGGTAAATCGTTAATATACACTAGAAAAAGAAAGGGACCCAGAATTGAACCCTGAGGTACCCCCATAGCAACAGCTGACCCAGTCGATTGAGTCCCATTGATATCTACCCGTTGCGTTCTGCCTGAAAGATATGACGAGACAAGGTCAAGGGCATTGTTTTTGACTCCGTAGTGTTCTAGCTTACGTATTAAATTCTCATGATCAACGCAATCAAATGCTTTGGATAGATCACAAAAAACTCCAATAGCATCTTGAGCCTTCTCCCAGGCATCAAAGATATGTTTATTATTCGGATGTCCGTGTACTATTATTATGACACTAGATGTTGCCCGCAATTTTATATAGAAAGCTCCCCCGAGTGTCAGATATACACGGTGGAACATTTCTTAAGACTGGGCTGACAGGATAGTGTCATCTGAGTGATCTACAATTGACCTAATATAAATGTAAAGCTGAATTTAAAATTTAAAAAAAGTCACAAAAATTTAATATTTTTATATCAATGTCAACCCTAACTAACTCAAAGGTTTTATTTACATTTTAAATGACACCTGTCTTTAACTTAAGCGATGTTCAAAAGATGATAATGTGCACTTTGCACTAATGTTTAACAAAGTGTATCTCAAAAATGGATAGAAATATTTACATAGTTCATTGGTGAAAAATGAAGTACTCAGTCTGAACAATTCCCTATTTGTTTAAAAGTCCCTCGATCTGTTCCACTCTGTATATTGAAACACATACGAAACGACGACGTGGATAAATCAGTTTTTTTATGTATTTTAATAAGTTGCAACTTCGTCCGCGTTACCGTTGTCGAGTAAAAAGTAAAAGGCTTATTACACTTGGCTAAATTTAGCATCCTAAGTGAGGGATGCAGCAATACGAAGAAGTGAGATGGAGTTATCTCCATGCGTGTCTCACATATTGCTGCTCTCGTTAGTGACTAATTTAGGAAAGTGTAATAGACCTATAACCTTATCTTTGATGTCCAGCTATCTCTTCTGCTATCGGCAGTTCCGGGGCAATCTGCCGTATTCTACACCAGATCAGACGCAACGGAGCCACGCCATTGTGTCGCCTAAATCTAACTAGTTTTAAATCTTTGTTTATATGTGTTTTTGTAGTTCACAGTGCCTTGGATTTACTGTCTTCTTCTTAGTTGTTTCACTCTTTACAGATTGGTCGTGATCAACTACTAGTACTATTAGTGGCAGATATTTTTCGCTGTATGATATTACGCCATTTCTCGCGATTCACAGACATTCTGGTACACTCATGCAAAGATTCGCCCACAGCCGATTTGATCTGGTTCCCTCCACGTTGCCCTGGACGACGAGACGCCCTATGGAGTTATTGTTTTGCCTTGAATCGTGTCCGAAAAATTTGAGGTTTTTACTGTACCTAATGCTGTGTAATTTGAATAATATATGAATAATCCCTGTACGAAAATATGTTGAAAGTTTCTTACAGTGTAAGTTAGTATATCCTGCTTTATATCGAAGACATATAACTTATTTAAATTCGGCTTAGAGCTTCGAACAATTTTATTTTCTTGACCAAATATCCTTCCTTTCTTTAATATTTTTTCTATCCTATGCTACCGAAACAATGAACGACATTATTCAAACTCGGTGTCTCAAGAATGTAAACACTGTGAAATGTGCTCGACATTTCCAAGCGGTAGATGACTGTTGAGAGAGTGAAAAATCTACAGTGCATTCTCGGTATAAACTGCTGAACGACCATTTTATGTAGAACACTAACCAAACTTATTCGAGTAAAGCATGTTAGCTTTGAGATTTCTCTTCGGAATTTTGTCGAGTTACCCAGCTTCTTACAATGTGAGTTAGTATATTCTTCTTTATATCCTTACCTATTTTATCAACGGAAAGTAGCTTTGTTGCTTTGTTCTTTTATGCAACAACGGAGCAACAGATGAACGTGATTTTGAACCAACGACGAAGTTCGCGTTTCAACGGTGACAGATATAAAACTAGAATCACATTCTATCATCTCACAGAATTCACTAATCGATACGAACATACATTGACACTGATGTTAATCAGGACCTCGATAATCCGGACAAGCCAAAGGGCCTTTGCTTTTCGGATTACAGTCCCGATCACCAAAAAAATGGGCAAGTGCGAGTCCGACTCGCGCATGAAGGGTTTCGTACCATAATCTATACCAAGTTTGTTATATGGGAGGCCCCATCAAATATTTATTTTATTTTATTTCTAGTATTTGTTGTTATAGCGGCAATAGAAATACATCATCTGTGAAAATTTCAACTGTCTAGCTATCACCATTCTTGAGATACAGCCTGGTGACAGACGGACGGACGGACAGACGGACGGACAGCGAAGTCTAATAAGCGGGAGTCCGGATTACCGAGGCCCTTTAATTTAATGCAATCATTGCAAGTGGGGATCGAACGTGCCTCTATTTATAAGGAATAGTGCTCTGACCCCTGAGCTACCTACCGCTTGCGCCAAAGCGCCCTCTATACCACTTTTTGTTTTGTAATGCTTCTTTATATTTTCTGTTCTGTATATAAAATTAATTTGATTATGAAAATGTGTTGCAATGATAATATTTTAATCCATACTAATATTATTAATGCGAAAGTGTGTCTGTATGTTACCTCTTCACGCTTAAACCGCTGAACCGTCTTAAATGAAATTTGGTATGGAGATAGTTTGAGACCCGGGAAAGGCCATATGATACTTTTCATCCCGAATAAATTTAGTGTTCCCGTGGGTAGAGCGGGTAGCACCGCTGGGCACAGCTAGTTAATAAATAACTGGCAAATTTTGACATTGCAAAATATATAAATACTACTTATGTTATATTGTTTAGTTTAACTTTTGACGATTCAAAAGTGATACTTGTGATCCGATTTGAAAAAATGTTCTTTTCTTTCTTTCTATATTTACCTATTCTTTAAGCAGACAAATATCGGTGCAGAACCCTATATTAAGAAAACATCCGATATTCCCCCGTATTCTATCAGTCACACCCATTGCCATTGTGCCGCCATTACAGCAAACAAGGGAGATGACAAGACGAATCATTCCTATCCGTCGAGTACTAGATCATTCCTTTCGACAAGAATAATAGTGAAATATGACCCTATGACTTACTTAAGGCGCGTTTAGATGCGCGAGTTACTCGACTTGACGCAATCTTATGGCTTGTTTACGCTTTGATAAGTGATTAGTGCGTACATTTACAAATACAAATATATACAAACACTCTTTATTGCACACCTCCAACATCAAGGAATATACAACACAACATGAGATAGGTACATTAAAATAACAGGCAGAGATAAACAACAGGCGGTCTTATCGCTAAATAGCGATCTCTTCCAGACATTAGGTAGAGCATTTGCTACTAAACGCAAGTAGGAATTGTAAGGGCTCACATTACTCATTAATCTATGAGTAAACAGGCCATTCCACGTAGTCCACCAGTCTTAAGTGCATAGATATAATGCACTGCAATATAATGAAATACGAGTAGGTACCGTAAGGTAAGGCTATTTGGAATTGGACGTAGTTATGCAATAATGTTCCAAATTACAGGTCGCTGAAAATTTAATAAAAACTTACTTCGAATAAGTTCAAAATTCAATTTTAAGTGACGTGTGGGTTGGATCGTTTGTGCGTTTTTATTAATTCATAAATTAAATGTTTCAAGCCGTACTAATTATATTCCCATCGTAATAGTTCATCATCATCATCATCATCAGCCTATTCTTGTCCACTGCTGGACATAGGCCTCTCCAACTGCACGCCATTGTAAGCGATCCTCGGCTACTCTCATCCAGCTTTTGCCAGCCACTCTGCACAGATCATCGCTCCACCTAGTCTGAGGGCGTCCCACACTACGCTTGCCGATCCGCGGTCTCCACTCAAGAACACGTTTACCCCACCGGTTATCGGTTCTTCGGATAATATGGCCAGCCCACTGCCACTTCAAATTGCTAATACGGTGAGCTATGTCGGTAACTTTGGTTCTCTGACGGATCACTTCGTTCCGAATTCGATCCTTCAAAGAAACTCCGAGCATTGCCCTTTCGCTCTCTGAGCGACTTTAAATTTGTGGACCAGCCCAACCGTGAGTGTCCACGTCTCGGCACCGTATGTCATTACGGGTAGGACGCACTGGTTGAAAACTTTCGTCTTCAGACATTGTGGAATTGGTGATGTGAAGACCCGACGAAGTTTGCCATGTGCTGCCCAGCCCAGCTGTATTCTTCTATTAGCCTCTCTCTCGAAGTTGTTTTTACCCAACTGCAATATTTGCCCAAGGTAGACGTACTCTTTAACAACCTCGAGAAAGCTGCCCTGTACCGCAATTGGTTCGTAATAGTTAGTGGAACCAAATGACCTGAAAGAATAAATGTATACTCCAATGATAAAAAAGCTAAAAAATATTTTTTGCTGAGTACCAAGTAACCGCTTGGGTTTCAAATTTACGAAAGTAAATGATATGACGAATCAATTTCTTCCCGTCGAGCACCAGGTCATTCCTTTCGACAAGAATAATAGTGAAATATGTGTCCATGCCTGACTTAGGAGACTCATTCAGGTGACCAAGTTACTTGACTTGACAACTTGAAAGGGCATGCTTAATAACAAGGCGCAGTTTTAAACATTGTCTGCTAAAATACATCCGTTAGTAAACTTTTCAGAACTTTTGCAAAGCAAACCTGACCTACTCTATTTCCAGACAACAATGAAAAAAATAAACGGACTGCTTTGGTCACCTATGAAAATGGCGCCATTGCAAAGTTAAACAGTTGGGAACAATTATTATTATAAATACAATACAATACAATACAATACAATACAAGTACTCTTTATTGCACACCTCATAAAATATACAGGAGAAATACAATGCAAGAAATTACAATTAGAGGTAAACAACAGGCGGTCTTATCGCTAAAGAGCGATCTCTTCCAGACAACCTTAGGGTAGTAAATAATGACACAAAGGTAAATTAAGAAAGAGAAATTGAATGCGATCCACTACAATCTAAGCAGGACTCGAACCTCTCTTAGTTTGTAGTGGATCGCATTCAATTTTTCTTTCTTTACCTTTGTGTCATTATTTATAAAAATAAAAATGTGGTATTTCCACATAAAAACATAGAATCGATAAAAAAGATTCTATAAAAATAACAATTATTATAATTTTATGAAACATCTATGATAATTTTATGAGCTTTGATCTTTGTATTCATGGCTTAACAATTATTATGTCAAATTGAATTACACCACCATAATGAGCAGGTACTTGCTTCAAGCACACTCGCCTGCCTTAACACACCTACCCCCCCAAACATCGTATCTACAAGGTCAAATTATGGAAATCAAGCAATCTTTAAAATAATTGCGAACCTTCTCCAATTAAATATTTACCAGCTATTTAGATAAGGCGATTATTTCCGCCGGATTATATGGTATTCTCCGAGATTATACGGTATTCTGATGCCGTTGTTGGTCTCAGGTTCGTCTTGGAAATAAATCTCAATTAACCTATTCAGTGTTTTCTTGATTGGGAATTTAGAATAGGGGAAGACAATTTGCAACGGTCTCTTGTAAGGGATTTATGTAATTACGGAATTACGTCAGAAAGTGTCTCTGTCTCTGTCTGTCATATGGCGATGTCTCGCTTGCTGACGCATTCCGTACGGACACCGAACGTCTGTGGCGGCCCTTAACCCTTAAATGCATACAATTACACTAATTTTATTTCTGAAATGACGTTAATTAGCAATTAAATCCACGTCGGTTTGAGATGTCGGGACAATTCTGACAAAGTCTCTATTGACAATATTCAGATTTTGACTTGTGTCATTTCAGTAACGTGTAAATATACATCGTCATGCATTTAAAGGTTAAGGCTGTACCTTTATCGGTAAAAATTAAGCACTGGTTCACTTTGTTGCCCGTCTGTCCGTCTGTCAAAACCCTTTCTTTAGAAACGCGGGTATCCCTTAGAGACGTGATAAACTCAAACTTCTAAGTCAGTCCAATCAAAAGATACGAGGTTTATGTTGACGACGCGGTTGGCACAGTTTGTAGAGCATTTTCCTACTGAGCCAGCGGTCCTGGGTTCGAATCCCAGCCAGGACAAATATTTGTGTGATGAACTCGAATATTTGTTCCTGGGTCATGGATGTTATGTATATGTGTATTTATACGTACGCAATATTTTTAACCAATGATTATTTTTATACAACGTGGTTACGTGTTGATTATAAAATAACAATAAAGTAAAAAAATGTATGGTACAATCTTATTCTTAATATTATACAAACCGAACTGTTGCTACTAAAGAGTATCGGTAGTTCGGTGCTATATTTCAACCGAACTACTGCTACTGAAAAGTTGCACTAATTCGGTCAACCGGTCTAACAACCGGACTACTGCTACTAGAGGAAAAGACGCGATCGTAATTTTGTTTTTATTAAGCCTATTACTACGTACATGTTTTTTGAAAATGACTCATTTGCCGTTGCCTTGCAGGAATTCGAAACCAGGATCGTCGGTTCAGTAGTCAGCTCCACTACCACTGTGCCAACCGCGTCGTCTCTCTATTTTAATACAGCCTTGTTTGCCATTATACCAATAGCTTAGAAAAAATCCACAAGAAAAGTCAAGAGTCAAAGTTTGTAAGTTTGGAAGTTTCCCGTTGGCAAATTAAAAATGTCTACCAGACCATGCATGACATCAAAGGACCGTTATAAATATTAATAAAGCAGTATAAAGTTTTAATAAATGTTGATGTTAAGGAATAACGAAACCTCGATATATATAAGCCGGTTAAATTAAGTTTGGACCTCATTTGTATGTAACGCCATAGTTACCAGCAAACTTACCGTAAACTGATAGTATAAGGGCGATTGTGCACTACAATGAATTTTACTGTCCGTCAGTCCGATTTTTTACGGTCCGTTATGGCATGAAAAAAACGGTAAGGGCGATTGTGCACTACAATGAATTTTACTGTCCGGCAGTCCGAGTTTTCATGGTCGATATGGCATGAAAAAAACGGTTTTAGCTTGTGCACTTGTCCGTCTTTTTACTCGCAGGTGCGGCGCAGTTTTCGGTTACCTCTCTCTTTGAAACTACACGCCACGCAATCGTAATTACACTAAGAACGATGAGTTTCTTATGATTTTTTGCTATACCGCTTAAGCACATGGATCAAGAGGCGACGCGGCTGGCGCAGTGGTTAAGCAACTGCCTACTGAGCCGGCGGTCCTGGGTTCGAATCCCGGCAAGGGCAAATATTTGTGTGATGAGCTCGAATATTTGTGCCTGGGTCATGGATGTTATTTGTATTTAAGTATGTATTTATCTATATTAGTATATTTATCGTCGTCTAGTGTCCATAACACAAGCCTACTACTAGAGCTTAGAGCGGTGGTACTCGATTGATTTGTGTGAGTGTGTTAGTTAGTTGTGTGTTATTTATTTATTTATTCATCCATTCATTCATTCGTTCATTCGTTCGTTCGTTCGTTCGTTCGTTCGTTCGTTTGTTCGTTCGTTTGTTCGTTTTTTTGTTTGTTTATTTATTTATTTATTTATTTATGAGGCAAGGCAAGATACAAAATTCAGGCTGGTTGTACCACCAAATGAAATGCTTGCAGTAACGTTAAGGCAAGTTTATACAGTATTTATAGACTGACTGAGCGAGTGAGTTGTTTAGTCAGTATAGGCACAGGGCGGACACTGCCTACTAAAAACTGAACTTGAATGTCAGTGTCGATGTGTGTGTGTAACACGCACAGGGCTGCCTCAGACGCATTGCAACCACCAGTTGGTGTTTTGGTGTTTTAGTTGCACATAAATATGACATAATAAGATATAAAATTATCACAACCACACGACAACTGTAGTAGTGGTGATGGTGATAGTGGTGATGATGATGCTGGTGATGGTGCTGGTGGTGATGGTGATGGTGGTGGTGGTGATGGTGGTGTTGGTGGTAGTGGTGGTGATGATGATGGTGTTGTTGGTGGTAGTGGTGGTGATGGTGGTGGTGATGGTGCTGGTGGTGATGGTGGTGGTGGTGGTGGTGATGGTGGTGGTTGTGGTGATAGTGGTGGTGGTGGTGATGGTGGTGTTGGTGGTAGTGGTGGTGATGGTGGTGATGGTGGTAGTGGTGACGGTGGTGGTGTTAGTGGTGTTGGAAAAAAACGGTCCGGAATGGGGAAAAGTAAAATGTCGGATGGTAAAATTACGTATAGTGCACAAACTACTATATACATTTAATGGCGTGCCATATCGGACCGTAAAAAATCGGACTGCCGGACAGTAAAATTCATTGTAGTGCACAATCGCCCTAAGAGAAGAAGCAAGTGATATATATTCCTAAACACGCAATATTATCTTGTTCTAACAAGAACACTTTGAGCGCCCGCAATTTGGCGTCGAGTCGTTAAAATCATACGGCCATTAAATAAGATTGCGGTTGAATTGCGTGGAATGGGCTGCACTTCAGAACTTGTGTCTTCTGGGTTCTGGGAGCATTATGAAGCGGCACCAATTTTACTGGCGACATTAGAGGTGTGTCGAACGAGTGAGTGATTCAAATGAAGAATATATTTTCATTCATGTGAGTAACTCACTCACGCACTGAAGGATACACCAACTCACTATTATCTTTCATTCGCAACCACTCACAATATGAAGTGAACTGAATGATGCTAATAGACATAATTAAGTTTTACTTAAATACTTAAAAGATATAAAGGACTTATTTTTATTAAAGCAGTAACGTCTGCTAACGTAAACTAAATGTTTACAAATAAAGCGAAAATTGAAAAAAAAAATCGACGATAAAGTCTAAATCTTTACGGTAGATGGCGCTACGATGCCACCCTAAGGCATGTCGAAGCAACTGGTTGAAAAATTCAATGGCTCTGACATCTGATTCGGTGGTCCAATTGGGAGGACGCCCGTGTTGGCCCGGAAAGCCGTTGGAAACGCAGGTTCGAATCCTGTCCGAAGCATTAAATTTTTCAATTTTCGCTTCATTTGTAAACATTTGATAGGACATCAAAATAATTTAATTGGTCGATTTTTTGAGATGAGTCACAGTTTTTCAATAGCTAGGCTTTCTTCATACGACGCATCATTCAAATGAACCACTGAACGAAATGATAGAAATGGGTTTGATGATCTGATGGAACAGTTTGATTCTAAAGATCCACTGAACGAAATGAACGAAACGAGTTACAGCGAGAGCTAAATAAATGACTCGTTCTCCTCCATTTGAGTGACATGATTTGCGCATCTCTAGGCGACATATGTACAGCTCACTATTGCGGCATTACAGCGACATATTTATAGGTAACTAATTAATACCTTCACCAGTTTGTGTTAGTCATTGTCATGGGGTCGGTGCATTACTGTTTATATAACCCCCTCTTTTATTGAAGTCGGTCGAAAGGATTTCTTTTCGTTAGTCGTGCTTTTAACCCCCCACGAAAAAAGTTTAACTGTATCTGTGCATTTGTGTATTTGTGAGTCTGTCTGTGGCATCGTAGCTCCGTTATCCGTCAAGATTAATGTAATGTTTATGTTTGGTGGAAATAAGACCAGTAGTTTCCAAGATATTGAGCTTTAATTGGAACAAGTGACAAGATCTCAGCCAATATTGAAGCTAAGAACTCAAAATTTTGTAGTTATGTTCAATTTTATTAGCATTATCTATATCACCCATTGAATGAGGGTCTCATGATGACTAGATACTTGCGTCGTCGAGGTGTTTTAAATTTTTAATTTAGGTTATAGTTATAAATAATTTTCTACCAAATTTAATTGCTGTGATGATCAATACATCCTGAAAACACAGTCCATCCATCATCGATACGGTTTAAGGCATGATGGATTCGATCCACTCTTTAATCTATCTTTTTGTATGAATACCAAACTTCGACAACGGAGTTAAGGTTTCCTTTCAGAATGTAAGAGCGATGCGGGCTTGCGAGAGTTACAGTCGATTTATCTTAATGAAACTTGGATGATTATAAAATATTCGGTTATGTTTTACAACACGTTGAATACCTACTTTAACAAACATATATTGAAGACACTTGACTTGAAATCATTAACTACACAAAGAAAATGCCTATTTTTTAATTATACGTAAATATCAGCGGTTGGCGCAGTTTGTAGCGCACCTGCCTACTGAGCCGGCGGTCCTGGGTTCGAATCCCGGCCGGGGCAAATATTTGTGTTTGTTATCTATATTATGTATATCGTCGTCTAGTACCCATAGCATGCTTTGCTTAGTTTGGGACTAGGTCGATTTGTGTAAGAATGTCACAAAAAATAGATTACTCTGACCTGACGAGGTATTTTGCTACGTAAATAACGGTGGTTATGTCCTTCTGAATACACACCACACCGACGACGCCTAAAAATCTAAGCAGCTCTCATTCTTGGCGAGAGTGATTAGTCCATTGCCTTGCCGACAGATGTAAACCATGGTTCACAAAAGTTTGAACTATGCGAGATATTTTTCTTTTTCTCCGTTTGTTCTCAAAAACCAATGTGAGTATGGAAGTCAGGAAGTTGTTTTGTAAAAAAGAGTTAACTATCATACATCCTAGACCATATTTTCATAAGCAATATTGCATTTTTATAAGCAATAATGCACTGCATTTAGTTATAACTCACGCACGGCGTACAGTTTTTAAAACGTTCACGGACACGCGACAACTTTGAAAATTGCACGCTGCGGCACAGACAAAATTAATTTCTAGCCAAAAAGGACACAAGGCATTTGCATATAAGCACTAAATATGGAGGGTGGACGGAGTTCCAGTTCTGAAAACATAAACGTCAAAGTCCACACACTCGTGAAGCCGTAATATCTGGTACGAGAGCCCTAATTTACGCCTCTCGACGTGCTGTTCGTAAAAGTGTTAAACCCCTGTCTTAGTGTATAAGAATCTCCTCAGTGCTGTTATAATTATTATAAGTTATTAACGCCTTCTTGAAGCAATAAAAGTAACACTTCATTTAAATCACGCGACGCAAATAAAGTTTCATTGAAACCGAAAGTCAGGACAACGACATCTGAATTTCTGAGATTTTCATTTTAAAATTAGAAATGAATCAGTCTGTTGTCGAGTTTTATTCCCGTGCTTCCTCGGTTATTTATAAATTCAGTGTTTTTATAAATTCTACAATAACGCTTGGATTAATCATAATACAAAATAGCAATTCCAATTTTTTTGTTACATTTGTCAAATAGTTCAAGCTGCAATTTGGAAGCCCCATAGACACAATATACAAGACTAGATCTGTGTTTAAAATGGCTGAAGATGATATAAAACATCATAGACATTAAATTCTAGGATTCCAAGGACTTGGCTACATTTCTCGCCTTGGACTCAACTTAACCGTGGTTCAATTACGTGTAGGGCTGCCATCCGTCCGAGTTTCCCCGGATTTGTCCTAGTTTGGGACCGTCCGGGGAGGTTTTCAAAAAGTGTCAGGGTCCCCGGGCATTTTTTACGGGAATGAAAAATATAGCGATTGTTTTTTTCATAATATTAATTTCGGACACGTCCGCGGATAAAATGCGATTTACGCCAAATGTCCTGGTTTATTTTAATCTTGGTCCGGTTTCAGCGAATTTAGAGATGGCAGCCTTAATTAAATGGTATGTTACATGGACGCGCGGGAGTGGATTAAAACCGTGTAATACAGCTGTCTCGGAGCCCAATACGACTTCATCGCATTTGGCGTCGAGACACATAGTCCGCGGGGTTCGCGTGAGCTCTACAGGGAGCTCAGTAGGTATGCGCTTGAGGTACGCAACAGAGGACCCAAGTGCTTCTCGCGCAAAGGCTTTCTATTGCCATTCATGAGCACTCTATCTAAGGGTCCTTAGTATGTAAATAAATAAAAATAATAAATAGATATGGGACAACCTCACACAAATCGATCTAGTCCCAAAGTAAGCTCAAGAAGGCTTGTGTTATGGTTATGGATACTAAACGACGATATACGTACTTATATAGATAAATATGTTCTTAAATACATAGTACAACCATGACCCAAGCACAAATATTTGAGTTCATCACACAAATATTTGTCCTGTCCGAGATTCTAACCCGGGACCGCCGCTCAGTAGGCAGGTGCTTACAAACTGAGCCAACCGCGTCGTCATCGTCGAAATAGTATATGCTTAGACCAAGAAGTTGACCTAGACGGAAAGGAACGGTCATGATGGTGTTCCGAAGATGCCTCTGTCCGATAGATGATGACTTTGGCTGATGATAATGAAGAAACTTCAAATAAACAGCTATTCGTACGTGTGTCAGTAGGTGTGTGTTAACCGAGAAAGTCAGATACCTACGGGTCGAAAAGACCCCGCCGAGTTGAGAATAAACACACCCGAGCCTTAGTGTGATTGAACTTCGCTATTGGCATCTCCTTAATCGGACACTGCCTCGAGTCAAATTCAATCGATTCCTCGTATCCTCTTCACAATACTGGATTTCATCTCCTTTGGCGTTTGCAAATTGCACTGGACGCTTGAAGTATAGCTAGCTGTCTACGATAGAATTAAAGATTGAACGTTCTCTTTTAGGATTGATAATACCCGGATTGTTATGTCCGTGAGTGGACAAAAAAGGACGGAAATATAAGTGCGTAAATGTGTGGCTGTGACATCGGTAGCATCTAAACGGTTTTATTGAAATTGTTGAAGAAAACTTTAGTAATCGAGTTAGCCACGCATCAAAAAGATTATAGTTCAGCCGTTTGATGGAATAATACATTGTTCATCGCAAAATAAGCCTAGGGAATTATGGTATACTGTATTTTATTGGCTATTTGTGTAAAATGCCATAAACAATATGTTGTAAAAATTGTAGTTCTGCAAAGTAACCGCTAGGAACGCTGTACTATTCTCCATGCAAATCGTTTACGCTGTCGCTAGCGAGTACGGTCACGTTAACTCATGGTAAGGGTGCCTTCATACAAAATTCTTTCGCAAATTGCATGTGTGATAAGGCCCTAAGGAAACATAAACATGTGGGTATTTATTTCTTGCCAACTCACGCCGACTTCATTGATTATTCGGGCGCAGTTAGGAAGTTGTAAAAAACCACAGAATCACAAGCTGGGTCGGATTTATTAACTGTGATGTGGGTTAAAAACTGTTTAATACATTTTGCTTCGGCACAACGGGTTCTGTAGTTTTATGGCCTTGCTTTACGTAATATGTCCGTGACAAACTTGTCATATAGACCTTAGGAAAATCTTTTTTTTTTATATTTATGATAACCGTCTATATGATAAATTGGTGAAGTCATACATTATTTGTACAGGTATTTACAGTATAAAGTTGAAAAATCTTAACTTATTATGATACCCTAGTACATAACTAGGTAGTTACATTATTGTCTTAGGATTAGTTTCCTGTAAAAATAGTTGTAAGTGTGAAAATAAATAAATAAATAAATAACTGAAGCAAACTTAACGATAGAGTGCTTTTTCAATGGCATGCATTATTAAAATACAATACGAATCGAGTTTACTTCCACGTCATACATACGAATCGAGTAACTTTTATGCAGTTTGGCGAAAATTTATTTGTAATAAACGCTGTGTATACATTTTATTAATAATAAATTTAAAAAAAAACCCATCAAACAAGTTTAGACAGATTTCAAGATTGGCAAACTAAAAATTTTGGAACATTTTATTACAAAAACTGCAAATCGGTAAGTTACAGATTTTCGTAGACAAACCGGCAGGACTAGCGTAGCATATCTTGCCGCGTCTTCGCTTGTCGCGCGACTCAGCATCACTTGTCTTGCTCGCACGGTATTGAAAGGAAAGTGACAGGTTGTATTATGTCGCGACATGGAGTCGCGTGTCACAGTTATCGATACTGCACCTCTAGCACAACTGTCAGAAGCGACTATTTCTCGCGCGAGATAATTGCCTGTCTCTTTCTGTACAGTAATGTGAGAGGGTGACGGTGACGGATAGCGCTATTTCGCGCGACAAGTCGCGAAGCATAGTTGTGCTTGACGGGCTGAAATGATTCAATTGCAAAATACAGTCAACCAATTTGATTTCTAGGCCACTGTAGAACCTTGTCACAATGAAAATGATAAGAGATTTCAAGCGGCTTTCATATTGACGTTCACTGTGACAAGGTACGAAATTGCCTAGGCATCAAATTGGTTGACTGTACATTCAGAATAGGCAATGATTTCTATTTCCACTTCTTGAAATGACAGCGGTTGAAACTGAAACGTATGCCAAAGTATGTTACGCATTAAGTGCTAGCTATTTACACCTAGTTTTATGGGAGTTTAGTTTAGCGCGAGATAATTTTATATACCACTATTAGCTGTGCCCCGCGGTGTTATAGTTAGGACTTTATAGGACATCAATGTATGGGAACCAATATTTTTGTCATTAAAGCATGAGCCTTGGCACACTTGTTACTTAGGTGGACTAGAGTTGAAAACGACCGGGAGACGAGCGCGGACGCCCCGCTGGTGGGGAGGGGGAGGGGGGGAAGTTACGTTCCGCCGCGCGTTCTTTCGGTCCTCCTATCATCGTATTTATAGAGACTATGGCAAGTTTGGTATCGTTTTCGGATAAATTGAAGACGGCCGATCATTTTCTGGGACATTAATAACGTTTTCATAGAAAAAAATAGAAATAAAGTAAAAAATCTGAAAATCTTCGTAAAAAAAAATTATTTCTGCAACGATTACGTGAAAATGAGCATTGATTTGGGCATGAAAAAAATATTATTATAAAGCCACATTTATGTAAATTTCAAAAATATATAATTTATTATAACTATGATAAATAGCAAATACTAAAAAAAATTTTTTTGAACAGCGGACTCCTCAAAATTTTACTTTATAAAAATAAGGACCCAAAAACAAATGTTATAAATGTTGGAATATGTAATGTAAGTAGCTTAATTGTATATTACGTAGTTTAAAGTTGTATTTACGTTTGTTAGCATGTGTATTATATTTTAAATTGCGAATAATATAACCGTTTGATGACTTCGAATGACTGGTTCAAAATAAAACTAACAAGTCACTGATCTGATTAGATATTATTGTTAATCTGTATATAAATACTTAAATTGGTACATAAATTTATGTGTAACATGCTCCATCACATGCACACAACTCGGTGCACTTTAATTTTTATTGGTTACACATGCATCTAGCAGCGCATTTCTTTTTGCTGCACCTGATCATTTCCATGCAGGCTTTGGGCTCGACACCTACTGGCAAGCTAGTCCATGTAGGTTCCCATCTCTCGTCTACTTTTGTACATCCCCAATCAGATGGACTAGGAATATTTTGGATCGGTTAAATTTGACCCCATACATGAACTGCTTGAAAAACTGCCCGTTGGAAATGCTGGTACAATGTAGCATTCGTTGGTAGAATATTTTTCAATTGGCGGTCTTTTTTCGTAAATAACTGCTTTCGGCAATCGTTTACAGCCGAAACTGAGCTGGATCTAAAACTAAAATGTTAAATATGCACAACTACCCTAAATTATTCATAGTTTAATGTCAACAACAAGTTTTTCCACAATCTCCCTTGCATCTTCAATTTTACCGGTCCTTGGCCGCCTTGACCGCGTCGTGAAAGTTGGAGTCAACTGCAGTACGGATTTGGTCGGACCAACGCATCGGGCTGCGGCCCCGAGGCCTCTTACCCTGGTATTTTCAGTGACCAACAGTTTTTCCAGATTATCATCTTCTGGAAATGTGCCCATAGAAATCCAGCACTCTATGTTGTTCTTCCAGCACCACATCTCGAAAGCGTCAACACGCTAACGGTCCGCTGCTCTGAGGATACACGTTTCATCGTCCATATAGGAAGATGGAGAATATCAGTGTGCGCACAAGCCTTGTCTTCGTTCGCAGCGTGATTCTCCGATCTCTCTATATCTTGTGCAACTGACTCGGCATACCGCAGATTAGTGAGCTTCACTCCTCCTGCTGACGCCTTCCTCCCATTGGTCACATGTTTTCCGCATGATACATTCTTCGTAGGCATTAAAGAGAATAGGGGATAGAATTCAGCCCTGCCTCACCCCTTTTTGATAAATGAAAGGCGCAGGAAGCGTATCCTCAACTCGAACAACTTCCTGACTGCCATAGTATATACTCTGCACAAGCGCTGTCAAGCGGGCGGGCACGCCAAGTTCTTTCAGGACTGTCCAGTCAACACAGTCAAAGGCCTTGCTGTAATCTATGAAGCGCATTATGATAAGCGTGTCAAATTTGTTTATAATCCTTCTCAATCAGCTGTCTAACATTAAAGATTTGCTCACGAGTGCCTCTACCTTTAATAAAACCTGCCTGTTCCTGTGGAATTTGCCAATCCAGGAAATTCCGGATGCGACGGTTGACTATGTGGAACAGTATTTTGCTAGCATATGTGAGAGTAGCGCGAGTGTGCGGTAGTTATCACATTTGACCATCGATCCCTTTTTATAAAGAGGCAGAACGACAGAATGCGTCCAATCTTTGGGCCACTCTCCAGTACGCCAAATGTTATTGGATATTATGTGTAATGCGTCTATGCCATTGTCACACAATGACTTAAACATTTCTGCCGTTATTTGATCGGGTCCGAGGGCTTTTTTGACCTTAAGTGATCTAAGAGCGGAGCTTCCGATCGGAGTACGTCCGGTTCCTAATCAAGTAGTTGCCAGTCACAGGAGGGCAGGTCTCCGAGGTGGGTTTTGTGTACGCTTTCACAGGTCGTGACAGTTTCTTTCTTTAACGGAAAGGGAAAAAAAGAGTGCATTCGAAGCCTGGAATGCAGTCCCTAATACCACACAAAGTTTCCTGACAGCATACGGCAGCAGAATTGAAGATGCAATAGCGATCGTGGAATAGTTTATTGTAGTCATGTATTTACTTCATTCATAAAACAATGAGTCACTTAAAGGGTAGTAGTGCATATTTAAAAAAAATGTTTTAGATCCAGCTCAGTTTCCGCTGTAAACGATTGCAGAAAGCAGTTGTTGACGAAAAAAGACCGCCAATTGAAAAATATTCCACCAACGAATGCTACATACCAGCATTTCCAGCGGGCAGTTTTTCAAGCAGTTCATGTATGGGGTCAAATATAACCGATCCAAAATATTCCTAGTCCATCTGATTGGGGATGTACAAAAGTAGATGAGAGGTGGGAACCTACATGGACTAGCTTGCCAGTAGGTGTCGAGCCCAAAGCCAGCATGGAAATGATCAGGTGCAGCAAAAAGAAAGGCGCTGCTACATGCAGGTGTAACCAATAAAAATTAAAGTGCACCGAGTTGTGTGCATGTGATGGAGCATGTTACACATACATTTATGTACCAATTTAAATATTTATATACAGATTAACAATAATATCTAATCAGATCAGTGACTTGTTAGTTTTATTTTGAACCAGTCATTTGAAGTCATCAAACGGTTATATTATTCGCAATTTAAAATATAATACTCATGCTAACAAACGTAAATACAACTTTAAACTACGTAATATACAATTAAGCTACTTACATTACATATTCCAACATTTATAACATTTGTTTTTGGGTCCTTATTTTTATAAAGTAAAATTTTGAGGAGTCCGCTGTTCAAAAAAATTTTTTTTAGTATTTGCTATTTATCATAGTTATAATAAATTATATATTTTTGAAATTTACATAAATGTGGCTTTATAATAATATTTTTTTCATGCCCAAATCAATGCTCATTTTCACGTAATCGTTGCAGAAATATTTTTTTTTTACGAAGATTTTCAGATTTTTTACTTTATTTCTATTTTTTTCTATGAAAACATGTTATTAATGTCCCAGAAAATGATCGGCCGTCTTCAATTTATCCGAAAACGATACCAAACTTGCCATAGTCTCTATAAATACGATGATAGGAGGACCGAAAGAACGCGCGGCGGAACGTAACTTCCCCCCCTCCCCTCCCCACCAGCGGGGCGTCCGCGCTCGTCTCCCGGTCGTTTTCAACTCTAGTCTACCTAAGTAACAAGTGTGCCAAGGCTCATGCTTTAATGACAAAAACATTGGTGTTGTCCTATAAAGTCCTAACTATTACCCGCTCATCCCACGGGAACACTAAATTTATTCGGGATGAAAAGTATCCTATGTCCTTTCCCGGGTCTCAAACTATCGCCATACCAAATTTCATCTAAGTCGGTTCAGCGGTTTAAGCGTGAAGAGGTAACAGACAGACAGACAGACAGACAGACAGACAGACACACTTTCGCATTTATAATATTAGTATGGATTAGTTTGCAATAGGTATTTGAAATTAAATGTTCTCAAACATGCAACTAAATTAAATTTTCTTAAAAAGCACCATTATGCCGTGAAAGTGCTTGCCGACTTCGTATTCTCGGCGTCTGATTCTTTCATCATCCCACATTCTCATTATTTCATTTTACTTTATGGTTTTGTTGACTATTGTACTGTCTCTCATGTTTCATATCCCTGTGTATTTGAGGTGTGCCATAAAGTGGATTTGTTTTAATAGTATACTTAATGTGGTAATGGTAAAATTTACATGTGGGATCTGGGATTCAATCATCAGATCCGATATGGTGACAAGGAACCACCTCAGGAATATATATACTCTTTCAACTAAAAAAATAATTTTGAGGATTTCCACAAGTGGCGGAATAATCGCGTACATACAAATAAAAATAAAAAACAACAACATATAGTCGTATTGAGAACTTTTTCCTTTTTTTATCGTTAAAAAACGACTCAATTAACATCACAAAGCTGCACGTTTTATAGTAAAATCTTTTTATCGATTCTGTTTTAATGTGGAAATACCACTTTTTTATTTTTACAAATATTGACACAAAGGTAAAAGTATTTATTTATCACAAACCTGAGTTTTCCTTAGCCCGGCCAACTGCCAAACGGACTCCTAAAAGATAATCAAAACATTTGTGCTTTATTTGATTCCGCGCGTCCCTGACTCGTAAATGTTTATTCAACATCATATCATTTGCCGAGCAATCTCTAAATACACTCGGAAAATAAGCCTACATTTAATTATGTGAGTTAAATACAGGGAAATACTGAAACGGGACCTATATTACGGCTTAAAAGCTATTGTGAAAGATAAAGATAACACGAATGACATCGGTTTTTAAACCCCGACGAAAAAGAGGGGTGTTATAATTTTAACATGTGTATCTGTGTTTCTGTCTGTGGCAGCGTAGCTTGAAAACGGATGGACCAATTTGAGTGCGGCGAAAGACTTGTACGTCGAAATGGTTCTTAGCTATGTTTGGTGGAAATAGGACCAGTAGTTTCCAAGATATTCAGTTTAATTGGAAAAAGTGACAAGCTCACAGCCAATATTGCCAAGAATTCCAAATTTTGTAGTTATGTACCTACAGTTTTAGTAGCATGTTACATGCTACTTCTATATCACTCATTGAATGAGGGTCTCATGATGATTAGCTACTTCTGTCGGCTTTAAATTTTTGATATAGGTTATTATGACAGTTAAAGGCGATATGCATTATATATGCGCCCCCGCAATAAACTGCTTCTACCAGTCCCTGCCAAGCTTCAAATGACAAGCAAAGGCCCCCTGCAATGTTAATTAAAATCTTTGATAAAATTCCCCAATACATTTCGAAAATAGAAAATTATAGCACATATGTAACTAAGTTTAAAACTTATCTTATAAATAAATGTCCGTATTCAGTAGCAGAGTTCATGGAATATTCGTAAATATTTTGATAATAAATAAGGTAAATAGGTATATTTCTAAGTACTCGTGTCAGATATATAATTGTATAGAAATAGTTTAGAATAAGTCTATTATTGTTGCTATACCCTAGTAGGGTCCATGTTTGTACTTCTACAATAACAACAATTGTAATACCATGGTTTCGCAATAAATAATCTGAATCTGAATATGAATCTCTATGTACCTGAGCCATCGCTTATTTGATTTCAAAGTTAGATTATAGATAACAAAATACACTAGATATAGCGCCCTGGGCAGTGGTTGGGTGAATATTCAGCGTTTATAAGGCGTTTTTTTTCGTGATTCCCATGTCTGCAAATATTGTTAAAATAGATGATTGTTGGAATCCGATTTTATATGTATCCTGAAGCTACGTCAGATCATTATTAAAGCGATTGGCTCTTCCTTTGAGGTAATAAACGTGAAAAGAAGAAAAGGAGAAGAAAGACGCTAGAATCGCGTGTTTAAAACGCTAGGAGCGTTTTCAGCTCCCGAGATTCCCAATAGAATAGCCGTAAGCGGCCTTGCTCCTTAAATTTTTACATCCTTTGTTTTGTATTTTCTCGGGTACACCAAAATGTCTAGAGTATTCCCGGAATTTTAAACTTACGTCGATGTTGCCCTGCGGGTATAGGGGCCACAACACAATTTCACGTCGCGTCGTTGTGACAAACGCTAAGCGAAGAAAATACGTCATACAGCAAAAAAAAATGGCGCGATATCGTGACGTGGATCGTTGCGACAGCGCACCGTCGACGTTAAATACTGAATGGGAAATGGATGATTTTTTTCAAAAAAGTGTTTCTTGTTAGGTATACGTAGCAATAGCCATAATTAAATGTTACATTTTGCTGTGGTTAAAAAAATGTACGGATCTTATACGACCTTGCGGTATTGGCACAGAGGCGCCAGAGATTGCGGTTACAAAGCTACCATTACTGTTTATACAATTTTTCCAATCTAACTACACAATTGATTATACGTTTCACCTAACTAAATAGATATCTAGCCGCACAACAAGCCAAGCCTAGTCTGCCATGCTACGTTAAAAGGACGTATCTTACTATGACATTTGTATAAAGATACGACCTTTTACTGTAACACGGCAGTAGTGCCAGGCTTATTTATTCTTCAATTTTTTTATATTTACAAAAAAATAACTTTCAACTGGGAATGAGGATGTATTTGTTAAATCATTATTGCAAAAAAGAAAAACTAGTACAAAATGCCATGAAGAATTCTCTATCAATTAACTTTCGGGCAAATCAGTTAAATTGTGTTGAGGATTCCCACCCAAACATAAAAAAATTGGGCAAGTGCGAGTCCGACTCGCGCATGAAGGGTTCCGTACCATAATCTATAACAAGTTTGTTGTATGGGAGCCCCCCTTAAATTTTTATTTTATTTTATTTTTAGTATTTGTTGTTATAGCGGCAATAGAAATACATCATCTGTGAAAATTTCAACTGTCTAGCTATCACCGTTCTTGAGATACAGCCTGGTGACAGACGGACGGACGGACCGCAAAGTCTCAGTAATAGGGTTCCGTTTTTACCCTTTGGGTACGGAACCCTAAAAAACAAGCATTTTGGAAAATATCATTCATTCTCCATTAATGCGGTTCGCGACGTATCGAGAGCCCGTCTGGACCTCGACTAGGAATTGTGTTTTGACCTTTAGGTTTATTTCTAAGATGTATCTCGTTCCTTAATAATTTAATAATGTTTGGGGATTTTATTGAATAATTTTTTTGAAAGGGATATAGGGCTATTGGTTTAGGACCGTCTCAAGTCAATATGTTTCCAATATTGTCCAACAAACAAGTTAGAAATGATTCTGTGGTATGGGAAGTACGTCCAAGTATAGACTTAGTAGAGTTTCTTGTTGTTTACAAATAACTAGGCGTTTTCAGGTCAACTAGGAACCCTTAGAGTAACGCCATGTGCGTCTGTCCGTCCGTCCGTCCGTCCGTCCGTCCGTCCGTCCGTCCGTCCGTCCGTCCGTCCGTCTGTCTGTCTGTCTGTCTGTCTGTCTGTCTGTCTGTCTGTCTGTCTGTCTGTCTGTCTGTCTGTCTGTCTGTCTGTCTGTCTGTCTGTCTGTCTGTCTGTCTGTCTGTCTGTCTGTCTGTCCGTCCGCGGCTTAGCTCCGTGATCATTTCTACTAGAAAGCTGAAATTTGGTATGAGTAATTGAGCATGTGTATGTATCACGCCGACAAAAGTGTAAAATAAAAACTAAAAATGAACTTTTTTCGGGTACTTCCCTACCAACAGGGTACACCTAAATTGGGGGTGTTTTTTTTTTCGTTCTAACACTAGTGTGTGGGGAGTCGTTGAATGGGTCTTTTCAAAATAATAGGGGTCTTCAAACATAATTTTTTTGATAACTAACTTATCAACCACGGGTTAAAAAATTATGGAAAAATTCCGATAAAAATAATAAAAATGAGGCCTTCAATGAAAACTATATTGAATAAAATTTGTCGAGCCGTTTTTGAGTTATCGCCAAAATTCATATTTTTATTTAAAATGACGTAGATGCCGCGCGGTGTCCTTATACTTCGCACGATACACATATTAGTTAAGTGCCATACTGTATTAAAACATTTCGCTCAATCTGGCGCGTATAATTGATAACTTCCAGAAGGTAATAAGTAATTACAGTTACTTTGGCGTTTTCGACCTTTTTATAGAGCTTGAAATCTTTCTCGTAATTTTAACCTGGTGCTTAAAACCGGTGTTTTAAGCCCGTAATATTGTGAAGTATGGGCAACTACGGAACCCCACACTGAGCGTGGCCCGACATGCTCTTGAGGTCTTCGCACATTATAACAACTCAACGGCGACTCGATTCTATGCCAAATATTGAAATTTAAGCCCTATGTCATATTTACTAGGTTTAATTTCGACGATGCACCGACGCGTCGTCCACTCGTCGTCCACTACTAATATCATTTTATGAAATTAAACCTATTAAATATGACATAGGGCTTAAATTTCAATATTTGGCATAGAATCGAGTCACCGTTGAGTTGTTATAATGTGCGAAGACCTTTGGTCGGTTTCTTGGGTCTATATTGACTCCTAGAATTATTTTTCGTCGAATGCTGCATTTCGCCGAAAAACAATTTCGCAGAAAACATTTTTCTTAGCACACGTAAACTATTTGAGAATGTTATAAAACAAACCTAACCTAACCTTATAATTAGGATGATATTTGAAAAAAATATGAAAAATCGATGACTAGGAATAAAAATTCTGTCAAATATTTTTCGGCGAAATGAAACTTTCGACAAAATAAGTTTCTAAGAGTTAACTACAGTCTTCCCTTTCTAATGAATATAAGAAAACGGGGACGACGCTACAGAATTACCACTTTTTAATTTCTACTATTTTTGGTCGCACCGTAGAAAGGCTCCGGCTTTTCTTCCATAAGTAACTTTTAATATATTTTTGTAAGTGTTTTTTTTTTCATTAATAAGATATACAGTGTGTAACTTAACGTAAGCTAAGTCAATTCACAGCAGCATGGAACTATTATTTTTTAATGTAGTTTATTTCAAAAGATTTGCATAACAACTTGTTCTGAATACGGATGTGGCGTTCGGGAAAGTTTCCCGATTTGTATGAAGCGGTAACGTTCTCGAGATTTATTCCCATACAAAAATAAATTCTCTTTTATGTGCACGCTTTGCTTAGCGTGATTAGAGAGAAATAGCGGAGGGATTAACGCTTTCAATACAACAGCAATATATTTATGTGACATATTCACGCACATTATAGCACCGTTAGTGCCAGTTTTACGCCAATCGATCTTTAATGGTCTATATAACGATACTGCAGAAACACTAAACAATGATGACTACTCGTATCACGCTATTAACTGACACTTACGTCCAGAATAGCACTTCTTGCCCTGTTATTAGCCAATTTCGGGCTCAATACAAATGTAGTTTTAATCCCTAAATAAATAAATGCACATTTATTGTTGTACCTATAGAACAAAACGAATGTGAAATTTAAATTGCGTTCCATTTAATATTCGTTTTAATTGACGATATTGTTGATAATACAGATGTATTTATAATATCGGGTGTAGCGTGTAATAGGAGCAACATTTTTTTTTTTTTATAAATAAATATTATGGGACAATCATACACAAATCGATCTAGTCCCAAACTAAGCAAAGCTTGTACCTACTATGGGTACTAGACGACGATATACATAATAAAATATAAATACATAATATTACATAGATAACATCCATGACCCAGGTACAAATATTCGAGTTCATCACACAAATATTTGCCCCGGCCGGGATTTAAACATTTTGAACCCGGGACCGCCGGCTCAGTAGGCAGGTGTCTGCAAACTGCGCCAACCGCGTCGTCAAGTTTCAAATAATAATTTGAAACTTAAAAATAAAATACATTTTGATTATTTTAGAAGCATTATAGGTTTATATTAGGGATGTGTGCAAAACACTAATTTTTGTATCACCAATTTGAAGTCACCCTGTATATAACTCAACTTCGGCAAAAAGTGTAAGATGCTCCTTGTAAGCTATTCAACATTTTATGAGCCTATCAAACCGTCGTTTAATTTTGTTTAGTATATTATAAAACGTGCTTTACCCGGCTGACACGAGCCACCTGGAGTCTGACTGTCGGTCTCGAGAATCGAGAAGAGTTTGCGATTAGCTCAGTTTGTAGTGCAGCTGCACAGAGCTGGCGGTCCTGGGTTCGAATCCCGGCAAAGGCAAATATTTGTGATGACCTCGAATATTTATTTTAGGTCATGGATGTTATCTATTTTGTGTAAGAATCTCCCTTAATTTAATATTTATTTATTTATTCTCCATCACCTCTGGTACTTTTTGTCGATTCAGTTTTTTTTAAATTGCGTATACTTGGATGTTGTACACCAAAAAAACGGCCAAGAGAGAGTCGTACACGGCACGAAGGGTTCCGTGCCATCAAATAAAATAACTGGCTGGGTTTAGTTAAGTTTGCAACTGGTATGTATGGCGCCGGATACAAATAAGGTGTTAACGTTAACGCAACCGATCACGTTTGTTGTATGGGACCGCTACTTAAATATTTATTTTTATTCTGTTTTTAGTATGTGTTGTTATAGCGGCAACAGAAATATATCATCTGTGACAACTTCAACTGTCCAGCTATCACGGTTCATGAGATACAGCCTGGCGACAGACAGACAGACGGACGGACAGTGGAGTCTACATAATAGGGTCCCGTTTTTACCCTTAGGGTACGTAACCCTAAAAATACAAATTGCAACCATTTTGAAACCAACTCGCGAGGTTCAGCTCAGAGCCACTCAGTTTCCACTATTCAAAATTGCCAACCATCCAAACATTGGTTCCGTAATTAACTAATTATACTCCAAGAGAAGGAAAATGGTTACACATATTATTCTTAAATTTAATTACAGCCATCGTTTTGTGGACTTTCCTGTTCATTATAAAATGTTGGTGGCATTAAGAATATTATTAATGTGATGTATCTTTGATGTTCATAAAAACACGGCGTATTTGTAGAGCTTCTCTGGGTGAATCAACTTTGCACTTTGCAAAATTTGTCCCTCGGACAACCTAAGCATTTTTCTATGAAACAGTATGAAGATGTCACTTGGACAACGTGGACAGAGTAAACAACACAAATAAGTTGATTCGCCCCTCTACACTGTGTTTTAAATTCAAAATGAGAAAAAAACTCTACCAAAAAATGTGTCACTCTCAAAGGACTCATATTATTCAGTGCAAAGAGGATTCTGAATATTCCTGACACGTTCACGGACACATGGCCATTTTGAAAAATCGCATGCTGCGGCACAAACTCATACAAAAAAGTTCTAAACAAAATTGGTATAAGGCATTGGCTTTTACACAAAAACTAGGCCGCCCCGGCTTCGCACGGATGCAATGCTGATAAAATATGCATATGGGTGAAGACCAAAAAGTTTGCAACGTTAACTCACCCTTAACTCACTCAATAATATTTGTGTCAAAGTCTCCATTGTGCGACGACAGTTAGCCTTTCAATAACGTACCTTAATGTTCTATTTTAAGGTTCCTTATTGTATCGTTATTTTTTGTCGCACAACGGAACTTTCTCAATTGTTTTTAATTCCTCGCTAACTACGACTTAATTTCATCCAACTTTTTGGTCCTGACCCATATATTATACATGTAAACCTTCCTCTTGAATCACTCTATCTATTAAAAAACCACATCAAAATCAGTTGCGTAGTTTTAAAAATCTAAGCATACATAGGGACAGACAGACAGACAGCAGGAAGCGACTTTGTTTTATACTATGTAGTGACTATGGGAAACGAAGTAGCCATTGGGCGATGATAAAAGTCGCCGTCTACAGACGTGCCGTATCACGAGGGTCCTAATTTACCTACGTCCTTGGACGTAAGTACTGTCTGTGTGTTAAAAAGGTCAATTAAATGCAATAACTGCCTCTCTACCAATAATAATCGTACTCCTCATTCACAATGAAATATTTATGGTAGAGTTTTGAAATTAAAAAAACAGTTTATAAGCTTACATTTATGAAACATGTAATGTCTCATTATTTTCTAATGTGGGTATACGCCACATTTGTTTATATTAAACCATTGATACAAAGATCAAAGCACAAAAAAAATTGGAATGCGTAACCTGGGGGAAGAGACCGGGAATCGAACCCGGTACCTCGGGATATCTTTATATCAATGGTTTAATATTTTTATAGAATCTTTTTTTGTCGATTGCATTTTTTATGTGGAAATACCACATGTTTATTTTATAAATAATGACACAAAGGTAAATTAAGAAAGAAAAATTGAACGCGATCCACTACAATCTAAGCAGGACTCGAACCTGCGACCTCTGCGTTTCCGGCGCATTACTCTCCCAACTAGATTTCATAATTCTTACGCTACTGGAGCGCCCTCTGCGTCATATGCGTTTGAAATGCTTATGCGCATTAGCTATACTAGGGTATGCGCTTTACACGCACAGACAGAGTCCTGCTTAGATTGTAGTGGATCGCATTCAATTTTTCTTTCTTAATTTACTTTGGTGTCATTATTTATTATTTTCAATTTATAAGATGGTTTAATAGTTTAATCATGTTTAAAAATGTATCATCAAAACATCGTGACGGTGACTACACAGTGTCAGCTTCCAAGTTTTAGTCAAAGGACAGTTTTGAATATGACTCATTTGTGTTGGAGTTTTCATACTAATATTAAATATTTTAATCTCAGTTGGTATTTCTTTAAGGGTTCACCTTCTTTTGGCGAAACCAAGGCACATCGTCTTCGCTGGATTGGCCACGTCGAGAGAATGGGGGACGACCGAAATGTCAAGAGAGCATACTTGGGCCGACCAATTGGACGACGTCCTATTGGTCGCCGGGAGTTAGCGACAGCTGGCACGAAGTGGCGGAGGATCGGGCAAGATGGCGTGCTCTTGTGTTGGAGGCCACAAGTCATTTTGGGTTTCTGCGCCAAAGTAGTTAGTTAGTTAGTTTACCTACTTTCGCCCACTGTTTCCAACAAGTTTTGATTTATACTCGCTTTTATAATGGAAGATAAGCTTGAATGTTGCTTAAAATATCCTTTGGAAACTTCGAGAAAGGTATGAAACTAATATCATATCACTATTAAATTACACTATATCCATAACGGAGTATTTCCACAGAGTCATAGGGGTAAGGGAAATACACAAAATAATAACCTAGAAATTAAACATTTAGAAGACCCCCGAGTGATGTAACTACAAAATTGGCTGAGATCTCCTCACTTGATCCAATTAAAGCTTAATATCTTGGAAACTACTGTACCTATTTAAACCTAACATAGCTAAGAACCATCTCGATGGACAAGTCTTTCGATTAAAAAAACGCACTCAAATTGTTCCATCCGTTTTGGAGATATGATACCACAGACAGATACACAGACACATACATATGTTGAACTTATAACACCCCTCTTTTTTTGTAGTCGGTTAAAAATAACTAAGCTAAACATACCTAGACAAACAAAAAATAAATAAATAATGGTCGTACTTTCTTAATTAAAGCTATAATATAGAAAATATTCCAAAGTGTTCTACTTTCCACCTTGCGTTTGCCTTACCCCACCTGATACTCATGAATCATGAAGTACCTATGCTAAACTATTCAATTACATACAAGATAAAGTAACACTAACTCTGAGATCAATTTAATAGCAAACCCAACAAGAACCCAAGCTTTCAGGTCATCGAATAAAAAACAAAAAGCCGAAGTCTAATAAAAACCAAACAGCCACCAACTATTAACTACAACTGCTAAAAACTCCAATAATAAGTCTAAATCAGTAAAGTTTACGACCGACCGCCTTTTAATGAAAACTAGATTCTTTCTCAATTTGATTAATACCTCTCTTAGCAGACTTGTTAAATTTCTAATGGAGTTTATTGATTTACTCAAAAAGCCTGGCCAACTTTGTTACCCAAAAACAATGAGATTTTCATGACTGGCCAGCTTTAACCGCTGCTAACGTTATTCGTTTCAAAAAACCATTGGATTATACACTGTAAAGTCCAAGTAAAAAAGTCGCTAGGAACGGTAAAGTAAGAATGGTTATTGCTGTCGTAACTTGGCTGTCGGCTGTTTGGAAGCTATACAAATAAAATACGTAAACAGCTACTTTTTTAATTATCCTCGGGCCGAGTTTTGAATTTAACTGTGGGCCGTTTGAAGCATGAGATAAAGGTACTTAAATAAACACACAATGTGTTTTAAAAGTGACAGTGGGCAATTCAGGAAATGTTTTAAGGGTTTGCTTTAAGCGGGTGCGAAAACATGACCCGTATGAATGCGAATGTGTTTATTTATTGGTTTGTCCTTTTAAAAAGCAAAAACAAAGCTGTGTATCAACAGTAGGTGTACTTAAAAAAAACTGCTCTTCTTCTCCATCGCTCCCTCATTACTGAGGATCGTGACTCCACTTGTTTGTTGCGGTCAGCTGCCTGGTGTAGTGCGGCGCTAACTGGTCCGTTGGTCTGCTCGGATATCTGGTCAGACCAGCGTTTTGGGCTCCGGCCTCTAGGTCTCTTTCCTTCCACTTTTCCGGTGACCATCAGACGCTCCAAGTTACCCACATCTTGGCGGGCGATGTGGCCAAAGTAACGCATTATTCGCTGCAGACAAGTGGTAGACAGGCGTTGGGCGTTCTCCATTTTGAGCTGTTCTAGGACGGAGATGTTCGTGCGGTGGGCTGTCCATGGGATCCTTAACCTCCGCCGCCAGCACCACATCTCAAAAGCGTCGACCCTGTTCCGGTCATTTGCTTTTAACGTCCATGTTTCAGCTCCATATAGAGCAATTGGGAAGACCAATGAGTGGACCAGATGTATTTTAGTTGTGTTTGAAATATTACGGTCTTTCCAGACTTTGCTCAGCTGCGTCATTGCCGTTTTAGCCATCCCAATTCGTCTCCGTATTTCGGGTTCACAATTGCCTTTATTTGTGATGACAGAACCTAGATAGGCAAATTGGTCTACAGTTTCGTATTCTTTGAGGAGGTCTGTACGCTGGATGTTTGCGAAACGGTCCACGACTAGGAGCTTGGTTTTACTTTTGTTGATAGCTAGTCCCAAATTAAGGCTTATAGTTTCCAGTCTATCCAGAAGCTCCTTCATCTCCGCTTCCGTTGACGCAAAAAGTGTAGTATCGTCGGCGTACCTCAGGTTTGATATTTGAACTCCACCTATTTTTATTCCACCTTCCCAGTTTTCTAGCGTTTGGCGCATTATATACTCTCCATAAATGTTAAAGAGGATAGGTGAGATCACACACCCTTGCCTAACTCCCTTTTGGAACCGAAAACTGCTTGAGGTGACATTTTCGATCGCGACAGTCCCAAAACCCGACTCGTACAGGCTGCGGATCAGCATTATGAGATGACTTGGAACTCCTGTTTCGCTGAGGATGTCCCATAATTTCTCCCACTTCACGCAGTCGAAAGCCTTCTGATAATCCACAAAGCACATAAAGGTAGGTGTGTCGTACTCGTAGCATTTTTCTATACAATGAGCCGTAGGTTTAGAATTTGCTCTCTTGTGCCCCTCCCTCTAACAAACCCCGCCTGCTCCTGCGGTATCTGCCAGTCAAGGAAGGATCTTAGTCTGGTGTTTATGACGTGAAGTAGGATCTTGCTAGCGTGTGATACCAGGGCTATCGTTCGGTAATTGTTGCAGTTGCGTACTGCGCCCTTTTTGTGGAGAGGGAGTATGGACGAGTGCACCCAATCGCTAGGCCAGTGTCCTGTTTGCCAGATTGCGTTGCATATGTTGTGCAGGTTTCTCTACCGTATTTACGAGTATTTTTGTTCGATATTTATGTATATTATAGTTTACGTACGGTTCGGCACCGACTTCAAAAAGTGATTCAAAGTTAATGTGTATAATAATAATAAATAAATCAGTACATGAACGGGCTATTTCTGGCATTTCAGTTTTTTTAAAGTCAGTTTTTTTTTTTGTGATTCTTTTAAAATACTTATGGCGGGGTGATTGGGGAAGTCTTGTTTGCATGCGTCTCGTTTGAATTATCCCCTAACTTCTAACCGTTAAGGAGTTATACATTCCATCATCACTCATCAGCTCAGCATAACAATTTTTAAAATCGGTCAACAATTGGCGGAGTAATCGGTGGACACAAAAAATACATACAGTCGAACATAGAACCTCCTCCTTTTTTGAAAGTCTGTTAAAAATGATTCAAAGCTTAGAGCATAGGATTCAAAGTCACCGTGAGACAAAAGTTGCCGCGCCGGTATACAGCAGTCCGATGAAGAGCTCCATACGAGTTCCGTATCACGAGTATCACGCTCGAAACGTTGAGGTAATTAAATAAACGCTTTTTGAAGGTAGCGTGAAAAAGTTCAAATCAATTTATTAGTAGGTATACTACTACATGCAAGCATAAGTTAACTTTTTAACATCACCCTAGGCCGTAAGTGCGATTTTCTGGGGGAGAAAACCTCACTTTCTGGCTAAGGAGGACGTAAAACCTTAGACAAACCACGGGCGATAATTCTTAAAGCCCCAGATCGCATATTTATTATTCACATTAACCTGCGATCTGAGTCATTCATGAATTTACCGCTCTAGGTATGTAACTATGTAATGTAACCTATTAAAAAGACTGGCGAAAAGCTTTTGTATCTAGCCGTAAATATTTTTTATAAGTACATTTGGCTTATTTATGAGCACTGGAAATGAGACATTTTCCTGAAAACATTTCTCATAACGCAATGTTGCGTAAAATTGCGAAATTCTGTACTAAAGCACACTAAAGATATCATCAAACTATAGGTAGGTAGTTTATATAATACACCTAACTGACTACACGAAGAAAAACGTCTAGATCATTTATTCCTTGACTCATTTGCACATGAAAATTACTCGCCAAATTGAAATGTCTATCAGTTATATCGTATTTATCTGCTAACACCCAATGAAATGGCCCTACATGTGTAAAACGATTACAATTGTGTGTTTGAGTAGCACGTCTGGCACCAGCAGTGCAAAGGGTCCGTCGGAACCGCAAGCTACCATGAAAAAAAAACTACATGGAAGGTCGTAATTCCAATAATCCTCAGTGAAATAAAAAAGAAATTCATAGTCTCTCAGTCCCAGTGTAAACTGAGAGGTTCCACACTTTTTTCCTTATTCCTAATAAATCACTATATCGTGGCTTGTTTGTTTTATTAAAATCATATTTCATATATCAGATAAATTTTAATTTCCCATGTTTTAATTTTTTATGTTCGAACATGTCAAAAAAGCATAAATTTAAATTAACTAGCGCAAAATCACAAATTCACGAGACAGCTGTGCGCCCACGTGCAAAGCGCGGAGGAATTTTGAACGCTGTACGTAAATAGTTAGTTTATTTATATCGTGTGGATATTACTACAGAATCGCTAATGCAAATGAGTCATGCTTGGTGACAAACTTATCTTTAATACCTAATCTAATCGTAATGTAGACTAAACATGTTAAACATGTAGTAATTTTCTCGTATTGAGTTTATTCACATGTATCACATGAAAATTGCATTTGAATTGGCTTATGCGTAACATTTTCTTCGGACACCGCGACTGTCACACATTGAAATAAAAAGATTTAAGCCTTAAATGCAACAATTATACTGATTTTATTTCTAAATCAAACTAGCAATGAAATCCACGTCAGTTTTAGTTTGCGGAAAAGTCTTGACAAAGTCTATTGACAATATTCAGGTTTTGACTTGTGTCATTTCAGTAACGTGTAAATATACATCATCATTACCTCAACCCCCTTACATGCTACCCTTAAATGCTTAAGGGTTAAACGAATTATATCGCGTATATTAATTATACTTTAGGTACCAATAAAACCTAAAGTATAAAAGCTAGATCAATTGAATTTTGTACATTTTATATGTTCCCTAACTGCATCTTAACTTGTTAATTTGGGCGCTCTGGTGTTAACTGGGACGAAGCTAGGTTTAAAAATGGGTCGAAATGGTTCGAGAAGAGGTAGGTAGTGCCCCGCTTTTTTTGCTCGTCTTGGCGGGGGCACCGCCCCCAGATTTGAGACTCCGTTTAATAGTAAGTAATTCGATGTAAATACTTACCGTAAAAACATTATTTGTCTCAATTCTTTCAATAACTTATAAGTTGGTTTTTAATGGCAGAAATTCGTAATTTTCTACGTTTATGTTTTCAACCCTAATATTTCCGCCATTTAGAATAAAATCGGAAACCTAAATCGTCTAATATTCCATACAATTAAAATTATCGAACCTACTCACAAAATTTCACGAGAAATGGTTGAGAAACGCCACCTTAAGGTGAGAACAGGGTGACACCGGAACAGCCGGACATACGAAATATATTTTGACCAAGCTGAAATGGGGACTCTGCTCGTTTCGCTCGCTCAGCGTTTGTTGACAGTACAACTTACGTGCGTAATATGTCTTATTTATAATAATTATTATCTAATCCGAGACATTGACAAGATAGCACGTGATTGGAGCTCGGTGAACTCAACTTGTCAAACTACATGACAGCTGTCACTTAAAATGTAAACAATCGCCTTGGCACCAAAATTCAATAATATCATCAAACTTTGATATTTACCTTACAATATGGTACATTAAAAACGAAATAAATAATAAGTTACCACGTTCGCGGATGCGCGTTGCTTTTTGTTTGCTTTCGGCCATGATACATGACGTTTCTTCTATCTATATATCAGCCACAGACGTCCACTGCTGAACATAGGCCTCCCCCATGACTCGCCGTAAAGTGTGATCCCGTGCAGACCGCATCCATTGATTTGATTCCCCGCTACCCTCACGAGGTCATCCGTCAATCTAATCGGGGGCCGACCCACGCTACGCTTTCCTATGCGTGATCGCCACTCTAGGACTGCCGCAACGACCGTCCATTCTCCAGGCTACATACGGGCTAAGAGTCACGCAACGTGCAATGGAAAGAGCTATGCTCGGAGTTTCTTTGCGCAATAGAATAAGAAATGACATAGCTCACAGGATTGCACGGGAAGTGGCAATGGGCAGGCCACGTAGTCCGTAGAATGGACAGCCGTTGGGGCAGCAAAATCCTATAGTGGCGACCACGTATGAACGTCACTTGCTGTCCGCGAACGTGTTACCTACTTTTTTTTTGATACGCCTTATAGTTTCCAATATAGTATGTATATTTGTTATAACCGCAAACTTTACCGATCCGTATATTATTTTAAAAAAACAAGCACAATTTTATCTGAAGACTAATGGTAATCTTCACATAAAATTGTACATGAGACTGGAAAACGCCTGGCCAAGTTTTTCAACGAATGCTATGAGATTATGAAAACGCGGGAAAAGGGTGGGATAATATGAAACAAAAATAATACAGCGTGTATATTTGATACAACCGCATATTGTAGCCAGACGGAGATTTTAGTGCTATAATCTGATATTTATAACAATTATTAACTTAGCGTTAACTGCCATAGCGTAATTAATTTTTGAAAATTTTCAATGTATGGCGTAGTTATTACTAGTGACACTTGTGACATCACGATGTTATGTGTCAACAAACAAGTACATTGCTTGCTGATTTATTTTATATGGAAAGAAAATGTTCGATTTTTTTTATAATTTACGAATAAATAATATTAATAAGTGCCTATACTAAGCCCCCGTAAATTATGCGATTATATCAAATATACACACTGTATATTTCATCCCAGCCACGCGTTTTCATAATCTCATAACATTCGTTCAAAAACTTGGCCAGGCGACGCTTTTCCAGTCTCATAAACTGCAGCTCATAAGCAAAAGGGCGAATGTGTAATATATTCATAGAATATATTCAACTAATTGGCTCTAAGGTGTCACTGTCACCGTCGAAAATAAGACATGCCCAGACCGTTAGTCATGAGAATGAGCGGAATAATTAACTTCAAGCGGTTTTCATATTGTAAAGAAAAAACAATACTTGTAGTATTACTTCTACGAGCCCCAATGCATTATAGATCGTCTAGTTGCACTTCAAAATACGATATTTATTGTAAGACTGATATTTAATCTCTGATTGACTTTGATGGTTAATGGAATACGCTACACACGAGGTCATTACACCTCGTTTAATGTTGTACGAAGTGTAATTTTAACGAACTTAAATGTAATTCTATCATAAAGTTAACATCTAGTAAGCAAAAAATTACGTCTAGTTCTTATTTGACGCAAAACAGGTCGTCTATTTAAATGAAAACTGTTTTTTACGTTGTTTGATGTAAAACAATATTCCAAATTGAATATAGGATATTCTATGCCATCTAATATTTCAACGGGCTATATAAAAAGCCAAATTAAAAGTAGTATCATTACTTCATAATCTTTATTCTATAAAAATGGCACGAGGTAAACCAGTGACTGAAGAAGTGCGGAAAGTTATCATTTCTAATAACAATAAGAGCAAATCTACGTAAGTACCAAATATCCAAGGACCTTTCGTTGCCAAGATCTGCAATTCAAACGATCATCGAGCATCATCGAAAACACGCAACAGTCTCCTGTTTAAAGAAAACTGGCCGTCCACGAATAACCAGCAAAGCAGAAAACAGGATTCTGAGGAAGATTATTTGAAAAATCGTCGTGCAAGAGCAGGCGAACTTCCCGTACAATGGCGTGACGCAATTAAAAAGAATATATCAGTCGATACCTGCAAGAGAGTACTGACGAAAATGGGCTACGGTTTTTACACAGCTAAAGAGAAAACGTTGTATAAGTAGGTCAAAATATGCTCGTGGCATCTTTCTTCCGATGTTCGCTACGCTCACATCGTAACCCATGCCACTCGCGTTTTTTGCCCCCTCTTATACAACTGTCGCATAAAATACTAAGTATAGTGAGTGCACATAAGGTGTAATTTTTATGAATAAAAGTCTTACACATATCAGCTTTGGAAAGTAGACAATATTATTATTATTATTATAAGTTGCGGTTTGGCCCTAGGATAGCGCTACAAACACCTTTCATATGGCAATAATGTGGATACGTCATATATATACCATACATCAACAAGCAATTTCAAAACATTATTAAAGTAGGTACCCCAATGCTGCTCAATCCTTCGTTCCTCTTATGAAAAAATATTGCATCGTATGACGTGATCCATTGTTGAACTGAGAAACTGTAATGATAGATATAGATGTAATATAAATAAATAAAAATTAATACAAAATAAAATTAATTATTCGGTTGTTTGTTACCCCGACAGAATAGGCGATTTAACCACACACTACACGTACGAATAACTAGGATGTAGTGTAGGCATTTGATCCACAGATAATTAATTACATCTTGCGGTACTATCAATTTGGATAATATCTTGTTGTCAGTGTCAGGTAATTAGATTTCGGGCCGATTACTGCTGCACTGTAATTGTATTTGCGGCCCTTGGAGTTTAATAATTAGAATGTATACCTACAAACTAGAAGGTACACGTTTTTTTGTCTTTATAGTCGGGTAAAAAGTATATTTTGATGTCCAGCTATCCCTGTACTAAGTTGAGTTAAAATCCGTCCAGTCGTTTCGGCGTAATGACACAGGCGACAGCGGCGGCCTATCGGTGTAACTCGGGCGTCGGTGACCTTGTAATGTCGAATTCTTCGACGAGGCATTCACGTGAATGCCCTTCACCCCGCGCGCGTCCCGCACTCGCCCGCGCTCACCCCTCTTCACGCACACACAGCCGCGATTTTTGTTACTGCACACAAGTGTCGCTGTCGTTTCTTTTAACGTTAGTATAATATATATTCTTTGGTAATGACAAAGATAGTTTTTTACCACAAAGACCAAAGCACAAAGAATTTTTTTAATGCGAAATGTTAAACGGTGCGATATCATGTCTGATGAAGTGGATGAAGTTTTCGTCTAGACGGCAATCAATAATACCGACGAATATGAAAAAAATATTCATTGTATACCTACTTACTATGAAAATTATTTAAAATAAACAAATAAATACACGTTTTAATTTGTTTATTGTTTTTATTCTGAAATGAAGAGAAAAAAATATATATATTTATGTTGATTAACATTTAGATGTTGACAGTAACACCGATATATTTATTTGTCGGTAAAATATTTTGCTACATTACTTTAGTATCAGTGCCCCAAGTTAGCACAACAAACTTTGATAACACATAATCGTCTCATCATTTATAATCAAGTCACTTTGTTCCCTTAATTTGGGCACAAAATGAGTTAGCTACCGGATTCGCTACCTAATCTAATTAAATTTGTAATTAGTCCTAGTCCGTAAATCTACAAAATTCCCTTTTTTCAACGGAACCCTTTTTAACCCAACTTTGTATAAGCCCAAACTTCAGCTAAGAAGCTTTTACAGGTATTAAAAGTTAACATGAAACTAAAATCATGTTGCTTATTAATCTTCAAGTTTTACAGGTACTGGGGAAGTTTTAACGATTTCCTGTATAAAGTTATACTTAATGAGTATGTATGAGGCTTTTATATCTACTCTTAAAGCTTAGAGTAAGATTATTCACTGAGCGAGCGAAGCGTTTTTATCCACTAGATTGCTTTTGGTAACTACGGCTACCTGTCACCGCTCTTATTTTATTATCAACTCAAAATTCGAAGCAATTGAGTGGCTATTTCATTTTGGCCCAAATTGCTTTCGTGTGTCCGCATTCCATATGCCCATTTGAACCGATTTCAGCCTGTTCCTGCCCACAGTCTGACACTGATACTGTAGTGTGTTCCCTTTTTAATCAGTCTAATAAAAAGGGGACGACACTACAGTATTGCCACTTTTTAATTTCTACTCTTTTTGTCAGACTATAGACTATACATTCGCATTTTCAACCGATCTTGCGAAATTTTGTGAGCAGGTTCGCTAATTATGTAGATTTTTTTATAAGTACATCAATTTCAAGGGATTTATAACGCGTATAATATATTCACTAACTGCGCCGCGTAGTGTTCCCGCTCATCCAACGGGAACACTACATTTTTCCTTGATAAAAAGTACTATTTTTTCAGTAGTTTTCTTGATTACTTTTTGCATCGCCTACTCATCTCATTTCATTTATATTAATCCGCTACCCAAAGGTTGCCTGGAAGAGATCGCTTTTTAGCGATAAGATCGCCTATTGTTTGCCTCTATTGTAATGTTAAGTGTCATTTGTATTTGTATTTCTTTCTTCTTGAGGTGTGCAATAAAGAGTATTCTATTCTTTTCTATTCTATATGAATTCAGTAAATGTGTTTATATGTCAATTCAGGGTGTCAGCTACCTTCATGCCATTTTTTTTTAATCGCTCCGATGAGCGTGAAAAAGTAACAAACATACCTACACATAAGCACGCAAACACACTCTGACACACTTTCGCCTTTATAATATGTGTTATTTGAGCCTTCCTGACGTTTCTGTAACGATGACAGTTACCGTTGCACAATTGTAAATTTGACAGAGTAAAATTGTGTTTCACTTTGTCACTATTTGACAATGGTAGGTAACTGTAGTAGTTACTGAAACGCCAGAAAAACTAAAATAATAAATATACGCGATGTCTATACCTTTGTAAAACTTAATGTTCCCAATTAGAGATAATATGGCAATGCCTCGTCTAATACAGCCTAGTTAACTGAATGTGAACGTCTGGTGTGACACCCATGACATTAGTATTGTCATTTGTCACGATGTCCACCATTATTGTGATAATTGAGTAGTTACAACTCTTGTGATGGCAAATGAGCTCCTGCCCTTCGAAAACTTATCAATAAATACAGTTCAACAACAGTTCTTCAATACGGGCACAACAAGTATATATTTTTACGCCGATAAAAAAAAAAAATGATAGTGATTCAGACGTCAATCACGCTACAGTCTGTTTCTATTTTGACTCGGACGTCAATCACACTACAATGTCACAAAACAAAATTAGATCAGTGTTTTTTATTAGTTAAATAAGGTATTTCGTAAAATCCTGGGCAGTTATGCAAAAGCTTGGAAAATGGCAATAAATGTGAACAATAAATCGCGTCTTATACAATTGTTATGCGTTAAAAAGTGAGCCCGCATGCTGGGTGCGGGATATTTCCTTGACGCATGCTAAAGGGCCCCAATCCTGGGAACCGTTTTTCTTCCCGTCTTTTCCGGGATAAAAACTATCCAATTTCTACTAATGTAACTTAGTAAATATTTAATGTGTACAATAATGCATATAACGCGCCTAAAGTAACTAAGTGATTGTGATATTTTAAATTGTTTAAATAGTAACCCTCTCTAATTGCTGTGCCCTGGCAGGGCGTCACATGTTCCTATACCTACTGTTCCATCTATAATGTAAAATTTGATACGCATTATATATTTGAATCTGAATTTGAACTCAAATTATCTCCATAGTCCATACCAAACATCTAAATCGGTTCAGCGGTTTAAGCGTGAAGAATTAAGAAACAAACAGACAGTCAGAGTTACTCGGTGTTACCCGTTCATCCTACGAGAACACATTTTTTGGGGACAACAGTTCGCACTTATAATACGAGAGTGATTAATTCACTACGTGGGGAAAAAATCTCTTTTTGTGGCCAGGCAAGATGTAAAACTGTAGACAAACCGCGGGCGGTAATTAGTAAAGCACCCGGAACACCTGCGACCTGGGATATTCACTAATTCACCGCCCTCGGTATCGTACTATTTCACTTCAACTGGTTGTTTGAAAATGGTCATCAAATTATCGTACAGTAATTTCTTTACTACAACAATATACTCGAAGATGACTTACTTTTGACTTTAACTGTACATACTTAGTTCAATATTTCAAACAACACTGCCAGTAAAATCAAGATAACACGAAATTCTCGAACATTTCAAAACAAACATGCTATGAGTTCAAATTCCCAACATAAATGCTCAAACCTCGCGGAAAATTCACGCATGAACATTATTCGACGAGATTTCTGTTCACATGTCTAGAGCAACAAACGTGTTTTTTAAGGGTTAATACCTCTGGAAACTCCTTCCGAGAGGCGAGAATTCGTATCGTGATGTAATTAGTACAATTATGTGTAATTTAGGGCGAACACCTGAGAGTCTGTCAAAATCTTTATAATAGAGGCTTAAAATGAGACAACGCTGTGATTGTTTGGCACAATTTGTTTGAACGAGTTTCAAGAGAAAATATTAGTTTTTAGGGTTCCGTACCTCAAAAGGAAAAAACGGAACCCTTATAGGATCACTTTGTTGTCCGTCTGTCCGTCTGTCAAGACCCTTTTTCTCAGGAACGCGTGGAGGTATGAAGCTGAAATTTATATCAATTACTCAAGTCTACTGTCCCTTGAAGCTGTGAAAAAATCAAACTTCTAAGCCAACGCAATCAAAAGATACAGCCGTTTATGCCGCAAATTTTCGACACTTGCAAGGGAATCAAAACCTACAGGGTGCTTCCCGTGAACTCAGAATCTTGAAAGGGTCTGGCCGGAATGCTATAGTAAAATCGCCCCTGGCTGATTATGGAATATTGTTATGCACGATTATTCGTTTTATTATAAGATATATTTTTGCTGAATATTATCCCTTAAAAACTTACGGTTAGTGAAAAATTAAAAAAAATTAAAAATCTTTTTTAATTTTTTTTTAGCCATACTACTTTACCAATTCATTTGGTTTTTGGATATTTTACGCATATATTTAAGATACATCTACACAAAAAAAATAAATGCCCTAGGTGGTTTTGAAGCACATAATTTTGACTGTGTAAGTTTTTATATATTTTTTTTTTATATTTGGAAGTTAGAGACACCTACCATATTTTGATATAAAATACGCAATTTTATGTTCTATTACATATATTTTTTTGAAAAAAATTTGTTTGGATCTACATAGTGGAAATAAGTTTTTTTTGTATCAAAGGGTGAAAATAAAGAAGAACACCCTGAACTGCAACCACCGTAAATAATGAAAATTGTCAATGATACGCAAAATAGACACTTTTATTTTTGAAAACAACCAATACTACAGCCGTATTTTTTTTATTCATTTCCATTGGTTGGGAATCGAACCAGTCAAATATGATGAGAAAATTAATCATGAAGTAATGTATGATACATCATATGCCTTGGCTGTTGATAGGTACCTACACTGCCATTTTTTTAATATTATACTAGGTGTCCGCTTGAACTGATCGTAAACAAAGTAGAAATAAAATAATCGTTCTTGCAAAGTTGTGACAACAGACTTTTCTTACGATTATAAACTAAACCTGCATCACATAATTAAATAAATATTAAGGGACAATCTTACACATATCGACCTAGTCCCAAACTAAGCAAAGCTTGTACTATGGGTACTAGACGACGATATACATAATATATAAATACATACATATACAGCGTGTATCTTTGATATTACCGCAAACTTTACGGGGTGTTAGTATAGGCATTTATTAATATATTGCACCGTAAATTATTTAAAAAAATCTAACTTTTTTTTTCCATATAAAATAATTCAGCACGCAATGTATTTGTTTGTTGTTGTTTGTTGACACTTAACATCGTGATATGACAACTGTCACTAGTAATAACTACGCCATACATTGCTGCTCAGAAAATTTTCAAAAATTAATTACGCTATAGCAGTTAACGCTAAATTAATAATTTTGCGGAAACGCAGAGGTCGCGGGTTCAAATCCCGCTTGGATTGTAGTGGATCGCATTCAATTTTTCTTTCTTAATTTACCTTTGTGTCATTATTTATAAAAATAAAAATGTGGTATTACCATATAAAAAATATGAATCGATAAAAAGATTCTATACAAATAATTGTTATAAATATCAGATTATAGCACTAAAATCTCCGTCTCGCTTCAATTTGCGGCTATATCAAATATACACGCTGTATAGATAACATCCATGACCCAGGCACAAATAGTTCATCACACAAATATTTGACTTGGCCGGGATTCGAACCCAGGACCGCCGGCTCAGTAGGCAAGTGCTTACAAACTGAGCCAACCGCGTCGTCAAAAAATCTAATTCTAATCAAGTTCAAATTCTCTTTGAAACTCTGTGAAAACTGAAAACTACTTTTAGTAGTTCTTTCATTTTAGGCGAACAGCTAGCACATCGCAGCTATGTATAATTTTTGCCATATGACCGATATTTATCAAAAATCCCGCGTCCTAATCTCAAACTGAGCTCTTTATTTAAAAAACGAAGGTTTCAATATTGCCATCGAAAGTGACAGCGATAACGATTAGGTTGTGTTTGGTAATAAAAGCATTCTAAGTATTTGTTAATGAATAAATAAAGTCATGTTTACATTTTTTCGTTGTTAACTTTTATTTGTTTACACGGTAGTACAGCTTAAAACTCCAAGAACATGTTTATTATTCATGTAGGTATGGTGTATGAGCCCTCTATAAGCTAGCTGTCCGCCTAAATTTCAAGAACTACTGAAAGTAGTTTTCAGTTTTCACAGAGTTTCAAAGAGAATTATGTGACGCAGGTTTAGATTTATAATCGTAAGAAAAGTCAGTTGTCACAACTGCAAGAACGATTATTTTATTTCTACTTTGTTTACGATCAGTTTAAGCGGACACCTAGTATAATATTAAAAAAATGCCAGTGTAGGTACCTATCAACAGCCAAGGCATATGATGTACCATACATTACTTCATGATTTTCTCATCATATTTGACTGGTTCGATTCCCAACCAATGGAAATGAATAAAAAAAAATACGGCTGTAGTATTGGTTGTTTTCAAAAATAAAAGTGTCTATTTTGCGTAGCATTGACAATTTTCATTATTTACGGTGGTTGCAGTTCAGGGTGTTCTTCTTTATTTTCACCCTTTGATACAAAAAAAAACTTATTTCCACTATGTAGATCCAAACCAATTTTTTTCAAAAAAATATATGTAATAGAACATAAAATTGCGTATTTTATATCAAAATATGGTAGGTGTCGCTAACTTCCAAAAATAAAAAAAAAATATATAAAAACTTACACAGTCAAAATTATGTGCTTCAAAACCACCTAGGGCATTTATTTTTTTTGTGTAGATGTATCTTAAATATATGTATAAAATATCCAAAAACCAAATAAATTGGTAAAGTAGTATGGCTAAAAAAAAATTAAAAAAGATTTAAATTTTTTTTTAATTTTTCACTAACCGTTAGTATTTAAGGGATAATATTCAGCAAAAATATATCTTATAATAAAACGAATAATCGTGCATAACAATATTCCATAATCAGCCAGGGGCGATTTTACTATAGCATTCCGGCCAGACCCTTTGGTACGAAGCAACGTCTTATAGCATAGATAAAGGAATAATTACGAAAACCATAAATTTTTTTTTTAATACCTAACTTTGCACCTCATTTATATGGGGCGCTATACATACCAGGTGCAAACTTAACTTAACCACTTAGGGATGGAAAGTGTTTGTACGGAACCCTCGGTGCGCGAGTCCGACTCGCACTTGGCCGTCTGTCAAGACCCTTTTTCTCAGGAACGCGTGGAGGTATGAAGCTGAAATTTATATCAATTACTCAGGTCTACTGTCCCTTGAAGCTGTGAAAAAATCAAACTTCTAAGCCAACGCAATCAAAAGATACAGCCGTTTATGCCGCAAATTTTCGACACTTGCAAGGGAATCAAAACCTACAGGGTGCTTCCCGTGAACTCAGAATCTTGAAATTTGGTACGAAGCAACGTCTTATAGCATAGATAAAGGAATAATTACGAAAACCATAATTTTTTTTTTTAATACCTATACAGCCGTTTATGCCGCAAATTTTCGACACTTGCAAGGGAATCAAAACCTACAGGGTGCTTCCCGTGAACTCAGAATCTTGAAATTTGGTACGAAGCAACGTCTTATAGCATAGATAAAGGAATAATTACGAAAACCATAATTTTTTTTTTAATACCTAACTTTGCACCTAATTTATATGGGGCGCTATACATACCAGGTGCAAACTTAACTTAACCACTTAGGGATGGAAAGTGTTTGTACGGAACCCTCGGTGCGCGAGTCCGACTCGCACTTGGCCGGTTTTGGTAGTTTTTTGAGACAAAAACAATATTAAATATTTTTTGAAAATTCATAAGCACTAAGAGATGACTCTTAAACCAAATCATCGCAAGGAGTTATTTACTTCTTTTAATGTGCTTTTATTGAATTTTTATGTTGTGTATTTATTTCTTTTGGAGAATTGGACTATTAATTGGTTAGTACTTATTTATGTTTGTACTTTTCACTCTACGATAGCCGAAAATATCTCTGTATTATTTAATTAAAAAAACCCGAAACCAATATCAAACCTTACACCGATTCGGATTTTATTCCTTTAGGTTTATTTACCGACAGACCTATTTAAATTTACGAAATCGTGCAAAATAATATGGAAAGAAAATAGCGTTGCTTAAAAATCGGCTCCAGCGAAAGATTAATGATATTGCAAAACCTTTCCCAGAAAGGTTGAGCAACATTACGTAGCTGTACCTATTACGGCGTAGATAAGTAAAATGTTTGAAATTTCACCTGGAGCTTTCGAACCTTCAAACTATGTATTACAGACGTGTTATCTACAAACTTTGCGCTCTAAACTTACCCTCTAGCGCCATGAAGATCCCGGCGCCCATTACACTGTACAGAACCAAACACAACATCAAAAAAAAATGCGTGAACCATTTTTTAGACAAACGCCTCAGTTTACTAACGATCCACAGTGCAGTTTTTTCACCGAAACTTAGTCCACTTTTCGCCGTGTTCATAATAAAATCTGATGCATGGGTCATGTGCATGTACCATTCTGGATTCACATGTGGATGGAACTTATACGAAGCCGGAGTGCTTGGGTGCCAGCCGTGGTACCTATTAGGGGTTGAATACTTTGAGGCCGCTGATGGAGGCCCACCGTAGGCCACTTGGGGGATTTGTAGAGTGATTTTAGGCCTGCTGAGCCTTCTTGAAGTTGGCGGCGGAGGCGGCGGGTACTTAGGAACTTCTAGATCCATTTCAAACGCTGTTTTTTTGTCTTTTACTTATTGTTTCGCGATTTTGGCGCCGGCGTTTGAATGTTAAACACTTGTATAGGTTCGTACGCACGTCCGCGAATGCTCGGCGTGACTGGACACTGACTTTATAAATAAAATGGAGTTAGCGAAGCTTCCCGTTGTGTCATCGTTCTGCTGCGGATTACGCACAATTTCCTTTAAATATTAATTTGGCTGGTGATTTTTCTTGGGAACTGTCTGAGAGTGTAGCCAAAACACTCTTGTATAGTGAACACCTAACGAAGTTGCGTAGGTATGCGCTGTTTCTTGTATAAATAGGTAAATAAGCATAATATGAGACCAAAAGGAAAAACTTAACATTTCACCCGGCTGCAGCGATCAAGACCAGCAGGCCCCAGTACTTACGTCTAGCATAACTGTGACACGCGACTCTTTGTCGCGCGACAAATACTACCTGTCACATTCCTTTCAATACCGTGCAAGCAAGACAGGTGATGCTGAGTCGCATGACAAACGAAGTCCCAGCAAGATATGCTAGCCCTGCTGAGTGCCATTTTAGCGTATACGTCGTACGTACGTAAGGTAGTGATACTTTATTATTCCGCATTTTCTCAATTGTTGTTATAATGATTGAGATGTTCAACGATTCATTATATGTACATAAAGCTGCCTGTTCACAAAAGCGGAGCGACGAAAATGAACCACTCTGGCTGCGTCTTTGTGAAGCCTAAAAGGAGTGCATTTAAATCTTGAGGAATGTGATTGGTCCATTTTACTCAGCTCCGCTCCGTTCCGCTTCTGTGGACAGGCAGTTTAAGTGATAGGCTCTAGCGACTGTAGTATAGAAAATGATGTACTTAGTAACTAGACCTGCGGGCCTATGATGGTTGGTTTTATCACGCGATAAATAAGTGACAAAGCATTCGTCTCGTTTTAACAAGATGCGAGTGTGAGTGACAGATGCGTTGTCACTTATTTAGTTATTTATCACGTGATAAACGCAACCATCATAGGCCCCCTGTACGGTGTTATAAAACTTAGATTTTGTAAAAACTAGACAAGACATTTATTCAATAAAGTGGATACTATACAAATAAGTACAATAAATTGTCATAAAAAAATAAAATTCAGTCGATATGTGGGAGGGCAGCACCGTCGTCGAATCCCAGCCATTTCACTAATGGCTTGAACTTGTAACGTGTGCCACGAATGCACATGCTAGTTGCACGTATGACGGCAACGCTTACCCGTGCTCTAAGCCAGCCCAGCACGGTACTTAGAGATCGGTGCCAGCGGTCTGAAATGGCTTCTGCCATGTGTTTTATGAAAGAAGACATTTGTGGGGCAAAGACGCTATCAACTGACGTTACTAGTGGGGTGAAGGTGGCGTGGCGCATTTCGCAAGCGTTTGAGTATTTTCTTTTCTTTTCATCTTCAGCTGATTTTAGGATGGATATTACGGGTCGCGAGATGTAAGAAGGAGCGTCGGTGTCAACAACACGGATGTCAAATGACGCCTCCCTCTGAGCATCCCATACTCCGCGGCAGGATAAGTCTGCTCGTAGACCGTTGTCATTTTCAGAAATAATGGGTTCTTTCGTGACATTGCCCCATGCGTGTTGACATAGTTCGCAAAAAAGGTCTCTTATTTCGTTGTGACGTCTAGTGATTAAGCCGCCGGTTTTACAGCAGAGGGCATGATCGATATTAAAATTATCATTCCCACAGCCGTCGCATGACTGTGGCATGGAGATTGGTATGCGGTGGTAGCGTATTGCTAAAGCGTCTCTAAATTCTGTTGGGGACAGGTCGAAATGATCTTTCTTTGTGGGTATCACAGACAACCAGTTAGATGATTTTGTTTTCATTTTAACTGCGATCGATCTTTCTATAGTTCTTCTCCTGTTGTACCTTAGATTTTGTTGATGACTCCCGGTAACCGAGATTAGCAAAGTAGGTATATTCATCAGTTTTTCGGCACTAAACATAAATGAATTTATTAGGCCACTTTTAAGTGTAGTTTCATTAAAATACAGACATTTTATCACCACAACTTTAAGGGTGCGTATGCATTGAAGCGAGGTGGAGCGGAGACGGAATATACCAATCAACTTACAAATACAAATACAAGTACTCTTTATTGCACACCTCATAAAATATACAGGAGAAATACAATGCAAGAAATTACAATTAGAGGTAAACAACAGGCGATCTTATCGCTAAAGAGCGATCTCTTCCAGACAACCTTTGGGTAGTTGGGTAGTGGGGAGTTTTATTCAACTTAGTTGAATAAAACGAAATGAAAATGTAAGTATCTCAATTCCGCTTCACTTTTCTGATTGGTCGATTCCGCACGTCACAATGGAAACGCACCCTAAACCGGGTTTTGAAGGTCACATCAAAGACTCAGTAGCTATAGGAATTTTGTAGATAATTTCTCACAAACAACGTATATCTATCGATACTTGCCTTACAACCGTGACTAAACGCGAGGATGCAACGGATTTAAATCAATAGAGCTGTCTGAATGAGTTATCGTCTCGAGTCGTGTCTTGACTACCACAGAATAAAATACAACAGAATGTTGTTTCCACTTGAGGACTTAACTGTATTTTATTGGTAGTTTGTAAAAAAACCGACGCAATTAGTCGTTCAGATGCACCACTGTGACACGCGACTTTCTCGCTCGAGATATACTACCTGTCTCTTTCTGTACAGTACTGTGAGAGAGTGACGGATGATGCTATGTCGCGTGACATGATTTGCGAACCATAGTTGTGCTAGACGGGCTGGATAATAAAAGCTACAAACAGACGTCCATCAATTCCTCACTGAGACGATCTAAAGGCTACCTAGTCTGGTAGAATTGCTGTATATATTGCCTAAGTAGGTACATAGTTTCTAGGGCCACCTACCGGCTCCATCATCAGATCATGGTATTGTCGTCAAAGTTAAGTAGGTAGGTACGCAAAATTTCAGCTCAATCGGTTGAAGATATCTGCTTCAAAATTGATTTGCAAGATCCTACCCGAACAAACGTAGTTACAATGTTACATACATAATATATTCCTAGTTAAGTAAAAACTTGCTAAAAAACACCGTGTTCTTCATAATAAAAAAACCGGCAAAGAGCACGTCGGGCCACGCTCAGTGTGTACGGTCCCGTACTTGCCCATCATTCACGATAGATTGGGCTTAAAACAGCGGTTTTAAGCCCAAAGTTTAAATTACGAGAAAGATTTCAAGCTCTATAAAAGGTTGTAAACGCCAAAGTAACTGTAATTACTTATTACCTTCTGGAAGTTATTGATTATACGCGCCAGATTGAGCGAAAGGTTTTAATACAGTATGGAACTTAACTAATATGTGTAACTTTTGAAGTGTAAGGACACCGCGCGGCACTTACGTAATTTTAAAGAAAATTATGAATTTTTGCGTTAACTCAAAAACGGCTCGACCGATTTTATTCAATATAGTTTTCATTGAAAGTGCTTACAAAGCCCCATTTTTATGAATTTTTCCATAATTTTTTGACCCGTGGTTGAAAAGCTAGAGGGGACGCTATGTTTTGTATTTCTGGAGCGAATATTTACAAAACTGCTGACTTTTTTCAAAAAGTGATGTTTGAAGACCCCTATTAGGTATTTTTAAAAGGCCTATTCAACGACACCCCACACACTAGTGTTGGACCGAAAAAAAAAATCACCCCCACTTTAGGTGTGCTGGAGGTTACCCGAAATAAAGATTTTTTTTTACTTATATTTTTACCGTTTCATCGGCGTGATACATACACATACTCATACCAAATTTCAGCTTTCTAGTACTAATGATCACGGAGCTAAGCCGCGGACGGACAGACGGACATGGCGAAACTATAAGGGTTCCTAGTTGACTACGGAACCCTAAAAATGCTAAATCAAGTGCTTTCAAACGCTGTACAAAACTGTAGTATTTTCAGGTCCGCCTACACTTTAAAAAGCGTAAATGTTTTGAACGATCTGCGAGCATCATTTCAAACCGAGTATCCTGTACTTCGGAATAACAAACAATAAAAGTGTTACGGGAAAGATTAACTCCCGAGTTTACATCTGTTCCGTGTTATTTTTTTAGAAGCAGGAATTGAAATGTGTGGGTTTTAGAAGTACATCTATTCGTTACTTTTTAGAAAAGCAACGAAACCGGCCAAGTGCGAGTCTGACTCGCGCACCGAGGGTCCGTACAAATACTTTATACCATTTTATCCACTTTCTGGTCCCGCACTGTATGATATTATGAAACCATCGACACGAGAAGAAGAAGAATTGAATATACTTCTCAAATACAAACCACGGAGACCCACCTTAATTTACCGTAAACCATACATATAAATGTAAATAATTGTACAAAAATATTGTAATTTTGTATAGAACGTCGTTTGTTTTTCCTCGCATTCAAAATGAAAAGCTGAGTGCTTAACGCGAGACTTAACAACCATAATGACACTCGAACTCGCTCTGCTCAGTTGGCTAAAACATCTCGCCGTCATTATGGCTTGTTTTAGTCCCTTGTTGAACAATCTACTAAAATATCCACTTCGATTCGATATTTAACCCAAGTGGATATTTATCATATTCCGATAGGTACTTTGTGAAATATATTTGCTGTTTTAAAATCAAAATAATCTCGAAAATATCATATTAAAAGCCGAATTTCTTGGTAACTTAAGAAATATTTTCGGTAACACCAGACATCCAAAGTTTCTTTCTAAAAGTTGATTCACTGACTTTCCTAACTGCGCGACAAATATGAGGGTAATGTATTTATCAGCTTATGTACCTAGGTACATACAGGTAGGTATTGTACATCGTATTTTTAGAAAGTCACCAACCTTTATTTCCAAAGAAATTCGTGGAAGCATAGCATGTTGATGTCAACTTCCAATTTGGACGCTTATTTGGCAAATGCGGGCAATTTGAAATATATAACTTTGATGTTCCTTTGATATCGTTCCGAGAATCGTACTGTTTTTATTAATAAAATACATTTTTATATTAAGATTCTGCGTCTTCGGAAATATTACTCACTAATGGGCCCATTGAGAGCTGAATTTAATATTTTTTGTTTTTTTATCTTGAAACTATTACTAGTATACTACCTATTTTAAAATTCTAAAATTGTATTTAAAACCAATTACTTATGGAGAGGAATAACGATTTCAGGAAAAGTCTTAATAGCGCAATGCTGGGCCCTAATTCCATATACCTAACATCTCTCTAATATCTTGGAGATATCTCGGAAGTGGCAATCAATATTACCTACAATATCGCCACCTCACGTTAAGTTTGAGCATGATATCGGCGTAAACTTAACCTGACGGGGTACTAACGTGAAATGTCACTATGCAGCTGCTGAAATTTCATACGATTGTCAGTGTGTCTGCGTTCGAGAGAGAGAGACACCCTTCAGTTCACAGTAAAGTTGATCGCATTAATATAATATAATAATATAGGCCCTTGCGTCTATTTTAGACGATTCATGGTGTAATGTTTGGGAGACACCGTTTCTAGTGGGTAACTAAACCGATACGATATCGACACATTCTACCGCAGGCCTGACAAGAGAAGTGTGCGACAGGTGGTACTGCCTCACCTTGTCGACGTCTTTGTCTCTTGTCAGCGAGTGCCGCGAATAAAGGCAATATACCTGGGATATACCTGAGACATCTCTTATTTGGCGATACTAGTTTCATTGTAATTTGAAGCCAATTTGCATGTTCATTTGTTACCGACATAATGGGTCCTCGTTAAATGTTATTAATGGGTAAACATTAGTTATTTTATTAGGTTCAGTCGCCATAAAATATATAATAATCGGAACGAATGAGTTGGTCATAAACAGTGTTCGTAAAATGCGAGCAAATTTCATTGAAGTGCCCGTCACTGGTTGTCAATTTTATACGTCACACGTCATTTCAATCGATTTTGCTCACATTTTACGATTCCTAGTCGATAATATTTGAACATGCACTCTAATAGTAGAGTTGTTAGTCTGCTGTTTTCTAACATAATTGTGCGCATCGGGTTACAAGCATGAAATTTCTACCACAGATAAATAAATAAATAAATTAAATATTAAGGGACAATCATACACAAATCGACCTAGTCCCAAACTAAGCAAAGCTTGTACTATGGGCACTAGACGACGATATACATAATATATAAATACATAATTATATAGATAACATCCATGACCCAAGAACAAATATTTTGCAAAAATGGGATTCGAACCCGGGACCGCCGACTCAGTAGGCAGGTGTCTACAAACCGAGCCAAACGCGTCGTCAAATACGTCGTCGATAGAGTGTTTTACGGTGATTATTTTCAGATGTGGAGGGAAGTCAGATTCATCTCCCTGTGAGGCGGGAGAGCGCGATGAATAGGAGCAAGTAGTGCTCTTTTTCTTTTTTTTATTACATATCAGTTAAGGCTATTAGGGCTTGTGCGGTATCGTTTTCGGTTTACCCTTGTTTGGTCTAATAATTTTTTGCCTAATTTTGATTTGCCTAATTTGATTTTGTCTAAAATTACTTTGCATATTTATTCAGTTTGCCTAATATTCGTTTAGTCTAAATTCATTTCGCTTAATGAATATTTTGCATAGGTAATCTTGTTTCGCCGAATTTTCATATTACCTTGTTCGGTGCAATATGCACCTAACACGTGACGCGCCCCTGCGTACGTATGCGTTTTCGCTACATTGAGGTCAACACTAATTTCAATTTATTAATTTAATGCAATTACGGATACCGTCGCGACCGGGTGCATTCGAACACAGTTTTATAACATTTTAACATTTAGAAACATTTAAACTAACTTAGCTTTTAGTAACAGTGTGTTTAGCAGTAGTTTTTTAAACAATTAAACATTTTCTTCTCTTCTCCGGACTTTTAACATTTACTCACAACCCTCGCCCACCACATTGGTCCTTCGAACCGGATCTCTCGCGTCGTGAGCTTTGTGGTTGACTGGCGTGTGAGGTGAAAGAACGGGTGAACATCATCAGGCGTGGGGGTTGGAGCGATTGAAGGAGTAGAGGCAGCAACAGTAGCGGTGGTATTGGCAGAAAACAGTAACAGCGCTAAGGAGATATTCAAGTAAGATCTTTCCTTATTTTACTAACACTAAACCAGTCAAGATGGCATACATTCAACGTCAAGGAGAAATTCAGCGTAACATTGAATATGCTTTAGCTAATTTCAAGAAGGATGGGGCGGATAGAAAGTCGAAGATTGAATACTTTAAAAGTCGTTTGGACACTTTAAACGCTTTTTGGACTGAATTTCAGTTCAACCATGAACAAATTTGTATGGTAGCAACCGAAAATGATCCTTATTTTACTAATCGTATCTTTGAAAGCACGAAGGCAGTTTATTTATCATTTAACTCCAAGCTGGTTGAGGGCTTTAAGAAGCTAAGTGAGGAACCCTATGATCCGAAAATTGAACCAGGGACTTCAGGGTTGAGACAGATGGAGACACAAGATAGTGAAACAGAGGAACGGACGGACAATGCAGCACTTCCTCCGCTTCCTCCGCCACCTAGGCAAACAGATTACAATCAACAGAGGCAGAAGGATAAGGGATTAGAGAGTAAGATGGATGAAATGTTACGGAAGCAGGCAGCTAATATGAAAGCTTTTGTGCGAACTGTCAACAGTATCGATATTGAGTTATTAACAGATAAGTGGGAGCTGGAGGACGCTCTTAAATCGTTGGGAACTCGTTGGTCAGTTGTAGATTCTCTGCATTGGGAGATCGAAAGCGAGGGTACTCAATTGAACTCAACTTATGAGGGGACATTCAATCAACATGAGAAAACATATAACATGCTAAAGAAAAACATTAATAAAAAGATTTGGTCAGTGGCTCACCGGGAGAAGTCAACGCCGGTTTTGGACATACCTACTTTTCATGGCAATTATAATGCGTGGGTTTCCTTTAAGGACTTGTTTAACGAGGCAATTCATAATAACACTGCGCTATCGAGCGCTCAGAAAATGCAGTTCTTAAAGGCAAAAATAAAGGGAGAAGCTGAGAGGCTGATTCAACATTTGTCAATTAGCTCTGACAATTATTTAGTTTGCTGGGAGATTCTCAATAACCGTTACAATAACACTAAGCTTATATTTACATCTCACATGAACATCTTATTTGGGCTGCCAACCATGCAACAACAATCAATAGCTCAAATAAAGAAAATGCATGACACAGCGACTGAATGCTTACATGCTGTTAAGAATCTCGGAGTAGATATCAACACCTGGGACCCAATAATAGTCCATATTCTAACTCAAAAACTGGACTCTGAAACGCACAAGGACTACATAGAATCATTAAAAAATTCTCGGGAACTACCCATACTACAGGAGTTCTTTGATTTCTTGGAGGGAAAATTCACAAGCTTGGAATCATCCCGCCGCAAACAGGAGCCAGTGTATTCTAGAACTCATCTCCAGCAAACATCGAACACTAACTACGTAAAGAAACCAGGTCAAACATTCAACAATCGCCCTTATTACAATAACAATCAGAACATTAACGGAACAAGCCGAAATAATGGAAATATAACTATTGCGAAAACAATGCACGTTGCCGGTATCAAATGTCCGTTGTGCAAGAATCCGCACGGCATTTACAGCTGTCGTCAATTTCTGCAAATGCCTATGGAAAAAAGGCATTATACGGTCAATAAACTTGCATTATGCATAAATTGCTTGTTTAGTCATAATGGCAATGCATGCAATTCGAATAAAACATGTCAGAAGTGCTCAGGTCAACATAACACTTTATTACACGAGGCATGCGTAAAATCTGCTGCACCAGCACAGTCGTCGACCTCAACACACACGTCGAATATCGCTATTACGAAAAAACATTCAGAACACGTGACTAACACTTCACAGATATTGCATTCTGAAATCTTATTGGCTACAGCACAACTGAAAGTCAAAGCAGCAGATGGCACTTATCATTTCCTTAGGGCTTTGATCGACCAAGGAAGTCAAATTTCACTAATTACCGAACAAGCAGCTCAACTACTCAATTTGAAAAGAGAAAAATGTAAAGGAGTTATTTATGGTGTGGGTCAAAAAGAAAATAACTGCAAGGGTAAATTAAACATAGCTTGCTCGTCTATTTATAATGATTTTGCGTTTAACGCGGAAGTTATTATCATGAACAATCTTATAAAAAGCCTGCCAAACAGAACATTCGGGAAACCCTCCTGGTCCATGATTCAAAACATTAACCTTGCTGACCCCGACTTTAACATCAGTCGCCCGGTAGATTTACTTCTGGGGGCAGACATTTATTCCCTTATACTCCTGAGCGGAATGATAAAAGGAGATGACTCTTCACAACCGATGGCGCAACAAACTCACCTGGGATGGCTGTTATGTGGCAATGCGCAAACATATCACTGCAACGTCGTGATCAACAATTTGGAAGAAATACAACAGTTTTGGGAGGTAGAAGACATATCAGAAGATGGAGATCTATCTCGAGATGATATTGAGTGCATACAGCATTTCGAGGCAAACACTAAACGCAACATTGACGGCAGATACGAGGTGCGCCTTCCCATGAAGCCTAACTTTGAACAGAAATTGGGTGAATCTAAAACAAAAGCCATAGCTCAGTTCAGAAACATGGAGAAGAAGTTCGAGCGACAACAGAAACTAGCGGAGGCTTATAAAGATTTCATGAAGGAATACAGTGACCTCGGGCACATGAAACCGGCAAGAGAGAGTCATGAAATCGAATGTTACTTACCACATCATGGGGTAGTACGTGAAGAGTCCACATCCACCAAATACAGGGTAGTCTTCAACGCATCCTCCAAGACCTCAACAGGATATTCATTAAACGATCTCATGTACACTGGGCCTAATTTACAAAATGATTTACAAACATTGCTGTTAAAATGGAGGCAATACGAATTCGCATTTTCCGCGGACATTGAGAAAATGTACCGTCAGATACTTATCCATGAGGAAGATCAAGCATTACAGAAGATCATTTGGAGGGAAGGTAATGGACCAGTACAGTCATTTTTGCTAACAACCGTCTCATTCGGTACAAAGCCTGCCCCTTTCTTGGCCATGATGACGCTAAGAAAACTAGCATCGGATGAAAGAGACAGGTACCCTGAAGCGGCCAAAGTATTGGAAGAATCCTTTTACATGGACGACTTAGTACACGGAGCGCATTCCGTGGAGCAGGCCAAAACATTAATCACGGATCTAATCGCTATTCTAAAATCAGCAGGATTTAACTTGCGTAAATGGTCTACAAACAGAGAAGAGGTATTGGAAAACATTCAAGACAAATCTAACAACGAAAACCTACTCGTCAACTTCAAACAGAATAACATTTCAAAAACACTCGGACTGTGCTGGAACCCAGAAGAAGATAACTTCATTTTTCAATGCAAAATAACAAAACAAATAGGCATACCAACAAAAAGAACACTGCTGTCAGAGATCTCCAAACTTTTTGACCCCTTGGGCTGGCTAGCCCCTCTGAGCACGAAGCTTAAAATTCTATTCCAAAAAGTTTGGGAACAAAACATTAATTGGGACGAACAAATAACACAAGAAATATACACAGAGTGGTCCCAAATACAGGATGACATACACGTCATCAATGAATGCAAAATAAGGCGCTGGCTGTCATGTAAGGAAAATGACGTCATTCAACTACATGGCTTTTGTGACGCGTCCTTAGCGGCCTACGCTTGTGCTATATACGCGTGAATCAACAATCAAGCAGAACCTATACTGGTCGCCGCTAAAACAAAACTCGTACCACACAAAAAACAATTGACTCTGCCAAAACTAGAATTGTGTGGCGCACATCTTCTTTCCAAATTAATGGCAAAAGTCAAAGCATCCTTACCGTTACGTAAAACAGAAACATTCTGCTGGACAGATTCTAAGATCGTACTGGGCTGGTTGCAAGGCGAACCAAGCCGATGGAAACCGTTCGTGGCGAACCGTGTCGAACAAATAACTACAGTGATACCAGAAGAACAATGGCGCTACGTAAAATCAGCGGAAAATCCATCAGATGCTGCCAGCCGTGGTCAAACTGCATCTCAACTAAAAGAAAATACGTTATGGTGGACAGGCCCGACTTGGCTAACAACTTTTCAGCCAGACCTAGAAAAATCAGGGAAACTGAAATTTATAACAAGTGAAGAACAGAAAAGATCGTATAAATCAAATGCGATTCAAAACAATAACAACCAAGATGCTATAAATAGATTATTAGAAAAACATAGCTCTATAACTAAAGTAATACGAATCGTTGCATACATTCTACGGGCATTGACACCGAAGCGCAGCGCTTTACCTACATATCTCACATTACCCGAGCTACAAAGAGCAAAATTAATTATAATTAAACATGTACAGAACAGCGAATTGGGCACGGACATAGAATATTTACGCAGACAGAACAAAGTTGATTCAAGTAGTTCACTTTTCAAGTTGAGACCCTTTATTGACAGTGACAAAATTCTACGCATTGGGGGTCGACTCGAGGAAGCGCATTTGTCCTACGACATGAAACATCCGAAAATTATTCCGAAAGATTCCCGGCTAACTACGCTACTTATCGACCAGGCTCACCAGTTAACACTTCACGGGGGTGCCAAACTGACCCTGAACAAGTTACGAGAAGAATATTGGATTATTGGTGGAAATAACAGAGTTAAAAAACAAGTTGGAAATTGCGTGAAATGTTTGAAAATCGACGGGAAAACACAACAACAGCTTATGGGAGATCTTCCAGCCGCCCGTGTAAATGAAGCAAAGCCGTTTTATCATACGGGAGTGGACTATACTGGATTTGTAACCTTAAGGGCAAGCAAAGGTCGAGGAAGCAGAACATTGAAGGGCTATATAGTCATATTTGTCTGTATGGTTACAAAAGCAGTGCATTTGGATCTCGTAACAGATTTAACGAGTTCAGCATTCCTAGCTGCTTTGAGGCGAATGGCAGCCAGGAAGGGAGCCCCACATCATATTTACAGTGATAATGGTACGAACTTCCGGGGCTCAGACAACAGATTGCAAGGACAGTGGCAGGAACTTGAAAACATTTTCACAGACAGCTTTATGACGGAAGTAGCTGAGATGAAGATCCAATGGCACTTCACAGCACCATCCTGGCCCAGCTCAGGAGGATTATGGGAAAGGGGAGTCAGAAGTTTAAAGGGGCACTTAAAACGAGTAGTGGGGGACCAAAAACTCACTTACGAAGAATACAGCACCGTCCTAGCCCAGATAGAGGCGTGTCTAAACTCGCGCCCACTCTGCCCATTAAAGGAAAGCATTGATGATTTAGACGCTCTCACACCAGCACACTTCTTCCCCGGAAGGGCTGGCGTAACAGTTATAAAAACAGAAGAAGATGCGCGGACAAGGTGGCACTTGACCCAAAAAATATTTAGTGATATCTGGAAGAGATGGAAGGCTGAGTATTTAACCCAAATGACCGCGAGACAAAAATGGAACAAACCTCAGAAAAACATTGAAATTGGAGATCTTGTGGTCATACATGAAGATAACCTACCAGCAGGGAAGTGGGCAATGGGACGAGTCCTAGAAGTACATCCAGGGAAAGATGGACTAGTAAGAGTAGTGACACTCAAAACAAAAAATGGTGTGATGAAAAGGCCAGTAGTCAAGCTCTCGGTCCTACCCTTAGCAAAACAAAAAACATTAGAAGAAACAAAACAAACAAAAACACAAACACCAAAACAGAAAAGAAGAGGATGTTTTGCAACAATCATCGCAATATTGGTGTATTTTCTTACATTGTCAACCGCCGGAAGTTGCGTGAAAATGACCCCTATAAACGACAGGCAAGGATTGTATTTTGATAAACTAGGAAACATGGAATTAGTAAGGGACGATTGGAAACTAGTTGCATACTACGACATGAGCCCCTACTGGGAAGGCGTATCTGCGTATAAAAAGTATAATGATCAATTAGAAACCATTTGTAAACAAATAACAACCTTATCCCATTGTGACGTCGTCATGTTACAACTACGCCACACGTACGAGGAACTGCAACACTATAATAACATTTTATTACGAAATCAGCTGAAACGGCAGACTCGTAGGCGACGGGGACTAATTAACGGCGTTGGAAACCTTGCGAACACGCTATTCGGAGTCCTAGATGACCGCTTCGCTGAACAATACCAGAAGGACATAGGTCTTCTTCGAGATAATGAAAAACATCTCGTGACAATGTGGAAAAATCAGACGTCTATTGTTGAAGCCGAATACAACATGCTATTGAGAACCCGAGAAACAATTCAAAAACAACATAAACTAATACATCAACATTTACTTAACTTGGAAAAGGACACAGGCGTAATGGCAAAGGAAATTACCGCCGCTGAATGCCTTTCTCAATTTACAATAATCAGCATGGCTGCAAACAATTTATTAAATCACCTCAAGACAATACAAGATACCTTAATTGATACCATAACTAACATTTATAATGAAAAAATGAACATACATATTATGAGTCCTCAGCAATTACAACGAGAACTAAGCGTTATTTCCAGTCAGCTTACTAATGACCTGACTCTCCCCATCGAGAACATACAAACAAATCTACACAGTATTTACCAGGTGTTAAAAGTAAAAGCAAGAATCACTGACCTATATATGATATTTGAAATTCGCATTCCTTTAATAACTCGTGATCGTTACGATCTTTACACAATTATTCCAGTTCCGCAAAGTTCAGCAAAGAACATGATATCTGTCCTTCCTATAGCAAAACATATAGCCATGAACTTACAAAAGGATGCATTTATGCCTTTACAAGAACAGGACCTAGAAAATTGCCTTCTGCGAGATTCGTTTTCCTACTTATGCTATCTCAAGGTTCCGATTTATAAAATGAACAATGATAAGGATCTATGCATTAAAGATGAGACCGAAAACCATAAATGTAAAACAAGTATCGCCGCGTGCCAGAACATGTGGATAAGCTTATCAAAGCCAAACCATTACTTATATTTTTGTTGTGATCACTGTCCGCTGAGAACAATATGCACGGATCGAGTTACCGCTCAATCGGTAACCCGAACTAACATTATTTATATTGAAGAAAACTGCATCGTAAAAACAGATAACTTTGCAGTTCACACGCATATGAATATGCAAAGTAAATTGAATTTAAAGTATGAGATTCTAACCCCAGAAATAGACCCAATAAACCATATAATTAACATAACAATGCATGAAATTGAAAACTATAATTTGACCTTGACAAACGAAGACAAAGAACAGAAGATCATTGAACAGAAGTTAAAGATTTTAAAAGAGACTAAATCTCCAATAGATCAGTACTCGGCACATGACGTGCACCATTACGCTGCCATATACTGCCTCTGGGCTGCGATGATCATCGTAGTCTCAGTGCTCATATGTCGCAGAACACGCTGTCAGTGGCGACTGAACAGGTTATCTGCTCCCACCCTAACAACTCCAGAGGATACGAGTTCAACATCAGCGCACGGAGTGCCAGCAAGCCGCCGAGTGGAGCGACCGGCCCCAGCGCCGGTGCGGGCGACACCCGCCCCGCGGGCTGCCCGATGCATCAGCCTGCATGATATTGGTGATAGTGATCAGTGTAGTCTTAGTGCGCGAAGCATAGTGAGAAGTGCAAGTGAAAACCAAATTAACAGTGCGCGTGTGGAAGCCGTAGAGCTTCAAGAAATAAGTAGATCGCAAAAGATGGACAGGGGAAGCTCCCCAATTTTAAGAAACATATCTTTTAATTAATATGTAGTTTATATCATGTTTATTACATTGTTCTATCACCTTGTATCATCCTTTCAATTTTATCTCATCTCACCGTTTGCCCCCGGCAAGATGTTCGGTGCAATATGCACCTAACACGTGACGCGCCCCTGCGTACGTATGCGTTTTCGCTACATTGAGGTCAACACTAATTTCAATTTATTAATTTAATGCAATTACGGATACCGTCGCGACCGGGTGCATTCGAACACAGTTTTATAACATTTTAACATTTAGAAACATTTAAACTAACTTAGCTTTTAGTAACAGTGTGTTTAGCAGTAGTTTTTTAAACAATTAAACATTTTCTTCTCTTCTCCGGACTTTTAACATTTACTCACAACCCTCGCCCACCACAACCTAATTTTTGTATACATATATAATTTAATTTTATCTTTTATTCAACTAATATAATTATTACATTTCCTATAAACGCTAGTTTGCCTACTACAATTTTTGTATAATTTCAGTTTGCCTAATTTTCACGTGCAGTATATTATTTTACTTTTTTTTTTATCACCTATTATTTATTAATTTATTAATCAAAGTATACAGTTTAAATATATTCAATTCCCTGCAAAACTTAAGGATGGAAAGGGTTTGTACGGAACCCTCGGTGCGCGTTCGGGTCGCAGTTTAACCTAACACTCCTCCTCGCTTCGCTCGTCGTCGTACCTAACCTAAGCCAAGTCGGATCTGCCTTAAGGTGAAATAGGTACTGTTAGAAATCGTAAGCCAAGTCGGACCTGCGCGGCTCGCTCGCTCGTTAGGGTCGCAACTCAACCTAACACTCCTCCTCGCTTCGCTCGTCGTCGTACCTAACCTAAGCCAAATCGGATCTGCCTTAAGGTGAAATTGGTATTGTTAGAAATCGTAAGCCAAGGCGGACCTGCGCGGCTCGCTCGCTTCGCTCGCTCGTTAGGGTCGTAGTTTAACCTAACACTCCTCCTCGCTTCGCTCGTCATCGTACCTAACCTAAGCCAAGTCGGATCTGCCTTAAGGTGAAATAGGTAATATTTGTAATCGTAAACCAAGTCGGAACTGTGCGGCTCGCTCGCTTCGCTCGCTCGTTTGGGTCGCAGTTCAACCTAACACTCCTCCTCGGTTCGCTCGTCGTTACCTAACCTAAGCCAAGTCGGATCTGCCTTAAGGTGAAATAGGTATTGTTAGGAATCGTAAGCCAAGTCGGACGTGCGCGGTTTCGGTCGAACAACAAGTTTTTTTTATTCAGAACGATAAATTAGTTATGTTTCCTGAATATTTACAATTTAAAAAAAATATTACACTAAATAGCAAATTTAATCTTGTTTTTAAAAATGTATACATATTGGGCACGTCTGATACAAAAAGTACCTTGAAAAAAATGTTGTTGCTTATAATACTCACTAACAAACGTTACAAAAGTATATAGTAGTAAACGTCAGTCGACCAGAAATATCTGCTTATAATTCAGTTTTTGTCTCATTACGATGCGCGTCAGACTAATCGTAAAACACATGATCATCATGTTAATAACATTCGAGAAATAAATCAAATATCAGCCGCAGAATCGTATACGAAAAGTCATAGAGAAATAAACATCGATCGTTCTAACGCCCTTTTATTGTGCCATAAAGTATCTATAAAAGAAAACGGCCGCTATCAGCTTGTGGGACATAAGGCTGTGTTCATTTATTACGCTGCCTGACAGAAGCGGAGCGGAGATGTGTAGAATGAACTTACATTTCTTAGATTTCAATGGTCTTCTTTCGGGTTTCACAAGGACGCAGTCTGATTAGTTCATTTCCACCGCTCCGCTTTAGTGGACCGGCAGCCTTAGGGCCATGCTTCTTTTCTATGGATATTCCAAAATTGAGGGACTTTTAATTTATACAAATTTTCTCGCTAGTTCCTAATAAGCATGTACAAACTATTAGCTACTTCAAGCCTATACGGTAAAATTATACCGAAGTTACATGCAAATCCTTCATTTTTGTAATTGAAATGTGGTTTAATATTCATCTGTATGATGTACAATAAAATACTGCAGAAGGTTATTTCTTTTGTTCTTCGCAAAGGCCAACTGAGAGCTGTACTTTATTGGTTATCTGTGTAAAATGATACGCAATTTTCCGTGGGGCGTGGCAAAACGACCATCTGACGCTTGTGTGCTACGACTTGCCTTAAACATACGCTGATTTTACCCGAACAAAGACGGAAGGTCCTAAAGCGGAACAAGAACCACTCGTACCAATCGCTGGAGTGATGAAGTAGAAAAAAACAGGAAAAGAAAGATCACATGAACCTATCCGTAAATGGTGAGAGCTGGCTCAGGATCGTGAAGCGTGGCGTGGACTTGTGTCGGAGGCCAAGGTCCTCTTTGGGTTGCTGCGCTCAAATAGTTAGTGAAGTTAGTTAAAGACGAAGACGAGAAGTTAGGAAAGTGGAGCCGAGTATCAAGGTCGCTGATACGTAGGCCACTAGCGTGGTTAGCGGCACCTTAAACCCGTCTTGCTCGAACACTGCAGCTTTTAATTTATGCGCTCCGCTCGCTTCTGGCTCCATCCTAATCTGAACAACTTTTCCGCTGCGACGGATAAGAAACAATACGAATTCCCATCGTCCCAATAGGATAGTTTCCAAATACTTTTTCGGGGCCATTGGGTCAGCAAACTCGATCAACTAACAACTCAAAAAAGCGTCAAAGGTTGAAAGTAACAAAGAACTGTGAAACTTAGCTATGTCTGCGTGAGAAAGTTAGCTCGCGACGACCCAAGACGAGAATTGGACTGACATGAGCCCGTCTAACACAACTTGGTTTCGCGACTCTTGTCGCGCGACATAGCATCGTCCATCACTCTCCCACACCCCGTACCTACTGTGAAGATAGAGATAGGTAATATATGTCGCGCGAGACGGAGTCGCGTGTCACAGTTGTGCTAGAGGTGCTGGCCCCTATTTCACCAAGTTGACAATTGTCAGCGACATATATCGAATTGTCAGTCGACATATGTCTCTGACAATATTGTCAACTTGGTGTTAATATTTCCAGCAAGTTAATATTTCCTGTATTTTGTTAGGCGTAGATTTGAAAATTATAATATCTCTGATGACTCACAGGGTAGAACTGGCAAAGTCACATTTGCAAAATCATACAGTACAATAAATATTAATAAGGGGCAATCTTATACATATTTGCCCTGGCTGGGAATCAAACCCAGAACCGCCGACTCAGTAGGCAGGTGCACTACCAACTGCGCCAACCGCGTCGTCAGACTAGACAATAAAATTGAACCGGTAAAATCCTTTTCTGGCTGTATAGCATCTGGACGGTTACATTAAGGTAGTAAACTGTTTGGTCTTCACCCACCTACTCATGCAAGTATACTTTAAATAAAACATTTGATTATTACTTTGTTGTAAACAAATCCACTTTTCAACTTCAAGCAATTAACTTAAAAATAGAACTTTATGGCCACATTAATAGGCGTTAAATTGTGTCACTCGCAGTACTGTCTTGATCTGAAAGTTTATGAGGGCCATCTGTGTTCAATCGATATACAGGGTGGACATTAATAGTAAGAAACGTAAACGGGATTGAATTGTTTTATTGCGTTAATATTGGACACTGACACTAAAAGCTGTGGTCTCAAAGTCTACAGAATTGCCTAACATGTAATTTGTATCGTATAAAACCGCTTTAATGGTGTCAGAAGCATCCATCAACTGGAAGCCGTAATGAGACCCAAAGTGGATCGACGAAGTGGATGGAAAACCATGGCAAGCCGCAGCCATATGGATACGCAGGGAGCAGGTACCGCAAAGCTGGTGATCGTGGAGATCCTGGAGGGAAACTTGAAGATAAAAAAAAATAGTGCGTGGAGTCCCTCCGCGCGGAAGAAGTGAAACTTCGTAATGTGGGAAATGAAAATAGGAAGAGTAAGTTGATTTTTAGTGAACTCATATTATTGTTTCTTTAAGATAAAATTCTTCACTCTCGCTCTGTCTCTTTCTATTCCCCCTCCCTAGGAGCGTTGAACGTTTAACGCAACAGCGCTTTCCTACCCCCTCCACGGTAGCGTCAAACGTTTAACGCAACCGTTAAACGTTTAACGCAACCTTGTTGGAAGTCGCATTAGAAGTTTCACCTCAATAATACTTATATGTTAACCCCGTTAACAATGCGCGCATTGAGTCACTAGGCTAAAATCAAAAGTATCAAAAACACAGCCAACTTCATCGCCGTCACACGCTCTTTAGGTAATTCCATCCTGTATAGGTTGTATAGTTGAAAGTGCGATGAAATGTTTATAAGTTTACGTGAACGGTAAGTAGGTATGTGTTGACTTTTTGGTGATCTGGCACAATCATCAGGTGATTTAGAAAATAATCATGTTGTAACACTAAACGTATATGCGAATTTAAAAACTTTGGATTCTTCAATGACTCATTAATCGCATTATTTTAAACATTTTAAATACCAAAATATAAAATTGGACGCCAGCTCTAACTTTTTAGAAAGAACATGGCAGAAGAATTCAGATCAAGGTCGTAAACAAAATTAAAAAGAAGGTTAAGTTATTTTTACGTTAAGATTCATTTCACGGTAAATTTAGGCATTCTGTACTATCGAATGCAAACTATGACAAAAAATATTCAAATTTCATTAATTTGGATACAAACCCACACACACGTGTTTTAATCACAGTTTTGAATTTGATGTTTCGTGACTTACGTAAATAATGTTTTATATTATTTTATAATTTTGTTCGACTTACGGAGAGTTATAAATAGTTTACCTTGAATTGGAGCGGCATTAAGAGTAGAAATTGATCCGCTTGACAGCTGTCAATAGACTGTGACATTTGTCATTACTCATTAGGATTTGTCAACAAAGAAATCTATCCTATCATCGAGTTTTCCTCTATATTTTACTACATGATTATCAGTTAAATCTCAATAAAACATATTATGAAACGTGTATACGTTTACAGAGACAAATCGGAACAAGATGGAAAGCTTATTACTGTGGAAAACTCGTTGGAAAGCGTACTCACAGAAGTATCTACACTATTTCAGTTATCGATAGAAAATGTACAATTATACTCGGCAAACGACTGCCAAATTCATGATATTCGTGCAATAAGAGATGAAGAAAAGATATACATCGGTTTGAGCGACGAAGCGTCTTCCATAGTAACAAAATCAATTGAAAATTTGTCAGTGTGTGACGAACAAAAGATGGATAGAGATTGGATTACTTTGAACGTAGGTGGTAAACATTTCACAACGTCACGCTCTACGCTGTTGGCGAAGGAGCCTTTGTCGATGTTAGCGCGAATGTTCGCTGGAGATGACGATAATGAATACTTAATGAGGCCTAGTGCCAGGGATGGCAGTGGAGCATACTTAATCGATCGGAGTCCTGTGTATTTTGAACCGATCCTAAATTATTTGAGGCATGGAGAAGTGATATTAGATAAGCATGTGAACCCTAGAGGGGTTATGGAGGAGGCTGTGTTTTATGGTAAGATTTTATTCGCCTGTTACTTTGTTCTGGAGGAAAATTTTAGTTTGGCATAAAATCTATTTTGTTTAAAGCTTAGTAAGTTTATATCTTGACAATTCCATTACAATACTTAAGCTATCCCTGTATCAAAATATGGTTAAAATTCATCTAACCATTTCAGCATTATAAGAAAATAAGAAATTATAACGAACAGATGGTGCCAGACTAGCAAGGCGCCGCACGTCCATTAAAAAAATTTAGATTATCCTGAAATCATAAAAAAACTGATATTCAATACGAATCTAAAATTTTATAACTATAATTTATTTAATTTAATTTTTATTTTATTTTATATAGATGTATATAAACTTTATTGCATAAAATAAATAAATTTGAGAATCTACCTTTTCATACGAATAATGAAAACAAATTATTTGAAAAATAGTAATAATAAGTGAAGAACTTGATTGCTCGGCTTTATTGCTCTTACACCATAAAAGGCTCATTATCTTTAAATATTCAACTGATTTCAGGTATAGATTCAATGATACCGCAACTCAACCAGCTCATTGAGAGCTCTGAGTCCAAGACTGGGAACAGCCAAGCATTGAACCGGATGGATGTAGTGAAGGCTCTCATCATGACACCCATCGGATCTGAGCTGCGGTTCCAAGGGGTGAACCTGGCTGGTGCGGATTTGAATAAGCTGGACTTGCGGAATATTAATTTTAAGGTAATTGCTCATTTATCATTGTTGCACTTACCAAAACTGATATGTGTAAGATTTTAATTAATAGAAATAACACCTTATGTGCACTTACTAAGACGTTAATTTTATTAAAACAATTGATGCACATATCAGATTTAGTAAGTGCAGTTATGTCTTAAATAGGATAAAAGTTAATATTCAATCAATAGTCATAAAAATCAAAAGACTTAGATGGGAAGGTTAAATTGACTATCCAGAACATAATCACTTATTCCCAGAAAAGGAAATAAGACCAGCTAAAGCAAGAAAGGTGATTGATAAGATAATAGTTCACTACTGCTGAGGCGGGGAAGGAAGGGCTTACCAGGTGAGTAGGTAATAGGTATAGGTATAGAGGATGGTGATACGAAGCCGGCAAGCTCTTATCACGGCCAAGGCATGTATAGTGCTTTTCTAAAACATATGCAATGAAATAAAAAAATTGGGCAAGTGCGAGCCCGACTCGCGCATGAAGGGTTCCGTACCTATACATATATATAATCTATAACATGTTTGTTGTATGGGAGCCCCCCTTAAATGTTTATTTTATTTTATTTTTAGTATTTGTTGTTACAGCGGCAATAGAAATACATCATCTGTGAAAATTTCAACTGTCTAGCTATCACCGTTGTTGAGATACAGCCTGGTGACAGACGGACGGACGGACGGACGGACGGACGGACGGCGAAGTCTCAGTAATAGGGTCCCGTTTTCACCCTTTGGGTACGGAACCCTAAAAAAACACCACTCAAAAAATTATATAATTCACCTGTGTAGCACGTTCATACAGACGCCATGTTTAAAAAAAATTACTTCTAGGCCTAGGTGTTCAATTTTGTATGAAACTCCTTTACAGTTCTCTCGAGTTGTTCCGCCCGAAACGTGATGCTTTGAAGCCTGTTATAATGCAGGTTATGACGACAGCTTTCCACAGTCAACAAGGAACCCTCAGGAAAAGCATCCAGCCTGAATACACATTATTATGTCTACAGTGTTTTATTTTCTTTTTCCAGTATGCCTGCCTATCGTACTGTAACCTCAGTGGTGCCAACCTCTCCCATTGCTGCTTGGAACGCGCTGACCTGTCTCACGCTAACCTGGAAGGAGCCCAGCTCATTGGAGTGAAGGCGTTATGTGCCAATATGGAGGGTAACAGATTTTTATCAGAAAAAATCTATAAATCGATACCTTAGTTCACACATATTACAATTATTTTGCCATTAAACCACTTAGCATTGTGCACTAACATCCTAATTGCATCTACTTTTTCTGAAAAGTTTGTATGTATGATTGTGCTCTAAGGTATCGAATTGTAAACACACCCTGGGTTTTCGGTGTATATATGATTTGACGCCTACTGTCAGTCTCAGCTCAGCCTAGTGTCAAATCATTTGTGCACCGCAACCCCCGGGATATGATTATAAATATACTCCGTTTGTAAAGAAATCATCATACTGTCACTTTCGTCTTACCATTACACCTTAGTATAGGCATTGGCATTCGCAGTCTATTTATTTATTTATTTTACAGATATGTAAGAAGTGCAAAATATGTCACAAACTCGTGTTGACCTTGCTGTCAGTAAATTATAGTCAAAAGGATGGCAAAAGTTTATTCACTACATTGTAACTTCATATATTACTTACTTACTATAATCATTGCTGACGGAAAGTTTCCAAAATTGCGGAACGGGAATTTCATGGACATTTCATATAGATAATTTCCCAATTTTCCAGAAATTTCTGGATTTGTTCTTAGTTTTTTGGGAAGTTACCGCAACTTGTCCATCCGTACTAAGGTACTTACTAAGATGGGGCAGCGACGCAATAGGTTATGGGGCCAATGCACTTGAGCAATCTCCTCCCTGTTTTCTGGTTATGAGGTGCGTAGGTCCTTGGCCACTTCATCCCGCCATCGGTATCTTTCTTACTACTTTTTCAGGGTAAAAACGGGACCCTATTACTAAGCCTCCGCTCTCCGTCTGTCACCAGGCTGTATCTCATGAACCGTGATAGCCAGACAGTTGAAAAATTCACAGATGATGTTGCCGCTATAACAACAAATACTGAAAAACAGAATAAAATAAATATTTAAGGGTGCTCCCGCACAACAAACATAATCGGTCGCGTTAACTTTGCACCTCATTTGTATCCGGCGCTATACATACCAGGTGCAAACTTAACCCAGTCAGTTAAGATAGGATTTAAGTATTTGTACGGTACCCTCGGAGCGCGAGTTAGACTCGTACTTGGCCGTTTTTTTAAATACTACTTATTAAAATATCAAATTTGTTATGTATTAGGCCTGCTGAAAGCTGAGACTGACATGCTCATAATAATGATCTAAGCTCCTTTAATATAAAAAAAAAATAAAGAAAAAAAATATATAAAATTGTAATTGTCTAATTTTCAGGAGCCAATCTAAAAGGCTGCAATATGGAGGATCCTGCTGGTGCTCGGGCCATTATGGAAGGAGTAAATTTGAAAGGTTTGCATTCGTTAAATAAATTAATATCGGACAAACTCACACAAATTGATCTAGTATGGAATGGACACTATATAGACAATGACGACGCGGTTGGCTCAGTTCTGAGCCGGCGGTCCCGGGTTCGAATCCCGGCCAGGGCAATTATTTGTGTGATGAACTCGAATATTTGTGCTTGGGTCATGGTTGTTCTATGTATATATTTATCTATATTAGTATGTATATCGTCGTCTAGTACCCATAACACAATCCTTCATGAGCTCAATTTGGGACTAGATCGATTTGTTTGAGGTTGTCTGATATTTATTTATTTATTATTTATATATGATATACATAATCAATTAATCATGTAGGTAGGTATATATAAAAACATACTTACGTAGAATCATTTTGTTTATAAGTATTATGTTCACTTTTGGATCAGTTTTATAATAGGTACCAATTCTCAACTCATTTCATAAATCATGTTCCCTATGAAACTTTATATACCCAAAATATCAAATTTCGAAATGACAAGAATCTGTTAAGAGGGCGCCAACGCGTTGGCTAGCTCTCTCTCTCACTGAGCGTAAGCGTGAGCGAGATGGAAGAGCGTGCTCGGAAGCGCGGAAATCATGTTTTTTGAGTTGTGTCATAAACGTGTGCATTTTATTTTATATTGAAAATAGTTTTACAGTTTTTGAGAACTTATAATTGTGCATCTATTAAGCTAAAAAACTTTGTTAAAAACGGAAGGGTTTTGAAGATCCAACCGAAAATATCTAAAAAAAGGGTTATGTTTGTGAAATAAAAGTATCGAGAACATTATTACCAATCGTGTTTTCACGTTGACAAGGTTGAAGAAGAACTGTTTAAGTTTCTTATTTCCAAGGGACAGATTTTTAATCGCTAGGGATGTTGAGATCTAGCATCATTCACCTGACGAGTTGTGCATGAGTGGGCTCATAAGAAACTAGGTGTTTTCTAGGTTATATTATAAGTTATCGCGGGCTAGTTTTCCGCGACTCGACGTCTTACAATGCGCCGATTTTGCGTGGAGGGTTGCTGGCACTACTCTTGCCACCCCAACTCCAGAAAGCCTAGCTGTCCCTTGATGTTGCCGACGACTTCTGGGAGTAACCTTGGAGACCCGAGGTGTTGTGCCCGGCATTTGGTCACACCATGACCAAGTAGGTGTTTCAAGTAGATTGTGTATTACAGGCCTAGTCTTTCATAATCTGATATTATACGAATTCGGCTTGATTTTTAGGGTTCCGTGCTCAAAGGGTAAAAACCAAATGACCAAGTAGGTGTTTCAAGTAGATTGTGTATTTCAGGCCTAGTCTTTCATAATCTGATATTATACGAATTCGGCTTGTTTTTTAGGGTTCCGTGCTCAAATCCGTGTTCCCTATTATACTGAGAGTTCGCTGTCCGTCCGTCCGTCTGTCACCAGGCTGTATCTCAAGAACGGTGATAGCTAGACAGTTGAAATCTTCACAGATGATGTATTTCTATTGCCGCTATAACAACATATACTAAAAATAAAAATATTTAACGGGGCTCCCATACAACAAACTTGTTATAGATTATGGTACGGAACCCTTCATGCGCGAGTCGTACTCGCACTTGCCCAATTTTTTTTTAGTTTGTATCGATTATTAATTGCATGGTATAGTTAGCTGCTAAATGGATGTTTTTGTACGCCAACTGGCAAAACATAGTGTTACGTTATATTTTTGTTCCGCATATATTCACCTATGTTTTACAAAATAAAACACTTTGGTCAGAAAACTCGTTGCGTTGGCACTCGAGTACAAAAATTATCACATTTATCACGGTTATATCACTATATGTATTATATTTTGCAATTACACATATTTTATTATAATTAAGGCCCCAGTCTCGCACAAATATGTTTTTGCAGAATTTGCAGGAAAGAATCTGCGTTATTTTAATTGTTTCAAAGCAACAAACGAAATGTATTTTTAAAGAAACTTAAAGAACAGGATTTGAGGTTTCCAAAACATATTTTTTTTATTACTTCGAGGTTATTTTTTATATCAATGTCACGCTTTAAACATACCCCAGTTTTCGTCCTACGCGTTGAAGGTTGAATTCCTGCACTCGCAGTGAAAAAATGAAGGGCAAAACATGAAATGTAAGCAGATAACATTTGAGTTCAAATGGTCGGCAACAATCTTATCGAAGTCTCGTCGGAGACACGGTACAGAGCGGTCGCATCTGTGCAAGCCATCCCGAACGACCCAAAAACGCCACTTAAATCTTTGAGCCAAAACAATAGCCCCCACGCGAAACAATAGTCCGGCCGTCTGTTCGTTCCAACCCCGTCATAAAGTTCAAAATTCTCACCGTGCGTTCGACGTTAAACTTAAAAGATTAGTTTAAACTAACCTCCACCGCGTTCCCTAAATACCTCCAAACCAAAACCATCGGGTTTATACATAGTGCAGTGCGTCTAGATAACAAATAGCCTAAGTAGTGAGTGCAAATCTAGTGCTGGAGGCAGAAACTGCAGAGTAGAGTACAAAATACAGGAGTAACCACGCTGCGCGCTGCATCAATTACTGAGGACACAGCGGCCCAAGGAGAACTCGGTGAGCTCTTTCCATTATCACTGCTTACTTAATGTCAATTCGAAATTGAACCATTAAATACCTTAGATATCCGAGTTGAAAAGCTATAAAGATCAGATCAGATAAGCACGTGCCTAACAGACCTCGTCAGGTCCTCGGCAAATTGCACCGCAAAAATTCCCCCGACCTCTTTAAAACCGCCACACTTAGGTTCTATACCTCTATGAAGGATCTGTAATCTAGATGCACTGATCAACTCCAGGCCCTAATAAACTAACAAAGATTACTAAAAGCAGATTTTTATATATAAACTTTACTTCACTAATAATTACATCGCTTATTAAACTGACCGAAGCGCATACATACATAAATAACCTCCACGAACGACGAACAGCTATAGTCGAGTTCGACGCCAGAAACAACGGGGCCAAGAAATCTAATCCAAAAACGCGGTCTTTTTGCTTCGCAAACACCTAGTTAAAACTAAATCTCATGGCTCATTAATTGGCGAAACTAAATCTATCATAAACTGCTACCTATTACCACGCGCCTAACACAACTCCTAAAATACATTATTATATTATTATTATATAATTATACCATCACTTCCAACGCAATTCACAGAATCTCGAAGAAGCTTGGGTTATAAGACATAATCAAACAAAAATATTCTTTGTTACAATACAACCCACTCACAGCAAAGCACATGGGCAGTCCGGCAAACACCCCGTTTTATTGCCAACCAAAGCAGCTCGACATCAAAAAAACCCCTTGTTAGAGCACTACGCAATAGACCATTTTTTTATCTAAAGCGCACCGCTTCTTCGAACGAAACATCATCTGGCGGCCACAAGTCACCAAAGAGAGTCTGCCAAGCCATATAACAATAGCAATTAAGTAGTAGAAAGTTGACGCAAGTTTGAAAGTCAGGATACCGATCACAATAGATAACTACCTAAGTCACACTGGAGTACAAAACAACACAGCCGGTGTGCATTAAAAACAAACACTACACCATATAACAATAAGTAAAATACCTAGCAACACACATAAACACCCCCGACAACAGCATCCACTAATAACCTAGACTTTAAGCTCTCCCCACAGCGCGCCTCTAGATAGCAGGACACGACAACAATCTACAAACATGGAAAGCAAAACGGCAATAAAGAATATACCCGGAGATGGTAGCTGTCTTCTTCGAGCTATCGCCCACCAAATCAACGACTTATTTGGATTAACGGTTGATTATCAAGCAATCCGCAGAGACCTCGCACGATATGCCGATGTAAACCGTCATGTTGGTTTCAACAATGCGAATGCGAGATCATAAACAATATTGATGTCAACAAGCCAGACCAAAATTAACAAATATTTGACTTTGCAAGACCAAGATGACGTGGGTGGAGCCGATATACTTAATATCTGCAGCAGAATACTACGGCATCAATGTAATAGTATTTCAAGGCACCCCACTAAAATAAATAACACACTTTACCCCTAAAACATCCAGCGACGCGGTAGGCGCCATGGCCTGGTCCACAGTCACAACCACTACGATTATTTTGAAAACCACCTGAGTGTAAACACGACTAATAACACACAACTCACGCGAGCAGAAATAAACCTAAATACCGGAACGCCAGAGGAGATTGCGACCTAGGCCGCACCACCCGGTTCACAACCCAATATATAGAACTAACGTGGCAACATGGAACGTTAGAGGAGCAGCTAAACCTAAGAAAAATCAGATATTGATACGTTACTAGAATCGAAATCAATACACATCGCACGCTTACAAGAAACTCACCTGAAAACCGGAACTCATGAATCCGATAACTACAAATGGAGTGTAAGCGGAAATAACTCCAACAGAGGTCTGGCCATCCTTATTAGGAAAAATAGCGGGCTTAAAATTAAGTGGACAAAAACCAATTTGAACAACATGGCAGCGTCAATCGACGTTGATAACAAAACAAAATTATTCGTCGTCACAACACACTGGTCAAACGAAACATCAGCAGCCACAAACGACTTGTCACGCCTACTCCGATTAATAAAGCTCAAGCCAAAAAACCCGACCCTAATCGTTCTAGGTGACTTCAATGCACACATCGGGTATAAAGATGCAAAAACACTACGCAACTGTCACCGAATGGGTAAAAACCTATACCATCCAAACAGCAAGAGTAATGGGGAAATACTCACTGACCTAATAAGAATCGAGAAATTCCGATTGGAAACGTCATTCGGCCGAAGTAGCTCTAAAGTAACCTGGCAATCAGACAGTAAAAAGTCACAAATAGACCACATAATGACCCAAAACAAGAGCTCATCCAACTTTAGCTTCATCAAAGGCCAGCACACGCCGTTATCAAATCATAAATTCATACGGGGCGAACTGACACCACAAAAATCGAATAAGACCAACATAAACAAAACCTCCCGAGATAAAACCTCAGACGAATCAGAATCCTTCAACTACAAGACATTAGACTACAACATGCTCCAAGATAAAACTACAAAAAAGAAATATCAGAACATCGCACAAGAACTGGCAATGGTACAGAAACGTACAAAAGAAAACCCACTCCAATGGCAAGAAATCACGGAGATATCTAATGAAAACCTCAGCGAAAAGAATAATCAAATTTCATCCAAAGTACTCAAAAGATTGCAGAGTAGCGCTAGCAAAACTGCAACAAGCAAAATTCAGGAAAACTCTACGCCCAAGTGACGTAACGAATAAATAACCTCAGAGAATGCAGACGAAATCTACAAATACTTGAATCAACAGAAGACGAAAGGGAATGCAGAATATTCTTTAAGGGGCTAACAAATACCCATCCGTCAAGGAGGATGAAAATCACCTACGACTTCTACAGACACACGAGCTCAAGGCAAGACAAAAATCAAAAAACACGTTTATCCCAATGTCCACATGGGAAGAAGAGCTTGCTTAGTCAGAGGGCCCAAGCATTGAGCAAATAAGCGTCGAAGACACAATAGATCAACCGGAGCCCACGCTAGATGAAATAAAGCATATTATTTAAAAGATGCGTAATGGTACGGCCCCTGGAATACATCAAACGGTGACTGAGCTATTTAAAGCAAATCCAGACGAACTCACCAACCTAATATTAACGCAAATGCGGGCAGCGTGGACAACGAATACCCTGCCGGAGACTTGGACACAATCAATCCAATACCGCTACCAAAAACAACGAACCTAAAATCTATAAATGACTACAGAGTCTACAGACGAATCTCTATCTGCAGCACGGGATACAGGATCTACGCTAATCTACTACTACTGAGACTGGATGAAACCATTGACGACCTCGAAAGCTACCAGGCAGCATTTCTGAAAAACAGATCTACCGACGGTCACATGTTTACTCTACGCCAAATCCTAGACGAGGAATGGAGAGCAGGCAAGAAAGCTTTTGTCCTAGCAGTCGACCTAGAAAAAGCATTCGACACAATTGATCTCAACGCCATGAGGGACATATTATGCACGCGAACAAACAAGGCGCTAGCCAATCGTATAGTTAAAGCCGCGATGAACGAATCTACCTGCATCAAGTCGTTTGGACAACAAACCAGGTGGATCAATAAAGGCAAAGGCGTCAAGCAGGGTTGCCCTCTCTAAACGCGACTATTCACCATCGTAATGGACGACGTGTTCAGAACACTAGAAGAAGAAATGCCCTTCGTAAAACTCAACCAAGGCGAGGAAATACAGTTACCGATTATCTTAGCTTTTGCGGACGACGTGATATCGAACGGCCTCCAACAACTAAATCAGATATACGCGAAGGCCAAAACCTTTTTGGAATCGGTGGATCTAAAGGTGAACGAGACAAAAACAAAACTCCTAGTACGAGACCCAATAAACGAAAACAACAGAAACTTCATTAACCTCACCGGGACAACAGTTACTCCAGTGAACGAAATCCGCTACTTGGGTACCTACATAACCTCCTCCCGCAGCATTAAAAATACGATCAACGAACGGTGCAAGCCAGCGATAAGAAATGCAAAAGCAGCCAATATGTACTGGAGGGAAAAACTATAACCAAAAGGATAAAATGCCTTCGACTATGCTACTACGGACACATCCTGCGACGCCCAAGACCCCACTTGCTGCATTCCGCGTACCGGCACAAAGCGCAAAAACTCAAAGTTGGCCGACCCCGCTTTACATGGAAAAACTCGTTGCACCAGGATATGCAATAGATACTACGACATGAACCCCTCTGAGTGGGCAGAACTTGCATCAGACAAGAACAAATACATCACGGCAGCCCAAAAAATCTACCAACTACAAGAAACCGACAGCGAATCAGAGGATGAAAGTCAGACCAACGAACAGGAAACGTGATACCCCGACGGCTATCCGGTGAACACGACAAGCAAAGACGCCAACGAGAGCACGCGACAACTCACCAACGCTCATCCCCGATGCTCTACCCCACCTCACCTAACTTCCAATATTGGCTCAAGGTTGCATAATCGGCTGATTGTGGTCGACCGGTTGCGGCTAGTCGGCCCTCCTATCCCATCCCAGAGCGTGTCACTCCTTATAAATCTGTGCCCCCTGGTGTATCCGGCTTGTCCGGGTCAGGCTACGACCTGGCTGGGTGTGGTGCTTATGTTCATGTTCATGTTCAAATGGTCGGCAACAATCTTATCTCGTTACTTTTTTGCAAAATGGTTTAGTTTTCTTATTTAAGGTGGCTTAAGAAGTTGATATTTTATGAAGTCGACCACTGCAAAATCGTCCTTTTTTCTTTATAAAATCATCGTTTACTGAACTCAAACCTAAACTAATTAAAATACAACGATTATTTAGACAAATTATAAAAATACTGTATTTGAAAAGTAAATTTTAATTGATATAATTTTGTTCAGAATTTATACCAAAAAGCGCGTTGAAAATAGTTGACTTATCAGTCAGTTCCGCTGTCACGTTCACAGCGTTCGGACGTGTGCTTTGCGGCTCATAGTGATTTTTCCTCTCGCTCGCACGATCAAGCTCTTTACTCACACGCTAAAGCATACGAGGCGAAGGCTCATCGTGAAAGTTGCTCTATTTTAATACTGTTTTACATTTTAGTTTAAATGAGTTATTTATTTTGATTTGGATATACACACATTGGAACATTATCTACAGTCTACAGTGAATATAAACTAAGTAAACAACGATGGATCGGAAAAGAAAGAAATATTCTTGTATGAGTAAAAAGAAAAATACAAATAATGAAAGAAAATCGTAAAAAAGGCAAGTTCGCTGAATAATTAGTACTTATTTATACTCGTATTTTGTATATTAAAAGGGCTTAGCTGCTTTAGTCCTTTACTCTCTAGATGGCGCTAGCGCACGCTTCTGTCGCCCGCCTTTCGTACGAGGGTCATGTCCGCGTATCAAACAGGTGAAACGATCTTGATCGTTACTCCTGCAGCATGCTTTTTAAAAGTTTCATGTTGTTTATTCTTTTTCGTAAATACCTATGTTAGGAGATGAGTTGCGTTTATTTTTTGTATTAAGAATGAGTTACTGCAAAAAATAACTAGATGATTAGTATAACTACTTACTACGTGTAACGAAACAAATAGTTATGGGTCTAATTGATTTAAAATGGGTAAATTAATACCAAATTAAATTAAGATACAATCAAAATTAAGTACATAATTATTTTGTTTCACAGCAACGCCAGCGCCGGTGTTGGTGATCATCAACTTAAGCCGATGTCAGATGTTACCAACGATTACCAAAAATTTAATAATATTAATCAAAATCAGTGGTAAATTTAATTTTATTTATTTTAATTTGTGGTACAAAAATAAATTTACTTAACGTAACGGATTGGTCTGGTTAATTTCAGTAACGAAGTGGACATCACTCAGAATTTCGCTGGGATAAATTTAGATAAATCGCAAAATACTAATATTGAAAATGAAAAAAATGATGCTGCAAATGTCTCAGATAAAGAAAATTTGGTATGTACATAATAAAATGTTCTTAGATTGGTGTTCAATTAAAAAGGATATTATATTATTTGTTGTTATAAAACAAAACTAATTTGGAATTAGGAATAGAAGAAATTATGGCATCATTCCTAATATTATTGCGTAACCCTATTATAAGGAAAATAATTTCCTACGCAGGAAACCGTTGAATGAGGGCAACGTGTACGGACAGTCTCCAGTCCAGGTCTTTCATCGTCATCATACATCAACATTACAAATCTTTTTATCGATTCTATTTTTTTGATGTGGAAATACCACAAATTTCAATAAAGAGTGCCTATAATTTGTAAATTTTATATAGGTCATAATATTATATTTACATGGTAGAAAAAATGATGGGCATTGGAGGAAAATCGTCCTAAATCCTTAAGTTACGAGGGTTGTTTGATAAATACACGTTTTAAAAAGTTATTCTTATTACTGGCTGAAATTATGTATACGAACTTTTTAGGCATCCTTTATGGACTAGAAAAAAAAAAATACAGCGTTCTGTTGTTTTTTTTCTTTTAACAGCTTTTTACGACGGAGTTCGCGTTGTTATTGCAATAATGGAGAAAGAGCAGTATCGTTCTGTAATTCGTTTTCTGTTTTTGGAAGGAAATTCTTGTGATGAAATAAAAGTACGCATGCAAGCTGTTTACAATGATCATACTCCTTCTATGACAACCATTAGATATTGGTACAATGAACTTAAACGAGGCAGAACGTCCATCTTTGATGAAGATCGCCCAGGACGTCCTGTTGAGGTGACCACAGGTGATATGGTAAAAAAAATTGAGAATATTGTATTAAGCGATCGCCGAATAAAACTTATAGAAATTGTCGACATTGTAAATGTTTCGATTGAACGCGTGCAGCACATTTTAGAACACAAATTAGGCATGAAGAAGGTTTCGGCGAGGTGGGTGCCGCGTTTGCTCACCGAGGAACAAAAGCTCACCCGGAAGCAAATTTCAAGGCACTGTTTAGATAAGTACGAAAGTAGCCCGGGTGAGTTCCTTCGGCGTTTTGTGACTGTTAATGAAACGTGGATACACCACTATACCCCAGAAAGTAAAGAACAGTCTAAACAGTGGATTTTGCCGGGGGAATCAGCTCCAAAGAAGGCGAAGACCGTTCCATCGGCCGGAAAGGTCATGGCGACTGTTTTTTGGGACTCGCAGGGAATCCATACTGATTATTTACAAAAAGGAAGAACGATAACCGGGCAATATTACGCTAATTTATTGCAAGAATTTGATACCATTTTGAAAAAAAGAGACCACATCTAAATAAGAAAAAAGTTCTCTTTCATCATGATAACGCACCATCTCACTCCTCAAGAATCGCAGACTCCAAATTAAAGCAATTACATTATGAATTGCTGCCTCATCCGCCCTATTCCCCAGACCTGGCTCCCTGTGACTTCTTCCTATTCCCAAATTTTAAAAAATGGCTCGGTGGAAAGAAATTTTCGTCCAATGAAGAGGTCATTGCCGCCACGGAGGCCTATTTTCACGACTTTCCGAAATCTTATTTTTTAGACGGCTTATTAAAGCTAGAACACCGTTGGAACAAGTTTATAGAGTTGGAAGGTGACTATGTAGAAAAATAAATATACACGTATACAAACCTTTGTTGTTTTTTTCTAAACACGGGTATTTATCAAACAACCCTCGTAGCTCATTTTACTTAAACGAAACATTGCTTTATTTTTAAAAAGAAACAAACCTAGCTTTTTAAAAAGAAACAAACGCAGCCAAAGGATTTCAATATTTGTCTTTCAGGTTTACGTGTACAATAATCCTATTGATTAGTCGAAAATATAGCAAGTGTTTAATTTATTAATTTTTAGCGTCAATTGGATAACAGACCCAGTTATATTTGAAATGGTTAATAATGATCTTACTAGCTCTAAAAAAAAAGGTCTTGTATTTTTGTGAAAGCTAGAAAGCTAAATTTTATCAATTGAAAATTAGAAATTTCATGAACAGTCAAAAATGCCGTCCGCCATTTTTGCCCTTTGCTAATCTGTGGCGTGACGTAGAATTACCTGTAAATATTCGAAATTCGACCGTCGTATAGTGCCATTCCGCTCACTCCAATATATTTTGATAGATCGAGAGGGATGGCACTATTCGAAGTCGTCAAAATAGACTTTCAGTTTTCTTTACAGGACCGATGACGTCACTATCATAAGCGAAAATGGCGGACAGCGTTTTAAGCATTTCAAAATACAGATTAAAAACCATATTTTCAAATCCAATTTTTTCAGCCATCTTTCACTTTTATGAATTGTAAAATATATATTTAGGTTTCCTTTGCTAAATACTATATGAAATAAACATTAGTTTATAACAATTTGATATGAGTCAACTAGCCTATTACTACTGCATTTTTTGTACGAACTATTTATTCATTTCCACTCAAATTATTTATATTTATTTATTATCATTTGCGGCCATAAACAATAACAAAGCTGTGTAATTTACTTAGTTATAACAAACAGTAACATAAAGATTCAAATAGTTATGTCGTGTACTCGACTCGTTTTGAAGTAGAGTAACCTTCACGCGCAGCCAAGTCTAGGGAGGGGAGCGCCGCTTCCCCCGCCCCGCTGATGTTACTAATACTTCAAAAACAAAATGCTGCGTAGCGAGACTGGGGCCTTAAGACATTAGTCCTTACTGTATCTGTGCATACTTGTGTGTTTGTCTATCTTCTTGGATATCCCATTATTTTCTCATTTGCTTAAAGGTTAACAGGAAGAGATCCTTTATAGGGATAAGTTCGCCTTTGTACATCTTATTGTTTTTTGAAGTTTTTTGAATTCTTTTTGAGTACAATAAAGTGTTTACATACATACATAAATAGGAAATTTATGTATGTATGTAAATGTATGTAAAGTGTTTACATACATACATAAATAGGAAATTTATGATGTATGTAAACACTTTTAAGGCCCCGAGATACAGGCACAGCCTAGTTCGGGGTCTGCAAGATATTTCCTGTGCATTTTATTCATGTGTGCTTTGTGAAATTTTATTCTTATTCTATTCTTATTCTTAAATCTGGTATTCTGAGAATTTGGTGACTCAAAAACTGGGGTAAATTGGCAATATGGTATTTTGAAATTCTGGTGTTTAGGGAACGAGTGGATGCATTATCACATATCTCCATGTCACATGCCCTGGACATGTCAATTCAAGTTATGTAATATTATTTAATTACAATCGGTTTTTTTTTTCAGGGGCTAATCTTGAAGACAGCAACATGTCAGGTGTCAACTTGAGAGTGGCGACACTCAAGAATGCCAACTTACAGAACTGCGTCCTTAGGACTGCGGTTTTGGCTGGTGCCAATTTAGAGGTAGTTTTTATAGTTCTCAAACGCGAATAGAGTAACAAGAAATCACTTATATGATATAAAAATATTTGTTAGCTACAATGCCACAGAACTCAAAGAAGGAGTGTATATGTTCTAGCTGACTAGTATTGAAGCCGTCCAATCAATGAACGCGGCAGCCGTGGCAGCGGGGCTGATTAAATGCTCGCTGTTCTGATCATATCAACAAACATTTCTGACAATCTGGTACCCCTTTACAACGTGAACGATGCAGAAATATCCAACCGAATTGTCCTACCTAGAAGCGGGTTAACATGACAGTTCAATTGGTGTTGCCAATAAATTGTCTCTTTTGTTTCAGTGCTGTGATTTATCCGGGAGCGACCTGCACGAGGCGAACCTCCGCGGTGCCAACCTAAAAGACGCAGCGTTCGAGCTCATGTTAACGCCGCTTCACATGTCGCAGACTATACGATAAATGCAAAAAAGGCGACTACATTGCGATTTACAATTATTTAATATATTATTTATTCGCTTAGGATGTGTTTTGTTTAATTTTGAAACCTACGAGTCAACACAAAGATCATAAGGCAGAAACTGACGGACAGCATATGATCTGCAAACCAGCTGTAAAATTGCAGTCCAGTTGGCGTAACTGCAAACCAACTAACTGCTTAGCACGTTTGGAGCTGGCGTGCAGTCAGTGCGATGGGTTGCAGTTCAAATGCTGTCCCTCTGTATCAGCCCATAATGTTGCATTTAAGTCAAGACTTCAAGTTATACGCTAGATTTTAAAGTTTTTATTTATAACGTCAATGACATAAAAAAATTAAAATAAAAGAAAAGCATAGAATTTCATCAGTAAATATAAACAACTCGAAAAGATGACCAAAATTCAAAGTGCATAATAAGATTAAGTTTATATATGATTTTGATATCCTGCAGATTTGTTTAGTGAATCGCGTTATAGCATAGCAAGGAAAATAAATAGTAAGGAACTACAACGAACAATTACTCATAAAAATATAATAACTAAAAAAAACTTAATATTTGACGTGGTTAAAAAGATGGCCATGATTTCCAGACCTTCCGATCCAACCCGATCCGATCCGATTTATCAGATGAAATCGGATAATGTGTAGGATCTATGTAGTCCATTGAATAAAAAGTTCTAGAGTGCGTGAGTTAGTAACGTAAGATGTTTCTTCGGAAACATGTCAAGAGTCCCTAGATAATAAACATACTAAAACCCCGGGAGGAGCCCCGGAGTGGGGGGAGGGGGGGAAAGGGTCCATTTTTTCATTTTTCGCTTAAATCTCAAAAACGGTACATGTTAGAGAAAAACTTTCAAGGAAAAGTTGAAAGGCCATAAAATTATCTACAAGTTGTACCTAAATAATTTTTTCCTATATCCTACCGTTTCTGAGTTACACGCAGTAAAAAATGATTTTGGCTCAAACAATTTCCCCATACTACATACCCATGTTTATCACATCAATCGATCAAAAAATATTTCTTTCTTCCAAAAAACTCAAATGTGCAACTTGTGACCGGTACTGATAGATTGCTCTTAATTAGGTCTATAATTGGTAAAGTAAACACATTCCTCCATGGAAGCCTTTAGGAGGAATCGATTGTCAAAATATTATATCGCCGGTCCCTAGTAAAAAAGTCGGATCTACAAAATTGCCATTTTCGTTTTATTGCGTTAATGCTTATTAAATACATTAATCTTTTATCGTACATTTACAGATTTTTCAAAATTTCATTACTTTCACGAATAATCAATGTCAAAAATGTCGTATCTTATACAGTGTCCATTTAATATTGTCAGATGTGGTACTTCCGACTATGTTAACTGGGTTAGCTGAAAAGTTTTGTGTAGTATGTGGCACTTCCGACATTACTATTCGGAATTTTAAGGGTACCTTATGTCGTATGTACCACTTACGACATTTTATTACGGAATATAAATTGTATCTTATGTCGTATGTGACACATCCGATGTTTTTTGCCGGAAAATATATTCCAACTTTGGTCGCATGTAACATATCCGACATTTTTTCACGGAAAATAAATTGCAGTGTATGTCGTAACTATCACAATATCTTTGGATGCTTTAAATTTTGTCTTATTGTTTGAATATTGCAATCAACAGTTTGAATGAAATTGGGTATTTAGTAAACTTATTGATGGTTTCGAACGATAAATAATAATTGGGAGATGTGGCAATGCCGAGAACATTTCAGAATGTGTGTAATTAAATGTACAGTTAAATAATAAGTAACGGCTCATGACTTCTTCTTTAGTCGAACACATATTCCTGAGAATCGTGATCACTAGATTTCATATCCCTTGTCACTTTTCTCTATTGGTCTCAATTGATGGTCGCCATCACCGCTTGATAGTTCTCTTACTTTTGGTCAGTTTATCTAAGTCAGTAGGAATCTAAGCTCTTTACCCCACGGTGAGAGTGGAACTAATCTTTCGAAAGAACCAGAAATATCCTTAATGGTGCTTTCGAACTCATAAATTAAAAGAGGCGATAAGTATGTTTCTGCATTCCCTTGACGATGCCACTCATTACCAAAGGTTCAACAATAGATCTCAGTCTTTAATATGTGATTTGCACCAGTCCAATTGCAACGTGTTTCTAGGCGAGGTTGAGATGTCTTACAAACAGTTCCAAAGGTCAGGTTAACCCGACACTAATTTGAATAAATCCTAGATAGCAACCTATACAAGGTTGGTATGGCTATCAAATAACTTAAAAATGCAGCGGATGATGCTGGAGCGCATAGGCGTATCTAGGGGGTGGCCGGGTGGGCCGTGCCCACCCCAGTATGGTCTAGTGCCCACCCCAGGATTTTGGGTTACCGATAGAAATTCATGGCTTCATCTCTTAGGATATGGCCGGCCCCTCCCTAGGCCCACCCCAGGCCCCCCCTGAAAAATAATCTTAGATAGCGATGTCTAAGATTCTGAAAGAAGCATGGTAAAATGGTAAAGAAAACCCTGTAGAATTTATTAAATCATGTTATAATCGAAGGCAAAACGATAGGAGCATGGCCGAAAAGTGTGGCATGTATACTGCTCATCTTCAGGGAGGTTTATATGACCCTTCTCATAAATTACAGACCCATCTCGCTTATGAATCATGACTATAACCTGTGTAGTCGACACTCTTATCACGAACCGTCTCGCACGCAGGTTTGACGACTTTCAGCCCCCCAACGCTGGTTACCGCTAACCCTAGAACCCTAGGTACCGTAAACCACGTCCATATGTATATGTATATGTACTTCCATTTCTTTGTACTATTAGAAGGCTCTCGATTCGACTACGACTTAGTTAGACGGTGCTGCGGTCTCTCAAGTAGTACTAATGTCTCCAAAAAATTCACAACTGCATAGAAAGATTAATTCAAATTTTTGGTTTTGGACGGATTAGTATCAATATCAAAAGCAAAGACGTCAGCCACCTTCTCTCTTCTGATGATATCGTCGTAGTAAATGACTAGTCATTGCTGAGGCTCTCAAAGATCTTGGAAAAATGCTCAAAGACTTCAGTCGTCTCCCAATAAGTGTATCTTAAAATGAACATTAAAAGACAAAAATTATGTTGATATTTTTTTTGATATCAAACTAACATAATCAAAAAACAATATTTATAAATTTTATTATACTGGGTAAAACTGCGGATTTTTATACCACTAAAATGTCGTATCTCAGCACAAAACACTGTGTACAATCCAAATATAATTGTAGTAAGTGACACTTGCGACATAAATAATAATGCAATATCCGATTACAAAAGTCGTTAGTGCCACATCCGACTAATTACTGCGAACCATATCATGCAAAAAAGTCGTATGTGGCAGTTACGACAGGATATCGGATGACAATTTCCAGGTAAAAAGGTAGCATGTCTTATTTCTGGCATTTCTAATAAATAATTTATAGTTTTGTTTACACATACTCTAAAAGTACTTAATAATAATAACTTTGGCCAAATTTCGTAATAATAGGACTTAAATTGACAATTTTATACACAAAAACGTCTTTAAAAAACTTTAACTGCCTCTCCTGGAAAGTAGTCATTTTGCAGATCCGACTTTTTTACTAGGGACCGGCGATATTAGGGTAGTTTGAGTTACTGAACCTTATCTTTTTATTTTTTCTTCCAAAAAAACTCAAAAGTGCAACTTGTGACCGGTACAGATAGATTGCTCATAATTAGGTCTATCATTGATAAAAATACCAGATTCCACCACGGAGGCGTTTACGGGGAATTGAATTTTATTAGGGTAGTTACGATACTAGAACTTTTTATTTTTTTTCTTCCAAAAAGCTCAAAAGTGCAACTTGTGACTTGTACTGATAGATTGCTCTTAATTAGGTCTATCATTGGTAAAAAAAACACATTCCTCCATGGAAGCCTTTAGGAGGAATTGATTGTCAAAATATTATATTAGGGTAGTTACGCAACTTGACCTTTTTATTTTTTTTCTTCCAAAAAGCTCAAAAGTGCAACTTGTGACCGGTACTGATAGATTGCTCTTAATTAGGTCTATAATTGGTAAAAAAAACACATTCCTCCATGGAAGCCTTTAGGAGGAATCGATTGTCAAAATATTATATAAGGGTAGTTTGAGTTACTGAACTTGATCTTTTTATTTTTTTCTTCCAAAAAACTCAAAAGTACAACTTGTGACCGGTACAGATAGATTGCTCATAATTAGGTCTATCATTGATAAAAAAACCAGATTCCACCATGGAGGCGTTTAGGAGGAATTGAATTTTATTAGGGTAGTTACGATACTTGAACTTTTTATTTTTTTTCCTCTAGTGCCTCTCATATGACATCAATGTCCCAACATTATCCGTTGTTCGGATTTTTTCGATGAAGGTTCACACGTAGCATGGGAAGGGATATTTTGCCGTTGCACTAAAGATTGTGCTAGCGGCAAATGTGGATGCCGAAAAGCAATGCTCAAATAATGTTCAGCGGCATGCCTTCATTGCCAAGGGAAATGCCTTAACAGCGTATCCATTCAGGAAGATGATGATGATGGTGATGGTGATGACGAAGAGCTTCACCATGAATCACCTACATCTGAGGATGAACAAATAATAGAAAAAGAATTCTTAACAGGACCGTCCCAACCCAAAAGGATGAAAAAGTAGTCATCATCATCATCATCATCATCATCATCATCATCGTCATTTCTTACAATCCACAACAAAAACGGAGAAAAAAACGGTCGTCTGTGGGCACCCTAAGTTGGTAAAATAAAAAGTTTTCGAATTTTTCACCTTTCATGGGATGTAGCTCGAAAACGGCTGCGAATAGAAAAAAAATATTCCGGTACAACTTGTAGATAATTTTATGGCCTTTCAACTTTTCCTTGAAAGTTTTTCTCTAACATGTACCGTATTTGAGATTTAAGCGAAAAATTAAAAAATGGACCCTTTCCCCCCTCCCCCCACTCCGGGGCTCCTCCTAGTGTCCCGGGGTTTTAGTATGTTTATTACCTAGGGACTCTTGACATGTTTCCGAAGAAACATCTTACGTTACTAACTCACGCACTCTAGCCTAGACCCCCCTTGGAGGGACTCATTCAATGGACTAATGTATCCACATTATCCGATTTCATCCGATAAATCGGATCGGATCGGAAGGTCCGGGACGGGTTCTGATATAATTTAATTTAAATTCTAACAGATAATAATTATATGAATTTTATACAGTATTCAGGTACACCAACATTACAAACACAAACATTTATTTTCTGTAATAGAAAACTAGCTCGCGTTTCCTGGTTGGTGGTAGCATTGCGCTTTGCGTCTCGAAGTTGGTTGCATTTGTTTTTTATTCGCGTTCTATTTTTGTGTGTGACGGTTCCGTTCTGTGCCGTCCGGCGGAAAAAGGTTCATAATTTCCAGTTTATTTTAATGATTCTCGATTAGATTTCCGATTTAATTGCGAAATACCTCCCGATTGCGATATATCTTCAAGATGCAGAACGGAGACGACAATCCAGCGGCAGCAGACGCACGTAAGTTTCATTTTTTGTTGTCAAATATAGAGGAATAACAATCGTCTAGATCCGCTGTTTTCATTGCTATTTTAGTAATAATGCCGCATTCTTGCGTCTTAAAACCGTGTACGGTTCGTTTTTCATGAAATTTGAAGTTAATTTAAATGTACCCACATTTTGTTTGTGGAACTGCTTGTCTTGAAATAGTTAAAAGAAGAAACCGATTGTACGTTGTCTAATTAACAGTGCATCATTTTCACTTGCATTTGATTGTTTCGTGCACTGATCAGAACGATTTGGTTTGGCGCGGCGTTTGCAATTGATATTGTAGGTAGCTTAATTGGAGTGTGAAACATGACTCACATACTTAGTGCCCGCCTCTATTAAAAAAAAATGTACAGATATTTCACTGAATTAATTTTGCCGGGCGAAACGTTTACCATTCTTATGCTCTTTTTCTCTAGAGAAAGCAGTCTAGATGTAATCTTTGTACATTATGAGTATTGCAAAAAATTATTGTGATCTACCTTCCAGTAAAAAACATGGCATGCCAAGTCTTTGTTCATTAAAAATTATAATTATTCGGTCCGACTCCCACACGAAAATTTATGTCTATTTGTTGCTTGGACAATTGAAATAGTTCGGCATTTGTATGGAAAACCTAAAAATAAATTGTACTGTTTCTATTCATAGAAAAGGGTGAACAGGCGGGGACAGCTGATGGTAAGTGATAGAATTCTAAATGGCTTTTTAATTTGTGTGACTTTGGCCATCCTAGGTGATGGGTTACTATTACTACTTACTAACATTTGTGGTAATGCAATAAAAATTCAATTGAATGTTATATAATCTGATGTTGTAAAATGCTGTTTCGAAGATGGGCAAATTTTTATTTTGTTGTAGATTTCTTTTTTTTCTCAGATTTCAATAATATTTAGTAAGTTGGTAAAGTTGCTTCTTCTGACCATGGTAAACCCTATTTCACGATACAATGTCCTACAATTTTTAGGGTTCCGTACCCAAAGGGTAAAAACGGGACCTTATTACTGAGACTTCGCTGTCCGTCCGTCTGTCACCAGGCTGTATCTCAAAAGCAGTGATAGCTAGACAGTTGAAATTTTCACAGATGATGTATTTCTATTGCCGTTATAACAACAAATACTAAAAATAAAATAAAATAAATATTTAAGGCGGCTCCCATACAACAAACTTGTTATAGATTATGGTACCGAACCCGTCATGCGCGAGTCGGCACTTGCCCAATTTTTTATCCATTGAGTTACAGAAAATGTATTACCTACAGAAATTGGCCCATGGGCTACTAAATTTCCACAAAATGGGTACTAAATTTCAGTACAAAATACGAAATGTAGTTAAAAGAATTCCATAAATTTTTTGTAACTCAATGGAAAATTTTGTAGGACATATCGTGAAATTGGGTTTACCTTGTTCAGAATAAGCAACTTTACCAACTCACCAATTTTTATTGAAATCTGAGAAAAAAAAGATATCGACAACAAAATAAAAACTTTGCCCAGATAATAAAACTGCTGGTAAAGTTCATAAATTTGTGGGCAAAAATTTGATTGAATTACATTCCTCTTACGATATCAACAACAGAGGCATGTTTGCATATTTTTGCTCCTAGATTCACCCTTCGTATGCTTAAACCCATTATCCTATTTATCAGTTAGTTTCAATTGTATTAGCAAATTTTTAATATTGCATACAAGCGATTAAGAACTCTGCTATACAACCAACAGCTACACTCCATCCTCCTAGCCTTTGTCCCATTTTTTGAGAATGAATTCTCAATCGGGGTCGGCTACCTAAATCCCAAGATGTGGCGTAGGCACTAGTTTTTACGCAAGCGACTGCCATCTGACCTTCCAACCCAGAGGGGAAACTAAGCCTTATTGGGCTTAGGTGGTTTCCTCACCATGTTTTCCTTCACCGAAAAGCGAGTGGTAAATATCAAATGACATTCCGTACATAAGTTCCGAAAAACTCATTGGTACGGGCCGGGTTCGAACCCGCGACCTCCGGATTGAAAGTCGCATGCCCTAACCACTAGGCTACCACCGCTTCCAACCAACAGCTACACTGATCAACAATAATTGACAGCGTTAGGCATTAATATATAAAAAAAAGATAATTAATTTTGTACTTTTCAATCAGCATCATATTCATGAACTGCTTTAAATAACTTTATATCACATAATAAGTAAACAGATATATGTACAATAAATGAATACCTAATACTTCATTCAAACTAAATTATAAAAAAAAAGCTTTCAACGTAACATTGCAGTGGGTATTTATACTGATGATCCCTTAGAGCATCCAGATTGAATAGAAATCGTGCCCTATGTATGTTGTTCTTGATGTCCTATAGTACCCCAGTGGTACAGAGGGCCTTTGTGCTGTGCTTCACGCTTGTCGGGATTCAACCTCTGGAGCGCTTGCCTTCAATTTGTGACCTATGCTAAGCAACAATTTAAATGCTCAGCCATAATGGCAGGTTCAATGTGACTTGCTGTCTTCGATATTACAAATCATAAAGAAAAATTTGATCTGAAATGTTTGAACTTACTGTTAAAATATCAGTTTAAAGGGGTTTAAGTGTGTTCAACTGTTCATGCCTTTTTAAGTGACTTCAAAAAAGGAGGAGGTTCTATGTTCAACTGATATATATGTTTTTTTTATTTATAATTGGTAATGAACTGGTTCAGATTATGTAGGTACTATGGGCTGCACAATTGCATGGCCTATTTATGAATGAATTCATTCAATAAATAGGCCATGTCATTAAAATATCAGTTAGTGTGTTCATGCCCTTTAATTTTATTTTTAACAGACTTCAAAAAAGGAGGAGGTTCTATATTCAACTGTATATGTATGTTTTTTTTTATTGGTTATTAACTTATTCAGAATATGTAGGTACATTTTATATTATGTATGAGACAAATTATAACGGGTCTCGCGATATTCCTTATTTACCTTCATAATCTAACGTTTCGGCGGGGTTGCACACGCCGTGGTCTCAGATGTACATTTTATATTGTATCTATTTAATTTACTATAAATGTTTGAAAATCTTTAGCCATCAGTTTATTATTCCAAATCAAAAGTTAGAGACAATGGTAACATAAAATTTATTCCGATTACGATTTCAAATTCGATTATTTCCATGGTGTTCTATTTGTTCTATAGATACTGCTCAATCCGAGTAAATACTGTCACAAACATGTATGGTTATGTATGGTTGTATGTACAGATGGCAGTGTTGAGTTACTTGTAGGTAGGTTCGCCTTGAATCGGCTCACAGGCGAATTCAACCAGCGTCATTACGCTGGTTATGACATAATGAACATTTTGTGCTCTAAAATGATAGTTTCGTTGGTTGATAACAGATTCCAACCAGTGATGTTTATTTTATACATATTATCTAGTTGATTCATAGTTTATAAGACGATAACTTACATTTAAGTAGATAACCGTAGGTTTAATACCTATTACAAAAACGAACATATTCATTTTTAGGGTTCCGTACCCAAAGGGTAAAAACGGGACCCTATTACTGAGACTTCGCTGTCCGTCCGTCCGTCCGTCCGTCCGGCACCAGGCTGTATCTCAAGAACGGTGATGGCTAGACAGTTGAAATTTTCACAGATGATGTATTTCTATTGCCGCTATAACAACAAATACTACAAATAAAATAAAATAAATATTTAAGGGGGGCTCCCATACAACAAACGGGATTGGTTGCGTTAACTTTGCACCGCATTTGTTTTGTATGGACTTAAGGATGGAAAATGTTTGTACGATACCCTCGGTGCGCAAGTCCGACTCGCACTTGACCGGTTTTTTCTTCTGCACGGAAGAATTTCGCTGGTACTTTCTAGATAAAGATAAAACTGGAAACAAATAACATCGATTGAAATTACAATCTATGTACAGACGGCGTACACCGAATTAGTTTATGTACAAAACATAATTAAAAACTATTGTATGTACCTGTATCGGTCGTTAACATAATTATAGTGCATTGAACTTCCTATACAAGTGTTTTTGGTAGACGAACAGATGCACAAAACAGATACCGCGAAAGACTTAATTTGACCATTGAGGTTTTTTTTTTCATACAAAACAGTAATTATGTATTTATACCTTCGACCTATCTCTTCCATACAATACAACCGTAATAGAGTAGGGTTAGGAAAATAACGTTATGGTTAGACAAATAATTACTGCTTTAGGTATTTCAATGACCCATTGCATACGCTATCGTTACAATACCTACCTAGCTTAAAAATAATCTATGTTATGCTGATACAAAAAGATACAAATGTTGGGTACGACGCTCTTATCTTTTTGTCCGGTTTATTAATGTTAATAATTTATAAATGCGGTGCATTTGTACATATTAACTTTTCGTCAATGAAAACTTGTAAGGGTGAATTTGCACCAGGATCAAAATTTATTTGAACGTGTTTGGATAAACAGTGGCACGAGAATTCTCTATTATAGTTTAATTTTCAAAGCAAGACTTATGAAATTATGTTGGAAAAATTACTTTGTAGAAATCTTTATCAATCACTCAACTTTAGCACATATATTGACATTGTATCTAATTTTAATTATTATAAATATTACAATACATGTTATCAGCTGACTTTTACGACTATTATTATTAAAAAAATCTTTAACGCATTTACTGCCAGGGGGCCCCTAGAAACAAATTTGTATGACGATGAACACATAATATATGCGTCACTGGCAGTGAATGCGTTAACTTAAGAGCCCTTATTCCATATAAAATATTTTTTTCAAATTATCCATACTAATATTATAAATGCGAAAGTGTGTCTGTCTGTCTGTCTGTCTCTTACCTCTTCACGCTTAAACCGCTGAACCGACTTAGATGAAATTTGGTATGGAGATAGTTTGAGACCCGGGAAAGGACATAGGATACTTTTCATCCCGAATAAATTTAGTGTTCCCGTGGGATGAGCGGGTAACACCGCGGGGCACAGCTAGTGACAAATATATTGATAATTTCAACCAACTTTTTAAAGTGCATAATACTTTTCCCTGAGTTCCAGATAATAATAAATTGATAATAACATAGCTATTTCAATCAGCATTTTCGAACGGATTCCTTATCCGTTGCGTGATTTTTACAGTTTAATTATTATTTCTTTAAATTATAAAACTCAAAATTCACTTTTTCATTGTCCTTTAGCCAAACCAGTACCAGAAGAGGTGACCAAGCAATCCTTCCGGCTGAAAGTATGGCGCCACTTGGAGAGCAACGGGCTGGCCATGTTCCCCCGGCCGGTGTACAACCGCATCCCCAACTTCAAGGGGGCGCAGGAGGCGGCGGCGAAGCTGGCTGAGCTGGACATCTTCAAGAACGCCAGCACCGTGAAGGTCAACCCTGATAAGCCGCAGGAGGCGGTCAGGTGAGTGACTCTAGTGGCTCCTTTAGTTTCTTAAGAGTATAGAGGACTTAGATAGAAGGAAGATGTACGCATGCGCGCCTCCAGGAGATGAGTGCCTCTCACGAACGCGACCCAAACAAAAGTGGAAGGTGGTGGCAATCACACAAGTTAGTACCTACTTAGTTGTTTAAGAAAGTCTACGAGCGCGTACCAAACAGAAGTGGAAGGCAGAGTATTTACACTGTAACTATATTTTATTGATTGATTGTGTCGCCTCTACGAGTGGCTACGAACGCGTGCCAAACGAAAGTGGAAGGCGGAGCCAAGAACACAAGTTAGTATTTAGTTGCTTAAGAATGGCTACGAAGGAGTATCGAACAAAAGTGGAAGACAAAGTACACTAACTATGCATTGATTGTTTATGTTAAACGCGAGTGGGCATCTGGCGAGTCGCTACGAACGCGCGCCAAACGAAAGCAGAAGGTGGAGCCAAGCACACTGAAGCTGTATTTGACTGGTTGTTTGTAAGATGGTTGAGTGGTCGCTGAGCGCTGTGACCTCGCTCCGTGTGCTTGGCCACGACCGGCTAGACGTGCACGGCACTTGGAGAGCAACGGGCTGGCCATGTTCCCCCGGCCGGTGTACAACCGCATCCCCAACTTCAAGGGGGCGCAGGAGGCGGCGGCGAAGCTGGCTGAGCTGGACATCTTCAAGAACGCCAGCACCGTGAAGGTCAACCCTGATAAGCCGCAGGAGGCGGTCAGGTGAGTGACTCTAGTGGCTCCTTTAGTTTGTGTAGTATAGAAGACTCAGATAGGAGGAAGACGAAGATTTACGCATGCGCGCCTCAAGGAGTGGCTGCGAACGCGTGCCAAACAAAAGTGTTAAGCGGAGGCAATCACACTACCAGTGAAACCATTCTATTGGTTTGTAGAAAATGTGAGCTCGCCTCTAAAAGTGGCTAGCAACGTGTTGTAAACGAAAGTGGAAGGCGGGGCCAAGAATACGAGTAAGTACACAGTGGAACCAAATAAAAGTGGAAGGCAGAGTACAGAATTGAATTCAAGGGGGTCAAGAGAGGGCGGCGAAGCTGGCTGAGCTGGACATCTTCAGGAATGAGAGAACCGTGAAGGTCAACTCTGATAGATGTTGATAAAGTGTACTTTTAGAATTGCCATTTCTGGGGAAAGAGTCTAAGCCGTAGAAAATATGTGATTTTGACAAAAATGTTGTCATAATAGTCCATGGACTCCGTGAATTATATAATATCGACGACGCGGGTGGCGTAATTTGTAGTGCACCTGCTTACTGAGCCGGCGGTCCTGGGTTCGAATCCCGGCCAGGGCAAACATTTGTGTGATGAACTCGAATGTTTGTTCCTGGGTCATGGATGTTATCTATATAATTATATCGTCGTCTAGTAGGAACAAGCTTTTGGGTCTAGGTTGATTTGTATAAGTTTGTCCCTTAATTTTTATATATTTGTTATTATTTATATTATATCTAATCAGTATCAGCTTAAATGCAATTCCAGCACCTCTAGCCACTACTGTGACACGCGACTTTTCTCGCGCGAGATATACTACCTCTCTCCCTGTACAGCACTGTGACGAGTGATGTACAGAGTGACGGGTGATGCTATGTCGCGCGACATGAGTCGCGAACCATAGTTGTGCTAAACGGGCAGTCTTTAGATATCCAACTGATCGATTAATTTGTCTAGGTAACGCATGGGGCGGATTTCGTGTTTTTGGCAACTCTTCAATAGCGTGGGTCAATGAACCCAGGTTTCTAGCTAGAAGGATTTAAAAATAGTTCTGATACATTCAGCATAGAGTCCATTATCTTGTCAATGTGCCAGTTTAATAGAAATGGGAAGTTCAAGGTAGGGAAGAAAGTGAGAAAAGACGTTAATTCACTATCTTGTATTTCTTTTTACTTTATTTAGTTTACAGATATACAGATAGTTAGTTGCTCACGTTTAAATTAGAGTAACGATAATCCCTTTAAAATAAGAACACAACTAATCTAAACTATTTTAAAATTCTAGAAAATCAGTATTCTATGGAGAAGGGTCATGATTTCAGGAAAAATCTTAATAGCGTGATGCAGGATCATCTTTTGTTTTGTATGGGTGCGCGGCGCTATGCCAGTCTGGTGCCATAATTTCCATTGTACAAATTTTAACCGATTTTGGTACAGGGATAGCTGAACATCCACAGATGGTATTAGGATACCTTTTACCCGTATCCATACTATCCATACTAATATTATAAATGCGAAAGTGTGTCTGTCTGTTTGTCTGTCTGTCTGTCTGTCTGTCTGTCTGTCTGTCTGTCTGTCTGTCTGTCTGTCTGTCTGTTACCTCTTCACCCTTAAACCGCTGAACCGACTTAGATGAAATTTGGTATGGAGATAGTTTGAGACCCGGGACAGGATATAGGATACTTTTCATCCCGAATAAATTTAGCGTTCCCGTGGGATGAGCGGGTACCACCGCGGGGCACAGCTAGTACGGTATAAAAAGGCGTACGGAGTTGCAACCTTCTAGTCTATAATATTATTCTTAAGTTGTCATTGAAAATCAGTTTTCTATTGAACGGGATCATTATTTAAGGAAAGATCTTAACAGCGCGATCGTCAGCCATACAACGCGATCTGTTAATAAAATTGTATGTCATCTCATAACGCCGAAATGGCTGGATGGATTTTAACCAATTTTGGTACAGAGACATCTGGAGATCCAAAGATGGTTATAGTTTATAGGATAGTTTTTACCTGAACACAACAAAAAGATAGTTTAACCATGTCCGCTTTTACATCATGTCAGCTTGTACCTAAGTATTTTTTGAGAATATAAGAAAGCACTTCAAATATTTTTGGAAACGCAGACATTTTAGTAAAGGCGTATTGCAGAAAACAGTACAAGCCTAAGCCAAAAATTTAAAGTCTACAGTTTTAAACATTGCGTATTAAATCCGATGTAATACATATAAATATCAATAAATCGTATAATCATAGTTTCACTGCGCGATTGCTGGTACCAAGCCGTGACCAACTTGGGTAATGCATTCTTGTACTGCGCCGATTTTATAACGCGTTGCATAAAAACTAGGTGTAGGTAGACGCACTCTGCGTCTGCGAAACATACTGAGCATATAATATAAACACTAGCTGTGCCCCGCGGTATTACCCGCTCATCCCACGGGAACACTAAATTTATTCGGGATGAAAAGTATCCTATGTCCTTTCCCGGGTGTCAAACTATCTCCAATATCTCCATACCAAATTTCATCTAAGTCGGTTCAGCGGTTTAAGCGTGAAGCGGTAACAGACAGACAGACACACTTTTGCATTTATAATATTAGTATGGATAGTTTTTTTTCTATCACTAAACTTTTGATTTAACTTTTAGGGCCAAAACACAATTACAAAATATGACATGCCGTAGCATAATGCGATGTCGTGTCTTGTATATCCTGTTTTGGATCTTATTCGGTTAGTGTCCTATAAAATAGACAACATTTCATATTTGAAACACTATTGTGTTTAGCATAAAATACTTTCATTAATTTATTGTCACAGAACCCAAAACTATTATTTTAATTTGATTATAGACTAGTTTTCAAAATATAAAATAATTGTGAAAGCAAGCGTCATCTAAGAATCGGTCCTCTACATAACGTCACCTTGTGGAAAATTTGACACTTACCTTCTATTCTATGACTGTATGATTTTCTGCGCTGTGGCCAATTACTGATCGCTTACGCTCTTTTAGAGTGAGGAACTTTTCATATGAAATTTTCAGTCACATTTTGGGATATTTTCTAAATTGTAAATATTTAATATTGATTACTATTCCTCATTTTTATTCCTTATAATATTTCATATTTTATTCCTAATTAAAAAAAATACAATTACTGTGGCCCAGCTCTCAGCTACTTGTAGACAAGAGTGCCACAAATAAATGGTTTCTTTACGTGTAGGTACACCAATTTTATTACGTGTTGCATAAAAATATCGGCCAAGTGCGAGTGGGACTCGCGCACGAAGGGTTCCGTACCATTATCTGTAAGTTTGTTGTATGGGAACCCCCCTCAAATATTTATTTTATTTTATTTTTACTATTTGTTGTTACAGTGGCAATAGAAATACATCATCTGTGAAAATTTCAACTATCACCGTTCTTGAGATACAGCCTGGTGACAGACAGACGGACGGACGGACGGACAGCGAACTCTCAGTAATAGGGTCCTGTTTTTACCCTTTGGGTACGGAACCCTAACTAGTTGCAGACGCACTCGATGTTTGTGATCAAATATATACAATCTTATCTTTAAGAAACTACCTTTTTTAATCTACGATTAGACTGTCCCGTAACGTCGTTCGCATGGGAAAATAAATCATAACCCCATTTTTCTTTACCCGGGTCGAGTAAATAATATCCTATAATCATCTCTAGATAGGTACTCAGAAAAATCCTCAAATAGATGCACATTTTTGTACTATTTTATAACGTTTTGCAAGATAAATATTACCTGTCACTTTCGCTTCAATACCGTGCGAGCAAGACAGAAGATGCTGACTCGAGCGACAAGCCAAGTCCAGGCAAGATACGTATTTGCAGCCCTGCAGTATTTCTAGCATAACTGTGACACGCGACTTCTTGTCGCGCGACATAAAGTCCATTCGTTTTTACTTGTCCTATTTAGTAAACAAGATCCTAACCTCAAAATTGACATCGAATGCTGAGACAAGTAGTTTTCTCACAAGTAAATTAATTCAATGTATAAAATTTGCAGCGTAATATTTAGAACAGAAGGTTACGTGAATTTATTTGTCAGAAAATACTAACTTTCGGCGATAAAGTCATACTTTGAGGTTAGGATCTTGTTTACTAAATAGGACAAGTAAAAACGAATGGACTTTATACCACCTGTCACTTTCTTTTTAATACCGTAAGAGCAAGACACTGTGTCGGTGAGTCGCACGACAGGCGAAGTCGCGGCAAGATTACGGCCACTCAGTGACCGGAGAATATATAGACATCGCTCTCAGTACAAAAGTGGCTTTCAAAAACGGTCCCGATATTTGACTGACAACTATCCCCTCTACACGAATTTGTCCTGCCAACAGTTTTAAATATTAGCCTATACGAAGTCATCCCTCCTCTTAGAAGTAGTTGTGATTGGTTAGTTAAAGTTTTCATTGGCTAAAATAGACTTGTAAGTGTCAAAGTCCATGCGCGGCGCACGAAAAAGAGTAGTTGTCAAACCTAATATGGGTGCACTAATCGAAAGGTAACCAGTTTAGAAAAATATTACTCTAGCTATTATTTTTCTTTCATTCAATTTGGAACATTTTAAAAATATTGCCACTTTTGTGATTTACTACTAAATGTGTAAACAACATTTTTGAAAATCACTATCGAAGGCAACTTTACTGTCGCAAAATCTCAAAACAAATAAAATTTTGATTTTATATTTAGTTTCGATTTTTTATGAAGACTAAATATATCAAAATGACTGACAAGACAATAAAGCACACATATCGTACAAATTGATACCTTTAGTGGGATAAATCTGGCATTGGTTTGATAATAATCTTAATCATCATCATTGAAATGAACGCTACAGATCCTCGAAGATACTGTAGGAAACTACTGCTGTTCTCTGCGTTCTAGAGAAACTGCATTTGTCCACTTTAATTTTTGCTAACGGTCCTTCGGAAAACTAAAAGTAAATAAATAATAAGAGATGTTTAATTATGAATATGACTAATTACTAATTCACATATACTGTAGATACCGCAGGTAACAGAATATGTGGCACTGAAAGGGAAATTTTACTATTTACGTGACAATATAATGTTGTAAAAAACACAAATTTATTGAAATTAATTTACACTCGTGTTCCTTAGAGTCCAAATCGATAACTTTTAACATAAACTCATTTCAACCCATTTTGAGCACTCATCAAAATGCCCATTGATCGGACACTAAAAGCGGTATTTAAATTTTAGCAGATTATAAATTAAAACCTTTCGACGCATAAGACCACAAACGCGAAATACCAACCCGAGGTTTTTTGGCGTTTTGCGGATTTATAAAAATGATAACGCTAAATACCAACTACGTAAAATGCCACAAACGCAAAACACCAACCGGACGTTTTGTGGTGTTTTGAGGCCTTATTAATTTTTTGGTGTGGATACACACCTAGGTATTATTATTTATTTCGTATTTATTCAAAAAGTATAGATATGGTATTATTATTATTTTTGTTTCTCGTCTCATAGAGTCTCGGGCTCATACGTCCCGGTCTTTTGAAAGGCTTGCTTGGGGATATGGATCCAACACGTAGAGGCCCCTTGGAGAAGTTGGCTGTGGCTGTAGCCCTGCTGGGACCCATTCCTGATCATATCGATAAGATGATACATCCATGAACAGGTCCCAGCAGGTGATTGAACTATTGCATTGATATGGAAAAGAAAAAACCGGGTTATTAAAATGGAGTATGGGTGGACTCTTTATTTGGGCTATTGCAATAGTAAAATGTCACCCGCCGTAACCATCAGTGCGACTATTACCTATGGCGGGTGGTGACTCACCCTTCAGTAGGTGGGCCCCGTAATGCCATCGTGCCGACGGCCGGAAGCAACACGAGCGTGAGGGTGAGGGGGTGTCGAGAGGTGTGCTGCGCTTTCTCCGAAGTTACGATGCCCTTTATCACTTCCACCCCTGGAGCATATAGCTCTAACGCTCCTCTCTGGACGGCCAATGAAGGCAAGCCAGAGCTGAGAGTCCTACGGGTCCTCTTGGGTTTCCACTCCGGCCGATGAAGGCACACCGGAGACGAGGACCCTGACCGACTCTCTGGAGATCTCGGGTCCGTGGGATCGTCACTCCTCAACAGCTCGCCACAAGCTGCCCTGCGGGCTTATTATTATTATAGCATTATTTTTATATATATGGTATTTAGCGTGATTGGTATTTTGCTTAAATTCATGTTGACGTTATGCGTAGTTGGTGTTTTGCGTAGTTGGTATTTAGCTAAAGTGGTTTTTTGCGTATAGTTGGTATTTCGCGTTTGTGGTCTTATGCGTCGAAAGGAATTAAAATCTTAGTACGTAAAATATAAACACCTTAAAAGGTAATGCATAATACCATCCCCATACAAATGTCTTCTAAAAATATTTTATATTTTAATAATTCAAAGATTGTTAATTACACGAACCAATGGATCCCGCGTTTTTTATTATTATTGCTAGAGTGGTTTCGACACCATTTCACTGCACATGAAGGCATTTTGAATAAAATGCAGATATTTTAATTTTATACAACCTGACATGTTCTGCCATCGACAGACGCCATTGTATTAAAACTGTCAATTTGGCCTTGGTACAAATGAATCGTTCTAGGTACAAATCGCGTGGGGTCATTTTTGAGCTCTAATGAGATTTCTATGTTTATATGCGTTCACTGCGGCCACTTCAATTCTTTTTAATGCATGATTGCTCTTTGGGATTTTCTCGTTTAGACGACGTTAGGGATGAGACGAACTGGAGGGAAAAGATAGGCAGGGCTGACCCCAACACCATGTGAGACACATAGTCAGGTAGAGAGAAAAAGAGTTTTTCAAATTTTGATCAAAAGTAAGCTTAAATAGATTAACAATTACAGGCAAATTCATTTTCAACAGTCATTTAATGAATCCGATTGTTTGACCCTCACTTAATCCCGATAACCCAAAGTAGGTACAGCGTGCGACCTGATTCAGATGATTCACTTAAGGAATGACTACTTTATCGCATAGACATTGGTCTCAATTTAAGTCCGTCCGAATGCAACGTATTAGATAACAGTGTTTACCATCAACTTGTACTGTGTCAATGTCGTTCTTAAGTTTATCCGTAACTAAAAGACGCAAGTTCGTCCGCAGATTTGTTTTATCATTTTTTTACCGCAGTCTTGTAAACAATATCCTATAATTATATAGTTTTAAGAAACCCTACAAGGTGTCCGCTTTTAAACGTTTTATCGTAGTCGGGTTTTATCTTTGGATGTCGGCTATCCCTGTACCAAAATGGGTTAAAATCGGGCTAGCCGTTTCGGCGTGATGGGCGGATAAAGACATTTTTAGGGTTCCGTAGCGAAAGGGTAAAAAATCGGACCCTATTTCTAAGACTCCGCTGCCCGTCCGCCTGTCACCAGGCTCTATCTCATGAACCAGATAGTTAGACGAAATTATCACATATGATGTATTTCTGTTGCCGCTATTACAACAAATACTAAAAAACAGTATACAATAAATATTTAAGGGGGCTCCCATACAACAAATGTGATCGGTTGCGTAAACTTTGCACCTCATTTGTATCCAGCGCCATACATACCAAGTGCAAACTTAACTCAACCCGGGCAGTAAAGTAGGGATAAGTATTTGTACGGAACCCTCGGTCGAGTCGGACTCGCACTTGGCCGGTTTTTTACCAACAGACGCCGTTGTAAGGCTTGCGCCACGCGCTCATACAAACCCTGCATCGCGCTATTAATACCTCTGAAATAATTACCCCTCTCATTAGAAAACTGATTATTTATAAAAGTTTGAATAGTTTTATAATGGAATACAGGTTTATACGTACAAAATGTGTAATAAATTATGAGACGAAAAATTCGATATTTACTTCATACAAGAGCATAAGTTATGTATCACTAAATAAATCAAACTTGTTCAGAAGTGAATGAAAAGGAAAAATATCGCTTCATAAATTCTCTTTTCTAATGTCAACATGCATTTAATTATTACCAATTGGACACGCGCACGAATACAGTCATTCGCAAAAATAATAAACGTATAAAATATGCCTGCAGAATGCAGATACAACCGCCCTCTAACAAATTAATGTTTGCATGCAGTATACGGCGCCTCTGTTGGCCAGAATTTCTTTGTCCTCTCGTCACGTTAAAATGGCTGGACAGATTTGAACCAATTTTGATACGCGGATAGCTGAACATCCAAAGATGGTTATAGGATATTTTTTGCCCGACTACGGTAAAAAATGTTTTACACGGGCAAAGTTGCACCTTCTAGTGTGTAATATTATCGTCTTATCAGAACCAAAACTCACTAAGTAACAAGTACCTAGGTACAGTCGCCATCAGACATATCGTAGCATGTAAGGTATTCAGAAATATCTGAACACGACTCTTATTGATTGGGCGTTACAGTACATGTTCACATATTTATGAAGGCCTTATATGCTGCGATATATCTGATGGCGACTGTACTTAAAAAAGCTCTTATCTCAGTATGAATCTACAAACTAGATACGAGGTTTTAAAGGGCATTGACAGAAATTTTAGTTAGTTTTGGCTGTCACCACGCGATGTTTCTTTCCAGGCGATTTCGCTTTTTCACTACCGGGAAAAAAGGTATTTTCAGTCTACATTTTTACTTCTTTTTCTCAGTTCTGAGACCAAAGGGTGTTAACAGGACCCCATTACTAAGGCTTTGCTATCCTTCTATCAGTCGCGAGATCTGTTAAGTAATAGCTTCACAGAATATGTATGAATTACCTGCAATGATCGCTATAATATATCAACTAATAGTAAAAAGTAAAGTTTGAACGTAACTAGGCCTTACTGTCGCGCAGCCGAATGTATGAGAAGTAACGAAGGGACCATTCAAACACGTATTTTCTCGATGTTTTGCTAGTCAATCTAATCACCAATTTTATGCATAATTTGAATCCACAACAAACACCTAACACAGGTGCCAAGAAATCGGTACGATGACTGATAAGAGCGATATCGGTCAAACATTTTAATAGAAGGTTAACCAGTTCATAAAAAAAACATACACAATATAAAAATGACGTTTTCACTTCTCATGCTCTAAAAGTTCGACTTTATGCTGTGCGCAGGCGTCATAAAATCGCTTTTTATGCTCTAGAGCATAAAGTAAAATCGTCGTCGAAGACCGAGGCGATCGGTCCAACAGCCACACGAACAACTTAAAACTTAAACCCGTTCCAAACCTTCCGATCCTAATTATCGGATGAAATCGGATAAGGAGTAGTGTAATTGTTAGGATCTATTACACTACACTACACATTATCAGATTTCATCCGATAATTAGGATCGGATCGGAAGGTATGGACCGGGTTTTAGCTGACATAATAATAAGTATAATAACAATGATAAAAGTCTCTTATTAGTAAACAAATTAAAAAAAACTTAAAACTTCATAGAATAAACTCTTTATTTTGTTTCGTTTCGTTAGTATTCTAAGACCAAGGCAAAGATACCAACAGCCAAAGTACACATTGTTTTTTTTTTATTTACTATTATTTATTACTTTTTAAATTTATTTCTCATTGCTCTAATGAGTCTAATGGAACTTTAAATTTTAATTAAATCTGTTTTTAAGTATAGTATTTACATGATGCAGTTTCATTTCCTCGCAATCGAAGTGAAAAGTAGAGTGTGCAACTCGTCCATAAACGTCTCGTGTAAAACGGTGCGTTATATGCACTTGTTGTACAATCTACTATTATTCACAATACGAAAAACAACAATACTATTTAATCGATCGATAGTTACACCTAATCGGTTATTCCAAGATTGAGCTGTGGACACCAGAGGGATCGTTACCGGTATTTATTAATAGTAGTTTGTGTCTGTACATAATGAAGGGTATTAAACACGAGTGTGGGTTTATGAAACGAGCCGAAGGCAAGTTTCATAATAACATCACACGAGTGTTTTGAATATTAGGGTCATTGTCAGTTCAAAAAACAAAATTTGTCCCTTCGGTGGTCAAAAGTCAAGAGCTTGCATGAATCTAGGTAATGTTGCTATTACATCGGATTATAGAAGAGGGAACGTTCTTTATTCTCACAGGCATTTAATCAGAAAATTAGGCCCTGGAATCCTTAATTTCGCAAATGTATACCGGAAAGATGCGCACCTAAATCTGACAATGACCCATTAACGTATTCACATAGAGGCCGCTAAGGTGTAAAATCCTTTCAAATAAACAATGCTAAGATCGACACACAAAGCATAAGGAAAAATTCGTCAGGTCTACGTGGAGCGAGGGTAGCGAAGTGGCTAACGCGCTGGACCGGTAATCCAGAGGTACCGGGTTCGATTCCCGGTCCCTTCCACCAGGTAGCTCCTTTTTCAATTTTTCTTTAAGCTTTGATCTTTGTATTCATGGTTTAATTATGTACAGTTAAGTACATATACTACTTTATATACCCACATATCATAAGCCTCCATGATGCATTCAGGAGCCGCACATTATGACAAATTTTACTCGGTAATGGCGGTAATGAAGTTTTCTGGCAGCTGTCATAGTTTTTTTTTTTTAATTCAGAGACAAACTAGAGTCTGCCCCAACTACCATATCGTTCGATATCTTACTTAGGTGCAACTTTTGTCAAATTGGATTGCAAATTGACAATTGACTTCGGACTAAACGTCATCTCGACTGGTATTAGAATAGAGGGCAAATCAAATTTCTTTGTTTTTCAGAGATGTTCGAAATTTGAATGAATAATATTATCGAAATCGATGATATTATTTAGCAATAATAACATTTTTCCAGATAAGAAATTTGTTCTAACAAAACTGTCTATTTTTATGGTGGTCATAATGTGCGGTTCTTGAACGCATCATGGATGGTTTATGATATTAGTATAGATAAAATATATGTTAAAATTCGCGTTTTTTTTTTCTTCAAATGATATGAAATTGACTAGGTAATATAGAACTTTGAAATTATTAGCCTACTAAAATATAAAAATGTGCAATAGTAAGCGAAAAACTGAAATGGAATACCGGTATTTTGTACGGAACATTATTTTTAAAAACAAGGTTATTTCACTTTTAGAAACCTGTAATATTGAACCAGCTTCAATTAGACTGAAGAATCGAGTTTCTCTAGCAGTTGGTACAACCGAGTTGGATTTGGCAATACGGTATTTATCAATAAGTCAAATGTTAAAATTAACAGCTCATGGATTGTTCCTACTAACTTCTTAGTTCACGCAAGGTAGACTTATGCATACCGGTACGTCTAGCAGAACTGTGACACCGCGACTCGTTGCCGCGCGACAAATACTACCGTCACTTTCCTTTCAATACCGTACGAGCAAGACACGTGACGCTGAGTCCCACGACAGGCGAAGTCGCGGCAAGATATGCTAGACCCCGCAGGACTTCATTGGGAACGAGATAAAATCTGTATGTTCTTTTAAAACGACCGCGTGAATTTGAGGGCCCTCGTGAGATCGGAGGCACTAGGCGCGTGTCCCGAATGCCCAGTGGGAAAGAGGCCCGAGTTCACAGTCCATAAAAATGGCAGATTTAATTTGTATGTTGAATAAAACATACCTAAGCTAGCGTCCTAGAACTATTGAATCATGTTTACCTTCGTGCCGCTAATCAGGGTTCGAAATTATCAAGATAATTACGCTTCTTATTATCGGATACTTATCAGATAATAATAGAATAATTATCACCAGTGTAAGAAATAAATTTGTTTTATTGTTTCATAACAAATTCTAACAAAAAACAAATAAATTGCATATTTTTTAATTAATTTAATATTTCACTTAACAAACCAATGAAACTCGAGTTCACTCAACTTTGCATAATCCGAACTGATTTTTTTTTTGTAAGGGGAATCCCCACGGCGCGGCACGTTGACACTTTACTGCGAATACAGTTCACTTTCACGAGCGCAATTTTATTATCAATCGATAGTTATCAATCTGCTTTTATCACGATAATTATTTAAGCGACGAATGTCTATAAGGAAAAATTACGAGGTACAAAAAATGTCTATGAGGAAAAATTACGAGGTACAAAAATGTTATGAAACGCTTTATAAAAATGACGATATGGAAAAATGACAATGTGGAATAAAAATGTTGAAATAGAATTTAGTCGAAGTATTGAAATAACTTATTTCACTTTGCCTTAAAGTTGACGGACCCCCGCTTCGCGGGAACCTATTTCTGTGCTGTTCGTCCTTCGGGCTTCTGAAGATAACTAACGACCTGACCTACCTAGACCTGGGGCCGTTGTATATATCCCTATATTAGGATGTTTTCAGAATGACAAGTCTCGACATTTTTACTTTTAGACCATCATGAGTTAGTCTTTATTACATTTCGACATTTTTATACCGCGTAATTTTTCCTTATGGACAAATTAAAACTATTTGACAAAATAGTCTTTGTAATTATCCTTTCGAACCCAGTCGCTAATAAAACCACTTCTTTCTTTCAGAGTCCTGTGCCTCGAACAGAAGAAGACCCTCTATGTGCCGGTGCCACGTCTTCAAACCGGCTTTCTCAACCGCCTAGAGCTGCCGGAGGGGGAGAATGGAAACGCTGCCATCAGGAAAGCCGTGTCGCGTAACGGCATGGAGACGTATGGAAAACCCGTTGGTGAGTGGTTATGTTTTTATTTTTTTTATAACGGCACAACATAGTGGCTCCACTTCGCCTGACGGTAAGCAAAAAGGGGAGCCCAAGTCGCAATGGCAACTGACAAGAAACCAACGGTGCCATGTCAGTTGACACTGCCATGCTGGCCCGAGAGATGCTTCTTCACGCTTCGTTTGAAGGGTCCCAAGTTATATGAAGGAGGAAACACATGACATGGACCTAATCATTTTCTGTTATAAAAAATCTAAATCCTAGGCTGTGTGTGAATGGAAATCTGGACATCTAAAGGCCTCTTGTCTCCTCTTGTTAAATGCTGGTAGATTCATACATGTAAAAGTGCCCTTGTGGCCTACTTGCAGAATTAAGTTCATTATTTCATTAGGCGTCTATAGAATCTGATTATCACTTACTTTTGGCTTATCAGTTTTAAAACATCTGAACTGTTATAAAACTCCGTTTAGTAACAATTTTCTATGGCGAGGAGTCATAATTTTAAGAAAAATCTTAACAGTTTGCTACTCGTTTTCTTCGTTTTAGTATTTATAAGTATTGATATCCGCGCTATCTTTTTTTAATGGTGAATAATCGGAGAGCTGGACAAGCCAGAATGGATATAGGATACTTTTCACCCGACTACGCTGAAAACAAAAAAGATCCTCCGCGCCTGACATTGTTGTTACACTGTTATAAACTGTCGGATGATTATAATTAACGCTAATTTATTTAAAACGAATAAAGTACTTTTTATTTTAAATCAAACATATGATTCGGATCGGACATTTTATTCCTATTCCTAAAAAAAAATAGGTGCCAAATGAACTATGAAACTGATATATGATATTCAAAATGTAGATTGGTGATTTTTCCTCGCATATTTGGAGAAAAGCACTAAGGCCTCTGCGGAAATGTCACTTCATGTATTCGTATAATTGAATGCCTCGTCATTCAAAATCATACTCAACCACGAACTGACTTCCCGGCCGCAAAATAGGAACATTGAGTTGAAATTGATATTTTAATTGTAATACCAGGTATCGAAGACTCCGTGTCCCTGGACCTCGTGGTGATGGGATCCGTGGCGGTGTCCAAGGAGGGCTACCGCATCGGCAAGGGGCGCGGGTACGGGGACCTCGAGTTTGGGCTCATCATGCACATGAAGGCCATCAAGCCGGACACCGTGGTCGTCACCACCGTGCACGATAGCCAGGTAAATTATACAGTTTTTTTTTTATATCGGACAACCTCACACAAATTCATCTAGTCCCAAATTAAGCTCAGAAAGCTTGTGACTTACTAGACGATGATAAACATACTTGTATAGATAAATATATGGGCAATAGATGATCCTCCTACAGGAATGTGTCGCAGACGGTGTCAACAATGAAGGATGAAACTAGCGGAAAAATTCGTAGAGCTCGTGAGCCTCAGCAATGAGGCAAACGATTGCCAGCGGCAAAAAAACCGGATAGTTTTTCGTGTTGTCATTTGAAACATACAAACAAACAAAAAAAACTAGTCGATGGTTGTCACTTCTCAAAGTCAAAAAACCATCGACTAGTTTTATTATTGGGTTTCGAAGGCAAAGGTATCTTCAGCCAACACTATCTATAGCGAACAGACAAATTGACAATTAAAATTATTTATTGGAAATAATATGGTAAAGAAAAATCACTGCAGTTTCTTTCTCCTTATAGCACACAAGGACTATAGAAAAAAATACATAATTTAATAGTCTTCGAAAATTGTATTCGGATTATTTTTTACAGGTGTTCGACACTTTACCAGCAGAGTTGTTTGGACAGCACGACGTCCCCATCGATATCATCGTCACGCCAACCCAGGTAAATACCTATTCATAGCTGATATGAATTTCTTTTTTACCCACTATGTACTGGTATTAAGGGACAATTTTACCCAAGTCGACCTAGTCCCAAACTAACCAAGGCTTGTACTATGAGTACTAGACGAAGATATACATTATCTATAAATACATATAACGATAAAATCTATGACCCAGGAACTAATACGTGTACCAGGGCAAATCAACGAGCGTTCTAACCGCGCGGTTCTAGTGTCGTTCATCTTTCACGATTATTACCACAACGGAAGAGCCAGTGATTTTAACCTTTCGAGCGCCAAGCGGCAAAGCAATTCACCGTGCCACTGACGCCAAACCAAAAAATAAATAAAAGTGCTCCAAAAACAACAGAGATTGAAAAACACACATAGCGGTTTGAATTAGAATGTTTTTGACCATTGAAATTTTTGACGTCAATATGCGTCGTTAGCGTCAGTGGCACGAATTCCCGATGACGTGATTTGCCGTCGTTGGCGGTCAAAGGGTTAATTAATGATAACTAGGATCGCACCCGAGTGGCTTCGGGGTACATAAAAAAATGGCTTTCAACAATCATCTATTTTAACAAAATTTGTAGAAATAGGAATGACGTAAAAACGCTGAATATTCACCCACTAACTGTAAAACGTATAGGTTTTATATGTATAATGTTGTGCAGGTGATAGAAACGCAGCGTATGAGCCAGCGGCCGCCGGGCATCATCTGGCACCTGCTGTCCAACCGCCGTCTGCAGCTGATGCCGGTGCTGGGGCAACTGCGCGAGATTGAAATGCTGTAAGTATAATATATACTGCACTAACTTCGTCCGCGTGGAAGAAAAGAGCAAGCAGGAAGTTTTTCTTCTCCGTAGTCGGTTAAAAGGTATCCTGTAATCATCTGGTGTATGAACCAGCGGTCGCTGGGCATCATCTGGCACCTGCTGTCCAACCGCCGTCTGCAGCTCATGAGATTGAAATGCTGTAAGTACATAAAAAAAAAACGCGTTATAGACGTAGGTGCCAAGACCGCAAAGCTGAAGTGGGACTGGACATGTCTCCCGCATGCATCCGGAACGATGGGCTAGAATAATCACCGACTGGACACCGGAATGTTACCGGAGCAGAGGCAGACCGAAAAGAAGATGGCGGGATGACTTGGATGCATTTAGTTACGAGTGGAGGGAGCATGCGGCCAATAGAGACGAGTGGCGCAAGAGAGGGGAGGCCTTTGCCCAGCAGTGGGACACAATTACAAACTAGTAAAAAAAAACATGATAAAAATTGGTACCTTTGATCATACGGGGTTCGGCAAAATATAGTGGTCACGGTAATAAGGCGGTTAAAATGCTCCGATTAATCACGCTTAAATCAAACTGGTCTGAAAAGTACCTGGGACAAATGTCCCGAAAATACATTGCCCCGCTGTATTGACACCGATTGCTGATCCAGGTTTGATTAGATTGTTATTATCCCCCTCGACAAAAAGAGGAGTGTTATATATAAGTTTAACATGTGTATCTGTAAGTCTGTCTGTGGCATCGTAGCTCACAAACGGATCGATTTGCATGCGGATTTTTTAATCGAAAGCCTTTTCTGTCGAGATGGTTCTTTTGTTAGGACAGGGTTTTTTAGGGTTCCGTACCCAAAGGGTAAAAACGGGACCCTGTTACTAAGACTGCTTTCAATTTTGTACCTCATTTGTATCCGGCGCTATACATGCAGGTGCAAACTTAACTTAACCCGGTCGCGTTAAGATGGGATAATTATATGGTTCGAGAGTTCCGTACAACTCGACTCGATTCGCACTTTGACGGGTTTTTTTAATTAACACAAATTATAACGGGTCTAACGCGATACATCTGAGACCACGGCGTGTGCAACCCCGCCGAAACGTTAGATTATGAAGGTAAATAAGAAATATCGCGTTAGACCCGTTATAATTTGTGTTAATTAAATGTTGAATTTACGAATGGTTGTCTGTTTTTCGTTAGACCCGTTATGCTGGCACTCCACTTGGCGTTGCGTGTTCGCGTATTTGCCTTATTCGGCCAAATACGACCATGTGAGGAGGATTTATTCGTCTATATTTGCCATATTTGCCCGAAATGCCAAATAGCGCAAATAGGCAAACACGCGTATCCGCCCGCTTGTCGGTTTTTGGTCACACATCAAAGGATTCAAAGGACGCAAATATGGCAAATATTTGCGTTCACCGTCTACACATGGCTCGCTCAGTTGTATGAGCGACGGCAAACATTTTTGCGTATTTGATAATATTTTCGCATGTGTGGATGTCGTATTTGTGATATGTGGACTTCATACGAATATTTAGACAAACACGGCGAATACGCTACGCGAACACGCAACGCCAAGTGGAGTGCCACCATTATAATTTGTGTTAATTAAATGTTGAATTTACGAATGGTTGTCTGTTTCAGCGCGGGTCGAGCGTGTACGCTGCAGGAAGTCGATACGGACGTGGAGGAACGCGCGGCGCAGCGCGTGCGTCGCGTCCGTCGCCGCACGCGCTCTCACAAGAGTCAGAGTGAAGGGGAGGTAAGGGAAACATATAAATATAGAAACTGTGGCCATACAGTGCGCACCATGTTACTATGAAATCTTCAAAAAATCGCCTACTGCCCAGCCCGTCTAGCACAACTAGGCTTCGAGACTCTTCGCGCGACATAGCATTACCCGTCACTCTCTCACAGTATTGCGAAGAAGGAGATAGGTAACATTTCTCGCGCGAGAAAGAGTCACGTCTCACAGTTGTGCTAGAGGCGCTGGTCAAGGCACTGCACAGGTCCAAACTACTTGGTACTCGTATACATGTCGATACGGTACTCGTATACAAAAATGCCGCGAGGAAAGGAGTATGACTTTTTAAACAAGTTCACTAAACATATATTTTTTAGTGAACTTGTTTAAAAAGTCATACTCGTTTCCGTTAACTACATTGCAGGTGAGGATCGAACCCACGACCTAATAAGTTAACCAGATAAGTTATCCAGAGTAGTGCTTTGGCTCCTGAGCTACTGCGACGTTATGTACATCGCGTGAAATGGACCATAGTTTATAGAAAGCGACCAGCGCATGTTTTTGTCAAAGTGACTTAAGTGAACCAATGAACAAGTTTGGTCGCTTATTGCATTTGTAAAAAAATCTTTGGTCGCTTTCTGCGAAACTACGGCCAAATTAAGCTTTGTATTCCGCCAAAGCGCCCACTGTTGTCTGTTAGTAATAACTAGTTGTGTCACAGGGCGGCAACACAACGGAAGGCGAAGAGGGCAAGGGCAGCCGGCCGCGGCGCAGCGCGCGCCGCCGCAACAGCGCCAAGGCCGCCGGCAAGGAGAACAAGGACGCCGACCAGAAGCCGAGGCGCGCCAAGAAGCAGCGACCCGTCATCGACTTCTCTGTCAAGGTGAGGCCTTTACCCAGCACCTCTAGCATAGGGTTGTGCCACAGGGCGGTAGCAACACCGCCAAGGTCGACAAGGAGAACAAGGACGCCGACCAGAAGCCGAGGCGCGCCAAGAAGCAGCGACCCGTCATCGACTTCTCTGTCAAGGTGAGGCCTTTACCCAGCACCTCTAGCATAGGGTTGTGTCACAGGGCGGTAGCAACAGCGCCAAGGCCGCCGGCAAGGAGAACAAGGACGCCGACCAGAAGCCGAGGCGCGCCAAGAAGCAGCGACCCGTCATCGACTTCTCTGTCAAGGTGAGGCCTTTACCCAGCACCTCTAGCATAGGGTTGTGCCACAGGGCGGTAGCAACACCGCCAAGGTCGACAAGGAGAACAAGGACGCCGACCAGAAGCCGAGGCGCGCCAAGAAGCAGCGACCCGTCATCGACTTCTCTGTCAAGGTGAGGCCTTTACCCAGCACCTCTAGCATAGGGTTGTGTCACAGGGCGGTAGCAACAGCGCCAAGGCCGCCGGCAAGGAGAACAAGGACGCCGACCAGAAGCCGAGGCGCGCCAAGAAGCAGCGACCCGTCATCGACTTCTCTGTCAAGGTGAGGCCTTTACCCAGCACCTCTAGCATAGGGTTGTGCCACAGGGCGGTAGCAACACCGCCAAGGTCGACAAGGAGAACAAGGACGCCGACCAGAAGCCGAGGCGCGCCAAGAAGCAGCGACCCGTCATCGACTTCTCTGTCAAGGTGAGGCCTTTACCCAGCACCTCTAGCATAGGGTTGTGCCACAGGGCGGTAGCAACACCGCCAAGGTCGACAAGGAGAACAAGGACGCCGACCAGAAGCCGAGGCGCGCCAAGAAGCAGCGACCCGTCATCGACTTCTCTGTCAAGGTGAGGCCTTTACCCAGCACCTCTAGCATAGGGTTGTGTCACAGGGCGGTAGCAACAGCGCCAAGGCCGCCGGCAAGGAGAACAAGGACGCCGACCAGAAGCCGAGGCGCGCCAAGAAGCAGCGACCCGTCATCGACTTCTCTGTCAAGGTGAGGCCTTTACCCAGCACCTCTAGCATAGGGTTGTGCCACAGGGCGGTAGCAACACCGCCAAGGTCGACAAGGAGAACAAGGACGCCGACCAGAAGCCGAGGCGCGCCAAGAAGCAGCGACCCGTCATCGACTTCTCTGTCAAGGTGAGGCCTTTACCCAGCACCTCTAGCATAGGGTTGTGCCACAGGGCGGTAGCAACACCGCCAAGGTCGACAAGGAGAACAAGGACGCCGACCAGAAGCCGAGGCGCGCCAAGAAGCAGCGACCCGTCATCGACTTCTCTGTCAAGGTGAGGCCTTTACCCAGCACCTCTAGCATAGGGTTGTGTCACAGGGCGGTAGCAACAGCGCCAAGGCCGCCGGCAAGGAGAACAAGGACGCCGACCAGAAGCCGAGGCGCGCCAAGAAGCAGCGACCCGTCATCGACTTCTCTGTCAAGGTGAGGCCTTTACCCAGCACCTCTAGCATAGGGTTGTGCCACAGGGCGGTAGCAACACCGCCAAGGTCGACAAGGAGAACAAGGACGCCGACCAGAAGCCGAGGCGCGCCAAGAAGCAGCGACCCGTCATCGACTTCTCTGTCAAGGTGAGGCCTTTACCCAGCACCTCTAGCATAGGGTTGTGCCACAGGGCGGTAGCAACACCGCCAAGGTCGACAAGGAGAACAAGGACGCCGACCAGAAGCCGAGGCGCGCCAAGAAGCAGCGACCCGTCATCGACTTCTCTGTCAAGGTGAGGCCTTTACCCAGCACCTCTAGCATAGGGTTGTGCCACAGGGCGGTAGCAACACCGCCAAGGTCGACAAGGAGAACAAGGACGCCGACCAGAAGCCGAGGCGCGCCAAGAAGCAGCGACCCGTCATCGACTTCTCTGTCAAGGTGAGGCCTTTACCCAGCACCTCTAGCATAGGGTTGTGCCACAGGGCGGTAGCAACACCGCCAAGGTCGACAAGGAGAACAAGGACGCCGACCAAAAGCCGAGGCGCGCCAAGAAGCAGCGACCCGTCATCGACTTCTCTGTCAAGGTGAGGCCTTTACCCAGCACCTCTAGCATAGGGTTGTGCCACAGGGCGGTAGCAACACCGCCAAGGTCGACAAGGAGAACAAGGACGCCGACCAGAAGCCGAGGCGCGCCAAGAAGCAGCGACCCGTCATCGACTTCTCTGTCAAGGTGAGGCCTTTACCCAGCACCTCTAGCATAGGGTTGTGTCACAGGGCGGTAGCAACAGCGCCAAGGCCGCCGGCAAGGAGAACAAGGACGCCGACCAGAAGCCGAGGCGCGCCAAGAAGCAGCGACCCGTCATCGACTTCTCTGTCAAGGTGAGGCCTTTACCCAGCACCTCTAGCATAGGGTTGTGCCACAGGGCGGTAGCAACACCGCCAAGGTCGACAAGGAGAACAAGGACGCCGACCAGAAGCCGAGGCGCGCCAAGAAGCAGCGACCCGTCATCGACTTCTCTGTCAAGGTGAGGCCTTTACCCAGCACCTCTAGCATAGGGTTGTGCCACAGGGCGGTAGCAACACCGCCAAGGTCGACAAGGAGAACAAGGACGCCGACCAGAAGCCGAGGCGCGCCAAGAAGCAGCGACCCGTCATCGACTTCTCTGTCAAGGTGAGGCCTTTACCCAGCACCTCTAGCATAGGGTTGTGCCACAGGGCGGTAGCAACACCGCCAAGGTCGACAAGGAGAACAAGGACGCCGACCAGAAGCCGAGGCGCGCCAAGAAGCAGCGACCCGTCATCGACTTCTCTGTCAAGGTGAGGCCTTTACCCAGCACCTCTAGCATAGGGTTTTGTCACAGGGCGGTAGCAACAGCGCCAAGGCCGCCGGCAAGGAGAACAAGGACGCCGACCAGAAGCCGAGGCGCGCCAAGAAGCAGCGACCCGTCATCGACTTCTCTGTCAAGATGAGGCCTTTACCCAGCACCTCTAGCATAGGGTTGTGTCACAGGGCGGTAGCAACAGCGCCAAGGCCGCCGGCAAGGAGAACAAGGACGCCGACCAGAAGCCGAGGCGCGCCAAGAAGCAGCGACCCGTCATCGACTTCTCTGTCAAGGTGAGGCCTTTACCCAGCATTTGTAACATTACCACCCGTAAAACCATTATGTGCAATAAAGTATTGAGTATATTGACGCTTAACATAGGTTTGGCATCTCTGCCCTGGCTACCAGGACAAGAAAAGTGAAAACCCCGAATTTTGGAGTTCAGAACCCGGACGCGCGGAAATGGCATAATTTTTTTGTACTTATTAGGGCTTGACAATTTATTATTACTACTGTGTTACTATTATTATTACTGTGTTGTTACAGATATCGAACATCAGCCCGAACACCCGGGTCCGTGACTTGAAACAAGCTCTTTCTGAACGCGGAGTCAAGCCTCAGATCATGGTCTGGAAGGTAATAAAACGTTCATTATTTGTAATTGGGTTTTTAATATTTAGAACCAATGACAGTCGCCACTGTTGCACTACTAATTGTGCCAACGAAGTTTATGTCTTTAATGTGTAAATTTAAGATCTTATGAACCGAGAATTTGACGTAATAGATTACCGTCTGTGTAATATATTTATTTCATTTTCAGGGCTTCCGTGGATACTGTTTCCTACACTTCTTCAAGCCTGGCCCACAAAAGGTAATTATTATTGATGATACTTAGTTTTAAAGCTATCACGAATAAGAGTGTCTATTTGGTGTATTTTTTAATTTCAGTTTGAGCTCTCATTATATATGTAGCGCACTAGATAGTAGGTGTATGAGCCATGCAGCGGTATAATTAATTGAGAAAGGGAATTTAATGAATATGAATACAGAGGTTATATTTTACGCAATCTACTACATAGCGGGCGGGAATCAAACGTCGTTACGTACATCGGGTTAAATTGAGTTAATTCGATTTCGTCTTGACTAGCCATGCCACTAGCGCGTCTCGTAGTATTGATCACGACAGTGAAATAACAACTTCAAGTCGTAAACAACTGATAACATTGACAGATAAAAGGAAAATGGCTGTCAGAAATGTACCATCAACAGACACAGTACTATATTTTGATGCTACAACAGACCCGTGAACGTTCAGGTCAGGAGATGCGACTGCGTGTAAACTTTTCTTGTAAGGGTCAGCTCACACCGAGACGCGACGCAACGCGACGCGACGCGACGATACTGGAAGAGGCCGGTGATTTCGCGCTGCGCCGCGCGCCGCCGCGGGACGCATCGCGGCGTAGCGAGGCGCATCGTAGAATCGTTGGCAGCACGACGCCTCGCTGCGCCGCGCGCCGCCGCGGGACGCATCGCGGCGTAGCGAGGCGCATCGTAGAATCGTTGGCAGCACGACGCCTCGCTGCGCAGCGAGGCGCCGCGCGGTGCCGCGTCCAACCGCCCCGCAGTCTACCTATTGCAAGCGCATGAGAACGGCGGCCTCAGGCTGCGCCTCGCGGCGTCGCGCTGCGTCGCGCGGCTTCGCGAGGCGCAGCGCCGCTCTTACACGCCGCGCGTACCGGCGATGCACCGCTGTGTCTCGCGACGCCGCGCGGCGCGGCGCGGCGCCGCGAGGCGCAGCGCTGCGTGGCGCAACGTATTTTGAATTCTCACGATGAAATGTGTCCCTTTTAATGTAGTAAATAAAGTATAATTTTGAGTCACTCCATTGAAATGTGCGCGCAGCGTCGCGTCGCGTCGCGTCTCGGTGTGAGCTGACCCTAATTCTAAAGGCGCGTGCACATTATGCGCGGCAGCCGCGCGAGCCGATGTAATGTGTAGTATGTGTACGCGCCTTAAGAGGCCTTATTCCTTTTAAAATGCTGATCGTTTTAGACATTTTTCTTTATGATCAAACATGTTTCTTAACATATTATTTATGTTACTACCTAGAACAGGGCTATTGGGATTTATTGGTATATATTGGAAACCTACAGTTTGAATTTTTCATTGATAAATTTTGTTTCAAAAACTACTCGAAATTTACAAAATTCACGCGGAAAATTTGTTTTTTCAACTTATTTCCGACTGCACGCAATTAAAGCATGAAATAGCTATGTTACTACCTAGAACTCGGGGAAAAGTATTATTCACTTCAAAAAGTTGGTTGAAATTATCAATAAATTTGTCATAATATGAAAAAAAATTTTTTTTAAAAGGAATAAGGCCTCTTAACTTATACAATTGGTTCCCAGGGAGAAGGCGACAGCGGCGCCACCGTGAACATGGACAGCGTGATCAGCGCGCTCGCCGAGATGTCGGTGGGCGGCAGCGGCGGCGAGTCGCCGCGCGACGACAAGCCGCGCCTGCTCGCCGTGGAGCCCGCGCCGCCGCGGGTGCCGCGCGACCAGGCGCCCGCCGCCGCGCAGGACGCGCCGCAACCCGCACCCGAGGTATGTTGCCGCACCCGAGGTACTGTTGCCGCGCGACCAGGCGCCCGCCGCCGCGCAGGACGCGCCGCAACCCGCACCCGAGGTATGTTGCCGCACCCGAGGTACTGTTGCCGCGCGACCAGGCGCCCGCCGCCGCGCAGGACGCGCCGCAACCCGCACCCGAGGTATGTTGCCGCACCCGAGGTACTGTTGCCGCGCGACCAGGCGCCCGCCGCCGCGCAGGACGCGCCGCAACCCGCACCCGAGGTATGTTGCCGCACCCGAGGTACTGTTGCCGCGCGACCAGGCGCCCGCCGCCGCGCAGGACGCGCCGCAACCCGCACCCGAGGTATGTTGCCGCACCCGAGGTACTGTTGCCGCGCGACCAGGCGCCCGCCGCCGCGCAGGACGCGCCGCAACCCGCACCCGAGGTATGTTGCCGCACCCGAGGTACTGTTGCCGCGCGACCAGGCGCCCGCCGCCGCGCAGGACGCGCCGCAACCCGCACCCGAGGTATGTTGCCGCACCCGAGGTACTGTTGCCGCGCGACCAGGCGCCCGCCGCCGCGCAGGACGCGCCGCAACCCGCACCCGAGGTATGTTGCCGCACCCGAGGTACTGTTGCCGCACCCGAGGTACTATTGCCGCACCCGAGGTACTGTTGCCGCACCCGAGGTACTGTTGCCGCACCCGAGGTACTATTGCCGCACCCGAGGTACTGTTGCCGCACCCGAGGTACTGTTGCCGCACCCGAGGTACTATTGCCGCACCCGAGGTACTGTTGCCGCACCCGAGGTACTATTGCCGCACCCGAGGTACTGTTGCCGCACCCGAGGTACTGTTGCCGCACCCGAGGTACTATTGCTAAGATGGACGTAGATGGTCCTTCTAATCAATTTTTATCATTTATTTTCAGGCAATTGTGGCCCATAGACCTTAAAACTAATATACCAGGCAATTGTGGCACATAGACGTTCAAACTAATATATTTATTTATTTAATCTTTATTGCACAAAAGAAAACTTATCGTACAAAAGGCGGACTTAATGCCACCACCAGTCAACCTTCGGGCAAAGCAGAGAAATTGTGGGCGGTGCAACTAACTTAAACAAGTTTTAATAAATAAATATTTAGATAATATACATATCGAATAACACAATAATATAAAAAAAAAACATAAATACGTTAGTTCGGCGACGTGCGACGTAACTTCTGGGTGTCGGATAACCGTCTGCGAAATCGCCGGAACACGACACCCTTCGGCCAGAACTTCTTCTGCAGGAAGGTCGACGGCTTATAGAGGGTGCCCCTCACCACAAATGACGCGAAGTTCACATTGGGATGAGACTAACAACTGTACGATCCTCAGGGTGATGTTGGTCTTTACTCTGCTTTTGTCATGTAGTGCAGTCTGGACCCCTCTCACATACAACAGTGTCGGGAACGCAGGCTGGAGTAGATGTTGCGATCTAGTCACTGTAGTTCCACACTAGTTGCGCCAAGCAACAATTTAATACAAAACCTTTTATAATTTGTGAATTATTGGTTTCAGGTCCACTGATTCGCCCTGTCTGCTGTGAACGAGCACACGATATTTTGATAACGATTACCCTTTTATTTGTACGATCACGCTTTCACACCGGGACTGACGGTAACCCTGTCCATTCCGACACTAATAATTAGCGATAAGGTTTTTTCTTTGTGCCGGCCCACGGATTTCATGCATTGTTTTTATATTGCATACCGTTCGTAATTGTACCAGTTTAAAATCAAATTTGTTTAAGGTCAAATTTGTACCAGTTAAGATCAAATTTGTACCAGTTAAGGCCAAATTTGTACCAGCTTAAGAAACTAAGTTTTAAATATCCAGCCTTTACGCCTTTCTGTGATCATTGTAGAACAGTAGCTGGGCAGAAAGGTTCTCAGCAGCGGCTATGAACGAAAGTCGCAGGCGCCATACAAATATTTCTTATAAATATGCCTTATAATTACAAAATGTGACTTGACTTGCGTTTTAAGCATAAGTTTCAGTGTAGTCCATCCATTAGAATAGTTGAAGATCAACATTCTTGCGTATGTACCGACTTTTATTATTATTTGTCTCAGAGGAAATTAAAGATTAGAGGTTCTCTACAGATGTGCCAGTTGAGGAAAGTTTCCAAAAAGTTGAGAAATTTTCCGGAAATTTCTGAAAACGGTCACGGGATTTCAATTTGGAAATTCTCTACAAGAAAGTTTGAAAAGTTAAATTTTCCCTGTGAAGTTTCGCAATTTTGGAGATTTTTCAGCGGCATATCAGTAGCTTAAGCACAAATGTTAGGAATATCGTTAATCTGTAAAATAATTACGGTATATACGTAAACTTGAGAGCATTTAAAAAGGTGTGCAATGTAGGTTAGCCAGAACAAGCGATGGTTCGATTTTAGTTTATTTCGAACGAGAGTTCGCTCGATGGTTTTTAGTTTTTCTTGCATTGGGCCGGCACCATTAGAGAGTGAGCTATATTAAAACTTAACGAAAATATATCTTAATGGGATCGGAATAGGTAGTCCTAATTTATCTATTATTGACTAGACAACAATGCGCGAAAGGTTTCTTATTATAGTACTTTATCAATGTGTTGATAAATTATTTAAAAGATGTCGCACCCAAGGTTGGTGTAATCAAAATCAAACTAACATTGTAAAACGTAATCCCATTTTTAAATTTCTTTATCAAATAAGTTAATAATATGAAGTTAGGAATGTATACTCAATGTATTTTAGACCCGTGTGTTCACACAGGGTACGAGTTCGCTTAAAAGAAAACGCAGTGCCTTTTTAAAATTTGCCTGAAAAAAAAAACAAGAACTCGATCGGTCATACAGTCATAAGTTCCTGTTAAAGCATTTTCGTTGTTGTTTATTCTTCTGAAGGTCTATTGCGGATAGTCTAACAAATAATAACATTTCTCAAATAATTTATAAATTTAATTGAATTTTTAGAAGAAAAACGTCATGTTGTCTCGTCAAATCTATGTAAATTAGCACTATTTCCGATATCCGGTCTTTATGAATGTTTTGTTTTCTAGTCTAACGTTAGCTGTAATTTTAAAGAGCCACGAATCTTAGAATGCTTCGTTTATCCACGTTTCAATATATTTTTAAGCATTCTTCCATTAAATGTTACAAGAAGAGAAGCTATATTTTAGTATAATATAGATTGAAACAGATTTAAACATATTTTTAATATTTAAGGTGCTTTTTAAAAGCGGCGTCCCAAGTTTAGAAAGTTAGTTTTGAAAGGATTTGATTAGTGTTAAGAATATTTATTTAAATTCGAAAGCTGGGACCCGCTTATGTCTTATATATGTGCCAACTGTGTGCATACGATATGGCTGATTATTACTTATCGCACGGATTAGAAGATTGAATTTTGAACTCATTTTAACATATCGGTGGATGTAAGTTGGTATATATTTTGAATATTGTAGCAAGTCAAGGTTACTTTTTCAGTATTAGGTTATGGATAATTTAAGACTCGAAAAGTAATATATAATTGACATATAGGATACTTATCTTGTGTATTTAGAGTTGTGCGTGCATTACGTCCGCATAGTATTGGTCTCTTAGCGTAAAAGTAAAAATATATTTTATATAGAAAGACCGATTATTTATGGTGTATTTTTCGAAATTTTTAGTTACTCGGTCAGCATAATATATAGCCTTGGTGGAAAATTGTATTGGAATATAAGCATTTTCTCTTTGTTCAAGTGTTCACTCGCATAATATTGTCTCATACTCGACACTTTCAATATATTTTAAGCACTTTAAAAGATATTTATGTATATAACTTGTTAACGCACTATTTTTTAGTTTATTTTGTAAACTTATAACGTTGGTAGCAGGCGTGGATGAGCTTTTTTTTGTTTTGTATTTTTTTTAATAAATTTATTAAACACTATTTTTGGTTATTATTTTCGCTCACGTTAAGCATTCTAAATATTATCCTTTAGCTGTTCTATCTAACCTTGTGATGTCTTTAGCGATTTGGCATTAGAATGTTGAGGGCCGAATTAAATTTTATTTTTGGACAGAAGATTTTTATTTATCAACCCTCCTAGGGCCTCGTGATGACCAACTTCCCATAGGAGGCCGCAACTCTTAAGATAATAAAAATATCATAAATAACACGATTAAAATATTGATCTACTATTACACTTTTAACACTTTCGACACCAGCAACCCGGAGGCCGGGCGCTCGTAAACTGTCCAGATGCCGGCCAACTCGGTAGCCGGGTTGATGCTATAAAAGTCTGCTCGGCCAGTTTCTGGGATATGTCTTACTTTTTTGTCTGGTTGCGAAAGTGTTAAAAAACCTGACCTAGGATGCCTAGAAAGGATGGCTAGGGCTGCAAAGTAAGGAACCTGATAATGCGCGCCATGTGCAGGAGTACTTACGTCTTCTGAATGCATTTGTAGTCTTGCAAAAGAATAACTTCGTACTGGAAGTTTTAGAGGGCGGTTGATTTTTAGGATTCCGTACCCACAGGGTAAAAACTGGACCCAATTACTAAGACTCCGCTCGCCGTCCGTCTCTCTGTCTGTCCGCTGTCACCTCACCAGGCAGTATTTCATGAACCGTGATATATAGTTAAACAGTTAAATTTTTTACAGATGATGTACCTATTTCTGTTGCCGCTATTACAACAAATACTAAAAAACAATAAAATAAAGTAATAATATGATGTTGACATTATACCTATCATCAGTTCCCTCTTTGCCCGTGGTACAAACCCTCCTATAGGAAATTGAGAGATTCCCGGCTTAATAAAATCAGCTTGTAAAATTACTATAAGGTATAGGTACCCATACCTGTATAGGTACGTACCTCATTCAACATTCCTATTTCTTCCAGTGAAATCCAGTGTCGTATCTCGCTCATATCGCCAAACCGTGTACTTTTCAATCTTACCTACGTTCCCAGTTTGTACACTCGGGAATAAAATGTCTTGATAACGTCTACTATATTTTGAGAATATGAGTTACGAAATACCAACTATCCAATGGAACGTGAACGAAGTGGGAATGTTTGACGAACTACCTAGGAAGTTAAACTATTGATACAAAGATATCAAAGCTCAAAGAAAAAATTAAAATGAGTTACATGGGGGACGAGACCGGGAATCGAACCCAGTACCTCTGGATTGCCGGTTCGGGTTAGGAAAAATTCGAAAGGTTGGTTGGAGTTCGAATAGCGAAGTGGTTAACCCAGTGCGTTAACCAATTCGCTATCCGAACTCCAACCAACCTTTCGAATTTTTCCTTATGCTTCGTGTGTCGATCTTTGCATTGTTTATTTGAAAGGTTTTTACACCTTAGCGACCTCTATGTGAATACGTTAATATTCACATCCTACCGCACTACTTTACAGCAGTGAACGAGCAAGCGAGAGAGGGCGCTGTTATTTTTATAAATTTATGAAACATGTAATGTCTCATTTCTTAAATGTGGGTAATAGTTTAATACAAAAGTTGTGGTGTTTAGAGGAGTTCGGGTAGCGAAGTGGTTAACGCACTGAATTCCCGGTCTCGTCCCCCAGGTAACTCATTTCAATTTTTCTTTGAGTTTTGAAATCTTTGTGTCAATAGTTTTATATAAAAATTTTAGTGTTTACCCATATTAAAAAAATGAGACATTACATGTTTCATAAATTTACCTAGGAAGTTGACAAAAATTGTGCATGAAGTGAAATAGATACATACATACCTATTTTGGAATCAGCGCTGACCTTAGAACGTCGAGCGAACAAAAGTCGCTCAAGGCGCCAAATCATGTTGTACCTAGGTACACCAAAAATGATGCCAAAAGCGAAAAAACACAAATGAAAATTATAATTCTGACGATACCATCTGGCTCTCTGATCAACAGGTTTGGTCTGTGTTGCTCGGTGTTGACAAAAGAGGCTATCTTACTCCGATCATTTTGACGCCTGTCAGTCACTTTGTATTCTAGATAATTAACTTATTTTCCCATAAAATATTATTATGAAGTTGTTGCCTTTATCCAACAGATCATACACATTCAGCGAACATGTTTAAATCCCATATCAGATGCGACACGCGATGTACAATTTATTTAAATTGAACCGTTTGTTATTTCGTTATTTGCAATGGAGTGTTTCATAGAGATGTTGTGTTTTTTGTTCTTGTATTGCTTAGTAGGAGTTTGTGACTGTCAAGATCTTGTGGAGGTGAGTACTTATTTCATAGATTTAATTAGGTAAGTACTTACTTATTATGTGGTATATGTTTTTCAAGATGGAGCCCGCGAACTTGACTACGCCAAAGAAAAGTCTCTTTTTTGCTTGTCGCAATCCAAAATTGGGTAACAAGTTTCCTTTCATTCACAATCGCAATAACATGAACAATTTATACATCTCCTTTACGTGTATCAATGTATTTAGTTATACCTAGGTACCATAAATGGAGTTACTGTTGAGTTTCTTTCGGCTTTTTTCTCAACTGCGGTCTCTTCTTGGGAAATGCCGGTAGATTCACAATCTGACTTGTAAAAGTGCCCTACTTACAGAATTCATTATTTCATTTCATCTATCTGTGAACTTGCAGCAACCTGGGCCAAAAGTTGTTAAAAACGGTCTTGCTGTTTAAATCTAATGAAACAGCTTACTTTTTTTTCAATTTTTATAAAAGTAGGTAGGTACCCTTCGTACCTATAGATTTTTTTATGTTTTAGGCCGAATTCGTGTTGAATTTCGATTCAGCAGTGTACGTGTGTCCCGATGACGTCAGCCAGGCGTTCATGGACGCTTCAGACGTGGAGGTGCAGAGGTATAACGAGACCACATCGTACATGACCGGGTCTATCCAACTGCTTAAAGGTCTAGACCATGCTACTATGGTGAGTGAAACCTGCCTACTGCTATTGACAAAAATACAAATTTTCATACCTCAAACATCAATGAAAAAAAAACATGATATACATTAAAACAACAGGCGGTATTTTCTCTTCCAGACAACATTTAGGTAGCGGAGTAGTTAAAATTAATGTAAGAATTTATTTTATGTCATTTTTCAAATAATAGGACTGAATAAACGACAGCTATATAAAACAAAACTGGTAAACACAAAAATAAGAATATACACATATACTACATAAATACCTTAGACATAATAAATACATATCGGGTCGCAGCCTTCCCTATAATATGGTTGAGGGAAGCGATGGCTGAGATATGCGTCATACTCGTGAACGGGTGCCGTTTGTGGGGTCCGGTCTGTTCATGCTAGCAAGGGCCAAATTAAATATGTAGCAACCGCATACTAGTGTTAAATTAAGTAAACGTGAGAAACTTCATCCTGTACTCGATTGAAGTTATTCTATGTTGATTTTTACCTTTTGAACTCTTAGAGACTACATCTCTAAGAAACAGCTTAGTGTAGTATGACACTCAGAGACTTTATACATCTCTGAGGAAATTATATAATTTTAAAATATTTTATTGCATGTTATGACGCCTAGAGACCATATACATCTCTAAGAAATTTAGATTCATGTTGACGCCTAGAGACCTTATACATCTCTGTGGAATTAAATTAATTAAGCAATTATTATTTTATTGCATGTTGTGACACCCAGAGACTTTATACATCTCTGGGTATATTTAATATTATGAATTTAACGTTAAAATTTTATTTTAATGTTCCTACTTAACATTGATTTGGAGTATCTATACATCTCCTTTACGTGTACCAGTGTAATTAGTTATAACACAAATGTAATCATTGTAATTGTTTTAAGTATTATTTACGAAAAAATGACTTACTGTTGAGTTTCTTTCGGCTTTCTTCTCAACAGCGGTCTCCTCTTGCGAAATGCCGGTAGATTCACAATCTGACTTGTAAAAGTGCCCCTGTGGCCTACTTACTGAATAAATTATTTCATTTCATATATCTATATGTATAGTAATTAATAAAACAAAACAGTATGAGCCTCAAAATCAAAGAAGCGATTATTAATGCAATAGGTACTAAAAGGGAGAGACAAATAATATTCTTTTACGAGGGTGTTAAGCAAGAGATTGGGCACGCCTTAGAGGTAGCGAATTCCACAGTAAAGTAGCCTGGTGATACTTTAGGTACTAGTAAATTTTAGATTTCCTATCTCACTCTAATTTTTAGGGTTCGTTTCCTATCAGTCAACATCCCTAACTCATCCACATTTCCAAATGGTCCGCATCTAACTTGTCCACATTCACATACTCAACTGTTGATTCTAGAAAAGTCTGATATCAGTTCCATTCATCAGTTATTTACTTATTTATTTAACTATCGCTCTTTAGTTATAATTATAATAATGCGTATCTTCTACCGTTGTTTAAATAAAGATTCTCCAGGAAATATTTTTCTTGTTGGTGTGCACACTGTGTAATTTTCCTGAAAGTGCGGTCACCTATGTTTTACTTCTTCAATACTTGTCATCTATAAGATTTTATTTGTACACTTTAAAATAATAATATTATTGTCATGAATACATGTTTTATTGTAGTAACAACATAATATCTAACTCCATAAAAAGTTTAGGTATTGCATCTACGATAGACAAAGAGAAATCGCATTTTTTTGTATTTTCACTAAATTTGAGTTTTCTCCGTAATCTTTATGATTCTGCAACTGATTTTAAAACGGAACATGCACAATATATTTAGCAATAACACAGAATAAAAACCAAATAAGTAAACATTGGGAATTAGGAAATATTATGTTTCTAAAGTTCCATAGATTTTCTATGGAAATAGGGTTGTCCAATTTCAAATATTTATTTACTTGAGTTAAATAAATTCAAACTGATTTTTTTTTTAATACAGTTGCTCAAAAAGTGGTAGGTACTTTACGTAGCTCTAGAACGTGCGCAAAGTTCGATTTCAGGCACTAGTGCTTTTTACTTTTCAATTTTATTTAAACGGGTATTGGTCCAACCCATACATTATTATGCACTAAACGGATTTATATCGTGTATATTTTGTAAGTTAAATTCACACCAAAAAGTATTCTTTAATCTTCGACATCCGAAGATACTAAAACTTCTTCTTCTGATGGTAAAAAAAATTTTCATCGTCTTCGGTGTCAAAGTCATCGTAATATAGGACATTTTGCGTTGATGATTTTAAAAGCTCACGAACTTTGTCAGGAAGAACCAAACGCTTGTGCTTTTCTTGGCGTGTACTGAGTGACATCATAGACAAGTACGGATCTGACGATTCTAACGCACGGTGAAATAGGTCAAGCACAGTTGTCTGCCGGTCTAATATCCTTCACAGAATAAAGTTCACAAATATTATCAAAACATTCATGATACTATGCAATTATAATTAAAAAGAATATGAAGAATATCTATAAAACGGTGAAATAGGTCAAGCACAGTTGTCTGCCGGTCTGATATCCTTCACAGAATAAAGTTCAGAAAACATTATTAAAACATTCATGATACTATGCAATTATAATTAAAAAGAATATGTAGAATATCTATTAATAGATTTCTGCTATTCCACTTTTCCACTACTTAGGTACGTAAAAGTAGTCTAGCTTAGAATAATACGTGCTTCATTTTATTTTACATCAAGAAAAATAGTAAATTGGCTGTCAAAGTTATCTAAGAATTGTACGTAATGTAGTAGCTGACAACCCTAACCTCAAAAAGAAAAATTCGATATCTCCGAATTCCCACGTTGCTGACGCCTGATTTTTTTTATACTATAGCTAAATATAATATAAAACTATTCATGTTGGAAAACCATGCAGAAACAATTTGTATTGTATATTATATTGTATGTGATAACTGTAAAATAATCTATTTAATATTTATAATGTCTCAATAAGACAATTGGTTGCCAATTTGGAAGTTAATTACGACGCAGTTGGCGCTGCAGTTTTTAGAGCATCTGCCTACTGAGCCGGCGGTCCTGGGTTCGAATCCCGGCCGGGGAAAATATTTGTGTGCTATGCCTGGGTCATGGATGATATCTATATATGTGTTTGTATATTATATATATCGTCGTCTAGTTACCATAGTACAAGATTTGCTTAGTTTGGGACTAAGTTGATTTGTGTAAGATTGTCCTTAAAAAGCTCAGAAATTTTCCGGGAATTTACTATGGGAAATTTCAGTAGCCGGAAATGTGGACAGGCAAGGGAGGCAATGTACAGTCAACCAATTTAAAAAACAAACATAAACATTGCAACAAAATAAACATTGTTCGGTTCATGACGCATTGGTGTAAACTGTAATGTTATGTAACCTGTTTTTCAATAAATAAATAAATAAATAAATTTGATTCCTAGGCCATTTCGTACCTTGTCACAGTGAACATTCATTGTGACAAGGTTCTATAGTGGCCTAGAAATCAAATTGGTTGACTGTACTTACCTAGACGGAATAGGGAGTGTGGATGAGATCTATCTGATCTGAGTCTATCACTGCACGGAGTAGGAATGACGTGCTCGAATGTTTAAAAAATTGAAGGTAACATAAACGTTACAAACCTCACCCGCCAGGACGAACAAAAAAGAGGCGGGGCACTACCTACCTTATCTCGAACCATTTCGTCACATCTATCTTTCAGGTGGAGATAATGGTAGAGAGGGAGATATCGGGCCGATATGAGATGATAATATCCCACGAGATGTGCGACATGTGCAAGGAGGTCGGTAATGAGGCCAGCTTGTACTCCAAGTACCTGAGCTACTTCGGGTTTCCTACCCAGTGCCCCTTTGCTCCTGTAAGTATTTTCAGAAGAAATTGGGCGAACAATATGAGTTGTTATAAAATTCACACTGGCCATCTGACAAAATACTCAGTAAAACGACGCATTTTATTTGGCAAATGATTTCTATCTGGGCAATTTTGGAGTGCAAGGTGAGGACAAGAAAGCATGCCAGTATGGATACACTGAAGAAAGCGATCGTACGTAATTGGCACAACATACCGCAGGCCTAGCAGCGTGCATATTCTTTTTGCGACCGTCAGAAGGCCATAGTCGAGGCAGGTGGTCAACTGGTCATGTCGAGTTAAAACATATTAATTAAAAAAAATATATAAGTTTATATTTTTTCATTATTTTCGTAATAATAAATAAACTTTGCTGCAACCAAAAAAATCGTAGCCTTTTGAAATTGGTAACAATTCATATTCGTTCGCCCCGTGTGACAGCTCTGCCAAACGACATCCACTTAACACGTCACGAAGTAGAAATCTAGGTACAAATGAGCTGCAGAAATGCATGGCCCATTTATGAATGAATTCATTTTTAAATGGGCCATGCATTTGTGCAGCCCATGGTAGGTACGTCATGCAATGCGGAAAGTCACGGAACCCCCAAAAATTCCGAAACTTATTCCGAATTTTCATAATACTGAAAGCGCTATCACGCCAAACTATCATAATTGTATATACCTACTGCGGACGATATGTTACACAATATAATAAGGTTAGGGTTATATGATATCCAAAAAAAAAACTACTTATTTCATCAGAACATGGTTTTTGGAATGATGAAAATTCGGAATAATGATGCATTCGGATTCGGATAAATGAAAGTTCCGAGTTTTGTAGTGTACCGAAAAATCACGGGTCGTGACGTGCGACGCTGCGCCAATGTAGTAAAAGTGGAAGTAAATCAATAATAACCCAACTTTATCCATTCAACATCTCAAAAGATTATAATTTAAAATACAGCTTTTTACATTGCGTCGCGACGCGTCGTGTTGTCCCAACGTCCAACTTTAGGGTGAAGCCAGACGATAGCGTAATTTGAGTCGCATAATTTCGGTCGCGCCGTACTTAGTGTGACGTGATCACGTGTACGGTGTATGGCGCGACCGAAATTACGTGACTCAAATTACGCTCGTCTGACTTCACCCTTTAGGATGACGTGGAATTTTGTTTGGTTTTTTAACAAGAAACCTAGTCAAAATGCTATATACTTATGCACCACGCATTAATTACAAACTTCTTCCAGGGCCCATACAGCGTCCAAAACCTGAAAGCGGACAACGACGACCTTCCCGTCAACGCAGCAACCGCCGGCCGATACCAGGTCACCATCAACATGTACTACAACCCTGACGGCACGTGTAAGAACGTGAAAGAATTCATAGGTTGCGCGAAACTTGATTTCATAATTGAACAGGTGTGAAATTTATACGTGTTTTATTTTTTCTACAACTCTTTTTCCGTCTACATTTCACAAAAATCTCAATCTAAACTAGTAATAGACCACAGTTCTGTTGTTAGATAATAGATCTGTGTTGAAGACAATACAAATTAAACGGTACTAGAGTCGGACTACAATATCTCTTACAAGCAAATGAACTGTCAAACACATAAAAACTAAGTACGGCAATATTAACCAAATTTACCTATACAAACTTTTACCTAGTTTTAATCCCCTTAGGGTCAGCTCACACCGAGACGCGACGCGACGCGACGATACTGGAAGAGGCCGGTGATTTCGCGCTGCACCGCGCGGCGCCGCGAGACGCATCGCGGCGCAGCGAGGCGCATCGTAAAATCGTTGGCAGCACGACGCCTCGCTGCGCAGCGAGGCGCCGCGCGGTGCCGCGTCCAACCGCCCCGCAGTCTACCTATTGCAAGCGCATGAGAACGGCGGCCTCAGGCTGCGCCTCGCGGCGTCGCGCGGCTTCGCGAGGCGCAGCGCCGCTCTTACACGCCGCGCGTACCGGCGATGCACCGCTGCGCCTCGCGACGCCGCGCGGCGCGGCGCGGCGCCGCGAGGCGCAGCGCTGCGTGGCGCAACGTATTATGTATTCTCACGATGAAATGTGTCCCTTTTAATGTAGTAAATAAAGTATAATTTTGAGTCACTCTATTGAAATGTGCGCGCAGCGTCGCGTCGCGTCGCGTCTCGGTGTGAGCTGACCCTTAGAGCCCTTAGAATAAGCGCTGAAGTTACTGCATTGAATTACAGTATGTAAACTAGTGAGTTTACATACTGTAATTCCAACTTTATTGAATTACAGTATGTAAACTAGTGAGTTTATATACTGTAATTCAATATTTAGTGAAATACAACGCAAAAGTCAAGACTAATTAGTGCCCTATCTTCAGTGTTGTCATGTACCGATTTACAGATAAAAAACTAAAATTGCTGGGGCCAAGATATCTTCATTCGAAAACATATGTAGGAAGTGTGATACATCGCCTCCGAGTAAATATAAACAATAAATAATTAATGTAATATACTAGCTATTGCCTGCGGCTTTATAAGCTTAGTAGACCCTGCGTCTTCGTGACTGTTGTTAAACGCTAGTATTAAATGAAACCGACACTAATAGTTACAAATTTTATTATTCATCACCGAACCTACTCATCACTCCCCGGTTCGTTCACGTTATCTTCTCTGCTGGACTCATAGAATACTTCTCTGTCACGTCTAGCATTTCTATCCTTGTCTCCTGATGAAGAATCAGAGTCGGAATCAGAACTAGAATCAGATGAACTTTCTGAAGACTTCTTTCTCAGAGGTTTTGATGTTTTATCCTTTTTACTGTGTTGTTTCTCTGCTGAGCCTGATTTGTCTTTTTCTGACTTTTCCTTTGGCTTTGATTTGGCTTTTTCGTTGACGTCTTCGTTGCTTTTACTGGACGATTTGGATGTATCACGGGCAGCGGGCTTGTCATCCTTCTTATCATCTTTCTTGTCATCTTCCTTGCTAAAATGTGAACTTTGTTTAAATGCAATCAATAATTCAATCAAAAAAATTGCCGACTCTTATAAGGGTTAAGAAATGATTAAGCACCATACACAAGTATCGGGAAGAAACCGCGTTAAGGTGTTACTGTCTGCAACGGGTCGGTTTAGTATTGTAACATTGAACATTTTTGTTTTCCTGATATTGTGCCCCGATTCATGAAATTGTTGATATTTGCCTGTAGTTTCGTAGATATAAGAGGTACGCGGATGGGCCATGTGTCAAAATGTGCGTGGGTATTTCTACCATTTCGTGCAAATCACATGTTCGTAGAAAAAAAACATGTATTAAGTGTCAAGTTAACTTCAAATATTTTTTATGTATTGTGTCAGGTACATAAGTATACTTTGCATCTAAAATATATTATATAATTGCAATATAAATAAATAAAAAAAAAAATAACATGTGAAAAATTCATTACCATCACCGTTCAGAACACAAATGTATGGATTTGGTAGCGAATAACTAATCTATTTTACATGTATCACATTAAATTTATTATCTGATATGGTTGAACTATTTAATAATGAATATAACTTTGAGAGTCTAACAGTCGTATAATTCTTTTTTACGTTCATTGTATAGCAAAATATTTTTGTCCATCAAAAAACTTCATTACCATCAATTAAATTTGCAATGGCAACATCGGCCTGTAGACATACGAAGTAGTATTTTATGCGTTGTTCCTTCCACCCGCGATCCCACCTCAGTCGACTCAGTGAACAGTGAAGAGAGCGGACGCGTGCCATAATTTTGTAAAAAAATAATTCGTGGCGAGATTTTGGAATTGGTACGTTTTTTTTCATTGCCATTCGTGCGGTTTCGATATGAATGCTGTTTGCGCCAGACACAAATTGAATTTATCCCGGGCCCATGTAAGAACAAATTACCAAAGCAATCTTGCCTAGCGCGAAACAATGGAACGCGATACGCGCCCTATGTACTTAACCTAACTTGATCTACTTTGCTAACCTGGAGTTCAGCCGAATATCTTCCTGGCTGCAAGGTTGTGTTTCTGTTTTGTGTAAAGTGTATGTATGTTTACTTGCACCAATAAACGACGTCCCGGTCTGCGCCGCCGCCGCCCCGATCTCGTCAGCAAACACGCCAAACACAATTCACACTGTAGTAGTCCTTATATCACTCTAAATAACAATCCTTGGGGCGCCCGAAGCAGCCCACCGTACAAGGAATTGTGCCGTATTTCAACACTTTCCGTTAAAGCGTAAAACTTCCAAAATATCTCCCAAACCACGGAGGTTATAATGTTCAAGAGCCGTTACGTTAAAAACCAATATTACCAATGGCGCCGGCTCGCGTCCGCTGGCGACCGCGCGCGCGCTCGCAGCGCCGTGACAGAAAAATGAACTAACTGATTGTGTGGCCAGTGGGTAAAAACCTATCAATTCTCAACAACCACCCGCCCCGGACCGACCCGTCGTCGGTCCGCTCAAACTCCCGGTAGTCGGGATAGCGTTGAAACCGCCCGTCTAAGGATCGAGTCCCTCACTTGTACATCAGCGATCCGTGGAGACCCATCCTTGCCCGCTATCAAGTTAACGATACGCCCCCGTCGCCAACACAACGGTGATAGGTTAGCATCCTTAACCAGTACGAGGTCTCCAACGCACGGTGGGGTCGTCCTGTCCGTCCACTTAACGCGTTGCTGAAGAATGTGCAAATACTCAAGCGACCATCGCTTCCAAAAATTTTGAGTCATTTGCTGCAACATCTGATACCGTGACAACCTATACAACTTAACATCAGTATACGGATACTCCGGCAAGGCGTTAAGTGGTTGGCCAATCAAAAAATGACCTGGGGTAATGGCCTCCAGGTCATTCGGGTCAGCGCTCAACGGACACAAGGGGCGCGAATTTAAAACTGCCTCAATTTTGCAGAACACCGTTGACAATTCCTCAAAGGAGAGGATCGTTGAGCCGATGACCCGATACAAATGAGTCTTGGCAGACTTAACCACTGCCTCAAATATTCCACCCCAGTGGGGGCATCCAGGTGGACTGAAATACCACGAAATGCCCCGACTGGCGATGGCCGTGCCGATCTCTCGCTCATTTTGACTTAAAAATAATACAATTTCCTTTAGACAACGATCGGCGCCCTTGAAGTTGGTACCACAATCCGACCGGATCAAGGCCGGTATCCCTCGTCGAGAAACGAATCGGTCCAGCGCTGCCAAAAAGGCCTCCGTAGAGAGATCAGCTACCATTTCCAAATGAACGGCCTTGGTCGCCAGACACACGAAGACGCACAAATATGCCTTAACCGACTTCGCGTTGCGAAGGCGTGATGTCTTGACCATGAAAGGCCCCGCGAAGTCTGTCCCCACACCAGCAAACGGCCGAGCTTCCGTAACTCGGTCGGGCGGGAGATCTCCCATTTGTGGCTGCATTGTGGCTGCCTTGAGCCGGTAACAAGGCAAGCAACGAAACACAACGCTCCGTATCACTCTCCGTGCCGACAAAATCCAGAACTCCCGCTGCAAAATGCCCAGCAGTGTGTTGCAGCCTGCATGTGAATTCCTGATGTGACGGTCCCAAACCAACAGCTCCACCAGAGCTCCCTTCTTGGGAAGAATTAAAGGATGCCGCGCTGAATACGGCAATTCGGCATTCCGTAGTCGGCCTCCCACCCGGAGCATTCCGTGCTCATCAATAAACGGGTTGAGGCGGACAAGGCTCTTCTTCATTCTGCCCACGCCAGTCCGCAAGATCCTAAGTTCATCCTGGAACTCATTCCCCTGAATGACCCCCACCCAACGTGAGAGAGCCCTTTGCTGCTCCTCAGGTCCCATTACAGGTGACAGGTTGCGCTGTGCCGCAGGGCTTCGACAATTATGGAAAAACCGCATTATCCATCCCGTGACTCGAAGTAGCTTCCCTAGTGAGCTATACCGTTCCAAAAGAGTGTGGTCCACTGCCACAGACTCCACTGTAGTCACATTGACTCTCAGACCCTGGTCAGGGGGTAGTGGCTGGCGTCCGCAGTCATTGAAAGGCCACTCCGTATGTGGCCGCTCCAGCCATTGAGGCCCCCACCAGAGAGAATGCTCAACCAGAGCAGGCGCCGGGCAGCCGCGACTCGAGCAGTCTGCCGGGTTAACTTCACCTGGAACATGTCTCCAGACCAGAGGAGTCTCCGAGTTATTTATCTGTGACACTCGGTTGGCCACAAATACCTCAAGCGTATGGACCGAAGTCTGCAGCCAGCACAACACGATCTGGCTGTCCGTCCATGCGTAAACCGTGTCATTCAGATCCACCGTGCCACGCAGGTTCTGCGCCACATGGTTTAGGAGGCGGGTCAGGAGCGCGGCACCCGCCAATTCCATCTTCGGAATCGTCCACCGGGTCCGAACAGGCGCAACCTTGCTCTTGGCCATGACCAAGCGTACAACGCCCTCGCCAGCAGTCTCACCTGTTCTCAGGTAGACCGCGGCCGCGTACCCTTTCTCAGAAGCATCGCAGAACCCATGCAGGGTCACCCTGGCTCCCGCCTGAGGGAGCAGTTTGCGCGGGATCTCAATTTCTTTAATATGCGGCAATGTGGTCACGAATGCCGTCCACTCGTGCAGCAGCTCGTCCGTGAGCTGCTCATCCCAGCCTAGTTGGGCCAACCAAAGCTTCTGCATGAAGAACTTTGCCACCGTTTTTTGTGACCTTTCTTTGTGACCGGAGAGATCCAACCATTTGGGTCGAACGTTCGTGCGATAGTCGAAAGGACTGATCGCTTGGTCCAGGTCTTCGACAGCAATTCGGCCTCACAATTGTATGTGAAGACATCCTGAGTCGGTCGGTACTGGACCCCCAAAATTGCCAACGCATGAGGCTTATCCGAGTCCTCAAACAAATGCGGGTCTTGTTGGTGCTCAGCTGGTAGTCCTGCCAGCACCTCTGGGCAGTTTGACAGCCACTTCCTGAGTTCATAGCCACCGGAGGCCATGAGCGCCACCAATTCATCCCTTAGGATGAGTGCTTGCTCAATGCTGTCCGTGCCCGTACAAATGTCATCCACGTAGACATCCCGGTCGATGACTGCAGCTGCGCGAGGGAAGCGCAGCCGTTCCTGGTCAGCCAGCTCTCGTAGCGTCCGCATCGCTACATACGGGCTGGGCTTTAATCCGTACGTGTTCGTGTTCAGCTCATACGTGATCATCGGTTCTTCTGGGCTCTCTCGCCACAATATCAGCTGGAACCGACGGTCATCCGCATGGATCTCCGTTTGGCGAAACATCATCCTCACATCCGTAACGAAGACAACTTGATGTCTCCTGAAGTCCGTTAGAATGTCTGCAATGTCTCTGGTCAACTTAGGACCAGCGTGCAGGCATTGATTCAGAGACACCCCGTTAGATGTCGCCGCGCTCCCGTCGAACACGACCCTGATCTTGGAGTCAGGTGTCTTCAGGACTGCATGATGAGGCAATACGTAGTGCTCCTCACGACGCCAGTCTACCCTGGATACCGACATGTGACCCAAAGCCAAATATTCACGCATGAACTCAACATACTTTCGCCGAAAGTTGGAGTCCCGTTTCATGCGCCTTTCCATGGCCATCATCCGTTTCTCAGCCAGGCCCCTGGAGCTCCCCAGCGGAGGTCGCGTCGATAGAAACGGCAGCCGTGTCATAAATCTGCCCGAAGGGAGGCGCACCGTGTTGCACTGATAAAATGTCTCGCACTCCTCGTCCAGTGGGCTTGTCCTGGGAGCTGTGGGTGGCTCTTCTGTTGCCCAGAACCTTTGCAGGACCTCCGATAACACGCTGCCGTAGTATATGTTGCTATAATCCGTTGCGTCCTGTGGTCCCCGTACTGGGCCCAATAATGCGTACCCACCTGCGGTACTCACGGCCACCAACCCGTTTGGTTGCAGCTCCCGCTTACCGCTCCGCAGCAGCTTCCCGAGGACGTCAGTTCCAAGTAAGACGTCCACCCGTCCGGGAATTGCGAAGTGAGGGTCGGCCAACTCCAATCCCTTGGTCAGCTTCGTTACCGCCGGCGGTAACCGTACCGAAGGAAGAACCCCGACCACTTCATCTAAAACAATAGCCGTGGCCTTCACCCGCGTGATCGATGCCGAGTCACCCATCTCAAACAGGAGGTCCGTCTGACCCCTGATGTGAGGCACCTGATTGCCACCTATACCTATTGCGCCATCCCGTGATGGCTCCAACCTGAGGCCCAGCCTGGCCACTAGGCGGCTGGACACGATACAACCTTGTGCCCCCGAATCCAGGAGTGACCTCACTGGCACTGGCCGTCCATCCGTACCCCTGACAGTAATCTTAGCCGTCGGTAATAATACCGTCACTGGTGGGGTGGGCACGACGGATGAACAGACTGCTAATTGCTAGCAGGGGGCACCTCCCTCCCCTTCTGCTGGAGGGGGAGAGGGCCCCTGGCCCAGGTATGGGTCCCACCCCGGGTAGTACACACCGCGACCCATCGGTGCCATGCGCGCCGGCTGGTAATAACCCATCGGCATCCGTCCCATCTGCGGCGGACGCGCCATCAAACGTGGGCGCTCTGCGAGTGGTGGGGAGAAGCGACTACTCGGGGGCGGCAACCTGCCCCCCAGCGCGGCCGAGTAAGTCGCGTAACCCGACTCCCCATGGGTCATCTCCGGGCACCCGCCCGAATCTCGGCGCCGATCCCCCCCCCGCGGAGGAGACTGCGGCATCCGGCGGTACTCCGGAGTCCTCGATGACTCCCCTCCCCGAGGAGGGAGCGACCGCTGGTCTCTGGGTGACCCCCCTCTCCGAGGAGGGGGCGACCGCTGGTCTCTGGGTGACCCCCCTCCCCGGTGGGGGGGCGACCGTCCGCCCAAGGCTGGCTTAGGAGAGGGAGGATGGCCTCCCGATGAGGCCCCGTACCGCTCCCCACTCTCAGCCAGGCAGAGAAGTTCATGATGGGCTCCTCCACATACTCGGCAGTTGGTGGTCTTACTGCATTCACGCACATAGTGTGCGCCTAGGCAGCGGAAGCACAAGTTTCGCTGCTTGACCACCCCCCTGCGCCTCTGCACCCGCTGTGCTCCAAAATCCGCGCACGCGATGATCGCGTGTCCCCCCTTCCGGCAGAAGGGGCACACTTCCGATTGAAGGGCGTTGTACCGCTGTCCTCCCCGACGGGGCTCCACCGGTTTGGGCCCAACCGTACGCCGGGGTGACGTGGGGGGTTGCGGCGTGGTTGCCCCTTGGCAATCCGCCCGCCTGCACTCACCCTCCAGGAACGCCCTCAATTCGTCAAATGTTGGGAGGTGACTCGATGAATCACCCCCATGTGACTGCTCAAACCGTGCCACCACCTCGCTAGGTAACTTGCGCAAAACCCGGTTCACAACAATGTACTTGTTGTCCCCTAGTGACAACTTGAGTCGCTCCAGCGTATTCACCGCCACCGTGACGGGATTAAGGATTTTCGACCGTATTTCGTGTACATTAGTGACTTTCGATATACTAAATATTTTTTCGATGAGCCCATCAATAATTAATCGCCGATTATCATATCGGTCAATTAATAGGCCCCATGCCGTCTCGTAACTGGAATCCGTAATCTCCAAATGAGTCAAAATATCGTGAGGCTCACCGCGTAATCTCCCCATCAACTGCGCCATTTTATACGCGGGGGTCAAATCCGTGCGCGAGTGCACCACGCTGTTAAAAATGTCGCGAAACCTCGGCCAGTCGGCATATTCACCACCAAATTCCGGGACATTCACTGGTGGCAACGGCGCCATTAGTGCCACACCACTGGGTGCACGCCTTACCCCAACATCCCCTTTTCGGGCGCGCTCGATATCCGCTGCCGCTTGGATGATACTCATCACCATATCACCGCACTGGTCTACATTGCGTTGCACCACTTCAACAGCCTGGGTCCGACTTTCCCCGGTCTCCTCTTCGTCAATACGGGCCAAATATTCGGCATGCAATTTCAATACCGCGTCATATCTTTCATCTACCTGTCGCGCGCGTGACAATAATGCGTCCTCGCGATCCGTACGACCAATTAACGTAACGACTAATGAAAACCATCTTAATTCCGATTCGACCCTTGACGCGACCGTTTTAACTACTGATGGAGCCATGGTACCAACCTCGATAACGCGGATCAATAAAATAAATTTTTAAAATAAATTAATAAATTTGGGTGAATAATTTTGTCCGTGGAACCCCGATTTTCGACAATAACAATCCGTTTTTATTTTTCGTACCAAACGCGACAACTTCAAAGTTATTCACCCAACACCAATATATTACGCAACGGCAAACAACACTAAATTTATTTTAAATTAAATGTATTTTGAGTGAATAATAGTTCAGCGGAACCCCAATTATTAATTACTTATTAATACGTTTCTCCGTATCGAAACGCAACTATATTTACTTTATTCACTCAACTAACATTTCAATTGAAAGTAATAACTAATATTCTTATAATTTAGTTAGTCTTAATTACGCAAATGCAACTTAACGTTAATAGATTGGAATGCGAACCAAGCGCAATCCACCCTCAAATTTCAATTATGATTTTGATGCTAACTAAATTACTTATCCGAACGTAAATGAAACAAATATCTTTTCTGTGGATATGAACCACGCTTTTGCTACCAAAATTTGTTTGCGCCAGACACAAATTGAATTTATCCCGGGCCCATGTAAGAACAAATTACCAAAGCAATCTTGCCTAGCGCGAAACAATGGAACGCGATACGCGCCCTATGTACTTAACCTAACTTGATCTACTTTGCTAACCTGGAGTTCAGCCGAATATCTTCCTGGCTGCAAGGTTGTGTTTCTGTTTTGTGTAAAGTGTATGTATGTTTACTTGCACCAATAAACGACGTCCCGGTCTGCGCCGCCGCCGCCCCGATCTCGTCAGCAAACACGCCAAACACAATTCACACTGTAGTAGTCCTTATATCACTCTAAATAACAATCCTTGGGGCGCCCGAAGCAGCCCACCGTACAAGGAATTGTGCCGTATTTCAACACTTTCCGTTAAAGCGTAAAACTTCCAAAATATCTCCCAAACCACGGAGGTTATAATGTTCAAGAGCCGTTACGTTAAAAACCAATATTACCAATGGCGCCGGCTCGCGTCCGCTGGCGACCGCGCGCGCGCTCGCAGCGCCGTGACAGAAAAATGAACTAACTGATTGTGTGGCCAGTGGGTAAAAACCTATCAATTCTCAACAAATGCTTTAGTGTTTTATTGTACTGTTGATACTTAAATAAGCAACATGAAGGTCGAAAACTTAGTGTATGAATATACCTACGATTACAGTAGTTTATAATGAGTAAATCTGCAAAAGGTAAAGATAATTCATTACCATTCTCTTCATTACCATGATTTACCAGTCACTTTTCGGCGAATGGTAATGAATATACAATACTGGTAATGAATTTAAGTATTAAAAATTGTGAAAATCCTATCTTCTATCCGTTCCTCTTTTACGTGACAATACGTTTTCAGTGGGTATATGTATGCAGAACGATTTTTTATTTATCTTCGCTATAGGGTTCATTGATGTTATCCCTGCATCTGACAATGCTTCTGTGCAACTAGAAGACTTTATGCATCAACGTACCACCGATTTTTTTTTAAAGAAGTGGAAAACGAGTCAACGTGCCCTTCCCCAATTATAGAAAACTTAACCACTTTAGAACAAACACAACAGTCGCAACAGGCTTATTGGCTACAATAGTCCTGTCCGTGATGATAGATCGATCCCAATAGAGCGTGGCACGACCATTCTCAAGAACTGGCATCGGTGCGTACTTATAGTACGGCACCTCAGACCCCACAAGACCGTATCGAAGAGCAAGTTGCTGGTGAATAATCCTGGCTACTTGGTTATGTCTGTGCAAGTACTCACCGTTAGCAAGATGAGAACAACCGGAGATTATATTCCGAGTGACTCACCGGGACGGCGGCATGCCCGACAAATGTCGAACGTACCGCCCTTCAGGATATATCTCCAGTAATTGTTATCGTCATCATTACTTCGTCCGCAATCGCACAGACAAAACCTTCGGTTTCCCCGAGGAGATCCCCGAAGCGTAGCCAGTTCACCGACGCGAGCAGATCCACATCGGGCCCCGTAAGGGCCTTGTAGAACCGCCCGTGTAGCTCCTTGCTCTTCCATACAGCCCTGCGGTCATCGGTGCTAAGCACCTTTGGTCTGCGCCAGTTCTCGTTTGCCAAGGAGAGAGAGGTGAGGCCTTTGTCAACTGCTACTACATCGCGATGAATCCCACACTCGTTGTTTAGAAAATACTCCCTAACACTGCACACCTCGCGGTTATGGAGGTCTTTGGCATTTAAAAAGCCACGGCCTCCACACTTACGCGGGATGTACAGTCTCATAACTGACGAGCGTGGGTGCCTCATGCGATTTGTAGTGAGCAGCTGACGGACCCTCGTATCCAGGGCATCCAGCTCAGTCTGAGTCCACCTTAGTATGCCAAAGGAGTAAGTGAGCAGAGGCATCACCCAAGCGTTGCAGGCACGCGCCTTATTGCCACCGGACAAAAGACTGTTAAGTACTTTTGTCAGGCGACAAAAGAAACGCTTCTTCAACGTCTGCCTAAATGTCTCCGTCCGCCATACCCAATGACTGTGACATACCAAGGTACTTGTAGGTTTCAGCTTCGGAGATAGACTTAAGGGACATTGTCTCAGAAAGTTGTAAGTTCGCGGAATTTACGACTTTCCCCCAATGTAAATGCATGACCGCACACTTGTCTACACTAAATTCCATTTTAATGGCGCTACTGAAGGTTTCAGTTACTTCCAGTTGTTCCACCAGATCCTGGCGTTTTGGTGCATACAGCTTAAGATCATCCATGTACAGCAGTTGAGAAATGACCTCACCTCCTCTTCGAAGCCGGCAACCTAGTCCTGAATCCTTCAGCAGAGTGCTGAGCGGATTCAGGGCTAGGCAGAACCAGAGAGGACTCAAACTGTCACCCTGGAAAATACCCCTCTCAATCCTTATCAAGTCCTGCGGGCCAGGGGGGCCATCCCCGCCACCTGGTTGACGAAGGACTGTGGTCCACTGCCTCATACACGCGCCTAAGAGGGATCGTAGAGCTGTATCGATTTTAATTGTACTAGTTAGTTTTCATTTCAGAAATAAAAAATATCTAATATCCGCTTTTTGCTTAATCCTAACACCACATTTTCATTACCATACCACTTTATATCATTACCATATTCCGTAGTTCATTACCATTCCATTTGAAAAAACAAAATAACTTATATCTCGGTAAATTTTAGGTATAATTCTAAATAGATTATATTACAGTTTTTTTTTTCATATTTCTTCCCAATGGCATAGAAAAAAATAAAAAATAAAAATTTCTCCTCATCTCTGCCGATTTACACGAAATGGTAGAAATACCCGCGTCTGCTGAAGGGATTCAAAGTGCAATTTGAATTCTCGAAATCGGTCGGCTTTTCGATATTTCCTAAAATTTGTCAAAATTTCAATTTTTTCGATGACTTGGATCGAGAATATCCCAATAACTTTTTTTCGAGCTCGATCGCTATTCAAGAAACTAGAAAGATAAAATATCGGGATTGAATTACACTACTGTTTGAGCCATCTTAAGAAGCGGGCGGACTCAAAATGTAGGGAAAAACAAAACCAAATTTTATCATGTGCCTTTCTAAATACATTTTCAATGCCTTTGATAGTTGCGCGTCATGTGAGATCTGTATAGATGGTGCCCGAAAATTATTTCGCCAAACATCCAGTATAGCTTATACAGCCATTATAACTCTAATTTAAAGTGTATAAAAGCCATATAAGTGCTTATGAAGCCTCTGTGCAACTTGGGATGTTTCGCATAATTTGATTCCGCCGAATGTTCATATTGCCGAATTCATTTGTGGGAATCTCATATAAATGCTAAAATTTACTAAGTCGCTAATTCGACCTCTAAGAATATACCTAAACCTGCTGCCAGAAAAGTAGGTATTCGGCATTATGAGTAAAAAGATCATTCGATTGAAAGAGAACGGCGTAAAGAAATTATGCTTATAGATAATTATGCCTATTAGTGATAACGCCATATAGAATTATGACAAAAAAAAAACTAAAGAAACCAACGTATAATATTTGTGATACACTCACAGTTGTCTTAGACTTTCTTTTGAAACACTATCACTGAAACAATAGAACATAATTTTATTTTTCGTATTTAAATAAATAAATAAATATTAAGGGACACAATCATACACAAATCGACCTAGGCCCAAACTAGGCAAAGCTTGTACTATGTGTACTAGACGACGATTGTATAAATACCTACATATATAACATCCATGACCCATGAACAAATATTCGAGTTCATCACACAGATAATTGCCCCGGCCGGGATTCGAACCCAGGACCGCGGGCTCAGTAGGCAGGTATCTACGAACTGCGCCAACCGCGTCATCAAAAATTTGAGTTGTAAGAACCATCTCAGATACTTAAAATACAACATTTTATAGGTTAAATGGACTTACCTTTTATCTGAAGCATCACTATGATCAGAATCCTTTTTAACATTGTCATCCCTGTAAATAAAATCTTTTTAATAAGTCTGGAATAATATGGACAGATATTTCCGTGTAGTGTGGTATCCTATCACCAATTTTCTATGATTTAAACAATTTAGTAGGTGGGTGCTCTATAAATAATTTTGATTCTTTACGTACTAGTTCTAACATTCCGTTTGAGTTGAAATTTGGCATAGTACTTATGTAATTTTTTTGGTGATGGATTAATAATTATTTTATGGGATTATTGAGCTAGGTCTTATTTACACTACGTTTAATGTTTAATTTTTCGCGTTGTACATGGTAAGAAAGTGTAAACATATGTGTTTGTCGTTGACTGTACTGTACATAGTGGTAGCAATTATGTGAACTGACTATGAGTGCACGTCAATATATATTTAACTTATTTCCTTGGTACCTTACGTGTGCATAGAAAATGAAAAATATTTTCTAGTATCAAAACTATAATTCCTACTGCACAAAGTGTACAGCTGCAGCTTTTTTAAATTTCCCGCCAAAACTTTTGAGTTGCAGCTTGGCCAAGAATTCATTTGTATGTCCAAATTCCGGATGTTCAGATGTTGTACCCTAAGTCCGGCCACACAGTCTGAATTCCGGTCCAGCTTCCGAACGGGATTACGTCAGAAAGTGTCTCGGTCTCAGTTTGTCATATGGCAATGTCTCGCTTGCTGACGTCACTCCGTTCTCAAACCGGACCGGTATTCAGATTGTGTATGGCCGGTCTAAAGCATATAAGAAATGAAGCATCTGTATGCAAAATTCAATGGCTTTAGCTAGTGCGTTTCAACAAATCAAGTTGAGTCTGTCTGAAGCCCGAAAGATACGTTTAAACCTGAGAAATGTGATTGCACACGTCCGTGAGTTCATTTTACACATAATATATATAAAATTCTAGATTGTGAAAATCAGTTTTCTATGGAGAGGGGTCATGATTTCAGGAAAAACCTTAATAGCGTGATGCAGGATCGCCATGCCAGCCTGGCGGCATCTGTTTTCATAATTTCCTTTGTCCTCGCATCACGCGGAAACAGCTGGATAAATTTTAACCAATTTCGATACAGGGATAGCTGGACATCCGAAGATGGTTATAGGATGCTTTTTACCCGACTACGGTAAAAATATAGAAAAATACGCTTACGAAGTTGCGTGCACCTTCTAGGCCCCTATATTTCTATTCATGTTGACGTCCTTAGTCGTCTTGGTCTATCATTAACATTTATATAAGGTGTAAAGCCTTTCAAATAAACAGTGCAAAGATCGACACACAAAGCACAAGCAAAAATTCGATTGGTTGCTTGGGAGTTAGGGTGGCGAAAACGTGCTGGACCGGCAATCTAGAGGTACCGCTCTTCCAGCAGGTAACTCATTTCAATTTTTCTTTAAGCTTTGATCGTTGTAAGTATCAATGATTTATATACATAGCTAGGTTTATAGCTGCTTTTTCTTGCCTTTTGATATTAGTAAGGTAGCTTACTCTTTAACGTTGTCCCAATTGACATTCCATTCCTCGTGTGTGATGCCAGTACGGAACACCCTTCTGCACGTCTCTCTGGAAGAGAAAATAGGACCGTGATGGTGATCGAAAACTATCTAATCATATTTTGATTATACATATTTGACTGGCGGGCAAGCTTTTAGCTGTTAAACTTCCCATTGATCCGGAAAGAAACAGTAATTTTAAAATTTAACTGTCATTTCATTACATATAAATAATTAATTAATATTAAGGGACAATCTTACACAAATCGACCTTGTTCCAAACCAAGCAAAGCTTCTACTATGGGTACGAGACGACGATGTTACTAGATAACATCCATGACCCAGGAATAAATATTCGAGTTCATCACATAAATATTTGCCCTGACCGCGATTCGAACCCAGGACCCCCGCTCAGTAGGCAGGTGCACTACAAATTGCGCCAACCGCGTCGTCATGGCATGTTGTTGTGTGCGTTACCTCAACCCTCTTGGCTTTACCTATATCGGAGAAATAATCGTCAATTTCATACTTAATGACCTATCATAATGCGATTGACTTACTCCTGGGTCGGCCTGACTAAGGGCGAGCGGAGAGGAGAAAGAGAGACGGGCTATGATGCAGAGAAAAACGCGAACTAAGGACTCCGCCGGCGGGGATAACGCTGAGGCACCGTTTTCGGAGAGTCCGCGGCGACCATGGCTTGGATGGTTTCCGAGATCTCATCGTTCGGGTCAGGTAGTACATTCTTGGGACTGACTTACTCCGTATCCTTGTAGATTGAGCACGAGATAAACTGTCGGTTTTTGAACACAGACGTGTATAGGAATGGTCCGTGGCAGCTGTGGGTCTTGGGGTCGATCTTGCACGCGGAAATCACGCCGATCACTCGCTCCTTGTTCTGATATTTCACTATCAGCGGTCCACCGTGGTCATTCTGGAGAAAGAGGTCATATTTACTTTGTTATATTATGTTGTTCAGTTATGGCTACTCTTATGACAACGTTGACAAACTATATAGCATGCTGCCCGCCTAATGTTAAGCGGTTACCGCTGCCTATGAACGTGTGGCGCGGAGATAATACCATAAGCGGGTTATACTCACTGGAAATGAGGCCTAAACAGCCTTGATACAGTTCAAGTTATGTCTAAAAAAAATCGCGATCCTGCCCAGAGCATCGGTCCATCGTGTAGGGAGGCTTCCTACGGCGCTCCTTTCGAAACGCGATTGTCACTCAAGAACCTTATGTACTACCTACTCCCAACTGCCATCGGTTTTACGAGCAATGTGCCCCACTCACTACCACTTAATTAAGCCTACGCTGCCGAGCTAAGGTAAAAGGCGCCCTTTTTGTATAAGGCTCTAGACCAAAAGGACGCCTTTCTCCATGGCCCTATATACGAGTATATGGTATTACTTTACCTCGCAGAATCCTCCTTGGGACATTCGCCTAGCCGTATAGTCGTCGGGGTCCCGCAAATGTCTCCCCAAGTCTATCTCTTCACTTCTGAGATCCACAGCCGTCCCCCCTTCTAATCTTCTGCTATCTTCCATGTCTGTGCAATTGGCGTACCGTTTCTGTAAATTATGTCAAGGAAATATTAGTTCTGAAATTGTATTGAAATCAGTTTTATATGGAGGGGAATTATTCAGGTAATCTTAACAACGGGATACAGGATTTGTATGAGCGCGCGGCGCCAGTCATACAATAACATCTGTTGTTAAAATTTTCTTTGTCCGCTCATCACAATGGCTAGACGGATTTTAAACAATATTTCTACTGGGATAGACAATTTTAGTTATTTATTAACCTACGATGAAAAAAGAGGAGTTTTATAAGTTTAACATGAGTATCTGTGTGTCTGTCTGTAACATTGTAGCGCCCATACGGATGGACCGATTTGAGTGTGTTTTTTATAGAAAGCCCAGTTTATCGAGATGGTTCTTAGCTTTGTTCGATGAAAATCGGAGCTCTCCTCTCCAAGATATTCAACGTTTAGTGGAACAAGCGAACGGCTCTCAGCCAATATTGAAGCTAGGAATTTAATTTTTTTTATCTTCAGTTTTAGTAGCATTTTCTATCTCACACATTAAAACGGGCTCTCATGATGACCAGCTTCTTATGTCGGGGTTGTTTTAAAATAAGAGCGTTGACAGGTAGTTACCAACAGAAATTGAGTAGGTTAATATACAAAGTATATTACTACCCACTAGAATAGTTTCCAAGGCCCAACTAACCGAATGAATGAATGAGCGAAGCCTTGATTGTATCCCGAAACTGTTACACTCTACGAAAGTGTCGAAAGTCTTACATCACAAATCTCGCTGAGTCTCTTCATGACGTCCTTAGTGCAGATCATGTACTGGGTGATGATGTTTCTGAACCGCGCTGACCACTTCTTGGCACACTGCTCGTTGTCCATGATGCATACTTTGGCTTCTTGCAGACATTTGGCATTGTCAGGGATATGGGGCGCTTCTGCTTTGCGGTAAACACCCTGAAAATGACATGATGAAATTGGATCGATGAGATCGTGTAGTCTGTGAGCTGATAAAATGTCACCCGAGTTTAATACCTGTCTCGCTTGCTCTTATGCAATCGAGACTAGGGAATGGATGTTTCTTTTTAAAAGCTTGTTTTTTTACGGGCAGTATTATCGATTTTTTCAGGAATAACATGTTACGGCTCCGTTCTCTCCGTGTCAGACGGATGGAGGGATGTTCAGACAAGCAGACAGTGGAGGCCTAAATAGCTTCCCCTTAGCGCCCTTTGGATATGAAAACCTAAAAAGCAGTTCAATAAAAAATCCAACATTCAAGCTATATCCTATACCTCTCTAAAGTTACTGCCACTGCCCCAACCAGCAATGTATCCCTTGGTTCCCGGCTTTTCAAGTTCTCGACTGATATTGTTGTAGCAGATGAGATCCGCGGCGAATTCGCAACCCTTCTCGATTACGCCGAATTTGAACGGTTTGTTCACTTTCACGATGGCAATGTCGTTGGACGACCATTTGATGCTGTCTTGGAAGTCAAACTTGTAATCTGCAAAAACAATACTAGTAAGTAGATAGTGATGAGTATCTGTTAACCTGATTTACCTAGTACCCGTTAGTTTTATTTCTACACTAGAAGGCGCCTGCAACTTCGTCTCCGTTAAACTTTTTTTAACGTAGTCGGGTAATAAGTATCGCGCTCGTACAAAACGTAGGCCATCCTACAACGCGCTATTATTAAGATTTTCCCTGCAATCATGACCCTTCTCATATGTGATGCAATGGTTCTTTAAGAGCAATATTTAGATCAATGGGAACTTTATAGACACTGATGTCTTGTATATTTGTAGAAAAACAAATGCCTTTTATTTTGTCATAGTCAATTCTAACGTGGTACCTACCTACAGGTAACTGGGGAAGTACAACTCCTATACGTAAACAGCTTAGTAAATCTTTAAATCAGCTCTAACAGATCACATACATTTAATATTAACGCAGTATAGCATCACTTTTGTAGCGGTTCTATAGCCATAGAAAAAACGGGTTTTAGAGATTTAAACGGAACAAAACTTACTTTTCGGAATACATTTCCACACAACCTTCCTCCTGTTATTACAAACGCACTGGTCGTCCTTATAGTCGAAGCTGTCGACAAACTTGGTGGTACCAGCAACGACATAGAAGTGCTCCGCGTCTTCAACACAGGCGGCTGATGTGAGGACGTAGTACCGCTCTACGATGACTCCTGCGCATAGCCAACCGCGGTACTTGTGGGCTTTGGCGGATTCTTTAGTCAGTTGGAGGTAGATCTGATGGAGAATAGTCAGTGGCGGATTATCCCTAAGGGAAAGTAGGTACGTGCCTAGGGGCGCGAGGTTACAAAGGGGCGCGCGCAGCGTAACTAGATGATGCCTAATTCATTCCCCATACCAGTTCTTTAGGGTTCCGTAGCAACGTAACTAGATGATGCCTAATTCATTCCCCATACCAGTTCTTTAGGGTTCCGTAGCAAAATATGACGCAATAATTAAAATAATAACCTTTTAGTGGTGCCGTAACAACGTCTTTATTCTTTGAATATAGTCAAATTCATATTAATTCAGTAAGATTAGCTGAAAATTTGGCAAAATGAAAGGACAACTTTTATCTATCAGGATATGTAGGTTATAGAGCCAAGTTTAATTTTATCTACTCTCCCCCCCTCTCAGGGGTGAGCGTCACCCCCCCGCGCCCTCGAATGTGTCCCGGAGCGCGGTATTTTCCACTTTAGAAGAAAACCGTGTACGATACATACAAAGTGTATAAGAACGAAATAATTCTGAATAAATTTACTATAAACCTTTCATACATACAAAAGCGATAGCACTTATACAATCAGCGCAATCTGTTACCAAATACTAACGTTTTTAATTATTGATTTTTTTTTTCTGCTAAAAGGTTAGCTATCTCAAAAACTGCACACTTCTCGGACAAAATATGTATGACAAAAGTAAAGAATGGACAATGTTCTTTCTAAAAATGTATAATTTATTTCTGTTACTCTTTAATTTACCGTTGCAATGCTATTTTTAAAATTTAAGTCATTTGACCATTATGCGAAATATAAATATTCGTACTAGTTAAACGGTGTTACTTGCAATACCATAGACTTCTTATATGTTTTTCTGTAATCTACAAATATTGAACTATATCCTGTATTTCTTTTTTTTTTTTAGATCTACTATTTTAGGAAATAAGGGATGTGTGGGGAAATCGTCAAGTATTGCTCATTTTCGTAAATAACTTCAAAACCGTTTAATTTAGAATGATGAAATATATATATTTGAGATGTTCATAATGTATCCTTTCATTTGATATGTCACACGATATACTATGCCATTTTTTTTTCTAATTTGCTCCCTATAACTGGCCCTCATGTCAAAATTTATTAATTTGCGTTACGTTACGTTACACGTCCATGTTTGGGTCATCAATTTACATATGTGTACCAAATTTCAACTCAATCGGTCCAGTAGTTTCGGAGAAAATTCGCTATGATTATAGTAGGATCCCTCGTGTGTCTGTGTCAGTCCGTCCGTCTGTCATAGCCAATTTGCTCCGAAACTACTGGACTGATTGAGTTGAAATTTGGTACACGTATGTAAATTGATGTCCCAAACATGGACGTGTAACGTAACGTAACGCAAATTAATAAATTTTGACATGAGGGCCAGTTATAGGGGGCAAATTAGAAAAAAAAATGGCAAAGTATATCGTGTGACATATCAAATGAAAGGATACATTATGAACATCTCAAATATATATATTTCATCATTCTAAATTAAACGATTTTGAAGTTATTTACGAAAATGAGCAATACTTGACGATTTCCCCACACATCCCTTATTTCCTAAAATGGTAGGTCTAAAAAAAATAAAAAAATACAGGATATAGTTCAATATTTGTAGATTACAGAAAAACATATAAGAAGTCTATGGTATTGCAAGTAACACCGTTTAACTAGTACGAATATTTATATTTCGCATAATGGCCAAATTACTTAAATTTTAAAAATAGCATTGCAACGGTAAATTAAATAGTAACAGAAATAAAACATACATTTTTAGAAAGAACATTTTTCATTCTTTACTTTTGTCATACATATTTTGGCCGAGAAATGTGCAGTTTTTGAGATAACTAACCCTTTAGCAGAAAAAAAAGATCAATAATTAAAAATGTTAGTATTTGGTAACAGATCGCGCTGATTGTATAAGTGCTATCGCTTTTGTATGTATGAAAGGTTTATAGTAAATTTATTAAGGATTATTTCGTTCTAATTTACTTTGTATGTATCGTACACGGCTTTCTTTTAAAGTGGAAAAAACCGCGCTCCGGGACACATTCGAGGTCGCGGGGGGGTGACGCTCACCCCTGAGAGGGGGGGAGAGTAGATAAAATTAAACTTGGCTCTATAACCTACATATCCTGATAGATAAAAGTTGTCCTTTCATTTTGCCAAATTTTCCATATATTGCAATCTAATTTTCTTGGATTATATGTTTTTAGAATCAGCATTAAATGGGCTTTCGGTCAATATTTGTAGTAAACAGAGTTTAATATAAAAATATGAGGGATTGTTTGCATTTCGGTACTACTAAAAGGTTATCATTTTAATTAAGTATTGCGTCACATTTTGCTACGGAACCCTTAATAACTGGTATGGGGAATGAATTAGGCATCATGCCCAATGGCATTAAGTCCGCCTTTTGTACGATCTGTTTTTAATTTGTGCAATAACGATGAAATAAATAAATCATCTAGTTACCAGATAACGACACCAAACTTGACTCAAAGATCCTAACTAATCCGCCAGTTTATTTTTTCTTTATCGCAACGCAACAAATACAAAAGTACCACAAATGGTGAATTAAAAGACTTGCTCTATAGTCAACGACTGGATTAAACGGAAATACTAGATGGTGCTGCTGAGGAATAAAGACCAAAATAAGTAAACATAATATTGTTGTCAAGACAATTCAAATGAACCCAATCATATTTTGATTTATCTTATGTTGTTTAGGAGTTCCTATGTTCATCTTCTGTTTCCACCATCAGATAAGTTCTAAGAGAGCAAATGATTGTAATGTCATGTGAACTTGATATGATACTTAAAAGTAAGTTAAAATTGAATTCCAAGATTTGATCACATTGTCAATTACATACAAACTCTGATAGAAGAGAAACTAACAAAAGCGTGTTAATAACTGCTATTAAAAGGAAAACTACAGTAGAAGAAGCTTCTTCTTTGACTTTATGCAAAGTTACTACTTACCATATACGGTCGTCTGCCTTTTTGCACAGTTTTGCTGTACAGGACCCTCCTAGTATCTACCACGGCATTGTTTTCGAATTCCCAACTTTCATCATCATCGTTATCAGCTATTAGATCCTTAGATCTCTTTTCATTCTCTTTTCCGTGGGGCTTGCGGGATTTGGACGAATGCCTGTTACGTTTCTTGTGTTTATCATCGTCATGTTTGTTATCTCTACTATGTTTTTTATGTTTTTCATTACTATTATGTGCAAGGTGTTCGTGGTCTCCACGTTTACTATGTCTCTCATGGACTTCTTTGCTCTCTTCTTGATTGCTGTCCTCCTCACGCTTATGCTTCTTATGTTTATCTGCTTGTTTTTCGTGCCTGTCTGATTGTCTGTGTTTTGCGTTCCTATGGTCTTCCCTGCTTCTGGATTTATCCAGATGTTCGTGGCTTGTGGCATCATCGAAATGCGAGCCGTGAGACCATGCTATTGCTGACAAAGTTAAAAGTTCGATTACTTTAAATTTTACTACAAATATTTTGTACAATTCATACGAACCACAAACAGTAACTGTTCGTTAAATTAAGGTTGTATATTTTAATGATAGAATATGAAAAAAATGACTGTTTATATAAAGGGTTCTGTACTACAGCTGTATGTACATAACGCTGATAAAATCACGTCTTTTGGTGTGGTATAAATTATTGTGATAGATAGACAAATAGACAGCACAGCGGTATTGGGTTGGTTGGTACGGATTCCTAAAAAGATGACAAGACGTGGCTCACAAGATAGGTATACTTCGTCCTTGAAACGATTTGTCATGTTTGTATTACAAGTTATTTTTTTTTGTATATATAACCCTTCCGCTTTTGCCGTAGTTGGGTAAAAATACATAATACCTTTGTAACTTCGAATAAAATTCAAAGTTCCACGCGTGACGTCACTAAACGACATGATTTTGCTTACATGGCAAGGAAATTTTACTAGAACTTTCCTGAAAAAGTCCGCCATGAATGCCATATTACTTTAAGAGATAAGTAGGTGGATTTTTTGTGAACTGGTAATAATAGTACATTACTGCAGACGCCGAGAAAAAAGGGCTTGCCGGCTGAGTAGGTATAGACGGATAGTGATACAAAGTCGGCAAGCTCTTTTCACAGCTAGGTATGTATAGTGGTCTTCTCAAACATATGCAATGAAATAAAAAATACAACACTCAAAAAATATATAATTCAGCTGTTTAGCCTGTTCATGATCACAGACGTCATGTTTAAAAACAAATTCATCCCGGCCTAGGCCTTCAATTTTGCATGAAATTCCTTTACAGCTATCTCGAGTTGTTCCGCCCGAAACGTGATACTTCGAAGCCTGTTATAACGCACGTTAAGGCGACATTTCATTGCATGATTGAGAAAAAGTATTTACCTATAAGTAGAGTCAAAGAGATCAGCAGTAATATTCTCGCCATTGTAGCCAAGTTGGTCCAGGGTGGTAAATACTACTCTTCTCTCAAAAGTGCATCAGAAATCAAATTATCTGCTTATTTTAATTCGATGTTCTAGTTCATTGAATTTTACTAATCAATTTCCTGCAAGGAAGTGAATTATATTTTAATTGGATTTTTCGAAGTTAATCAAATTTTTGATTAAAATTATATAAGCTTTTATTAATTTTATACCTACCTCTCATACGTTATCTTGTAACCAACTGGAGATAATTTGATTTGACACGTGTTTTACTTAAATGACGCTTAACTCAATCTCTTGACTTCGATCTTTCTGCCCCATCGGGATATCATTCATTATTAATATATATATTAGAGTGGTCCAAAAGAACTAAATTTTTAATATTATTTCTCCACACGGTTCTTTTTTGTACAAAACCTACTAAAATTATACTCATCATTTTTCAAATCAATCCGATAACATTTAGAGGTCGCTCAAAATGATGGAACAACTTTCCCTGAGCTTTATATGTGGGCAAAGGACATTAAAAAGTTATAAAATTGTCATTATCGTCAACTATCGCAAGCGATTAAGAGGCCTTATTCCTTATGATTGTTTTAGACATTTTTCTCTATGATCAAACATGTTTCTAAACATAAATTATTGATGTTACTACCTACCTAGAACAGGGCTATTGGGATTTATTGTTATATATTTGAAACCTACAGTTTGAATTTTTCATCGATAATTTTTGTTCCAAAAACTACTCGGAATTGTCAAAATTCACGCGGCAAATTAGTTTTTTCAACTAATTTTCGACTTCACGCAATGAAAGCATGAAATAGCTATGTTTACTACCTAGAAATCGGGGAAAAGTATTATTCACTTCGAAAAATTGGTTGAAATTATCGATATATTTGTCATAATATGAAAAAACTAAGTTCTGTAATGTTACAATCAATCAATGGTACCACCGGCTGCGATCCCGTATATATAAAAAGGCCTGATTCATCTTAAGAACATTATTAAGCGGTAAAAATGGAACAAAATGTACCAGGCAGAAACCTGTTTGTTCGACACGTGCCAGATTGAATCTGAATCAACAAAAGATATCTACCTAAATATTGAAATGAAATAATTTATTCAGTACGTAGGCCACAGGGGCACTTTTACAAGTCAGATTATGAATCTACCGGCATTTCGCAAGAGGAGATCGCTGTTGAGAAGAAAGCCGAAAGAAACTCAACAGTAAGTATTTTTTTCGTAAATAATGCTCACAGGATTGCACGGTTGAAGTGGCAATGGGCAGGCCACGTAACCCGGAGGATGGACGGCCGTTGGGGCAGCAAATTCTTAGAGTGGCGACCACGTATAGGAAAGCACAGCGTGGGTCGGCCTCTGACTAGATAGACGGATGACCTCGTGAGGGTAGCGAGGAATCAATGAATGCGATGGGGGAGGCCTTTGTTTAGCAGTGGACGTATGTGGCTGATAGATAGATAGATAGGCCGTAGACGTCATCATCATTCGTGCACCGGGGTTTAATCATTATCATAAATTTCACCCACAGGACGTCCAATGGACACATGCCTCCTCAATAGAGTTCCACATGGGCCGGATTAAAGCCACCCGCACCCAGCGAGCAACTCTAACCAGGTCGTCCGGCCACCTCGACCAATCGATATCGATATGGCGTCAACAGTCGGTAAAGGGTTCAATATTTGACGACGCGTTTGGCGCAGTTTGTAGACACCTGCCTACTGAGCCGGCGGTCCCGGGTTCGAATCCTGGCCGGGGCAAATATTTGTGTCTTGAACTCGAATATTAATTGTGCTTGGGTCATGGATGTTCTATGTATGTAAATATATATTTATCTGTATAAGTACGTATATCGTCGTCTAGTAATAACACAAGCCTTCTTGAGCTTAATTTAGGACTAGATAGATTTATGTGCGGTTGTCCGATATTTATTATTTATTCATATTTATAATATTTTCCTGGGTGAAGACCCAGGAAAATATTATCGTAACTGAAGAGTACTATGTATTTCAGCGTTACATAATATATTTATCCACTAGAAAGTTTCTGCAACTTCGCCCGCGTGAAACTTTTACCTTCACCATGGTCGGATAAAAGTATCCCAAAATAAATTTTCCATGCCCATTGCCCAGCTATCCCTATACCATAATTCCATCCAGCCGTTTCGTAACCGCGCAGTTCTAGCGTCATTCCTTTTTCCGGATTATTACCACAACGAATGAGCCAGTCGTTTAATTATGATCTAGGATCGCACCCGGGAGTGGCATCGGCATACACAAAAAAAAACAGTCAAGTGCGAGTCGAACTCGCGCACCGAGGGTTCCGTACAAACACTTTCCGTCCTTAAGTGGTTAAGTTAGGTTAAGTTAAGTTTGCACCTGGTATGTATAGCGCTCCATACAAATGAGGTGCAAAGTTAACGCAACCAATCCCTTTGTTGTATGGGAGCCCCCCTTAAATATTTATTTTATTTTATTTTTAGTATTTGTTGTTATAGCGGCAATAGAAATACATCATCTGTGAACATTTCAACTGTCTAGCTATCACCGTTTTCGAGATACAGCCTGGTGACAGACGGACGGACGGACGGACGGACGGACAGCGAAGTCTCAGTAATAGGGTCCTGTTTTTACCCTTTGGGTACGGAACCCTAAAAATCGACTTCCAATAATATTTCATCTATTTTAACAATATTTGCCGAAATCGGAATAACGAAAAAAAAACGCCTTACAAACCCTTCGGCGTGATGAGAGGACATTTTATCAAGAAATGACGCTGGACGGCCGGTGATGCTTGAATTGTTGGTCTAATTATGTAGGTATATGTCTAAAAAAACAAACCTCGTACATTTTTACTTTATTATTAGTTAAACTAAAAAAGATTCAGTCGTCCGTACTATTCAATCGCTGCTCTTCTGCCTTGAGAACATATCCTCGATTGGCGAACACTTTATCAGTTACTGCTGGTTCCTTAGGTGGCTGTGGTGATTTGGCTTCGTATTTCCAGTCGTTATTGAGCGGGTGATCCAATTCGTTCGTGGCTGGCCTGTGAAACCGAATTAAAAAATATATCAAAACTAGCTCCCATCCCACGGGAACACTACATTTCTCGGGATAAAACTAACCTATGTGTTAATCCAAAGTGTCAGCTACCTTAATACCAAAATTTACCAAAATCGGTCCAGCCGTTTGAGCGTGAAGAAGTAACAAACATACACATAGACACGCAAACTTTCACCTTTATAAAATTAGTGTCAAACATCTTTTGAGACAAGTTTGTCGACATATTTTCTTTCCTTTATTACTCTCATTTCACAGCTAGCTCCGAAATGGGAAATGTAATCCAAATCCGAAGTCGGCTATGAAGTAGAACCAAAGGATTCCATTTTGTAGACAGATTCGGTTGCCAGTATAGAAAAGAAAAAATGAATTTGGCATTGGTGTTATTTTGCTGGATCTATCATGAAATCCGGCATGTCATAAAAATATGATATTATCATCAAATTTAGGTATACGAGTAATAATGCTAAATTTTTGCCTTGCAAGATTTGATTAAAGACTGACATAGGTGAAACTTGAAAAGCTGATCATTGTTAAGTAGCCGAAAAAAGGTTCCAAAACTCTATAGATTACGAAGGCGCCTAAGAGCGCCTTTTTAGATTATAAGAAGTCCATTTTCAGTTTTAGTATTACTCAAAACATTCTCGACTCATTATTTCCTATATTTCATAACCGCGTAACTTCTTATTATTAAATATTGTTCTGATTTGTAATATACCTAAACAAATTAAACAAGCTGACGATTAATGCAATCCTATACTGTCCTAGTTCCATTTTGTGCTAACTGTGACAATGCAATGTCCTACATAGTTGAACATAATTATCTTAATTAAGCAATATCAAATAAATTTAATTATATAGTATTATTATATTATGAACTAGCTTTTTGCCCGCGGCTTCGCTCGCACAGGGTCTGGAAACTGACTTCTCGTTTTATTGTTTCTTAAAATAATAGAAACTAATAAAAATCTGCGTGCATACATATATTTTGGGTAGTACATTTGTTATATTTCTATAGATCACGTTGGTGGTATAAACACATGGGACAATTTATTTTCCGATGAACCAAACGAAATCATAGTCAAAAGTTTAATCTCCTTAAGGATAGGAATAATACGTATAACTCAGTATTCTCAGTTAATAGTTAATACCAACAGCCGGTCAAGTGCGAGTCGGACTCCTTACGAACTGTGAAAACACTGCATATTTATTGCTAATGAAAAGATAAAATGTACTAAGCAGCAAACTTAACATTACCGTTGGAAAACTGCTTTACGTACTTTATAATACAGACTATTTTATTTATTTAATTAGAAATGTTCATAGTTTATAGTTTTCAGATTTTTCCCTATAAGTACCTACTTGTAGTATGACACGGTATTACTTGCCAAATTCATAGTTTTAGATCAACGGAAAATACCTATCTTATAAATTTTGATTCCCTTGCGAGTATCGAGATATACGTTTTTTGCGGCATACACAGCCGGATCTTTTTTTTACGTTTTTACTTAAAAGTTTGGTTATCAAACAGCTTCAAGGGACTATAGTCCTAAGTACCTATATGGTTTTAATTTCCATTTAAATTCGATAGACGGACGGACAACTAAGTGATATTTTGAGGGTAAAGTTTCTTCCTTTTTGGGCACGGAAACCTGAAAATGCAAAAAAAAACCACGAAATTTTGTCACTTATCCAGAGAATCCTACGTTTTTCACATAGTCAAAAAACTTTCCAGAAATGAATTCAGAGTTTATACACGAAAATATTCCTAACATGAACTTTCATCTTCCCAATTACGTAGACAATACATTTCCAAAATTTCTAAAAATAGTATTTTAGTTTGTATTTTAGTGACACAGAAAATGAGCAGACTTACGAAAATAATCTAACTTTTTCTCATCCAAACTTTCACCTCCCATTAGACCCATTTTGGAGATGAATTTCCAGAGGCTTAAGTTTATTTTCTCAGTTATAAATTAATATGCTACAAAAAAACCCGCGTACCTCTAAATTATAACATGAAAATTAGCCTATTTAGGGGATGAATATTATTTTATTTTTTTCTTACTTTGTAATTTCATTTGATCGTGTGGTGCAAAGTTAGTTGTTGTGATGTGATTTGTAATGATTAACCTATACCCGAAATATTATCACTCTTACTCAAAAAATGCCAAGCTCTTCATACGAACTGCCACCTCTCAGCGTACCCCTTTAGGGGTTGAATTTTCAAAAACGCTGAAATCTATATTCTCAGTTTTTGATGAAAAGCCTACACGCAAAATATAACACCCCATAATAAAAAAAGACCGGTTTCTCATAGAAAGTTCCACTGTCCATTTAACCCCTTTCGGAGGTGAATTTCCAAAATGCTAAAACTTGTTTTCTTACTTTGCATATACACGAAATCGAAATTACCACTCATACTTAAATAATCTCAAGCTTTTCATAAAAACATTCATCTCCCTCTTTACCCCATTAGGGGTTGAACTTTCAAATACGCTGGAATCAATATTCACAGTTTTTGATGCACAGTCTGTAAAAAGAATTCACCCCTTACTCAAAAAAGCCCCGTTTCTCATAAAAAGTTCCACAGTCCATTTAACCCTTTTTGGAGGTGAATTTCCAAAAATGCCAAATTTTTTTTCTTACTTTCTATAAAATAACTATACACGAAATATTAGCACTCTTAATCAAATAATTCCAAGCTCTTCATAGCAACTTTCAAGTCCCTCTTTATCCCATGCGGGGTAAAATTTTCAAAAACGCTGAAATGTATGTTCTCAGTTTTTAATAATCAGTACTCGCACAAGAATGCGCCCCTTACTCAAAAAAACCCCGTTTCTCATAGAAAGTTCTACTGCCCATTTAACCCCTTTCAGGGATGAATTTCCAAAAATACTGAAACTTGTTTTCTTACTTTGCATAGAAGAACCTATACCTACACGAAATATTACTACTCCTACTCAAAGAATCCCAAGCCTTCATAGAAAACTTTCACCTCCTTCTTTACCCCATTAGGGGTTGAATTTTCAAGAACGTTGAAATAAATGTTCTTAGTTTTTGATGATCAGTTTACGCGCGAGATAATTCACCCCTTCCTCAAAAGACCGCGTTTTTGATACAAAGTTTCACTGTGCCTTTATACCCTTTCGGGGATGAATTTCCAAAAATGCTGAAACTTGTTTTCTTACTTTGTATAGAAAGAGCTATACACGAAGTATCACCACTCTTACTGAAAGAATCACAAGTTCCTCATACAAACTTTCACCTCGCTTTTAACCCCTTTAAAGGATGAGTTTTCAAAAATCCTGAAATTAGTTTTCCTGTCTTTACATAAAACATCTGTACACAAAGTTTTATGTCTCTTACTTAAAAAGTACACGATTTCCATACAAACTTTCAACCCCAATTTGACCCCCTTTGGGAATGAAGTTTGAAATATCCCTTCTTATTCCTTGCTTGCGTTATATATTTAATCTATTCTAAAAAAATTAAGGTCCTGGGTTCAGTAGTTTCGGCCCTGCGTTGATATGTCAGTCAGTCAGGACATATCCGTTTATATATATAGATTCAATAAGTAGTATTGTATTGATTGTGAATGATTATTATTTTTGTACTTACAGTATATTTTGAACTCTTAAAGCCTGAGATACAGGATTCTCCTAGTTCAGGCACCAGTATTACGAATGCTCTGTATAGATCTAAGACCTTTTATGCCAATTGTTATTACTATGATTTCATGAATAAAGATTTTATTATTATTATTCCTGTATGTCGCACCCGCTCACGGGACAATAGTGTCCCGGACCTTTGGGAGGCGTGCACGGAGCCGAAGCCAACGCTTAGAGGCCTTTTCGACAATTTAATGAGATGCAAGGTGTACATCGAGCGGATGCTGTCCCTATCCGTGTCATGGGACGCACACAGAGACAGCGCCCGCTAGGTGCAATAACTAATGATGGAGACATGGAATCTAAATACAAATTGGGCTATGGGGATGAAATGGAGGACTGGCTAATTGGGCTATGGGTTGAGACTATCGGGCGTCTACCAGCAAAAGTGTCTCATAGCAAAAATGGGACTGGTAGACGATGACTCGCCTCCCGCTAGATGGGCCCCCACAAAATAGCGACACATAAAGTGGCCTAAGGGCAACACCGGTGCGGAAGGCTAAGGGCGGAGAGGTGTAATACTGGGATTTAAACCGAAGCCAACTAACCCCTTACGTTTCCACATCCACCCCCGAGCCGAAACTCTCACGACTCCACTCTGCCCGGCCGGTTAAGGCAAGACAGAGGCGGAGGCCCCGACATTATTATTATTGTTGGGAACACGGACGGCAAACGAGCCCGGGGATGGTCCCCAACCAGATGGACCGATCAAGTGAAGGGCCCTTCCTCAACCAAGTTTTGCTCGGTCATCATAGATGCGATGAACAGGCACCGGTGGAGGCAGATCATAAAAATTAGGTGTACAGCATCTACAACCACCGATGACCACGATCCTCAGTCATGAGGTAGCGACCACACAAAAAAATGTTTTAAAAGGAATAAGGCCTTTTAATGATAGATGAAAAGAATCTTACCCGTCTTCATGGCTTTTCCATGATATTGTTTTCTCGGTGTGAGTTTCTCCAGACCTGAACTGTCTTCGGCATTTAGGCCTGTAAAATAAATAAAAAACGCGTTTTTTTAACGACGACGCGACGTATCGTTAAGTTGGTTGGCATAATGGCCTGCGAAACGGACAGTCCCGAGTTCGATCTCGTCAAGGACAAGTATTTGTATGATTGGGACGAATATTTCTGTCGGTCAACAGAAAAGGGGTATTAGTCACATGTTAACCAGAAACAAAAGGTCTCACATGCATTCTATTGTAAGATTTAAGCTCCTTTGCTTCAAGTTTAAATAATCTGCCTTATACTCCTTTTCACTAAGGCCACATATTTGTTCCAGGGTCTTGGGTTGGTGTTTAATTCATACTAAAGTATTATACAGTACAAAGTTGTTGAAGGAACATTACGTACTCTATATCCTTGAAAATGGCACAAGAGATGAACTGGCGGTTCTTAAAGATGCTGGTGTAGAGGAAGGGTCCGTAGCACTTATTGGTTCGCTCCTTGACCAGACAGGCTGAGATGACACCGATGACGACGGCGTTGGTGCCCTCTCCGTAGATGAGAGGACCACCGTGGTCGTTCTTGAAAGATACAATAGAGCATTACGTTTCCCAATGTGATAACACATAAAGGCTTTGAGCAAGATAGCTGCCGCGCTCTCTCAGAAATTAATGTACCTACATTGCAACAACAACGACGTACGTGTCGACAACTTTATTTTTGTACTGTGTTACAGAAGAATCATACACGTGAATTTCACCAAAAAAACAAATTCAAGTCTTGAACTGACTTGTTACGTTTGTTGACCCAAGTAAGTAAGGAAGTCTAGGCGAAATTTTATTTACTTATAAATAAACATTTTTGTTTTCTCGAATGTGTGATCAAAACCGTCGTATGAAATAGGGTGCGTCGGTTATTTCATTGCACATTCGTCTTAAATCCTCGGCCTGCAAAATACTAATTACCTAATAAAATACCCATAGTTTTATTAATATTACTAATTACTAGTACCTACCTCACAAAATCCTCCATCGGCAACTGGGGCTCCTTTTGCTCTACGTTGAACTGTGTGATTGTCGTTACGGTCGTCATACGCAGAGTGGAGAACTAAATTTGTTGGCACTTTTTCTATGACGTCAGCCCTTCGCCCTTCTTCCTCTTCAGAGTAATTGATGTCTTGACAGTCTACGTATTTCTCCTGTGAAAAAGTGCAATTGAAATAAGTTACTTCCCTTATCTTTAAGGGAAGTAGAACTTCCTTTATCTTATTTACTGTCATCAAACTATGCCATTGGGTTGGACTTTATTTCATAATCGTGAAAATGTCTGGTTTGGAGACAATGAAGATTTGACGTCCATGACTAACTCCATATTATGTTTCGTAAGGGATTTCGTAGGGGAAGATCGAATTTTGAAGTTCGCATCATGCCATTCACGCCTGTTTCGGTTAAGATACGGAATCGTCCGAAACAATTGATCGTTGGGTGACCGAGTGATGCGTGCGTGCCTCTATCAACCAACGAGTTCCGATTCTGCCCGAACAAAGGCGGAGCATTTCGATTACTAGCCCGTTTTTTTTATATGAACTTCACAATTGGAGCTTCCACGAATTTTCTGTAGATAGCTCTTACATTACAGATCTCAGACATGGTCTGTCCGATGTCCTTGGTGCAGATCATGTAGTTGTCAATAATATTGTTGTAGCGGGTTCCCCAGCGCCTCTTGCATCTGTTCTTGGGTATGATCTCCACTCGTGACTCTAAGAGCGCCTGTCCACCTTCCTTCCTACGGGTTAACCACTGAAAAGAGAAGTACGTTACATTATTATTATTGATGACACATTTAGCTGAGTTGGTTACAGAACAGCGTGTAGAGGCAGTCCCGGGTTCGAATCCCAGCGAGTATCCTGTCTTAGTAGTTTTAAATTATTGCATTTTTAGAATATCAAGGACTGCATACAAATGCATGGAATGCAGTCAATCTGAGTTGGAGCATGCAGAGGTTATAGACAGAGATCAAATAGGCTGTCAAACTGTTTTTTTATGGTGTCTACACTACACCTTTGGTCACTATGGTCAATGGTTATGGTCGATGATAAACATTGATGAAGCGAGGGCAAGGCAACCAGGAGATGTCTAAGATCTTAAAAGTGTCCGGGCTTATAAGTAAGGGATCGGAAATACTGATGCAGGTAGAGAATTTCATTTTCTGGCTTTTTCCAATGTGAATGTAAAATTCAAAGCGACAAAAAGGTTTGTGTAGTCACAAGATGTAGAAATCCGTAAAGAAGTCCGGTGGTGAAAAGGCGAGGGTGACATCAGCTCGATGAGTCACTTCCGATATAGTTTGTAGAACCCCAAAAAACATGCAACGTTGCGTCGATGCTGTAATTAAGGTCGTCCAAAAATAAAATCCTTAAGTTACTGTGCTTCAAGGTACTTCCTTGCTCCGTAACCCAAACGTATTCCCCGCGTTTTCAAGAGTGGCGCTCTGGTTATTGTATGGGGTCGGTTTGGGTATGAAGTTGCAGCATTTTACTCGTCTTTCGATGTCGCAGCCAGTGAACGCATAGCAGCTATCCTCCACTTTAACACTGCGATGTTGTTGTTCATCTGCACCTGATGCTGAGAATTATGATGATGATGGTGATGATTATGCTGATAACTGTGATGACGATAATAATAAGGAGAAAGATGACGATGTTGGTGTCAGTGATGAATTGATGATAAAAAGGATCATGGTAATGAGAATGCTAATCTTGAAGGACTAAATGGAAGTCAGTTTAAAATTCTTACGTCACTGTATTTCAGGGTACTCCCCCACCCCGTAACCCAAACAATATTCCCTGCGTTTTCAAGAGTTAAACTCTGGTTGTTATAAGGTATGGGTTTGGGGATGAAGTCGCAGCCTTTTACGCGTCTTTCGAAGTCGAATCCATCCTCCACTTTGACGACTGCGATGTCGTTGTTCATCCACCTGATGTTGTCGTTTTCATGGCCGTCGAAAACGTAATCTAAATAAAGCACAATTTCTTAGTCTGGAAGTTCATCATTTAAAATTTTGTGGCAGCAAGTGAAATCCCACATCAATTTCATCTTTCAAATACCTTCTGCATTTGGAAATATTAAGTTTCCCAGAGGTGTCCATATTTCCTTTCATACTTACTTTTGGGAACACATTTCCAAATAGCTTTCTTCGCACCGTTTTTGATGCATAGATTTGTGAATTTATCATCTTCAATAGCATATCTGAAACAGATACGGACGTTTATTTAGTTTTTTCCTTTCATTTCGACTGTAGTAAAGTAAAAAGGACAGATTTTGTAAATCTATAAATTTTACTTGTAGGTCCCAGAGACTATGTAGAAATGCTCGGCGTCCTCAATGCATGCAGCTGACGTGACGATGTACTCTTCATGCACGATGACGCCGCCGCAGAGCCACGAACGGTAGTCATGCTGTTTCACATTACTTCTGGGCAATTTGAGGTGAACCTAGTAACCGAAAAGACATTTCTAAAGAAAGCTTTTGGATCTTGGTGACCACGACCAAACAGGAATGTCTCCATGTGTTGTTGTGGGATCGGAACGCCATCTTTGATCGAGTGTACAACTTTGATACTACCGTCATAAAGGAGCCTTTTCACGAATTTACTTGGAAACAGGACAATGAGCAATTGAATGTCGATTTTTGAAACCGCCCGTAAGCGTAAGCGGTATCTCAGTGAAAACGCATTAGTGAGTTGTACCGCCTTTGCGCTTTGCATACGAAGGTGGAATAGGATATTTCAGTCGTTGTTGCACTGTGGTGTCTGTGGTGGCATGTGGCGGGTTACTTGTCTGTTCGAGACCCTACGAGTTGAACCTTTGCATCAAGATATTCAAATAAAATTTGGTATTGCCACTTTAATAAAAGCATTTTGATAATATAAACATTGTGATACTTTACTAAAAAGAGGTTGCTGACTTTTCTCAAAGACTTTTCTGTTCAACTGCACAACTAGCATTATACCCGACTTACCATGTATGGTCTACCTTCAGTGACTTCCCAGCCATTTAAAATCCTTCTGGTATCATTAAGTATTGCTGCTACACTTTCTGGTAGTTCTGTTGCAACTTCGATACCCCGTACATCTGAAAGTTGCATGGTAGCATGTATTTGTCAGCAATGTCAACATCGAATTAAGCAAACTGCCAAGAAAATAAGCAAAATTGAGACTAAAGATTGAGATCTAGATGCAAGAAGAAATAATTGAAATAAGGTCAAGCGCACTACTATAAAAATAACGAAAACTACACTACTACTACAGATGTTACACTACTAACGATATCGTACAACCAATTAACTTATTTACATGTAACTGCCATCAGTACTTTTGGATAATATAATACAATACTATACAAAATATGCTTTATTGCAGCCAAATTCCAATTTAGTGCACCAAAATAAATTTACATAAGAAATCAAATACAAACAAATTAAAAAAAATAGTAGACAACAGGCGGTCTTATCGCTTAAAAAACAACAAAGGCTGTTAGGAAGAGATACCCATCCCTATAAAGAAGAAGACGGTCCCGACCCCCACAGAGTACCTTCACTACAGAAGGTTCTCCTCTCTTATCTTTGCAAAAGCCGCCTGGAATCTAATTTTTTCGGTTGTTTTTGTAAAATGCGACGCAATTGGTCGTAAGACGTGGCGCAAATTATTTACCTGAGAACCATAATAAAGTTGTAATTATACTTAAGACAGACGTCATGGTAAAACAGAATGCATACGCCGAAGAAAATGTTGAAGATCAAAACAAAAGATTAAATGCAATTTCACGCTTTACATTTACATTAAAAAAATAATGAACTTGAGATTGGGTTTCATCGAAATTAATACGTTTGTTGTACTTGTAATTATGAAAATATTCAGCTTCTCCTGTTGGGTTGATATATACGATAAAATTGGCTTTGAATTAGATTTTCCTCATAAAATACTACAATCATTGTTTGATTTAAACTTTGATTGTGTGACCGAACGAAAATTGAATGAAAACGTAAAAGGGCTTGACTTTTAATTTGAGAGATTTTTCGAGAGAGTTTAAGGGGTAACCCTAAATTTTAGTGTTACCCCTTACACAAACACAAATTATATAGGCCCAAGCCCAAAAAAAAACTATGAGGCCGAAACGTGCAATGTACAATTTCTTTACATGCACCTGCGAAAACCAGACCGGCCCACGACCCTGTTTTAAGTTGTTATTTATAAACATTTCACCAAGGATTTTTTATTCAAGATGCTCTAGGGTCTAGACGAATAGAATGCACCGAATGAATCTTGTACATCGTAAGATCGGAATGTACAGTCAACCAATTTGATTCCTATTCGTCCTTGTCACAGTGAACGTCGATATGATAGCCGCTTGAAAACTCTTATCATTGTCATTGTGACAAGGTTCTATAGTGGCCTAGAAATCAAATTGGTTGACTGTACACTGCGCGTTTACGCATGCGTATAGCACAAACTGTCTGGGTCCGAGTTATGTGCTACTACGTGCATTGGGAGGTACAACCTATCCTCGTGAGGCATAATGTACTATGGGTAGCACAAATGCATGGCCTAATTATGAAAGAATTCATTCATAAATGGGCCATGCAATTTTGCAGCTCATTGTACCTCTCAATGCACGTACATTTTTCGATTGAATTTGGGTAAAAAAAATGTAATGAGATGACAAATTTCACGCGGCTAGTCACGGTGGATCAAAGCTGTACAGCTTAACATGTGCGGATAGCTTGTTACTATGATTTAGAAATCTGGAAAACATCAAAAATGTATTCCCCATTAATCGCCAGAGTGCTGTCATTCAATGTTGATTTATCTCGATAATAGCTGTGAGATTATATGCTGCTGGCATCTGGGGTACAAGTGGTAGTAGGTACCGGGAAACCGATATTGCCGACAAAGTGGGATTGGAGGATTATTGACGTTCCTATAGCTGGCTAATAAGGTGGACCGACGACCTGGTTAGGATCGTGGGCAGAAATTGGATGAGGACGGTGCAAGATCGATCGTTGTGGTGAACTTTGGGGGAGGCTTTTGTCCAGCTGTGGTCTAGCGGCTGATATGATGATGATGATGATAGCTGGTCAACATGAGATCCTCATTAAATGAGTGACGTTGGAAATGGTACTAAAACTGAACATAACCACATAATTTGGAATTATTAGCTTCAAAATTGACTAAGATCCTGTTATTAGTTCTTCATTTTGTTAATATTTGGACTTGGTTTGAGCATACTGCTTTTATTTCCACCAAACATAGCCAAGAAGCATTAAGACAGATAAGGCTTTCATTAGACCCATGGTTTCAACCGTTTGGGAGGTATAATCCCTCAGACAGATACACAGATACCTACTTAGAAACACAAATGCAGATGTTAAACTTATAATTACTCCCCATATCTCCGCCAGTTTGAGAATTTCGAAAAACTGAATCGACAATAAAAATGTATATCTTGCTATGAGTAGGCTATGGGGCTTTGAATGTAAAGAAGAGGCCTTATACCTTTTTTTTTTAATATCATGACAAATATAATGAAAATTTCAACCAAATTTTTTAAGTGTAATATTTTTCTGTGAGTTCTAGAAAGTAACATGCTATTTCAAGCTTTCATTGCGCGCAGCCGAAAATAAGTTTAAAAACCAGTTGAATTTTGTGAATTTCGAGTAGCTTTTGAAACCAAAATTATCAATGAAAAATTCAAACTGTATGTTTCAAATATATACCAATAAATCGCAATAACCATGTTCTAAGTAGTCAACATCTAGCATTTTTGAACGGATGAGGAACCTTAACAGATCTTATTTAGTTTTGCGATTATTGAAAAAATATATACATTTCTCAAAAAGTTTGTACAAAATTAAGACTTCAATTAAAGTTCAATATATTAATTTTTCGCTACTAAATTATTTAAGTAATTTTATTTCAATGTTATGGCTATGTTTGATAATAAAGGTTCTGAAATCAATGTATTGGAAATCACAAAGAAAATATCGTTGAAGAGAAATGCTTATTTAGATAATTTCATAAAGACCTCAAAGTTTAATCAGTAAGTCAGTGCATCGTTTCTAAAATTTTGCTGAACAAAATATGCTCAATCAAACCTTGCTTTCAAAGCCCCATGGTCAGATACCATGTATAATATATTAACGAACCTACTCACAAAAATGTTGATCAAATTTAATATGCTGCACTCTATAGCGGCTGCGGTATCTAATGACATAATGGCGCCTGGACACTGGACAGTTAACCAACGCTTTTGCCGTCTTTGGTTTGGCATTTAACACTTAAAATATCGACGAGTGGTAAGAAAAAGTCAGCGAGGACAAAAAAACAAGAAATAAAGATCAACAGTTTATTTACCTATACGTTAAGTATGTGGAATGTTAATCTTTTTAATTTACAGATCTAAAGACAATGCCTTCATGCTGTTCGGGTCTGTCCACATTAACTCTCTCTTTATGTGTCACTTGCGGCCCATTTGACGAATGATCTTTGACCCCGTATGTCACATGTTCCCCATTACTATCCTCTTTCACAGTCAAACCTGCCCTATCCGTAGCACCAGCACCATCAGTGCTATTTGCAACATGTTTCTTTTGAGACTCGGTCTTTTCTTTCATTCTTCGCATTGCTGCAATTTCATTCTTAGCTGGTCTGTAAAAAAAATGTGTGTTATTGAATAGTCAGTTAGATATTATACTAATTAATTATTTATTTAAAATTATTTATTTCGGGTAATATGAATTAATGTGAAAGTATTATTTAAGAAAATATGCTATGCGTTACGCCTGTATTAACTAATTTGCAGAGGGCTTTAGTGGAATTTATAAAAAAAAAATGAAAAATAAGAATAATTTTTCGAGTTGACGCGAAGGGCGCTTTCCTGTCTTTCACAGCTGAAATAGTCTCAAATATCGCACACGCATGCTGTATATGAGTGATTAGTGATTACAGTCCTTATAACTCTTATTAATTCGTTATATCATATATGCTATAGATCTCTTTAGGCAGATCAATATCATGTATAGTAAACGGAGAATCACAACCAGGGTGTCAGTTTCTTGCGAGGGGTTCACTCACGCTATGTCTTACGGTTCGTAGGCTCCGTCCGATAACCCTTACATCATTAGCTAACTTCTTCGTGCTTAGTACAAGTGACCTATTGCCGCATTTATATTACACAAATGCTATAGGTTATAGGTTATCACGGGCTGGTTTTCCGCAACACGACGTCCTACAATGCGCCTATTTTGCGTGAAGGGTTGATGATCATCTATACTATTATAAAATCCTAAATTTGTATTGAAAATAAATTTTCTATGGAGGGAGGTCATGATTTCAGGAAAAATCTCGATAGCGTGATGCAGCCGGATAGTTGTTTTGTATGGACACGCTTCGCCGTGCCAACCTGGCGCCATCTGTTTTCAAAAAAACCGTTGTCCTCGCATCACGCCGAAACGGCTGGATAAAAAGTTACCAATTTTGGTACAGGAATAGCTGAACATCCAAAGATGGTTATAGGATACTTTTTATTATGATTAATATTTATCTCTGAAAACATAAATTCCATGAAATATTTTCCTTACAATGTGTAACCTTATAATGACAGCGTTTGTGATTTTGAATTTAGAACGACGCGACCCCCGCGTGGCTCTTACGTGTACAAAAACTAAAAAGTATGAATTCGACAATAATACCTCCGCGCGGCCCACCGGTATTAACAATAAGGTTAAGGTTGTTTGAGGCGTTGAGTTACGGAAACCGTGTTAGTTAGATAGGAAAGATGGCGCCAATTATCGACCAACACAGACGAAAATATTCAGAGTGCAATGTTCGTTGTAAATTGTCTCATGCTCAAAAAAAAAACATACATTTCTTTAAAAACACAATTTGCGACAATAGGAACTAATGCTCTTTTATTGAATATGCAATTATATTCTTCTGTAGTTTGTAAGTATTGACCATAAAAAAGCCCGGAGACGCAATAAAGAATGTTAATGAATAAAACTGTTTTTTTTATGCTATTTTATAGAGTGTAATTGAAATAAAAGTATTTCAAATCAATTTAAGTAAATTAAATACATTTCTAAATATGTTTTACCAACCAACATTTAGAACATTAGGCGCAAATTTTGGTATTGTTTGTGTTAGGCCTAACGTACTAATAAGGTAGCGAAATGTATAATAAACGAAAAATATACGATGTATTTAGCCACAATTTTGCATCTATGTAGTTTTTTTATATATAAAATCGATTCAAAGTAATAAATATCAGTCATTCTTTATTTTTAACGGTGTGTTGAGATTTTGTTCTTTTCCGCTAGATGGCGTTGTTACTTTGGCAAAATCTCCATACTAACGGCTGCATCGCGCTGTTAAGATTTTTCCTGAGTTAATAACACCAGCTCCATACATGTTGGAGCTATTGATGGGTCTCCTCGACACCGAGGCCAAGGATTCACGCACGTCGTTGCTTGCCTGTGGCCACGATTCGCCACAAGCTAGGGTGTAGCTGTGATGGGTTAACCTGGACTTCCAGAATGACTATCGAAGTTGTTGAATATTGATCGCATACCTAATATAAGCAGCAGTGTATCAGTTATTGAGAGCTGCTGCTCGACAAAGTATGCATTTTGTATGAAAAACAACCATGATTCGAGACAAGACAAAATTATTAAATTTACGATGTAGAAAGGATTTCACCTAGCCGGGATTTGAACCCAGAACCTACTGAAATAATAACCATGTCATCTCATGCGTTTTCCTTTGCTTCCTTATTCATTATACCACGGATAACAAAACACGGGCCTCACGCCATCACGTATCCGTTCAGTGGTGCTGTCGCCATTATTGACGTACGCTCGATTGAGTTAAGTTGGCACCTGAATCTTATGGCGTTACTTAGGAAATTATTATGACAGGTTATATTATTATATTAGTATTAGTACCATTGTAGACGAAAATAATTTATTGTCATCTTAATAGATGTCATTAATATATTATGTTCAGGTAGGACTATGAGCTAATTATTTTTCAAGGTGCTTTGAATAGTTATCTACAATAAACAATAAATATTCAAAACGATATATAAACATAAGTCTAGCCTCAATGTAAACTAAACCAAGATGATGTTCACAAGCGTAGCACCGAAGGTGCGGAGCGTTCTAGGAAAGTCGCCCACCCACTAATTTAAGTAGTAACTTAATGCGAGGCCGTAGGCCGAGCTCTACGTAGCACCGAAGGTGCAGAGCGTCCCAGGGATGCCGCTCACACATTTAAGCTTATATTAAGTGTGTGGGCGGCCTCGCATTAAGTTTTTTAAATCTACAATAGACAATAAATATTAAAAACGATCTTTTAAACATACCTAAGTTTTGACTCAATCTTAATTAAACCAAGATGATGTTCACAAGCGAAGCACCGAAGGTGCGGAGCGTTCTAGGGAAGTCGCCCACCCACTAATATAAGTAGTAACTTAATGCGAGGCCGTAGGCCGAGCTCCACGTAGCACCGAAGGTGCAGAGCGTCCCAGGGAAGCCACTCACACACTTCAACTTATATTAAGTAGGTGGACGGCTTCGCATTAAGTTATTTAAATCTACAATAAATATTCAAAACAATTTTTTAAACATAAGTCTTGCCTTAATTTTAATTAAACCAAGATCATGTTCACAAGCGTAGCACCGCAGGTGCGGAGCGTCCTAGGGAAGGCGCCCGCCCACTAATATAAGTAGTAACTTAATGCGAGGCCGTAGGCCGAGCTTCACATAGCAACGAAGGTGCAGAGCGTCCCAGGAAAGCCGCTCATACATTTTCTTCGGCCTCGCATGACGTTATTTCAACTTATATTAAGTAGGTGGGCGGCTTCGCATTAAGTTATTTAAATCGACAATAGACAATAAATATTCAAAACAATTTTTTAAACATAAGTCTTGCCTCAATTTTAATTAAACCAAGATCATGTTCACAAGCGTAGCACCGCAGGTGCGGAGCGTCCTAGGGAAGGCGCCCACCCACTAATATAAGAAGTAACTTAATGCGAGGCCGTAGGCCGAGCTTCACATAGCACCGAAGGTGCAGAGCGTCCCAGGAAAGCCGCTCATACATTTTTTTCGGCCTCGCATGACGTTACTTCAAGTTATATTAAGTGGGTGGGCGGCTTCTTTGCGACGCTCCGCACCTTCGGTGCTACGCGGAGCTCGGCCTGCGGCCTCGCATTAAGTTACTTCAACTTATATTAAGTGGGTGGGCGGCTTACTTGGGACGCTCCGCACCTGCGGTGCTACGCGGAGCTCGGCCTGCGGCCTCGCATTAAGTTACTTCAACTTATATTAAGTGGGTGGGCGGCTTCCTTGGGACGCTCCGCACCTACGGTGCTACGCGGAGCTCGGCCTTCGGCCTCGCATTAAGTTACTTCAACTTATATTAAGTGGGTGGCGGCTTTTTTGCGACGCTCCGCACCTTCGGTGCTACGCGGAGCTCGGCCTACGGCCTCACATTAAGTTACTTAAACTTATATTAAGTGGGTGGGCGGCTTTCTTGGGACGCTCCGCACCTACGGTGCTACGCGGAGCTCGGCCTTCGGCCTCGCATTAAGTTACTTCGATTTATATTAAGTGGGTGGGCGGCTTTTTGGGACGCTCCGCACCTACGGTGCTACGCGGAGCTCGGCCTTCGGCCTCGCATTAAGTTACTTCGATTTATATTAAGTGGGTGGGCGGCTTTTTGAGACGCTCCGCACCTACGGTGCTACGCGGAGCTCGGCCTTCGGCCTCGCATTAAGTTACTTCAACCTATATTAAGTGGGTGGCGGCTTCTTTGCGACGCTCCGCACCTTCAGTGCTACGCGGAGCTAGGCCTGCGGCCTCGCATTAAGTTACTTCAACTTATATTAAGTGGGTGGCGGCTTCTTTGCGACGCTCCGCACCTTCAGTGCTACGCGGAGCTTGGCCTGCGGCCTCGCATTAAGTTACTTCAACTTATATTAAGTGGGTGGGCGGCTTCCTTGGGACGCTCCGCACCTACGGTGCTACGCGGAGCTCGGCCTTAGGCCTCGCATTAAGTTACTTCAACTTATATTAAGTGGGTGGCGGCTTCTTTGCGACGCTCCGCACCTTCAGTGCTACGCGGAGCTCGGCCTGCGGCCTCGCATTAAGTTACTTCAACTTATATTAAGTGGGTGGGCGGCTTTCTTGGGACGCTTCGCACCTGCGGTGCTACGCGGAGCTCGGCCTGCGGCCTCGCATTAAGTTACTTCAACTTATATTAAGTGGGTGGGCGGCTTCCTTGGGACGCTCCGCACCTACGGTGCTACGCGGAGCTCGGCCTTCGGCCTCGCATTAAGTTACTTCAACTTATATTAAGTGGGTGGGCGGCTTCCTTGGGACGCTCCGCACCTACGGTGCTACGCGGAGCTCGGCCTTCGGCCTCGCATTAAGTTACTTCGATTTATATTAAGTGGGTGGACGGCTTTCTTGGGACGCTCCGCACCTACGGTGCTACGCGGAGCTCGGCCTTCGGCCTCGCATTAAGTTACTTCGACTTAAATTAAGTGGGTGGGCGGCTTCCTTAGGACGCTCCGCACCTTCGGTGCTACGCGGAGCTCGGCCTTTGGCCTCGCAATAAGTGTAGTAAACGTATGATATTGTGTTTACGCGTGCGAAGCCGCGGGCAAAAGCTAGTACTAAATAAAATATAGCAAAACTTGCCCATCTGGATGATCGGTCCAGCTCATCACGGTTTCTGTGTGCGTTATACTGGATCTGTACATCTTGCTACACTCAGGACTGTAAAAAAATGAAGAGAATTAATCTACAGTGGCAAATATATTTTCAAAATGATGCGCGGTTTCCATTTAAGATTTTCAATATGAAATGCCATAGTCAAGCTTACGATATCAGGGCCTCTGATTATTTTTTCTTAAACAATGCAATGAAATTTCGTTATAACGTGCGTTATAACAGGCTTCGAAGTATCACGTTTCGGGCGGAACAACTCGATAGAACTGTAAAGGAATTCCATACAAAATTGAAGGCATTAGGCCGGGAAGTATTTTTTTTAAACATGGCGCCTGTGTTCATGATCAGGCTAAACAGCTGAATTATATTTTTATTGAGTGGTGTATTTTTTTAATTTAATTTCAATGTTTTACAAGAAGTCCTATAGATGCCTTACCCGTGAAAATGGCTTGCCGGCTTCGTATCCCTATCCGGCTTTCCTACGTTCGGTGGTCTATACCTACTCACAAGCAAGTCCTTTTCTTTCCCGGCGTCTGCAGTTATTATTATTATTAAGGCAGTAAAATCTGCAAGCGTACACCAAATGTTTATATTAAAGTGAATTTAAAGATACTTACGATTTATTCTTGTAAATGGCACAGTTCAGCAGTACCCGGTTCTTGTAGACGCTCGTGTACAGGAACGGCCCGTAGCATTTGTTGGTGCGCTCCTTCACCAGGCACGCGGAGATGATGCCGACGACCATCGGCGTGTTTCTGTCTTCTATTATCAGTGGGCCACCGTGGTCATTCTAGGAACATCATTTTATCAAGATGAAGAAAAAAACAGACAATATGATAAAACATTTATGTACCTAAGTAGTGTTAGCCGACTTTTTGAAGGCGCCTTTTATTTGGGGCGTATGTTAGCAATATGCGTATTGTCAATGGCTTCCCACCGATAGCGTGGCGCCAGGAATCCGATCGATTGTACTTAAATACTAATATAAATTTATATCCGGTATAGGAAATAAGTCAGCGTTGAAGGTGAAGATCGGGCTGTAAAGATCGAGCTGTGAAGGGAGCATATACCGGACAGCCACGCGAGAAGCATCCAGTCGGACGACCCCAATATCAGTGGAGTGACCAAGTCATCAAGGAACTTCATCGACCGGAATGGCGAGAGGTAGCTCAAGATAGAAGAAGATGGCGTTCTGTGGTGTCGGAGGCCAAGAACCACTTTGGATCGTTGAGTCAGCGCAGTAAGTAAGTACGTAAGTTGAAGATGAATGCGGAAGGATATAGAAGAAGAGGAAAGCCAAAGAAAATATATGGTATGTGTTAAATATGACATGGAGAAGAAGGATTTAAATGGCGAATTAAGAATAGAGTATAATTTAGTGATCAATCTGTCGTTCTCTTATTGCATGTAGCCTTTGAAAGCGTTACTCTTCAGCACCTAAGACTTAGATAATGTCACTCCTAATGCAGCCGTCTGGCCGCCTCTAGCATAACTTTCATTCGCGACTGTTTACGAAAAAATTACTTACTGTTGAGTTTCTTTCGGCTTTCTTCTCAACAGCGGTCTCCTCTTGCGAAATGCCGGTAGATTCACAATCTGACTTGTAAAAGTGCCCCTGTGGCCTACTTACTGAATAAATTATTTCATTTCATTTCATTTCATTTCTCGCGCGAGCTATTTACTCGTCTCTTTCTGTGCAGTAATGTGAGAGAGTGACGGGTAGCGCTATTTCGCGAGACAACTTGTCGCGAATGGTAGTTGTGCTAGACGGGGTGCTTTTATTTTGAATAATAATGGTCAACCTCACAAAAACCACCGCTAGCGAATCGACGCCCTGAGGGCCCCGTGGCGTTATGGAAGGGGCTGTGGAGAACCAAGGAGTCAGGGTCGATGACTCGTCGCAATTTCCTCTCGCCTGACTCGCCGGAAGTCATGACGTCTGTACAGTCCACGTACTTTTCCTAAAAATGTTTAGGAAAATTAAAAAAATTAAAGGTAAATTTGTTTGACATGATGCCCACGGCTACTTTCTACCATCATACTGCTCGCCATCAGCAGGGTGTTCATCCTCACACACCGGAGCCTAAATGGTCGAGAGCTGTGCGGTTCCAGAATAAACATTAATAACGCACACAAACATAAATCTAAGACTTCAAAATTATCAAGGCTTAAAACGCAATGTTTACTGGACGTTTATAATGCCACTAACCTCGCAGACTTCACTCAGATCTGGGATCAAATCCTTAGTGCAAATCATGTAGTTATCGATGATATTGAAGTACCGCGAGCCCCAGCGACGCTTGCACTTCTTCTTACTGATGACAATCACTTCAGTTTCCATCAGGAGATTTACCTGCATGTCTCTCCTGTTACTGTTTACCCACTGCAAATCAATTTTGGGTGATTATGAGGGTTTTAACTACTTAATCTGAACAAGTAAGGAAAGAAGAAAGAAAGAAATACATTTTATCGTGACGTGACCATAAAACATAATTACATAAAGGATGTGACAGAAATGATAAAAAAAAACAATAGGCATCTATAATATTATAATTATGGCTGTGCCACGAAAAGGTCCCACCTCAGCATGATGCTAGCTTAAGAGCCAGCGCTGATCTTCCGGTGGACCATAGGTGGCGCCACGGAGAGCTGCACGCTCGAGGAGAGGAGAGGAAAGGTTATATGCATTGGCCTGAGTGTTTTCTTTGTGGACATTTTGGAAGGAGAGGCAGATAAAGACCAAGATTTACTACATTTTAATCAAGTGAAGTAAAAAGCCGGCTGTGTGACCAAAAAACTAACAGGGAATAGAGAAGAGCAGTGATTACTCCTCCAACAAGAACGATGTTTTTGAATTATGAATGAGTGAAAGTTTGAAAGACATTATGAAAGGATTATTTGTTGTCTTACGTCATTGTACTTTAAGGTGCTTCCCCATCCAGCTATCAGGCCAGAAGAGCCGGGGTTTTCAAGCGTCGCACTCTGTGGAAAAGCCATCTTGTTAAATACAATAGGTGATAGGTTTACTGCACGCCGCATGTCGTTATTATAGCCTACACATCAGTATACTTGGTTTTGCCTTCTGCCTTTATTTGGTCTCAGTGCTCAGGGTAAGGTGCGTTCGTAGTGGCGCGCACGCGTCAGTCAGTCCTGTCACTACGCCCCATGACGAAAAGATCATGTAATTAAATAACGACTCTATGGCGATATTTCTTATTTATCTTCATTGTCTTACGTTTCATACGCAGTTGCATGCGACGTGGTCTCAGATAGACCGGTGAATCAGCGAGCTATTACTGGACAGGTCGGTCTACACGACGAATTGTCTATTAAAATCAGGTTATTCAAGGCAGGCGTGAATGAATAGGCTGTTGCTGAATCGGCGAGTTACATCTGCGACCCCGTAGTCACTTACCATCAGGTGATATTGAGGCCAATCGCCGGTCCGTTTAGAACTTAGAGTAAGTACGCCTTCAGACAACACATTTGTGAAAGATAAAGCCACTTTTGGTGCTTATGTGTGCGTGTCTACAAACCAATCATAGATACGTTTTGCTTGAGACATAGACGTTGTGGCAGATGCGCACACGGACGAAACAGCCCGTATCTAACCAAAGGCTTCACTTTCAAGCGCTTAACAGGTTTCTAGGCGTATATATTCTAAGGTTTTTGGATATATTTTCTGAATTATCTACCTGGTTGTTATAGCAAATAGGTTTGGGCACGTAGTCACACCCCTTGATGCGCCGCTCGAAGTCAAAGTCATCTTCCACCTTCACCACAGCTATGTCGTTGTTCATCCATCGGATGTTGTCGTTTTCGTGCCCGTCGAATACGTAGTCTGATAACAAAGAAATGAGATTGTATCGATGAAGATGACGCTGAAGTTAAATACTTTTCCCGTGAAAAAGGTACATACAAAGTTGGTATATAACATTTTTTACGATCTATGTAAATTTTCTGAATTTCCCATTTCTGGGAATAGGGTTCTTTACATATATACTGCTATACAATTATATAGTGCGACTAACTTTTCTGTGGAATGGCGAAATTAGGAACTACTACTGTAATGCTGAAACATACGATTTTCACTGTCTCTGCATTCGAGTGCTCTGTAGGGAATGCAATACCCGGTCATTTTTGTTACCCGGGTATTACCCGACCTTGATTTACAAAACCCGGGTACCCGGGTAATACCCGGACTTGAACAAAAAGTATTAAATATTGAGTTTTATGGTTTTTGCGGGTATTTAGGAATGAAAAGCATGTTTGATTACGATTCTAGGCTTTGAATCTTATGGCGCTACTTAGGAAGGAGGTGCAAACTTTTTTTCAAACATGTGTTACGATTGTCAAGTACCCGGATGAATTAACAGATGGCGCTGAAATTTATACGTTGTGACATGAATAAGCCACCGAGGAAGGATTTTGCCAAACTAACTCTAAGTTTAGAAGAGGGGGTACGGATATCAACAAATTTATAATTGAAAAAAATCGCTGCTACATTACTGCCTGGTGGCAAAACGGCTCACACAACTTTCAAGAGCCCAATAGATTTAGACAGCGCGGAAACTCCTGTCTGCAACTCAAGTCTGGGGTATCAAGAAACTGTGATAAAACCAGAGTTCTACACGAATGCAGTTTAATCGTCTGGGACGAGTTACTATGGCGCATAAAAAGGCCACAGAAACCGTAGTAAGGATACTCCAAGACTTCAGAAGAGCGGCGCGCGCAATGGGTAGCGTTACAATGTTGTTTTGCGGTAACGCATGGTAATCGAGCCGACGAGGTAAAAGGTCGGTGTTGTGGCCGAGCGTGCAGAAGCTGCGCCTGGCTGAGAATATACGAGTACAACAAGGAGGAGGCTCACATGTCCAAGAATTGGCCCGGGTACTGCTTCAGGTTGGAAAAAGACTACTGGAGAATCTGGAGGAAACGAACGGCTTGGTTCGATTACCAGACAGGTTATGCAGGATCTTTCCGTCCGTTGAAGACCTTAATATTCGGAGCGTATACGGAGACTTGAGCCAGGTGATGGGACGTGAGAACTCTTCGGTTTGTGAGAGAGCCATACTCTCGTGGATATTGGCGGAAATCAAAGATGAACAAGCAGCATATAATTCCATTAAAACTGTCTTGGATGAAGGCAACATCACCCGGGGAGTTCCTAAACTCATTGAGCGCTTCAGGACTCCCAGCACACACATTAACCCTGGAAGTTGGAGTTCCGATCATGCTTCTTCGGAATTTGGCAGCTCCGAAGTTAGCAACGGAACCCGGTTACAAGTATTGCAGATGCAGCGAAACCTCAACGAGGCGCAGATTCTGACGGGGTGCGGCGCCGGGCGGATCTGGACAGGACTACAGTCGACTATCGTATCCATCTGTTAACTTTACTTAAACTTCTGCCTCCAGGAGATAGGGAGAGAAATTAGGGGTGAATTAGCCGCTTACTGACACAGACTAATTTCCACGCGGGAGGAGCCGCGGGCTAAGCTAGTAAATTACAACGCAGTAAGTTAGGGTTACAGGGTTACAGCCGTAATATAACATTTTGTTATAAGTTTTATGATTTCACTTATTTTTCTTAACATTTCTTATTTCGGGTAAAACCCGGTTCATGAGTTGAAAACCCGGGTTTTTACCCGACTCAAAATGTAGTCGGGTACCCGGGTACCCGGGTTTTCGGTTACCCGGGTTGCATTCCCTAGTGCTCTGTGTGCGAAGATTTTGGTTTTACCACAAGAACTATTGTATATCAGAAAAGCAATGAATAGTGGATTTTTCACCTTACGCCCATGTGAATGTAACGAAACGGCCAAGCCACATATTTTGACTAAGGTGTAGAGTTTGTGAAGTTAGGCCTTGTAGAGTTAGGACGTGTCAATTCAGAAGCTTGGTTCTACCTGAGATTGACAACTTTTTGTCAGTGCGAGTCTCGTCTTGGCTTCATTTTACATGAAAATGTTTTACTTACTCATTATTTCTTTGACCGAGACTCCGCTCTAATATATTAGAAAAACTCCGTACGAGTTCGAAACATGTTTGTGCCTGAAAATTTCACGTGAATGTAGACCGCTTAATACAATAACTTCTGGAGTGTTCCGTAAAAATACTTACTTCTTGGGACGCATTTCCAAATAGCCTTCTTCGCCCCATTCTTAATGCACAAGTTGTTGCCTATATGGCTGTCTTCGCTATGTCTGTTGATGGAATTGTTTTATTATTTTTGACAGTTAACGGGTATTTTCTAAGCTATTTTCGTTTTTAGAGACTGTTTGCGCCAGACACAAATTGAATTTATCCCGGGCCCATGTAAGAACAAATTACCAAAGCAATCTTGCCTAGCGCGAAACAATGGAACGCGATACGCGTCCTATGTACTTAAACCTAACTTAAGCTATGCTGCTAACCTGGAGTTCAGCCGAATATCTTCCTGGCTGCAAGGTTGTGTTTCTGTTTTGTGTAAAGTGTATGTATGTTTACTTGCACCAATAAACGACGTCCCGGTCTGCGCCGCCGCCGCCCCGATCTCGTCAGCAAACACGCCAAACACAATTCACACTGTAGTAGTCCTTATATCACTCTAAATAACAATCCTTGGGGCGCCCGAAGCAGCCCACCGTACAAGGAATTGTGCCGTATTTCAACACTTTCCGTTAAAGCGTAAAACTTCCAAAATATCTCCCAAACCACGGAGGTTATAATGTTCAAGAGCCGTTACGATAGTACCAATGTTACCAATGGCGCCGGCTCGCGTCCGCTGGCGACCGCGCGCGCGCTCGCAGCGCCGTGAAAGAAAAATGAACTAACAGATTGTGTGGCCAGTGGGTAAAAACCTATCAATTCTCAACAACCACCCGCCCCGGACCGACCCGTCGTCGGTCCGCTCAAACTCCCGGTAGTCGGGATAGCGTTGAAACCGCCCGTCTAAGGATCGAGTCCCTCACTTGTACATCTGCGATCCGTGGAGACCCATCCTTGCCCGCTATCAAGTTAACGATGCGCCCCCGTCGCCAACACAACGGTGATAGGTTAGCATCCTTAACCAGTACGAGGTCTCCAACGCACGGTGGGGTCGTCCTGTCCGTCCACTTAACGCGTTGCTGAAGAATGTGCAAATACTCAAGTGACCATCGCTTCCAAAAAATTTGAGTCATTTGCTGCAGCATCTGATACCGTGACAACCTATACAACTTAACATCCGTATACGGATACTCCGGCAAGGCGTTAAGTGGTTGGCCAATCAAAAAATGACCTGGGGTAATGGCCTCCAGGTCATTCGGGTCAGCGCTCAACGGACACAAGGGGCGCGAATTTAAAACTGCCTCAATTTTGCAGAACACCGTTGACAATTCCTCAAAGGAGAGGATCGTTGAGCCGATGACCCGATACAAATGAGTCTTGGCAGACTTAACCACTGCCTCAAATATTCCACCCCAGTGGGGGCATCCAGGTGGACTGAAATACCACGAAATGCCCCGACTGGCGATGGCCGTGCCGATCTCTCGCTCATTTTGACTTAAAAATAATACAATTTCCTTTAGAAAACGATCGGCGCCCTTGAAGTTGGTACCACAATCCGACCGTATCAAGGCCGGTATCCCCCGCCGAGAAACGAATCAGTCCAGCGCTGCCAAAAAGGCCTCCGTAGAGAGATCAGCTACCATTTCCAAATGAACGGCCTTGGTCGCCAGACACACGAAGACGCACAAATATGCCTTAACCGACTTCGCGTTGCGAAGGCGTGATGTCTTGACCATGAAAGGCCCCGCGAAGTCTGTCCCCACACCAGCAAACGGCCGAGCTTCCGTAACTCGGTCGGGCGGGAGATCTCCCATTTGTGGCTGCATTGTGGCTGCCTTGAGCCGGTAACAAGGCAAGCAACGAAACACAACGCTCCGTATCACTCTCCGTGCCGACAAAATCCAGAACTCCCGCTGCAAAATGCCCAGCAGTGTGTTGCAGCCTGCATGTGAATTCCTGATGTGACGGTCCCAAACCAACAGCTCCACCAGAGCTCCCTTCTTGGGAAGAATTAAAGGATGCCGCGCTGAATACGGCAATTCGGCATTCCGTAGTCGGCCTCCCACCCGGAGCATTCCGTGCTCATCAATAAACGGGTTGAGGCGGACAAGGCTCTTCTTCATTCTGCCCACGCCAGTCCGCAAGATCCTAAGTTCATCCTGGAACTCATTCCCCTGAATGACCCCCACCCAACGTGAGAGAGCCCTTTGCTGCTCCTCAGGTCCCATTACAGGTGACAGGTTGCGCTGTGCCGCAGGGCTTCGACAATTATGGAAAAACCGCATTATCCATCCCGTGACTCGAAGTAGCTTCCCTAGTGAGCTATACCGTTCCAAAAGAGTGTGGTCCACTGCCACAGACTCCACTGTAGTCACATTGACTCTCAGATCCTGGTCAGGGGGTAGTGGCTGGCGTCCGCAGTCATTGAAAGGCCACTCCGTATGTGGCCGCTCCAGCCATTGAGGCCCCCACCAGAGAGAATGCTCAACCAGAGCAGGCGCCGGGCAGCCGCGACTCGAGCAGTCTGCCGGGTTAACTTCACCTGGAACATGTCTCCAGACCAGAGGAGTCTCCGAGTTATTTATCTGTGACACTCGGTTGGCCACAAATACCTCAAGCGTATGGACCGAAGTCTGCAGCCAGCACAACACGATCTGGCTGTCCGTCCATGCGTAAACCGTGTCATTCAGATCCACCGTGCCACGCAGGTTCTGCGCCACATGGTTTAGGAGGCGGGTCAGGAGCGCGGCACCCGCCAATTCCATCTTCGGAATCGTCCACCGGGTCCGAACAGGCGCAACCTTGCTCTTGGCCATGACCAAGCGTACAACGCCCTCGCCAGCAGTCTCACCTGTTCTCAGGTAGACCGCGGCCGCGTACCCTTTCTCAGAAGCATCGCAGAACCCATGCAGGGTCACCCTGGCTCCCGCCTGAGGGAGCAGTTTGCGCGGGATCTCAATTTCTTTAATATGCGGCAATGTGGTCACGAATGCCGTCCACTCGTGCAGCAGCTCGTCCGTGAGCTGCTCATCCCAGCCTAGTTGGGCCAACCAAAGCTTCTGCATGAAGAACTTTGCCATGAACGTGACCGGAGAGATCCAACCGTTTGGATCAAACGTTCGTGCGATAGTCGAAAGGACTGATCGCTTGGTCCAGGTCTTCGACAGCAATTCGGCCTCACAATTGTATGTGAAGACATCCTGAGTCGGTCGGTACTGGACCCCCAAAATTGCCAACGCATGAGGATTATCCGAGTCCTCAAACAAATGCGGGTCTTGTTGGTGCTCAGCTGGTAGTCCTGCCAGCACCTCTGGGCAGTTTGACAGCCACTTCCTGAGTTCATAGCCACCGGAGGCCATGAGCGCCACCAATTCATCCCTTAGGATGAGCGCTTGCTCAATGCTGTCCGTGCCCGTACAAATGTCATCCACGTAGACATCCCGGTCGATGACTGCAGCTGCGCGAGGGAAGCGCAGCCGTTCCTGGTCAGCCAGCTCTCGTAGCGTCCGCATCGCTACATACGGGCTGGGCTTTAATCCGTACGTGTTCGTGTTCAGCTCATACGTGATCATCGGTTCTTCTGGGCTCTCTCGCCACAATATCAGCTGGAACCGACGGTCATCCGCATGGATCTCCGTTTGGCGAAACATCATCCTCACATCCGTAACGAAGACAACTTGGTGTCTCCTGAAGTCCGTTAGAATGTCTGCAATGTCTCTGGTCAACTTAGGACCAGCGTGCAGGCATTGATTCAGGGACACCCCGTTAGATGTCGCCGCGCTCCCGTCGAACACGACCCTGATCTTGGAGTCAGGTGTCTTCAGGACTGCATGATGAGGCAATACGTAGTGCTCCTCACGATGCCAGTCTACCCTGGATACCGACATGTGACCCAAAGCCAAATATTCACGCATGAACTCAACATACTTTCGCCGAAAGTTGGAGTCCCGTTTCATGCGCCTTTCCATGGCCATCATCCGTTTCTCAGCCAGGTCCCTGGAGCTCCCCAGTGGAGGTCGCGTCGATAGAAACGGCAGCCGTGTCATAAATCTGCCCGAAGGGAGGCGCACCGTGTTGCACTGATAAAATGTCTCGCACTCCTCGTCCAGTGGGCTTGTCCTGGGAGCTGTGGGTGGCTCTTCTGTTGCCCAGAACCTTTGCAGGACCTCCGATAACACGCTGCCGTAGTATATGTTGCTATAATCCGTTGCGTCCTGTGGTCCCCGTACTGGGCCCAATAATGCGTACCCACCTGCGGTACTCACGGCCACCAACCCGTTTGGTTGCAGCTCCCGCTTACCGCTCCGCAGCAGCTTCCCGAGGACGTCAGTTCCAAGTAAGACGTCCACCCGTCCGGGAATTGCGAAGTGAGGGTCGGCCAACTCCAATCCCTTGGTCAGCTTCGTTACCGCCGGCGGTAACCGTACCGAAGGAAGAACCCCGACCACTTCATCTAAAACAATAGCCGTGGCCTTCACCCGCGTGATCGATGCCGAGTCACCCATCTCAAACAGGAGGTCCGTCTGACCCCTGATGTGAGGCACCTGATTGCCACCTATACCTATTGCGCCATCCCGTGATGGCTCCAACCTGAGGCCCAGCCTGGCCACTAGGCGGCTGGACACGATACAACCTTGTGCCCCCGAATCCAGGAGTGACCTCACTGGCACTGGCCGTCCATCCGTACCCCTGACGGTAATCTTAGCCGTCGGTAATAATACCGTCACTGGTGGGGTGGGCACGACGGATGAACAGACTGCTAATTGCTAGCAGGGGGCACCTCCCTCCCCTTCTGCTGGAGGGGGAGAGGGCCCCTGGCCCAGGTATGGGTCCCACCCCGGGTAGTACACCCCTCGACCCATCGGTGCCATGCGCGCCGGCTGGTAATAGCCCATCGGCATCCGTCCCATCTGCGGCGGACGCGCCATCAAGCGTGGGCGCTCTGCGAGGGGTGGGGAGAAGCGACTACTCGGGGGCGGCAACCTGCCCCCCAGCGCGGCCGAGTAAGTCGCGTAACCCGACTCCCCATGGGTCATCTCCGGGCACCCGCCCGAATCTCGGCGCCGATCCCCCCCCCGCGGAGGAGACTGCGGCATCCGGCGGTACTCCGGAGTCCTCGATGACCCCCCTCCCCGAGGAGGGGGCGACCGCTGGTCTCTGGGTGACCCCCCTCCCCGGTGGGGGGGCGACCGTCCACCCAAGGCTGGCGTAGGAGAGGGAGGATGGCCTCCCGATGAGGCCCCGTACCGCTCCCCACTCTCAGCCAGGCAGAGAAGTTCATGATGGGCTCCTCCACATACTCGGCAGTTGGTGGTCTTACTGCATTCACGCACATAGTGTGCGCCTAGGCAGCGGAAGCACAAGTTTCGCTGCTTGACCACCCCCCTGCGCCTCTGCACCCGCTGTGCTCCAAAATCCGCGCACGCGATGATCGCGTGTCCCCCCTTCCGGCAGAAGGGGCACACTTCCGATTGGAGGGCGTTGTACCGCTGTCCTCCCCGACGGGGCTCCACCGGTTTGGGCCCAACCGTACGCCGGGGTGACGTGGGGGGTTGCGGCGTGGTTGCCCCTTGGCAATCCGCCCGCCTGCACTCACCCTCCAGGAACGCCCTCAATTCGTCAAATGTTGGGAGGTGACTCGATGAATCACCCCCATGTGACTGCTCAAACCGCGCCACCACCTCGCTAGGTAACTTGCGCAAAACCCGGTTCACAACAATGTACTTGTTGTCCCCTAGTGACAACTTGAGTCGCTCCAGCGTATTCACCGCCACCATGACGGGATTAAGGATTTTCGACCTTATTTCGTGTACATTAGTGACCTTCGATATACTAAATATTTTTTCGATGAGCCCATCAATAATTAATCGCCGATTATCATATCGGTCAATTAATAGGCCCCATGCCGTCTCGTAACTGGAATCCGTAATCTCCAAATGAGTCAAAATATCGTGAGGCTCACCGCGTAATCTCCCCATCAACTGCGCCATTTTATACGCGGGGGTCAAATCCGTGCGCGAGTGCACCACGCTGTTAAAAATGTCGCGAAACCTCGGCCAGTCGGCATATTCACCACCAAATTCCGGGACATTCACTGGTGGCAACGGCGCCATTAGTGCCACACCACTGGGTGCACGCCTTACCCCAACATCCCCTTTTCGGGCGCGCTCGATATCCGCTGCCGCTTGGATGATACTCATCACCATATCACCGCACTGGTCTACATTGCGTTGCACCACTTCAACAGCTTGGGTCCGACTTTCCCCGGTCTCCTCTTCGTCAATACGGGCCAAATATTCGGCATGCAATTTCAATACCGCGTCATATCTTTCATCTACCTGTCGCGCGCGTGACAATAATGCGTCCTCGCGATCCGTACGACCAATTAACGTAACGACTAATGAAAACCATCTTAATTCCGATTCGACCCTTGACGCGACCGTTTTAACTACTGAGGGAGCCATGGTACCAACCTCGATAACGCGGATCAATAAAATAAATTTTTAAAAATAAATTAATAAATTTGGGTGAATAATTTTGTCCGTGGAACCCCGATTTTAGACAATAACAATCCGTTTTTATTTTTCGTACCAAACGCGACAACTTCAAAGTTATTCACCCAACACCAATATATTACGCAACGGCAAACAACACTAAATTTATTTTAAATTAAATGTATTTTGAGTGAATAATAGTTCAGCGGAACCCCAATTATTAATTACTTATTAATACGTTTCTCCGTATCGAAACGCAACTATATTTACTTTATTCACTCAACTAACATTTCAATTGAAAGTTATAACTAATATTCTTATAATTTAGTTAGTCTTAATTACGCAAATGCAACTTAACGTTAATAGATTGGAATGCGAACCAAGCGCAATCCACCCTCAAATTTCAATTATGACTTTGATGCTAACTAAATTACTTATCCGAACGTAAATGAAACAAATATCTTTTCTGTGGATATGAACCACGCTTTTGCTACCAAAATTTGTTTGCGCCAGACACAAATTGAATTTATCCCGGGCCCATGTAAGAACAAATTACCAAAGCAATCTTGCCTAGCGCGAAACAATGGAACGCGATACGCGTCCTATGTACTTAAACCTAACTTAAGCTATGCTGCTAACCTGGAGTTCAGCCGAATATCTTCCTGGCTGCAAGGTTGTGTTTCTGTTTTGTGTAAAGTGTATGTATGTTTACTTGCACCAATAAACGACGTCCCGGTCTGCGCCGCCGCCGCCCCGATCTCGTCAGCAAACACGCCAAACACAATTCACACTGTAGTAGTCCTTATATCACTCTAAATAACAATCCTTGGGGCGCCCGAAGCAGCCCACCGTACAAGGAATTGTGCCGTATTTCAACACTTTCCGTTAAAGCGTAAAACTTCCAAAATATCTCCCAAACCACGGAGGTTATAATGTTCAAGAGCCGTTACGATAGTACCAATGTTACCAATGGCGCCGGCTCGCGTCCGCTGGCGACCGCGCGCGCGCTCGCAGCGCCGTGAAAGAAAAATGAACTAACAGATTGTGTGGCCAGTGGGTAAAAACCTATCAATTCTCAACAGAGACCCTACGCGACTTTTGAGCGTCGGTATTCTGCGGGCGCCCTCGCAGCTGTCGCGCAATGCTCGCGCAGCGTCAGTGCAACTGTGCCGTGATGCTAGCGGCGGCGTCTCACCAGCGACTGACGCTGGGTGGACGCTGCGTAAAAGCTGCGTAGCCGCTGCACGGGCGCTGGTAGGACGTTGACACTCAAATGTCGATAATGTCTCTCTTACGCTAGCTATAAGGTACATATGAAGCAGTGAGGATTTGTTTCTCTCTGAATTCCGAAAGTGCGAGTCGGACTTGCGCAATGAGGGTCCCGTACCAATCATCATCATCATGAGCCTATTATGTTATGTCCCACTGCTGGGCAAAGGCCAATATATATACTTATCCCATCTTAACTGGCCGGGTTAAGTTTGCACCTATGTATGTCGCCGGATACAAATGAGGTGCAAAGTTAACGCAACCGATCACGTTTGTTGTAGGGGAGCCCTTCTTAAATATTTATTCTGTTTTCATTATTTGTTGCGGCAACAGAAATACATCGTCTGTGAAAATTCCAACTGTCTTAACTATGGTTCATGAGATACAGCCTGGTGACAGACGGTCAGACAGACGGAAGGATAGCGGAGTCTTAGTAATAGGGTCCCGTTTTTTACCCTTAGGGCAGGCCCGTCTTAGACGGCCAGGGTACCTAGGCACTTGGCCCTCTCCCCTATTAGGAGAACATTATTATCGTGCAAGTCCAGGTTCTGGGACTGGGTCCCTAGGCCCCGGCCTTGTGGGCCTAGGGGTAAATACGGTACTGCTTTTGGGTACGGAATGTACGCACTTGTAAGTCCCGGAGACCACGTAGAAGTTCTTAGCGTCTTCGATGCAGGCTGCTGAAGTGAGGATGTATTCTTCGTGGATGATGACGCCGCCGCACAGCCATCGGCGGTAGTCGCGGTATCTTGGGTTGTTCACCGGCAGTTGCAGATATACCTGAGATAGGGAGTTAAAGAGAGAGATAGTATTATAGGCACAGAATAAAACACTATCCACTCACTTGCTTCGAAATTCGAGTTGAACTTTATTTATATAATAAAACTAGAAGGTGCCCGCGACTTCGTACACGTAATTTTTTTTATACCGTGGTCGGTTAATAAATATCCTATAACCATCTTTGGATGTCCAGATATCCCTGTACCGAAATTGGTTAAAATTTGTCCAGCCGTTTCGGTGTGATGCGAGATAATGGAAATTATGACCAACAGATGGTGCCAGACAGGCATGGCGGCCCGCGTCCATACAAAACAAATGACGATCCTGCATCACGCTATCGAAATTTTTCCTGAAATCATGACCATATCCATAGAAAATTGATTTTCAATACAAATCTACAATTTTGAGGTAGCTGTAGTTACCAAAAGCAATTAAGTGGCTACAAAAAACCTTGTACCTTTCGTAAAAGCCGCTACAAACCGTATTTAGTTGGTTGTTTGTGTAAAATATGAAGTTGGTCATGGGGCGTGGTGACGGGACCGACTATGAATAGGTACCATTTGTTTTGGCAGGATATGATGATTCTGTTTCTTGGAATTACAGTCTTTTTTTTTGTAAATCAAAACGTAGCCGATAAAAGCTCTTTTTTTTAAGACATGACTTGAACTGTATCAGGGCTGGTTAGCCCTCACTACCAGTAGTCGGACTTTGTGTGGGAGTATAACCCGCTAATGGGATTATTTCCGCGTCACAGGGGTAATTTGGGTTGGGCTGACGCGGGCGCACTGGGCGCATGGACTGCGTCGTGAATAGACTGAATCGAATCAGTGTGACTTAGGGCGGGAAGAGAGGGGAAAGAGAATCGGGTTATGATAAAGAAAAAACGCGAATTAAGTAGCGGTAGTTCTCCGCCGGCGGGGATTACGCTGAGGCGCCGTTCGGAGAGTTCGCGGCGACCATCGCTTGAATGGTTTCCATGATCTCGTCGTCCGGGTCAGATAGTACATGCTTCGGACGTCGGGTAAACCGACCTCTTTGCAATAATAATCTGTGAGGGGGATCCACCGAGGGATCGAAAGCTCGAGGAAGGTAGTCGGCTGCCTTCCTTATAAGGGGGTTCCCGTGGTTGGGAGCTATATCGAAGAAGCGCTTGGACGCTTTTTTGAAAAAACCAAACATGGTGGGAAGTTCTATACGTCTTGGTGAAGGCTCAGGGTGGTCACATACAATGGGGTATCTGTCATCCTGCGCAAGAACTTATTCTGAACGACCTAAAGGGACTTGAGACGAGACTTAGACACGCGAGCAAAAGTTACACTAGCGTAAGTCATGATGGGAGGAATAAAAGTTTTACCCCGCACAGACATTTTACTCCGCTTGTTAGTCATCGGACTAAGCCTACTCATAATGTGAAAAGCGTGACCGCGAACACGTTTGATAAGGGGACGGAAGGTCAGTTTCTGATCGAGGGTAACGCCAAGATATTTGACCTGATCCACCCAGGGGATGGGTCGGTCAAATAACCTAACTGGCTCCAACCTACATGCACCATGTGTTCGTAGGATGGAAGATAATTGCAGCGCTCTTTTCGGATTCACCTCGATACGCCAGCGAGAGAACCATTGGCCTAGGCCGCTGATTGCCTCCTGGAGATTTCGCCGAATAAGAGTAGGCTTACAATGAGTCGTGTAGAGACAGGTGTCGTCAGCGAATAACCCCAGATGCACTTTGGGATGGCCAACCTCGCGTGATTTGTGTACAAGCCCTAAGGCTCCACAAAATGGGGTTGAGGGTTCGAATCCGACCTGGTTTCGAAACCAACTAATTATTCTTTATTAGTAAAATCATTACCATATAAGGCCTGTGATTGGCAGCCTCGATACCGTTGATGATTCTCCTGCTCTTGTTTAGAGCCTGGCTGATCTCACTAGCATTAGTGTTTTTAAGTATTTCCTCAACATTAGGCGGCAGTGTGGTGGCTACGTCGATTACAGCTGCATCTGAAATCAATTCGGAAGTCAGCGGGCCTCTGACAGTAGCGGTTCTAGCGCAATATATACTGGAACAATAATGAAATAATAATGTATTAATAATATATTAATAATGACATAATAAAGAAATAATAATGACATAATAAGAAATAATAATGAAATAATAATAAAATAATCATAATATTATGTCATTATAAATATGTATACTCATACTGTCCCACAATATTTTTACACTTACCTAAAATATGGCATAATGCGCATAAAATTATAACGACCTTCTTATTACTTAACTTAACAAACATGACTCAGTCTCAAAATCGTTGGTATCACGACTATGGATGGTATATAGTGAAATCTGGAAAAAGAACATTGGACAATTTATGATCATTTGTTTTATTCTAAATAGGAGATTGCCAAAGACCAATAATTCAACAAGACTGCCAATACAAATACCAGTTTAACAGATATGCCACGACTTTGCGCGGCCAGCGGTGCGGCGAGCAGTTGAGCGAGAGATCCGAGCGTGGCGACCGTGCGAGTGAGCGATACACACGTACCGCCCACCGCTGCCGCGCAAAGTCATCACATCTCCGTAAAAGTACAAGCATGGGATCACTTTGAGCCTCAATTTCGTATGTAGGTCACTGGCAACACATTTTTTTGACACAGACATGACATTAACTGTATCAAGGCTGGTTGACCCTTATTACCAGTGAATCGAACTGTGTGTGGGAGTATAAACCAATAATGGGCTTATTTATACGCCACAGGAGTAATACTGGCAACACACATTGATTTTTTAATGATTATTCAACGAGTTTCCATATCGTCTGCTGACCAAAACTCACTAAGTAACAAATACCTACTTAAAATAAAGCTCGTATCTTAATGGCAATCTACTTACTAGATACGAGGTTTTGAAGAGAAATATAAATTTTAGTGAGTTTTGGCTGTCAGGTTGTCACCAAGCCATAACTTCTCGACGTAAAAGTTATATAACTTTTAGGTCACATCGAGAAAGGATGTTTATCTTTTACAAAATGATTGACTATGTATTTATTGGCTGTCAGGTTGTCACCAAGCCATAACTTCTCGACGTAAAAATTATATAACTTTTAGGTCACATCGAGAAATCATGTTTATCTTTTACAAAATGATTGACTATGTATTTAAGTACTTGCCAATATTTACTCAATTCGACAACAAAGTAAAAATCAGCCCATTAAACAACAATAATAACATTCGTACAAACCATGAAAGAAAGGAAGTATTTTATTACCAAACTAAGGTATTAATTGTGAAACTCAACCACGACTTTTTTACGATCTTTATCAGAACCAATCTGAATTCCAATTATATTAGTTTTAACTTATGTTTTATTTACAGAAGTTATTCCACGTTACAATGTTGAGTTTATATCTTCTGGTGATTCTGAGTTTTTGTAAAGCTGATCAATCTAGTTAGTATTTACCAATTAACTTTGCTAAATCATTCGGAATTTATTTCAGCTTTAACTTTTTAATTAATTGCTTGGCATTACCTTCAAAAACTTTAAGCATTCCTTGATGATTGAATACGGAACTCTAAATAAAATAAAAATTTCGCTTATTTAAGGTCAGCCGGGGCAAGTGCTACCGTATCCAAATATCGAACAGTACAGATGTTGTACTACTAATGCCATCTTACGAGCACAACCACACTACTATAGTTATCGTTAACTTGTAATATAGACATCATTGTATTAAGCGGTTTAACTATACCTACTCACGTGAAATTGTCAGGAACGGCCCGACATGTTTCGAACTTTTCAGTGACGAAGTCACTGCGCCGCTTTAGGGGTAGCAGTCCCTGTTAATGATGTGCCGATGAGAATTTCCAAAATTTCGTATGGGATATTTTCCCGAGAACGTTTTCTCTCCATACAAATCCGGACTCGGGAACAGCACATCTCTAGTCCCTGATGACGAGCTCTGTACGAACTCGAAACATGTTGGGCCGTTCCTGAAAATTTCACGTGAGTGTAAACAACTTAATACAACAACTGAATAACGAAAGTCTATAAGATTGTAGTATAAACATATGTAGGTACTTTTGTATATTTGGATATGTTAAGTGCACTTGCCCCGCTGGTGTACTGGCCTCAACTAACCTGAACCGTTCTGCTTTTACCTCGACCCTTTCCTCATCTGCCTATTTTTCTTTCTTGGCTATAGGAGCTAAATTCGATGCTACTAATTTAATCTATCTGAAATACTTATTTTGTGTTTCCCATCTGTAACGTTTCGTCAAATTTTCCTTTGTCCGAAAGAATTTTTTTTAAACTGTAAATTTTTCAGAACAACACAAACCTAACCTAACTTAATAGGTTCTTTAAAACGATGTTAATAGAATCCTAAAAATATTACGGTTTCAAGAAAAAATACTTTCGGACAAATGAAAATTTGGCGAAAGGTCGCATATGGGAAACAATGTTTCAGAGTTCAGATAGGATACAAATTTAATATCCACTTTAGCGGTGTGTTCTATTTACCTGTTTATTGATGGATGCTTTGTCAATTTGACTTAATAATAACAACGAACAATATGTGTGTATATGCTAAAGATATACAGCCCCTGCTTACAAGTCTTAAAACGCATTGCTAATAAAATGTAGACTCTACCTATATATGTACGTAAATATCAATTGAATTAGGCCTTAAATCTCCTGATTCGCACGCCACTTCAGTCTTTAGTTATGTAGCAAATCTCTACTTACCCCAGGATTACACTACTCGCGAAGTTCACCGAAGTTGACCGAAGTTGACCGAAGTTGACCGAAGTTGGCCTCCACACTATCATATTCGGCCAACCTCGGCCAACTTCGCGAATAGTGTGGAGCTAGGGTAAAACCTTCACAGCATCAATTTACATAATCCCCCTAAATTCCCTAAAAAACAGATTCAGTTCCAGAAGAATGGCAAAACGATGAGTTTCTTAAAGAAACCAGGCGTATATTGAGAGGAAAAGAAATTCATGACACACGACCCTACATGGTGAGATTTATCAATATTTATTAACTAAGGCAGTAATAACTACGAGTAAATATGGTGGGTAGCGGGATGAGAACAATCAATTTCAAAACATAATAATCGGAATATTAATCAATCCTTCGTTCTTAACCCTTTGTTTGACAAAGAGCACTAAAGTAACTAACTACTATCCATAATTCAAACATCATCCGGGTTCGATAGTTCAAACTATTGCGGTTCATAAAAAAATAGAAAGAGTTTTGCCCAGTATATTGGACAATGACAAAATAAAGGTTAAAACACATACATATAATATAACACATGTAACTGGGAAGCCTCGATCTTGTTATGCTTGTAACCGCTGCTTTTATAAAATAAATAAATGATTAAATTATTATCAATAAATTTATTATTATATTATAAATATACATACAAACATGTCGGGCCGTTCCTGACAATTTCACATGAGTGTAAACCGCTTAATATATATGTTAAATATGTCCTTCATTCTTATTCTGAAATAAATATTGAATCGTATTAAAACAACATGTTGAGGGTCCAAAAGAAGATTTTCGGGCTACACAATAAAGTTAATCTCGGGCTATATGTATATTATAATACTCTTTATCATCAACATCAGTCCTTCACTCTTGGCAGTGCGGTCGTCGTTACGGTAATGGTGTCTACATTTGGGTTCTCGTCCTCATCCTTCCTCGTAAACAGCAGCTCTCGCGATGCATCTCCATTTCACCCGGTTGGGATGTCTGCAGAGCGTCTGCACTGCACCATGGAGCTCTGTGTGGTCTCCGGATGATACTCTTTATACTCCTCAGGTATACCTTCGCCCAATACTAGGGCCAGAAAACGGCTACGTGCATCCCAACTGGCTCTGTGGCGGCGTGATCATCGACGAACGGTACATCCTCACGTCTGCCGCTTGCATACAAGAAGTTACATACTTCTACATAGTCTCTGGGACGCATCAGTAGGTATCCATAATTGTCTTGGAGAACCAAGTAGCTTTATCTTTAAATTTAAAATTAGTAATAACAGAGCCATCTACACTATAGAATAAGATGTTAAATAAAATGTGATCATGTTATACAGCGTGTATATTTGATATAACCGCATATTGTAGCCAAACGGAGATTTTAGTGCTATTCATCTGATATTTATAACAATTATTAATTTAGCGTTAACTGCCATAGCGTAATTAATTTTTGAAAATGTTCTGAGCAGCAATGTATGGCGTAGTTATTACTGGTGACAGTTGTGACATCACGATGTTAAGTGTCAACAAACAACAACGAACACATACATTGTGTGCTGAATTATTTTATATGGAAAAAAGTTCGATTTTTATAATATTTACCGAATCGATATATTTATAAGTGCCTATACTAAGACCCCGTAAAGTTTGCGGTTATATCAAATATACACACTGTATAATGCATGTTCTCATCGAAAGCGCTGGTAGTGGACGGTTTTCGCAACATAAAAATGCAATATACGGTGTTTGATGATCTGTTATGCAGCATAGAAGGATTTGGAATCAGGTCACGAGAGCCTTTGATTAGATACCCCACAGGGTAGGATTCCAAAAACAAATGCTGAAATCAAATACAAAAACGCACCATTAGACGAGGAGGAGCGAATAACGCCAGCATTGCTTTCGAGTGGAAGCCCTGGACACTCTTGGCGGCGCACCGTTGAAAGCGATGGGCTTATTTAACTCTTCAAATGAAATTAAAACGAACAGGGATCAAAGCGGATAGGGAAACTGATGGAGTACACGCAGAGAGTTTCTGGCAGAGTGGATATAACGTTAGACCGGCTGTCCAAAGGATATTTTTATCTATAGGTATCGCAACTTTACCTTTAATGGAAAAATGCCGGGGTATTCGGTATTTTTTATCTACAAAAATAAAACAGCGATCGAATGCATTAGTTATATATACGATGTGATGTCCGCTACTCTCACTGGCATCATTGACCTGTAAACATCAAGGTAACTTTACATTGGAGGTACTACCTATGGATCTCCTCTCTTCTGATTCGATCATGCAAGGAAACTCCGAGCATGGCTACGTCTATTGCCCTTTGAATAACATCGACCCTTCTTATCCTATGGGTACCTATCTTTAAGAGTAGGTGGTGGGTCGGTTTAAATAAATAATAGTTTTAAATTAACCCGGTTGAAATATTTTGAATGAAACAGATGGGTGCCACCATCAGAGACGAATGAGTGTATCGAAAACGGTGCCATGAGAGCTATTTGGAAATGTGTTCCCAGGAGTAAGTAGCATATTTTTTTTGAGATTAACCTACTTGATAGGTCGATTGCAAAAAAATGTACATAGTTAAAAGCTTAGTTAACATAAAATACAATCGCTTCCTTTGTGTGACGAAAGTTAGTCATACAAAAGGTATGGGTAACTTTCGTCACCGAAAGGAATCAATTAACATTGTTTTAATTAAAGCCCTTAACTATGTACAATTTTTTTGCAATCGACCCTGATACTACTTATTGCAGTACTTGCCGTGTTAGAACGTTCATCTGTGTTGAACAAGTCTTGCAAGTTAAATTTTATCCACTTCCCGGGCACCAATTTAGCTGGAATTTGGTATCCTTACGTAAAATCGATGACATAAGCTGGTCTGATGATGGAGCCGGATGGTGGTAATAGGAACTCCTAAAATTGGGCTATTTAGATTAGTAGTAAATTAATGAACAGAAAATTATGAAGCAAGTGTTTCTTTCTGCCAAAATAACAACTAAAGTTTATTTACAGCGTACCGTTACGATGGGAACCACTTCAACAATATCCGTTGGATGGTAAACGACATAGCAGTTGTTATGACGGAGGAAAATTTTTCATTTGACAAGAGAATCAAAGGGTGCGAGTTCATTCCTAAGAAAATATCTTACAACAACGTGTCCAAGGATTTAGAAAAACCTGGAACAAAAGGTTATATAGCTGGTTGGGGATCTTCAAATGAATATACTGACGTAAGTAGGAGATTTTAATCAATCAATCATTTATTTTCAGACTCCCACCATTGGTCATAAAGCTCATTGATAAATAACTTAAAGGTAATATGAAACATTATTATTATCGGCAACGCTTACGCTTTACGTTTTTTTTTAGGTTCGGCTAACCTGCCACAAAAACAAAAAAAAATAAAATGAATATCTGAATCTTCAAAATGAATGATTGTTCAGAATACCCACATACCTGTGGGAGTATTCTGTTACAGGATAACAGATGGTAAATCCGTAGCTCAATCGGAAAAAACGGAACCCTTATAGAATCACTTATCACTTTGTTGTCCGGCCGTCTGTCTGTGAAGACCTTTTTCTCAGCAACGCGTGGAGGTATCAAACTGAAATTAATATCAAATACTCCTGAGTCTGCTACCCCTTAGAACCATGAAAAAAAAAACTTCTGGAGTCTAAAGTCATCGTAATCAAAAGATACGAGCGTTTATGCTGCATTGATTGATGCTGGCAAGGGAATCAATACCTATATACCTCCTACCTTTCCGTTGACCTCGAATCGTGAGATTTGGCAAGAAGTAACACACATATTGTAGCGCAAGTAGATAAAAAGGTTCGAATAGCGCAAATGTGTAATTACATTACAATAAATATAACTTTTGGTGATTACTCATTTATTTACATTTGGTAAACTAACTGCGACATGCGTCGATGTATGAGGACAACAGTTTTCCGACGGCAAAGTTAATTTTGTGCCTCATACCAGTTTAACTTATCGTCAAAGCTATCTTCATTGCTTTCATGGTTTGTACGGAACCCTCCATATGCGTATATGACTAGCACCTATAAATTGTAGCTTACATTTCTCATTCAGGCAGCTGACTTAACCGCCAGATCAAGCTCGAACTCCCCCGTTCTCCAAGAAACACTTTCGATCGTGATCCAAAAAGCGAATTGCAAGTCACATTGGCTCAAACGATATCACTCCATCATCGAACACTACATGATCTGTGGAAAAATCATCCCGCTTACGGAAATGACCGGCGATTGTGATGTATGAACCTCATTTTAAATTTTCTTTATTTTCTTCTTCACCTGGCCTTGTCTTACTTTATTTGGGGCCCGCTCTTTTAATTTGTCATCTATAGAAATGTCCCGTAATTTTATAATTTTTATTTTTACTGCATTTGAATTTTCTTCATGACAAATATCTACATAGTGTGAAAATTTTGATTATGTACATTATTCTACAGGACCATCACGCGTCGTGTAGACAGTTATTCTTTTCAGAAGAGGAGGGTCCACGGACTCGAAGATTCGAAAAAGATCCTGACAGACTTTTACTGGAATCTGCAGCTCACGTAAAGAAAAGAGAACAGATTAAAAAACAGGACACTAGACGTCTAATCTCGAATCCTTTCAGCCATGGAGGGTTTTGTGAGGTATGGAGCCGACATTAACATTTGCATAAAATTCATACTCTAGGTACTCATGCGCTGCAATTTATTTTAATATTGGCTCTGTCAGCTGTTTCTCGCGAATTTATAATTTTTTACGTTGTCAAGCCCCATATCGCCATTTTTTCAATATACTTTTTTATGTCATAGGGGGCAAACGAGCAAACGGATTGCCTGTTGGAAAGCGATTACCGTCGCCCATAGACACCTGCAACACCAGTAGAGTCACAAGTGCGTTGCCGGCCTTTCAGGTAGGAGTACGCTCTTTTCTTGAAGGTTTGAAGGTCGTATCGGTCCGGAAATACCGCAAGCGACAATTCATTCGACAATTTCACAAATTCATGAGTCTCCTCTTCTTCTTCTTCGGGGAAACGGGACGGTTCGCTCGCTCTGTCTAAAGTCCGAAACTTGGTCATGACGATTGTTTTCATGTCGTCGTCCACCGATTTATAAAAATTACCATTCTAATTGTATTCTAAATAAATTCTAAATGTATCAGATAGGTAGATCTGATAAAAAAAGTAACGATCCACTTTCATCAACCGCCATGGAAAAATAAATTAACGCTTATTTTTTTTGGCTTATAAAGGGAAGCCCAAGTCGCAATGGCAACTAACCAGAAATCAACGGTGCCTTGAAGCTTCTTGACGCTTCGTTTGAATGAATATGTAATTCTGGATTGTTTTTAAAAACGACCAACACTTCACCAGGCTTCGTTTGGAGTAACATATAACGCTGGAGTGTTTTTCAGAACGACCAACGCTTGTTTACGCTTCGTTTGAATTAATATACTGTAATTCTAGAGTATTTTTCAGAACGACCACGGTGGCCCCCTCATAATTGGTGAAGGGAATTCCGCAATGGTGGTGGGGATAATCTCTGCCTACATGACCAAGAACAACACTAAGAAGTGCTTCGGACCCTACCTGTACACCAGCGTGTATAACAACCGGAATCTCATCCACTGTGCCTTGTATAAGGAAATAGAGTTTGTACATTTTTTCAATACTTTTCCATCGTCATCATCATCATTATCATCACCATAATCATCATCATCATTATCATCATCATATTAGCCGATAGACGTCCACTGCTACACTGGTCTCCCCAAAAGTTCTCCACGACATCGTGCGCCGCGTTCCCGCGATCCTAACCAGGTCGCCGGCTGACCTTGTTGGGGACCTTCACATCGCTGCGTCCGGTACGTGGTCGCTACTCAAGAATCTTGCCAACCAACGGCCATTGGTTCTACGAACAATGTGCCCCGCCCACTGTCACTTATTTTTCGCGACTGTCTGAGCCATATATAACCTCCTTGGTTCTCTTGCGGATATCCTATTATCACTCCTGTGGTGCGGATTATCACACCTGTGGCGCAGGGTTATACTCCCACTCAAAGTCCGGTAGTGAGGGGTAAATAGCCCTAATACAGTTCAAGTCACGTTTAAAAGAAAAAACCGGAACTGCTCAACTGAACTGAACTCTGAACATAGCTCGCTTCAGCGCCCTTTTATTTACTTTGAGCCTTCTTATGAAGCCCGTTGCGAGCGACCACTTCGTAAGTTTTTATTTAATTTGCAATGTTTTTATGTTCGGATCTCAAATCTTAAAATCTAATTTTGATCTTTCTAACCTTCAATTAGGCTTAAACTTGGTATACTTGCGTAACTTCGATGACAATGCCATGATATTTACCATGAAGCTGGTGTGGTGATGGAGTCGGAATTCCTATACTAATCAGGATATACCCATTGTGTTTGGGCTCATTTGATTCACCGCGCGAGAATATAATATTTGTACAAAAAGTACAGACGGCAATTTTTATTGAGGCAAGCTTTAGCTTGTCTAAAAAAATATAGTCTTTTGGCAAGTTAAAGAGACAACTTTTGTAAGATTATATTTTGCGACTGAATTAAGTTATTTTTACTTTCTAATCTATTCCTCGCTTCAACCTAATATGCTGTTGTAGGAGCATAATTAAAATGTTTAGGTACATCATTAGGATTACAGTAGGTAAATAAGTGGTAAAAAAAGTATTAGTGGCATAATTAGGAAATCCCAATAAATTGGCAAAAAAAGAATTGGCGACTGAAACATATAAATATAACCAACCTACTCTAATATTTAAATAAGTTATAGTCCTGCAGTTTCCTCGCTCAGCGTCTTGGTATAGCAATATAGCGAGGTAATGCTGCCAGCGTCTTTGGTACAATGCCACAGGGGCCATTTTTAGGGTTCCGTACCCAAAGGGTAAAAACGGGACCTCACTGAGATTTCGCTGTCCGTCCGTCCGTCGGTCTGTCACCAGGCTGTATCTCAAGAACGGTGATAGCTAGACAGTTTAAATTTTCACAGATGATGTATTTCTATTGCCGCTATAACAACAAATACTAAAAATAAAATAAAATAAATATTTAAGGGGAATCCCATATAAACAAACTTGTTATAGATTATGGTACGGAACCCATCATGCGCGAGTCGGACTCTCACTTGCCCAATTTTTAGACTTAGTTTAGATTTAGATAGACTTATTTTTATTGGGTTATCGTTTATTTTGTTGCGTTATATATATATTATGTAGTATTATGTATTTATATTATATTACCTTTAAGCGTAGGTATAGCATAGCATAATAATCACTATCACTACATAGTATAAAACAAAGTCGCTTTCTCTGTCCCTATGTCCCTTTGTATGCTTAAATCTTTAAAACTACGCAACGGATTTTGATGCGGTTTTTTTTAATACATAGAGTGATTCAAGAGGAAGGTGTATATGTATAATACATGCATAATTTATCAGCATTGCACCCGTGCGAAGCCGGGGCGGGTCGCTAGTTACATATAAAGTAAAGTAAAGACTAATATTAAGAATCAGAATCAGAATCATAATTTATTTGCTAGAATACAGTCAAGTGGATTTCAAATACAATAAGCTTGAGTACCTAGTTAAACATTCAATACATTCATAGTAAGTATATTTTTCTTAGAATTACTACGATTTACAGTTATCAGTTATAGTCTATTTCCTTTAGCTTGTAAGTACTTGTGCGTGTAACATCTGTTATTTCATTAATTATTATAACCAAAATTTGATCAAAATCTCCTGAAATATTACTATAGAATAACTAGCTGTGCCCCGCGGTGTTACCCGCTCATCCCACGGGCACACTAATTTTTTTCGGGATGAAAAGTATTCTATGTCCTTTCCCGGGTCTCAAACTATCTCCATACCAAATTTCATCTAAGTCGGTTCAGCGGTTTAAGCGTGAAGAGGTAACAGACAGACAGACAGACAGACACACTTTCGCATTTATAATATTATAGTATATAGTATAGTATAGTATAGTATATAGTATAGTATATATAGTATAGTATATATAGTATAGTATAGTATATACTTAGTATGGATAATGTCATTACAGAACTACGTGCACTTCTCTGTTGAGGGATTCTTCCACTGTGATTGAAGAGGAACATGTTTACTGGGGTGAACATCCCACCAGGTAAAAAAACTGTAAAGTCTGACCAGAAATATATGAGGATTGTCAAGAGGGCGTTATTTATAAGATTTATATGGCAACAATTTTGCAACCAATCGCAATCCGCACTCTAATGACATTAGTTGAAATATCTGTCAGTTCCTATGATCATAAAATCATTGCCAGTGTAAGAAATTAGTTCCAGCGAAATTCCGCAATATGGCGCATCCTCATATATTTCTGGTCAGGCTTTACTTAATTTATAATTTTGACTAACTGACATCATATTAGCAATAGTATATGTAAAATTGCCCTTGTGGCCTACTTCCAGAATAAAATTAATTATTTAATCTTTATTACACAAAAGACAAACTTATCGTACAAAAGGCGAACTTAATGGCATGTGGCATTCTCTACCAGTCACCTTTCGGGCAAAGCAGATAAATTTGGCTATATGAAATTATGGGCAAAGTATAGCCCTCCTCGATTATTTAGCTTATTTTTTTACCATGTACTACACTGTAGCTGAATTCCATGCAGATCTGAGATATTCGAGTTCGTAATTAAGATGTGACGAAAATCTGTACTATAAAAGGCATATTAATTAATAATCTACGAAAATAACGAAGCCAGAACAGAATCTCCTATCTATGTAGTTATTTTACCAACATCTCTGTTGGTTATTGGTCAATTTCTGCGCCCTTTGAACTGCTGTATATTTCCAGGGTTTGGAAATTCGACGATTCGCCACTTGATTATCCCTTACTCCGCACCGGTAATGACACAATCTCTGACCCACTTGACAACGAGGAAAGCAAGGAAGACAAAGAACTGGGCACTTTGACACCTAAACAATAATAGCACAACACGATAACAACGTCTAATTTATTGTAAGCGGTTTACACTCACGTGAAATTGTCAGGAACGGCCCGACATGTTTCGAGCTCGTATATAAGAGCGTCGTGACAAAGTTGCCGCGACGGTGTACGTGTAGCAGTTCGTAATATGTCGGGCCGTTCCTGACAATTTCACGTGAGTGAATAGAATAATTAAATATGCCTCATGAAAGTTTTAATAAGATAACAATGCATTTTATGATCCTTTTATAGCCCTAAAAGTTGTGGTTTAACGGATATGCCATGACTGCGTACCAGCGGCGCGGCGAGCGGTTAAGCGAGAGATCCGAGCGAGATGGCCATGCGAGTGAGCGAGACACACTTACCAACACCGCTGCCGCTGACACGCAAAGTTGTCGCATCTCTAAGCCATAACAGACGATAGAACGGTCCGGCGGACCGATAGGGACGCAGCTATCTGTTAGAATGAGATATATATATTACTATCTCTTTCTAACAGATAGCTGCGTCTCTATCGGTCCACCGGACCGTTCGATCGTCTGTTACGGCTTTCTGTAGCTCTGCGATAGTGGCTACAGATGGCTTTCGTATGGCAATAATGTGCATACCTACGTCATTATGCATTATAAAATGTCAGTAGCGGTATATAGGAATGCTGCTCAATCTTTCCTTCTTATTCTGAAATAAAAATAAATATTGAATTGTACTGAAATTAACTTTTTCGCATTAATAGCTTTTTTATGCGAAAATTATTTTAAATTGAGGGAATAATTTAGCCCTATATTTACTCTTTGTTAACATCATTGTCATTCTATTTTTCAAAGTCAGTGACCAAATAGTGTTCATTGCCAGTAAAAGACATTACGAGTAGTATTACTAAACAACTGCAATATGGCGAGGGCCGAAAAGCAATTTGTCGGGCTATAATATCGGTCCGATGTGATTTGGTGTATCTGACATCTGTCATAGGATGATGTTATAATTATAAATCGTATTTTTGAGGAAATTCTAGGGATATTGCGAACACAAGAATAGTCAGATACTGGTGTAGAAATAATCTGATCAAAAGTAGTTTTCACTAACTGAATCCGTCAGAAGTAGTATTTTCACTTAATCGATGCAGTCCCGCTGTCGCGGGGCTCCTATTTCTATGTGGTTCGCCCTTCGGGGGATTTGAGAATATTTAACGAACCTAACCTATTGAAAAATAGTAGCACCCTTGTGTATTTCGTCTTATCGCAATACCTGTATAATTTTCCCGAATATTCGATTTATCAAGGTCCCGGGTTCGAATCCCGGCCAGGGCAAATATTTGTGTGATGAACTCGAATATTTGTGCTTGGGGCATGGTTCTTCTATGTATTTAAGTATATATTTATCTATATAAGTATGTATATCGTCGTCTAGTACCCATAACACAAGCCTTCTTGAGCTTAATTTGGGACTAGATCGATTTGTGTGAGGTTGTCTGATATTAATTTATTTTATTTATCATGTCATTCTACGATAAATGCTCTGATTTTGGTACACTTTAGGCTGGAATTCAACTCAACGTTTGAGTTTGAAACTAATCTAACAGAAATCTCATCACCATTTACGGATTTGGTAGCGGATGCGATTTTGGTGCTGTAAATACCTTAAATATATTACTGGAACTTAAATAAATATTACAATGTAGATGTATTGTTTTATTTAACGAAGAATTAGCGAGTATTAAGAAAATATATCACTGCTCCTTTTCCTAGCCTAGTTTACGTTAACCCTTAAATGCATGATGATGTAGGTACACGTTACTGAAATGACACAAGTCAAAGTCTGAATATTGTCAATAAAGACTGTGCAGATTGTCCCGAAATGAGTGACTTGACGACGCGTTTGGCTCGGTTTGTAGACACCTGCCTACTGAGTCGGCGGTCCCGGGTTCGAATCCCGGCCGGGGCAAATATTTGTGCAAAATATTTGTGCTTGGGTCATGGATGTTATCTACTATATATGTATGTACCTATATATTATGTATATCGTCGTCTAGTACCCATAGTACAAGCTTTGCTTAGTTTGGGACTAGGTCGATTTGTGTATGATTGTCCCTTAATATTTATTTATTTATTTTATTTTATTTTTTTAAATCTCAAATTGACGTGGATTTATTTGCTATATACGTAATTTCTTAAAATAAATTATTGCAATTGTATGCATTTAAGGGTTAAGTTTACATCTGGTAACTATGGCGTCGCATACAAATGAGGTACAAACTTAACGTAACCCGATTATACAAATCGAGGTTTCTTTCTTGTTTATTTCCTCCTCCAAAACATACCAATTTTCTAGTTTTTTTTGAGGAACTGAATGGCAAGGAAATGTTCTGCGTTGGATCGTTTAATTTTTTGCGCATTTGTTGGTTAGAATTTAGGCTCTCGTTCGCGGCGGAATTTTGGGAAAACAGATGCCTAGTACACAAATTTAATAATAAGAAAACAATTTTGATAACAATTTAAATAGTTGAATTGCTAGTTTAGGGTATCTCTTGTATCTGATGAAATGAAACAAAACTATGGCACAAATGCAATTTTTATTATACATTTCGAAGAAAGTAACTCACTTGGTATGAAATTGGGTCATTTCCAAATTCGTTGCAGACATAAAATATAGTTAAAGGAATTATATTGTTCTACTACTTCTTTTATGTTAATACAAAATGTATTCCAATTACCATTGAATTCCTAATTTTGTATTCTTACGTGACAGAGTGGTGATTATCTGTACAATCATAATTATGAATTTTTGAAACGGTAAAAGTTTTCATAATATAGGAAAATAATACTGAAAATCATTAAGATAAGTGACATTGAGACTTATACTTATTTGGCGATCCTATTCACCTGTTATACCGAAATTCTAGACATTTTATCAATAGTAGTTGACCTGTAAACTCCTGCAACAAATATTGAAACCGGCCACTTAGAACATTGCGGCAGTAACTTGAACTATATCTTTATCTGTGTGATCCGTTTTTTGCCCTTTAGTTTTTTTCTTTTTGCTTCGCTTTTTAGTTTTCACATGCCTGAAAACAATGTGAATGTTAGTAGAGTATTTAATAAAATAATGCCTGACCGAATTTCGTTTTCGGTTTTAACCATTTTCAGCCATTTTGAGCCATATTTTCGATTTTGGACATAAACCAGCCGAATGTTCGTCCAAGTTGAAAATCAGAAGTCCGTCATTGTGTTAATACTACAAGTATACACGTATTAAGTATTAAATTACGCACGAAAGCAACACGAAAACATATATATATGCTTTAATGGAACTACGGGATTTTATGTCTTTCGAATTAAAGCCTATATATTCTTCCTCTGCCTAGGAAGATAAAGAAAAATCAAATGAGATTTCGTTATACGTTGAAAAATTACTATATTTCTACAACTAAATATTTTTTTTCTATTCCGTTTTCTTTTTCGGTCGAAAATTAGTCTGAAGCCGAAGCTTCAGTTTCGTTTTCGGCTGAAAATCTATTTTCGGTCGGGCACTTATTTTAATATGCGGTATAAACTGGCGGGAAATTATCAGGAACGGTCCGGCATGTTTAATGGCTGAGCTACAGCACGTCTGTTCAGATAACTGACGACTGACTGACTGACGAAGTTCCTGACAAATTCACATATTATTAGAGGTGACACACGAAAATTTTAATTAGAATTAGTATTTATATTGAACAGAATCAATGTTAATCCTATTTTAGTGGTGATACCACATTACTTATTTCGTATATAGATACATTACAAAGGATAAATAGGAAGTCAACATTTTATACGATCCGCTGGGCTGGAGCCCAAGTGTGGCTCGAACACACGACCTCTATATACGAAGACACGTTGAAAAGCGTGCGTGTTGGAGCTTGGTGAATGCGCCGAATTTATTTATTTATTATTTATATAAACGGATATGTCCTGACTGACTGACATATCAACGCAGGGCCGAAACTACTGAACCCAGGACCTTAAATTTTTTTGAATAGATTAAATATATAACGCAAGCAAGGAATAAGAAGGGATATTTCAAACTTCATCCCCAAAGGGGGTCAAATTGGGGTTGAAAGTTTGTATGGAAATCGTGTACTTTTCAAGTAAGAGACATAAAACTTTGTGTACAGATGTTCCATGTAAAGACAGGAAAACTAATTTCAGGATTTTTGAAAACTCATCCTTTAAAGGGGTTAAAAGCGAGGTGAAAGTTTGTATGAGGAACTTGGGATTCTTTCAGTAAGAGTGGTGATACTTCGTGTATAGCTCTTTCTATACAAAGTAAGAAAACAAGTTTCAGCATTTTTGGAAATTCATCCCCGAAAGGGTATAAAGGCACAGTGAAACTTTGTATCAAAAACGTGGTATTTTGAGGAAGGGGTGAATTATCTCGCGTGTAGACTGATCATCAAAAACTAAGAACATTGATTTCAACGTTCTTGAAAATTCAACCCCTAATGGGGTAAAGAAGGAGGTGAAAGTTTTCTATGAAGGCTTGGGATTCTTTGAGTAGGAGTAGTAATATTTCGTGTAGGTGGAGGTTCTTCTATGCAACAAGTTTCAGCATTTTTGGAAATTCATCCCTGAAAGGGGTTAAATGGGTAGTAGAACTTTCTATGAGAAACGGGGTTTTTTTGAGTAAGGGGCGCATTCTTGTGCGAGTACACTGATTATTAAAAACTGAGAACATACATTTCAGCGTTTTTGAAAATTTTACCCCTCATGGGGTAAAGAGGGACTTGAAAGTTGCTATGAAGAGCTTGGAATTATTTGAGTAAGAGTGCTAATATTTCGTGTATAGTTATTTTATACAAGGTAAGAAAAAAAATTTTGGCATTTTTGGAAATTCACCTCCAAAAAGGGTTAAATGGACTGTGGAACTTTTTATGAGAAACGGGGCTTTTTTGAGTAAGGGGTGAATTCTTTTGCGTGTAGACTCTTCATCAAAAACTGTGAATATTGATTCCAGCGTATTTGAAAGTTCAACCCCTAATGGGGTAAAGAGAGAGGATGAATGTTTTTATGAAAAGCTTGAGATTATTTAAGCATGAGTGGTACCTAATATTTCGTGTATATGCAAAGTAAGTAAACAAGCTTTAGCATTTTGGAAATTCACCTCCGAAAGGGGTTAAATGGACAGTGGAACTTTCTATGAGAAACCGGTATTTTTTTTATTATGGAGTATTATATTTTGCGTGTAGGCTTTTCATCAAAAACTGAGAATATAGATTTCAGCGTTTTTGAAAATTCAACCCCTAATGGGGTACGCTGAGAGGTGGCAGTTCGTATGAAGAGCTTGGCATTTTTTGAGTAAGAGTGATAATATTTCGGGTATAGGTTAATCATTACAAATCACATCACAACAACTAACTTTGCACCACACGATCAAATGAAATTACAAATTAAGAAAAAAATAAAATAATATTAATCCCCTAAATAGGTTAAATTTTATGTTATAATTTAGAGGTATGCGGGTTTTTTTGTAGAATATTAATTTATAACTGAGAAAATAAACTTAAGCCTCTGGAAATTCATCTCCAAAATGGGTCTAATGGGAGGTGAAAGTTTGGATGAGAAAAAGTTAGATTATTTTCGTAAGTCTGCTCATTTTCTGTGTCACTAAAATACAAACTAAAATACTATTTTTAGAAATTTTGGAAATGTTTTGTCTACGTAATTGGGGAAGATGAAAGTTCATGTAAGGAATATTTTCGTGTATAAACTCTGAATTCATTTCTGGAAAGTTTTTTGACTATGTGAAAAACGTAGGATTCTCTGGATAAGTGACAAAATTTCGTGTTTTTTTTTGCATTTTCAGGTTTCCGTGCCCAAAAAGGAAGAAACTTTACCCTCAAAATATCACTTAGTTGTCCGTCCGTCTATCGAATTTAAATGGAAATTAAAACCATATAGGTACTTAGGACTATAGTCCCTTGAAGCTGTTTAATAACCAAACTTTTAAGTAAAAACGTAAAAAAAATATCCGGCTGTGTATGCCGCAAAAAACGTATATCTCGATACTCGCAAGGGAATCAAAATTTATAAGATAGGTATTTTCCGTTGATCTAAAACTATGAATTTGGCAAGTAATACCGTGTCATACTACAAGTAGGTACTTATAGGGAAAAATCTGAAAACTATAAACTATGAACATATCTAATTAAATAAATAAAATAGTCTGTATATAAAGTACGTAAAGCAGTTTTCCAACGGTAATGTTAAGTTTGCTGCTTAGTACATTTTATCTTTTCATTAGCAATAAATATGCAGTGTTTTCACAGTTCGTAAGGAGTCCGACTCGCACTTGACCGGCTGTTGGTATTAACTATTAACTGAGAATACTGAGTTATACGTATTATTCCTATCCTTAAGGAGATTAAACTTTTGACTATGATTTCGTTTGGTTCATCGGAAAATAAATTGTCCCATGTGTTATACCACCAACGTGATCTATAGAAATACAATAAATGTACTACCCAAAATATATGTATTATGCACGCAGATTTTTATTAGTTTCTATTATTTTAAGAAACAATAAAACGGGAAGTCAGTTTCCAGACCCTGTGCGAGCGAAGCCGCGGGCAAAAAGCTAGTATAATATATTTACATAAAATAGAGAGGGCGCTGAAAAAAGCGGAATGAGAGGGTAAAGCGGTCCTGTATCACAGTTGGAAGAACACTGTCCCGGTTAAACAGGTCGTGTGTTCGAGCCACACTTGGACTGCAGTGGATCGCATAAATTGTTGGCTTCTTAATCTATCCTTTGTATCTTAATACAGAGTAGTATGTATGTTAACAATTTGCCCAGCCCACTGGCACTAAATCTAGCTACTTCTTTCTTGGGTTTTCTCATTTCCAATTCGATCACACAAGGAAAGGAAAGGGGCTTTTAATTTTATACAATAATATATAACATAGCACAGATTTTGTTGATTACTATCCCATCAATTAGACATAGGTACGTGAGCCGCATATAAAGAAAGAAAATGTATTTATTGCCACAACTTAAACAAACTTGGTATGTTAGGTACCTACCAAGTAACTAAGTAACTAACAAGAAGAAATAAAATAGGTTGTCCATGCATAGGTTATTTTATGAACTGAAAGGGGGGCAAACGTTTGGGGCGTCAGCATAATGCTGGGCCCGTATTCGACTTTAAACTTATTTAGTTAATTGCAAAGCAATTTGAATGCGAGACGTTATCATCGGCATTTTAGTGTGCCAAATATTACAATTGAATTGTATTGTCCTCGCTAAATATGACGTCATTTGAGGTTTCTCGCAAGTCGTATTCGACTTACCAATATTAAACTGTCAAATCCCATACTATATTGAGCTGTCAAACTGACGTATGAACAATCTGATTTAAAGACCAATCCAATTGCAATGTCATAAGTATGTATAAAGTGGCATGCCACTGCTGATCTGTCTGTTTTTCCAGCCCGAACCAGAATTACATTCATAATAAGAATAGTTTAGGTTTACTTGTCGTTTTCCGTCCATGCAATGTTGCTCCAGCGAATGTTGACCGCGTCGAGTATCGTGCTGGACGACCTTAACATCGCTCTACAAGATGAGCTGCAAGAAGTGTGCGTAAATTAGCTGTTAAAGGGTTCACCTCTATTTATTCGCGCTGAATCGGTTTAAGCTAATAAGTGTTGGTAGTCCCATATAGACATCTGATCCCAATAAAAAATAGAATCGATTGACATCCTAAAAAAAATTGTCCGCGCGCCTATTGTAGCTGGTTACCGCAGGTCAGCTTAATCAGCACGTCGGTGGGTCTCAAATGTGCAGGTTTTATTTTAATGTAAGTACAAGTCAAGGAGGTGGTTATGGATACATACATACACAAAATCATGCATTTTTCCCAAACCGGGTAGGCGCAGAGACCACATCTCTCCACCTGCTACGGTTCTGACATACATATTTCGCTTCATCAACATTCATTAATCTCCTCATGCATGCTCGTCGGTTTAAAGTACTCTTGACTTGCACTTTTTTCAGAACGTCTACAATCTGATCAAGAAATGTTCGTCTAGGCCTTCCTTTTCCAACATTTCCATTCACATCTGATTTGTAAATTTGTTTCGTGAATCTTCTTTTGCATCCTCTCAACATGCCCAAACCAACTAAGCATCCCTTTCTCAATTCTAGTGACTACATCGTCATTCAAACCACAGCGTTCCATTATTACACTATTTCTTATCCTGTCGCACAGCTTTACACCAATCATGCTTCTCAATGCTCTCATTTCTACTGCATTTATTCTACTTTCGAGCTTCTTTCGTGCTATGGACAGGGTTAGATATACTCAAAACATTACCCTTTGTCCTTCTGAATAGCGCAGCGAATGAAGTGCCGGTTGTTCCACACGCTAGTGTAGAGAAAGGGCCCCATGCATTTAGTGGATTGGTTCGCAGTTCTGTAAGCAGTCATGATTCCTACGACTACTGTAGTCAGTCCTGCACCCACTGTTAGCGGACCTCCGTGGTCATTCTGAAAAATGTCATAGTCAGATTACAATTGCCACCAGGCCCTTTTCGATATCACTACATAGTGTAAAACAAAGTCGCTTCATGCTGTCTTTCTGTCCCTATGTATGCTTAGATCTTTAAAACTACGTACTTTTTTTTTTAAAAAGGGTGATTCAAGAGGAAGGTTTATATCTATAATACATGCATAACATAGCTTTGCACCTGTGCAAAGTTGGGGTGGGTCACTATAAGTAATGAAATAAAGGATAAAAAACCATTGATACAAAGATCAAAGCTCAAAGAAAAATTAAAATGCGTAACCTGGTGGAAGAAACCGGGCATCGAACCCGGTACCTCAGAATCGCGGGCTCAATTTTTCTTTGAGCCTCTATAAGGCCTCTTAAATGGGTGAAGACAGTGGTGGGATTGATTCAAGAAGCGCGTTCACTTGTGGGTATAAGTAGAATAATATCATACTAGTACGTTCTCTAATGGAGGGTTTGCTGCTCAATTTTATTCAGATGTTTTATCAACCCTTTATGGTGAGGGGTAGAAGTTAGTTTATATTAAATATAGATTAAATTCAAAAGGGCTTTGGAAATAACTGAAGTCTGAAATGCAATAAAGGTCTTTACGCTATAAATTATGGTGACAAAACAGCCTACGCCTGCTAGATGATGTCTTCTCATAATAAAAAGGTGCTATAAAATCTTCCCCTTTCTTCTTCAACTCTAGTCTAGGTAGGTATTATCAAACTTTAAAATTGTATTGAAAACCAATCATATGGGGAGGGGTCATGATTTCAGAAAACAACTCATCTAATAGCGAGATGCCTCGCTCATAGATATCACAACATCTTGCAGGATATCTATTGATGGGTAAATTGTCCGCACGTCACACCAAAGCTGCTATGGATTTTATCAACTTTAGTACTACACAAAAGTTAGAAGGATTACTCGGACGAAGTTTTCTTCTTCTTTTAATAATTACCTCACAAAATCCTCCATCCTCATCTCCTAGTCTTCTCTGACCCTTCCGTCTCGCCTTTCTCAATTTCTTGACCCGGGCTAAAGATTGCCGCAAATCGTTTACAGAAATTTTCTTTAATCTGCGGGTGCTTACAGGGTCTTCATCCTCCTCTTGAAAATACAGATGTCTGCAGTTCACGTCACTTTCCTAAAAAGTCCAACATAGCGTTAAATCCTATGTGAAATTGAGGTGGTCGACAATTATTAATTAGCTTAGACTAGAGAGATGGTAGAATTATGTGGTGGTTGGCATTTTGACACTTTGAATCAACGCAATTGGGCAATGTGAGTGAAACGTAACGGAAGACGTGACGTGGGAGGATCTCCAACAAAGTAGACCTATGATTTGGTCAAGATCGCAAGAAACAATTGGATGAGAGTAGTGCATTGGATATCCTTGCAGTCTTTGTCCAGCAGTACTTTGCCCGATGTGATAAAAGAGTGTAATTCACCTCTTGCACAACTGTGGCACACTCTTGTCGTGCGACAAATGTTGCCTGTCTCTTTCTTTTAATACTGTGCGAGTGCTTGGTAATTTTAAGTCTAAGAAAAAGTGCTCACCTCACATGCTTCGCCCATTTGGTCAAAATCGATATTCCTTCCACATATCATATGCTTGTCGATAATATCATGGTATCGCTCAAGCCAAAGACTCTTGCAGCTGCTTTTTTCGACCATCATTACATCGGCTTCCAAGAGGTCGCGAGAGTTGAGGGACGTTCTTTCCCCCGGGACGAAATTTGCTGGCTGAATAAAATAAATTCTTTACAAGAAACCGACTTCAACGTAAACAAATCATAATATCTGCACTCTCGACATAGTATGCTTCCCTAAGATATGTATAAAGTGAAGCGACGGTTGAAAATTATATGGTTTGGGCTTAGTTTCGGTAGTTTAGTGGTTAAGGCGCTCGTGTTGGCCCAAACAGCCGTTGGAGACGACTGTTCGAATCCTGCTTGAACATAAAATTTGGCACTAGTCACTGTATACAAATTTGAAGACTAGAGATTCTCTATACGAGGGAAAATGTTAGGCCACCTTATACGACATGATGCTTTTATAAATAATATCATAGAAGGAAATGTTGAGGGGAAGCGAGGAAGAAGGCCAATAATAAGTTACATTTAACAAATAAAAGAGAAGGTAGAATAAAAATCAAGGAAGTGGCTATGGACAGAGTTAGATGGAGAAAACTACATACTTCATCAGCAACACCGAGAAGAGTTAGACTCATAAATTTATTATGATGATGATGATGATGAGTATACCTAGGTATATTTCTAGCAGGAACAACAGGTGGTTAGTGCTTACAAAATAAAAATATCGACCAACCTGTTATCGATAACCAACTGTCATCGTTATAAAGTAATTGCATAATTATATAATTATTAAATAAGAGAATATTCACTCCGTGCATTCATTCAGTCATGCCGTGAAACTCGTAATAAATATCACGTTGTACTTAAAAAAATAAATCTTCAGATAATAAGGTCTATGAATGTAAAAGCTAAATGATACCTACTAAACTTATTTAACGTTGGTGTTAAGTAGAGGAATGAGTGAAAATGCATGTTACGATTTTGTCACTTACTTTTCCTCTATGACGTTGAAGTGGTATTTATCGATAGCATGATTCTCGATGTTTTATTTAGTCAAGCACTAACAACAGGCCGTTCGTGCTAGGAAAATCTCTAGGTATAGATGAGAGGTACTACTACTTACGTCTGTGTAAACTTCTGTGGACCCCCATCCAGCTATGGAACCACGCGCTCCCGGCTGTTCCAGTTCTTCACTGACGTTATTAAACGAGACGATTTGCGGGATGAAATCGCATCCAACCACGCGTTTCTCGAAATTGAAGCGTCCCTCTACCATCACCACGGCTATGTCATTGGTCATCCATAAAATATTGTTTAGCGCTTTCCCGTCATAGTTGTAGGCTGTTGGCGAACATGATTATTATTCGCCAGCCAAAGATTAGAGATAAAGTCCGTTTAGGGCCTGTTTCTATAGAAAACTCGCTCGCAAATCGCATGTGTGATAAGGCCTTACAATCCGACCAAAAAGAGTAGAAATTGAAAAGTGGCAATATTGTAGTGTCCTCCCTTTCTAATCAATATAAGAAAACGGGAACGATACTACAGTATTGCCATTTTTAGGGTTCCGTACCCAAAGGGTAAAAACGGGACCCTATTACTGAGACTTCGCTGTCCGTCCGTCCGTCCGTCCGTCCGTCTGTCACCAGGCTGTATCTCAAGAACGGTGATAGCTAGACAGTTGAAATTTTCACAGATGATGTATTTCTATTGCCGCTATAACAACAAATACTAAAAATAAAATAAAATAAATATTTAAGGGGGGCTCCCATACAACAAACTTGTTATAGATTATATATATATATGTATAGGTACGGAACCCTTCATGCGCGAGTCGGGCTCGCACTTGCCCAATTTTTTTTAATTTCTACTCTTTTTGGTCGGACTGTAAGCTGTAAGGCGACGGGTAATGCGAAACTAGCGCCACTTTAGTTTTTTTTCTTATAACTTCATAATCAGTTTTTTTTTAATAGCTGAAGTGTAAGAACTAGCGAAACACCTTTGATATTTATTAAATCGCTATATGATTTGTTCACTGTAGTTTACCCTACAAAACTTGTTCCGTCAAAAGCGGCCACAATAGTTTTGGACAAGTTTTTAGAGACCACTAAAGAACAAGAAATTGTGTATTTAATAAATTCTAAAGGTGTTTTTCCGGCTCCTAAAATCTTGCAATTACTGAAATTTGATCTGGTTTAGAAGATATAATAAAAATTCGTAAGTGGCGCTAGTGTCGCATTACCCGTCGCCTTAAACGGGCGATTGCGATTTCCGAGCGAGTTTACTATACAATACAAATAAGCGTCGCGGGAAACTCGCTGCGTGATCGCCTTCAGATAAAATTCACTCGCAAATCACAAGTGTGAGAGGGCCTTAGACGAGGCGTTAACTCATTTTTGTGAGAGTATTTTGTTTATGTATTTTTTATATTTCACAGGTCAACATATAAGTATGAAAATAAACTCACAACTCTCATAACTCATGATTTTATTACTGTAGTGTTGTCGTTAGAGTAATAAAACCAAGAATCTGTGAACTACAAAACAACATAATACATATAAAATAAATAAACTACACTGAAAAAAAAAATAGCTCAACTAATTGAGAAATAGCCAAATTGACCACCGCAACGAGCCACGACCACTCGTGTTTTAGGATATCTCAGTATGACGTAACATTTTGTACTATTTCATATTGTTTTCGGAATTCATTTTGTCGAAAGTGCTACGCTACGCCACATATTTTTGTCACTTACTTTTGGGAACACACTTCCAAATGGCTCTCATGGCACCATTGTCGATGCATTGGTTTGTCTCTGACGCTGGTAACCATCTGTGTAGCAGAAAACGATTACTTTGAATGCAGGAAATATACCCTTGAAAATACCTGATCTTAATTTTCAACCGGCTACAACTGTGGACTGATTCTCAAAATCCTATTTTTTTATTTGAAAGAATATATTATATAGGTACTCCTGGGGTGGTCCCATTGTCACCATGTCGGGATCTGATGTTTGGATCCCAGGGAAATCGAAGGCAACGCTCAAATATTATATTTGCTTTTCATGTATTTTATAAAGTTGTTATGGTAGGTATTTGAGTCATTTTAAAAAAACGTGTACATAGTTAAAGGCTTAATAAAAACAAAATATAGATAGCTTCATTTGTGTTACGAAAGTTACTCATACAAAAGATATGGGTAACTATCGTCACACAAAGGAATCGATTAAGTTTTGTTTTAATTAAAGCCCTTAAATATGTATATGTATTTTGAAAATGATTTTGCGTCCATCGTTACCTAGTCATCATCTAATTATGCCGGGCTGATAATGGTTCTACTATCTAAACTAACTAAACTATCATATTACTAACTTATGAGTTTCATATACCACGTAGAAATGCTGCATGTCCTCAATGCAGGCGGCTTATTAGTGGATGTACCTTAACTCAATTATCACACCGCCACTGAGCCAGTTGGGATCTATCTAAACTAACTAAACTATCATGATATTAACTTATGAGTCCCAGAGATTACGTAGAAGTGCTGTATGTCTTGGATGCACGACTGACGCTGATTGGCTGACGTGAGGATGTATCTTGGCTCAATTATGACACCGCCACTGAGCCAGTTGGGGGGTCTATTTAAACTATTATATTACTAACTTATGAGTCCCGGAGATCACGTAGAAGTGTTGTATGTCTTCGATACAGGCGGCTGACGTGAGGATGTATCTTGGCTCAATTATGACACCGCCACTGAGCCAGTTGGGGGGTCTATCTAAACTATTATATTACTAACTTATGAGTCCCGGAGATCACGTAGAAGTGTTGTATGTCTTCGATGCAGGCGGCTGACGTGAGGATGTATCTTGGGTCAATTATGACACCGCCACAGAGCCAGTTGGGATCTGTCTCTGGGACGTGGCCGACGACAGACTTTTCTGGCTGTGGTGCTGGGCGAAGGTATACCTGGGTACGAAATAAAAGGCTATAGAAGCTCCTCTGTCTCGATCTTCGTAAAAACTGCTTCGGAACTTTGTTTTTCTGGGTGTTTGTTTAAAATAGGGTGTTATCTTCCGCAATACAATGGATCGACACGAAGAAGGGGTTACCCTTTGTCATTATTTCAAGAAAAATCTTAACAGCGCGATGGCGGTTTCGTTTGGCCGCCCGAAAAAAAAAAGGTACGGGCACCTTTTGGTTCAACATTTTTATACGACCAATCGATGACGTTTTAACCGAAAATTCGCATACAATAGATGAATATTTTTGTTAAATAGATATAATTTTCCCGTCTAAATTAAGTTTAAGACACTAATATTATTTAGAATGATAAAATTTTTAGTTCTTTGTAGGTGATGCATTTTTAGCTCCAATAAATGTGTTGTTTTCTTTCTCTATTAAGTATTAATTATCATCAAAGACCTTTCAGTCTTTTACAGACGCTTTTCATGGTTATGCAAGTCAATACGAGAACGGCACACGCGACCACAGGCTTGGCAGATGTAAGAATGGCCTGCACTCGGTGAGCAAGGTCTAAGTGAGCAAGGTCGTAAGACCAGCTTCCACCATTTGTACCTATCCATTACTCCTCCCAGTTAAGCCAAACGAGCGTGAGTTGAGTCACGTAATTTCGGTCGTACCATACTTAGTGTGACGTGATCATGGCGCGACCGAAATTACGCGATTCAATTTACGCTCGTCTCGCTTCACCCTTATGGACACGGTTGTTAAACGCGTGCATTTCTCGCTTAGCGGAGTCTGTAACGCAGCATTGGGCGACCGATGCTTCTTTTGGCGTTAATTATTCACTATTACATATGAATCCTTACCATGTAGGGTCTGGTCTCGCCAGCCTCAGTCCCTCTTAAGATACGTCTCGCGCTGAAAGGTCTGCCTTTTTGTTCCCCTGGTTTACTGAGGTGCTCTAAAACGATAATATTTTACACATTATTTATTTAAACTAATTGGCCGAGCGAGCGAAGCGTTTACAATTCAGCTTGGTTAAAAATGATTTCGTTCAGATATCCCGTCGTTCGGTTGTTATCGCCGACTGATACCCGTGAAATTTTGTCTTTAGGTTCGATTTTTTATCGATTCCATTTTTCGAAGTTTTCCAAAATGGCGTAAATACTGGTGGTGGAAAACGTAAATAACATTAAATTTAAGCCATTTTGAAACTAACTCGCATCGGCTACCCGCAGCTGACAGAGCCACTAGCATATTTAATACTTGTAATAAATATTAACATAAAATACTAACCATGGTGACCATCAGATATACGAAAACGTAGAATCAACAGAAAATATATACCTAACAACATAACGTAGAATAACTGTAATTCATGATTAAAAAACACTTTCCACTTCCAATAATGTTACGCAAGACTGAGACTTGAAACTAATCAAGTTGTGATAAGCAACTACGATTACGCCAGAAAAGCAATTGCCAACATTTTATCATGAATGATTTTATTCAAAAATCTTGAGTTTTTTTTTATAGGTAGGATTACCTCATTCCAAGAAAAAAGTTACAATTTCGGTAGTTTATTTATAAATTGCAATAACTAAGCTAATTCTACTGCTGATTAATTAATTATAGTATTTATAGTTAACTTAGATTTTTTTTTCGGTTATCCTACCTACAAACAACATAATTTACGGCCTTTTTTAAGCAACAGATTTTTTGTTCTGTCAGAATTTTTAAAACGATTTTTTTTTATAATACTACGGTGGCAAACAAGCATGCGGCCCGCCTGATGTTAAGCAGTTACCGCCTCCTATGAACGCTTGCAACGCCAGGAGCATCACACGCGCGTTGCCGACCCTTTAAGAATCTATTTACTCCCCTCTTGAAGAACCGCATACTACATAGCCCCCGGGCAAATTTCAGATTATTGAATTTTTTTATCCATTCCCCAATTTCACGGTTTGGAGGTGTACGAAAATAACCAATATTCCTATACCTAAGTGTTTTTACAACTAAGGAGTTTTGTCGATATATCGTGGACCTCAAAATCACATCTCATTGCTAACAAGAATGGGATAATTATTACGGTAGGTATATTACCCAATGTTTTGAAATAAAAAACAAAACTAAAATCAATATCGGTGATATAAAAAAAAATATGTGTCGACTAATGAACCTCCTTTTTGAAGTCTGTCGCTGGTCCCTTTTCATACAATTAATGTATGGAGTTAAGAATGAAAATCGATGGTCACGCCATCTAGAAGTGTAAACTGTACCAACACATTTTAATATTTTATTTATTAACCTTCAGGTCGCTTCTAACGTTATTTTGTAGTTTCGCTATTCACCGATAGATGTCACTGCAAGTAAGTTTAGCTACTGAACAGCAGATGGCGCACTACCGCCGGAACGCTCAAAATAATATAATAATTCGTTTATTAGCAGGCAAGAAACCCATATTACAATAATACTAAAATTAAAATACAATGTAAAAATAAAACTTACACTCTAAAACATAGAAATAAAACGGCCACAAATATAAAAATATAAAACTACAATTATAAATGTGCGTTCTCAGAGCGGTGCAGGCTAAACCAGTGTTTATGAAACTCGTCACTGTAGTCGTTGGCTATCAGTGACAGAATTTCGTTGCCTGAGGTTCTCAGTCTTGTCTGAAATGCCGCAGACCGGGCTCTTAATATGGCGAAGAAGTCAGGTAGGTACTCTCGCGTCAGCAAACATACCCTTCGCACTGCTGAAGGGTGGTAGTTTCAGCAAGATACGAAAGGCGTTCCGATGTTTGAAACTATCATCATTTCGAATTGTTTTGTAGTGTACCTGCCCCTCGCGAAAACGTACCTCCCTGAGAACTTTTGGAAATAAGTCGTTCCGAGACCATTATGTCCATCATGATGATGCGGCCGAAACGTTGGGAAATAAATAGAAAGACACAATTTCATGCAATCCAGCAGAGGATTCCAAATGAAGTAATTACCAACGCAAAAGTAATTAAACAATTTTTATACGTACGTGTGATGTGTGCGAAAATTGGTATAAAACTTGGTCCGTGGGGGCCCAGTGCTCGACAACTATTTAGGCAGATTTCGAAAAGACTGGGTCGACATCACGGGGGACCGAAGAGCTGGCAGCTTCCTCGCTCAACGCATTAGCGTTGCTATACAGCGAGGAAATGCTGCCAGCGTCTTCGGGACCACGCCGAAGGGGTCCGATTATTCAAGTACTTTTTGATATTAAATTCAATCGGTTTTAATAGTATATATTTCAGTTAGTTAAGTTCTTAGTTTATAGTTAGCATAAAACTGTATGTTAAGTCAAAATTAAAATAATCTATATTTTCTAAAAGATTAAAGAGCCAATTTAAGTGCCTTAAAAATCTCGTAAAGTAGTCAAATAAAAAGCTTTTAAGACAAACAAAAACGGTAATTAATTAGCTAAATAAAATCAGCTCGAAGAGGATTCATTAATGGAATTAACTGAAGCTGTGAAGTAAACAGTTTATTTCGAGCCCCTTGGCAATGATAGGTACTAGGAAAATTTGTATTTTTAAGTACTTCTCCTATTTTAAAGTTTTTGATGAAAGTAAAAAATTAAGATTCGTATAGTCGGAATCCTTTTTTGAGGCCGCATTTACTTTGTTCTATCAAACAATAGGACCCAATGGGTACCTATTGTGGGCATTGAACTGCGGACACAAACGGCACTTTATGATAGCTTTCTTTTTAAAGTAGTTTTGTGGCCGCAGTGCATAAGTAATGCACACGTAAGTTTACAAAACCTTTTTTAAAACTTTTGTGAGACATATTTAATTATTGTATTAAGCGACCTACAAGATGGACAGATGACCTTATAAAGGTCGCCGGAAGGCGCTGGATGCAGGTCGCTTCCAACCGGTATATATGGAAGTCCAAAGGGGAGGCCTATGTTCAGCAGTGGACGTCCTATGGCTGAGATGATGATGATGATGATGATGATGATTAAGCGGTTTACATCACTCAAGTGACAAAGTTGCCGCGCGACAGTACGGTAGCAGTCCCTGATGAAGAGCTCCATACGAGTTCGAAACATGTCGAGCCGTTCCTGACAATATCAAGTGAGTGTAAACAGCTTAATACAATAATTTGCACACGATACCCATTGGGTCCCATTGTTAGAATGAATAAAAAAAAAAAGTTAATTCGGCCTATAGGATACCTACTATACTATATGTATTACAAAAAAAAATACAAAATGCTTTATTTATTGCACACCAAAAAAGTTTACAAATTCAATACAGAACAATAATTTTTATAACGGTAGACAACAGGCGGTCTTATCGCTAAAGAGCGATCTCTTCCAGTATTAGTTGGTGTTAAGCGTGTTGAAAACTGCCATTACCGATTTGCTCCCTCAACTTTGCATTATCAAAGTCTCTCTTAGTCATATAGTAAATACAGGGTGGAACAGATCAAGGGACTATTAAGAAAACAGGGAATTGTTCAGACTGAGCACTTCATTTTTCACCAATGAACTATGTAAATATTTCTATATTCAAAATGTAAATAAAACCTTTGAGTTAGTAGGGTTGTCATCGATATTAAAATATTTTATTTTGATGTTTTTTTTTTACTTTTCAATCCAGCTTTACAATTATAGGTAATAGTAGGTAAAATTGTAGATCACTCAGATGACACTATCTTGTCAGCCCAGTCTTTAGAAATGTTCCACCCTGTATAGTATTGTTTTGTCTATGCCTTAATGCAGCTTGAAATGAAATAATCAATAAAGAGTATATAAATAATCAATATATGTATATCACGGCCATAATAGGTATTATAAGACCGCAATGAGATTAAGGATTGGATAGAATATGACACTCATTTAATTGGTAAAAATTCATTGGTGATAAGAGATTTGTCCTTATATATATAAATTTTTTATCAATAGTTGGTGCTGCACGATTGGTGCCGCGCGGATATACCACTCCTGCATCGCGCTATTAACATTTTTTTCTGAAATAATTACCCCTCCATTGAAAACTGATTTTTAATACTATTTTAGAATTTCATATCATTTAGTATAAATATGAATTTAGATACGTTAATAGTATGAAACCATTAAAATGTAGGTCCGATCGAAGACATCTAAATTTAGATATTGGGATAAAATTAGGTACCTGCTTTAACGTTCCCAATATCGTTACATTCGCATTTACTATTCAAAAGCTTCATTTGTATGGAGCGCTATACATACCAGGTGCAAACTTAACTTAACCACTTAAGGATAAGTGAGGATAATAATAAAGGATAATAATAAAAGATTTCTCTAAAGGTGTTTTCTCACCGCGAGCATTCGTCAGTAATGTTACAAAAAACAAATGAGATTTTCATGTATGCAGATACACCCTTATAGGCGTAGTTTCCTAGAACTGCAAGAAAAGGTATCTAGGTATAAGTATTTAGGGTTCTATAAAATAATTTTATGAGAGCACAATTACCTCAAATTTTCATAATGTACGAAAAAATGTTTTTTTGACGAAAATTCTTGTTTTTTGGGATATCATAAAACCCTAATCTAACTTAATTGTAATATAGTATTAATTAAGTTCACTAACAAATAGGGAGGAAACTATTAGATGCGATTTTATCGTCAATTTTTTTTTATATAATATAATAAAACCATGGAATAAAATATCTTGCCTCCTTTGGGCTTTATGGCTTTACTAATTTAAATAAACGGTTTTTTTTGTAAAATTGTAATCACAGAGTTGCCAATTCAAAAAATTATTACAAATGTGGACAAAAAAAAAGAAAAATTTTCATCATACTTTTATTTAATCAACATCGGTCTAACCTAAACGTGTCGCAATTTTAAGATGCGTTTTAGTTTAGAGGTAAAACATAATTTACAATTGCTTACTTAGATATTGTGTACCTATTATGTATTTTCTCTGAACTGAAGCTTAGTTTAATTTGATTCTGAAGGATTTTTCTTACAGTAACACCGCGGCGCCATCTATCATGCATACAAAAAAATCTACGACTCGTTATTTTGAAATAAAGTGCATATAGGTATATAGCAAAAAAAAAATCATGTTTCCCGCTAGAAACAGTAAATATATAAAAAAAACGCATTTTTTTATTATTTGACGTCCATCTGCCAATGAAGGTATGCGTCCACTATACATCGATGTAGTGAGGTTTTTTTTCAGTAAGTATTAATAATATAAAGTATTTCATTCGAAGTTCGTTTGGAACATACTAGACTCCTTACTTAACTAGAGTTTTGCAGTCTGTGGCACCGATGAATGCTTTTTAGGGTTCCGTAGTCAACTAAAAACCCTTATTAGTTTCGCTATGTCCGTCTGTCCATCTGTATGTCCGTCCGCGGCTTAGCTCCGTGATCATTAGTACCTACTAGAAAGCTGAAATTTGGTATGAGTATGTATCACGCCGACAAAAAGGTAAAAAATAAATAAAAAAAAAGTGTGTGTGTGGGTTGTCGTTGAATAGGTCTTTTAAAAATAATAGCCGGGTCTCCAAACATTATTTTTTGATAGTCAGCAGTTTTGTAAAATATTCACGCCGGAAATGAAAAAAAAAAATGTGCTCCCGTTTCTGACTTTCAACCACGGGTCAAAAAATGATGGAAAAAATCATGAAAATGAGGCCTTATAGGTAAGTAGGTACTTTCAATGAAAACTGTACCTATTGAATAAAATCGGTCCAGCCGTTTTGAAGTTATCGTAAAATTTCATAATTTTCTTTAAAATGACGTAAGTGCCGCGCGGTGTCCTTATACTTCGAACGTTACACATATTAGTTGGCACTTAACTAATATGTGTAACGTTCGACTGCATTATAACATTCCGCTTAATCTTGCGCTCATAATCGATAACTTCCAGAAGGTAATAAGTAATTAGGTATAGTTACTTTGGCGTTTACGACCTTTTTATAGAGCTTGAAATCTTTCTCGTAATTTAAATTGTGAAGGATGGGCAACTACGGAACCCTACACTGAGCGTGGCCCGACATGCTCTTGGCCGGTCTTTTGATGACATCGTTTAGCAGTGCTTTCAGTAATAAGTAGGTACCTAATGTAGATATGTCTTGTTCGAGTTGGTAACTATACATATACATGACAGAAAAATGTACTGGAGTAGAAAAAAACTGGTACATCTCTAGTACCTAATCTAGTTTGAACTTTTGGTGTCAAATACCTACCTAGTCTTCAAAAATATTGTCTTGCTGAGTATAAAAGCTAACTATTAGAATACTTTTACATAATCTAATATTTTTTATTCTTTAAAACAAAATAATTCAATTAAAATACCTGGAAAAATAATGAAAAAAAAAACAAAACATAACTGCATATAAAAGAGAAAACGAAAGAATTAAAAACTCAAAATAAATTAAATAAACTAGAAATAAAAATCTACAATACTATCCTTCTTTCTTATACTTAGTTACATTAGGTATGCACTTCTTACTAGTAAAGTAGGCATTGGTACTTATAAATACAATAGTGCGATTAGCACTACACTAAAAGCCACTGCACCAAAGTGCCACAACACAATCAAATCATAAACCTTTATTCTCAAATCGATACAAAATTATTGTAAAAGCAAATCGCTATTCGCGACCAATATCCACCCTTTACCAGTCCTGCTGTCCAACTCAATTCCATAAAGTAGCTATCTTCCTCAATACATTATGCTTCCTATCTCAGACCATAACACGAAACGTGGAATCTATTTTATTATAAAGTGCATTGTCTACTATAGAAGAGGGCGGTCGACCGAAGAGCATAAATAATTTAACTGTCTTAAAAGATTCAAAAATAGTTTCCTAACATTGCCCCCCCTTAATATGTACACCATTTGTCAGGCCATAACTAGATTTAAACGACGCGTTACAGAACAATAGGTCACGCCCATTGACAGAAATACGATTGTCTCTATCTAACTCACGGTAAAACCGACCAATTAGGATCGCAGCGTCTCGCTTTTGCAAACGCTTTCTGGTTAACTTTACCTTTTACAAGCCTGCTTAGAATGTGGTAACTAATAGAGCTTACCAAACGCGCTTTCGCTCCTATGACTACGATTTTAAGATAGAAGTTTGATCAATAATCGAGGTGTAGGGGGGAACGAATTGAAGCGAGACTCCCCTGGAAAGGGACGGAACGAATCGTCTGTTTAAGTTAGTGAGTCCAAACGAGTTTTTATGTTTGGAAATCGTATTAAGCTTTTGTTGGGAACTGTTCCACTCAACGGGCATAGTTGAGGCGCTTGTGCGGTCAACTATCGCGTCCATATCGAAGAGAGGGGGCAACGCTGATTGGCTCGTTTCGTTTGATATTGTGTGTGACGATCCGGTGGCGGGCGGTCGCGCGAAACGAGCTCGATTCAAATTTGGAACGCAACTCGCGAAACAAAATAACGTTCCATTCGAAATTCAAATCAGGTGTTCGAATTTCAAAATGCTTTTTTGTCTTCGGTGAAGCGACTTAAAGTGCCAGGTGCCAGTGTTATTTTTTAAAAGACTTTAAAAAAACAGTAACGATGTCGTCAGTGCATTCAGATGATGATCAAGAAGAGATCAACGTGGATTCAGACAGCAGGCTTTCAGGGCAATGTGATAGAAGCATAGCCTCCGACGACCAAAACTCAGAACATGGTAGCTACCATGACAGATATCCCTCCCCTAACGACCATATGACCGACACGCAACCCAGAGTGAATCTCCCCTTCAGTATATCTAGATTATTAGGCAAACACTTCGAAGATATAGAAAAACGGCGGCAATCCGGCGAAAGTGACAGAAGTGAGGACACGGAATCAGAAAGTGCTAAAGATGATGCGAAAGACTCAAATCTTCCCTTAAACTTCTCCCACCCTCCGGGATTATACTCTAACTCTGTTCTACTCAGGCCAGGGTTGAGTATGGGAGGGTATGGGTTCAGTAATCCGGGGGTGGTTAGGGTGCCGGCTCACAGAGCTCTGGGGGCGCTGGGAGCGTGGGGGGTGGCCCTGGATCCTATGCGGCAGGCGGCGGCAGCAGCGTTTGCGCACCAGGTTGTCAAGGACAGATTGAATGGTGAGTTTTTCCTGACAGACTATTCTTGAATAACTGTGGCTTACAGCTTTCCATTTACCTAGTAAAGCGCGAGAAAGAGGATGAACAAAAGGCTGATGGGTGTACTTCCTTTTGGCGTAGCTAACTATTTTTCCCAACTGTTTCATTTCGCAACTGAGTTATTTCAAAATGCTCCTGAATAAAAAAAAACTGGCTATTCTTTTATCGTTATGTAGAATAGAACCAGTAAGTTAGGTTTGTTTTGTAAAAGTTTTGAAACATAAATCGCCCATTCGACGGTAAATCTGGGCTGGACTGGACTCGGTTGAAAACTTTTAGGACCTAGAGATTTACAACCTAGAAATCTATGACATGACTTTTATCTAGTCTAGATTACATATCATAGATTTCTAGAGGATTAATGAAGAACCTGATTCCACCTGTTTAGCTACCAACAATAATTTATTAAGGCACTTCATCATTGATCATGTCAAGAAGATACCTTGCTTTGTTAGTTATTAGCTAATGAGATTACATCTGTCAATATTGACCATTTCACACGCCTTATTTCACGTCATATAAGGTGATCAGCAGTGATCACTACCACTAACATAACATCTTGCTTCGCTTCTACATTGCGAATGGCCAGAATGTGGAATTCCCTGCCTGCGTCATTTTTTCAAAGGGACACTTTACCCTCAAGGTTTGCTGAAGAATCATTGGTGCGTAGTATTTAGGGTGTCAACTTGACTGACCGTATTAAATACTGCTCAATACCTAGCTGATGTAGCCCCAAGAACTCGTCTGGCTCATGCCGGAGCACTTGTGGGCTAAAGTATAGTACCTATTTAGTGGGTCTGACAAAATATAGTCAGGTGTCATGGCGACCCCGACGGAGACGGTGAGACGGCCTTGATGTCATGCCGATGCCATAACAACTGGTGGAAGACAGCCCAAGACCGGGACATGTTTTCCACGTGAGTAAACCCGGCAGTGGGTCTAGGTTCTTATATAAAATAAATAGACATTTTAAGGAATAGTGTAAAGCATATCCTGGGTTTAATCGTAATCTTCATCAATGTTTACCAGACATGATTGTAGTCCACAGGAGTCCCAATCAATTATCAATTAAAGACAAAATGTTCCTCTACTGTTTGCCTTGTTGTCTTGTCTTCGATAAAGGGATATAATTATCAAAGCTCCAGTAAGTCCAGCCACCTCCTCTTGGTTTGTCACTTAGGTTATAACAGCCGTTTGCGGTTGCAAGCTTGCTGTAAACTGTTGACTGAGCCAAGACAGCTAGGGTGCCTACGTGCCTCAAGCCGTCGCGCCGCGCCAGCGCGCATTAAAGTGCTTACAGTCTATTTAATCCTTACTTATCCAATTTCGTTAACAAGATTCTACCCTCATAGTATAACGTTTCAGCCAAAAACTGTCACTTTCTCATATATATTAACTGAGTTACCATTTTTTAGCCCACGGGGTGTTTTATGTTTTATACACAACACAGAATAAAATGTTTCTAATGAAATAAATTTATCAAAGGAGCTCGCCGTTTATAACATAATCGGGCATACCTAAGTACTTGAATCTCAAATCTACTCGATACATCTACTGCGCCTGTCATTTGCACTTAATCCCAAAATTAAAAATTCAAATCTTTATTTTGTAAAGTAGGCCTCAAAGGCACTTTTACATGTCTGATTCTATATCATTCTATAACAATAATACATATAATATTACAATAATAATTACAAGCGATGTGACTCGTCATCTTTGTCTAATATCTAATATAATAACATTCCATTCCGAACCGAATAGATCGCTGCAGTAGACTTAATTATGGTTTTATGGGAATACGATTTGGTAACGTCTATTTTATACTATGTGCTTGTCTATGACGTCTGTCATTCATTCCTTCCTTCCTGTCTTGTCCCTGTGCGCTAATGACGGCAGGCGTTGTGTGCAGATTTTTAAAGTAATTTTAGTGTTTTTTTTTTTTATTTTAGTTTCTTAATCATGGGGCTCTCTTTTAACTCAATTCTAATAAGTTTGATCCTGTACTCCTGTACAGACTAAAAAACTTACCATATCTAATAAATTCCTAGACAAAAATATATCTTCAACATAAACTTCTATCGATCCTTCACTTTCGTTTATTGGCTGCCCTGCCTCATTAGATAACTATTTAAAAGCCACACTTAACTGGTTGTTTACTTAACTAACCGTAAAACTGTTATCTTACAACTCACTTTAAATAAAATACGGTCAGGGCCGTAAATATTCTTAACAGCCTGTCAAAAAGAAAAGAATCCGAGGCAAAACAAAAAAAAAGTTTAGCTTCGAGATAAAACATGCGTAACATTATTGAACAATGCAAAGAACTTTCGCTTACTTTTTTGTAACGTACTTACCTATAAGTAGGTAAGTATTGATCCGTTGCATAAACGACCATTAAACTCTGTGATTTTATGCTGCGTGTGTTATTTTTTTAATGATTTTTTACGGGGATAGGAAATAGGTATATTAAAATAGTTACCTATATCTAATATCCGGCGGTCCTGAGTTCGAATCCCGGCAAGGGCAAATATTTTTTTGAACTCGAATTGGACGTTTTAAGTATCTACATCTAGGTATATACCTAAGTATGTAAATCGTCGACTAGTTACCATTAGACAATCCTACTCGTACTTACATTGGAACTAGGTCGATCACGTTTTAACACGAGGATCAAAATAAACCAATCCAGAGTTCTAATTCCATATTTGTCTTTCTGATATCTCAGAGCGATATACTTTATTAATATTAATATTTAACGCCATATAGCGGGTGTCCCAAGACTATGGGACATCAAGGGAAAGTACCTTAAATATCTTAGATAGGATATTTTGCAGAAAGAAGAGTTTACGTTATTTTTAAGTCAGTAATTCTGCATTTAAAGATTTTCTAAGAATTCTTTTTTGTCCATTCTTTCGATTGGCATCATAAAAATAGGGGTGGTTTTTTTTCACATTTAAGTCGGTTCGATTCCCAGACGAAGCAAGTAATTCTTAAAGTCTTCTTTCAGCAAAATATCCTATCTACGATATTTAAGGTAGGTACTTTCCCTTGATGTCCCATAGTCTTGGGACGCCCTGTATATTATCAGGTGCAAACTTAACCGTGTAATAACGTGAAATGTCATTTTCTGCAGCTCAAATCGTAAACATTGCGTTTTAATGACAGTTGTTAAAGGTGATATACTTGAAACATCATTTATTTGGCGATATCTTAAAGTAAATAAACTCGAATTAGCACCCAAGTACTAAAATAATATTATGTCTTCATAGGTACATAAGTAAGCAAGTAAAGTGTATAAACATAAAAATTGTTGAGTATATTTTATTGTTTTTTTTTATTGACATGCTTACACCGGTCTAAGGCATAAAATATGTTGAACAATTTTATTAATGTTTACTATCGCATTAATATAGACCGGTTGTAAAGTTATTTAAAAATGATACGCTTGAAAAACTAGTAAAGTAGTAGGTACTTACATTTCATCATTTACTTTAACTCGTTCATCAAAAATATCTACAAAAACTTTTCTATTTCATCATTTGCCGAGATATAATCAGCTTTGCTATAACTATTTACTGGTTACCTATAATAATAATACAAGCTAGAGGGCTGGATCCAGGGTCAAGTTTAGAAGGCGGTACTCCTGGACACGGCGTGCATCGTCAGGAGGTTCCTCTCTCTGCAGCCCTAACCACCGGTAGCCTGGGCCCTGCCCCGCTGCCGGCGGCACCCTAGGTTATGTTTTTTATAATGTGATTACCGTACAAGCCCGTAACTTCGCCTGGGATACCTAACATCGCTTATTTTTATAAAAGTTGATATCCCGTCTAGTTTTTAGACTACTACAAACTAAAACTATTAAATAGAAAGTGCTTTTTTATGCATGGCGACATTCTCGCATCAACTGTAGCTAAAAACTAGGCGGGTATTTGAAATTTTATAAAAATAGACGATATTAGGTATTCCAGGCGAAGTTACGAGCTTGTACGGTCTATATATTTGTATTTTTTTTTGTATTTGACTTCTTATGTAGATTTATTGTAAATAACCTAATCTGAGAAGGAAAATAAATGAGTGGATAATACTCATACACATTCATTTAAGCTTGTTGCAGATTAATTTAATTTATTTATTCAATAACAATATACATTGTGTGAAATTATACAAGTGCAGGATCAAAGATTACAGATAAACAAAGTATGTAATTACAACACAAATAAATTAGATATATATATAAATTTATACCCTTTTATACTTACCTTTTTTATCATTTTAAGTACTTATAATTTATTATATCTCTTCTATTGTTTTTATAATAAGTAAATTATCATGAATAATACAATGATTGAAAGTTATTCACCTGTGCTTGGCATTAAAAAAATAATGGAAAACCTTTTTTCTGTAAAAACCATGATGAACTAGAGGCAAAAATGAATATAATTCTCAGTAACAAGACAAAAGTATAGTTAATTCGATCTTGGCCAGACGCCTTCGCGTGCGATGACACACGAAAGCGCCGTAAGTGTGTTTTTCGTTTTTTTGGGTCGGGATTTGGTGGCGCCCTGTAATTTGTCGCCGTGGACCCTTTTTTGTGGCCGTTTTTTTCTGCCGCTTGTGTAATAGTTCCGCTTTGTGTTTAGTCACCGGAAATATTAGCTACTTCTATAGGATTGGATTGAAGGATAGGCGAAAATAAGAAACTTTGTTGGTTTGACTTAAGTGCTATCAAATTATGTGTCTTGACGTCCCAAGATATTAACTTTATTCACTCATTTAAATGTATGGATTGCATTCATTGAACAAATGTCTTATTATTCTTATCAAATATCAAGATTTTAATACCAATTTTGTGAATGAGCATTATACTATACTTCTTACAGTCAGTTCATCAAAAGTATCTGAAAAACTTATTTTGGACAGGTACGAACTGAGTATTGTTATTACTTAATCGATTTCGGTTGGTAGGTATTTATAAGCACGTAGGAAAAAGTTTAATTCAAGAGAAAATAAAAACGGACAACTGGCGGTCTTATCGCTGAAGAGCTCTTCCAGACAATGTTTGGGTAGTTTGGGTAGTGTATACAAGTACAGAATTTTTCTTGACCAACTCTAATAAATAGGTGAGTCAAAATAAAAAAATCCTCAAACGGCAAAAACCTTTCCTTCGTCGAATTAGAAACACAACCAATTTGCATCACACTCGCAATTGCCAGTGATTTACGAACTCCTCTAATAACAGGACCGGCGCGTGTGAGTTCCGCTTTTTTCTTTTTTTTTTCTCTTTTTTGCGACCACCTAGTGCCTCGTACCACTCGGATGTCCAACCCGTAATTGATACAGTGGTGTGGAAGCAATTTAACACGTAAAAAGACATTGTGGAGTGGCGACTGTAGTGCGATCTTGATCTTAAGTTGATAAAATTGTGACTAAAATAACTTTTTTTTACATTTGTGTGTTTAGTTTCGAGTTTTTAGCCGAGACCGGATATATTTGAGATAATGGGTCAATTTTGATAAAACAGTGGACGAAATATGTTTTATTATACATAAAAAAGTGATGGTAGCCGACAGTTAGCGCCTTTTTCGAATGGTGTTCGTTTTTGGGTTGTAAATATAAGTCCTGTAGGATCTATCCAAGTAGCACACAGCTGCATAACCACTTATACAGCCTTTATACAGCTTAAATTAGTTTTTTTTCCGAAAAAAAGGTGTACATAACTGCATGCAACTGTAATTAACTCGCCAAACTGCTAAGACAGTTTGTTGGCGAGAAATGGGTACTTTTGCTTGAAATATAAAATTATTTAAATCAGCCATGTAGATCCTTAGGTAAGCTTCTTACCTGCGTATTTAGATGGAATTATTGTATGCAGGGGCAAATGTAATTTCATTAATTGATTTCACTGCAACGACTTGCAAAATAAATCATAAATTCATATATTATGTAACAGTTTTAGTTCCATTTAGTATCAGATTTGTGCCTTTCCCAAGTACGTTTTCGCTCCATATAGAACGGGGAACGGCACATCACTATTTTGGTGTACCTACTGTTGCGATATAAGAAATTGTAAAAATCTATACGTTCATTAAAAAAATCACGCTTTTCATCACATCAAACTAGAAAAAACTTAATTTTAAACAAGGAAATAGATTTAGGTATAGAGAACAACGGTTTATGCAATAAAGTCATCTAATTAACAACGCATTCGTGTCCTAAGCGGGCTTTTATGTTTATATCATTTTATGTGTTTTTTTTTTACTATTTTATAGCCTACTCTGATTGAATTAATCCGATTTTACGATCGTCTAATTTATTTTATGTATTTTTAACTGCTTTGAGGAAACAAAATCGATTAAATATATTTTAACCTATTAAGAAGTTCGACAGATATGTCAAGAGTTTGTGTTATCAACGGTTATACATGTATAACTAGTAGGAATAATTTTGAGGCCTAATTCACTTCGCTTTGTTCTTTGGGAACCAATGAGCATTGTGTACATTATGAATTGCGGCCACAAACTGCACTTATAAAACCCTTTCAAAGTAGCAGTTTATGCACGGAAAAAAAAACTTGGCTGTGGTAACTAAAAAATAGTTGTGGTAGCTAAAAACCTTCGAAACTATAGGGACAACGAAGTTTTTAGCTACCGTAGCAAAGTGTTTTTAGCTACCAAAACTTAGCTGTGTTAGCAAATATTTTTAGCTAAAATCACTCCGAGACATAGAAATATTAGCAGTGGCAGCTAAATAATATTAGCTGAATTTAGCTGTAGCAGCTAACTATATTAGGTAAATTAGCAGAGATAGCTAACTATTTTAGCTGTATTTTATCAGGGACAGCTAATTATTTTAGCTGTGCCTCCTAACTATATACTTATATTATTAGTTATATATAGCGGTCTCTGCTAAACAAATTAGACGGAACTGATAATTTCTTTAGCAGCGACAGCTAAATAATTCGTAGTCATAGGAAATAGCATTAGCTGTAGCAACTATGTAAATTTGATACTCTATCGAATTACTTTATTGGTATTTGACAATGATCTTAGCTGTAGCTGTGAATTTTATTTGTTAGTGTAACTAAGATGTTTTGTTGCGTGGTGTAATTATTTAGTTGGGACAACTAAAATGTTTCATCGTATAGAAGATACTCTTAATTGTAGCAACTAAGTTAATTTGATGCTCTATCGAATTATCTTAGCAGCATTTGACATTGAACTTAGCTGTAGCTGTGAATTTGATTTGTTAGTGTAACTAAGATGTTTTGTTGCGTGGCGTAATTATTTAGTTGAGACAACTAAAATGTTTCATCGTATAGAAGATACTCTTAACTGTAGCAACTAAGTAAATTTGATGCTCTATCGAATTATCTTAGCAGCATTTGACATTGAACTTAGCTGTAGCTGTGAATTTGATTTGTTAGTGCAGCTAAAAGTTTTGGTTGCGTGATGTAATTATTTAGCTGAGACGACTAAAATGTTTCGTCGTATAGAAGATACTCTTAATTGTAGCAACTAAGTAAATTTGATGCTCTATCGAATTATCTTAGCAGCATTTGACATTGAACTTAGCTGTAGCTGTGAATTTGTTTTGTTAGTGTAACTAAAAGTTTTGGTTGCGTGATGTAATTATTTAGCTGAGACGACTAAAATGTTTCGTCGTATAGAAGATACTCTTAGCTGTGGTAACTAAGTAAATTGGATACTGTATCGAATCACCTTAGTGATATTTGACAATGATCTTAGCTGCAGCTGTGAATTTGTTTTGTTAGTGTAACTAAGAGGGTTTTGTTGCGTGATGTAATTATTTAGCTGAGACGACTAAAATGTTTCGTCGTATAGAAGATACTCTTAGCTGTGGTAACTAAGTAAATTGGATACTGTATCGAATCACCTTAGTGATATTTGACAATGATCTTAGCTGCAGCTGTGAATTTGTTTTGTTAGTGTAACTAAGAGGGTTTTGTTGCGTGATGTAATTATTTAGCTGAGACAACTAAAATGTTTCATCGTATAGAAGATACTCTTAGCTGTAGTAACTAAGTAAATTTGATACTGTATCGAATCACCTTAGTGATATTTGACAATGATCTTAGCTGCAGCTGTGAATTTGTTTTGTTAGTGTAACTAAGAGGGTTTTGTTGCGTGATGAAATTAATTAGCTGAGACGTCTAAAATGTTTCGTCGTATAGATGACACTCTTAGCTGTTACAACAAAGTAAATTTAATACTCTATCGAATTAGTTTTAGCTGTGGCTTTGATTGAATTCGTTACTTTAACGAAACCACTTACTTAAAGAAGCAAATTCAATTCACAGCCATGATAGAGTAATAAACTTACTGCTACCGCTGCTAAAAAAAAATAAAGTTACTTACTAAGAATTTAAAGTGTCCTTAATTAAAACATCACGCAAGTTAGTTACATATGAAGAAAAAAATCAAACGCAGAAATGAATGAACATTATATTTTTAGAATATACCATAGAAAATACCTTACTACTTAAACTTTCCAGCCATTCATCGGTACTGGAATCAGGTGTATTCCCATCTGTACCCGTCCCATGTGACAGGGGCGGGCACAGATGGGAGTAGATGCAGTGCCATCCGTCCCCGGTGGGCACAGCTGGAATAGATTCGTTCGCATCTTTCTCATCTGTGCCCGCCCCGGAGACACGATGCACGTCCTAGAATTAGACCAAGAAAATATTGCAACGATTTTGATAGCACACGCAGTGCAAGTGTTATGTTGAACGTCAAACTTCTATGAAATTATGACGTGTAAATAACACTTGCTCTGTGTAAGCTATTAAAAATCATTGCAGGCTTTTCTTGGTTTAACTCTATCAATCTTGTAACACAATGTCCATTTTGATAGGAGGTATTATGTATAGGAGGACCTCGTGATAGGAATGTATAGTTGCATTACGACAGTTTAAACTCAATTAGGTACTTCAAATTACATCACTGGTAGGTAAGTTTGCTTTACGTACTTGGCACGACTTTTTTAGGTAGAGTTAGACTAAGATAAGTCTGCAGCGATTTTGATAGCCTAGACCTAATAGACTTTGGAAATGTATTTTAAACGTCAAATGTGCTAAAAATACCTGACGCTTCAAATTATGATCCCTAATATGACAGTTCCTCCAAGTCGCTTTTGGATAGACTTAATTTAAACATACATATTTGAATAAATAGGTTTTTACTGTATTTTTCGTACTTAATTGTAACAATTTTAAATATATGTAATATGTGTAAAAATACCAAAAAAGTCTACAAACATTTGACACTGAACGTTACTCCGCGCTCCGTTCATTTTGTAGTTACTCCATACAAAAATGAACTATACCGTCATATAGGGATCATCATTCGACGCGCTAGGTATAATGAAGTTTATTTTTTAAAGTATTTGAATATTAACTTTACTATCGTAATGTTCTATTATCAAAATCGATATTACATATAATGATAGAAAGAACGTGTATCCGAGGCGGGCACAAATAGGAATGATGCGAATACGAATACTTCCCAGCTGTGCCCGCCGAGGACGAATGGCATTGCATCTATTCCCATCAGTGCCCGGCGCGGCGGGGACAAATAGTAATAGTTTCCCAGCTGGCACAGATGAGAAGTATGCATTCATATCTGTGCCCGCCCCACGTGATGGGAATACACCTGCAATCAGATTTGTCTCTAGCATGGGTCTAAATTATGTTTTACGGCTACAAGCTAGCACATACTCGTTTCGTGCCTGCAATACGGCCACTTGGTCACCAACATTATTAAAGGAAACTTAACTTTATTATGTTTCATTAAGATTATTCTGCAATTATCATAAATTTTTAGATGTGGCCAAATAGCAGGCAAGGGACGATTACAATATTTACAGAATCCGTTTAGGCATTATATATTTGTCACTATCTGTTGATGTGACAACACATTGAGGGAACGGATTATTAAGCAAATTCAATGATAAACCTAATAATTTGTCATGTGGGTTTCCGCACTTCACTTCAAACCCACGGACATGTGCATTTAAACCTAAATTTTTCATGGGCAAGCAAATAAATATAACATCATTCCTATCTGTAATAAAAATTGTTTTAATCTCTGCAAAACTCCAACACCTTGATTCGTCAACGCCATATGTAAGAGCCATTCCATTTTTGTCGTTAAGCTTTATACCTGATCACTATGGCATCGGATACAAATGAGGTCCAAACTTAACGCAACCGGTTTATACAAATCGAGGTTTCGTTCTCGACTGTTTCCTCCTCCAAAACTTAGTCAATCGTAACGAAATTTTGGAAACTGAAAACGAAGAAAATGTACTGTGTCGCACCGTTTTGATTTTTGTATTTATTATAATAGAATTTGTGTACTTGGTGTCTATTTGGAGCGAAATTTTGGCTATAAACAGACGACTAGTATACAAATTGTATAATAATAAACGCAAAAATTAAAACGGTCCGACACAGACAATTTCCTTCCTAAACAGTTTCCAAAATTACGTTTCATTTGGGTAAGTTTCGGAGAAGGAAACAGTCGAGAATGAAACCTCGATTTGTATGGAAAAAAGGACCGTGGTATTCATTCTGACAAATTAATTTTATGGAGGTGCAAATACCCATTGAATAGTAGTTTATGCAACTGATACATAATGAGAGGCTCTAAAATATGAGTGTGGTTTTATGAAACGAGCGTCAGCGAGTTTCATGATAGGATCACGAGTGTTTTAAGGCCTAATTATGTACAGTTGCATACATTAATGTATCTACACCCATATTTTTAATCGTTTTCTGTTAATTCCTGTAAATTTTAAATGGTGTTCATGATTAATTGAGGGCTCGCGCGGCGCGGCGATACAGAAATCTGTATCGTTAAGCTCATATCGTTTTTAATTGGGAGCAACAATGGAAGGGTCCATTATTGCTCCCAATTAAAAACATTGTTTTAAAGAAAAAAACACAATATAGGCCATCAAGATTGGAAACCTAAGATGTTATTATTCAATATGTAAAAGTAGGTATTTTATTATAAATTCACACCTACTCTATGAGTGGTTCTTTTGTGGTACGTGTGAAACAACGCTTATTGTGGTGGCGGCGCGCTCCATGTCTTTATAAGAGCGGGACCACACTGGCGATTTGCGAGCGAGTTGAAAGCGAGGCGAGCGCGCAACGAACTCGCCGCGAGCACGCAACTACTTCGCTCCCATTCCAGTATAACAGTACGGAGCGAAATCGTTGCTTGCTCGCGGCGAGATCATTGCGCACTGGCTTCGCTTTCAACTCGATCGCAAATCGCCAATGTGGCCCCGCTCTAAGCAAGGATCCCGCGAAGGATACGGGCGAGCCTTGCTCAATCGATATAACTGGCTTTTTGGTTTATCGCGACCATTCTTCAAAACTTCAAGCTATATTATACAAATTGAGTAGTGATAACAGCCATGTACCTACATGAGTCATGTATAGAGTTTAACATAAAAAAAGAAAAATAGGCGCAGCTATTCTCTATTATAACCTATTATTATTAGACAGGCTTATATCTATTATAATCGTTTAGTAATCCTTCGGTCTTAGAATCGCGTGTTTGTTTATCTGAACGACATTGTATGTTGTATACAGCCCTTTGCAGAAAATACATTTCTCTTTCAATTTCTTTGGGATAACAACAATTTAAAGCGTGAAATACTTTAAAGAAAATGTCGAAGGCCATAAGGGGGCTGTCTACGTTATACATTATGTCATTTATGATCAAAAAACACTCAGTGATGTTGTCTTCGTCCGGTGATACTGCAAACAACTGAGGACCAAGCGTAAGGCCCCGTTTGAGACAGTTATCCTTATTATGCAGGTTGGCTGGCAGGACTTCAGCAGCAGACTGAAAAATTAAAAACATTTGTGAGACAAGTAACGTATAACATAAGAACCACTCATAGAGTAGGTGTGAATTTATAATAAAATACTTACTTTTACATATTGAATAATAACATCTTTGGTTTCCAGTCTTGATGGCCTGTGTTTTTTTCTTTAAAACAATGTTTTTAATTGGGAGCAACAATGGAAGGGCTCTCAGAGTTTTGTTTTTTTTTCCATCTGCAAATAATAAGAACAGAAACACCATCAAAACAGAGGAAGAAGAAAAAAATAGGTAGTAATTAATATAGTATAAATGTGCAAGTTATATAACATACAGGCCAGAAACCCAGAACGTAAGCTTGTAAATCGACTTTATACCCATATTGTAAATCCTCTATTGCGCGTTCAACTGCCACAGATAACGACCCACATTTCAATACAAGCTCATAACGATACAGTTTTCTGTATCGTTATGAGCTTAACGATACAGATTTCTCATAACGATACAGATTTCTGTATCCCCGCGGCCCACGTCGCCGCGCTGCGCGAGCCCTCAATTATTCATGAACACCATTTAAAATTTACAGGAATTAACAGAAAACGATTAAAAATATGGGTGTAGATACATTAATGTATGCAACTGTACATAATTAGGCCTTAAAACACTCGTGATCCTATCATGAAACTCGCTGACGCTCGTTTCATAAAACCACACTCATATTTTAGAGCCTCTCATTATGTATCAGTTGCATAAACTACTATTCAATGGGTATTTGCACCTCCATAAAATTAATTTGTCAGAATGAATACCACGGTCCTTTTTTCCATACAAATCGAGGTTTCATTCTCGACTGTTTCCTTCTCCGAAACTTACCCAAATGAAACGTAATTTTGGAAACTGTTTAGGAAGGAAATTGTCTGTGTCGGACCGTTTTAATTTTTGCGTTTATTATTATACAATTTGTATACTAGTCGTCTGTTTATAGCCAAAATTTCGCTCCAAATAGACACCCAGTACACAAATTCTATTATAATAAATACAAAAATCAAAACGGTGCAACATAGTACATTTTCTTCGCATTCAGTTTCCAAAATTTCGTTACGATTGACTAAGTTTTGGAGGAGGAAACAGTCGAGTACGAAACCTCGATTTGTATAAACCGGTTGCGTTAAGTTTGGACCTCATTTGTATCCGATGCCATAGTGATCAGGTACAAGCTTAACGTAAACGGACAGTATGGAAAAATTACCCGTGATATTTCCTCTTAATGAGAACCTCTATAATTGAAACAACGATTTTTTGAACCTCGTTAATTGGCACGACCTGCTTAAATGAGAAGCCTGGTTAAATGACACAAAATTGCCGGTCCCTTGAGATTTCAATTATCCAGGTTACACATTATTTTGAAAAGTAAGCTTTAAAAAGTCAGTTAAGTTTACAATACCTGGTGTGCAGCAGTCGTTTATTGCATTTTGTTCTTTTACAGGAATTTTACTCATTATAAAAGATGACAGCGTCGGCCACTCCGCTATATAGTTGCATTACAACGTCAGGATACAATTTGCCAAAATCCATTTCTAGCTGTGGAAAATAAATTTTGTAATTAATCAACATACAGATTATACTTACTACTCGGGAACAAAATTCCCCTGAGTATATAAACTGTAACTGTAGTAAGTATATATATGTAGGTAGGTAGAAAAATAGTTGTTAATTACCAATCTATAGCCGTCAGAACATTTGAGAGCAGGAAAATTGACCATGTATTCGTGGATTTCCATTGATCCTTTCAGCATAGATAATCTCTTCGATGTTGTGAGTTCCCATTTTTCAAGGACAAGATTTACCGTTCTGGTATTTTGCAGCCAGCGTATCAAGTCGTCATGGTCGTCGTCTATAAACATACACACAAATAATGTATTATACAAAGACAAAGTAACAACCACCAATACATATGGGGGTTGTATCGTGGTTTGATAAGTAACATCAGTAACTAAATAAATAAATAAACGAAATACCTGTATCTGTTTCATCAGCGGTGAATTTTTCGATGCCGTCTTTAACGCCATCTTTAACCATTGACAGACTTCTTTTTGAGATCGCTCCCACCTTCAAGAGCTTTCTTCTTAAGTTGTAGTATCTATTTAATAGTATACCACGTCCAGCTGAAGAGTCTCTATTCCTGCCCTTGGAACACCCTGCCCAAACCTCCTAAAAATTTTTTTACTGTTTGAGTATTCATTCATTTGAAAATCATAGGTTACTCTAATCTACAACTAAGTGCCTACTATTATTACAATCTACAGTGCCTATTTAATTATATTCTATAATACAATACTTTTCCAAATTGAAATCTACATAGATACATAAATTATGAAGTATGTATTAGGCTGCTTATTTAGGGATTATAAATTGGGCAGTAATGGCAGAGACGGTGCACAGATAACACCTAATTTTTTAATTAAATTATAACTTAGACCACAAACGTTTAAATTCTTTAAATGCAATCAAAAAGCTGACCCAAGGGAGAAATAAAACAATTTTAACAAAAATTTCAATTTCTAGAAAAATAATTGTAATAATCTTGAAAATAAATTTCAATTTCTAGTTATAAAGCTTATAACTGCTATTTAATAGACAAGCATAAAACTAATTCTACATTTTCTTCCATACATTTCCAGACAAACTTGTCCTTTTTGATTTGATCAAAACTTTGCAATAGCATTAATTTTAAAGTGCCATGCCAGCTATTAAAAAATATATGTGTGGTGTGGACTTTACTAACACCCATACTAATATTATAAATGCAAAAGTGTGTCATTATCTTTCTGTCTGTGTCTGTTACCTCTTCACGCTTAATCCGCTGAACGGATTTAGTTTAAATTTCAAACAAGTCAAACCGTTGCCAACTTCTTTTAAAACTTGACACTTAACTGTTTATTCGACCTGCCTTAGCAACACAATAAAACGCGATCACGACGCCATCTATCGGGTCCCATTGTATATCTAAACCATCCAGGGACCTACTCTAATATTCCCACAATTTTTTATCCAAATCGGTCCAGCCGTTTAGGAGGAGATAGGGAACAAACACACGTACAGAAGAATTATATATATAAGAATTTTTTTACCCTGGTATAATGTAAATGGGACTTTAGTGTAACTGCTAGTACTAATAGCGGGCAAAAGCTAGTTTTCAATAACTGGCATGAAACCCTAACTGATAATGCCATGAAAATGCCATGCCTAAATGCAAAAAATTAAGTTACTGAGTAGTTTCCCCTTACATAACATTCCTCCCTGAAGACGTTAACTATCAGGTCAGACCAATAATCTATAACATTATTTGAAAAACTGAAAAAAAGACAACAATTCTTTAGTGTGTAACACTAACACATGGTGAGTACAGTTGCCGAGAAACTTCTTGAGCCTAACCTTGACTGCGCAGTTACGTACAAATATGCATGCGCATTTTGGGTCAAGAAGTTTCTCGGCAACTGTACTTGACATTTACACAAAATGAAATGTTAATTGTATCATAGGCGATAAAAATTGCTAGCATTTGAAGTGTCACAGTGCTGCCACGTGGTGAAAAAATAGATTCCGGAAACCCTCATTGTCTTGGGAAGTGACAATGAAAACATGGAATCAGTGACACAATAGGAACTTAAAACCACACTAGTGGCACTGTGAGCTGCATACCTTGCTTTGTTTCAAACAACAAATCAAATTCACAGCTACAGCTAAGATCATTGTCAAATACCACTAAAGTAATTCAATAGAGTATCAAATTTACATAGTTGCTACAGCTAATGCTATTTCCTATGACTACGAATTATTCAGCTGTCGCTGCTAAAGTAATTAGCAGTTCCGTCTAGTTTGTTTTGCAGAGACCGCTATATATAGATAATAAAATCGGTTGAGAAATGAGACCTCTTGGTGAGAAATCGGACATCCGGACATCCAAACATCCAAGCAAACGAATGATTTTTCGTCCAAGCTGAAGCAGAGACGTTTCGCTCGCTCGGTCAACAAGATGCCTACAACCTGCTTGCTTGCAGGCTTGCTTACTTGCATGCTTCTTTGAATATAGACATATTTATAGGTATTATTAAATATAGGTCCACGCGAGCGAAACCACTGTTCCTTAAAATGAAACTATGTAAATATTAAGAAAAGTCTCATTCTCTCTATACAATAAACAAAAAAACAAATCTACAAACCTTTTCTGCATGTCATGTCTCAACTCATGTTTCACAATTTCATCTGCCAGCTTTTGTCTATAGTAGTCGGTTAATTTATTTTCCATTTTGTAGTATGACAAGATCATTTTGCCATCTGGGCCATTTAAAAGTTCTTCAAGTGTCTGAAAAAAAATTTAGGAATTACATTGTTGCATTTTTGATCCAATTACTAAACTAGTGGCTCATTGAGCTAGATCTTGCATTAAGCTTAAGCCTAATTTCAATGGTGAAATCAGCCCTTAGTCCTTTATGCCAATTTCCACAATATGTAAACTCAAAAACTGGATCAACATAAAAAAATATTTAATCATGAGATTGTTGAGTCAGGGTTTTAAAAAATAATAAATATCTACTACTTCATACTACGAAGTAGTATGACATACTTACCAACTTGTTAGATGATGAAGTATTTGTGGCGACGCTGGTAATTGAGCAAGTTGATGCCATGCTTGTTACATCAGAATCGCAAGAAACTCTTCTCCTTTTAGCTGGTATTTCCTATTTAAAAACATTTTAGCAGTATATGTTGAAATTGCTTCAATCAAAGTTATAAACATATATTGTTTACCTTGATTGATTGAATATATTCTTTATAAAGTGCCACATACATAAATCTTGTAAATTTAAATCCATTACTAATTAAGTTAGACTGCCGGCCACATAAGATTAAGTTGATCTTGGGTTGATTAGAATTACATAGAATGCATGGCAAATACCAAGGTTATAAAAAAATATTTTAATTATAATGATAAAAAATTGAGAAAGCAGCCTAATAAGAGTTACTAAGTACTTATACGAGGAAGAAAATATGGTTTATAATGTATAAGTAAACAATTTTTTACCTGGACTTGCAGAGATTTCAGTTTTTCCATGAACGTTATTCGCTCACCAATCTTTGGAAAGAGTTTTTCTAACGAATATTCGGTCATTAAATTCAAATGGCAAAATTTGATTCCTTCATCTTAAACAAAAACAGATAATAAGTTTAGAACGTTAAGGATTATCTGCCTTCGGCGTGCCTTAGCCGGCCGGCCGGAGTATTAGCATGCAAGCAATGCAAGAGAGCATTCTCAAGGGTAGATATGGAAACATAAGTTTGAAAACATTTCGCGAAGGGTCACAGCTCGCATAGTCAGCATCAGCAGGTTCTTCTCTCTATCGCCTAGGCCACCGCCAACCGTTAGCTTAAACCTGTAGAACATAGGTACCTACTTATACAAAACTTACTAACCTTTAAATTTATCGATGAGGTTCTGCTGATAGCTTTCAAGCAGTTGGGAAATGTCTTGCGTTTCCATCGTATAATTTACCTCTTTTCACTATAGATATTTTTTTCTTGCACACCGAAGTCTGAACGACACACTGAACACGACGCGAAGCTGAAGCGTGAAGCGTACACACGAAACTATGCAATACAAACGATATGGCGATTTCGACACTTGTTGTGTCTTGTCGGCCGGCGCGGGTGTTGCCAGCTCTGATTTTTAAATTGCCGTAAACTGTGCCACGCCGGAAGTGAAATAACCGTGTTTCTATGGAAATGGTCTTTCGGCTGCCGTAGCAAAGAAATCCAATAAAAAAAAACATAAATTATACAAAAATGCCTAGTCCAACAAAATTTTCATAGCTCCTATGAAAATTTTGTTACGCTGGAAACCGTAACGAAATTTGTGAGATTTCATGTAAAGCCGACTCAGTTATTTTAGTCACTTTCGAAGTACCTATTCAACAACATTAATAATTGTACCTATGGGCTCGTCCAGAAATCATGTGATCGTTTATGGGGGAGGTGGGGGTCAGCAAAATATCACGAATGATCACGGTGGGGGAGGGGCTGAGAACACATGACGTATAATTTTTTTAAACAGCAGGAAAGTAAAAAAAAATAACGAAATTACTAAATAATTTTCTCATATCAAAATCGGTCTGAGCGTGTTTATTCAAATAATTGACCGAGCGAGCGAAGCGTCTCTTTTTCAGCTTTGACGAAAAATCGTTGGTATGTTTGGATGGGGTTCGCTTTATCTTGCATAATATCGATTCTCCGAATTTCATTTCGCATAACAGCTATCACCGATTTTTTTTTCTCCGAATGATTCTTTATCATAATCATTTAGTATCATAATTGTCAGTTGGCATACTATTCATTTCTCATAATTTTATATGGCAGAACATTAATATCGCCGAATTTATTGACTAAACTGATACCAGTAAAATGGGTTAGGTTAGGTTAGAACTGCGACCACAACAGAGCTGAACTGCTGCCAGTAAAGTAGGTTAGGTTAAAACCGAACTTAATGGGTAATATCGAAAAAAAAACGATTCAAAATTTCAAATTGGTGCTAGGCGGCTAAAACTCGGTATCGGGGGGCTCTCGGGGCTCAAAACTGTGAATCTGAAATCTTGTCCGAAAATTCGGTCAAATTCGGAAAATATCGAAAAAAAACGATTCAAAATTTCAAATTGGTGCTAGGCGGCTAAAACTCGGTATCGGGGGGCTCACGGGGCTCAAAAATATGAATCTGAAATCTTGTCCGAAAATTCGGTCAAATTCGGAAAATATCGAAAAAAAAAACGATTTGTGTGGAGAAAATTTCAAATTGGTCCACGCTCGCACGCTCGCTCGGCCGTATATACCTACTTGGCCGGAAATCCTCATTTTCCCGGCCTCTGATGTAATGTACTATTTCTGCTTCGAACAATTTTTATGCAATCTAAATATTATGAGATATGAATTTCTTCGAAATAACTATTCAGATAAAAAAATTATGTGACATCACATTATGAGAAAAAAATTATGCAATATAAAATTCGGAGAAATGATGATTCTGTCAAAGGTTGTTATGCAAAATGAAAATATGAGTATCAATTTTATGCAACATACCTATTAGTGAACCGTTTGGATGTTAGGATGTTTGGATTTCTGTTCTCGCCTAGAGGTCGCATTTCTTAACCGATTCACATGAAATTTTGTGAGAAGGTTCTATACGAGTAAGTATAATAATATATAGATTTATTCTTTGTCGAGTCGGTTTTTTGAAATTTTGCTAAATGGCGAAGATATGGGGGTTGAAATATCAAAAAAACAAAAGCGAGGTCCTCGCTTTGTTTAGAAATGGTGGCAATTTTACTTTACCGAAGTTCAAGATACAGTGGATGGAAAGCAAATTAATACCAAAACGTCGCGAACGCCCAGTCAACGCTGACCTCTTACTTACCGAAATTTATAATTTTTTACGTTTTGAACTCCCATATCTCCGTCATTTTTTGGGTAAAAATTGGACAACGACAGCCAAAGATAGAGACAAATGAAAGGAGTTGGAGGAGGCCTATACTCGGAAAGAGGTCCACAGTAACTAATTAAATAAAACTATGAATGATTTTTTATGATTTGATAATATAACTATTTAATGATTATTATTATTTTGAAAATTTGAATTGTTAATATGCATGAAGAATATGTTATTAAGGAATAAATGGCTATATTATTATTATAACCGCCATTTTTCTAAATTTCGAAAAACTGGCTCGATAAAAAAATTCCTTTTACTTGTGCGGGTATTCGATATATCGGATCGAATCTACTCACAAAATTTCATGATATGAGAATCGGTTGAGAAATGCGAGCTCTAGGCGAGAACAGAAATCCAAACATCTACACATACCAACGATTTTTCATCCAAGCTAAAGCAAAGACGCTTCGCTCACTTCGTTCGCTCGGTCAATAAATCAAGTTATTGCTGTTTTTTTATTACCTAAGTTATAGGTAATTCATACTAAGCGCGAAAAATACACGTGATCTTGAATGGGGGGGGGGGGTTGCGTTATTATCACCAAATATCACCAAGAGGAGGGGAGGGGGGCGGTTCTGGACGAGCCCTATCCCAATATGGGCTTGTGCACTTATCACGTGAGGCTTTTTCGGCTACTTTTTGACCCCCCCTGGTGATATTTGGTGAGGTTCTTTGCTAACCCCCCCTCCCCCTCAGTACCTCACGTGTATTTTTTTTCCGCCAAAATTTCGTAAAATAGAGTCGTAATTTTGAAGTATTTATTTTTAACAAAACCGAGAAAAAAATGTGACCGTCCATGACTAAAGGGTCCTTATGGCAGGTATTGAGTTAAGCACAGGTTCTAAATTTATGTTAAATAAGCTATTTAACACAGAAAGAATCATTTCCCTAAGTCTCATACTTTTAAAAAAAAAAAACATCATACTTACACTTGCTAAAATTTCACTTTTGAGAAAACGTCAAAAGAAGTTTGAAACTAACTTTAAGTATGTTCCCATTGGAAGTTACATAGATTATGATTGATTTTGTATCTCAAGGGGTTTTTCTATTGAACTCAGTCATGGTTTCATCAATGTGACTTCCAGATCCTGAGAAAACAGCCTTTGATAACAGCAACACGCTATAAGAATGAAATTAATAAAAACATGTTTTTCAGCTTTGTCTTTAATTATGTTGTAATCTGAACTATTGTATATAGTAGGACATATTTAAACTTACATTTTAGGATATAGATAAAATCACATAGTTAACGAAATATCTTTATTTTAAATATTTGTATAGAATCTTTTTATCGATTCATATTTTTTATGTGGTAATACCACATTTTTATTTTTATAAATAATGACACAAAGGTAAATTAAGAAAGAAAAATTGAATGCGATCTACTACAATCGAAGCGGGGTTTGAACCCGCGACCTCTGCGTTTCCGGCGCATTGCTCTCCCAACTGAGCTATTCGACCGCTACGTAAGTCACACCAAATCTTTCATCCCTTAATCCTTTACGCTACTGGAGCGCCCTCTGCGTCATATATGTTTTTGAAATGCTTATTGCGCATTAGCCATACCCTAGGATCTTTATTTTAATGAAAACGTGATAATTATTATACTTTTCATCTTCCCCTATAACAATAACAAATTTAGTACAGTGAGTTCTAAAATATATTTATCCAGTCCACTGGAGTATCACAAAATTATCATTATTGTTCTACAAGTTTAATTTTTAGGGTTCCGTACCTCAAAAGGAAAAAACGGAACCCTTATAGGATCACTTTGTTGTCCGTCTGTCCGTCTGTCAAGACCCTTTTTCTCAGGAACGCGTGGAGGTATGAAGCTGAAATTTATATCAATTACTCAGGTCTACTGTCCCTTGAAGCTGTGAAAAAATCAAACTTCTAAGCCAACGCAATCAAAAGATACAGCCGTTTATGCCGCAAATTTGCGACACTTGCAAGGGAATCAAAACCTACAGGGTGCTTCCCGTGAACTCAGAATCTTGAAATTTGGTACGAAGCAACGTCTTATAGCATAGATAAAGGAATAATTACGAAAACCATACATTTTTTTTTTAATACCTATACAGCCGTTTATGCCGCAAATTTTCGACACTTGCAAGGGAATCAAAACCTACAGGGTGCTTCCCGTGAACTCAGAATCTTGAAATTTGGTACGAAGCAACGTCTTATAGCATAGATAAAGGAATAATTACGAAAACCATAATTTTTTTTTTAATACCTAACTTTGCACCTAATTTATATGGGGCGCTATACATACCAGGTGCAAACTTAACTTAACCACTTAGGGATGGAAAGTGTTTGTACGGAACCCTCGGTGCGCGAGTCCGACTCGCACTTGGCCGGTTTTTTTTATTTATATACGATTAAAGTTACGTAAATTTGACTCCTATACATTTGGGAAAAGGGTCCTTATGACCAATCACAGACAAAACATATTAATAATTCCAATATGGCACAATAATAACATTATTTATTTCCTAATCTTGTATTACACAGAATACCGAAGAAAAAAGGTTATTATAAATTTACTCAAAATCTTTATCTGTAAGGAGTTATTCTCATTTAACGTCAACGAATAATTTACACAGTCGGTGACTACTAAGGAACTATTCATAAATCACGTAATAAAGATAATTTCACGCGATTTCTGATCTGACGCGATAAGGGCGAGGGGGGGGGGGATACATTCCAATTATAATCATTTGCTAGTAAGTAATGCCCCGCAGGTCATTAATAATGTATACACTTTTTGGCCTTGTCGAATGCGTTTGCTTACAAATTGTAGGCGACCGCATTCGACTGGGTGAAAAAGTGTACACATATTAATGACCTTGACTATACATATTATTTTTTCATTAAATTTTAAATTAACTAACAACAATCAGATATAACATGTCGTTCGACGCGCGCCGAGAGATGTTTTGACGTCAGACGAAAAATGTAGTACCTACCTACATTTTACGTACATTTTACGTAAAATCTAAAATGACCATAGGTACTTAGCAAAGAAATAGTTGTAAGCAAGTTTATCTATTGACCTTTGTCATTCTTGTATGCAATATCCCACAAAGACCCTTTTCTACTAAACTTAAAACTCCGTTTTAATAAAGAAAGAATTAACGTACACAACTGAAACCAAGGTACAAATACAGCTCTATCTTTGTATTTTACTATAATGCATAAAACAAAAAAATGATAATTTTGAAGGATTTACAAAACAGCAAATATCTCCGTAACTAGAAACTGCCATAAGGACCCTTTTCTCATGGACGGCCACAAATATCGATTTTTTTCTTAGTTCGTTCACTGTGGAAAAATACAAGTGAGGTCTCTTTATACCCCCCCTCCCCCAACGTGATTTTTTCGTGACCCCCCTATTGAACCTCACGTGATTTGTGCACAAGCCCTATGTTACGTACCAACATGTAGTAATTGTGTTGACTACGTCTAGTATTGACAAAATACAAATTTATTAAAATTGGTGTATAATTATTTTGGCAGACAATAATAAAATTTTAGAAAACTTGAAGACATTCGAGAATATTCTTATAGCCGATCAAATATTAAAAAAATATAAAATCCGTAGTTTACTGAAAAGGCCTATATTTGGCAACACTTGCTACGTTACTTTTCCCGCGTAAAACTCGAAAATATGCGTCATAACAGCAAAATGCATTTTAGCTACTGCAGCAAATATGGTATTCGTTGGCATAACTAAAACATTTAGCTGACTTCGCGAACGTCTATGGTACACTGCGACCGATTAGCACGTCGCTCCGAGGTTTGAGCGAGAAAACGTTATGCGCGTATTATAGCGACATCCCGCTCGCACGTCGGGTCGTACGAATCGGACGCAGTGTGCCATGCCCCATAGTTATTTAATATTTTACGATAATAATTTAATTGTTGATTTATTAATGTTTGTGAACAACCAACAACATGTTACTAACCAAATGTTTGTTTCTTGGCATCATTATTATAAATCAGAGTCATTTATGTTAACCAAATGAAACATTCAAAGAATAAATCAATTTGAATCATTAATTATCTAAGCAATGTTTGTGACCAAGTATCGTTTCACAGCGTTATTGTTAAACATCATACTCATTTATTATATGAACTAAATGAAACAGAAAAAATAATCAAAAACAAGCTTGGGCAGCTTCTATAGGGTCGGGTTGGCAACAGTAGCTCGGATTTTTTTGGACGCTCAAATTGTGAACAAAAAGTCGTGGTAGCGGGCTGAAATTCACCCTCAAGTCCCTCAACATGCTTTTGCTTATTAAATTTTTTCCCCGCATTACCTATCAGTTTTTCAATCAAGACAATAATAAAGTAGTTAATGTTTAAAAAAAAAGGGAAATGAGTCACTGCGTACGGGTACCTACTGGGGCTGGGGTGCTGTGACTCGACCCTGTAGGTAGTACACAGAGACTAACAGTATATACCTACAGAGGCTCAAGTGTATCTAATATTATACATTTTTCATTTTATGTTATGGAAACTTGCTCATGTAATTCCTCTCCCTAAAAATCCCAATCCAACTGCGTTTTCGTAATATCGTCTTATTTCTATAATTCTAGTTTTGTAAAAATAATTGAACACTTTGTTAATCGCCGTAAAAATAGTAAATGATCACCAAAATTAGATCACCATTTTAATGTGAAATTATACCCAAATTATAACATCTTACTATCCTATTAACATTTATCACGAAAATTAAAATTAAAATGAGTTTCGGGTTTCGGGTCATAAAAAAAATAACCTAAACCTCCCAACATGGGTCAACCAGATTTGGTGATAATTTACGAAATTTGGAGATCATTTACCTTATTTTTGGAGGTATCAAAGTTTTTTTTGGTGATCAACGTATTTTTTTGGGGGTCAAAATAATTGTTGCTATTTATTTATTATCAGAAAAATATCATATGTTTATTCGGTAAATATTCGGCAGTCTTACCGAATATGCCGAATACCGAATAATTACCGAATATTCGGCGCATCTCTACAGAAAATCCCACTTACGGGCCAAGGGTGACGTAAAATAATATTTTCAGTGAAAATGGCCCGTAAGTGGGATTTTCTGCCCGCTACGCGGCTACGAGGGGAGAAAATCACACTTACGGGCCAATGCAAGAAGTAAAACTTTAAACAGACCACGCGCGGTAATTCCTAAAGCCCCAGATCGGATATTTATGGCTCTCACCTTCGGTTCGGGCCACAAACACCTGCGATCTGGGGCATTTACGAATTCGCCGCCCTAGGTCTGTAATTTCATCACACTTGCTCGTAAAAGGTGTTATAATATAGCCGGCATACTTAGCTGTAATGTGCTATATTATATATTCCTTAAATTCGGTAGTGTGACTAATATTTTTAGCGACATTAGAATTTTTTTATGTAAGTAGCATGTGCAGCAAGGAAAATTTACCAAAGACTGTGAAAAAGTTAGTCACAGCTACAAAATGTTCTAGCAGCCTCACATAAGTCTACTTTGCTACTATTGCTAATAAATTATTGATGTTCATTGCATAGAAAAGTCGGTAGTGTGACTAAGATTTTTAGTAACGTCGACCAATTTTTTTTTTGCTGTTGCACCAAAGAATGTTATCTAAAGTATGTGAAAAAGTTAGTCACAGCTACCAAATGTTCTTAGTAGGGTCGAATAAATTTGTTTGCTACTACTGCTAATATATTATTATTGTTCATGGCATGGGGAGTTCGGTAGTGTGACTAAGATTTTTAGTAACATTAGCAAATTTTTATGTAGCGGTTGCAGCAAGGAAAATCAGACAAATTTTGGGAAAAAGTTAGTTACAGGTACAAAATGCTCTTAGCAGCCTCACATAAGTTTACTTTGCTACGATTGCTAGTAAATTATTGATGTTCATTGCAAAGAAAAGTCGTTAGTGTGACTAAGATTTTTAGTAACATTGGCTATTTTATTTTTTGCAGTTGCACCAAAGAATATTAGCGAAAGTATGTGAAAAAGTTAGTCACAGCTACCAAATGTTCTTAGCAGGGTCGCATAGATCTGATTTGCTACTACTGCTAATATATTATTATTGTTCATGGCATAGGAAATTCGGTAGTGTGACTAAGATTTTTAGTAACATTAGCAAATTTTTATGTAGCGGTTGCAGCAAGGAAAATCAGACAAATTTTGTGAAAAAGTTAGTTACAGGTACAAAATGCTCTTAGCAGCCTCACATAAGTTTACTTTGCTACGATTGCTAGTAAATTATTGATGTTCATATCAAAGAAAAGTCGGTAGTGTGACTAAGATTTTTAGTAACATTGGCTATTTTATATTTTGCAGTTGCACCAAAGAATATTAGCGAAAGTATGTGAAAAAGTTAGTCACAGCTACCAAATGTTCTTAGCAGGGTCGCATAGATCTGATTTGCTACTACTGCTAATATATTATTATTGTTCATGGCATAGGAAATTCGGTAGTGTGACTAAGATTTTTAGTAACATTAGCAAATTTTTATGTAGCGGTTGCAGCAAGGAAAATCAGACAAATTTTGTGAAAAAGTTAGTTACAGGAACAAAATGCTCTTAGCAGCCTCACATAAGTTTACTTTGCTACTTTTGCTAGTAAATGATTGATGTTCATTGCAAAGATAAGTCGGTAGTGTGACTAATATTTTTAGTAACATTGTATATTTTATTTTTTGCAGTTGCACCAAAGAATATTAGCTAAAGTATGTGAAAAAGTTAGTCACAGCTACCAAATGTTCTTAGCAGGGTCGCATAGATCTGATTTGCTACTACTGCTAATATATTATTATTGTTCATGGCATAAGAAATTCGGTAGTGTGACTAAGATTTTTAGTAACATTAGCAAATTTTTATGTAGCGGTTGCAGCAAGGAAAATCAGACAAATTTTGGGAAAAAGTTAGTTACAGGAACAAAATGCTCTTAGCAGCCTCACATAAGTTTACTTTGCTACTTTTGCTAGTAAATGATTGATGTTCATTGCAAAGATAAGTCGGTAGTGTGACTAATATTTTTAGTAACATTGGCTATTTTTTTTTTTTGCAGTTGCACCAAAGAATATTAGCTAAAGTATGTGAAAAAGTTAGTCACAGCTACCAAATGTTCTTAGCAGGGTCGCATTGATCTGATTTGCTACTACTGCTAATATTTTATTATTGTTCATGGCGTAGAAAATATGGTAGTGTCACTAAGATTTTTAGCAACATTGACAAATAATATAATTAGTAGATGGGTATATTGGGTATGAATATAAAATTAGCAGCTGTTGCAAAACTGTTGTTAGCGACTGCGAAATGTTTTTATCAACTGCAACAAAGATATGGTTTTGTTGCCTAATACATGTACAATTAGCAATAGTAACAAAGTTTTTGTCCACTACAACTAAGAATTATTAGCAGTCACAGCTAACAACAATGTGTAATTAAATTTCGTTGGTACCAATAAATCAATTAGCTATAGTTGTTAATCAATTAGTAGCGGTAGCAAATAATTTGAAATTCATTTAGCTAAATATCATTAGTAAGGGTAGCTAACTGGTTTTAGTTGCTATAGAAAAGGCTTTGTTACAGTTGCTAAGAAATTGTTTGCATCAGCAAAGGAAATTTCAGCAAAGCGAGTTTAGCTACCACAGCTAAATCATTTTTTTCCGTGTGGCCGCAGTTGCACAAAATACTCGTTGAGTCCCACTGTTTCTTAGAACACAGCGAAGTTAATTCTGACTAAAGGATTACTAGAAGGATTCCTGTTCCTATGTACCTATACATGGATAATATTTTTCCATCGGATTAGACCAAGAGTTAAGTGAAAATCAAATGTATCTCAATTCGTTATAAGTAGAAATATTATTTATTAAATTCTTACTATATAAATTAATAAAAAGCTGAATTCGAATAATGTTAATCTCAACTAACATTAATCTGATAATAAAATTGTAATCTTGTTCCAGATTTATCTAAACTTTGCCTATATAACTACAGTCATTATTTGCATTTTTTTATGTTACCATAATTTAAAGATTTTAACTGTAATTGGTAGTAATTAAAATTGAGGTAAATACGTATTTATTTCTGATAATATTATGAAACAACAACTGTTAAGTTGGGCTTTAATATCTTCCATTGTTTTCTGATCCAATGATTACAAAACAGCAAAGGGCTTGTAAAATCGAAATCGAATACAAAGTGGAGCAATAATATTTCGTAAAACACATTACTTGAAATGTCAGTGTTTAATACTCACTTCAGAGAAAAATCAAAAGATTGAGCAATTATGTGTTACCAAGTTATTCCCGCGGCGTGGATTTATAAGTACATAAAGTCATTGAATACTCTTGTTTGGCGAACATGTTTTATTTGCGGTGTCTTTGTTGGCGTAGTTATAATTATTCAAAGTCATAACCATAACCTATTGTTTTCCATAAAATCTAGTAAATTTTCTAAAACCTTCAACTTTTTTTTATCCACGTTCATTCAGTTGTAGGTTACGAGTAGGCTAGATTTATTATATGGCAATTAAGAAATGCAAACCGGTAATTTTATGTATGGAAAATACCGGATTACCGGTAATTTCCGAAGATATATTTAATTATTGTATTATAAGCGGCGAATTTAGCAGCGGCAGTCAGTGACAAAGTTAAAAATAAATATTAAGGCACAATCTTACACAAATCGACCTAGTCCCAAACTAAGCAAAGCTTGTACTTTGGGTACTAATCGTAGACGACGATAGACATAATAATAGGTATAAATACATATTATAGATAACATCCATGACCCAATCACAAATAATCGAGTGTGATGAACTCGATTATTTGTAATTTGGGTCATGGATGTTATATATCAAATGTTATATATATCATTATATATCAATATATCAAGCTCAACTGAAAGAACACTATCTATCGCTTTCATAATTCGTTTTTTATTCAAATGGTCCTATTATCTGTTGGCTGTATGTATATATGTATTTTTTTTTATTATATTTATATATTTATTTGTTTTTTATGTATATATTATTATTATTATTATGCACCGCCTAATAACAAAATCTTTTTTCAACTTCTCCACTACCCAAAGGTTGTCTGGAAGAGATCGCTCTTTAGCGATAAGACCGCCTGTTGTTTACCTCTAATTGTAATGTCTTGCATTGTATTTCTCCTGTATATTTTATGAGGTGTGCAATAAAGAGTGCTTGTATCTTGTAAATATTTGCCCTGGCCGGGATTCGAACCCAGGACCGCTGGCTCAGTAGGCAACAGCGTACAAACTGAGCCAACCGCGTCGTCGTCGTAGTGGCCGCGCCGGTGTACGGGTACCAGTCCCTGGCCCTGATGAAGAGGTCCATACGAGCTCGACACCCTCCATCCGAGCTGCACATGTCGGGCCGTTCCTGACAATGTCATGTGAGTGTCATCATCCTCCGTTCCGTAGCCAAATGGCAAAAAACGGAACCCTTATAGATTCGTCATGTCTGTCTGTCTGTCCGTCTGTCCGTCCGTATGTCACAGCCATTTTTTTCCGAAACTATAAGAGCTATACTGTGGAAACTTGGTAAGTAGATGTATTCTGTGAACCGCATTAAGATTTTGATGCAAAAATAAAAAAATGATAATAAATATTGGGGGCTCCCCATACTTAGAACTGAAACTCAAAAATTTTTTTTTCATCAAACACATACGTGTAGGGTATCTATGGATAGGTCTTTAAAAATGATATCGAGGTTTCTAAAATATTTTTTTTCTAAACCGAATAGTTTGCGTGACAGACGCTTCCAAAGTGGAAAAAAGTTGGTCCCCCCCCTATAACTTCTAAAATAAGAAAATAAAAAATCTAAAAAAAACATATGATGTACATTACTATAAAAACTACCAACGAAAATTGTTTTGAACGAGATCTAGTAAGTAGTTTTTTTTTAATACCTAACTTTGCACCTAATTTATATGGGGCGCTATACATACCAGGTGCAAACTTAACTTAACCACTTAGGGATGGAAAGTGTTTGTACGGAACCCTCGGTGCGCAAGTCCGACTCGCACTTGGCCGGTTTTTTTTTGAGAATGAATTCTCAATCGGGGTCGGCTTCCTAAATCCCAAGATGTGGCGTAGGCACTAGTTTTTACGCAAGCGACTGCCATCTGACCTTCCAACCCAGAGGGGAAACTAGGCCTTATTGGGCTTAGGTGGTTTCCTCACGATGTTTTCCTTCACCGAAAAGCGAGTGGTAAATATCAAATGACATTCCGTACATAAATTCCGAAAAACTCATTGGTACGGGCCGGGTTCGAACCCGCGACCTCCGGATTGAAAGTCGCATGCCCTAACCACTAGGCTACCATGCTTTCATGTGAGTGTAAACCGCTTAAAATGTAACGTTATTGTACGTTCGTACTATTTAATTATGTGCTAAAACTAGGTAAAAGTGTAGCAAAACCTAGGGCTTTATTTCCTCGTCGGATTAAGCGACAAACAATCCTAATCCACTTTCTAAGATTCGCGACAAAAAGGCCCGTTTCGCAGAATCAATGGAGAGAGTAATTGCAATGACCGGTCGTTTCAGTAATGGGGGCCGTTTCCGTGCCATTACTGGACCGCAGACACCTTCAATTATGGTGGGCCAATGGCTTTTTGTTACGTGATCCCCATTCTCCCAAAGATTTAACTCTGAACGAATTGCTAGAAGTATATTCGTCGATCATATACATCTCCTTTACGTATACCAATGTATTTATGAAGTTATAAATGGACTTACTGTTGAGTTTCTTTCGTATTTCTTCTCAACAGCGGTCTCCTCCTGGGAGACGCCGGTAGATTCACAATCTGACTTGTAAAAGTGCCCTTGTGGCCTACTTACTGAATAGATTATTTCATTTTTTTTTTCTTAGGTTCAAAAACCGGACATAGTTTTGCCTATCCTTTATCTGAATTTAACCGTCCATCAACAATTCACTATTCAAACAGTGATACAATACAATACAATACAAGTACTCTTTATTGCACACCTCATAAAACATACAGGAGAAATACAATGCAAGAAATTACAATTAGAGGTAAACAACAGGCGGTAGTCTTATCGGTAAAGAGCGATCTCTTCCAGACAACCTTTGGGTTGTGGAGAACTTGAAAAAAATAAGATTTTGTGATACAAAAGTCAAGGCAGAAAAAAAACTGCAGAGACCGGGAGTCGAACCCGGTACCTCTGGATTACATCACTGGTCCAACGTGTCAACCATTTAAGTTTTTATTTGTGCTTTCTCTTTTTCAATTATTCAATAAAAAATGTGGTGCTTTCACATTAGAAATCAATGAAACATTACCATGTTTCACAAATTTAATTCACTTTTCATTGAATGAAATGTTTAAATGTTGTTGGAATATTGTAAAAAATCCAACACGTTTAGATTGAGCATGAAGAATTAGGGAAATGAAACATAATAGGTAAAAATCCCATAAGGTATGACTTTTAGATAAAAATATTGCAAATATCATACACATTATTGTAATACAACTCTTACCTATATATAATAAAACCATGAAGTGTAAGTATAACCAAGGTCCAATGGCAAAGGAATTTATAAAACGAAGTGAAGTTTTTTAGAAAACCCTAGAAATAATCGCTTAAGTCACTTGTTACTTATAAAACGATTAAGTAGTTAAACTGCCGCTTTGAGGAGAGCCGGCTAAATAGGACAATATAATTAATAGCGTTAAATTACTATAACCGTTTGCGGAATACACGCTAAATGTTTAAACCGCGTTTTTGTTTGTTTGATAGCAAACTTTGAATCATTTACTCAAAATCAGTGGAAATGATGTCGCAGGTCCAAATAATGTTGAGCAAATTCAAGAAGTTATTTTTGCATAATACTATGAATTACTGTTACCTACCTATATCCTTAAAAGCAAAACATGAACTTGGATCAGAATGAGAAAAGAAATTAAAAGGGCTATCAGAAACAGAAACAGGTTCGCGGCCGACTTTTATTCTCTGGAAAGCACAGATGCGGCTTAAACAATTATTACCTACTCTAATAAACAAACTGTTTTATCACATTATTTTAACAATAAAACAGCCATTATTTTCAATCAAATAATTAAACTAAATGCTCATCATTTAAATAAAACAATTTAACGGATTATATCGCGTATATTCATTATTTGAGCCTCCTTAACGTTTCGGTAGCTTTCCAGTTAGTGTTGTAAATGCTTATCATCTCAAATGTTTACAATGATCATCAGATGTCATCATCTCATTCAGATAAACATACTTGGAATTTTAAGGTTTGGCGCAAGAGCCGCTAATAAAGTATTTTTAAATGTTTTAAGTTGCTGGGACGTCACTTTAGTAAGATTTATTATATTTGTATAGAATCTTTTTATCGATTCTATATTTTTTATGTGGTAATACCACATTTTTATTTTTATAAATAATGACACAAAGGTAAATTAAGAAAGAAAAATTGAATGCGATCTACTACAATCGAAGCCCGCTTCGATTGTAGTAGATCGCATTCAATTTTTCTTTCTTAATTTACCTTTGTGTCATTATTTATAAAGATTTATTATTTTAAGTCATTCACATTACAGTCAGTTTTGTGACAAATTAAGCTTTTATCACTTAAAGCTCTATCAATATCATCTAGGTACCTATTCCTATTTAAAACACGCCAGCCATCTTCGGAGCTTTTCTTTATCGTCATATCTCTTATCTTTTCATATTTCCCAACGATCATCGATACTCTAAACCGTCTAACTCACCCCACTCTCCCCCTTAGCCGCATTTCCTCGGGGAGGTGAGGGCGTTATGAAAATTTGACGCGTTCCGATACGCGATGATACGATAAGGGGTTATGTTCTTAGCGATATTTGCCCCCGTTTCCCCTTTGGCAACTGTTTTTATTTTATGACTTCTTTTATTGAAATTGAAGCGCGAAAAGCGATATGTGTTTTAACAGGTTTTCTGATAGGCTTTTTGTGGATTGACAATTGTTGAGTAGGTTGTTGGTGAGTGATGCCCGCTATTAAAAGGGGGCGCTAGTGTCCCTATACACGGTCACACTTAATCATTTCGTGCCTGGATTTCGAAATGGGATAAATAATATACGAGTATATCTATATTTTTATAAAATTCTAGATTTGTTTCAAATGGGGGAATTTAAGGGAAAATCTTAATAGCATGATGCGGGATCGTCATTTATTTCCAAGCCATACAGGGATAGCTGAACATCCAAAATTATAGGACATTTTACCCGTCTACGGTACCTAAAGAAAAAAAATACGCGGTCGAAGTTGCGGGCTTATAGTACTACTGTAATTGTTAGTATGCGCCGTCTGTCGGTAAAAACATTTTTGTCCATTCTTTTCGTCGAAAGGGCTTGACGAATTTTAATCAAGTTTGCTACAGGGATAACCGGACATCCAAAGATATTAGGGTTTTCTATCTGACATTAAAATGACATGCATAGTCAAAAAAGGCACAAGGCATTGTCCTTTACATAAAAACTATGAGAAAAATGTTCGGCTGTAGCCGAAGTGGCAATACTACGAAGATAAAAGTCGCCGTCTACAGACGTGGTGCCGAATCACGAGCGTCTTAATTTACGTCTTTCGACGTACTGTCCGTGAGAGTGTCAACAGATTAATATTGATGCAATTTTGAAGTCCGTCAGAATGACTGTATTCTCTTTCTCATTTTTCTCAGCTTCAGTGATAATCACGTGCTAATCAATTATAGTAAAAAGGCTTTAAAAATATAAAAGACATAAAAATATCAAACCAACGACATCGCTAAACATAACCCTCTATCAATACGTTTATTTATTTTATTTATTTATATCTCCCCTAAAACATTTTCACATAAAAATATCCGTTGATATATTTTATATCCAATCCATAACGCGATGTCTATAAAGCGGGATGTATTTTGGTGTAAATATACGAGGGTGAGGGGAGACCGGGGTGTATTGATGTTTATGCGCCTTTATACAGATTAGGATTCTGGTGATATTATAATGCGTTAAAAGCTGTTGAGAAATTAGAACACATAAAAAAGGTTCAGAGAATAGAACAGCATTTTCAAGTAGGAAATACTGAACTAAATTGTTAATAACTATGTATGAATCTTTAGCTATGACTTCGCTCTTGTTGGAATGCCTATAAATCTGGCCTTATAAATTATATAGGTAGGTACACGAAATTAGGGCACTAGATTTTAGCTTAAAAGTTTCAATTAACATTCAGTGCACAATCTATGGTAAAATAATTGTAATTAGTACAAGTAACGACTAGGTTACTGATATATCTGTACTTAGCTTATTTCAATAAATTTTTCCCTCAGTGAAAGTAACAAATTTTCCACCATTTAATTTTCTTAAAAAAAAGCGGGCTAAATTGGCTGCTTGAAAAAAGTAGGTAATTACAAGAAAGATTATCGCGAAGAAAAATTAATAAGCAAATTAACACTGAAAGGCTTAAGGGGTAATCCTTTTATGATATTATCCCAGGGGAACCCTTTTCATCCTTGGTTAGCCCTTAGCTTAGATGGACCCGTTTTGCAATATTTAATTTTTGACCGAGCGAGCGAAGCGTCCCCGTTTCAGCTTGGTCTAAAATTCTTTTGTATGTTCGGATGTTTAGATGTCCGGATTTCTGGCTGTTCTCTTCTAGAGGTCTCATTTCTCATGAAATTTTGTGAGAAGGTTTGTTATTAACAGGGTTCGGAAATTTGGGTGGATATTTACCTAAACTTTGGCGGCGGCTTTGTTGTTCAGATGTAGGCATAGGCGGCTTCGTTTGAGGTATGAGTGAGATAGCAATATGATTTTGACAACTTTAGGTAATTATCCACCCGAATTTCCGAACCTTGATTATTAACTAAACTTATTTGTTGATTTAGTTTTTCGAAATTTTGTAAAATGGTGGAGGTGTTGGGTTGAAAACGTAAAAAAAAACTATTCCGAAACAAACTCACGAGGTCTACACAGCTCACAGTCACTAGTCATAGCTAGTTTAATATAACCTTAAGATCATAGTGCTTCTGCCTTTTACATATTTTTCATATTTTGTTTCAATAAACAACACGTGACCTAAAAAAGATTAAACCACTTACTTAAACCCACAGGTTAGCGTACTAGAATAGTAGATTTCATCCCTCTTTTCACCCTTTTAAGGAATGATTTCCATTATAAAAACTATCATATATGATAGATATACGGGACTGTCAAACTATCTATATACAAAAAATCTCTAAGCCGGGTCAGCGTTTCGAACAGTACAGTCCGACAAGAAAGTGTATAAATTAAAAGTGGCAATACTGTAGTATTGTCCCGTTTTCTTAGATTGATTAGTAAGGGACGACACCTACTACTCTTTTATGATGTAGGTACTTTATATACCATATACCTACCTAGTTATAATAGACTTGATGTATATGTATTTAATATTATGTGTCTACCAAGTGTCCACCAAAAAAATTATTGAAAGACACATAAATATATCGTAATAATACTGTGCTGCTGCTTATAATCTGTCACTGTCACATATATTATGTCAATACAAAACACACGTTTTTATATTCGACAATTGTTTGTCTTATTTACTCAATTTTGTCCATTGCCCCTCCCCGACCACTGGGCAGTCATAAAAACATGTTCATACAAAACAAAACATCTCTCCCCAGCAGGGGAAAGAAGACGAATGCCTGACGTCTAATTGGACCGTCTTGGGAATACAGGCGTTCCATCACTCGACTCTTGTTGTGTCCGCGCCTTGGATTTGAACCACTGTGTACTTGATTTAGCGTCGAGCGAAATTTAGAATGATATTTTCGTGCGCTTTTCTGGAAGATTTGAATGTGAAAGTGGCTGTGCATTTGATTTAGGATTTGTAGGTTTGTATGGGAATATTTATGTGTGCTCTTTGTTTGTGAGATTTGTTATATTTTGCTATTGCAGTGTGAATATTTTTGCCGTCTTTTGTCAGTAAATACCTACCTAAAACACTGTGCACAGATTAAGTAAAGGAGGGAACATTATAATGTCAAGTAATCATTTTAGTTGACTTTTATTCAGTAATCTGAAACGTTGTACATTTATTTATTATAATCTTTATTGCAAAAAAAGTGTAAAAATGGAGGACTAAATGCCACAAGGCATTTTAATCTCTTCTCTAGGTAAGGTATTGATTCAGCGTTGTATAAAAAATTGTTAAAATGTTAAGTCTCAATATGATATTCACAATTTATGATGGGCATGAATATTGCGAAAAATTCGAAATTAAGTCAGTTTTTAGTGTATTTTTACTAATACGTCCATCACGCTGCTGTAAAGATTTGTTAAGACATTTATAATTACTAGCATATTATGAATATCAGATCCCCGATGCAATCAGAATCTAAACAAATAGTCCAACTAATCCGACGGACATCGGAACGCAATTACCCCTGCTTCAACATTTTTCAATTACACACACAGTGGTGCAAACGAAAAAATGAACGGACAAAATCTCATGCATAATTTCACGCAACAAGCGAGCACCAATTCCCACTAGTTACGAACCGAACGGGAATCGAGTATACGGCAGCCTCATATTATATTCATCGGATGAAAGCGCAGTGCAATCGGGGTACAGGTTTAGGCTGCATTTTGCTGCGTTACTATTGCTACAAAGGCTGTGCCTTTATCCCTAAAGAGTGGTTCAGTTTCTATGCTCGTAAGTCGAGTACCGATTGGATATAAAGAATAGATTGAATATTCAAATGTTAATTTACGTATGTAAGTATCTTAGAGACATGTTCATCACATGTGAACATGTGTTTGATATAATTGATTGTAGCTTGCTTGCATTAGAGTATGGTTTCGTATTGAAGCATTCCACGAGAACATCAGGTACTTTATGACATTATTTTAAAACTTCTAACAGAGTTAAAGTTACGAAGTAAATTGATGGTATGTCAATATTTTAGCAGAAACATTTGAAATTTACAAAACATGTCATAAAAGTGAACATTGCTATAAGTATGTAGATTAATAAAACAAGCTGCAAAAGTGTAATAGTTACAGTTATATCATAATACATACTGTATAATGTTAATTAATATTATGGTCACAACGGTCGTATTCATTTCCACCGTGTTGTACAGCTATTGTTCATGTTGCTTTAATTAACAACAATGGTTTAAACATATCACGACAACTGTATTCAGTAACTTATACGTATAACTATGTTTTTCCTGCGGTTATACATATTGCGTGACAGTCGAATATGGAAAAATACACAGGTTTCTAAATTAGACTGCTTATTTTAATTTTCGGAATCACATTGTATCTGTATAACATGTCGATCAGTAGCTTTGAGTTTGAAACATATATAGTGAAACTAAAAAATAATAAGCCCACGCCCACAAACCTAGTGCCGTATTAAATACATGGATGATGTGGTGCACAGAAATGTTTTATAGTCACAAACTGGCAAAAACAATTATAATTTTGTAAACGGTTATATCTAAAGGCTTACCGAGATTCCCTTGAGAGTTCATAAAAGGGTTACCTCTTAATCACTTCAATGTTAATTTGCTTTTTAATTTTTCTTTACAATAATCTTATAATTACTTTTTGTGGCAGCGAATTAGTTTTTCTAAGGCCTAAAAACACTAACAATTATTTACTAAATCCCTTTACTTAAAGCGACCATGGCAAAAAAAGTCTTGCAAAAAAGAAACCGCCATAGTGGGCGAAGCCGTTTTCAATTTACGTTTAAATGCCATTATTTTCAAACTAGTATTAGTTTTTAGATTACTACAAACGTAACTATTTCATGGTCCTAGTCAATAGCTGGGTACATAGCGTGTCCAAAAACTGTACAAATGTCTTTTTGTACCCGTTTATGATCCAGTTAATTATGCCCGTGAGAGGCTCTCATGACTCAGTGGGCGATTACGCGCACGCTCGCTCATTTGGCTCATTAAAATTTTGTCCCGCTGTCATCGTCGGACCACTGTGTAATCTCGGAGGTTGACCTTGTAAGGAAATTGCTTTTGTATGTAAACGTTTTAGTCGGTTATTTCTTTTTAGAATTGTCTTCTTTTTAGTTTAATTACCTATTGAGTTTAATATCTATGTACCTACATGTTATCTTGATTTTTTTCTCTAATTTGGTACATTGCTAAATTCGGAAACTTTGTTCCTTGGAAGCCGAAGTGGTTAAAAATATATTATAGATTACGACTATAGACATACGTTGGAAATTCACTTGCCCCATACAGTCGAAAAAACAAAATCGTCTTTCCACTGGTTATGACTTAACAACTTAACTCGTTAAACTAATATCACGTAGCGTTATAGAAGAAAAACCGTAGAGAATAAGAATACAAGTCTAATCATAAAATTAAGCCGTGAAATCGTTAACTTTGCACATGTCCACAGAGAAGACAGTCAAATTGCATGTAACGAACATACCCATATAATACTCAGTGTAAGTATTATCTTATTTTAATGTACATATTTATGATACACGCAGAATTGTGTACGGACAACAAAGGCTGTTATTATTCCATTACTTCTATTATCAAATTGCTGTATCTGAGCGCCGCCGCAGGCTGCGTAGGTTGGCACAACATACCTACCTCCAGATATGGCCAAGATAAATCTTATTTCATTCTATTTTTGTACGGCTGCTCGACAGCCAGAAGGGCTGACTTCGTGGCTCCGCCGTCCGCTTTTGTTCACATGCACGTCAGTTGTCGGATGATTAAGTCACATTTTACCATCATGGTCATTATCATTATATCAGCCTATAGACGTCCACTGCTGGACAAAGGCCTCCCCAAAATTCTCCACAGCACGCCACACTCATCTAATTACTTCCTGAGGTCGTCGGTCCACCTTTTTGGGAGCCTTACCACGCCGCGCCTTCCATATTTTACACAAATAATCAATAAAACAGTTCTCCGGCGACTGTTGCGATTGGGATGATATCCGATCCCCACTTGTTTAGTGCATTAATCAAGCATCTCGATTTAATTTTCTGTTGAGAATTTATAAGTAGGTACATAAGTACATAAACGTATTGCTGTTGTGTATGTCAGCATGTGCGTATGATATATTACAAACAGACACAGTTTCCATCCTTTAAAACCCCAGTGGCCACGCATGAATCATAGGGTAACCGAATTACGGAGCAACCTCGTTACGTACCCTTTTCGCCCTGATGCCTTGTGACAGTGCGTAACTAATCGCCTTTATATGAGAGGGTTGCGGTGTTCCAGTTTATACAGGTTTTCGGGTTACCGTAAATTTAAGTTTATCTAAGTTTTTAAATGTTTTTATAGAAGAAAGAAATTTCTTATAGTTTCTGTTTCTAATGTGGGAGTACCACATTTTTATTTTTATGAATGTTGACACAATGGTACTATTTATGACAGGAAAATATGATGTGATTCACTACAATGTAAATGGTACAGAATGCCTCTTGGCATTAACTCCATTTGTAATTCTAAATAAATGTAAGTAGGACTCGAACCTGCGATCCTACGTTTCCGGCGTAGTGCTCTCCCAACTGAGCTATTACATTGTAACGTCAATCACAAGAAACCTTTGATTCCATAACTCTACGCTACTAGAGCACGTCTGCGATGCTTTAAGATGCTTATGCGCATTAGTCAAAACCCTAGGATGTGCGTTTTATACGCACAACCCCATTGCTTTACAGCAAGTGTGAGGACCACGAGAGAGATGGCGCTATTCTAAATGTTTTTATAGAATCGATTATTAGTTTGGCAACTTTCAGAGCCATGTCGACAACCTTGGTCCTCTTAAGGATTTCTTATATCTGATTCGATCACGCAAGAAAACTCCGAGCATAGACTTTTGAGTAAAATAGAGCCTTTTAAAAAAGTATTTTATTAGTAACCACGTCTCAGTGCCATATGTTACTGGCGTCACACATTGGTTTAATCTTTAGCGTTTTTAGGGTTCCGTTGTTACCCTTTGGGTTACCCTAGTAGTTTCAACCCATTGCGCTGTTCTAAAACTGTTTACACTACTGCTTCAGATCTTACAATAAAACACTATACTCCATAAAATCAGTATAATAATAGCTCAGTCCTTTGTCTTGCCGCAGAACCAATTATCCAGTCCTTTAATTCGGCCTAGATTCGTGCAGGACTCGATTACAGGCGGTAGTCGCTGTAATCAACAAAATGGCTGTGTCGTGATTTGCAAAAATGTCTAAGATTAACAATGAGTCGCGAATTGACTGGCTCATGGATGACAGTTTTCATTATGCTTTTAGTCGACTGCGACAGCAAAGACGGGGTTTTGTTATTCACGTTTCGTATTTCAGATACGGGCTTCATTATTTTAAGAGTCAAACTCTTGTCGGCGTCGCTGATGAAGTTTTCTCCATCTAACTCTATCCATAGCCACTTCCTTGACTTCCCTATACGATATGACGTCTGTCTTCTCTTTAATTTGTTTAATGTAACTTATTCTTCGTCCGGTGCGACCACGCATCGGACGACGCAGCGTGGGGCCCCCCCGCAAGGTGGACTGATGACCTGGTGAAGGTCGCTGGAGTCCGCTGGATGCGGGCGGCGCAGGACCGGTCATGGTGGCGTTCTCTGGGGGAGGCCTATGTCCAGCAGTGGACGTCTTTTGGCTGATGATGATGATTAACTTATTCTTGGCCTTCCTCTTCCTCACTGTCACTTCCCCTCAATACAGGGTTAGAGGGGCCTAATTTGATTGAGTTTGACTTATATAGCCCTTTGCAACCTGGGGTAGCTGGTCCGTCTTGTGACGGGCATTTTGCATTTTTCAGTTCATTCGTTTCATTACTAGTACTTATCTCCTCAAGATTCTTTAATCCTCATTTTTCATCGGTTACTCGATTTCCTGGACAAGCATTTCGACATTAATAGATATTAGGTACTTATATCGATGACTTTGCATAATGTATGATTATCGACTTCTCTATTTCTGATTCCGATACACACTATTAATAAGTTTTAATAAGAAATGATGCAATATTCCCTCCGTAATGTTGTACCGATTAAATGCAAATAAAGAAAAGCTTATTTGGGAATTGCTTTAAGTATATTTCCACCTTAAGAATCATGTCCCATGTTTGTAGTCATATTAGTGATTAAGGAAAAAAATAAAATTAAAATAAATAATTTTTCATATAAATCAAAATAATATAATAAATTGTTCATCGACAACTTAAAAAGTTTGGTTAACGTTAAAGTAAAACGTAGAATGCCTCATATTACAGAGTTTATACGTAACTCACGATTACGGTTTAAAACCGACCCCATATCCTAACCTTAAAGTTAGCTCCGTGTAACAATTCCAACAAGTTATGTATTCCCTCGCAATTGTACATAATTTGTGGTCACGTCAAGCAGCCATTACGACTGGCCGACCAATGAGAGCACGCCGCTTAATACGCTTCCATATTTGAAAAGAAAAATATGAAACATGAATTCGTAATTTGAATTTGGAAGGAACGGTGTTTAAGGAGATTCGTTTTGTTGATTGCTTTGGATTGTTTATGGTATCGGTGATCTTTCATTTAATGGTGAACAGCTTTAATAGATTCTTTGTGTATTTCCAAGTAAGACAAAAACTGGCTATACTATCGTAATTTTTTTTTGTTAAGTATATTTGGTGTCATCGTTCTTAAGATAAAGAATAGAGATGTTTGACTTAATTTATTCTTACATATTTTTACTTAGAGTAGGATTTGACCACATCTAAGCGCATTTATGGCGGTATGCTATGCTAGGTACCTACTTCGCTCAGCTGTAGATATAATGATTTGAACAATATTATTCTTTAAGATCAACATAACCTGTGGTGCATAAAGGTTGTCTGGAAGAGATCTCTTTTTAGCGATAAGACCGCCTGTTGTCTACCGTTATTTATAAATTGTATTTGTCTTGTTTTCTTCTGTAAATTTTTATTGGTGTGCAACCAAGTATTGTTTTATTGTATTGTATGCATATTTAAAGAACCATATTGAACAAATGCCAAAACCACTCACTAAAAATAATGTGTTTACATATGATGCTTATCAACTCAATGTCATATTTTTTGTACTTGTGTAGCCAGTAATCTAAAAGCATCACCAATAAAAACGTGTTTCCTATACATTTACGCGTACATAAAAGCCATAAAAAGAGTAAATGGATCCATTATACACTACAATAGCCATAAATATCATTTTATATCATTGGCATTGAATATAATGTACTTATTTAACGATGAAGCTCATCTCACGCATCATTTAATACAAATCGATCTATTACGGACGCGATGATTGTCGATGATTACCGAACGGCCAGCCAATCACGAGCCTCGGTTCCAAACGTAATTTATTGAGTTTCGAATTTTAAAAACGTAATCCGCCGCCATCTTTGTAATTTTAAAGCTACGTGTAACTGCTACTTTGAAATGATTGCCTTATTACGTATTTTTTAATGGCGTATCGTATGTTGGAGTAAGCGTTATTATGATTTCTAACGTAGGTATACGTTTTAGTTTAAAGCTAAGGTGGCCTTTTATCTAAATTGCTATTTCGTGTAATGTTTTGAATCTAGATTTTAGATATTTATCATTTATTATTGATTTATTACATGTCGCTTACAGTTAATACCAAGCATGACACATATTGACAGATATTAGTAGAGATATTTGACTATCATAGAGGTAGGTACATACTGTGACCTTTTTTTTGTAACTTCGTAAACGCAGGGACATAACATAACCCCTTTTATTTGCCTTATTGTAGTCGGGCATAAGACGATACAACATGTTGACGTTTTGGCGTTATGAAACGACAAAGATAATCATACAAAAAATCCAAAAAAGAAGGATTTATCGATTCAGTAACGTCCAACCACGGGTAGTATGTGTTGACGAGTAATTTTTATAGTTTTATCAAGCGGCGGATCATATGGCCAATGTAAAGTTTGTAAAATATATTTGTATCGACATTGGCTCAGTAATATCTGTTCAAGTCCCAACAACCATGTAATTTCAGATTCATTACGAACAGAAAACTTTGATCGTTTCGCATAATAGCCCATACTTTTATACCAATTGTACGAGCAATTTAACATACACAAACATACAGTTAACGTACAGTCTAATGAGATTTTTATTTATTCATGAGTTGTAATGATTCCGGGCGATTAAACCACGGCTTCAATTTTAAAGATAACGTACTGATGATGTTTAATGCTTGGGTTTTTTACATATAAACAGGGAAAATATTTATTGTAATAGGAAATGAAATAGGTATCTACAATTAGTAGGTAATGTAAAATATTAATGCGCGGTCAGACCAGGAAAACCAAAGACCACCATTTTTAAGTTGGTGCTTGGGAAAACCCTAGATTGAAACTTAAAACCTGATTTATTTGCCGATCGCTCGTATCATACCTAACTAATGAGTTTACCTCATCAGCAACTAAGAACTAAGGAAGTGGCAAATAATATTTTTAGAGATGAACTTTGAAAATCGGAACAGATCTCGATCGATCCTGATCTTCTTAGATTGAATCTTAAAAGTGATTCGTGATTGAATCTGAAAAGTGTACTTTTCAATGCAATTAAAAGGCTCGAACGTGTTTCAGGTAAACTTCGTAGTCATAAATGGCTCCTGCTCCGAAAATATGCAGAATTTTCAAATATTAATGCATATTAGGTTAGGTAATAATAGTGAAAGATCATATATTTTATACAATCCAGTGCAATAGAAGTGGGGCGATAACCTTACTTTTCCGAAGTAGTATTCTACCAACTGAGGTACCGCATTACTATGTTAAATCACATGAAATCAGTCAATAAGTGCTGCATTTTCGGATGAGTGAGCGTCAAGCCAGTTAGAATTATGCAGTCATTATTGGCACGGCCAAAATCGGTCGGAGATTTTTTTTATCGTACGCCCTTTGTATCTTTTTCTGTAATATAGAAAATGTATTTATACATACACTTTATTGTACATTATAACAAAAAATACACATTAAAAGGCGAACTTGTCCCTTTAAGGGATCTCTTCCAGTTAACCTTTAAGTGAATTAGTGCTAAAAACAAATTTAAATATTTACAATGAAGTGAAAATTTTAAAAATGTAATGGTTCAGGCAGGGTTCGAACATAGTTTGAGACGATGGTGCTTCATGAAGTCTGATTCTTTACGGTAGATAGCGCTACGATGCCACCCTAAGGCATGCAAGAAGGAACTGGTTGAAAAAATCAATGGCTCGCGCATCAGGTTCAGTGGTCCAATAGGACACTCGTATTGGCCCGGAAAACCGTCAGAGACGCAGGTTCGAACCCTGCCCGAACCATTAAATTTTTCGCTTCATTGTCAACATTGGGTTTACGCTAGCAGACGTTACACTTACTGCTGTAACATAATCACTTTTTCACAAAAATAACCGACTTCAATGAGCGAAATGGAACTTATTACACACTCATAATATGATTTTCTCATGGATATCTTTGTCAGAACTGGACCACTTTTGAGACCACACGGGAAGCACCAGCATTCAAATAAACAAGAATCATCAAAATCGGTTCTCCCAGTTGAAAGTTCTGAGGTAACAAACATAAAAAAAAACATTGAGTCGAATTGAGAACCCTTCTCCTTTTTTCGACGTCGGTTTAAAAAGTAATAAACGAAATACTCATGTTAAATCTTCCTTTCAGCGTCCTTCCCCATCACGAGGCGGATCGGGCACCCCTACCAGAACCGGACGCCCCCGAAGCGCAAGAAGCCCCGAACGTCCTTCACACGTCTCCAAATAGCTGAGCTGGAGAAGAGGTTCCATAAGCAGAAGTACCTGGCTTCGGCGGAGAGGGCTAGCTTAGCGAAGACCTTGAAGATGACGGACGCTCAGGTGAAGACGTGGTTCCAGAATCGAAGGACCAAGTGGAGGTGAGTAAATTGCTGTTTTTTCCTAAGAAATTCTGCCTGGGGGTAAATTTAACGTTTCTTATGACTGTCCAATATATCTTCGCTACTATCGAAGAACATCTGAGATAAGCGTTCTGACATTTTCTTCCATTTCAATAGGACAATCGCAAGCAACGTCGTCAACGTCTTTAATGGATAAGCATAACGCTAAGTACAAATGACAGATGAGAACGTCATGTGCGTTTTGATAATGGGTAACCAGAATATAAATCGATAAAATTCTCAATCTGTACTGAAAATCAGTTTTATATGTAGATGGATATCTCCTTCATCTGGCCTTATCCCATTTTTAGTTGTTGTCGGCTCTCCTAATTTGTCGTCTCCAGAGATGTCGGTTCTGGATCGTCGTTGGGTCTATGTTTCCACTATTTTCGAGATTTTTCTTGATTCCATCGATGTAAGACAGGCCACGCTTTTTCGGTCCTGGTCTAGAGGGTTATTTCGGGGAGAGAGGTTATTTCGAAAAACAAATTATAATATGAGCGCGCGGCGTCAGCCCTACAGTGCCATCTGTTGATAAACATTTCTTTATCCACTCATCACGCGTAAACGGCTTGATGGATTTTAACCAATTCTGATACTAGGAGAGCTGACCATCCAAAACCCGATACGACCTTCAAACCTTCAAGAAAAGAGCGTATTCCCACCTGAAAGGCCGGCAACGCACTTGTGACTCCTCTGGTGTTGCACGTGTCTATGGGCGACGGTAATCGCTTTCCATCAGGCGATTCGTTTGCTCGTTTGCCCCCTATGACATAAAAAAAAAAAAAAAAAAATGGTTATAGGACCCTTTTTACCCGACTGTAAAACAGTTTACCATGAACGAAGTTGCAGCTTTGTAGTATCTAATACAAATGAGGCCCCAGTATCCGAATACTTACAATAGACTATTAGCAACTGCAGTAGTTTAAACACGATACAAAACCAAAATACAATAATAAATGGAGTATTGTTCCGAAACAATTAACATAATTTAATGAGAACGTTTAATCAATAGGACACATGTTTCGTGGAGGCTTTTAAGTGCCATGAATAATTCAACTACGATGATACGTCCGAACAATATTTAAATGATACGGACATTTGTTTGGTGTATCAATTATACAAATTCAACAGTAATTGAGTGACTTTAGCTGGCATTTTACAAAGAACTTGAGTACCAGCGTGAATAGTTTTATCATAAAGGGTAGATACGTATGTAGGCAAGTGTAATTCATTTGATAAGCGTTAACGTCAGCAAAGAGGAAAATACAAGTACTAATGAGATACTGATCTACAGAGTCTACAGACTGCATAATATATTTCCATCGTTTTTTTATAAGTTCATTTTAGTATGCTTTCTCTATCAACTTCAGTGTGGTCGCAAAGTAGTCTTAAGATCTCTTTGAATGGAATAGGGAAAAAGTTGGCAACTTCTTGCTGTCTCACTCTCACTGCTGTTCTCTCTCTAAAACTAGTGTGACATCAAACTTCAGTGAGCGTTAGCCGAAGGCTTATTTTTTTTTCTACAGTAATAAATATGATATGTTGGAATACCACAGAATAGGTAAGCCGTCGGGAATCGTTTTCTATGAAGGCCAGGCAAATGCTCTCCAATTAACTCCTACTTTTTTGAAGTCGGTAAAAAATAAACAAGTGCTAAAGTATGATGGCAGGAAAGCAGGAAAGTGGATAATCATTGCATGAGTTCAAGGCTCGCAATTCCGAAACCCTGACATTACCTACATTCCATTCCAAACATGAGTCAATACGATATTATAATTTTAATTTATTTTATCATTTGAATTTATCTTTACCGGATAAATATTCGCAGGTTCTCATTATTAAATGAGCAATGATCCAATTACGCTTGAAAGTCAATTAGGTAAGTTCTCTTTAGAATTTATAATGAAATAATGAATTTTCAAAATGTTGCTGTCTTCAAACTAGTAGATTTTTTAATATTATTGTCAGGAGTACTCTATGGAAATAAGCCTTCCATCACTGGCTGTTTGCAAAACGTTTTATAACCTATAACGTATTCAAACCCCTCCAACAAAACCATTCCAAATTCAAAACTGCGAGACAATGCAGGGTCCGAATCGTGTTGGTGGCATCACGGCCGATTACTTCTAATGGACAAGCGGTGTTTGTGTTCGGACTCGATAACGCATGCTCGATACGCGCGGCGCCAATGCCACTGCTTTATGATTAAAAAAAAAAACAAGCGCGCTCGTGATCTACTCTCTGATACTAGGATCGGGTTTTCTTGTTTATGCTTTTGAATGGAATAAAAGGATTATCCCATTGTTGCGTGGATTTGTGACAATGTTATTGATGAATAATGACGGTCAAAGTGTTAATGGTATGATAAAACTTTAAAGACGTTATATCTAATAGTCACGCTCGTGTATTGTTCACAAATAAAGTGTTCTTTTTTACTGTATTTCTTAAAAATAAACGACGTCTTATTTCGAATAAAATATACTTGATTTAAAGTTCGATTCACTATCGCTTAGAAAAGGGACATCCTTTCTAAGATTTTGTTTACATACAGAACATATTTTTACGCTTTGATCGATGAAATGAAAATAGTAGGTAGGGTCGGGTCGCCAACAGTGGCTCGGATTTTTTCGAACGCTCGAATTGTGAAGAAAAAGTCGTGGTAGCGGGCTGAAATTCACACTCAACGTGCTTTGGTTATTAAACTTTTTCCCAGAATTATCAGTTTTTCAATCAAGGCAACAATAAAGTAGTCAGACAATGTTTTAAAAAAAATGGGAAATGAGCCACTGTGTACGGGTACTGGGCTATTGTGACTCGCTCCTTTAGTACACAGAGACTCTAACAGTATACAGTGGCTCAAGTATATAATATTTAACTAAAACTATAATTTACATTCAGTTTCATTTATTTTTTTGAGTAGAAATATACTCTAAGCCTCATATCTATCAATATCAGACACATAAAAATTATAAAATCAAATTTCTTAGGATATTTGAGATCAACCTCTTTTCTGACTTTGTTTCTTTGTCGTTAGAGATCTAAAAATTAAAAACGAGTTTAATTTTTATTCTTAGTCCAAGCAAATAACATAACAGTTATCAAGATACATTAAAAGGATAAAAAATCCAGAAAAAAACCAAAAAAAAAGTAGGTTCTACACTAGGATAGGTTACACTCGAGTGCAAGTGTTTCATGCATATAGGTTTATTCTTATAAAAAAAATACAGTTTTGTTTTTATGTTTTTTTTATTTTATTAATTAGTTGGCATTGAACAGTAGCATAACATAACATTATCCAATAGAAATAATAATAAAGTACACAGTGGCTCAAGAAAGTACATAGTGACTCACGAGTCACTGTGTACTTCTTAAATTTGAGCCACTGACCACGCCGCAGCCATTTTAAATTCACCGGCGCATAACTATCACGTGGCTTGCCGAAGGACATGCGAATCGATGTCATTGCCTAGCATAATAACGTCACTTTGCATCAAAACAACAATACATGTCTTAATGCTCAAATTTCTCTACATAAAAACAAGTGTAACTTACCTTAAAATGTAATTTTGCACCCTCGGCCACACGAAACACTTTCCTACACATGTAAACTGCGCGGGAGCGGGCGAATTATTGGTTTGTACGTGTTTGGGTGTCGAACGCTCTCGGCTAATGAAGGAGACAGATAGATATTGTTGCTCTATCTAGGAAATATAGCCGCGAGTCAGTGTACCCGACCGAGCCACTGTTGGCAACCCGACCCTACTTTTTTCATCAAAAGTAGAACGTAAATAATTCGGAATTCGAATAGTGAATTTAAATCGATGTCACAACACGTTGCTAAGGCAACCCTTTTCAAGAACGTACATTATCTGTAGTATCTTAAGCCCTCACTACATTAAAATAAAGGTTAGCTTGCACGATCAATACCGATATGGTGGCAGGTATACCGTGTTAATGGGCTTTATCTTAAGTCCTTATTGTTTTGTTTATTATTAAGCTCGTTTAATCGGTTAATGAGAACCGACTAGGCGCCGATATGCCGGTATTGAGTTGATTAATTTCTCCACTAATACCAGAGACATTTAAGAGGCCTTATTCCTTTTAAAATTTATTTTTTTCATATTATGACAAATATATTGATAATTTCAACCAACTTTTTGAAGTGAATAATACTTTTCCCCGAGTTCTAGGTAGTAACATAGCTATTTCACGCTTTCATTGCGTGCAGTCGAAAATAAGTTAAAAAAACTAATTTTCCACGTGAATTTTGTCAATTTCGAGTAGTTTTTGAAACAAAAATTATCAATGAAAAATTCAAACTGTAGGTTTCAAATATATACCAATAAATCCCAATAGCCCTGTTCTAGAAAGTAACATCAATAGTATGTTAAGAAACATGTTTGATCATAGAGAAAAATGTCTAAACAATCAGCATTTTAAAAGGAATAAGGCCTCTTAAGGATGACGGGTTTTGTGAGGTTATTAACAAAATAGCTAAACATAATATTGACACGAAGGTAAAATTATACTACATCTCCACCACACTACGCCAGAAACGCAGGATCGCAGGTTCGAGTCCTGCTTACATTTCAGTGGATCACATTAGGTATAAACTTTTTTTGCAAGTACAACATTACAACACTTGATCAAGAAAGTTTGTTTGTGACGATTTTTGTTTCAGCGCATTGGTCAATTCAAATTTGGAATCCATTTCAGAATGACTGGATAATGTCATGTTCATATTTACACATTTTAGGCCAACAGCAAAGCTAACCGTTATTTTTTTTAATGCCTCACTCCGGCCCGTACATTTCTACACTGGCAACACTTTGGACCGAACCTTTAAAATAAAAGACTCATTTACGAAAAGATAAAGATAAACGACGATTTATTGTGCAGTTTAAGATATTCTAATATTGGTTTACGAACATTAAAATTCCTGGGACGTTTACAAACTTGGAGTTTTACATGTGTTTGTGTGTAATGTAATCGCTGATGCGTTTTCGAAATGTTTATTTCACTTTCGAGATTTTTGAGGTATTTGAACTTGTGTTTGATTTGTCATATCTTCTACATTTCGTTTTCAATGGATTTTCGATACAATTCTAGTTTTATAATACTTAATAATGTCTCTCTCTTTCTTTTCCCAGATTTCATTTTTCCTTGAAAGTTTTATTTCGCCGTAGTGTCATTGTAGAAACTACTTGTGATTGCTGTAAAACAAACCTAACCTAATCAATAGGAGAATATTTTCAAGAATTATGGATTTTTTTTATAACTTCATAGGAATAAAAATTAGCGATGTGAAAATTGGACGAAAAATTATTTGGAAAAAGGCAGAACGGCACTAAGTAGATAATATATAGAGCATAACTATTAAATGGTATAACCAATAAAATAGGTAAGAGGCACATCTTATCGCCAGACACAATGCACAGCAGCAGGGTATCAGTAATCCCCATATAAGGCAAACCTGTACAGTAATATATAGCCAGAAGGTGCCCGCAACTTTGTTACAAAATCACTACACTACATAGTATAAAACAAAGTCGCTTTCTCTGTCCCTATGTCCCTTTGTATGCTTAAATCTTTAAAACTACGCAACGGATTTTGATGCGGTTTTTTTTATAGATAGAGTGATTCAAGAGGAAGGTTTATATGTATAATAAATGCATAATTTATCAGCATTGCACCCGTGCGAAGCCGGGGCGGGTCGCTAGTAGTACATAAGAGAAAATAAGGATTGTCGGTCGAGTAGGTAATATAGATCGATAGAGATATGGGGCAATCCCAGTTCTCAAATATACAAAATAAAAATATAAAACGTCATTTTTTGTCACAAGTTTATACTGAAACAAAAAAGGTCACCTTGCAGCCTGCAATTTTGTATGAAATTAAATTCATACCTCCCGTCTCGTTGCATCCGAAACGCAAGGCTTGGAAGCGTCTTAAATGAAATAAGAATGTCAATAAGTATTTGAAGAAAAATAATATTTTTTATCCACTTTTATATTTCCGTCGGCAATACCGTGCCTACACCTATAAAATATCATACATTATGATAGGATTAAGTAAATATCACCAATTGATGGCGCCAGACTAGCATGGCGCCACGCACCCATGAAAAACAAAATACTTACAATCCTGCTTCGGGCTATTAAGATTTTTCCTGAAATCGTGACTCCGCTACATAGAAAACTGTTTCTCAATTATATAATGTAAGTACATTATAATTCCTTGCTATATCATCCAACGGCACATGTATTAAAGCGACCAATAATATCAGAAAACCGGAATTAAAACCTCACTAACCTAACTCAATAAATTAATCATTATTAGATGCATTTGAGTTGTCATAGACATCGTGCGATAGGCCGGCATCATTTGTCACAGATAACGCCTATTCATTTGTGTCCAATATGTAGATTGAGTGGACTTGCGTAGTGGAATATTATTAAAATCCAGCATGCAGAATAATAAATAACAGTCTATACCTAGGTACCTATAGCATAACTGTGGCACGCGGCTTTTTGTCGCGCGACAAATACAACTTCATTCAAAGATTTTATTGAGTCAACATATTTCGTAAAATTGCTTGCCTTAAGAGGATATACCACTGCCTTTCCTTACCGTCAGTTTACGTTAAGTTTGCACCTGGTAACCATGGCGTCACATACAAATGAGGTTCAAACTTTACGTAACCGGGTTGAAGAAATCGAAGTTTCGTGACTGTTTCCTCCTTCAAAACTTTACCAATTGTAACGAAACTTTGGAAACAGAATGAAAAGGACCTGAGTCTGTGTCGGACCATTTCGATTTATACGCTCATTATTATAGAATTTGTGTACTTGGCGTCTGTTTGGAGCGAAATTTTGGCCATAACCAGACACCTAGTAAAAAAAAGCGCAGAAATCGATACACAGAACATTCCCTTCAGATTCAGTTGCCAGTTGGTTTAAGGTTTGGAGGAGAAAACAGTCGAGAAGAAAACCTAGATTTGTATGGAAAAATAGTAGTGATATATCCTCTTAAGTTAGCCAGTTCACGTACTCAAAATCACTTATAATTGAATGTATGTGTCTTAACAATTGCACATGAATGCAACGCATAATATAACATTATACCCTTCCATTAAAAGTACATTGTCACACCTCATTCATACATTACGATAGTTAGCACCCAATTGAATGGAAACAATGGAATCATAACTTACCACACCTATTCAACCTTCAACCACAAAATGAGATAAGTGACAGCAACTTCTTACTAACATATGCCCTTTTCTATCTAAATGAGTATGGGATATCTCCCATATTAGATAGTATGTGACAACGTTATAAATGAGATGTCGATAAATCGATGCTTGCATAAATTTTATCGATATCGATGCTTATTAGTCGATACATACGATTTATGGTTGTTTTAAATGTCAATTTGGTACGTATTTTACATTTGATAACCATTAGTTTGATGGAGTATGGAAAGTTATTATTGATATCGTATTCCTGTGTAACAAATTGAACATAGTTTTCTAACAAGATATTCTGAGTTTTTTTATAATCATCAATGATATTAAGAAGTAATTAAATTTAATCTAAAAAAAAAAAACAAGGATATTTGTATTATTTGTCATGATAGATTATATAAATAATATGTGTAAATATTACAAACCTACCTACATGACAACGAAGCAAATATTTATACATATACGCCTATTAGAGTAACTGATGTATTTCCATAAGTATTCATCGAGTTAAGAAGGATTTAGTATGGATCCAATGAATATTAAGTGTAATGCTTGTGAAATATAGAACAAATTCATGTTATCCAACGATTTGAGTTCAAAAAATACAATAAAGATACTCCAAATAGCCAGAACTACATAAACAATGCCTCCGAAAAAGCAAAGAAATTCGCCATCAATGCTCCAAACACACTAAGTGGGTATAGCTATGTATAAAACATGAAGCAGGCGGTAACACGGGCGGGAGGGTAAATATTGTATGAGCAGCACAACTCGGCAGTTTGGACCATACATTATTAATCGGTGGGAAAGACTCCATTTTTACATGCATGCATTGTTCCCCCGTTTGGTTTATTGCCTATTTTTGTGACTTTTACGAACGCCGAGTTTAAGTTATTGTTAGCGTTTGGGTTAAAGTTTCACTGAGCTAGTGGTTAGAGGGGTTCTATGTGTTTAACTTATGTACTTACTGCCGATATTTTCGAACTCAAATGAAATACAAACGTCTGTTGGTGTGTTTTAAAAAGCAGCTGTAACACACATGGCCTGAACTTTGACCATGGGAGAAGCTTTGTTAATTGTATTCGTACTTATAATATTTTTAAAGTTAAAAAGAATAAATGTACCTTGCTCCAATTATTAAAAGCCACACGACATAACATGCTTTCCAATAGCAAACAATTATGAATATTGAAATATTCGAACCATCGACTACCTAACTTAAAATACCTGGTTACTCTCTAGCTCCTGATTTTATATTACAGTTACTAACTGCTTACTACATACGTAAATACTATTAGACATATATCTTTCATCTTTAAAACCGGTTAAAACAAATAATAACTTACGTAATCCCACCAAAAAATAAAACTTAATTGCTGTATAATCAAATCAATTAATAAAAGCAACAAAGGCAATCTAAAAAAATAGATTTACGGATCGAAATCGAATAAATTCAATTTTCATATTTACTCCTAGGCATGCAACAGTATTCATTTAGGCTTAAATATATACCAAAGGTGCTATTATAAATTTTATTTGAGAACTAAATCTAGTAACTACGGATATCGATAAGTCATTGCTCAACCCTCTTATTAATGTAATAATATAGGCAAATTAAACATGGCGAATTTTAGATGCGTGTCACGTTTAGACGTTATTAATTTCGAATCTATCGACAAATTTATGCTAAGTTGAAGCATAATATTTTAAAAACCGAGAATAGCTTTCACCTTTCACGAATTCAAGCTTGAATTCAATAATTCGCTTCTTCCAATTGGGGCATGACCTTTAAAATTCCTAAGAAGCTCCATCGTAATTTCATCGAACTATTTACACGTTGTTAATGTCGTTCCCCTAGTCAATTCGATATTCCGCCAGACAAATCGAATTGGAATCGAGCTAACACACAATGTACCGCCCAATACACGGGGCGTGCTTACTTATTCACTCTCCTGGCTTCATTTCCTCCCTGTAATTCTTTCCCGTTGTATAAGTGAATATTAAAACTCCCTGAATTAGGGTGCTGTAATCTGTTGATACAATAGAGAGGCTGTTTCTACCGCAAACGGTCTATTTCAGTTTGGAATGTGCCTAGCGATTTAATTTTCGCGTACACATTTGGTCTTCGCGCGGTTTTTTGTCCTGTTCCTTTGGCTTCAAAGTGAGGATTCTCTTGATTTTCGGTTTGGGACTTGTGACTTTTTTGGCTGGTTTGGTCGTTCTGGATGTATTTCGGATAATTGCTGCTTGTAGGTTGTCTCCTTAGGAATTAAGAAGCAAATCCGTTTGCTGATTGATACGGGATTCGGAGAATGGGGGACGAATGCAATTCGGATAAATATTTTTTTCCGAACTGTTTTATTTACAAGTACGGTACTTTAACAGTTGTTTACCGTCTTATCAGTAGTTATATTGTAGATAAAACAAAGTAATACCAAGTATATGGTATGTACATATGGCACATGAAATACAAGACTTGTAGTTTACAAAAGTAGCTCAAAGATACATTGCCCAATGTATCTCGGACTTCGAAAAAGAAGTTTCCTTTATTTTTCATTTAACAAACAAACTTAAAATACTTTTTTATCATTAATATAGATTATGTATTTGGAATACATATTAGTAATGAGTCCGAACAAGCAATTTTATGTCCAATTCGATATATACTGCCAAATACAAAAAGTTCCTTCCTTAAGTTTTTTACATTTATCGATTTGTCTTTTGCGTGTCAATGGTAATTGAAGGTCAATTCAAAGGGAGCTAAGTCACGACTATTGTTGATTTGCCATTCCTTTTATACAAAAACTAATCATGTTTTGTCCATGACTTGGTATATAATTCTTTCTCTTTTGCAGTTTCCTAATAAACTTTATATAAAAAAAAAAAAATATGAGTGTCGTCCCGTTTTCTTATATTGATTAGAAAGGGAGGACACTACAGTATTGCCACTTTTTAATTTCTACTCTTTTTGGTCGGACTGTAAAAAGGTGAATGTGTGCGTTGCCGTATGGTTTTAGCTACATCCATAAGCAGGAGACATAATTAAAAGTCCGAAAAGAAAGTGTAGAAATTAAAAAGTTACAATACTGTAGTGTCGTCCCGTTTTCTTAGATTGATTACAAAGGGACGACACTATAGTATTGCCACTTTTTAATTCTACCTTTTACGTCGTACTTTATGTGTTATAATTTTTATTCACTATAATCTCATTTTTTAGAGTATACACAGCCACATAGGACAGGAGATAGCTAAGAAACTGACAGTTACTTTATTAGACGTTTGAAAAAATCAAGCCCCAGTCATTCAAACACGGCTTTTAAAGGCGTTATTAATAAAAAATCTTCAATTTGAAAAGGTTTTCAGAATCTTAAGAAATCAAGCGGCTTCGTATATTATGCATGACTACGGGCTCAAAGTTTGGAGACAGACCGATTTAGACGCTCAACTGTTTTGACAATAGATGCCATCTAGTGAGGGAATTGGGTAGCAGTGCTCATCGATAAAATGGATGGGTGAGTTATCGATTAAAGTAAAAAAACATAAAGAATCAAATTCATTTTGTTGCGCTGTACTACGAAACGTTAAATAGCGTAAGAGTATTATGTACTCAATTCGAAATAGGTATTAAAAAACTTCAAAACTTCGGGAAAAAGATAATATGTACATTTAATTCAATAATAACAATAATTAATGATAAAAAATATATTAATAAATAAGAATTACTCAGACACAATATGATACATAAGTAAATTGCCTGTGTCGAATGTTAAATTTGTTTATTTAACATATTCACGCTCACCCTGAGATTAACATTTGCATTTTGATATTTTTGATCTAGATGGCGATTTTGCGAAATATGGAAATGTTTATTTAGTTACAAACTTTGATTATGATTAACAAGAAAAAATTTGGAATCCCCAGCATGCGACAAATTCACTTTTGTCTGGAAACCACGCTCTTCCATGAATGCTTGGTCTAACCTTAACTAAAACAAAAATAAATAAATTGTTACTAAAACTCAGAAATTAATAACAATTCGAAACTAAAAGTTAGAAACTAATGACAATAATATTTTCAATATTATATTCTTACATTAATACGTAAAATTGTGAACACCGTTACTTTATAATTTATCTAGTGAAATTATAAAATAACCTAACCTAAGCTATCCCTTACTTTATAATATCACTAGTTAGTTTATAAACTAACGGTAGTCACAATTATACAGTATCATAAGTATTTTAATATTAGATCTATGAAAAAAATAATTCCGTTCAACTAATGACTGGGTTAGTGGTTTACACATGGTTTTTATATTCTTTATAGAATATGTTATGTCAGTTATTAAACGAAATTTTTCATTCCTCACAAAAAACCAGGATGATGAATCCCCTAAAAGTACAAGATATATTTCATCAACAATTTGCGAATTTAAAACGGCAAAACGTAGAAATATAAAACGTTGGAAACGGGAAGTAATTAATAAAGCAGATCTTAATTAGGCGGCATGAATTTGTTAGACCGCCGAGACGAACGGACAGGGATGTAGAACTTTCTAGAACGATCGAGGAAAAAATATATACTAAAAGTAATATACCTTTTTTTTATCCGATTTTATGTGATTTTCTTCACAGCACCTAGATTAGATTTAAGTTATACAGTCTTGAGTTGGTAAAAAAAATAATTATTGTGTTATTAGCAGATATTTTATATAAATATAGATACCTACGCCGTAGACGGTTAAAATATTAGAAAAAGTTTATAGAAGACAAGACGGACGGACATACAATAAAAACACCTCACACGTTAATATATGTATAACATTAGTTGATAAAAAATGACTTTCATAATTTAAAAAAACGTACCTTCTGAAAGCCGTATACTGAAAACTAAAATAAATACAAACTTAGACTGAATATACATAGAATAGTGATGTACTGGTTCCAATGTCATCGAATCAAACCTTTGTCAAACCTCTATCCAGACATAATACGCAGCAAATTTATATCGTTGTCAGCGCGTTATAATCAGGCTGAAATTACTAATTGCCACCGCCGGCTCATTCGCTTTACCGCTTATCTAATTATCAAGACGGGAGTTTAACTGGCTTCTGTCAGCTAGGGATGGGGTGGAGGTCGATAAAAGTTTAGGGAGTCGATAAATGAGGTTGATGTACATTTGAAGGAGAAAACTGTGAATTATGATTTCATTTCAAGAAACTGTTTTAGATTAAACGTTTAACTATGACTATATTATACGAGGCATTATTGGCGTATGATTTTATACATAAAGCTTTTGTGTACGTATTTAATTACATTTTTTGTGTAAGTATGTAATGGAAGAGTACCGATTGTGGCCAGTGTACCTTTTTCGTCAGTCATTTGCAGTAACTCTGGCACAACTATGACACGAAACATTGCCTGTCTCTTTCCTTGCAATTTTGTATAAGGTTGAATAATGCGACAAACGAAGTCTTAAAATTGCAGGTCTTGTGAGCATAAACTATTGGGATGAGTATCTATATACTTAACGATTATCGTTAAGGTTACGCAACCATTTCCCACCACTAAACCTCACTCATACATTAGCCGTTCTAATAAAGTTCTCGCTACGATAATAGACTTAACGCTTTGTTTAATCATTCATTACCCCGTCCAACCTAATTAGAACCCTCTTAACTCGTTGTAATACCCTTTGTAACGAACAAAGCCTTCTACCGCGAGGGGGGCGCGGGCTCATCTTAATTTGGTGGTTTTAGGGGGGCCATATATCAGAAAGTTATTATTCAGCAAAATGAACTTTATTCCATAGTCTGTTTTAATTGAATGTGAATTATTACTTCGCAGCTCCTTTCGGCTTATTTTTGGTAATTAAATTGGTTTGAGTTTCAGTGTTTCTGGATTTTAATTTGTTATGTATGCTGCTACGTAATTTGTTATGTTATCGTATGTGTAGAGCATTAGGGGTCTAGTTGGGTTGGGTTGTGCCTGCCTTTCGCTATCAAACGTTTATTTTATTTCAGAGATTTTCATTTCTGTGAATACTTTTTAGTGATACCAATATTTTTATGATTCCTGAATAGGTAATTATGTAAACAGGCTAGTTATTTTTTAACTATTACTGTTCAGGGGATAAAGCTCGTGATAGACTAGATGAATAGACATCGGATCTTTAGTACTAAATTAGGTTCCGTTTGGTATCCTTTCATTACGGAACCCTTTATTTATACCTGGCTATGCATCCCACATACTAGCTTTCCCTACATCATTCACTTCGCCGTATCCGTAACGTCATCTTCAGAAACGCTGCATTCTTCAGCAACACATTTGTCCCCGTAGTCTTATGTCTCCCCAAGATATCTTTCCAAAGCCGTACAATAACAAACGGATAGTAAAGGAACCCTGAAAAGTTTTTTTACTGCTGCTATTAAACTCTTCATTACACATACATACATTTATTACCAAGTTGCCAACTTAAAACACGTTCGTTAACCCGCCATTTTGCGTAAATACACACTTAAACTTAAATACAGCCATCATTGCCTTTAAGCACAGTTCCCAATTACGATAAAAGCTCGCTTCTAATTGAAAACATTGCGATATAGCTTAAAAGCTTTATTCATTTCCACCAACATAACTCTTCCTTAATTAAAGGACTATCGAACTTATCTCTACGTTTTTAAGATTGTCCAGATTGTAAACAGAAGCTGGTTTTGAATGCAAAGTGAGACTACTCAGTTCTTGTGGTATCTTAATTAGGACGATATGAGGCTGTCTCTTGTAAGGCCGCACATTGAATGTTTTAAGTTTTTAGTAAAAGAAACAAATGAATAGCGGCGAGATACTAACTTAAGAAAAGGAGATTAATTTTGAATACGGTACATTATGAACTTATCTTACAGCGAATAGAAGAGCCAAACACTCTGCTTTCTTTTGGCATATAACTATGACATTTTAATTTTATTTAAGTATTTATTTACATATTTGTAAATTACCGTTTAAATGTAGCCAGTAGTGCCACTTTAATGCATACTGAGCCTAGGTATTGTCAATATGACAAACTCGCCATTGAATTATAAATTTAGTCCTAACGAAATCTACTCATACTTGCAATAAACTTGGACTTTTCTTCGGTAAAACATAACAGTTTACTGTCTAGGGAACAATCTATAGCATTTAAAGCTGTCATTTTCGTACCGTATTTAAAACATAATCATGACAAACTTTTTGCGGTACGATGCTCCTTAGAATTTCACCGCCGCTTGGCATAAATTCGTGGTAAAGTTCATCCCAGTTTGTTTATTAATAATTCCAGGGAAGCTTAGCCCAAGTGTGTTCACCCCTTTTAAGTAAAGGGCATAAGACTTAAGTTGTGGAGGGGATATTAAGGAACCTTGACTTAGGAAGTTGGAAGAGTCTATTAGCAACGCAGAGTTTATCCCGAGTTGAGAATGTTTTACGATAGAATGTTGCTGGAGCATTTGTCAATCCGAACGGAAAGACACGTGATTTAAAAAGACCGATTTTTTTTTTTGAAGATGATGTCAACTGTTTATTTTTTTACGTTGCTTTAGTTGAAATGGCATGGATTAGTATTTCATAAGCGTGAAAAAGATGCTGCAAAATTTCATGGGGGCCGTTTGTCAATTTTGAAGGACCTCAACGTGGCTTTAAAAAGTAGATATTTTGTTTAATCTTTTTTCAAAAACCTAGGACAAAAGTATTTGGCAAAATAACAGTGTGCCTCACATAGCTCGTGCTTGTGTTATATATAAGTAAATTGTCATGTCTTATGGCACTTCTGGCTATTATAAGTCCCCGTAAAGATGATAGTCTTGACTGGTTGGCCAACTGATCTGGCTGAGGTCGCGGTTGCGTTGTGGTCTCGGCGATTGTCGGTCCTTGAAACCGTTGATGGTTAGAAGCATTAAACTGTTCGTTTTAAATCTTTAATGTACCTAGACTAAGTTTTAAGTTCCTTGACTGGGTTATTATAATAATTGTTGAGCTATTATAACCTTCTTAATGTTTTCTGTATACAGTATTTCAGTATACAGAAAACATTAAGAAGGTTATATGTATTAATCAAACTCTTTATTAGCATGATGGCAACATACTTATACTTTCCGTTATTTGTATACAGTATTTCAGTATACAGAAAACATTAAGAAGGTTATATGTATTAATCAAACTCTTTATTAGCATGATGGCAACATACTTATACTTTCCGGTTCATGATAATTACCGATTTCAGTAAGTAGTCAAAAATGACTGAGTAGTTTCTTATAGATATAAATAGTGTATTCTATAAAAAAAAATAGGAAAATCATTTCATAGTTGTTTTAGATTTAGGATTGCACGGCTGTTTAGTATCAATTTATTTGTAAGCAATATTTTAAACATGTAGTCTAATGTCCTAATATATTACATAAACCATAAAAAAGCGTGCTAAAGTAATTCCTTACTTATTATAGCCGTTATAAACATAACGTAGAACCTTTGTGAAACACATAAATTGATTTGCCTATCCATAATCGATATCATTCATCCAAATCGGTATCAGTAATCGGCCATTAATTCCTTTGAATGGAACTAAGCACTTGCGGCCATGACGTTTTAACGGAATTGTATTTAAATATTCATCGCATTGATAAACGGATCAATCCGTCGACGGGTTGTCTGTTGTCGGCCATCTAATGCTGTACAGCGGTTCTCAAACTCGTGAGTCATAGGAACCGCTCAAGCAGCACAAAGGCTCCATAAGCACTTAATACAGCCTTTATTCGGCTTACATATTGGCGGTATAAGGGCTGTATAAGCGCTTATGCAGCTTGTCCGCTACTTGGGTGTATTAAAGCACTGACGTGCTGATTATAGATGACAAGAACTGGCGGCCAATGCGTTTTCAACGGAATTTTATTAAAATATTCATACGCATTGATAAACGGACCAATCCGTCGACGGGTTGTCTGCCATCTAATGCTGTAAGTTAGCGGTTCCCAAACTTGTTTCTCATCGGAATTTCGAAACCTTTTGAAGCACGAACATGTTTTACGGAATTCTAAAATAAATAAACCTAATTTCATCACCAATTTAGGAGTTGAACTCTTGTTCTCTTGTTGTATCCGATGCAGAAAATAATTGTCTTCACCTTGTTTAATGAAAATATATAAGTTGGGTTTTGATTCTATCAAGAGATACACAAATCATTATTTACAACAAATGCTTTTGAAAATAAGCCAATCCTGGAATCATCGCAACTTAATTGCTTTATTTGTAACCGACCTGAAAAAAAAACAGCTTGTATTTTTTGTTTGGTTTATTTTGTTATTATATTTATGCTACAAGACATGTCAGGTTGATATTATTTCGGATGACGATTATTATCAATAATCGTCAGATCCTTGGATCCCGGAGCACACTTTGAGAACCGCTGCTGTGAATAATGCACGGCCGATACGGGCGAAGTAAGTTGCTAGTCAAGGGAGTTGTCGACTATTCTGCTAGAATAGCATTGCGCAACTCGTCAGTTGATATCGATATGTCAGCAAATATTATTCAATCTCTTTGTATTTACTTAACTTTACCGTGTGCTATTATTATTAGGGCTGCTATTCTAATTAGAGTACGCCAGTAAACTATCGCATCTCAAGTCGTGGCAGTAATGTACTTAAAGTAACTGAGAAATTGTGGTCAGAGTCCTTTTATGAATGGGGAATGATTGAAAATAAAACTTAACCCCTCATTCCTAGAAAAATAAATAGATATTTTTCTATAGCTTTAAAAAACTATCAAAGACGAAAATATTTTTTTTCTGTGTTATCTTACCTATACGGATTCCTTGCCGTGCGGTTATATAAATTACGATTACAAAGCTACGTTTTTATTTAATTTCGCTACCCAAAGCTCGCTCTTTAGCTATAAGACCGCCTGTTGTTTACCTCTATTGAATGTTACGTGCAATCCGAATTTATTTGTATTTATTTCCTGTTGAGGTGTGCAATAAAGAATATTCTATTCTATTCTATTCTACTACAACAAAAAAAAACAGAACATACAAGATCATGTAAAAACCCTTGTAATGAATTTAAATCTTCATTTTACTGAAGAAATGACGTAATAGCTACGAAAGAACACATCTCAGACACTCGCTAATATTCATATCTATTTATATAATAGCTACTCTGTGTTAACATAAAGCACTTCAATCTTGCTAAAATATTCTCTGCTCGAGGGAGCAAACGGTGGCTCATAAGTGAGGGGAGTAACAGAGTTCTTTTAGAAATATCTCGAAGAACTGTGAAGAGGCTGTGAAAGTGTTTAGTTTAAGACGGTTTTTAAATGTTTTCGTAACAAAGGATTCTTCTAATTTATCAGTTTCGTTTTCGGTTCGCGCCAAAATGTCAGATTAGGTTGACTAGCAGAGAACTTTAAGCGTTTTTGTTTAATACTTACATGATTTTACGATGTCATTCGTGTACGACAGTACTTATATTTTGTAGGTAGAGTTTAATTACTCCAAAATCTCAGTACTTTTATTTATATCATAAAATAAAACAACGCCATTTGTTAAAAGTGAAGTGTTACTTTAGTATTTGCTTAGATCACCTAAAAGAAAAATGTGAATAAAACTAGTTACCTCAAAAATTTTCACTTGTGAAAAAAAACGCTACCTACTTACATCCAAGTTAAGCCAAAACTACCTCTTGTACGTTTTACCTATATTTTTTTTTATTATTAGTATTTTCAATTATTTTAAATTGAGTGAATATCGATAGAATATTCCCATCACTATACCTAAAGTTTATGACTGTCAAGCAAGCTTGACTTCTACGGCTCAGCGTTGGTTTAAATTTAAACCGAAGTTCGAAGGGTTTGCAACTGGCGTAAGTCGAATATTCTGAGTGCTATAGGTGAAGGTAGGTTTAAGAGGGGTGCGTAACGATGGCTATAACAACTTTTGATATAATTTCAGTCGGTATAACGCTCATTTGATATAATTATTGAATGATATAACAACACTTAATATATCAACATTTGATATAATTATTGTTTCATATACTGATCATTTTATCGAATAACATTTAATATAACATTCTTTAAGTATAATGCATATTTCGTCTAATGAATTTATGGTATAACGTTTATTTTAACAAAAAAAAAAATAATTTAACTGCATCCCCCAGAAAAAATGGACTGCTACCAGAAAAATAGGTTAGGTACGAGCACTACACAAATGTAGTTATACCAAATGAACATTATACCATATGAAATTATACCAAATGTTGTTATACCAAATGAACATTATACCATATGAAATTATACCATATGAAATTATACCATATGAAATTATACCAAATGTTGTTATACCATATGATGGTTATAGGAAATAAGTGTTATACCAAATGATAAGTATACGAAATAAAAATAGATATTTTGAAATTATACCAAACGTTTATAATATCAAATGAGTCATTATACCACATGAAATTATATCAAATGTTGTTATATCAAACATACTTATACCATTTATTTTTATATCGATCATTACACACCCGTTTAAGAGGCCTTATTCCTTTTAAAAATTTTTTTTTTTCATATCATGACATATAGATAATTTTAACCAATTTTTTGAAGTAAATAATACTTTTTCCCGAGTTATAGGTACTAACATAGCTATTTCATGCATTCTTTGCGTGCAGTCGAAAATAAGTTAAAAAAAAACTAATTTTCCGCGTGAATTTTGTCAATTTCGAGTAGTTTTTGAAACAAAGTTATCAATGAAGAATTCAAACTGCAGCTTTCAAAATAATATATATCAATAAATCCCAATAGCCCTGTTCTAGGTAGTAACATCAATAATATGTTAAGAAACTTGTTTCATCATAGAGAAACATGTCTAAAACAATCAGCATTTTAAAAGGAATAAGACCTGCCTTTATGCCTTTAAAGGACATTCAATTTGAAAAATATTTTTTCTTACTTTATTTGGCCACCATATAGATTGATTCTCCTGTTCAGGCCATAGGTGACGTATTTTGCGTTAAATGTAAAGTTAGACTAAGAGCCTTTCAAATATTTTTAAACACAATCGAATAAACTTTTTATTAGAACTGAGTTATTGGGTAAACAACCAATTTCGCCGGATTGATGGGAACCCTAATTCAAAACACAATCCATCCTGTTGACTTGTTAATTGACGTGAATCAGTTGCCGCAACTAACTCTCCATCTCCACTTACGAAACGACATAACTGACAATACTAATATTAAACATATGCCTTTTAGTCAATGGACTGATATCCGACTTTCTATGTATAAAAAGGGCTTAAGTGCCGTCAATTCCTGTGCAAAATAGGCTGTTTTGTGTAAGTAGAACTAAACGTACTTACCTACTGACGAGTTAACGGGGAGTTTCTTAATTGGCGGCTAAACGGCGGTTGACGGTCGATCGATTCTCTAACTAGTTTGTCATTAATAATGGGATTTCGCATTCTGACTGAACGATATTAAGGAGTTTGATGCTTTTATCGGGGCTTCATTGAGGTATATTCAATTCTCACTGTTCTTTTGTGTCGTCGTCTACTACCCATAGTGCAAGCTTTGCTTAGTTTGGGACTAGGTCGATTTGTGTAAGATTGTCCCTTAATATATTATTATTATTATTAAAAAAAAAAGGCATTTGATCGCGTAGATAATGACTTGTTGTTAGGTAAGCTCGATGGTCTAGGATTTTCGCCAAAGTTGCTTGCTTTTTTTGCAGATTATCTGCGTGATCGAATGCAGTACGTTCGACATGGACACTTCATCTCTACTCCATACCCTACGAGATCTGGCGTCAGTCAGGGTTCAATTTTGGGCCCCCTCCTCTTTGGGTTAATGATTAACGATCTTGTTGCCGTTGTTAAGTATGCCAAGTGCCTTTTATACGCTGACGATCTTAAGCTGGTTTTTGGAGTGAAAAGCGTTACGGATTGTGATCTGCTTCAGGAAGATATCGTGTGTGTTACCCAATGGAGCAAAGAAAACAAACTTCTATTCAATGTGTCTAAGTGTTGTGTATGTACATTTAGTCGTGCTGCTGCCCCTATACACGCGCGATACACACTTGATGTTGTCGATGTAATTGAGCGTGTTAGCTCCGTGAAAGATCTCGGTGTGGTCTTCGATTCGCATCTCACATTTCATGACCATATTCGAAGCCTCGCAAACAATTGTTTTCGTAGACTCGGTTTTATCATCCGAAACATCAGACACTTCCATGATCTTGGGGCGATAAAGTTAGTTTTCTGTGCGTTTGTGAGAAGCAAATTAGAGGCTTCTTCTCTCATATGGAACCCTTACGAGTCCACATATGCATTACTTCTTGAAAAGGTTCAAAAAGCCTTTCTTAGGTTTTTGTATAAAAAAAGATATGGTTTTTATCCCTTTCTATATCCAACTAAGTTCCTACTTGGCAGTTTAGGGTTTAATTCTCTAGAGGTAAGGCGAAATAACATTTTGCTGGTCACTGCATGTCGTATATTACGAGGTGATTCTGATTGTCCAGAACTCGTGCAGCGAGTAGTGAGGCTTTTTGTTGCTGACGTTCCGAGGATAAACCTCAGACCGCGGGTGCGCCCTCTGCTGTGTGTGCCGGCGGCGAGGACGGTGTCGCGCAGGAACTCCCCGCTGCTCCGTGCGCTGGTAATGCTCAATGCTCTCCTGGCATCAGCTCCTGAGTGTGATTTGTTTGCATGGAGATGGGCAGCTGTATGCCGGGAATGTCTGCGTTTCTGCGAGATGATGGATGATATAGGCTTTTAAATTTATATATATATTTTAATTTTAATTTGTTATGTTAATTGAGTTTTATCGGTGCATTGGTCTATAGCTGTAATGCCGTGTAAACTTTATGGTAAATAATAAATAAATAAATAAATAAATTATTATTTATTTATAACGAGTTCTGTTAGCGGAGGCCTCGAATCCGTAAACGTAGTGTAGGGCGCTGTCACAAGGTGGAGCGACGACATTCGTAGGACAGCGGGTAGTAGCTTGAGGAGGAGAGTTGAAAATCGAGCTCAGTGGCGTGCCATGGGAGAGGCCTATGTCCAGCAGTGGACTGATACGGGCTGATGATGGTGATGACAATTCTCGCCACGGAAGTTTAAGAGGATATATCACTCCTTTTACCATACAGTTTACGTAAAGTTTGCACCTGTTTAGTTTGCACCATGACGTCGCGTACAAATTATGAGGTTCAAACTTCGAGTTATACAAATCAAGGCTTCGTTCTCATCTGTTTTAGGAACTGAATGGGAAGGAAATGTTCTGTGTCGGATCGTTTCATATTTTCGCAAACTATTATAGAATTTGAGTACTAGTTTGCGGCGGAATTTTGACCAAGAACAGACGCCTAGTACACACATTTTATATTAATAATAAGTCCAAAAATAAGCAGTGGTATTTATTTCATCTTAAGTCTTCGAAGTAACGTTTCACATTCACCAATGTTCTTAGACGTAAATTTACGCAACATCCCCCGCCTTATTGCTTCACTACTCTATTACATACTACCGGAGCTATAGAAAAAGATAAACAATTTCCATGACAGAAAAAAAAACAAGAACTATTCTTCTTCTTCTTCTTCTTCGTTCCGCTCTTGTCAGAGCGGTCGTGGTCTTCATGAGGGAGGGTTGGGGGCTGCTGTCACCCGCCTAACGATGTCCCGCCATCTCGTCCGGTTCGCAGCACTTCTGGTGCATTCATGCAATGGTTTTCCCAGAGCAGATTATATCTGGTCAGTCCATCGCATGGGTGATCTACCACGTATGGTCTCGTGCACTCCACTTTCCCCTGACCATCAATTAGACAATCAATGGAATCACTATTCCGCCTCAACACGTGTCCGAAGAACTTGAGTATGCGTGATTGTACGATAGCAGATAGACGCTGCTTAAAGCCAAGTTCCTGAAGTATGGACACATTTGTGCGATATTCGGTCCAGGATATCCCCAGAATTCGCCTCCAGCACCACGTCTCCAGAGCATCTATCTTTCTCTCCAACGTCTTGGAAGCGTACAAAAATATCGGGAAGACAAGTGTTTTTACGAGCCGGGTCTTAGTAGTTTTGGTGATGTGTCTATTTGTCTAAGTAGAGCACATCAAAGACACAGATTAGCTCGTTATGATATCATCGGTATACTTTGGACTATGTTTTAACTAGTGAAAGCTTACAAAAAACATAAAACAATAAATATAAATGCAATTAACAATGACTCTGCACAATAAACAATGCATTTAACAATAGTCTAATACCGCATGCGGTTTGTATGCGGCCGCTAATGGCATTGCATTATGCAACCGACACAGAAACCAATTGCGAGTGAATTATTTAATTCAATTATTTGCAGGGCAGTGGAATCAGCCCATCTAGTTCTTGTCACGCGGCATAGCGTCACCTGTCACTCTCTCGCAGTACTGCACAGACAGAGATAGATAAATATCTCGCACGAGAGAGTCGCGCAAAGTTGCGTTAAAGGTGCAGGTCTAACAATAGCGTAATGTCCTTTTTAAAGGATGGTATAAATTTCGCTGGGGTTACAGATCTGAATCTTATTCAGATTAGGCATTATGACTGATATTGCATTCTACAACATACTGTAACTAGTTATATGAATAAAAATAGCCCAATATATCATGAAATACAGAAAAAAAAGAAGAGGGCTTAAAATATTGTTATGTGACTTCAAAAGTACCTACCCAAATTAGATATATTTTTTTAATCCAAATCAAATATGAAATTATTTTAGAATCCCCATAATTCCTCAAGAAAACATTTTCTGAAACGCCCGTTTTACGGCCAAAATGGCAAATTAGTTGTTCTTCCATACAGATATTGGTACCTTTACTCGACGACGCTGGCAGTTTCAAGGCCATTTATTCCTATGGAGCGCTGAAAACGCTCCATAGGAATGTAGAACTTTAATGATCATTTCTGAATAGAAGCGGTCTAAGTGAAGGTACCATACAGGCATTTGATCTCAATAAATAGGATCGATTGACACCCTCAATAAATAATAGTCATTATGCCTATTCTAACAACCTTTTCATTTGTTCCAGACGCCAAACAGCCGAAGAGCGTGAAGCTGAGCGCCAAGCAGCCAACCGACTCATGCTGTCCCTCCAAGCAGAAGCACTCAGCAAGGGCTACATCCCAGAGCCACCATCTAGTGCCCCATTGTCAGCGCTCCACTACCAAAGCCCGACTAACCCCGCCCCTCCACCGCCGTCAAACACAGCGCTCAGCGCTCTACAGAATCTGCAGCCCTGGGCCGGGAACCAGGGGTTTATGAACGCACAAGCAGCTAATGCCCCGCCGCCACATCCACCGCCTGTAGCCTCGCCGATCTGTTGAACTTGGAACACTAGATTTATCAGATAAAATCAGCTGTATGTCCATAGACCCCCCACTCGAAGTCTAAGAAGCTCTCCTCTTTTTATATAGATTAAAGCAATGAAAGCAAGCAGAGCTCCAAACGGCCAATTGAGTCATGCTCTCCCTTCAAGACGTATAACTTTTCTGAGAGCATTTAGGTGATGAGCCCTGGGACACTTCATTTGTCCTTGTAATGGCAACCGTAATAGCATCAACATTTCTCCAACCCTGATATTTCTTTCCAATAAAAACTTCGCATTCAACGAATATTACTAGAAATTAATTACGTTTTGTGAAGTGTCCCAGGAATGCATCATTCAATTGATGCATTTTTGGTGATTGTATTTCACATGTTAGAATTAGAGATGCGGCGTTCTCGAGAACGTTTCTGGATTTGTATGGAGAGATAACGTTCTCGGGAATAAATGAGGAAAGTTTCCGGAAATTTTCGAGAACGGCACATCACTAGTTCGAATAAACATACTGTAAAATAGGGTGGATCAAAATATTTTTTTTTGGAATTAAATATTCTAATAGTAATTAAAACTGGCTCTAGTGGATTACGATTAAGATTTAGTTCTACACGATAGCAATCGGAATAGGTCTTTTGCCTCCGCAAGGTCGTTGAAGTTTCCGAAAAACCTATACTAGACCCAAATTTTTCAAAACTCTAATCGCATTTATAATTATATATATGACGTTTACTATAGTTATTCTCATTAAATACATAGTTATTCATTTAAAGGAAGGCCTGATTCTTTCAAAGTTAACCTCAAGAAAAATCATGCCAAAATTAGGCAAAATAGTAATATGAATGGTTTTTATAATAATAGTTTCTGAATAACCCTTATTGTTAATTTAATGAATTTATATCCTCTTCATAATGTTTTTTCATCTTGTGATCATTAAGGCTAATAATTCCTTCTCAGTGTTTTTTGAAAATTGGACCAATTTCCATATTTTTTAAATTCTTTACAGCGATGCGGAGGTAAAAAACGTTATTTTAAAAATATAAAAAAAATCATCTCGCATCTTTATACTATGCTACAACTTTTAAGAACTATTAGAAGTTAAATATGTAAGGTTTTTTTTTTCTCATACAAGAGCGATCCACCCTACTGTAAAATGAGATTTATGATAACATGAGTCGGTTTCATAATTAATGAATTTTGTGTACAATTGAATAAGTAAAACAAAAAAAACTGAACTATTGTTATAAAAATGGACATGATGATTATTGTAAATAGCTACTTATGTAGTTAAATGTATCTTACGGTTTTAGTTAGTAAGTAGATACTGTGTTCTATATTGCCCAATGATAACAAATTATATTGACAAATCTTCTGTAGCGTATTGTCATAAAGGACACTGTATACTCAGTACTTATATATCTTGGTTAAAGATCTGTAAATAAATATGAAGGCAGATTAAGCAGTATTATTATGTAACTATAATAAGTTATTTTAAGCGCGACAGTAATAAAATAAATTGGTCTTTAAGCGTCAAAAATGTAAAAGTTTATTTAATAATAGTAAATGTAAATAAATTATCACTTAAAATACCATACTTTAGTTCGATTTGTACATTATCTGGATCTCGCTTAATAACTCTTAGACTTATTACAATTGATATAACTGGGATTCATTGTATATATTTATTTAACAATAAGGTAGACTCACTGAACATTTTAATGTACTTACTTACTCTTATTAATATAAAATACCTATAGTGCCCCGTCGGTAAGAAGACAATTCTGACAGCTGTCATCCCAATACATTTTATGGCCTAAAATCTATTTAAGGTTATAAAATCGCTATTCAGCGTGGTAATGCGTGCTCCATAGTTAGATTTATATACATATATTCTTGGTTTTAATTGTTGTTTAAAATGACATTTATTAAATTTTAAATCATGAATATGTAATAAATAATATTGACATTCAGGAAAAACATAATAATTAAATGAAAATTTTAGGCTATGAAATATATTGAGAATGCGATGACAGCTGTCAGAATTAACTTCATACAGGCGGTACACTATAATTAGGTACTTACTTAAATTATATGAAAATGAAAACGTGTAAAACAGTAGCTTAAAGTTGTCACTCGTATTTAAAACTCTTTGTTTCCATACGGTCGTAATTGTTAAAATGCTTGTGATAATTAAATTAAAACATTCCAAATTTTGTTATAGGTACATGTAGATACACCTAAGCATATTTAGAACTCATTGCTATGAATTTGGGATAAAACAATAAAAAAAGCGAAATTATAAGGAAAGTGAAATCAACAAATTATGAAATACCCTTTAGATTTTTATTGACAGCTCTTATTTTCAGCTTAACCGATTTTTTTTTGTATATCCGGATGTTTGGATGTCCAGGCGCTTGCTGGCTGTTCCCACATAGAGGTCGGATTTACCAACCGATTCTTATATTTTTTTCTCAAACATGCAATGAAAGGTCGGGTTACGTATTACAATGCCGAAGTTCAAAATACCGAATTTCATAAGACCTATGGACGGAAGGCCGAAAATTAAATTGTCGAATGTTTATTTGACCGAAAGTTTAAAATCCCGAAAGAACGTTTGACCGAAAGGATGAAATCCCGAAGTCTGTAATCCCGAAGACTGTAATCCCGAAGATTATAATCCCGAAGACTATGATCCTGATTGTAATCCGGAATATAATTTAAACTCTCGAAAATTATATTTCTTTAGTCTTGCATACACATTCTAATGTTATACAAATAATATTAACCTAAATTACGTAACCTACTTGGCTATCGGCTTTTTGAACTTTCGGTATTTTGATTTTCGGTATTTTGACCATCGGTATTTCAACTGTAGGTATTGTGAACTTTCGGGATTGTAATACGTAACCGAAAGGTCGTCATAACGTGCGTTATAACAGGCTTCAAAGTATCACATTTCGGTTGGAACAACTCGAGAGAACCGTAAAGGAATTTCATACAAAATTGGCCTAAGGCAGAAAGTTTTTTTTTTAAACATGGCATCTATGTTCTTGATCAGGCTAAACAGCTGAATCACATTTTTTTAGTAGTGTATTTTTAGATTTCATTGCATGTGTTTGAGAAAAGCACTATACATGCCTAGCCGTGCTTGCCTATGAATGAGACTCATTCAATTGTTTTACCCTATATAATTTGACAGTATGCATTACTGAACTGATGTATAATGTAAATTATTATGTAATTACGAGTTTTCATTGCTCTGGTGATCCCAGGGTGACGTTTTAATAAAACATAAAATAATTAATCATGGTGTTTCACTTAATCTCATTTTGAAAATATACTTTCTCTCTTTAAAGAAAGTGATAATAGCACATCGAAATATTGAGATTTTAGAAAAGTAGGGATTTCCATATGTAACAAAATTCAACAAAACTTGGAGGTACCACTACCACTAGTATATGGGTAAAGCATCGACAAGTGAGTTTTTATAACTCGCGTAGGTAATGTACTTAATCTGACATGATTTCACAGACAAAATCACAACAGCGCACTTTTTAAACCTGCACCAAAATTCTATACATTGTGGTACCTGCTACCTCAACTCAAATGAATTTCAAAAAGAGAACATCAGTATATGTAAATATTTGATAAAAAAAGCACGACACTGTTCCCTGATTGCTAAATGAAATGCTATTATCGATACAACTGCTTACTTGTCATTCCCAAAAATCAGATGTAGGGCATGTATGTAGGCGAGAAGACGGACGCTGGTCTCCAAAGCTACTGGAGTGGCAACCACGAATGGGAAAAGGAAGCGTGGGCAGCTGGGCAGACCCCCTCTAGATGGAGAGACGACATAGTTAAGGTCGCAGGAAGAAAGTGGATGCACGCGGCCCGGAGTCGCAGTGAATGGAAAATGCACGAGGAGGCCTTAGTCCAGCAGTGGATAGATACGGGCTGATGATGATGATGATGATGGTATGATGGATTTAATGTAAGTCTGAATTCCGAAACCAGCAGATTCTTCGATTGACGCGCGACTCAGCATCACCTGTCTTGCTCGCTCGGTATAGGACAGTGACAGTTAGTATTTGTCGCGCGACAAAGGGTCGCGTGTCACAGTTTAGCTAGAGGTGCTGGATTTTGAAAAGCTAATAGGCTTTGTTAAAAAAAGAAACCTGCAAATCACATACGTCCGTAACTGAGGAAATTTAGAAATCGCCCAAATTGCAACTACAATAATTGCGCAGGGTCCTAACTTAACGCCTTAAGAAGAGAATATATCACTACCGTAAAACGGGGTTACTTGAAAATGTAGGGGCTACTTTGGAAAAGTGTTTTTACGCCATAACCTTATTTTTTTACTATCTGTGGCAATACCTATCTTCAAAAATGACCTAACCTTTTACTTAATTTGCTCAATCGCTCTATAAATATTTGCGTTTTTATAACCATTTTAAATCTATCAAAGTAGCCCCAAATTTTCCTAAAGTAACCTCGTTTTACGGTACTCATTTTCCCATACTATCAGTTTACGTTAAGTTTGCACCTAGTACTACGGCATCACATACAAATGAGGTCCAAACTTCACGTAACCGGGTTATACAAATCGAAGTTTCATTCTCTAAGGAAACCTCGATTTGTATGAAGAATGGGCAGGGGTTATTTTTATTAAAGCAGTAACGTTTGTTAGCGTAAACCAAATGTCCGGGACGGACGTGTTGGCCCGGAAAGCCGTTGGAGACGCAGCTTCGAATCCTGTCTAAACCATTAAATTTTTCAATTGACGTTACTGCTTAAATAAAAATAATTAATTTGGGTGTCATCGTTACTAGATATCGACTCTCAACATAATTTGAGACGATGGTGCCGATTATAAAGTCTGAATCTTTACGGTAGATTCCGCTACGATGCCACCCTAAGGCATGTAGAAGCAACTGGTTGAAAGATTCAATGGCTCTGAAATCTGGTTCGGTGGTCCAGTTGGTAGGACGCCCGTGTTGGCCCGGAAAGCCGTTGGAGATGCAGGTTCGAATCCTGTCTGAACCATTTTTTTTTTCGCTTCATTGTAAACAATGGGCAGTGGGCAGTATTTCTTCTTAAAATGCTACTGCTAGAGACGTTGCTCTATTGCCCCGGCTCCACACTATTGCGAAGGTGACCGAGGCAAAGTTGGCCGAAGTATGAGTTTCTGCAGCGGAGTGCCTCTACAGTGCGACACAAAAGAGAGAAAACGGATGACAAAGGAACTAAAATTTTTCATACAAAATTGTTACCATATTCAAGCACTTTACGTCAAAAATGTGGCAGTTGCGAAGGAAGTGGCGCCCTCATTTATTTTCTACTCTTTTGTGTCGCACTGTACACTATCATATTCGCCCAACCTCGGTCAACTTGGCGAGTAGTGCAGAGCCAGGGTTAGAATATTTACTTATAAATAAAACTAGTGGATCTGTGAGCTGTATACCTCGATATTTTTTTTTAAATGTCTGTAATATGACCTTTTTTACGGTTTCAACCCGAAAAACAGACTCGACAAAAAAATATCTTGAACCCTGCTCACTAAAGTTCAAGAGAACGGATTAAGAAATGCGGCTTGTAGACGAAAACCAGTCGGAAATCTGGACTGCTGAAAGCATTAGCTGAAACGCAGACGCTTATTCGATCCTCTAATAAAACTATTTCAACTAAAGAAGTTTTTAATAAATTTTTTTATATGTTGATATTTAGCCAAATATTTGACCTCGATTGCACTTGATGTTAAGTGACAATAAATAAATAAAAATAAATAAATAAATATTAAGGGACAATCATACACAAATCGACCTACCCCAAACTAAGCAAAGCTTGTACTATGGGTACTAGACGACGATATACATAATATATAAATACATATATAGATAACATCCATGACCCAAGAACAAATATTTTGCACAAATACTTGCCCCGGCCGGGATTCGAACCCGGGACCGCCGACTCAGTAGGCAGGTGTCTACAAACCGAGCCAAACGCGTCGTCAATAAGGCCTAAGATGGGGCATGCTTGCTTAGAAAATGCCTATTCACTCTCGACTTGAAGAGATCCAAGTTATATTTTTCAGTGAAAATGTGTGCAGGAAGAGAGTTCAACTCTTTTGCCGTCCTGATAAGAGAAATAGATGCAAAGCGTTTCCTACGAATCTGTCGTATACTGATTTTGTACCAATTCACTGCGGCATCGGCATAATGAAATCCGAATTAAACTTTCAAAGATCAAGATGATTGCTTAGACAATTACATTAAAACAACCGAAATTACATGAAACAATTCCAAACCATCAACCAAATAAAAACGGTTTCGAAAAACCCTAAACGAAATCGATTTCGAGAAAAAACTTATTTCCGTCCTTCAAAACGGTCGATTTAACGTCATTTAGGGCGACCATTAAAATGATACATACAATTTGGATGTCCTTGCCACAACTATAATGACAAAGCATTATAAAGGACGTGACTTCTGTACTGTCATTAGCATCCTTTGTTTTAGGGGCCGAAAACAATTTTTGACAACCCTAATATTCAGGTATCTGCTTGGAAAATGACTCTTCAAACTCTGTCCGATCCATTGCTGATTGTATCTGCCTATAGAAACCTTCTATACTACTATAAAAAGAGCAATGTATTACGGACTCAGTAAAATTGACGCTTTACTTGTATGAGGTAACTGCGGTTGTGTGAAGGTTATTCCAAATGATGTTTTAAAGGATGAACCTTCGTAATCGATGTTTAAACAGCAAAAAATGGATTCACATTGTAGCACCTTGGAATAGGTATTAGCTGAGGTATGGTATTAGTATTGAATTGACCAATATGATCTAGATTTGGTAAAAGCTAATATTTAAATTTGAATTGATGCCGACTTAACATTTTATTAAAATAGAACGAATTTTCTTGGTTCTTGGTTGATGTGAATCGATATGATTATTGTCTTTTTTTTTATTTAATTCGAAATAATGGTGTCCCGTATTGGCTGGTGGTTTTCAAACCATATACTGAAAACTACACAACTACGCAGTGACAAAAAATATTCGATAAAACGAAAAATATCACGCGCTATGTTCCTTATGTCAAACTCCTTCTTCTTTTGAATGTCTCTCAAAAAAAGTCACATGCGTGTCAAAAAAAGTCACTCAAATGCACCCGACAATTTTTTTTTAAACAATTTAAATAAGTCGAATCTTCCAAATTGTCATCTAATAACAAATTGGCTGCCTGTTCGTTTTTGTATCGCGTGACTGCTGTCCAAATTAGTCCTCGAAGGGTAACTTGTCCGGGATCGAACTGACGACCCGTAATCAATGTAGCGTGTAACTGCGCTACTGGGTATAGTCGGGTTAGCTGAAACTGGCTCCTTCCTTTTATTTAAGAGTTACTTTTACTTTAGTTTTTAAACTGAAGGGCAAGGGTGAATAATCTATCTAGACTCTTATAAATGTGATCGTCATGTAAATACTAACATATGATGCTTAATGCGGTTTTCATTTCCAGTAGTCATTTGAAAAATAACAATATTGAGTCTTGACTTACGTAAGTATTAGCTTCATCATAATTAAGTTGAGTAGCTAAAGTGCCATTGAGTTGCTGACAACTGTCGTAGAACCGACAGCGTTGCGTAGGGGTAGATTGCAGAAACTACATACTAATGTGGAGTGCCCTGTTACCTAATAGAACTGTTTTTTATGGCCATAGACATACGCAGAATATCGGGAAGTTAAATGGTGTGCCTTAGGACCTATATCCAGCGTTGAAAATGGTTTCCCTTCTCGGAATATTCAATGGACTACTAAATAGTGAATACTAAATGAATATACCAAGAATAAATATGCCAATTCAAGTCGATCCGATTACAAATGTCCTGACAAGTTGACAAGCGCATTTTTGTGAACAATTTACATGTCACGGCATGTCTTGAGACGAATTATTATCCACTATCGTTCTGTCTAATAGGTACGTCTACTAATAATAAGCAAGAATTTATAGATTGTCTGTCCAAAAAGCGTTTTATGTTTTATGCATTTTATATTTTATGTCTCATTCTTTTCATGTTTTTATCATTTTAGTGATTTGGATTTTTCCAGAAATCGCAAAGATTCAAAAATTTCAAGCCAATTGGTAAATATTAAAACATCCTAAAAAGTTTACGTTTTTAGGGAAAATGTACCTACCTACTAAATAAGTGAAAATAATGTAATTTTATTTTATTCAGAACTATAAATTACAATAAACTTGTCAATCATAACATTTAAACATCGATACAGTTTTTCTTCATAACGTTTTTATTCATAATGCTTGTTTTCGTATTTCTTTCAATAATAACCATAAAAATTCATAAACATTGTAAATCATAACATTAAACAGAACTCTGGAGTCTACTCATATTAAAATTGTTGATGTCGAAACATTTTGATTACATTTGTACTGTTGCTATAATTCATCATTGAGGGATCTATCGTTTTGCACTGACGCTACGTCTTAACTCGGCCGGCTGCAAGAGTAGGGGTTTTGTAAAGCCACGTTTTGTACAGCCATATTTTCCGAGTCCATTATGACTCAAAAAGCATGCAAGCATTTTGACGCTCCGCTCACTTCGCTCGCTCCGCTATACGTGGTTACAATACAAACCTAACCTAACCTACAGTTTTCGGTTTTGGACACATGTTCCATTTTGGCGCAGTTCTTCCTAACGGTATGTATTAGTATCTGATTACTTACTAAATACTGTTTCTTTTTTAATCAATCCTGGCTATGCATTTGCTTATTGAATTTTGATGTAATAGTAGATTATTTACGATTAAATATACAAGCAAGCATGCAAGCATTTTGACGCTCCGCTCGCTTCGCTCGCTCCGCTATACGTGGTCAAAATAGAAACCTAACCTAACCTACAGTTTTCGGTTTTGGACACATGTTCCATTTTGGCGCAGTTCTTCCTAACGGTATACTCTTACTAACTAAATACATACTGTTTCTTTTTTAATCCATCCTGGCTATGCATTTGCTTTTTAAATTTTGATGTAATAGTAGATTATTTACGAGTATACATACAAGCAAGCATGCAAGCATTTTGACGCTCCGCTCGCTCCGCTATACGTGGTCACAATACAAACCTAACCTAACCTACAGTTTTCGGTTTCGGACACATGTTCCATTTTGGCGCAGTTCTTCCTAACGGCATTAGCATACTCTTACTTACTAAATACTGTTTATTTTTTAATCCATCCTGGCTATGCATTTGCTTATTGAATTTTGATGTAATAGTAGATTATTTACGAGTATAAATAAAAAAAAAAAAATGATGTCGGAGTTTATAAGTCAACACAAGTCAGTGTACAAACTATATGATAGTGAAGTTTATGACTACAAATAAGTCTACTTATAAAATATATGATAGTGAAGTTTATGAGTAGAAACCAGTCTGCTTAAAAAAAATATGACAGTGAAAAATAGGATCAAAAACAGTTATGATGAATAAATGTATGAAAACAAAAAGTAGTATTGGAGATATTTATGATAAATTACATTATGATTTTAAATGGTTCGGAGTTATGATCGGTAGTAAGAGTGACTAAGTATGAGTAGTGACTATTATGGTGAAAATTTTTATGAGAAACATTTTCGGAGTTCCAATAATCGGGGTTGAAAAATTATGTGAACTTTGGCGCACCCCGGTGTAGGTTAGGTTAGGTTAGGTTCTTGCTATGCAGTTCGATAGACCATAAAAAGCGTTCTTTAGGTGGCCATTGCATACAATACTAAAGTTCTAACCACTCAATTGCTTTTGGTAACAACGGCTACCTGTCATCGCTCTTATTTTATTATATAAATAGAGTCCAACTCGAAATTCGAAGCAATTAAAACTATATTTTTTTAAAGATTTTATGCTCTTATCATTAACAGTATCGAGTAAATACGTATTTTGGACATTATAAACCAAATTTGCCTGACAATGCACCAATTTTGCAAGTAAAACGCTATATGTTTACAGATGCATCAAATAGAAACAAACAAGCAAAGCCACAGTGTTCCTTGTATATACTATACTCGTATTTCTTCACTCATAAATATCGGATAGCGCTATAGTTTGAAACTATGGCGTGATTGATAGTGCCCCAATTATGCCCAAATGGGGTGTAAGTGGTGATCGCTTCGTCCCCACGACTCTAATGCCGCTCACTAATAATGACAAACCAAATTAAACAAAAAAATATCGGTCGTAGGAAAATATTTTTCGACGTTCGACGACGAAAATTATCAATCACCCGAACGGCGTCCTTTGCTGGAGAAAGGCCTCTCTTTTGTGAAAACATGTAGACTACATGATCAAAACTATAATGTGGAGGTTTAAAAGGTGTGTGAGTAAAGTTAGGGGGATGAAAAAATCACCATCCTCAAGTTATGGAGAGGGGATTATAAAGTGTTTCTAAAAGATGAAGATAAAAAAAGTTCATTTTATGAATAAAGCTATTACAGCTAAAATGGCTGATAAAACTAAGCTACGTAGCTAAATGAGAGGCGGGAAAAAAAGTCCAGCAATATAGGATTTCTACAAGGTGAACCAACAACCTGGTCAGAATTACAAGATCCGCGAGGGAGGTGAACGACGAGGTCTGTTTTTGAACTGTGGAGTGGACCTCTTTCGGCTGATGCCTATGATGATAATGATGATAATACGAAAAGAAAGATTTCTTAGCATCGTTTGGCACAGTGCAGTATTGATGGACTTTCCACACGCGTCGCTTAACTTGGCTCTAATGAAAAAGAAGTTCAAACCTCCATGTTCAAAATTCCATATTACATCGAACCTTAATCAATTTGCCGAGTATTACCCGCAGTTGGCTAAAGGTCCACTCTCACACTGCGATGATTGTTTGGAAGCAATTAACGTGTAAGTGCACCTGATTAGCCCCGCATTAGATTTAATCCGTGCCGGCGCGCAATTTCGCCTAAACGTGGAGTTACGAACGATTTGCATAGAATAAAGTGTAAGTTCGCAGCCTTTATTTCTACCTATCTTCTATTTCCTGGCTATTGTCCCATTATTTAGGGTCATTAGTATTCTTGCCACACCGTACAGTTGCAGGTTGTTTCTTCGTTTGTGTTTATAGAGCTGAGCTCTTTTTTATTGTTTGTAGCCATGTTGCTAGTGGACGTCCACGGCCCTTTTTACCCGACTACGGCAAAGCCAAAAGGAAGGGTTATAAGTTTAGCAGTCTATGTATGTATGTATATTTATATGTAAGTGTGTTCCAGCATAGCGCGAAAACTACTCAACCGATTTTAGTGATCGAGGTGTCTATCAATTCGTTATTACAGTCCGGGTGACATAGGCTACATTTTTAACAGACTTCAAAAAAGGAGGACGAGTGAGAGCAAAAATTCTACAGAAAAAAAATAAAAAAATCAACAGATGTCAAAAATTCTTTTTTTGTTGGAAAGTTAACACTTCAGTTATTATCTCTTAGAAATATGGTAAATTTCTGATGATGGAATCCATCAGAAATCGACGGAACTCTGTAAATATAAAAGTAACAAGTACAATTTCTTTATTATTTTCTCAAGTGATTCAGGTATCTGTTGTCAGAAAGCATAATGTGACCAAGTGGAACTGATGCAGAAGACCACGAAAGGTGATTGGAACTATATGTTTGTACCTATTCAAGTATGCTCTAGCAGAGCGCTTACACTACTTACCGATTTTGATCTATAACATGTCCATCGATTTGTTATAACGGTTTACATTGCGTAGGCCATATTTTTAACCGACTTCAAAAAGTGATGGTGTGGTTAAGTATACTGCTTACAATAAAACCGATTTCAGTCATTACTTTTACCCGAATAAGGCACAGTCTTAGTAAAGTAACTAATACTTTATTTATATTCGTATTCAAATATCTTACATGATTTGATGACGCGTAACGTACTAAACCAATTTGATGAAAGAGGTACCAACAGAATAGTAATAATGAAACCAAATACTATTATGATAAGAACATGGAAAACGTAGGAAAACCATCATAAGAAAACTAGCAGCTCCAGACTCCAACGGCAAAAAAGGAGCAAATCTTATAAAACTTTTGAGTCTACGGAGGCAATGGTGACTTAAAACATGGGGGGGGGGCTCTTAAAAAACACAAAATTCTAAAACGGCAACAAGGAAGCAAATATTATAAAACTTTTGAGTTTACGGAGGCAGTGGTGACATAAAACATGGGGGGCTCGGGGGGCGGGGCCCCCCGCCATAAAAAACTACAACGTTCTAAAACGGCAACAACGAAGCAAATCTTATGAAACTTTTGAGTCTACGGAGGCAATGGTGACATAAAACATGGGGGGCTCGGGGGGCGGACCCCCCGCCTTAAAAAATACAATATTTTAAAACGGCGACAGCGAAGCAAATATTATGAAACTTTTGAGTCTACGGAGGCCATGGTGACATAAAACATGGGGGGCTCGGGGGGCGGAGCCCCCCGCCATAAAAAACTACAATGTTCTAAAACGGCAACAAGGAAGCAAATCTTATGAAACTTTTGAGTCTACGGAGGCAATGGTGACACAAAACGACGGGGGCTCGGGGGGCGGAGCCCCCCGCCTTAAAAAATACAACATTTAAAAACGGCAACAAGGAAACAAATTTTATAAAAGTTTTGAGTCTACGCAGGCAATGGTAGCATTAAACATGGGGGGCTCGGGGGGCGGAGCCCCCCGCCATAAAAACTACAACGTTCTAAAACGGCAACAAGGAAGCAAATCTTCTAAAACTTTTGAGTCTACGGAGGCAATGGTGACATAAAACATGGGGGGCTCAGCGGGCGGAGCCCCCCGCCATAAAAAACTACAATATTCTAAAACGGCAACAAGGAAGCAAATCTTATGAAACTTTTGAGACTACGGAGGCAATGGTGACATAAAACATGGGGGGCTCGGGGGGCGGAGCCCCCCGCCATAAAAAAAAACTACAATGTTCTAAAACGGCAACAAGGAAGCAAATCTTCTGAAACTTTTGAGTCTACGGAGGCAATGGTGACATAAAACATGGGGGGCTCGGGGGGCAGAGCCCCCCGCCATAAAAAACTACAATGTTCTAAAACGGCAACAAGGAAGCAAATTTTACAAAAGTTTTGAGTCTACGCAGGTAATGGTAGCATTAAACATGGGGGGCTCGGGGGGCGGAGCCCCCCGCTATAAAAACTACAACGTTCTAAAACGGCAACAAGGAAGCAAATCTTATGAAACTTTTGAGTGTACGGAGGCAATGGTGACATAAAACATGGGGGGCTCGGGGGGCGGAGCCCCCCGCCATAAAAAACTACAATGTTCTAAAACGGCAACAAGGAAGCAAATCTTCTGAAACTTTTGAGTCTACGGAGGCAATGGTGACATAAAACATGGGGGGCTCGGGGGGCGGAGCCCCCCGCCATAAAAAACTACAATGTTCTAAAACGGCAACAAGGAAGCAAATCTTATGAAACTTTTGAGACTACGGAGGCAATGGTGACACAAAACGACGGGGGCTCGGGGGGCGGAGCCCCCCGCCTTAAAAAATACAACATTTTAAAACGGCAACAAGGAAACAAATTTTATAAAAGTTTTGAGTCTACGCAGGCAATGGTAGCATTAAACATGGGGGGCTCTGGGGGCGGAGCCCCCCGCCATAAAAACTACAACGTTCTAAAACGGCAACAAGGAAGCAAATCTTATGAAACTTTTGAGTGTATGGAGGCAATAGTGACATAAAACATGGGGGGCTCGGGGGGCGGAGCCCCCCGCCATAAAAAACTACAATGTTCTAAAACGGCAACAAGGAAGCAAATCTTCTGAAACTTTTGAGTCTACGGAGGCAATGGTGACATAAAACATGGGGGGCTCGGGGGGCGGAGCCCCCCGCCATAAAAAACTACAATATTCTAAAACGGCAACAAGGAAGCAAATCTTATGAAACTTTTGAGACTACGGAGGCAATGGTGACACAAAACGACGGGGGCTCGGGGGGCAGAGCCCCCCGCCATAAAAAACTACAATGTTCTAAAACGGCAACAAGGAAGCAAATCTTATGAAACTTTTGAGTCTACGGAGGCAATGGTGACATAAAACATGGGACGGGTATTGGGGTCGCATCTAAACTTATCAGTTAAACTAAGAGATGGGGATAGAGGAGATGGGCGGTGGAACCCCCGCAATAAAAAGAATACGTTATCCTTAAACGGATACAAAGTAGCAGATCTTATGAAACTTTTGTGGTAACGGAGGAGATGGTCACATAAAACACGGCGGGCTCGGGGAAACTTTTGAGTTAACCTAGGAGATGGTGACATAAAAGATGGTAGTGATATTATATGGATTTCCAAATAGTTTTTTCTGTTTTGCTTTTTAAATTGCTGAAAATGTTGTGTCGTCAAATGTAAATAATTGTCGTTAAGACGTGATTATATTTAATATTTAGATATTGTGGCATTGAAAAAAATATACAAACGAATAATCTCTTTTTGCGTAAAAATATTAGAGGTGTATGAAATTGTTGTTTTTATCGTTTGTTTTCCATCATAAAGTTTCAGTTGTCTACAGGTCTACAATACGATAGAAGCACTGGTTGGTGTCGATAGCTGAAATTCGACGTTGGTATTCAACGTTTGCGTATAAATTATTCTTAGTTTTGCCCGACTATGGTACTCGTAAAGTCATAGGGAAAAGTATTAAGTCATGTCATTTATGTATGTTCCACGATAGCGCTTAAACTACTCGACAGATTTTGATTACTGAGTATATTTTATCAGACTTCAAAGGAGGATGTAGCTATACAGCGACATTTTTTTAACTTACATATGCATTTATATATTCTTTACTGCATCATATTATGTAAAAACTGAAAATATTGAAATAAAATAAAAGGTTAAAAACTTTAAACCCGACTACGGAGAAACGAACTAAAAAGTTAAAAACAAGGTAGAAAAATCGGGTATCATCGCCTTATTCCACAAGATAAGACATTTGACATGTAAAATGTTCTTGTATATTTTTTTCTACTGAAATTTTCTGTTAGTTAACAACAATAACATTATAATTGAATTCAAATGCCGTAGTCGTGCGTTGTCGACTATTAAAAAAACTGCAACTATTCAACGAAGTTTCCGTATTTTTAGTTAGATCGCCATCATCATCAAACTCTTCTTGATATCAATATGATAACGATGTGTAGCCGTGTAATAATGCTGTGCGTCCATTTTATTCTCGACAACTAGACACTATAGGTAGGTTTTGTTGCTAGTTGCTACACAAAATTCCATGTTTTAAAAAAACTAAGAACACTAAATAAAATAAATTTTGCTGCTACGGCTACTATAATTATATAAGCGGTTTAATTCGTGTATGATATATGCATGTTTGCTCTTTTACTGTTTGGAGATATGTAAAAGGAAGATTGTATCGTGGGTAGTTAATGCCACAACGCACGACTACGGCATTTGAATTCAATTATAATGTTATTGTTGTTAACTAACAGAAAATTTCAGTAGAAAAAAATATACAAGAACATTTTACATGTCAAATGTCTTATCTTGTGGAATAAGGCGATGATACCCGATTTTTCTACCTTGTTTTTAACTTTTTAGTTCGTTTCTCCGTAGTCGGGTTTAAAGTTTTTAACCTTTTATTTTATTCACAGTTTAATTTCTATTCCATACTAATATTAAACTTACGATTCCGGATTCAGAGGTTTCTTATTTCAGTAAAATGTCTATGTCCTCTTATCACGCCTAAACGGCTGAACGGATATTAACCAATTTTGGTACAGGGATAGCTGGACATTCATAGATGGCTATAGGATACTTTTTACCCAAAATTACGTAGTTGAAGTTGCACCTCCTAGTTTTAAATAAACCCTAAGTTGTATTGGCACGTCTAAAGCATGTTTGGGAGTCCTATGTGCTTATACAAACGCGTTAAAGTTTTCCTCTTTGATGAGTCTCTTGTCTAGTCCTCTTTTTGCAGAGAGTGACTAAAAGCCAGACGGCCAAATCCGTGAAGTCGATAATCGCGAATCGATTCTGGCTAAAGGCAATACGTGCCGAAGACTTTTGGAGGCGATAAGCGATAATGAAGCTAATTATGGTTTTCGATAGGTAGCCGCTGGACTGAGGACGTAACGCAGTGGACTCCATGGCGCTGCATCGTAGAGAGCGAATAACATCATCATCAGCCTGTTTCAGTCCACTGCTGGACATAGGCACACTACCCGCTGTCCTGCGAATGTCGTCGCTCCACCTTATTACAGGGCGCCCTACACTACGTTTACCGATTCGTGGCCTCCACTCCAGGACTCGTTTGCCCCAGTGGTCATCGGCTCTACGGCAGATATGACCAGCCCACTGCCACTTCAGCTTGCTTATCCGCTGTGCTATGTCAGTAACTTTGGTGCTCTGTCGAATTACTTCGTTTCGGATCTGATCCCTAAGAGACACACCAAGGATAGCTCTTCCATGGATCGCTGAGCGACTTTAAATTGGTGGACTAGTCGTATGGTGCGAATAACGCTGCGAGCCAACGGTCTGAGCTGAAACGAGGCCAAAGTAGTATGCGTGGTGTTATTTTTCAGAAAAAATCTGGGCTAACCCTCTGCATAATGCATGCTGAGTAACCCTAAATTGGTGTACCAAACGCAACATTAGTGTCCAACGTCTAGGCTCTATAGAAGCTTAAGGCCCGACCACCAGCGGTCATCGAGTATAATTTTGTCGGTGGGGTGCTGACTTGCAGCGAATGTGGCCGCACATTTGCTGCGAAAATTGACCACCTGAGAGCTCATGAGCGACGCTCTCATTAGCCCGCGTTCAGTCGCCGAGGCTGAAATGGCCGGATGCAATGGAATTGGTGGGACGCAAAAGCTTTGTTGTTAGGTTTTAAGATATGAGCGACCATCCACTCTGTAATCTCCTATGAGTCTTATAGCGAGCCGCAGAGGCTATTGTGAGTTGGCTCATCGCATCGCCACGCCCCTCAACCAATTGTGTTGCATTTTAGACGTACACCCAATAAAGCACAATTCTTTGGCGGCTTTTGCGAAGATCTAGAGAAGAAACCTTTTTTAGTATACGTATTTTATTCCGTTCCTTTGCCGAATAGTTTCTCCAAAGTGTCGCCGCTGCAGGTTGGGATTTAGCCGGCTCATTAGTGTACCACAGTTTATGCGGAGAGCACTAACGTATTGGATTTCGAGTATTTTACACACTACTTAGCGTGAATTGGGTTTATGATAACGTACAATTGTACGTACCCGTGTAAAGTATACGTTTTAGGGATGAAATACAGTTACTATAACAGGGCATGATTCCAAGAAAAAAAATTGGTTGTCTGTAAAATCGGTTTACGGACGATACTTTTACGTGATAACGTATGCCGGCCGATGGAGTCTAGAGAAAAAATTAACAACACGAAGTTGGATGATTATTTAAGTGTTGCTAACTATATCAAACATTACTTACATCAGGTCACATTAGATGAACTATAGATGAAAAAAAAATATATGTAAAACAATACGGGCCCTTTTAACGAGGTGCCCAACGTTTGATATAATGTTTTATGACCTAATGATACGTTTTATATAACGCGGATTGCTCTTGACTACAACCATGCCTAATCACAGAAAAAACAAGTGCGAGTCGGAATCGAGTACCGCGGGTTAAACGATGAAATCACTGAATATTGCTCCAACAAAACCCTTAACTTTGTCGTTGCAAAACTATTGTCTCCATACATCGGTTATAGGTTCCGGTTAGTTTATCAAAAGTCTTTAATCACAAAAATATGAATATACTTATATATTTTTAGTAATATTACTACAAATTTAGGTTTTCGAACGTTTTTCATTTACATGTGCTAATGTTACTTCTTGCCAAAGTTAATGTTTCAACGGGAAATGGGTACCTACCCTTTTGATTCTCTTACAAGCGTCAACAAATGCAGCATAAAGGTTCGTATCTTTTGATTGCATTGACTAAGAAGTTAGATTTGATCACGGCTCTAAGGGGTTGCAGATCTGAGTACTTGATATTAATATTAGCTTAATATCTCCACGCATTTTTGAGAAGAGGGGGTTGACAGACGGACAAAGTGATTAAGGGTTCCGTTTTTGCCTACGGAATCCTAAAAAGATCATCCACATCCATGGGACACATGGAACACACACGAACACTTTAAACAAAAGAACAACCTCAAAAAAGAACCAGACGGTACAATCAAATCGAAAACGCTTTAATAATTAACGAATCAACTTTTCAGTGTAAAAATCTCCCCTATTATTTGTCCTACCCGATAACGCTTTATACGCTCCCTTTGGACAAAAAATGAAACCCCGGTTTAAAGTTAAAATCTATACTTCAGATTCAAAAGGACGAAAGTGTTAGTTGTATCATTGTGATATCCTACATTTCGGTTCTGAGGCGCTTTAAATATATACTACGAAACGAAATGTACGAATGCGTTCGGTAAGTGGAGTTACATGCGACATTTTGTTCCTGAGACAATTTAATCTGTAAATGTGTGTTTCGGAATGGAATGGACGGATGTGCTAGGTGTAATATTAAGATATGTGACGTTTGGATCTGAGCTTCTGAAATTGGCTTTGACGGATGACAAGGCTGACCCTTGATCGTCTTCGCTCAAATATTCAGGAGTGTTGACTTGACGCGTGCCTATACAGCTGTGTGTATGGTACCTATATTCTTGTCATGCATGCTGGATTGCCACCGTCGTAGTATAAAAAAAAAAAAAAAAATTGAGTTAAGTGTAAAAAAAAACACCCATTTAATAAAAAAGGAGGAGTTTCTCAATTTGACTGTATGTTAGTGTTCCGTACCCAGAGAGTAAAACCGGCCAAGTGCGAGTCAGACTCGCGCACCGAGGGTTCCGTACAAACACTTTCCATCCCTATGTGGTTAAGTTAAGTTTGCACCTGGTATGTATAGCGCCCCATATAAATTAGGTGCAAAGTTAGGTATTACCAAAACTACTTACTAGATCTCGTTCAAAACAATTTTCGTTGGTAGTTTTTATAGTAATGTACATCATATGTTTTTTTTAGATTTTTCATTTTCTTATTTTAGAAGTTAGAGGGGGGGGATCAACTTTTTTCCACTTTGGAAGCGTCTGTCACGCAAACTATACGGTTTAGAAAAAAAATATTTTAGAAACCTCGATATCATTTTTGAATACCTATCCATAGATAACCCACACGTATGTGTTTGACGAAAAAAAAAATTTTGAGTTTCAGTTCTAAGTATGGGGAGCCCCCAATATTTATTATTATTTTTTATTTTTGCATCAAAATCTTAATGCGGTTCACAGAATACATCTACCTACCAAGTTTCAACAGTATAGCTCTTATAGTTTCGGAAAAAAATGGCTGTGACATACGGACGGACAGACAGACGGACAGACAGACATGACGAATCTATAAGGGTTCCGTTTTTTGCCATTTGGCTACGGAACCCTAAAAACGGGACCTTATTACTAAGCCTCCGCTGTCCGTCCGTCTGTCACCAGGCTGTATCTCATGAACCGTGATAGCTAGACAATTGAAATTTTCACATATGACTGTTGCCGCTATAACAACAAATACTAATAAATATTTAAGTGGGGCTCCCATACAAGAAACCTTATCGGTTGCGTTAACTTTGCTCCTCATTTGTATGGGGCGCCATACATAACAGGTGCAAAAAACTTAGCCCGGCCAGTTAAGATGGGATTATTTATTTGTAGGGAACCCTCGATGCGCGAGTCAGACTCGCACTTTGCCAGTTTTTTTGTATGTATAATCCGCCCTGCCGGCCCTGCTAGCGTCAGTATTATCGGCCACTTTTGACACAGACATCACAAGCTTCATTTTTGACTTCATATCCACCTAGGGTTGCCAGATCCAAAGACAAAATCTGACCAAATATGTCCGGGGAAAACGGACACCTGGCAACCATCCACCATCATAACATATCCATTAATCAATGAAATATCTTAACCTGTTCATAATCAGGTAACTTACGTTCCCTAATATCAGAAAGGTAACTCGTATGTTTGAAATTCAACAATGGTAGGTATAGTGCGTCTCAAATTGAGAGGGTTGAGACAGGAGATTGAGAGTCTCAATCTCTCAATCAATATTTGAGTGAGCGGGACTGCAGACGATGACAATCGTCCAAAGCATGACATGCCATCTCCTATTCCGCAAATTTCAAGTATTTTTTGCATAACATAGCCAGTACCTATTTATTTCGCAAGAAGAACGAAGGATTGAGCAGTATGCCGGTAAATAATGTTTTGAATTTCGTTAATGACAAGTCCTTGACAAACTGCTATGACATTAAATGACACAAATACATATATGACGTACCTGACCTCGATCATTATTCCGCCATTATCACTGGGCCGGACCAACACTTGCTAGGCTATAACATGTTCCCTAATATCAGACGATGACAATCGTCGAAAGCATGACATGTCATCTCCTATTACAAACGTTTGACCCAATCCCGCCAAATCGCACAATTACATCTGGCGTTCAAATCCAACATATCGCGTCAAACATCAAATATCCGTGTGACTGTGAATTCCTGGCCATCCAACATAAGTTGATCTTTGAGTGACTCAGTTTGGTACATCCCCGTTTGATGCTTGAGGGATGAACGGGTCAAGTTAGGTTGGTTTATAATGGCCCTAAAATAAGTCTCTAGAGAGGAATTGTGATATTCTGTATGAATCGTCACACGGCGATGGTCTCACGGTTCTTTTAAATACTGAAGTGATGGATTAATTTTTCATTTTCATGGTATTAAATGGCTATGAGCAAGGCACTTTCCTGACAAGACATTTTGAGTGGCGATATTATTGCCACGTATCGAAAGAAGCGTAAAAAGGCCCCTTACAAGGTGGACTGATATCCTGATGAAGGTCGCTGTAGTCCATGGGATAGGGGTGGTTCAGGACCGCAGCCATGGTACATCTCCTCTATATGTATCAATGACTTAGTTGTAATATAATTGTAATAGTTTTAAGAATAATTTACGAAAAAATATACTTACTGTTCAGTTTATTTCGGCTTTCTTCTCAACTAACATGTAAAAGTGCCCTTGTGGCCTACTTACAGAATAAACGTTTTGACTTTGATGGCGTTCTTGCTTATTCTTTGCAAAATATACATATTTATACCAAAAAGAATTGCTGCATTTTTGATTAACCATCACATAATTAATCTACACAGTAACAATCATCTTTACGCTTTCAAGTACTCATAAGAATGATAAGATAATTAAATAATTATTGTATTTAGCGGTTTACACTCACGTGAAATCGTCAGCAACAGCCCGGCTTGTTTCGAACTCGTATGGAGCTCTTCAACAGGGGTGTCTCACGAAAGTTTTAATAATATTAATGATTAGATAGTACGGCAAACTTATTGCCGAGCTAATCCACGTAATAGTTATAATAAAAATAAATAATAATAAATACATATCAGATAACTTCACACAAATGGCCTAGTCCCAAATTAAGCTCAAGAAGGATTGTGTTATGGATACTAGACGACGATATACATACCTATATAGATAAATATATACTTAATACATAGAAAAACCATGACCCTAGCACAAATATTCGAGTTCATCACACAAATATTTACCCTGGCCGGGATTCTAACCCGGGACCGCCGGCTTAGTAGGCAGATGCTTACAAACTGAGCCAACCGCGTCGTCAAGTTATATTATAAGGCTACCTGTCCACAGAAGCGGGGCGGAGCGGAGACGTAATAACTGGACCAATCACATTGCTCGTATTTAAATGGTCTTCTTTCGGGCTTCACAAAGACGCAAATGAAATGAAATTATTTATTTTACACATGGTAGTTAGCTGATGCAGCATAGTATGTAAAGTTCCACAGCCGAAGAGCATGCCCTTTTTACAATAAGTACCTACCCACTTAACGGTAAATTTTGTAAAATAGACGCGCCATTTCTCCTGCTATTCAACTGGTGGCGCTGCTACCTGAAGGGTTATATAATTCACGCAACAACACAACTTACAACAGCGCAACTTAGTATTATATAAATAACTAGCTTTTGCCCGCGGCTTCGCACGCGTAAACACAATATCATACGTTTACTACACTTATTGCGAGGCCAAAGGCCGAGCTCCGCGTAGCATCGAAGGTGCGGAGCGTCCTAAGGAAGCCGCCCACCCACTTAATTCAAGTCGAAGTAACTTAATGCGAGGCCGAAGGCCGAGCTCCGCGTAGCACCGCAGGTGCGGAGCGTCTCAAGAAAGCCGCCCACCCACTTAATGTAAGTTGAAGTAAGTCAATGCGAGGCCGAAGGCCGACCACTCACTTAATATAAGTTAAAGTAACTTAATGCGAGGCCAAAGGCCGAGCTCCGCGTAGCACCGAAGGTGCGGAGCGTCTCAAAAAAGCCGCCCACCCACTTAATATAAGTTGAAGTAACTTAATGCGAGGCCGCCCACCCACTTAATATAAGTTAAAGTAACTTAATGCGAGGCCGAAGGCCGAGCTCCGCGTAGAACCGTAGGTGCCGAGCGTCGCAAAGAAGCCGCCCACCCACTTAATATAAGTTGAAGTAACTTAATGCGAGGCCGAAGGCCGAGCTCCGCGTAGCACCGTAGGTGCGGAGCGTCCCAAGAAAGCCGTCCACCCACTTAATATACATCGAAGTAACTTAATGCGAGGCCGAAGGCCGAGCTCCGCGTAGCACCGTAGGTGCGGAGCGTCACAAGAAAGCCGCCCACCCACTTAATATAAGTTTAAGTAACTTAATGCGAGGCCGAAGGCCGAGCTCCACGTAGCACCGTAGGTGCGGAGCGTCCCAAGGAAGCCGCCCACCCACTTAATATAAGTTGAAGTAACTTAATGCGAGGCCACAGGCCGAGCTCCGCGTAGCACCGCAGGTGCGGAGCGTCCCAAGAAAGCCGCCCACCCACTTAATATAAGTTAAAGTAACTTAATGCGAGGCCGCAGGCCGAGCTCCGCGTAGCACTGAAGGTGCGGAGCGTCGCAAAGAAGCCGCCACCCACTTAATATAAGTTGAAGTAACTTAATGCGAGGCCGAAGGCCAAGCTCCGCGTAGCACCGTAGGTGCGGAGCGTCCCAAGGAAGCCGCCCACCCACTTAATATAAGTTGAAGTAACTTAATGCGAGGCCGCAGGCCGAGCTCCGCGTAGCACCGCAGGTGCGGAGCGTCCCAAGAAAGCCGCCCACCCACTTAATATAAGTTGAAGTAACTTAATGCGAGGCCGCAGGCCGAGCTCCGCGTAGCACCGTAGGTGCGGAGCGTCCCAAGGAAGCCGCCCACCCACTTAATATATGTTGAAGTAACTTAATGCGAGGCCGCAGGCCGAGCTCCGCGTAGCACCGCAGGTGCGGAGCGTCCCAAGAAAGCCGCCCACCCCCTTTATATAAGTTGAAGTAACTTAATGCGAGGCCGCAGGCCGAGCTCCGCGTAGCACTGAAGGTGCGGAGCGTCGCAAAGAAGCCGCCACCCACTTTATATAAGTTGAAGTAACTTAATGCGAGGCCGAAGGCCGAGCTCCGCGTAGCACCGTAGGTGCGGAGCGTCCCAAAAAGCCGCCCACCCACTTAATAGAAATCGAAGTAACTTAATGCGAGGCCGAAGGCCGAGCTCCGCGTAGCACCGTAGGTGCGGAGCGTCCCAAGAAAGCCGCCCACCCACTTAATATAAGTTTAAGTAACTTAATGCGAGGCCGAAGGCCGAGCTCCGCGTAGCACCGTAGGTGCGGAGCGTCCCAAAAAGCCGCCCACCCACTTAATATAAATCGAAGTAACTTAATGCGAGGCCGAAGACCGAGCTCCGCGTAACACCGTAGGTGCGGAGCATCCCAAGAAAGCCGCCCACCTACTTAATATAAGTTTAAGTAACCTAATGCGAGGCCGAAGGCCGAGCTCCGCGTAGCACCGTAGGTGCGGAGCGTCCCAAGGAAGCCACCCACCCACTTAATATAAGTTGAAGTAACTTAATGCAAGCCGCAGGCCGAGCTCCGCGTAGCACCGAAGGTGCGGAGCGTCGCAAAGAAGCCGCCCACCCACTTAATATAAGTTGAAGTAACGTCATGCGAGGCCGAAAAAAATGTATGAGCGGCTTTCCTGGGACGCTCTGCACTTTCGGTGCTATGTGAAGCTCGGCCTACGGCCTCGCATTAAGTTACTACTTATATTAGTGGGTGGGCGCCTTCCCTAGGACGATCCGCACCTGCGGTGCTACGCTTGTGAACATGATCTTGGTTTAATTAAAACTAAGGCAAGACTTATGTTTAAAAAATTGTTTTGAATATTTATTGTAGATTTAAATAACTTAATGCGAAGCCGTCCACCTACTTAATATAAGTTGCAGTGTGTGAGTGGCTTCCCTGGGACGCTCTGCACCTTCGGTGCTACGTGGAGCTCGGCCTACGGCCTCGCATTAAGTTACTACTTATATTAGTGGGTGGGCGACTTCCCTAGAACGCTCCGCACCTTCGGTGCTTCGCTTGTGAACATCATCTTGGTTTAATTAAGATTGAGTCAAGACTTAGGTATGTTTAAAAGATCGTTTTTAATATTTATTGTCTATTGTAGATTTAAAAAACTTAATGCGAGGCTGCCCACACACTTAATATAAGCTTAAATGTGTGAGCGGCATCCCTGGGACGCTCTGCACCTTCGGTGCTACGTAGAGCTCGGCCTACGGCCTCGCATTAAGTTACTACTTAAATTAGTGGGTGGGCGATTTTCCTAGAACGCTCCGCACCTTCGGTGCTACGCTTGTGAACATCATCTTGGTTTAGTTTAAATTGAGGCTAGACTTATGTTTATATATCGTTTTGAATATTTATTGTTTATTGTAGATAACTATTCAAAGCACCTTGAAAAATAATTAGCTCATAGTCCTACCTGAACATATATTAATGACATCTATTAAGATGACAATAAATTATTTTCGTCTACAATGGTACTAATACTAATATAATAATATAACCTGTCATAATAATTTCCTAAGTAACGCCATAAGATTCAGGTGCCAACTTAACTCAATCGAGCGTACGTCAATAATGGCGACAGCACCACTGAACGGATACGTGATGGCGTGAGGCCCGTGTTTTGTTATCCGTGGTATAATGAATAAGGAAGCAAAGGAAAACGCATGAGATGACACGGTTATTATTTCAGTAGGTTCTGGGTTCAAATCCCGGCTAGGTGAAATCCTTTCTACATCGTAAATTTAATAATTTTGTCTTGTCTCGAATCATGGTTGTTTTTCATACAAAATGCATACTTTGTCGAGCAGCAGCTCTCAATAACTGATACACTGCTGCTTATATTAGGTATGCGATCAATATTCAACAACTTCGATAGTAATTCTGGAAGTCCAGGTTAACCCATCACAGCTACACCCTAGCTTGTGCCGAATCGTGGCCACAGGCAAGCAACGACGTGCGTGAATCCTCGACCTCGGTGTCGAGGAGACCCATCAATAGCTATAACATGTATGGAGCTGGTGTTATTAACTCAGGAAAAATCTTAACAGCGCGATGCAGCCGTTAGTATGGAGATTTTGCCAAAGTAACAACGCCATCTAGCGGAAAAGAACAAAATCTCAACACACCGTTAAAAATAAAGAATGACTGATATTTATTACTTTGAATAGATTTTATATATACAAAAACTACATAGATGCAAAATTGTGGCTAAATACATCGTATATTTATCGTTTATTATACATTTCGCTACCTTATTAGTACGTTAGGCCTAACACAAACGATACCAAAATTTGCGCCTAATGTTCTAAATGTTGGTTGGTAAAACATATTTAGAAATGTATTTAATTTACTTAAATTGATTTGAAATACTTTTATTTCAATTACACTCTATAAAATAGCATAAAAAAATCTGTTTTATTCATTAACATTCTTTATTGCGTCTCCGGGCTTTTTTATGGTCAATACTTACAAACTACATAAGAATATATAACTGCATATTCAATAAAAGAGCATTAGTTCCTATTGTCGCAAATTGTGTTTTTAAAGAAATGTATGTTTTTTTTTGAGCATGAGACAATTTACAACGAATATTGCACTCATATTTTCGTCTGTGTTGGTCGATAATTGGCGCCATCTTTCCTATCTAACTAACACGGTTTCCGTAACTCAACGCCTCAAACAACCTTAACCTTATTGTTAATACCGGTGGGCCGCGCGGAGGTATTATTGTCGAATTCATACTTTTTAGTTTTTGTACACGTAAGAGCCACGCGGGGGTCGCGTCGTTCTAAATTCAAAATCACAAACGCTGTCATTATAAGGTTACACATTGTAAGGAAAATATTTCATGGAATTTATGTTTTCAGAGATAAATATTAATCATAATAAAAAGTATCCTATAACCATCTTTGGATGTTCAGCTATTCCTGTACCAAAATTGGTAACTTTTTATCCAGCCGTTTCGGCGTGATGCGAGGACAAAGGTTTTTTTGAAAACAGATGGCGCCAGGTTGGCACGGCGAAGCGTGTCCATACAAAACAACTATCCGGCTGCACGCTATCGAGATTTTTCCTGAAATCATGACCTCCCTCCATAGAAAATTTATTTTCAATACAAATTTAGGATTTTATAATAGTATAGATGTCAATGTATTTAAATACTACAAAATTTCTGAGCACTCATCAAATTTTGTGTATAATGTGTATTATGCATGGATCAGGAAATTAAATTTGCACGCCGAATCGGCAAGTTACACAGCACCTTATCCAATGCATCAACATCATGTAGCTTATAATTACTTATAACTGTTTACTAATTACTTATTATTAATATGATTTTGATTCTGATTGGTTCATTTTCAACGCTCCGCTTCAGTACAAGAAAGAAATCTGAATCTGAATCTGAATCAGGCATTTGTATCTAGAACGAAATATGAAGTTGATACTCATCATGAAGCATCCAAAGTTAATAAACAAACCAATAAATAAAACGCGAGCACACAAACAACATTAACGACAATAAAACGACACGACACATTTATCACAACACAATTAAGCAAGCGACACCTACCCCACTTTTTATTAACTCGTAAAATCACCCCTGGAACAGATCCACAGTTGCATTTGTGTGTGTGTGTGTGTGTGCAACTGTGCTGATCTCACATACAATAGGTATGCAATTATCAAAACTTGAGCAATGTTCCCCAAAACTTGTTTCTTTCAGTATATATTTATTTATTTAAACTTTATTGCACATTTTAGACAAATTTAAATATCTAACGGGCTTACTCACGGTTGGCGCCGCCGCGACTGTTCGCTCTCCTGATAATGAAACGCAAACCGATTCAAAACATGTCGAGCGATATTCAACTTTTACGACGTGAGTAAACCCGTCTCGTAGTAATTTTTTTCACATTACAAAAGAAGTACGAATTGCGGACTTGATGCCATAAGGTATTCTCTACCAGGCATTGGGGTTTTTCTATGATTCGTGTACCTAGGTAAAGCTACATTTTGGATGCTTGAAGACAGAAGTGTTGACAGAAGATAAATTCAACGTTCGTTTCACTCTTGTAAGTCTACTTTAGCGATTTGCTCTTTTTGACTATAAATGACAATGTCATCCAGCATCGTTACCGGTACTTTAACCTAAATAAAAAAACAGTCGAAACTGTTAAGAAGCGCTATTAAAGTATCGCTAAAAAAGTGCCATGAAAAAGTTTGCCCAAAGATACGCACAAAAACAAGCAATAAATGAGAGAAGATTAATGAACAAGTGCGCCTTCATAAACTTTCGATCCGCACCACATCTAGGGCTGAACCCCCGGGGATTGCCGGCGTTAACTGGCTCTGGTTATTGATTCTCCAATACAAATAATTGGCAACCCTATTCCCATAAAGAAAGCCGGGAATTAGAACAGAATTTTGAAGATACTTACGCCCCTATAGCGTTACGATCTGTAATTGCTATACCGTAGCAACCCTACGTTCCGAATGCAACTCTACATTAACGAACTAGGGCGGAAAACTGTTCGTTTCCTTAGTGGTTTGTGACGTTTGTCAATAGCGTGCCAAGGCGTGATTCCCATAATCCGTAATGCGTCGGTGAATTTTGCACTTGCCGGTTTGAGTAGTCTATAAATGGATAACATCTTGTTCCATAGAGATATGAAGGGGTGATGACTCCCAATGGAATGGTGATGTCTGAATTACACTTGTTTTCTCACGGTCCGTTTGGCCGATTAAAAGTCAATGTTTCGTGAAATTTCTGGATTCTGTTTGTATGGTTTTGTGATTTGGACAGTGCTTGCCATATGGTGTTCCGGGTTTTATTGGATGATTGATATGACATATCCATATATGATCAGCTTTTTATTGTTAACTATCTTTCAAACTCCAGTAAATAGTAATGCAAAAAAATGTTTACTACCATTTATCTCGAACTTTTAAGCTTTTAAAAATTGTACACTACCATAAGCATTACATATCTGTCCGAATGTTTAATATTCCCAAAATTTGTATGAGAAAATCCAGTGCGTCACGTTTATTAAATATGGAAAAAAACATTCATACAAAAACACGACGATCAGGAATGGACAGTTTTGAACACATCTTTTTGTGTGAGATTTGAATGTACAATAAATACTATAAATAGCCTAATACTCGTAGTCAGTAATAAAAAAAAAACTTCAAGTATACACTCAAAAAAAACACTCAACTGCTTATTAGGAACCAGTTGAGTGTTTTTTAGGGTTCCGTACCCAAAGGGTAAAAACCTGACCCTATTACTGAGACTTCGCTGTCCGTCCGTCCGTCCGTCCGTCCGTCCGTCCGTCCGTCCGTCTGTCTCCAGGCTGTATCTCAAGAACGGTGATAGCTAGACAGTTGAAATTTTCACAGATGATGTATTTCTATTGCCGCTATAACAACAAATACTAAAAATAAAATAAAATAAATATTTAAGGGGGGCTCCCATACAACAAACTTGTTATAGATTATATATAATATATATATATATATATATATATATAAAGGTACGGAACCCTTCATGCGCGAGTCGGACTCGCACTTGCCCAATTTTTTATTTTTAAGTACTATTAGTAGTTTCTTGTCACAAGTCACCACTCTAACTGTATTTTATGAATGAATATAATATTTAATATCTAGAATTTAATTGAAGCAAGTGTGTAGTTATATGTCAATAAATAAAATAAAAATAAAAAAAGTTATATGTATAAACACATAAATAAATATGTATTGAATATAACGCAAAAACTGGTACAAGCCTGCATCATAACATCACCATTGCGCCTACTAAGCTAAAAGCTTAATAATTTAATAGGCATAAAACCTAACCCCATAACACCATACAATGATATGGCGTCTGGCATTGCTAGTATTATATTAGGGATGGCATCGACCCTCGCGTTTTTATTGTCAGGCTTCTGTTGCGTTACACCCCTGTGATTACGGCAGGGTTGGCAAAAGTTGAATAAAGGAATTGAAATTTATAATCGGGCAATCTCACACAAATCAGCCCAATCACAACTTAAGCTCCGGTAGGCTTATGATATGAGCACTAGACAACGATATCACACTTAATTTAGACAAATATCCTAAAACCGTAGAAAACATCCTGTAACCATGAGAATATTCGACCGCATCACACAAAAAAATAAAATCTTTGCTATTCCTGGAATTCGAAATCAGTAAGGACATTTGTATCATTATTAATTAATGAAAAAGAATCTGCTGTTTATATTATATGTATATTGGATTTACGGCGAAACAACCAACTGGGTGCGTAGAGGGCGTACATCTTTCCGACCTGCATTTTTTTTTAAATATCCCAAGTAGATACTAAATACGTAAGTAGGTACTAAATACAACAGATAATAAGAACCGGTCAAGTGCGAGTCGGACTCGCGCACCGAGGGTTCCGTACAAACACTTTCCATCGTTAAGTTAAGTTTGCACCTGGTATGTAATCCCGTTTGTTGTATGGGAGCCCCTCTTAAATATTTATTTTATTTTATTTTTAGTATTTGTTGTGTCACATCAATGTGAAAATTTCAACTGCCTAGCTATCACCGTTCTTGAGATACAGCCTGGTGACAGACGGACGGATGGACAGCGAAGTCTCAGTAATAGGGTCCCGTTTTTACCCTTTGGGTACGGAACCCTAAAAACTAACGTTCTTGGAATCGTTGGTAAAACTACGACGTTGGACTTTTGCTTTAAGCAAAATTCATATTTTTTTTTTCTTTTTTAACACGAATGTGAACCCTAACCCCCGTCGCCAACCCTATCGTTTATATTTTAATTCGCCGTCACTCACGCACAAGTGTTGTCCGTTTGTCTGTTTGCAACAGATTGTTCGCAAAGTGCTCGAGGTGACTTTTGTCAATTGTTTTATTTGTGTGCCCCGTCAATTGTTTTATTTGTGTTCCCCGCCTGCCCCCTGTCGATTTATTTTTATTTGTTTTGTTTGCGTTGTAGTGCGATGTTAGATTTATTTTTATAGCTTTACTATACTTAACACATAGTCTCAAGTAAATTTTGAAATGGTGCTAAAAAGCGACTAAATGCGAAAGGGACTCGCACTTGAATGATTCCGTATCTACTAATACAAGAAAATTAGATTGAAATGTATGGAAAATTTGGAGAAATTAAAGGACAACTTTTATCTATTAGGATATGTAGGTTATAGAGCCAAGTTTAATTTTATTTACTCTCCCCCCTCTCAGGGGTGAGCGTCACCCCCCCGCGCCCTCGAATGTGTCCCGGAGCGCGGTATTTTCAACTTTAAAAGAAAACCGTGTAAGATACAGTATACAAAGTATATAGGAACGAAATAATCCTGAATAAATTTACTATAAACCTTTCATACATACAAAAGCGACAGCACTTATACAATCAGCGCAATCTGTTATTACTAACGTTTTTAATTATTGATATTTTTTTCTGCTAAAAGGTTAGTTATCTCAAAAACTTCACACTTCTCGGCCAAAATATGTATGACAAAAGTAAAGAATAGAAAATGTTCTTTCTAAAAATGTATAATTTATTTCAGTTTCACGACTTGCGCGACAGCAGCAGCGGTGGGCGGTACGTGTGTCTCGCTCACTCGTATGGCTATCGCGGTCGGATCTCTCGCTCTCCGTAATGTAAAGAATAACGCCCTTCACTAAAAGTCTAGAAGCCCTACACTACAAGTCCCGCAACTTCGTCTGTGTGAACCCTTTCTTTCTGAAATGTATAATGTCATACAAGGTTGAGAGATGTATGTATGTTATGTTATAATCAAAATTATTGTTGTTACAGGGATATCTGGACAGCCAAAGATAGTTTATAAGTACTCCTTCACTACATGGTATATAACAAAGTCGCTTCCTGCTGTCTGTTTGTCTGTCTGTCCCTATGTATGCTTAGATCTTTAAAACTACGCAACGGATTTTGATGCAGATAGTGATTCAAGAGGAAGGTTCATATGTATAATACATGCATAATATGATGTCGTGAATAAACACATTTTTTGCGCTTTACCCTTTGATTGGCTGAACCCTACGAGATAGATCAAAATAAGGACTACAAAAAAGTCCGCGATGTTATAATAAATAAATAAATATAGGACAACCTCACACAAATCGATCCAGTCCCAAATTAAGCTCAAGAAGGCTAGTGTTATGGGTACTAGACGACGATATACGTACTTATATAGATAAATATATACTTAAATACATAGAACAACCATGGCCCAAGCGCAAATATTCGAGTTCATCACACAAATATATATTTTTTTAATTTGCCCTGGCCGGGATTCGAGCCCGGGACCGCCGGCTCAGTAGGCAGGTGTCTACAAACCGAGCCAAACGCGTCGTCAAAATGTTATTATATGTCTATCTCTTAGGGATAACCCACAATAACCACATATATATTAGTAAACACTAAAGCTTAAATTCTGGGTCGCTAGAGGGCTAGCTTAATATCTTGCCACGACTTCGCTTGTCGCGCGACTCAGCGTCCTGTCCTGCTTGCACGGTATAGAAAGGAAAGTGACAGATAGTATTTGTCGCGCGATAAAGAGTCGCGTGTCAGAGTTATGCTAGACGTACTTCGCATGGTTATAACAACAGCATTTACATAAAATCTTAGCGAATAATACACGTAGACCTCAGAAACCATTCAGTATTAGGTTTTGAGATTAGCGCGAACAAACAGAACAGACGATACAGACAGACGCAGCTTCTTATTTTACAATAATGGATGGATTGATGATTTTTTGCTTGGCCTTCACAAACTAATCAATGAAACTGATTATCGAATAGATATATAAATAAATAAAACCAATAGCATCTCTATAAATTCAGCCCAATTACTTAACGAAACCGCTTTCGCAAATCCTATCACGCAACTAGATCGATTATAATTCGATCACAAACAAATAAATTTCATCATTCGGCCAGTTTAAGTTGAGCCCTTGCTCTTTTGTGGAATCAAAAGGCGAGTGTGAATAGGAAGATCTGATTACAATGGATACATTAGTTAACCCTCAAAAGTGCGTTAAAACTCAATAGAGGGCCGGCAATATGGATTGGCAAAGAGTAAGTGTTTCATTTTGCAGAATGCCATCTCGGGTTTTAAGTTGCAAATAAAGCTTATTCTATTATACTCGTCAGTTTGGCCAAAAAAATTGGCTAGTTTAAAACAATAATCGGCAAAACAAACAAAACTACAGTATTAATTTCTGTTTACATTGAATTAAAACATTTATAAGTTTTAATGGATCGCGCGGGGTCCTTTAAACATGATTTACGCTAGACGCTGCGTGAATAAAGAAATATTATGTATTTCTGTACAAAAAATTGTCGGCATCTTGCATCAACATGACGAGGAAATAAATTAATGTAAGCTTTTTATCTCCTCCGTTTTACAAGAACAAAAACAATTGCTTTTTAATGAAAAATAACCAACGATAATAAATTCTATTCTGGGAACAAATGCATGAGTTTATATGAATTTCGTCAACATTTCAATAAGACCGCATAAAAATAATTGAGGAGTTAGAAGACACAGGGAAACCTACTTTGAAAGCCAGGGTACATAAAATTGTATATCTGAAGTTGCAAATAAAGATTTATTATTATTTAAAGTTCTACCGATCCTTCCTAGATCCATTCAATTCTGCGAAGAATGGATCAATTAGGGATTCAATCTTTCAAATAGTTTTGAAACTCGCGGCGTTCTGAGGTAAGAAACATACGCGTCAATTTGAGAACCTTCTCTTTTTTAATCAGTAACAAATATTTCCCTACAGTTTTTCACGTTTCGCAACCTTTCCCGGCCATAATGACATGGAAACAAACAAACAACAAAGATTACATTACTACTTTTAATACTTATGTCTACAAGGGCATCGGGTACATGTATTTGGGTTCTTAACTTCTTACGGAAGTTGTCGTGTCTATCACATATTTTCTATTCTATTATTTCCCCTCGAGGTTGCAATAAGTTAATTGTTGGCGCAGAAAGGGGCCCCATCAGCTCGTTAAGTGTGGTTTTGTTTCACTCCGTTATTATAGTTATAGCCACTCTACTGTGTAATATCTTATCTATGACTTCTGAGTCAATTTAAAGGAGCAGTTACGTATTTTGTAGTAGAGGCTGAAGCTATTAGTGATATACGTCTATGACTCTTTATAGGATTATGCAATAGAAGCTAATAGTCATTTTCTGATTTCATTATGTCTGAGATGTGTACTTTGCATTAAATTGCAGCTTTTTTAACTCCTCATATTTTATTTCTCAGAAATTTCTCAAACAATTGGTCTACCACTTTTCGACTCAATTTCACAAGTATTAAGTGGTAAGTAGACCAGTTTCTAGGCTGCTTGTACCTATCAAATAAATCATCTCTGAAATATGTACATACCATTTTTATCTCGTTTATATAAGAGCGATAGGAAAATTGAGAAGAGTCTACCCATATTTTTTACACTTGACGTTACTTTAATAGGTATGAATCCTTACACAGAATAAGCATAATAAAAAATACATACATAGTGAAACATAGAACCTTTTTAAAGTCGGTTAAAAACGAATCCCTCTTCGAACTTTCCGCATCCTCTCAAAACAGTCCAGATAATAATTTAGTCCTCCATCCATGCAATAAACATCGTTCGTATTGGTATTTAATTGAGTTACCGTTTAGGGGATGGGGGCTTATGCGTTTGACGAATTAAAAAGGGGACGGTTATGATTAGGGCACATTGATTCGGACTACGGAAAGGGTGGCTGGTCTTATGGCTGTCCTGGGATCTATTGAATAATTGTATTAAAATAGGTGTTATTTGAATTAATCCTTATTAGGTACGAAAGCAGAAGAAACTTTATTCTACACTAGAAAGTGTCTGCGTACTTCATTTATAACCGTAGTCGAGTAAGACTTGATTTAAGAGGCTATATTCCTTCAAAAAAAATTTTTTTCATATTACAACAAATATATTGTTAATTTCAACCAGCTTTGTGAAGTGAATAATTGTTTTCCCTTAGTTCTAAAGAGTAACATAGCTATTTCATGCTTTCATAGCGTGCAGTTGAAAATAAGTCAAAAAACATAACCAGTTTCCTGCGCGAATTTTGTCAAGTAGTTTGTTCGAGTAGTTTTCAAAACAAAAATTATCGATGTTTTTTTTTTACTGTAGGTTTCAAATATATACCTATAAATTGCAATGGCCCTGTTCTGAGTAGTAACATTGATAATATATTAAGAAACATGTTTGATCATAGAGAAAAATATCTAAAACCAATCAGCATATTTGAACGGAGCCTTAACCAACATAGACAAATAATAATAATAATAATAGTACTCTTTATTGTGCACCACAAAGTAAAAGTAAAAAAAAGGTTTACTCTTAAGACTAATACTATCTCCATTTTATATTTCTATGGTATTGAACTGTGGGGTTCAGCCAGTAACTCCAACGTGGAAATTCTGCAGAGATTCCAAAACATAGCCCTTCGGACCATATCCCAAGCCTCTTGGTTTACAAGAAACAGTGAAATACACGAACACCGGGAATGCCAACTGTTAAAGAAACACTAAGCGCCGCAAGCATAAAATACAGAAACCGACTTAAAAATCACACAAACGACCTAGCGCAAAAGCTCCTGGATACTACAGGGAATATAAACCGACTTAAGAGGTGGCAAATATTGGAATTGGGCCATCGAAATTAACTATTGGGATGATATTCGCTGGAATATCAGCCATTTAACTTTCATCCAAACCATGATCACATCAGATTATGGCTTCATAGCCGATTACTGATAAAGGAAAAAAGAAAAAAAATATATATATATATATATTTCTCTCCATTTCTCCAAGATCCAGTCATCAGATCCTTGTCTGAAGACAATAGGACGACCTACCCTTTTGAGTACTTTAAGAAGCATAAATATTTTTACACGAGAAAGGCACTTGTATATGGACAGTCAGCATCAAAAGTAGTGGTCAATTTTAGTTTGCAATTTGACCGGTTGAACACGTGAACATCGTTTAACGAGTTAATTAATCAGTTAGACTTGCCGATATGACGTGCATTAATTTGTGCTGTCAATATGGTATCGGTGCGCTCCGTAGTGGCCTCACAAATGGAATGTTGTACATGATTTTATTTTCTCAACCATTATTGTAGTGTACTACTACTACTATTACTACCTCTAATACTATTACTAGTAATTCTACTTCTACTACGATTACTAACACTCTTTACGGAGTTACTAATTTAGGGACTCAGTACGAGTAAGATCCTCTAGAGTTTTTATACTCCCATTTAATGTTATTGGAAATTAAACTCGGTGGGTGACGTGCATTAATTTGTGATTTTAATACGAGACTGGAAACTATCATAGTGCACTACTACGCTTACTTACACTCATTAATGTTCTACAGAGTTTTAATTTGGGGAAAGGCAGCAAAATAGAGATTTAAAATGCACAATGAATCTAAATCATGGTAAGTTCATCAAAGTTAAATATTAATCAGTTAGGTTTCGTGCTATAATCTGCATTAATTTGTGCTGTCAAAATGGTACTGGTGTGGTCCAGGCTAGGCCCTCAAACTATAAATGTAAATCAACTTATCATCTCAATCAATATCGTAGTGTATTACGCTTACTTTCGCACACAGATGTCCTATGGAGATAGACTTTGGGGACACGAAGCAACATTATCTAGTGAGATAATATTGCTTTTTGTTCCAAAAGTTTTTCGACTGCAAGAAAGAACTCTTAGAAACATTCTTGGTCTTTGGTTGCCCGAGAGACCTGCAGTACCACATTTCCTAATTCAGAGAGGTTGGGATAGCTGCACTAAATGACAAGTATAAACTTGCGGGTCATTACCGGAATACACTGTGTTAATTACCCGGTAATATGTCATCGGTTCAAGCGTTATTATCGGCTGATGATATTCATGCATCATTGATTAACTACACCATCAATTGTTCGTACTAACAATGATTTCATAGTGCAACTCGAGATCTCAATATTGATGAATACCTACATTCTGATTATAATCGGATGATTTTCTAAAGTGTACGATTATATCATTTCACAAAAAATATTCAAGTATAAAAGTGTATTTTTATACAAGCATATCCGCGTTATAAAAACATATCCATAATCTTTAAATATTATAAATCCGTGCAAGTCGGAAATAAATTAGAAAACTCCGCTAAATCTTCGCAGGAACCACCTGATTTTCTTTTTGTAATTTTTTAAACAGGGTAAGCTTCATATGAGTACGAAACTTACTAATAATCATTAATTTTTAAGTGAGTTTTTTTTTTTTTTTTTTATGTCATAGGGGGCAAACGAGCAAACGTATCGCCTGATGGAAAGTGATTACCGTCGCCCATAAACACCTGCAACACCAGAGGAGTCACAAGTGCTTGCCTACCCGGAGGACGAAGATAGAATGCCTCTATGCTAGTAATTTCACCGGCTATCTTACCCCCACACCGGAACACAACAATGCGAACATTGCTGTTTGGCGGTGGGTTAGCAGGCAAGACGGTAGTAACAATCCGGACGGAGCCTGCACGAGGCCCTACTACTCTAAAATGAATGATAATGGTTAATTTACGTGAGTATTAAACCGTTTATAATAATTATTAGATGTCTCACGAAAGTTTTAATAGGATTATTATTAAAACAATACAACAATATAATAATAACATACTATTATTAAGAGTATTATTCGTTACTTGTCTAAAAGGCAACAAAATAATAGCGTCGTCACACGACTCTTTAACACAATATGTGCGCTATTGCGTGTAGTTATGAACGCGCGCTCAAAGCGCGCGAACAAAGGTGGGAGGCGGAGCACAATGGTGGGCGCCGGTGCCTAGGCTATTTTACTGAGATGCAACAAACTCGGTTTTAGCGGCGAGCGCCGCGGCGCGCGCTACGTCTGTCTCGCTCACTCGTATGGCCGCGCTCGGATCTCTCGCTCAACCGCTCGCCGCGCCGCTGGTCCCACAAATTCGTAGCCTCTCCGTTAATGTGGTTATGGGCATTAATAACACACAATTGCTGCTGTAATAGTTAAGTACTTATACTTTATGAAAAAAATACTGACTGTTGAGTTTCTTTTGGCGTTTCTTCTCAACAGTGGTCTCCTCTTGTGAAATGCCGGTAGACTCAGACATGTAAAATTGCCGTTGTGGCCTACTTGCAGAATAAAGTTCATTATTTCATTATTTCACACATCTACATCAATGACGCAATGAGCTTGGTGAATTTCCAACAGCCTTAATGACAATATTGGATTAACAACGTTTAAGTACTTCGATGTCTTGTGGAAAGATTGTAAAATCAATAGGCCTAATCGCGTTAGGGCGGCTGCAAACTTAACGACTCGCGCGAAATTGCGAGCCCGGGACTCGTCTGTTAGCGCTTGTCATATAAATTGGCTCCTTAATTTCGAGCGCTACTACTTAGGTATACTATGAGGCTCTAGTGTAAGTTTACATTGAATGTATTAAACGCGCTACTGATAAAGTTATTCATACGGCAAGCGCAAACGCGATGTTTTAATGCGTTCGCAAAATTATACTTACAAAACTCGAATTATAAAACAAACACTCAACAATAAAACTAGACCTTAAAATAAACTATAAATAATAAATAAATGTCGGACAACCTCACACAAATCTATCTAGTCCCAAATTAAGCTCAAGAAGGCTTGTGTTATGGGTACAAGACGACGATATACGTACTTATATAGATAAATATATACTTACATAGAACAACCATGACCCAAGCACAAATACTCGAGTTCATCACACAAATATTTGCCCTGGCCGGGATTCAAACCCGGGACCGCCAGCTCGTCAAAACAAACAACTATAAAAATTCAAAACTAGACTTATAAATGGAAAATTTGCCGTTTGCCGCCCAAATTGCCGTTTATTGGCAGTGTGCCCATAAGGCTGGCAACATTGCATTGCCACGTTGTATGGCAATGCTGATCCGCTGTGCTAGATATGACCCAGCCCTCAGGTCAGGCGGCACCTCAACTAACCTACGGCTACACTCTCTCTAACAAAGTTACGGACAGTTAGTTTACTGAGGGGTTAAATAGATTGATTTTGATTTGATTTGACACTATGTTTCAGTTTTGATAGTTTTAAGCGGCCATCAAAGTAGTGAAAAATCGAGGCACTTGTGTTCGCCCAAAGAGCTTGTACAACATCATCAACGTAGCAGGAAGCTAAAGCTTAGTACACAGTAGTAGTCAGTGAATACATTTCTCATAGAACCATGGCGACTGGAGTACAGAATACGATACTAAAAGATTGTTTCTCTTGATCTTTGCAAAAGCCACCTGGTTTTTTTAAACATTGAGAAGTTTCGAAACAGGTGAGTTGAAATAACGTAATTTTTCGGTTATCTATCCGTTAGCGAGCTGGCAACAACGCTATCTTTTTCTCCTTTACAATATCTTTTTAAACTTTACGGCTTCAAACTTAATAATTTAAATTAATAACGCAACATGCCTACCGCAAATGAATAATACTAAAATTAATCTAGCTAGCTTACGATGTATATCGACGCTGGAATGACTAATTGACTAACGAGCCATTTTTGGGCAAATGGAGTTATATACACCGTTGAAATCAGCGAATTTTTCTGCGTCTAATGAGCCGGGTTTGAGCTCGATCGGAGGACTTTTTTGGCTTGTTAGCTAAACTTTTGCACTAAAAAACTTTTGCCTAAAGAGCCAGCATTTTGTCGAGATTTAAAAAAAATGCCCGTTAGTTAAAACGTAAAAATTCTTTTTGCCTTTAGCGGTTTTTGTTTTCGGAAATTTCATTCCCGTTGGCTAAATAACCATTTTGCTAGGGTCAAAAAAAAGCTTTTAGTGGACGTTAGACCTTTTTCTAAAATCGTGATACATGGGTATTGCACGTTAGCTGTTTATCCCAACCGGTGAAGCACAAGTTTATGGTATTTACGCTAATAGTCTAGAAAATTATAATGTTACATCCGAAGTTTAACCGTTTCATTCTGGGCTCCATAAAAACAAAATACTGCGGGTAAGCGTAAAAATTTTCAAGAACTTAGGAGAGGTCCGGCTCGTTAGTCGTCGGTCAAAGCTACTCGAGGAAGGATATGTGTCGACTTTCGTGCCAAATTTTGCTGATCGAGAGTCCATTTTACTATTCGTGAATATCGGTTTAGTTTTAAATAGTGTTAATTAAATTAAACTGTTTTGACTGCGTGAATTAACGAAGACACACTTAAGTTTAAATAAATGTTTATTATGATATTTATTCACAAAATAGGTAAATAATTGGCAAGCCGCCTTTTTGTAAATATTATTTTTAACAAACGAACCGTGCACAAGCACATGTGAGTAGGCAGTGTTGAGTTTTATTAACGCGTCCGATGGTCGTTATTTCTGCGCGTGCATGTTGCGGGGGTGTAAGTCCCTACCGTCTTACTTGTGCAAATGTAGGGATGCAATTAATAAAGTTTTGCCACTTATTCACTCATTTCACATTTCTTTGGACAGGTTTTTCATACAACAATTGTACAAATGGTATATTAAATATACAAAATTATTTCCCTTTTTAAATCTTTTTATATATTTATACCAAAGTAAAATATACAAAATAAATGACATATATACTTTATATTAACCTAGGGTGCCACTAGCAGCGGGGCAAAGCGCAAGTGGTTCTTACTAGAGCGTGGCACGACCTGTCTCGAGAACTGGCATCGGTGCATACTTGTAGTATGGCACGTCAGACTCCACAAGACCGTATCGAAGAGCAAATTGCTGGTGAATGATCCTGGCTACTTGGTTATGTCTGTGCAAGCACTCGCCGTTAGCAAGATGTGACGGCGGGATGCCCGACAAATGTCGACCGTACCGTCCTTCAGGATATATCTCCGGTAGTTGTTCATCATCATTACTTCGTCCGCAATTGCACAGACAAAACCTTCGGTTTCCCCGTAGAAATCAGCCGAACCAAAGCGTAGCCAGTTCATTGACGCGAGCGGATCTACATCGGGCCCCGGGCCTTGTAGAACCATCCGTGTAGCTCCCTGCTCTTCCATACATACCTGCGGTCATCGATGTGAAGCACCTTTGGTCTGCACCAAGAGAGCGGGAGGCGTTTGTCAACTGCTACTACATCGCGATAAATTGCACACTCGTTGTTTAGGAAATACTTCCTAAGACTGTACACCTGGCAGTTATCCTTGGCGTTTAAAAAGCCACGGCATCCACACTTACGTAAGATGTACAGTCTCATCAACTGGTGAGCGTGGCTGCCCCATGCGATGTGTAGTGAGCATCTGACGGACCCTCGGATTCAGAGCGTCTCGTTCGGTCTGAGTCCACCTTAGTACGCCAAAGGCGTAAGTGAGGGGTATCACAAGTGCACGCCTGATCGCCACCGGACAAAATACTGTTAAATACTTTTGTCAAGCGACCAAAAAACCGGTCCTTTAACGCCTGCCTAATGTTTCCGCCCGCAATACCCAATGACTGTGTCATACCAAGGTATTACTTGTAGGTTCCAGCTTCGGAGATAGGTCTGTTCCGTTCCGTTCCGATGGCGCCGTTCCGTTCCGTTTGAGGGCACGACTGAAGGTTTCAGTTACTTCCAGTAGTTCCACCATATTGTGGTGTTTTGGTGCATAGTTACAGCTTGAGGTCGTCCATTTACAGCAGATGAGAAATGACCTCACCCCCTCTTAAAAGCCGGGAATTCCCGGCTTCTAAGAGGGGGTTAACCTAGTCCTGAATCCTTGAGCAGAGTGATGAGCTGAATCAGGGCTAGACAGAACCACTGAGGACTTAATTTGTCAACTTGAAAATACCTCTCTCAATCCTTATCAAATCTTGTAGACCAGGAATACTGTTCTTATCTGTTGGCTAGGGCGATCAAGTACATATGGTACCAGCTTCTCCCTCTAGACCGCATTAAACGGAGAGTGACTCGTATCGACGGCTACCAGTGAATTTCAGATCGCCTTGACTCCTTGGCGCTGCGTAGAGATGTAGCCTCTCTCTGCATCTTTTATCACTTACATATATACAACTCTCACCACTTAGATAGTTAGCAGTCCACAACTGTGCGTTTTACTAGAAATTTCTTGACTCGCACGACTGCATTTTGAAATGAAATGTCGCTTGCGGTATTTCCGGGCGATATGACCTTCAAGAAAAGATCGTACTCCCACTTGAAAGTGCTGGCAGCGCACTTGTAACTCCTCTGGTGTTGCAGGTGGGCGATGGGCGATGGACGACCGTTATAGCTTTCCATCAGGCGATCCGTTTGCACGTTTGCTCCCTATGACATAAAAAAAGGAGGGCCATCCCCGCCACCTGATGGACTTATTATTATTTTTTAGTGTCAAGATAATTTATTGGCAATGTCTGGACATAGCAAAAAAAATGCCTGTCTTTCGTACTAACCGAAATAAAATTATCAAGATCATGCTTAATACTTTGATGGGACGTGAAAAGAAGGCTTGTGCACGAAAATTTCAATGTGCACCTCAGAAGAACATGAAACGGGTGCCGCCAAGTTTTTTTTAATTGGCTCCATTTCTCTATGCTCCATATTGTTCTGTTACCTACATAATTATAGCCATTCTGGTTAAGTAATGTTATTATAAGATTTTCTTATATAGCATAAACTTTGTAAGGAACGGTCCGACATATATTTCGAACTAGTAAGGAGATATTACGTGATCATAATAAATTATTTTTTTATATGAGTTTAAGCCCTTTAAAATAATCCTACCCGTCTATATTGAAGCCATGTTCTATTATTAAGCGAATTTATATCATAAATGGAAGATTTGCAGAAATTAAACTCAATTCAAGACTCCATAGCGGAAATTATCAATTAATTCTAGTTTGCATTATGGCACAAAAACTAAAGAAAGGATTTACTTTAGTGCAAGTGTTTTTTAAGAAATTATACATGACTTGCTTAAGGGAGCAAATGTTCAGTAATGCCTTTTATTCGGTTCCAGTTTTGTAACACTAGCCTAGTTATGCATTTTTATGGTTTAATGTTTGAAGTCAACACTCACTTTAGTTAACTACCCGTACTGAAAGTAATGCTAAAAATGGCAGTTAAGCCTTTTTCCCGCTTCGCAATTAGAGGCCGATTGGCTAACGTGCAATTTATTCCTAAAATATACGTTATTTCGAAAAACAGCAATCATAGTTAAATTTTCATCGCAATTATCTTCTACTCGTCGATACATCATTTTATCGTATAACAAAAAGAAAAAAAGTTATGATTTTTTTTCCGAAAAAAAAAATTTGTTTTTGTTCTACTGTAAAGTTTCATAAATGCACGTTAGTCAATTAGTCGTTCCAGCGTCGATATGATACCGTTGTCACCGTTTTTACTGTACGTTACTGTGTTATAGTTTAATTTTGTGAATGTGTTTTTCTCAATGTCAAGTGAATTGTATTCTTTCTGTTGAGAAAATAAATGTCTTAAACCTTTAAACTAACATACTTAATTGCGAAACGAAATAGCTGGACAATTAAGCAGTTTATGAAACATACATTTATAGCCCATTAGCCAAAGCTTAGGCTAAAGTTTTAGTTGCCACTGGGAGTAACGGAATGCTCCGCGCTTGATAGTGCGATGATTGAAGTAGTCGCGTTACACTGACAAATTTAATAGAGCTATTAATAGACACCACTATGGATAATTGGTGACGCGACGCCATAGGCGGGGATTAACAGTTACTGCCGCGGCTTATCGAGCTATATCTTTGGCTTTTATGTAGATTGATCATTATGAAATCCTATATTTAATTAAATATGTTATTTTATAATATAACTTTTTATGTATTTTGATTATCGAGCTGCATAAAGTGTTTTTTTTTATTGAAGTGAAAACTTCTTTAGCGGCGCTTGGCACTTTTTTAGATGGGTAAAAAATGTTAAACTCGCGTCAGATCCGTAGCCTGATCGAAAAAGCGTAAGACGATTGGTAACCTAGCAACCGTGTCTGTTTTATTAAAATAAGTTGCACAATAGTTGTTACAGTTATGTCAAAGTCATTTAATTAATAGAACACTCGCTAAAGTAGACTACTAGTGATATTTCGGTCTATTGTTAATAAGAACATCGAATATAGCCCCTTAAAGACTAAAGTCTTGTAAACAGTGATTTCACTCATCACATTAAAAGGTTTTTTTTTTAATTATGTTGTAAATTTGTTTTCTATGAAGAGTGGACATTATTGCACGAAGATTAACATTACGATGCAAAATTTGTAGGAGTGCGAGACACCAATCGTAAAGCGCAATCCGTTAGTAATTTTGTCTTTTTCCTCTCATCAAGCCGAAATTACTAGATGGATTTTAACCGGTTTAGGTACAGCGATAGCTGGACATCCAAAGACGGTTATAGTAATATTTTTTTTACCCGGCTATGGAAAATAAAAATATTTACGCGGGCGAAGTTGTGGACACCTATTTACTAACTCTTAACGTAAATCATCGCACATCATTAAGTTGACGACGCGGTTGGCGCAGTTTTTAATGCAGCCTACTGAGCCGGCGGTCCTGGGTTCGAGTCCCGGCATAGCCAAACATTTGTGTGATAAAGTCGAATATTGTTCCGGGATCATGGATATTTTCTATATATGTATTTATATATTAGTAGCTGCGCCACGCGGTGTTACCCACTCATCCCATTGGAACACTCAATTTTTTCGGGATATAAAGTAGCCTACCTCCATACAAAATTTTATCAAAATTAGTCCAGCCGTTTTAGCGTGAGGAAGCAACAAACATACACAAACACACTCACAAACTTTCGCCTTTATTATATTAGTGTGATGTACATAATATCGTTGTCTAGTACCCTATAGTACAGACATTGCTTAGTTTGGGACTAGGTCCATTTGTAAAAGATTGTCTCTTAATATTTTATATTTATTATATCACTAGCTTTTGCCCGCGACTACGTCCGCGTGGAACTTGGAAGTATGGAAGCAACCTCGTACAACACGATAGATATCCACCTAATCACCTTAATTAATAAAAGGGATTATTAAAAGCGCCTAAGCAAATGTAAGAGCAATTGTGCTTTTGGTCTAATAATTACATTTCCTACAGGGTCATCATTGTCATCATGAATTACTTACTCACTTTTCAATCTTTTTAGGGATAATTTCCAGGATGAAAACTATCCTATGTCCTTCCTCGGATCTTAAACTATCTCCATTCCAAATTTCATCAAAATCGATTCAGCGGTTTAAGCGTGAAGAGGTAACAGACAGATAGACACACTTTCGCATTTATAATATTATAGTATGGAAGTATGGATATTAACACCAAAACATCCTAACTTCAAGCCATAACCACACAAACTTACAGTACTTTAAGTCATAAAGACATGATCCGAACCTAACCTACAAAACGTCATAACTGCAAACAACGTATAGCACACTTATAACGTTTTCATTTCGATAAAGTGGTAATATTAATACGGGCGATTAATTATCGTTTTATACTGTCTTATCGCTCACTTGCGACTAAAAGGTTTTAGGGCGAGAGGCGAATATACACAAATCACTCGCGCCGATTACAAACTCACGTCTGATTTAGTTTTGGTTCTGTATGTTTAAAAATAAATTGTCCGCTTTTATTGGCTTCACTTGTATATTATAGTTGAAATTTTTAAAGCTGTTCGGTAAAGCTTTTGATGGTCGGTGAATGATGATTCCCGATTGGCTTCACTTTGTTTATTATAATTAAAAAAAAAATGAAATTATTAAAGCTGGTCAGCGAATGATCGGGCTGGGTCACTTCATTTGACATTATTATTTTGATGTTACGTTCATGATCTTGAAGGGATTCCCAACGTAACATCACGTTCGAAACGTCGAGGTAAATAAATAAACACTTTATTAACGCGATCAAGTCCCGTTTTGTTACAACGAACGAAATAAATAATTCAGTTTATATATGTATATAAAGCTATAAATAAACAAATAATTAATTTATGAATCACTGGGCTTGCTTTGTTCAGACTAAGCCACTTTACCATACCAATTCACCAAATTTGATTAAAATCTAAAAAAAAAATCGACAACAAAATAAAAATTGGCCCTTATATATTTAACTTTATGAATGAATAACTAATTAATATAAAGAATTCCCACTGATCTCCAAAAAGGGGCACGGTAAAAAACCGATAAAGAGCAGAAAGGTAAACATTGGGCACGTATGGGCTAAATATAAATGTCTCGGCGACGCGAGATAGCGTGCGGAATGTTAAAAGCTATTTAATATTATGTTCTGTTCAAACTTTATTACCTGATGATGGCTGGCCGGTGGAAAGTACAGGACCAATATCTTAATTGTGACTGAGCTGTGTAACTCGCCAGTTTGTTTCGAAATGATAGAAATTTGTCATTGTTTACATTTTCAACCCTCATTTTTTCGCCATTACACACAAAAACTATGTAATTAACAAACTTACTCATAAACGAACATACAAACATCCTACGGAAGAATTTCAGCCCAAACGGGCACGCTTCGCTCGCTCGGTCAATTATAATATTTGCTAAGTAATTAGTAGCTTGAAGCCAGTGTCAGCGCGATGTTGGATAGTGTTCATTGAAAATACTATGAACATTTGAAATCTGTCTTTGTTTAAGTTGACAAAACAAATTTTGTTCAGTTTGAAGAATAAAATGTTTTACATTACAGGCCGCACTCGGCATATGATTATATTACATTTGATTTATTTATTTTATAACATGAAGTAAAATTAAATAAAAAGTCAGTATAAATTACGCTTAATAATTTATACTATGATCTACAATATCTACATGCATTTATGTACATTTATACATGTCACAACAATAACAATACAACAATATATTCTTTTTCTGCCTCCGATTGATTCAGGTCCCGTACTTTCGCTCGCACTACCTGCCGTAGTTTACAAGACGAAGGCATTTAAATGAAAGCGCGATAAGGCCAGTATTAATGAACGTCGTCTCGATGTTCGACACACTGTTACGTCCAGGACTTGGCTCCGGCACTAACCACCCACCCTGATTATTAACGTTACAAAATCATTGCTTTTGCTGTTAGGTATTGCTCTTTTGTGTTAACATCATATCAGCCGAAATATGATTAATTTTTTGATTGGTTTTATTTATTTAGGTTATAGGTTATCGCGGGCTAGTTTTTTGCAACGCGACGTCTTACAATGCGCCTATTTATTTATTTATTTATTAAAAAACAAATAATAACAATATACATTGTATTTTGAATTTATACTTATATCTAACTTAATCTACACTATGTCCGCTGCTGGACAAAGGCCTCCCCCAAAACGACTGCCCAGTCCACCGTCCTCTCAAGATCGTCAGTCCACCTTGGTGGGGGCCTTTCCACGGTCTGATGCGTACTAATGCCTAATGCAATCGTTTTTTGAACACTCTTCGCTGATAAGTTATCTGGATAAGTTGTAGAAAATCCGAGGTATTCATCGTGCAACCAAGATAGGATTGGTGCAAGCATTATTGGCCTTCTGCATCTTTATGTACATACAGTGCAGAAACTTGAAGTTTATAAAGTCTGGATTGGAACAAGATTGATGCTTTCGAGATGTGGTACTGGAGAAAGATGCTCAGAATCCCACGGACCGCGATGAGAACGAACCAATCTTGCGAGAACTAAACGGCTCTCAGCAATCTGCCAAGAAAGGATAGTCAAGTTTTTCGGGCATATTATGTGTTCTAACCAGCACATTCTCCAGAGGTTGAATCCCGACAAGATGGACAGACACCATGAAATGTGCTTGTGGTTCCATGCAGAAGGCAGCCGTATGGCTCTTGACCACGCAAAGTGAAGGTGTGAGAAAAGGCAGTAAAACAAGAATAAAACTAAAATAATTTTGTATTAAATAACTAAACTAATCTTAACTAATGTTGAGTGCCAGGAGGTGCCTAGGAACTCTGCCTTTCCTGAGTTGCTACTGGCTAGTTTGTAAGCAACTAATTGTATAGTCCCGTAGCACGACCTATCTCTATTCTGTGAGATTTATTAAAATTAAGCCATAAGGGAACGACTTTCATGATCTATATTCCTGTACATTTAAGGTGTGCATGGCTAATACTTACATAGTACCTACTTGGACAGAATAAAGACAATTCTATTTGTATTACATTCGTATTTATATTGTACCTAATAACAATAACATATATAAATCGGCTCAACATATCAATAATAAAATACGAACAGTCGAACGATTTAAGCACTCCCATTCGTATACGGACACGGAAAAATTAAGTCCAAGTTCTTACGAGACATCTAGTCTAATATTTCCTAAACCAAATCCCAGAGCATTTCGAAGATCATAGATTCTTATAAAAGGGGTCCAAATGCATGGACCCACGTACGGAACCAATCGAAATCACTGCAACGGTTCCGTATCAATATTTCATTCGGAACATCATGCGAATATCAAATACTTTGTCGAAGTCTGCGGTGTTACGGGGATGGTTCACTGGTTCAACGAAAAGCCTGAGACTAAATTCTATTGGAGGTCGCACATGTACTGGCTAGATATTATTATATTATATTACGCATAACATGCGTGTCATTGAATAAATAATTATTCTTGTGACAGACTTCGTAAATCGGTCGTAAAATATTGTAAAACCAGAACCAGAGGCCACTGCCAGTTGTATTTTTCCTTTATATTCGATGTTCGTATCTGAGATCTTGTCACGACAAGTCTACTTTAGCGATAGTTTTCAAAGTAACCGCTATGACGTATGGTGCCGCTCCAGTGAACAGGCAGCCTAATTTATGCAGGATTGCTGTTCTCGTCCGACTTTATTTAGAAGTCCACTATCGAGCGCTTGAACAGATGTATTCATGTCGTTTAATTCTTTTACATTTCAACAAAAATTAAAAAAAATTTAGAAAAAAAAATGTGTATTTACTTTGCAAAAAAAACAAATTAAATCTTATCATTGACATTTATACTGAAAAAAATAAAAAGATTCGTTAACCAGTAGCCCAAATGTAAGCAGCTAGTTACTTTTCATCACATTTGCTCGTAAAAGATGGTATTACATGCGGGTGTACTGAAGGACAAAGGCCTATATAGTTCCCGCGGGAGTTATAAATTGTTATAACTCCCTCGGGAGTTATGGTTTTAGTTTTAAAAATATAGTACGCACTCGCAGATTACTTCAGACTAAGGAGGTTTCAATCCAGCCAAGGTTTTTTTGTTGTATCAACAAAACTTGCCTACCAGCAAATTTTATTGTGTATTGAATTAATACGGTATATGTAACTGCATTAATATTTATGTTTTACAATTATTCATGTGTATTTTGCAATAATTTTATTAAATTAAATTTTGAATTATCGTTACAATCTGGCAGTATAGCCTGTCAAGTTTCTAAACAAAACGCAGTTCTTAGCATTATCTGTGGTAGACGACACAAAAAAAAGGAAAAAAAGTTATAAAATTATTGGTTAGGAACTATTTAGTTTTGTAACAAACTTACTGTTCGTATTTAAGTTGTATAATATTACGCTGTTAATTATTGCTGCATAATATTGTTAATTGTTATTTGTTTAATAATAGATGGTAAGATTCTGTGTATATTTGTTTTCTGTTTTAAGCTGATGGCCGTTTTGCCAGTGCTTATAGTAACACAAAAAATATATTCAGAAAAAAGTTGGTTGTCAATCGTCATCGTTTAATAATGTTTATTTTTGGCTTATTTATTTGTTATTTACTCCAAAATGTGATGAAAAATATTGTGTGTAAGGCGGGTAGTAAGGGGATTACAAACTCAGGACATTAAAAGCCTCCGCCTTCGGCGTCGGGCTTCTAATAGACCTTCGTTAGTAATCCCCTACTTACTACCCTTATGACACAATATACTATAAATTAACTACTACGCACAGTTTGGCTATTTCTAATAAAGTAGTTAAACTAATTGAGCTATTTATTTTTCAGTGTCATTTTTATTATAGCAGAAACGTCTGCTAGCATAAACCAATGACATTAAACGATATAAGCTATGGTTTCCTGGTTGCAAAAATGGGATCCACTCAGCACTCGTGAGCACCACGCCGAGAAAAACAATCCACGAAATGACAATTCTGCCAACTGAAAACTCGACGAAATATATTTCGACAAAGGGCAGAGAACCTTAAAAAGCTATGAAACACTGCATATTCTCGGCTAGAGCATCCTCTCCTTTACAGGTGTCCCGACTTCACAAAGTATGGTCACCGCAACATCGTAAACGTCCCCTTCAAATTACATAACAATAACAAGGGGGTTTAGTAGGGTGAGCACACGTAGACTCTTTGCAAACTGGTCACGTTCGAATAACGTTTTTGGCTGAAGCTTGGATGTGAGTTGGAGCGAGACGTTTTGGTACTTGTTAATACTTACTATGCATGTAAGCTTACGTGAGCTTACGGAATGTGATTCGAGTTTTATAACTGTCTCGCTCCTTCTTATGCGATCGAGATAAAAATCTCACCGATTTTTCCCAAACCCGAATGTGTCTTAGATTGGGATCTAAGAGACATAGTTTTAAGAATCACAAAACTAAAAAGGCAATGGGCAGGACAGGACACAATTTTATTATCTCATCTGTATGTGTTGTATGTTTGTTACTTCTTTACAAAAATTTGGAACAGAGATTGTTTATTACCTTAGCACATAGGCTAATATCCCGAAAAAAATAAACTGTGTATTTTATTAAGATTTCGCTTGGGGATCGAGTCTCTATAATAAAATAAAATATTTGTTCCAAATTTCAAGAAAATTTGAGGACGTTTAGAGGTTGCGCCAACTAACCACTTTTACAACAAATGTTAAAATTCGTAATAGTTCTGAAGTACTGATTTTATATTTTATAAGATGTTAATCATAAATATCTCTGTTTGGAAGTAAAGAGTATTACCCGTAGAGAAGTTTAAATGTAAGTAATTAAACTATTGTTTAATTTCTATAAAGTCAGAGCCTTCAAGAGAAACGTGTAATTTTACCATTTATAAAAAAAGGGAAAAAATACAGCAAACGCTTTCTAGACCAGATACATCAGCGTTTCGATATCGCTTAGAATATAGAAGAAGTCTAGTATTTTTAATACGATGAGAGATAATTTACATCATATTTTACAAAAATATAGAATAAAATAACATACAAAAAGCAAAATCGTAGAGTTTAGGAGCTCAGAACCTATACACAAAAAATAAAAAAGTTAAGAAGCCTGAAAATAAATGTATTTGTATAATTTGCTATTGTTTATCAATATGTAATGCATATCAGTATAGCATACAATACAAAAATAACATTCTTCATGTCGCCAAAGTGATAATCGCTCTATATTATGCGGAAACCGCGTATCGTAATGGCACTCAAAAATTATTCTGTAAAATGTACTTTTGTGTTTTTCTTTCTATACAGATATATTGCATATCTTCTCTACTTTAAGTTCTTAGCAGATGTTGACATATAATTGTATGATATTATTTTTATTAATTTTTTTGTCATAATGAGTGTATACTAAAACTATACTTTTCTTTGAAAGAGCCTATGTTTATAGAAATTCATTAGAAGAAGCTTTACTGAAAGTTGAATTTGATGTAATGTGAAATAATGCTCAAGAATTTTCGTATTTGTTGCAAATTCCACAATGTAGTGCAACCTCTAAATAATGTTCAATTAAGCTGAAATTAGGCACAGAGGCCTTTTGGGTAAGTGCGATCAAGGATTTGAGCGAAGTCATATGAAAATCAAACTTTTTGAAATATGAAACACCCTAGTATACATGTTTTAACCCGAGTGAAGACGCGGGCAAAGGCTAGTGTTGTTTGTTACTTCTCCATTTTGTAACAGTTGGACGGATTTGTATGAAATTGTCCAGCAGTGCACGCCTTTTGACCGATGATGATGATAATGAGCAAGCATAACGTTAACGACCTTTAACGTTAACGTTTAAGTCTTTAACTCAGTTGTATTCTACAAACTTCCCAATTACATTTTTTCTCTAGTATTCTTACATTTCTGGATTATCCTTTGGAGAAAGTCACACAAATCGAACTAGTCCCACAGTAAGCTCTAGTAGGCTTGTGTTATGGACACTAGACAACGACAAACAATAAACGTACTTACATAGATATATACATACTTAAATACAACCTAAGCCGCCTTTGTCCAGTAGTGAAACACTCTCACATGTCATAAAACCGCCCTTTGACTTTGAAATAAGGAGACTTATCAAGCAATTACATTTGCTGATCCCGAACCGCGGCAAGTATCAAAACGATGAAAGCGCAGTACGAAGAATGGAAGATCTCATAAAAATTATATCGTGCAGTTGTATTTACGTGTGTCATATCGGTACGGAATGGACTGGATCTAATAACAATGATACTGATGGCTTCTGGGTCTATCGCTGCTGGAGAGGTCACACTCATACTCATTTATTAATAAAAGGTCAACATTTTACAAGTCAATACATATGTAATACAATTCATTTCTATTACTATTAAATTATTATTAAAATACAAATTGGAATAGTTACATTATTGGTATGGATTACATTATTTCATTATTAAGTGTCACCGACATAGCAAACAGGGTTAGCAAACTGAAGTGGCGATGGGCAGGGCACACATAGCTCGAAGAACCGATGGCCGTTGGGGCAGAAAGGTTCTCGAGTGGAGACCACGTACCGGCAAGCGCAGCGTAGAACGGCCAACCGCAAGGTGGTCGGACGACCTGGTCAGGGTTGTGGGGACTCGCTGGATGCGGGTCGCTTCTATCCGGCCCATGTGGAAGTCAATTGAGGAGGCCTAGTGTGTCCAGCAGTGGACGTCCTATGGCTGAAATGATGATGATGATGATTATTAAGTTTGTAGAATTTTTACATGGACGATGTTGTAAAAAGCATTGGTTGTTAGCCATTTTTTTAATTAATTAAATAACGTTACATTATTTTCATATCTACGACATTACGGATACTTTATTGTACATGTCTATCTCTACAGTTTCTATCACACACAGTTGTGATTTTTTTTATCCACACCATCATCATTCTGACTTTAAGTCCCGGCAGCGGCAGGGTCTTTGCGTATCTTTGCGTTCCCCTTTTCCCGGTCTTTTGGATCCTCAATTGTGAGATCATTGGCACTCATTACGTTACGTTACGATTCAAAATCCTGAACACTACTGATTTAAGTAGGAGAAAAAAGTGTACCAATTATTTTGATTCCACTTACGCTCCTTTTTTAGGTACCTATAAAGAGAGAGCACTCGTACAACTCATTTAAAACCGGTCAAGTGCGAGTCGGACTCGCGCACCGAGGGTTCCGTACAAACATTTTCCATTCTTAAGTGGTTAAGTTTGCTCCTGGTATGTATAGCGCTCCAAACAAATGAGGTGCAAAGTTAACGCAACCAATCCCGTTTGTTGTATGGGAGCCCCCCTTAAATATTTATTTTATTTTATTTTCAGTATTTGTTGTTATAGCGGCTATAGAAATACATCATCTGTGAAAATTTCAACTGTCTAGCTATCACCGTTCTTGAGATACAGCCTGGTGACAGACGGACGGACTGATGGACGGACGGACGGACAGCGAAGTCACAGTAATAGGGTCCCGTTTTTACCCTTTGGGTACGGAACCCTAAAAAGGGTACCAATTATTTTGATTCCACTTACGCTCCTTTTTTAGGGTTCCGTACCCTAGGTATAAAGAGAGAGCACTCGTACAACTCATTTAAAAAACAACTTGCTCAGTATGTGCTTAATAACAAATTGCTTTTGTAAAATCTTTACAAATAAGTTGAACGGACAAATACTAATATAAACAGATGTACTATCTACTCAGTATTAACTCTTACCGGATCTTGTTACTTATATCATATAACTTATCTAATATTGTGCTCATGGAAGTGATGTAATGTCTTTAATGAGAATAAATGTCTTTAAACCTAAACCTAACCTAAAGGGTATAAAACGGGACCCTATTACTAAGAATCCGCTGTCTGTCTGCCTGTCTGTACAAATACAGATGACAAAAAAGTTAAAAAATATTTAGTTATACGGAAGCCTCAGTGCGCGAGTCCGATTCGCACTTGGCCGTTTTTTTTTTTTTTCAATGCAAGCGACCGAGAGACGCCTCGCTCGTTTCGCTCGCTCGATCGATAAGCAATAGAACCCGTGTAGTCATAAGCATGTTGTATGGACGGGCTCACGCGCCGTTGTTTTACTTTGCCGATAAGCCCGACTCGACGCTAACTCAGAGACCGATGACTTGATCCCGCCGCAGGCTGGGGACACACTCGGGTCGGGGGTTAATATTAACAATATTTACCCGGTCCCTCCCGCTCTCTCTCTCTCTCTCTCTCTCTCTCTCTCTCTCTCTCTCTCTCTCTCTCTCTATCTCTCTCTACATATCTCTCTCTATATCTATCTCTTTATCTCTCTCTTTCTCTCTCTCTCGCACGTATGAAAACGTTAAAACCGGCCACGTGCAAGTCGGACTCGCGCATCGAGGGTTCCGTACAAACACTAATTCCATGTTAACTGGCCGGGTTAAGTAAAGTTTGCACCTGATATTTATGGTTCCAAATATAAATGAGGTGCAAAGTTTACGCAACCGATCACGTTTGTTGTATCATCTGTAAAAATTTCGACTGTGTAACTATCACAAGAAAAAAGCATAAGAAAAATTCAAAAGGTGTCTTGGGAGTTAGAGTGGTGGAAAGGTTAACGCACTGGACCAGCAATCCAGAGGTACCGGGTTCGATTCCCAGTCACTTCCCCAGGTAAGCTGCTAGCAGCTAACGTTTGGCTACTGTTAACATTTTTTTTTTGTTTGAACCAGAGACGCCTCGCTCGCTTCGCTCGCTCGATATAAGCATATTGTATGGACGGGCCCACGCGCCGTTGTTTTACTTTGCCGATAAGCCGGACTCGACGTTAACTCAGAGACCGATGACTCGATCCCGCCGCAGGCTGGGGACACACTCGGGAGAAATATTACCAATTTTTACCTGGTTTCTCTCTATCTCTCTCTCCCTCTCTCTCTCTCTCTCTCTTCTCACGCACATATGAAAAAATAAAACCGGCCAATTGTAAGTAAATTATAGTAAATTTCATTCTCTACTACATTGCCCAAGCTCTGTTCAAGCTAAAATGCTCCTAAACGAAGATATATTATAATCCAGAAGTTTGTTTTTGAGTTGGATATTGACTAGGGGGGATTGTGCATTTCGCATTTTAAACACTGACTAACCATCCTAGACAACATATCAAAAATTCAAAACTACCGGACCGTTTGTAAAGTCAAATTCCTTTCTTAACTGGATTATGAGTAGACTTTGCGAGTTTGTTTCGAAATGACAGTTTTTTTATTTTTAACTTTTCAATCACCATGTCTCCGCCATTTTGAAAAAGTCGAGAAACTGAATCCTGCAATTTTGATCCGACTACAGCGAGAAGCCAAAAAGTTATAACTATTCTTTATTTAAAGCGCCCTGTGCACCCCAGCCTAGCGGCCATCGCGTCGTAGGCGACGTCGCGATACCGTGACGACTTTATTCCGACGGCCCGATTTATGCGCCTGCGCTTGCGATTGCAATGTTTTGTTTCGCGCCATCATCTGTTCTTTTACATTTTATAAGTTATCTTACAACTTCGCTCGCGCTAGAGGGGCTCAGGACGACATATAAGAGTAGAAATTTAAAAGTGACGATACTATAGTGTTGCTCCTTTCTAATCAATTAGGTATAGAATAAACTAAATAACAAATTTAAAAAAATCCCCGACACACGCGTACATAATATCTGGTCATCATGAGACCCTCATTCAATGAGTGATATAGAGAATGCTACTCAAACTGAACTGAAACTGGATTTGAGATTCTTGTTTTTGTTTTATTGTTTTATATCGGACAACCTCACACAAATCGATCTAGACCCAAATTAAGTTCAAGAAGGCTTGTGTTATGGGTACTAGACGACGATACACGTACTTATATAGATAAACTAGCTTTTTGCCCGCGGCTTCGCTCGCACAGGGTCTGGAAACTGACTTCCCGTTTTATTGTTTCTTAAAATAATAGAAACTAATAAAAATCTGCGTGCACACATTTATTATATTTCTATAGATCACGTTGGTGGTATAACACATGGGACAATTTATTTTCCGATGAACCAAACGAAATCATAGTCAAAAGTTTAATCTCCTTAAGGATAGGAATAATACGTATAACTCAGTATTCTCAGTTAATATTTAATACCAACAGCCGGTCAAGTGCGAGTCGGACTCCTTACGAACTTTGAAAACACTGCATATTGCTAATGAAAAGATAAAATGTACTAAGCAGCAAACTTAACATTACCGTTGGAAAACTGCTTTACGTACTTTATATACAGACTATTTTATTTATTTAATTAGAAATGTTCATAGTTTATAGTTTTCAGATTTTTCCCTATAAGTACCTACTTGTAGTATGACACGGTATTACTTGCCAAATGCATAGTTTTAGATCAACGGAAAATACCTATCTTATAAATTTTGATTCCCTTGCGAGTATCGAGATATACGTTTTTTGCGGCATACACAGCCGGATCTTTTTTTTACGTTTTTACTTAAAAGTTTGGTTATTAAACAGCTTCAAGGGACTATAGTCCTAAGTACCTATATGGTTTTAATTTCCATTTAAATTCGATAGACGGACGGACAACTAAGTGATATTTTGAGGGTAAAGTTTCTTTCTTTTTGGGCACGGAAACCTGAAAATGCAAAAAAAAAAACACGAAATTTTGTCACTTATCCAGAGAATCCTACGTTTTTCACATAGTCAAAAAACTTTCCAGAAATGAATTCAGAGTTTATACACGAAAATATTCCTTACATGAACTTTCATCTTCCCCAATTACGTAGACAATACATTTACAAAATTTCTAAAAATAGTATTTTAGTTTGTATTTTAGTGACACAGAAAATGAGCAGACTTACGAAAATAATCTAACTTTTTCTCATCCAAACTTTCACCTCCCATTAGACCCATTTTGGAGATGAATTTCCAGAGGCTTAAGTTTATTTTCTCAGTTATAAATTAATATTCTACAAAAAAACCCGCGTACCTCTAAATTATAACATGAAATTTAACCTATTTAGGGGATGAATATTATTTTATTTTTTTCTTACTTTGTAATTTCATTTGATCGTGTGGTGCAAAGTTAGTTGTTGTGATGTGATTTGTAATGATTAACCTATACCCGAAATATTATCACTCTTACTCAAAAAATGCCAAGCTCTTCATACGAACTGCCACCTCTCAGCGTACCCCATTAGGGGTTGAATTTTCAAAAACGCTGAAATCTATATTCTCAGTTTTTGATGAAAAGCCTACACGCAAAATATAACACCCCATAATAAAAAAAAGACCGGTTTCTCATAGAAAGTTCCACTGTCCATTTAACCCCTTTCGGAGGTGAATTTCCAAAATGCTAAAACTTGTATTCTTACTTTGCATATACACGAAATCGAAATTACCACTCATATTTAAATAATCTCAAGCTTTTCATAAAAACATTCATCTCCCTCTTTACCCCATTAGGGGTTGAACTTTCAAATACGCTGGAAACAATATTCACAGTTTTTGATGAAGAGTCTACACGCAAAAGAATTCACCCCTTACTCAAAAAAGCCCCGTTTCTCATAAAAAGTTCCACAGTCCATTTAACCCTTTTTGGAGGTGAATTTCCAAAAATGCCAAAAAAAATTTTCTTACTTTGTATAAAATAACTATACACGAAATATTAGCACTCTTAATCAAATAATTCCAAGCTCTTCATAGCAACTTTCAAGTCCCTCTTTACCCCATGAGGGGTAAAATTTTCAAAAACGCTGAAATGTATGTTCTCAGTTTTTAATAATCAGTGTACTCGCACAAGAATGCGCCCCTTACTCAAAAAAACCCCGTTTCTCATAGAAAGTTCTACTGCCCATTTAACCCCTTTCAGGGATGAATTTCCAAAAATGCTGAAACTTGTTTTCTTACTTTGCATAGAAGAACCTATACCTACACGAAATATTACTACTCCTACTCAAAGAATCCCAAGCCTTCATAGAAAACTTGCACCTCCTTCTTTACCCCATTAGGGGTTGAATTTTCAAGAACGTTGAAATAAATGTTCTTAGTTTTTGATGATCAGACTCTACACGCGAGATAATTCACCCCTTCCTCAAAAGACCACGTTTTTGATACAAAGTTTCACTGTGCCTTTATACCCTTTCGGGCATGAATTTCCAAAAATGCTGAAACTTGTTTTCTTACTTTGTATAGAAAGAGCTATACACGAAGTATCACCACTCTTACTGAAAGAATCCCAAGTTCCTCATACAAACTTTCACCTAGATTTTAACCCCTTTAAAGGATGAGTTTTCAAAAATCCTGAAATTAGTTTTCCTGTCATTACATGGAACATCTGTACACAAAGTTTTATGTCTCTTACTTAAAAATTACACGATTTCCATACAAACTTTCAACCCAAATTTGACCCCCTTTGGGGATGAATTTTGAAATATCCCTTCTTATTCCTTGCTTGCGTTATATATTTAATCTATTCTAAAAAAATTAAGGTCCTGGGTTCAGTAGTTTCGGCCCTGCGTTGATATGTCAGTCAGTCAGGACATATCCGTTTATATATATAGAAGATATATACTAAAATACATAGAGCGACCATGACCCAAGCACAAATATTCGAGTTCATCACACAAATATTTGCTTTGGTCGGGATTCAAACCCGGGACCGCCGGCTCAGTAGGCAGGTGTCTACAAACGCGTCGTCAAAAATCTTAGCTTCAATATTGCGCAAGTACCTTAATTTGATGTGATGGCAATTAGGTACTGAGTTTTTAAGTTTTTTTCTTGTTATACGTTTTTTTAATGGGTCTATGTGGCTCTTTGCACTCTTGGAGAGCTTCCATGGCGTGTCTCATGACACACTAACGAAAAAATAAACTATTTTTTTTAAGTTCATATTACATGGTCAATTGGTCATTGCTTTTTATAACTTTTCTAGAAAGACGAAGAAGAAGACATTTATTTTGCAAACCAATTACATTTAAATTGAAAGAGACAGACACTTGAACATAAGTAATACACATCTGCAAGCTAAGTAGGTACTAAAATGCATAAATTGCTACTATGAAAATCTCTTCGAAAACAACAGGAAATAATTCGAAGAAACAAATTTAACGCCAGAGCGAAATAATTAAATCAAACAAAAATAGAAACAAGGCTGGCTACGAAAATAAAAAGCAAATCGAAATAAATATAATTGCATTCGTCTCTCCTATCAATTTTATTCCGTAGAACAATAAAAGTCAATTCAGTCGGACGACTCATTACGAAGATTACCAAGCTAAAACTGACAACACATTTATAAAAATAAAAACTCCGAATTCAAAAACGCCGTGCAAAATCAAAAGTCATTAATGTCCAATAAGTTAAAAAGTTAAACGACGCACGTAATAAATCATTTTTTATTTCATTTCTGTACCAATTTTTCCAAGTCTTTTTTTTCATCAATTTAACACGAACAAAAAATGGCACTCAATTGTAAGGTTTACGCGTTGATGTTTTTTTTTATTATGGGCAACCCCGTTTAACGTTTTGGCCAATGAGGGGGCGCGCTTGGCGTTCGCGCGCCGCCCTCCTGCCCTCTGATTGGTCGGTTGTGTCGAACAGATTGTGCGATGGCGGGAAACGGATTTGAACAAGTTTAGGGCATCTCATTCTTTCTGTGGTAAAGGGATGGACGATTTTTTTGATGTTATCGATAACATTTTTACGAGTATTGTTTATAATGATGAATTACTTAACGTAGATTTGTATCGCGAAATGTAATCTTTACCGCCTTTACCGCATATGAAACCTAGATAGGTTAGGTACCGAGATCAGGTAGGTACTTTTAAAACTAGATACTATCCCGTATGATCAGATTTTTTTTTTATTTGTGCTTTATTCTGAAACCGACCATCCATTCACTATTGCTTCATAAGACAGTGGCAGTGGATTTTGTTATTCGAATGTATTAGCTACCAATTCACTATACCTAATAAAGTCAACATTGTTACGTATGTATGTATTACTGAGTGAGTAGGTACCTACCGCTTCGTGCGATAAGATTAGAGATGTGTCGTTCTCGAGACCGTTTCCCGATTCGTATGGAAAATATTCGAACGTTCTTTCCCCGTACAAATCGAGAAAAGTTCTCGAGAACGGCACATCCATAGATAAGATTAAGAAAAAAAATTAACGACTTGAGCAGGATTCAAATCCTATATTAGAAACGATTCAATGGCTTTTTCCGTACCTCAAAAAGAAAAAACGGAACCTTTACAGGATCACTTTGTTGTCCATCTGCATGTCTGCTAAGACCCTTTTTCTCAGGAAAGCGCGGAGGTGTCAAGCTGAAATACAAATTAAGTACTCAGATCTACTGTTCCTTGGAGCTGTGAAAAAATCAAACTTCTAATCCAACGCAATCAAAAGATACAGCCGTTTATGCTGCAAGTTTTCGACACTCGCAAGGAAATCATAACCGTGAACTCAGAATCTTGGTACGACATACGAAATTTGGTACGAATCAACGTCTTATAGCACAGGTAAAGGAAAAATTGCGAAAAACATACATTTTTACTTTTGCTTATATACCTACAGGTTTGTACGGAACCCTCGTTGCGCGAGTCCGACTCGCACTTGGCCGGTTTCTTCATAGGACGGTAGCTTAGTGGACAGAGCATTCGTGTTGGCCCGGAAATCCGTTGGAGACCGCGGGTTCAAATCCCGCACGCCAAGTCATAAAAAAAAACGCTTCTTTATATAAATCTGACTTATGCTATCAGCTGTTACTGCTTGAATAGCAATTAAATAGCAACACAATTTATTCATACAGCTTTTCTTACAATTTTTATTTTTCGCGGACAGATTTCCTTCCATTAGCACCATATTCCCTAGTAATAAAAAAAAAAATTGAGTTAGGTTCGCCCTATCGGAATATTTTTTTCTTTTTTCTTTTTTTTATGTAGGTAATTATTTACTAGACGTATATGTATTCAAAATAAAATCCAAATGAACACTAATTTTATAATATGGTCTTTTTTTATTTAACCTAAAACCAAGTTTAGATCTAAAATTCACTCTCCACACCTACACCAAATTACTAACTCGCAAAAAGGCGACGATACGAGTCGAGAAAAAAACTTATCGATAGTATTTTCACTATCGACACCGCCCCGACCCTAGCAAGCTAATTTGATACGAGCAGAACCCGAGCAAAGTTACTAAACGATGTTGAGTCTCGGGTCGTTTGCGATACTCGCTTAAGACTGTTGGAGCAATTTCGCTCAGCGTTTGTGCCGGTCTTAGTTTCGGTACATTTGGTCAGCATTAACATGGACTTTGTTAAATGTCGCTAGCGTTCTGAGAAGTTATGAGAATTTTAAATGTAATCTTATATTTGTTGCTGTTAGTTAAAACAAAACTGAAATAAATGTAGGTATTATTCATCAACTACTTGAGTATATTGCAACCAATAGGAAATCAATTAATGCTTAGAATACATAAATATTGATAAGTATTTCCAAAAAAAGAATTTCAACTATCAATTTAGGAAACGATTTATATCAATTATCAACCCTACTTTCGTAATATAAAACAGTATTAGAAACAGGATTAGATTCTATTAGAATTAGATAGGTTCACTTTTTATAAGAGCTTCTTTACTTTTTTTTTCATTGTCATAAATAATAATCCTGTTTCTAATAGGTACTGTTTTATATTACGAAAGTACGGTTGATAATTGATATAAATCGTTTCCTAAATTGATAGTTGAAATTCTTTTTTTGGAAATATTTTTTATTTCAAAAATAACAACAATCACTACATAGTATAAACCAAAGTCGCTTCCTGCTGTCTGTTTGTCTGTCCCTATGTATGCTTACATCTTTAAAACTACGCAACGGATTTTAATGCGTTTTTTTTTAAAGATAGAGTGGTTCAAGAGGAATGTTCACTTACACTTAATTTGAGGCGACCAATAATACATGCATAATATAGCATTACACCCGTGCGAAGCCGGGGCGGGTCGCTAGTAGGTAGCTACATAATAACAACTAATCTAAACAAAATTCTAAATACCTTGAATTCAACAATAAATAAGTCACACATATACTGCTATCTTTTGATAAAATAAGGAAATAAAGTCGAATTTTAATATAAGCGCCCTCTATTGCCGAGTAGCCGTACCGCTTACAGTCGTGGAATGCCCAGGACATTTAGAATTTTCGACTTTTGTTGCTAGCCCTTATTATGTAGAAGTGCTTATGTTGATCAACAGGGGGCGCTGTTCTGAATAAGCTTGGATTAGTTTTTAAGGAATAGTTATTAAATAAAAAGAATTAAATTAAGGCTTTGTTGTTGGATAATTACTCTACTCGTATCCGCCGCCTAATCTTTTTGTAATAAAACACAAACAAAATTGAAATAGGTACTATTGACAACCTCAACGAATTGTTCTAAGCAAAGTAAACTTAAGTAGGTATGTTTTTTATGAGACTCGGACAACTAATAGAGACTAGAACTAGAAATACAAGAGAAAAGTCCGGACATAATTACAAATGAATCACTGAATTTGATTGCTGAAATATTTTAGAAAGCTAAATTGTGTAAGGATATTATTTACCTACCCTTTCAGTTTGAAGTTAGCGAAGCAGCTATGAATAAGGCTAGGTTCACATAAACCCGCGACAACGCGTTACCTATATTCAACCTCGTCGCCTATATTGAAAACTAGTTTTCTATAGAGATGGGTCATTTTAGGAAAAATCTTAACAGCGCGATGCAGGATTTGATTTGGGTACAGCGCTATCTGTTAGTAAAAAAAAATCTCTCCTCTCATATCATATACTGCCGTGTTACGGTAAAGGTCGTATCTTTATACGGATGTCATAGTAAGATACGTCCTTTTACTTCCAATGATGGTTATAGGATACTTTTGAGCCGACCACAGTAAAGAAAACGAAGTTGTGGGCACCTTGTTCGTAAAAATATGCTTAGTATTATTGTGTCCATTTTTTTCTAAATTGGGTAAAATGTGTGATGTATAAAATAAAAAATCTGTTATATCAACACATTTTTTAATGTGAAATATTGTTGTCAACGTTTTTAAAATATTAATTTATCATACATTTTTTTAATACTCTGTTTACTAATAATAAGGTCTCATTAAATTTATATTGACATTATAATTGTTCAATAAATTACAATCCGCAATTGTCTTTAACAAAAATCCATATATTTTATAAATAATAACACAACAATTGTTACTTATGTCTAATCTAATAATTATTAATAAATAGCAGTCACATGTCCAGCCATACATGCGTTGCTATAGAAATCTTATAAATTATGTGTAAATACTTATTAGGTATATTTTTAGGCGTAATAAATAGTAATCGATTGGGAAATTTGGGATACGAAATACGATTAGAAAGCATTACTTTATAACCTTTAAGTACATTCATTCATCATTATAAAATAATACGTACATTGAAATATAGAAGCCCCTCCTTTTTTGGAAGTTGGTTAATTAAATAGCATACATTACGTTGAAAATCTTTGAAGTTCCATCTAAAACCAGCCGGATCAACCATTTCTTACACTTCTAGAATTATAGTGACCTAATTCAAGTCTTGGAGTTTTGGAATTAGGTCTCTTACATATTAAATATGTAAAAATTAAAATTGAAGGGTCGAGGATATGGAATTAGGTCACTATAATGATAAGGAGCTCGAGTGCGTAGTATAATGTATAATGTTGTAGGTATAACACGGGGAAATGCCTAGATAAAGAAAATCTGCTACGAGCACGGCACAGCCCTACTAGGCGGGCTGTTGGTCGTGAGTGTTAAGTAAAAACAGTCAGGTAAACTGTCATGGTAACAACATTCTGTTTTGTATTAAAATCTACAAATAAGGTACGTCGCAGTTCATTCAAGCATACTGAAAGTCTGAAAACGACTATCTCAAAATAACAATAGACTTTAATGAGCAATTTAGATATTCTAAAATAGAACACTTCGAAAGTACCTAAGTATAGGTAATAGTGTATATATAACTTCGAAAATCTGCCTATACTACATTTTCGTAAACATCCTTTTGTCAAAATGCCCGTAGATTTGAATTGGAGATCCGGGGTCTGCATCAAATATAACGAAATCTCAACTCCATGGTTTCTTACTAGAGCTTTCAATCCCGTAATTTTTTGTATGGGTAATCCCGGTGTCACAAAAATTCCGAAATTGGAAGCTTTATTCCTTACTGATCATAAGCCCGTATTACTCAATTTGTATTAGATTGTACATTTTTTTCTCTTGACAGTCCGTCCGTCTCCATCATTGTCCTATATTTTGGCCTGTTCAGAGAAAGCTGTCGAATAGTTGTTGGTCTTGACGTTCGTTTTTATATCTTTTGGGCGCCTCATCTTCTTCGGAGTAGTCACAGGGGGCAAGTAGCTGTGGACAAAATAATTATTTTAAAAGGGATCTTATATTATTATAGTAAAATTCGGAAAGTAATTTTTTTTTATCATAACTGACCGGCGATTGACCTTAGTGACACCTGGATGGTAAGTGAATATAGGGTCGAGGATGTAGCTCGCCGGTTCTGTAATACCTTGAAGAGACCCAAATAAAAATTTTCAGGAAATACACACGATGAGAGCTTGTTAATATACTCGTATATTCCTAAGCGGTTCGCATTATAAATGATGAGGCAAATCGCTTCGTGCGAATAAGCGGTAAACTGACAACATAAGGGTGAAATCGCTCTCCTCGCCTAGTTGTCTGGATGGCTGGATGTAGTTCGGAAGTCAACCAAGTTAGAGAGAGACTGGGCTGGTTATACCCGCCGCCTGCCGAGTGAGATGTGTTCTAAAATTACCACAGAGTGGATACATAACAACTCTAAATGGAGATTGGATAGAACTTGCCGGCGATTTCGCCATGAGTTGGATTCTTTCTTGAAGGAATAGCAAGAGACAGAACAAAATCGGGAGGAATGGAATTCGCCCATCAGTGGGCCACTCTAGGCTCCCACGCTCCTCAGCTAAGTCCGATTTGAAGAACTCGGAATCAAATATAATGCAACTATGCTCAGTTGCCATCTGCATAATATAACGGACCCCAGCGATATAAAGGACGATGGTGAACCAACCGGTCTACTTTATGTCCTTACGCAACTACCCACGCTGCGTCATCCAGCACGTGGTCGCACTCAAGGGAACGCCAAGAATTATGTATGATATTTTGAACTCACCCTCTCAATTAGCGGCTTCCCTTCCAGCACCAATGGCAACTTAGTTATCCAACACGAATTTGAAATCTTCTCCAGACTCCCGGCCACGTGTCACGTTGTCCCTTTTATAGGCCCCATCACCATCAACCTGTATCAGTCCACTACTGGACATAAACCTGTCCTGTGGCATACCAATACCACTGGTAGCATTGACCTTTATCTTCAGCTCTCTCATTCCAGTACCCTACCCACCTATACCTATTCCACCCATAACCCTACGAATATTGCTCTCCATTTTGTTGTGTTTACCATTTCACGATCTCAACTCTAGAACTCATTAGTGGCTATCAGTTTATGAACAGCTGGAGATGTGTCGTTCTCGAGAACGAATCCCGATTTGTATGGAGGAAGAACGCTCTTGAGAACACGAGAAATTTTCCCTTTTTTTTCTATACTATGACGGTGGCAAACAAGCATACGGTCCGCCTGGTGTTAAGCAGTTACCGCCACCTATGGACGCTTGTGACGCCAGGATCACACGCGCGTTGCCGACCCTTTGAGAACCTATTTACTCCCCTCTTGAAGAACCGCATACTGTAGTCCCGGGGAAAACCTCGGCAGGGAGCTCATTCCACATGCGGAGCGTTTGCGGTAGGAAATTCCTGTGGAACTGTACAGTTCGACCTCGACCATTTAGGCTCCAGTGTAAGAGAATGAAGTGTGCGAGCAGTGCGATAGTGATCATGTCAAACAATTCCTCACAGCACATACAAATCGGGCGAAGTTATCTCTATGAACCAGCCCACTGCCACTCCAGCTCGCTGATTCGCTACTACTGTGGGGTACTAAAACTCACCCTCTCATTAAGCGGCTTCCCTTCCAGCACCAATTTCAACTTAGTCAACTGACACGGACTTAAGATCTTCTCCAAACTCCCAGCCACGTCTCTCCCGTCGTCCCTCTTGTGGGCCCTCTTCCCGTTGGTCCAGCCCCGAGAATACTGGAAGGTCTGGGCGGCGACAGTGGTGAAGGTCACGAAGATGAGGAACAGGGTTGAGGTCTTGATGTTGGACCCCATGGTTAACTGGAAACAAAGAAGAAAATCAAATGTTTACAAATGAAGCGAAAATTGAAAAATTTCATGATTCGGACAGGATTCGAACCTGCGTTTCCAATGGCTTTCCGGGCCAACACTGGCGTCCTCCCAATTGGACCACCGAATCAGATGTCAGAGTCATTGAATTTTTCAACCAGTTGCTTCGACATGCCTTAGGGTGGCATCGTAGCGCCATCTACCGTAAAGATTTAGACTTTATTGTCAGCACCATCGTCTCAAATTTGTTGAGAATCGATGGTAACGATGTGCTACACCCAAATTACTTATTTCTTACAAATTACTTATTACTTATTTACTTACGCAGGTTCGAATCCTGTCCGAATCATGAAATTTTTCAATTTTCGCTTCATTTGTAAACATTTAGTTTACGTTAGCAGACGTTACTGCTTTAATAAAAAATAAAGAAGAAAATCCCTTAAAATCTCAGCATTATTTTTAATTTTCAGCTTATCAAGAGTTAGAACGTTTTCATACAAATCGGGAAAAGTTCTCCAGAACGGCACATCTTTAAGCTCGTCCTTAAGGAACAGTCCATTTTTTGTAACACTCGTTTAAAATTAATTCCTGTGGGTAATTCTCACGAAAATTAAAATGTTACATCAAACCTGAAATTCAAAAGTAAAAGGTTAACCGCCCAAAACCAATTGGAAACTAAAGCACCAAATTGATCAGTTTACATCCCTTTCAACTCTTTCAAGTCCCCTCAAAGAAATATAAATACTTTAGAAAAACACTGGCATTTTTCAGCGTCGCCCTTCAAAGAGACAATCGAAGCTTCTAAAGATAACTAATTAGTACGGTCTCTATTTAACTCCAATAATTAAGGCAATTAAATGGACTTGGCGGCCTTTTTACCCAGCCTGTGACGATTTAGACGTGGGTGGTAATGTCACAGTGATCGGCCTTCAAAAGTGTCGCTGTGACTGTTGACAAAAATGTTACAAAATTAGAGTAGATTGTTCGTGCCCTCTTTGTAATAATTGGCGTGCCTGACGCCTATTACCAATGACATGGTATCCATACAAGCCGATTCTCAGAGGATTATCGATTTTACGTAGGTAGACTTACAATTTTCTCTATCGGTTTTGAGGAAGAAATGAGTAATATATTCTGCTCTGGCTTGTCATATAATTGTTTTATTTGGGCTCATTTTACTCAGCATCGTTTGTACATTCGAATTAGAACCTCTTACCTCATACAAAAAAAGAAATGTCCAAAAATATTGATTCAAAAAATATTTTTCTATTGTGTCAGGTTCATACAAAATCATGATAATCTAGAATGGTAATTTTTTGACGCTTTTATTCTTGTATGAGGTTTGAATTTTCAAACGATTCCGAGTAAGAGCCCAAAAAATTAAAATTATATATTTTTTGAATAAATGAACGCTCGCGTCATTCTTGTGCTAACGTATTTCTGAAAAACAAAGTTAATGAACATTTTTTTTAGAAAACGTTCAGTCACTGTGACTGCGAAATAGTCAGTCAAAGTCAAATCATTTATTTGCTAGAACACAGTGTTATTAGCTGTCTTATAATTATTTGTTTATTTCCAATATCAGCCCAGCAAGCGTGCAACTGGTTGAGCGCGATATATTAAATACTAGCGACCCACCCCGGCTTCGCACGGGTGCAATGCTGATAAATTATGCATGTATTATACATATAAACCTTCATCTTGAATCACTCTATTAAAAAACCACATGAGCATTAAAATCCGTTGCGTAGTTTAAAAAATCTAAGCATACATAGAGACAGACACACAGCAGGAAGCGACTTTGTTTTACACTATGTAGTGATTAATTACATTAATCTATATCCATAATATTAAAATTAGTTAGTAACATTACATTACAAAAAAAGCGGTGGTAGCCTAGTGGTTAGGGCATGCGACTTTCAATCCGGAGGTCGCGGGTTCGAACCCGGCCCGTACCAATGAGTTTTTCAGAACTTATGTACGGAATGTCATTTGATATTTACCACTCGCTTTTCGGTGAAGGAAAACATCGTGTGGAAACCACCTAAGCCCAATAAGTCCTAGTTTCCCCTCTGGGTTGGAAGGTCAGATGGCAGTCGCTTGCGTAAAAACTAGTGCCTAATACGCCACATCTTGGGATTTAGGTAGCCGACCCCGATTGAGAATTTATTCTCAAAAAATGGGACAAAGGCTAGGAGGATGATGAGTTAGTAACATTACAGCGGTTTGCGCCGAGGCAGCAAAGCGTCGCAAATATGTAGGTCTCTCTAATAACTTCATATTTGTGGCGTTCGCAGTGGAGACACTCGGACCTTGGAATCCGGACGCCCACAGACTTTACGCAAAAATAAAAAATAAAACTGTCAGCACGTTCTTCGGACCACAGAGCTGGCTCATTCCTCGGCCAAATTATTAGCTTGGCTATTCAGCGGGGGAATGTAGCCGGCATTATGGGTACCCTGCCGCAGGGCCATGATCTTCGGGACATCGGTTTTAGTTATTAACTTTTATTTAGGTTAAGTTGATTTCTGTTATTTTTTTAGTTTAAAAGTTCTTTTAGTTCTGTTATTTTATTAGAATTGTCCCCCACCATATCGTCCCGTGGTTGCAGTAGAAGCCTGCTAAGGGAATAATAATATACCGGGAGATGGGCAGCAGCGTCTTCCAGAGACCTTAAAAAAAAAAAAAAAAAAAACTGCGCGCGCCAACCCGCCTGCCAAGCGTGGCGCGTATGGCAAACCCCCTCTATGAACAGTCACACAAATACCAGGCCCCCAGTCTCCGGCAGCTCCGCTATCCCTGGCGCGGGTAGCGGCCAAGGTAATGGCGGAGCAGGGGGTGCTAAGAATCCCCGGACGAAATCCGGCTACCCATCCCCACGACGACTGGCCCTGGTAACACACAACATACGCACAATGAGGACTGACGAAAAGATTTGCGAGTTGGAAGAGGAACTGAGCAGGTTACACTGGGACATTGTAGGATTATGCGAAGTCCGTAGAGAGGGGGAGGACACCGTAACCCTGAAGTCTGGTAACCTGCTCTACTACCGGGAGGGCGCCCAACAGTCCCAAGGCGGTGTCGGGTTTCTCGTTCACAAGTCCCTCGTTAACAACATTACTACCATCGACAGTGTGTCGAGCAGGGTGGTATACCTAATACTCAGAATATCCAAAAGATATTCGTTGAAGGTCATTCAGGTATACGCACCAACCTCGTCACATTCTGATGAGGAAGTAGAGGCTATGTATGAGGACGTAAGTAGGGCCATACATACTTCCAAAACCTACTTCACTGTTGTTATGGGGGACTTCAATGCAAAGTTGGGCAAGAACAGCGGTGATGAGTTGAGAGTGGGGCAATTTGGATACGGGCAACGGAACCCTAGGGGACAGAGGCTGGCCGACTTTCTGGAGAAAGAGGAACTCTTCATGATGAACTCTTTCTTCCAGAAGCCGCCTCACAGGAAATGGACCTGGATAAGTCCCGATGGTTCCACGAGAAACGAGATTGACTTCATCATGACCGACAAGAAACGGATTTTCAGTGATGTGTCTGTGATCAATAGGGTAAAGACCGGCAGTGATCATCGAATCGTAAGAGGCACACTGAATATCAATGTTAAACTGGAAAGGTCCAGTCTGATGAAGTCTACGCTCCGACCTACTCGGGCCCATATTCAAAACCCCGAGAGCTTTCAACTCGAGCTCTCCAACCGCTTCGCTTGTCTGGAAAACTTTGCCTCAGTGGACGAGATCAACGACGGGCTAGTGGAAACTGTCCACACGGTAGGGTCGAAGTTTTTCAGACCCCGCCGTAAAGATAGACCTCAGAAATTATCTGATCGAACCTTAAACCTCATGGCTGAACGACGCTCGCTACAGTTGCAGTCTCCCGATGACGCGAGGTCATATAGGCAGCTTAATAGACGTATATCGAAGTCCTTGCGACATGATCTGCGGCTCTTTAATACGAACCGTGTTAAAGAGACCATTGAGCAGAACAAAGGCTCCAAAGTGTTCGCAAAGGACAAGTCTATTGGACAAAGCCAGCTGACCAAGCTGAAACGGGAAGATGGCAGCATAGCGTCGACCAAAGCAGAGGTTCTAGGCGAGATCGAGAGGTTCTATGGTCAGTTATACACTTCAGTCGCTAAGCCCGTTGACAGCTTGGTAGGCGATCCAAGAGCCAAGCTGTCCCGACATTATACCAAAGACATCCCGGACATCAGTCTGTACGAGATTAGGATGGCCCTGAAGCAGCTTAAGAACAACAAGGCGCCGGGTGAAGACGGAATCACCTCAGAGCTTCTGAGAGCGGGTGGAACACCGGTACTTAAGGTCCTCCAGAAGCTCTTTAATTCCGTCTTGTCCGAGGGCAAAACGCCTGAAGCATGGAATAGAGGCGAGGTGGTACTGTTCTTCAAAAAAGGTGATAACAGCCTATTGAAGAACTACAGGCCCATCACGCTTCTAAGCCATGTTTATAAGTTGTTTTCAAGGGTCATCACGAACCGTCTCGAACATAGACTTGATGACTTCCAGCCTCCCGAACAAGCCGGTTTCCGAAGAAGCTATAGTACCATAGACCACATACATACGCTACGGCAAGTTATACAGAAGACTGAAGAGTATAACTTGCCATTATGCTTAGCGTTTGTGGACTATGAGAAAGCCTTCGATTCGGTGGAAACATGGGCGGTGCTCGAGTCACTTTAGCGATGCCATATTGACTATCGGTACATTGAAGTGTTGAAGTGTTTGTATAGTAACGCCACCATGTCGGTCCGAGTTCAGGAGCAGAGCACAAAGGCCATTCCATTGAGAAGAGGCGTAAGACAGGGGGACGTTATTTCCCCGAAACTGTTTACGGCCGTTATGGAAGACTCCTTCAAGCTCCTGGAATGGCAAGGACTTGGCATCAACATCAATGGCGAATACATCACTCACCTTCGGTTTGCCGACGACATCGTAGTCATGGCAAAGTCGATGGAGGAACTCAGCATGATGCTCGATGACCTCAATCGAGTTTCTCAACGGGTGGGCTTAAAAATGAACATGGACAAGACGAAACTCATGTCAAATGCCAAGGTTGTGCCCATCCCAGTCTCTGTTGAAAACTCGGTACTCGAAGTTGTTGACTCATACATCTACCTAGGACAAGTGGTCCAATTAGGTAGGTCCAACTTCGAGAAAGAGGTCAACCGCCGAATCCAACTCGGCTGGGCAGCGTTCGGGAAACTACGCAATGTCTTTTCGTCCGACATACCTCAGTGTCTCAAGACGAAAGTCTTCAACCAATGTGTGTTACCAGTAATGACTTACGGCACCGAAACGTGGTCTTTCACTATCGGCCTCATCTCAAAGCTCAAAGTCGCTCAACGAGCAATGGAGAGGGCTATGCTCGGGGTGTCTCTACGTGATCGAATCAGAAATGAGGAAATCCGTAGACGAACTAAAGTGACCGATATAGCTCACCGGATTAGCAAGTTGAAGTGGCAATGGGCAGGCCACATAGCACGCAGAGCAGATGGCCGATGGGGCCGAAAAGTGCTCGAGTGGAGACCTCGGACCAGCAAGCGCAGCGTAGGACGTCCACCTACAAGATAGACAGATGACCTTATAAAGGTCGCCGGAAGGCGCTGGATGCAGGTCGCTTCCAACCGGTATATATGGAAGTCCAAAGGGGAGGCCTATGTTCAGCAGTGGACGTCCTATGGCTGAGATGATGATGATGAATAAAGAGAATATATTTCACTATTGCATCAGACAAAATAACAGAATATGAAATAGGCAGCTTCGTTCCCATCTCTAGTTTACGGTTAAGGGTTGCTTTGTCATTGGATATAGTGCAGGCTGTTTCATGTTGTGTTAGTTTAGTTAGTGTAAGTATAGGTAACGGGTTTTTTGGAGACGTTATAAGGAAAACTGTCGCGAAATAATAACAGCAGTAGCAACCAAAAACAAATGAAACTGTAATGTTTATTTACTGCTCAATTACTTTGGTGCATGATACAATATTTACGGACGTACAGTCCGACCAAAAAGAGTAGAAATTAAAAAGTGGCAATACTGTAGTGTCGTTTTCTTAGATTAATTAGAAAGGGACGACACTACAGTATTGCCACTTTTTAATCTCTACTCTTTTTGGTCGGACTGTAAAATGTTAACCATAATTATACTTCCATAAACATAACTTCAGGCTCCATATCCTTTCAAAAGTGCTGATTGTTTTAGATATTTTTCTCTAAGTATGATCAAATATGTTCCTTAACATATTCTCAATGTTATTAGCTAGAACAGGGCTCTTGATGCTATTTATTGGTATATATTTTTGAAGCCTAAAGTTGGAATTTTTCATTGATAATTTTTATTTCAAAAAAATACTCGAAATTGACAACCACCCAGTTAACTGGTTTGACTTATTTTCGACTACACGCAATGTAAGCAAGAAATAGCTACGTTACTATCTAGAACTGAGGGAAAAGTATTTTTCACTTTTAAAAGTTGGTGGCAATCCATACTAATATTGTAAATGCGAATGTGTGTCTGTCTGTCTGTTACCTCTTCACGCTTAAACCGCTGAATCGATTTTGATGAAATTTGGCATGGAGATTTTTTAAGATCCGAGGAAGGACATGTGATAGTTTTCATCCTGGAAATTATTCCTAAAAAGATTGAAAAGTGAGTAAGTAATTCATGATGACATTGATGACCCTGTAGGAAATGTAATTATTAGACCAAAAGCACAATTGCTCTTACCTTTGCTTAGGCGCTTTTAATAATCCCTTTTATTAATTAATGTGACTAGGTGGATATCTATCGTGTTGTATGAGGTTGCTTCCATACCTACTTCCAAGTTCCACGCGGACGTAGTCGCGGGCAAAAGCTAGTTATCAATATATTTGTCATAACATAATATGAAACAAATACATTTTAAAATGTATAAGGCCTCTTAAAACTTATTCTTATCATATGTAACTGTTTTGTTTACGAGTATGTCTGTTTTTTTTCCCCATAAAGAAAAATAAAATAAAAAGACCATTCCTACTACGTGACATTTCCTATAGCAGCTATGACGTTTTTATAATACGGAATAACATAAAGAAGAGACAGATAGTAAATCAAACGGTCGTAATTTCGAAAACGGGACCCAAAGTTTTATGATCCTGAAATACGTGAATGTAAAAGTATGTTGACCTAAGCAGACCTACAGACATCTTTTCACCTAAACCATTGATAAAAAGATCAAAGCTTAAAGAAAAATTTAAAAAGGAGCTACCTGGTGTAGGAGACCCGTTACCTCTGGATTGCCGGTCCTGCGCGTTAACCACTTCGCTACCCTATCTCCTAGTAACCTGTTGAATTTGTCCTTGTGCTTTGTGTGTCGATATTTGCATTGTTTATTTGAAAGGTTTTACACCTTATATCTTAATCTTTGATCTTTGTATCAATGGTTTAAATAAAATTGTGGTGTATTGTATACCCACCAAAAAAATGAGAGATGACATGTTTTATAAATTTATCTTTTCACCTTACCAGCCCAACATGCCAATCTGATAATGAACAAAATGCAATTTTGTTTCGAGCGAGAGTCAAAGTAACTTTTTAATTTTTTAGGGTTCCGTAGCCAAAGGGTAATAATAATAAATAATAAATAATAATAAATCATTTATTTTCGACCAACTTGGATCAATAGTGTTAGTATAAATAAACGGGACCTTATTACTAAGACTCCGCTCTCCGTCTGTCTGTCTGTCCGTCTGTCACCAGGCTGTATCTCATGAACCGTGATAACTAGACAGTTGAAGTTTTCACAGATAATGTATTTCTGTTGCCGCTATAACAACAAATACTAAAAACTGAATAACGTAAATATTTAAGTGGGGCTCCCATATAACAAACGTGATCGGTTGCGTTAACTTTGCACCTCTTTCTTTGCGGCGCCACACATACTAGGTGCAAAGTTAACTTAACCAGGCCAGTTAAGATGGAAAGCGTTTTTACGGAACCCTCGGCGCGCCTCCGACTCGTACTTGGCCGGTTTTTTAAATCTAAGGGGCCAAATGTTTCTCACGCTCGGTTAGACAATAAATAACTGGGACAATTATGCACAAATCGACCTCGTCCCAAACTACACGAACCTCCTATGTGTAATACGATATTGACTAGTTATAGTTAAAATAAATTCTATAATTGAAACCACTAAACACACACTCAAAAATACGAATCAAATAAACTACCACTAACTTTTGGATATTATAATACTTTTAATCGGACAAAAACTAAAATGAAAACGTGTTTTGACTACTGTTGTTTATGACGTCACAAGCCAATATGTTCATAGAAACTTCATACTAACATATCGCTTTTGGTATTTCATAAAGAGTTGCTGATTTGAGATGTCATCAAATACCGTATTATACAACGATATACCTACGTACTTATATAGATAAGTATCACAACCCAGGAACATTGAAGCTCATCCATTAAATAACCGGGATTGAATCCAGGACCACCTTTGTAGGCCACCATTGAGCTAACAGCGTCATCAAAACAATCGAGAAAGAACGCCATTTTATTAAGCAGAGCAATACGTGCCTAATTTAAAAAGTAGAGATACGTAAGCATCATCATCTTCATTTAATTGCAGGTCAAAAGCGGAACCCTCCAAATAAAAGGGTGTAAATTAATTGGAGAACGTAATAGAGTATTCAGTGAGACAAACGGAGGTAGGCGCCGCGAATACAAATATGATCTATAGCCGTTGACTTTTTAGAGATCTGCGGAAAATAAAAAAAACTGCACGTCTAGCATAAATGTCGCGCGGCTTTTTGTCACGTGACATACACAGTACCTGTCACTTTCCTTTCAATACCGTGCGAGCATGACAGATGATGCTGGGTCGCGCGACAAGCGAAGTCACGGCAAGATATGCTAGCCTTGCTGAGCTCTAATTTGAAGATCTTGGATAATCCGTTTAATTAGAAACCTTTGGGTCCACAGTGTCCACTGTGCCAAAACGTCCACTGTGTCAGAACGTCCACTGTGTCAGAGCGTCCACTGTGTCATAACGTCCACTGTGTCATAACGTCCACTGTGTCATAACGTCCACTGTGTCATAACGTCCACTGTGTCATAACGTCCACTGTGTCAGAACGACCACTGTGTCAGAACGTCCACTGTGTCATAACGTCCACTGTGTCAGAACGTCCACTGTGTCATAACGTCCACTGTGTCAGAACGTCCACTGTGTCAGAACGTCCACTGTGTCATAACGTCCACTGTGTCATAACGTCCACTGTGTCATAACGTCCACTGTGTCATAACGTCCACTGTATCATAACGTCCACTGTGTCATAACGTCCACTGTGTCATAACGTCCACTGTGTCAGAACGACCACTGTGTCAGAACGTCCACTGTGTCAGAGCGTCCATTGTATTAGAACGTCCACTGTGTCATAACGTCCACTGTGTCAGAGCGTCCACTGTGTCAGAACGTCCACTGTGTCATAACGTCCACTGTGTCATAACGTCCACTGTGTCATAACGTCCACTGTGTCATAACGTCCACTGTGTCAGAACGTCCACTGTGTCATAACGTCCACTGTGTCATAACGTCCACTGTGTCATAACGTCCACTGTGTCAGAACGTCCACTGTGTCATAACGTCCACTGTGTCAGAACGTCCACTGTGTCAGAACGTCCACTGTGTCATAACGTCCACTGTGTCATAACGTCCACTGTGTCATAACGTCCACTGTGCAATAACGTCCACTGTGTCATAACGTCCACTGTGTCATAACGTCCACTGTGTCATAACGTCCACTGTATCATAACGTCCACTGTGTCAGAACGTCTACTGTGTCAGAACGTCCACTGTGTCAGAACGTCCACTGTGTCAGAACGTCCACTGTGTCAGAACGTCAACTGTGTCAGAACGACCACTGTATGGGCCGAAACACATAACCGCGTTGCGGCGTCGCGCCGCTAAAATTGGCGGTAGCGTCACGTCAGCCCGATTTGTATGAAAATCGACCAACGCTACCGCCAATTTTGGCGGCGCGGCGCCGCAACGCGGTTATGTGTTTCGGCCCTATCAGAACGTCCACTGTGTCAGAACGTCTTCTACCGTCAAACCTCAAACCGTTCTTTTGTGAATTCTTTAACCACTAATTTGCTGCGGTTGAGTGATCTTAAACGTGAGTTTGCATTGATCAAAACAACATTTTCAAGTATTACAAAGCCAATTAAATAATGGGACCAATTTTTCCTTCTATTGATATTCCCGTATAAAAATATCACCTTTTCTATGCATTTAGATGAAGTGAGCCAGGGACTAAGGAAAATTTGACCTATTTATTATTGAGTGCGAGGGCGTAGGAAATTCACGTCTTCTAATAAGATTTTCTGTTTTCTTAGAACTAGATATATGCTCTAACGTCCGGCCACGATTTCTGCGGCAAGCGGCAGCGGTGAGTGGAGGCAATACGTGAAAGCGAAAGGTCCGAGCACGATTTCACGAGAAAATTTCAACTGTTTAGCTATCACGGTTCATGAGATAAAGCCTGGTGACAGTCAGACAGACAGACAGTGGAGTCTTAGTAATAGGGTCCCGTTTTTTACCCTTTGGGTACGGCACCCTAAAAACATCCTGTTCTGTTAGTGTCGATTTTAGATCCTACTTCATGAGCTGAGCAGATGCAGCCCTCTAAGATAAGCTAATTTCATCTATTGCAATAGGCCCGGGCCTAGTAGGGGATTAACGCTTCCAGTGAAGTAGCAGAGACAGCAAAAATTACCTTAAAGGGGCTTTTACACCGGTGAGGTGAACGAGGGTGAACGAGAATAGAGATGGCTGATGTTGAATTGACAACATTTCATATTTTGAATGGACTTTTTTTTTATTGTGGCTTTCACCTTCTTGCTGATCAAGTGGTATTTCGCCAATGACTCGTTTCGAATCGCATACGGCTCGAGAACTGCAGTATGAGGCGCCGGGACATAGTGCTGGCGCTAAGGCTGCGTTCCGGACACATCCCACTTAATAAATTTGCACATTTAATGCGTCAAGCACCAACTCCAAACTGTGAGGAGTGTAACACAGTAGAAGACGTATACCACATTATTATGGAATGTGTCCGGAATGAAGATGTGAGAAGGGAAGTGTTGAATGGGACTTTTTTTGAAGTGGGGGGGGTGCAACCAGATTTTGGCGCTTCCCTTATCAGATGAAGCTAAACTTTTGTACAAAATTGTCAAAATAGGTTTAAATAGGAGCTAAGATATAGGTATAATAATTGTATACTAACAGAGTGTCATAGTCGCCTCAGCGACTAAGCTCTTTAAATAAAGATAATAAAAAAAAAAAAAAAGACTGTAGAGACACCACGTCTTAGTCGCGTACAGCAGAATCGGCAACATTCGTGTACATGACCGATGCTCGCGAAGGTCATGGAGCTAGGTTTCGCCATTGACAGATACGTCAAGGAGGACGATATATATATTGAATACAACAATTTTATTACTTTTAAAATTTACTAATTCTAAAATGTTGTAATTCCAAAACTATGTGCTTTAGTCTGGATGGTGTCTAATAAAAAAAATTGGGCAAGTGCGAGTCCGACTTGCGCATGAAGGGTTCCGTACCATAATCTATAACAAGTTTGTTGTATGGGAGCCCCCCTTAAATATGTATTTTATTTTATTTTTAGTATTTGTTGTTATAGCGGCAATAGAAATACATCATCTGTAAAAAATTCAACTGTCTAGCTATCACCGTTCTTAAGATATGTACAACCTGGTGACAGACGGACGGACGGACGGACAGCAAAGTCTCAGTAATAGGGTCCCGTTTTTACCCTTTGGGTACAGAACCCTAAAAAAAACGAATGACGTTGAGCTTGACATTATTAAAAGCTTATTTTTTTCGCAGATAGGTCGAAGACTACAACTCTACAGCATAGTTGTAGATTTAGGTTATTTTAAGTATTTTATTATATATTTCTTTACATACAGAAAATTAAATTCATAGTAGATTGTTCAACAAGGGACTAAAACAAGCCATAATGACACGAGATGTTTTAGGCACCCGAGCGAAGCGAGGGTGCCTAATAGTTCGAGTGTCATTATGGTTGTTTAGTCCCGCGTTAAACACTCTACTTTTCACTTCGAATGCGAGGAAAAAAAACGAAATTCTATACAAAACAATATTTATTATAACAAAGATTCTAACCTAAGAAAAATTAAAAGTGCAATTTGTACAGTTTTTTACATTTAAATTAATGGTTTTGCCCGGTAAATTAACGTGGGTCTCTGTGGTTTTTATTTGAGAAGTATGTGCAATTTGTGTATCTTCACTCGGAGTAAATGTTGGAGAGTATTGAAGTGACGTGGAGCTATTGTCAGAAAGGTCGCCGATGGTAATTTCATTAGGCACATCTCGCGATGTTGATGGGCGTGGCTCAAATGTTGCTTGTGTTTTCGGTTTTGAGGATATTTTAATTCCTTCAGTAATACGCTTACTGATGGCGTATTTATTTTGTATTGATTCCTCTATGTAGCCTTCAGCTACCTGATCGGATCTCCATCCCCCATGTCGTTTTAACGTCGTGATATTTGCACCTGAATCTGCCAAAAGGGTTGCAGATGTTCTGCGGAAGCAGTGCCCCGTATAAAGCTCTGGGTTTGGCAAATTTAGGTATGTGGCTATTTCCTTGGGCATACTTCCGAATTTGTTTTTTCCGATGACTTGCTTAGTGCATTTTCCCATCTGGTAATTTAAAAAAAAACGATTAGTAGACACGGCCGGGGGACGAAGTCTCTGATATTTTTTTACAATATCTAAGTAGTCTCCACTTATAACGAATTTTCTCTGTTTGTTCGTTTTTGTATTGGGTATATTTATGGCCTGTAATCTCGTCTCAGTTTCCACATCTTGTACTGTTATATTTGTGAGCTCTATTCCTCTGCATGCCCCGTTAATTCCGAATATGAGGGCGACCTGTAAACAACGGCAATATTATTAAATATATAAAAATAAACAAAATAGAAAATTCCTTGGAAACTAAAATCTAAATCATATTTATATCAAAAGTGAAGTAACACAATTGTTAAGACCGATATTTATAACATAAGCACTCAATCAACATCATAATGGATCTTCCCATGGGAATGTGATGTATTATCGTTATCAAAAGTAGCCTTTGTAGAGAGCCTCCAACTCCTAATCTCCACACACAAAAATCATACTATATAACATAGGGATGTTAACGGAGGGCCGTTGCGACTTAAAAGAAGGACAAACAAACTTTCGCTTATTATAAGTAAGGATTAAATAAGTAATATTCTAGATAGGTAATTTTAAATGTTTACATTAACATACCTTCGTTGCTAAGTATATCTCGTCAGGTGCGTCATTTAAAAACGTTTCTATATTCTGCGCCGTGAGAACTTTCGATTTTTTAGAAGTATATCCACTTGATAGTCTCTTTAATAAACACGTTAAGTTTGTAAACTTTTTCAAGTTAACGTCATGGTTTATTTGCATTGTGGTTTTAAGCATGGAATAAATACTCCAAAGTGATGACGGTTGATATTTCTTTGATATTTCATCAAAATATGTGAGAAATACGCCTTCCGAAAATGATGTAATTTGTTTCCCATTTTTCCAATCAATAAAAGTTTTGTATGTCTTTGAATAAATGCCACTAGATTTCGGCGGCAAAAGATTCTGTATCACCTCTTTTGCTTTCTTTTCCATTCTGGAGTTAGGTGTTAATTCTTCTTCACTCGGTGATGATATAGACATATTTGGTTCGTATTTTATAAAGTTGCACAATTAATTATTGTAGAAAACAACTGAAGCTTAATACAAGTAATGAAAACCTATTCAAATACTAATTGAAAAAAAAAACTCCACGGTTTTTTTTTTGTCTAATATGACGCTTTAAATTCTTGCATATTTAGCCAACAGATTCAAACTTGAAAACTATTTTAAGACTAATATGGACTTATGACCATGCATAATAAAATTAATTTATCTTTAATATTATTAAATAGATTCATATTCGTATCGGGCTTCATGAAATTAAATAGTTTTGTTTTTTATGTTTTTAAACAGTTGTCATTTTGAGGTTATTTCCGCGCCCCAACCCAATCACTGAAAATGGCGATAATCCTCCATTCACAAACATCGTGATTGGCTGTTTAGGAGTTTCCAAAGTAAATTAAAAAAAAATTACTTTAGTCCCTAGAGATTAATAAGGAGTTTTAGTCCCGATATGCAGAGACTAAAGTAACATTTTAAGAGCATGAGAAGTGAAAAATATTTTTGTTAGGTGTACACGACGCAAAGGGTCTTTACGGGACAGATGACGTCACTATCATAAGCGAAAATGGTGGACAGCGTTTAAAAATACAGATTAAAAACCATATTTTCAAAATAAATTTTTCAGCTAACTTTCACTTTTATGAATTGAAAAATATATATTTGGGTTCCCTTTGCTAAATACTATACGAAACAAATATTAGTTTAATACAATTTGATATGAGTCAACTTCCGAGAACAATTGAACGAGGTAAAGTCCGTGAGTTCTCATAGAGCAACAAAACGAAAGGCATAAAACAGCAATAAACACAGAAAATGAGATATTTATCATCACCCATCATCGTGACTAGAATATAATAAAGTAAAGTTAGTTGCTATATTAAAATTACAGAACTATTTATTAGTTAACTTTAGTTAAGTTGCCTGTAGTTTAAGCCTTTCTATATTTAGTTAATGACTATTGGAAAAACAAATTAACATGAAAAGGTACTGGTAAAAATTAACTAAATACCTACTAATGGTTAAATTTAAGAATTATTTACTTAATTTTATAAATCCGTGTAAATAAGTAGGTTGTTTAAACTATAATGGCATAATCCATGAACTTCCGTCTAAATTTCACACCAGAAATAAAACTTACCTTTAAAATCCACAAATCCAAACACAGAAAGATTATAAATAAAATGTTTCAAATTTGAATTAGTTCGAATTTCGAAGACTATTCCGGACGACGGTTGGTGTGACTTTGCTGTGAGGACGAAATTCGCTCCCTTTTATACGAGCAGGGATGGGGGCGTTATACAGTGGTGTTAAGGAAAACCAAGATATAATTTTTTCCTAAAGGAACAAGATACCATCTATGGAGTATGGAGTCTACAAGCTTTAATTTCCCCAGCAGTGATAGAAATAGAGATGAAAATTGAATAATTAATTTTGAAAGGTTCTCGAGTGGCAACCGCGAACTGGAAGACGGAGCGTGGTTTTTGGTGGATAAACAATGTTGTGACGTTTGCGGGAAACGGTCGGTGGGTAGAGGCAACGCACAGCCGGTTTTTGTGTAGATCCTAAGGGGAGGCCTTTGTCCAGCTGGGTACTGAGATGATAATTAAAAAGCCTAAGACAAACAATAAAACATTTGTAAACAGAATGTTGATTAACTTTTTTCGAAACACTTACATAATGACTGGTGAAATCGAAAATCTTACTGAATATTTTGTTTTCAAATGTCATAGAGGAATTTAATTAGCCACCTGTTCTTTTTTTTAAATTATGGGTCAGTTGGGGCTCGAACCCACGTTTCCAAAGGCTTTCAGGCCAACACGGGTGTCCCACCTATTGGGCCACCGAGCCGATGCGAGAACTCAGAAATCTTTACGGTAGATGGAGCAGAGCTACTACTATGATGCTACCCTAAGGTCCCTACGGCATGATGCAAGCGGCTGGGTAATTTTGTATATTTATTATGTAAACTGGATGGGGTGCTAATGGTAATTCGATAATGCTTTGCGGTATCTGAAACTCGGCAATATCTTAGCTTTATAACAGCAATATACCAAAGACAGGAAATATATGCCATAATGATAACGACTATTTAAATTGAGTATTTCATTAAACGATAAACAAGTAAAAACAACAATCAACTTAATTAATTCTAAAGAAGAGTACCTACGGAACTAAATCCGAAGTCCCCAATTTTAATGTTGAATTTTATGTAAACGTAGACGTTTGTCTAGAGACCCTAAATTTTAAAAGAAAAATACACAATATTTAAACTGAACCAAAACAAATAAGTATATTTTCTCCAATATTATATTAAATCTTCTACACCCCAGTTTCACTTTATAGCCAATAAACTAGTTCAGACATGATCATATTTTAAAACGTTGAAATATTGTGATGTATGAGTTGCACCACTGTGGAAGCCCCGCTGGTTTACTCCCCACGCAGAAACGCCCGGTGGAACGTGGAAGGTGGAAGGTAAACTCTGGTTAACGGTTAACTGTTGCACAACTTCTGCAAACTACCTTAGGTATTTCTAAAGCCATGTAAAAAATCACAATTACATATAAAGGTGTCCTAATAGTTTATTTCAACATAAACAATAAATGACACAATAATTTGATAAATTGAAAAGACGTCCTAAATTAACCATTGATACAAAGATATAAAAAATAAATATTAACATTAAAAATAATGAGACATTACATGTTTCATAACTCTAATAACATTACTAACTCTTAATTACATACAGGGTGATCAATCCAAACAGATCAATATCGATGGCAAAAAGCGAGAACGTAGTAACCGCCACATGGTCAAAAAAATTTTTTTTGCATATTCGGAATCAGCGAATTTTTCTGCGTCGACTGGTCTGGATCCCATGGCTCTACGACGCTTAGAAAAAACTGGACTACGTTGCAAAACGAATGTATTTTTTTGACGATGCCCACATCTAATTGCTGTAAACACCCAAATAGTAGCAATTTTCTAAACAAGTACATTTACGCTAATTTTGTTCTTTCATAAATCAAAGGGTGTGCCGGTTACAGCGTTGCCGAAATTTTGTTCCGTGGCGGTTGCAGCATTTATGCATGTAGTGAAAAAATTACGAACCAAGCTTACTGCAATTATCCTAAAATAAATTATTTATGATTGACGCTTACTACATTTCATTCGAAAATGAATTAACAGCAAGCTACAGTAACGACATTTGAAACACAACGTGAAGTGGGTAGTGCTTAAAGATACAGCAATAAAAATGTGCGCTCGCGGCGATGTGGCTCGTGAATACGACCTGTGATTTAGTCTATCGGCGATCGCCGGAGCGAGTGGGTGTGCGTAGTCTGTGTACATGCCTTTTTTGGATGTAAAATATGTTGCGGGTTTAATGGAAAATTATGAATATTGGGATAAAACATAACTAGCATATTTATTTGCTTTATTAATATTGAAAGGACAGCAAAAATGTTTTTATTACATTTTGTTGGAAGAAAATAACGATGTTGGGGCGCGGGACGCGGCAGCTTCGAGAGTTCCGTGCCTCAATCGCCAAAAACTAAACTTAAATAGGATCACTTTTGTGCCTGTCTATCTATTTGTCGAGACCTTTTTCTCAGGAACGCGTGGAGGTATAAAGCTGGAATTAACATCAAAGGTCTGCTTATCTTCAGCTTAAAGGCAATCAAAAGATGCGAGCGTTTGCTCGTATCTTTTGATTGCCTTTAAGCTGAAGATAAGCAGACCTTTGATGTCCTTTGATGATGATTAAAAAAAATTAAAAAATATTTACTTTTTTTTGGCTTTCTTCTCGACAGCGGCCTCCTCTTGTGAAATGCCGATAAATTCAAATTCAGACATGTAAAGTGGCCTACTTACAGAATAGGTATACATTTCAATTTTGATTTCGATTTAAAATAATGATTCTTTCTAATTAGTATAATATGTATAATTATCTAGTTTACGGTTGTAATCGCTAGAAGAAAGTTTTGCTGTAATCTACTACGTTTCACTACAACCATTAAGAGTTAATTGGTCTAACCCCTAAAAAGCTGACTCGGATCAAACTAGTTTGGGGTGTCACGTCCGCATCTTTATTGTCCAAGGGCTAGAATCAGATAAGCACTAAATGAATAAAAAAAAATATAAAGGGCAACCTCACACAAATTAATCAAGTACCACAGTAAGCTGTAGGAGGCTTGTGTTCTGGACACAAGTGAACATACTGGTAAAGATAAATACATACTTAAATACAAATAACATCCATGACCCAGGCACAAATATATTATTCGACAAATATTCGAGTTCATCACACAAATATTTGCCCTTGCCGGGATTCGAACCCAGGACCGTCGGCTCAGTAGGCAGCTGCTTAAACCACTGCGACAACTGTCGTCATTCGTTTTATCACGGACATAATAATACAGCTTTGCGGCTGGTTGAGCTACATCAGCTACCAGCGTTTTGGAACGCAGTACTGTGTTCTTAATTCTGTCAGTTAGTTTTACGCCCAGAATACTGAGTTTCATGGCTTTTTGACAAACCTTGAGGGTGGACTTCTGAAATTTTGTCAAAGACCAAGTCTGCGCTCCGTAGGTCAGGATTGGAAGAATGCACATGTCCATCAGTCACTATTGCATTAATTTTCATTACTTTAGACGGCGATTTTTGAGTTAATTATGACAAACATTTTGAGGAGTGTTATTATAAAACAATGCATTTTAGAGTGGAATTTTTAGTATTTTTTTAAGAACAGTTATTTTAATTATGTTATTATGAAAACGAACTCCATTGGAATGCAATTTTTAGGTTCCTATTTTAATGTCAATTGATATACTGCCTAAGACAAATGACTCCGAGTTTTTATTTAAATAAATAATAACAATTTTAATTTGTACGGTACCATAGTAATATAACGTCTAGTTATTTAAGTTAAATATTAATGGTTCAGTGAGATTAGTATTAGTTGTGTTCAAACAATTGTTTAAGAATTTCAAAACATCTTTTATAGTTAGTGGGTTTAATAGGTAGTGAGTTTTATATCGATAAAAGTTACTTAAAAGACAATTTAATGCCAAAACTGAAGATAAAATGAAGAGTTTTAAAGTTTTCACGGGAATATTAAACCTCATTACCTATAATATTTAGTTTTAGCGGATAACAATATTATAGTCTGATTAACCCTAAGAATATTTATGTTTGTTTTTAGCACGATAAGTACAAGGTTGTGATTTTATAATATGAGAGATTTTATTAGCCTTTTGAAATGTTATAAGCAACGGTGGTTTTAAGTAACTTTCGTAATGTTTTTATACAGAGAAATTGAGACTAGATAGTATTTGATATGTTAAGACGGTAATTTTTGCTTCTGAGCTTTTAATTTGTAAGAAACCTGCATTAAAAATTTGGAAACATTTTAAAAAAGTATGTTGATACAAGTTGATTGATACTTAAGTCGTTTTATTTTCACAGTTTATTTTTGCCGGTGGACACTTACCACATTTCAGTTAGTCCTATAAAGAACGTAATGGCATTTACGTCAAAATTATTGAATCTTAAAATAAATATGCATCTGGTTACAGCATTTATGCTTTATGGAAATAAAACTCGTTTCACCATTTTAGTACATTTACTTCTGGCGTTTACAGCGTTTTCGCGTAACGAAAAAAAGAGTTCAATTGTCGTAACCGCCACTAAGTCGTAAACCAGTCTTTTTTGTTAAATATTAAATACGCCAGTTGAAAGAAAACCATAAGTTATGAATTAGATCCAAATATCAAGCATTTTCGTTCATAAATGAAAGAGTTATGATTTTTTTTCTCGAAATCGAAAAGTTTTTTGGCTCTGGTGTAAAGTTTGCATTTTGGCGGTTACTACGTTCTCGCTTTTTGCCATCGATATGCAGAAGGTCAGAAACTATGCGCATTTAGCGGAATCTGTTCTTAGGCATCATGGCGTCGATTTTATATTTAAAAAAAATGTATTTTTTTTCGTATTGCATAAGAGATATTTTGTGAGTCTTCATATTGAATCAACACTCTTTTTGATAATTTGTCGGCGGGGTGTGCAGTGAAATAAAAAAAAACACTGGTGTCATATTGTCATAATCTAATTGTTTATTGCGGTATAAGAGCCCTATTCCCAGAAATGGCTTTGGAATTAATATGTCGTAAAAAATTGGTATATCTCAATTCGGACATACGAAAAATTCATCTACTAAGCTGAAACGTAGATGCTCAGTAGCGTGATGTCTAAAGCTGTTCTACTAATTAGATTAAAATAAAACAAGCTTTAAGTTAACCATCATTTAACCCAGTTCAACTCGTCGCTTTACTTGGAAACATTGGATTTTATAAAACGTAACATTTAACCATGCCGCGATCGGCCATGCAACTCTGAACCATACACGAGCACATAAAGGTGCTTCATTACAGCGAATACTGAACAAATGTAACCAATTAGCTCAAATGTGCACCTTATTCCGTGATTAGTTTCAACCCGCGACTTTGTTTGCGAAGAATTATTATTTTTATCAATGAACTAGCTACCCGCCCCGGCTTCGCACGGATGCAATGCTGATACTAAATACTATGCATGTATTATACATATAAACCTCCCTCTTGAATCACTCTATCTATTAAAAAAGCCGCATCAAAATCTGTCGCGAAATTTTAAAGATATGCATACATAGGGACAGACAGACAGCAGCAAATGACTTTGTTTTATACTATGTAGTGATAGCTTCAAGTCGCGACTTCGTCTGCGTAGAATTATTATTTTTATGCAGTGCCTTTCTGTGCAGTGCCGCCCACAACTTATCTGCTTTGCCCGATGGTTGACTGGTAGAGAATGCTCAATGGCATTAAGTCCGCCTTTTGTACGATCTGTTTTTCATTTGTGCAATAAAGATTAAATAAACAAATGTGAGAGAGTGAGTAGCATAACGCTATATATTCACCCACTTTACATTAAACTTCATCCCTCTTTTCACCCTCTTAAAGATGATTTCCGTCAGAAAACCTATCGTGTGAAGGATATACGAGTCTAACTGTCAAACTATCTCTGTATGAAAATATCCTCTAAGTCTAAACCGTCAGCCGTAAAGTGAAGAAGTAAAAGACAGACAGACAGCAGTGATATTTTCATATTTATAAATGGGCGTTCTAATAGTTGTGACTATTTTAGTTCATATCGGCTTGCATAATACAGTTTTGTGATGACTGTAAGGAACTAAATATAGGTCAGTCGGGCCAAGCGCGGTGAAGGGGTTAGGTCCTTCTTCTACACTCCATAATCTAAGTTTGATATAACATATTTTTTCTCAAAAGTGCTTTATAACAGGCTTCGAAGTATCATTGAAGGCCTAGAACTCGAGAGAAATGTAATACAAAATTGAAGGCCTAGGCCGGAAAGTATTTTTTTAAGCATGGCGTCTGATTTTATGAACAGGCTAACATGTCATGAAACAAAAGGTACGCAATTTTTTTTTGCAAGCCAAAATACGTTTTGAAATTGTTTTCAGAACCCTCAAAAAACAATAATTCTAGGACAACCACGAACATAAACGCACTTTTTCACGCTAAAAATGGCAAATTACTTATTGTCTACATATAAATATTGGTTGGTTGGTAAACATGACATATAATGATAATGACGTCACGATTAAACCGGTAACCATTTGCATGGAGCGCTTTTAGCGCTCCGTAGAAATGTTGAACTTTGACGGTCATTTCTGACTGATGGTGATTTAAGAGCAGTCTAAATGTAGTAAGTCCCATATAGACATTTGAGCCCAATAAAAAATAGAATCGATTGACATTCTAATAAGTTTCTGTCAAAAATGAAATTTTAGTGGCAAGCTTTTATAGCCGACTGTACTTTTCTTTGGATATCCATCAAATGCTCACTGAGACGATTCTAAAGAGCTCAAGCTCGGTAGGATTGTTTTTTCTATTATAGAGTTCCTATGGCCACCTTCCGGCTCCATCATCAGATCAGCCCCATGGTACCATATTATTGTATTGTCATCAAAGTTAAGTAAGTATGCAAAATTTCAGCTCAATCGGTTGACGATATCTGCTTCAAAATTGAGTTGCAAGATTCCACCCGAACAAACTTACTTTAAACTAGTGACCGACCGAAACACGTTTTTCTGCCGAAACCGAAACCGAAACCGAAGGTTCGGTTCTGATTACAGTTTCGGCCGAAACCGAAACCGAACCTTTTATAAACGTGATTAAAACGTTTTATAAAATGTCAGCGGGTCGTTCTTTCTAGATCTAATATGAATACAATAAAACATGTCGCTGGCATAATTGACCGATGGAGCAAAGCGTTTCAGTTTCAGCTTAGCCCAAAATTCTTTCGTATCGTATGTGCGGACGATTTGATGCTTTTTGGGGTGTTCTCACCTGGAGGTCGTATTTCTTAACCGATTCTCAAGAAGTTTTGTGAGTAGGTTTTATAAAAATATACTTAGATTCTTTTTGTCGATTAGAGAAATTTCAAGAAAGAGAAGATGTATATAGAGTGGAATTGGGGTGGAAAAAGTAAAAAAGTAAAAAAATCAGCAATTACACAACAAACTCACGTTTCACTTTTGTTCAATTGATATTTTACATTGACTCTTGGTCTTGGTTCAAATTAAATTACCCAAAAAATGAAAATGTAGCACTAACAGCTGTAATACTGTACTGAGGCAGCGATCTTTTAATTGTAGATGGTATAAAATAAAACAAGTTTAAAAACAGCAACAAAATAATTGATTGAGTTTAAATTATTATAATTGCATTCAGGTGGTCTCGTAACGCTAACTCAAACGTACTAATTTTATTACATACACGCAACAATGATGAATTCTAAAGTCATTTTATGAAATAAGTAAACCTCCTCACTTTATCCTAAAAAAACAATATCGCCGTCAATTTGTTTGTACATTTAAGAAAAGCGTTCATAATTACAATATGACATGACAAATTCATAACAAAAATAAAATTAAGTAGTGATTTTATCCCGATATCGACGTTAACTAGGGAGAGAGGGCGCTAGTCGTCACGTAAACAACAGCTCTGTAAATATCTACATATTATGTTAAGAAAAGTGTAATTATTGTGCAACACTAGTGAAATATCCGAAAAATAATATCAAAAGACAATTGTGAAACTGTTATCTCTTCACAAAATTGTGGGAGTGCACTAAAATTACGAAAAAACAATTCAACCGGCATATTACAAACTTACGTCAAAAAAGCAGGATTTTAGAAGTTAAAGTGACCACTGCATCAGGAGAAACATTGATTACGGACCAAGGATATAGTATCATTCTATAAACTGCAACTACTGCAAGGTAAATTCAAAGTGACTAGATTATAACCTCGAAATAAATCTGCAATTCACCCACTATCTTGTCAACAAAGTGATGTGATTGGATATCAGCGCCATCTATTACCTTTTTGCTGAACTACAGACCTAGATAAACTCGTAGCGCCATCTAGAACTATTTGCAAAAACTACCAATACAGACGCAAAGGCAACGCCACTAAGTATTGGACAAATAGTAACGCTTCCAATACTCGCCGTAAGATGTCGCTCACATGCGCAGGATGTCAACAAGAGATTGGCGATAAAAGATATCTGTCGTGTGAAATCTGCCACTTAAAATATGATACTGAATGTGTCAATGTGACAGATAAATGGTTCGACAATATAATGACTATAGAACGGAAACGCTCTTGGACTTGTCCCTACTGTAAATCAAAAACTCCTAAGGCAGGAAACTCTAACACTCCCATCCGCCCAGTTTCAGCCAGCCCGTTACTAAACGAAACTTCAATACCTCTAACATATGTAAATTTAAAACAGAACTACAAACAGTAAATTGGGAAAATGTAATCACAATAAATAACTCATTAAACGAAAACTATAACTCTTTTCAAGAAATTTTAAATAAAGCATTAAATAAATGCATTCCAAAAACAGAGATAAAAATAAAATCTAAAAAAACTTATTTAACAAAAGGTTTAAAAACTTCATGCCGGAACAAAAGACTTTTAAAGCTATTAGTATCACAGTCGAAAAATTCAGTCCTAAAAGACTATTATAAAAAATATTGTAAAATTCTTAAAAAATTAGTACAAACAGCTAAAAAACTTAGAAATAAACAAAAATATAATCAGTCACAAAACAAAGTAAAATCCATGTGGCAAATAATAAATAAAGAAATAAATAGAAATAAATTTAAACACAAATGTAACATACATGTAAAAACGTCAGATAATATACCAGTAAGCGATCCTAAGCAAGTGGCCAATATATTTAATACATTTTTCTCTTCCATCGGCAACTCTTCTATCTCCAAAGACAAACTACCCATAAAAAACACTATAAATAACTCATTTTATCTAACGCAAATTGAGCCCAAAGAAACTTACTCCATTATAAAAAATCTTAAAAACAAAACATCTTTCGGTATTGACGAAATCCCTCCCATAGTAATAAAAAAATGTGCAGATATACTTACCATCCCGTACACTAAACTAATAAATCAATCCTTTTCAGAAGGAATCTTTCCTGACGCTCTAAAAATATCTCTGATAAAACCTGTACACAAGAAAGGAGACCCCTCTGATATCAATAATTATAGGCCCATTGCTCTGCTTCCTACCTCGTCTAAAATATTTGAATCGGCAATGGTAAAACGACTCAACTCATTCTACGAAAAATTTAAAATACTTAACGATAGTCAAAACGGATTTAGAAAAAACCGATCTACTACCTTAGCAATATATAAATATATACAGGAAATACTAACCGAAATAAATAACAAAAAATACGCGGTAGGCCTCCTGCTTGATTTAAGTAAAGCCTATGATAGAGTGTGCTATGGGACTCTACTAAATAAATTGTATAGTACTGGAATTAGAGGCACTCCATTAAAATGGTTCAAATCTTACTCTGAAACTCGATCTCAATACACAGAGATAGAAAGTACAGACTTTGAAACTGGAATAGTTCGTCATTTCAGATCTGATAGAGTCCCTGTAAATGGCTCTATTCCCCAAGGAAGCGTGCTAGGATGTATTTTATTTCTAGTGTATATAAACGACCTCCCAGATATCCTAAATGATCATTGCACACTATTTGCTGACGACATTTCCGTATTATTTCCGTGTGCTAAAATCGACGAAGTTGAAACTAAATTAAATTTAATTCTAGATAAAATACTAAACTGGTTACAAATACATAATCTTGAGCTCAACATTAAAAAAACAAAAATAATACAATTTAAGCCATATCAAAAAACCACTCTTCCAATAAATTATAGCTATAATAATCTTAAACATGAAAATGTGACCTCAGCTACATTATTGGGAATCGAGTTAGACTCTAGCTTGAACTTTAAACTCCATATACAAAAGCTTACAAAACAGTTATCGTCTTTTGTATATGCTCTTAATCACCTAAAGCGTTTAACTGACCTAACTTCCGCTTTTTCAGCCTATTATGCATATGCTTACTCCAGGATGTCCTACGGACTCATTTTATGGGGTAATAGCACAGACATAGGAAAAATATTTATCTTACAAAAAAAGTGCGTTAGGATATTGGCAAACATAGATCAAATGGAATCGTGTAGACCCCATTTCATAAAATACAAAATTTTGACTGTCACGTCCATGTACATTTTGGAGTCGAGTAAATTTGTTAGAAAACATATAGATTTATATTCACAGATAACCCAAAACAAAAGAAATGACCGAAATTTAAATAAACTAAGATTACCTTTTTCAAAATTAAAGTTCGTTACATCCAGCCCGCACTATATGACAATAAAAATTTATAACCACTTACCTACCTAATTTTATAAAAAATGAGACCGAACTAAAATCGTTCTGTACAAAATTAAAAGCTTATTTAGTCGATAAATGCTACTATAATATAGACGATCTATGGGACATCAAGGGAAAGCACCTTAAATATCGTAGATAGGATATTTTGCTGAAAGGAGACTTTATGCTATTTCTAAAAGTTAGCAATTCTGTATTTAAAGATTTTCTAAGAATTACTTGCTTCGTCTGGGAATCCAACCGACTTAAATGTGAAAAAAAAATCACCCCTATTTTTATGCTGTCAATCGAAAGAGTGGACATAAAATAATAATTCTTCCTAAGTAACATAGTATCCTAAAAGAAAGGAATAACGTAAAATGTTTGAGTCAAATTTCAAGATTTTTTTTAAATAAAAATAAATAAAATAAAAATCATTTATTTCAGATGCGTGCGAGATCCATATCGTGTTAGTAACAAATCAAACAAAAAATTTATAAAAAGCTAGGACTTACAAAACTACTCAGTTGTTAGTGTTTATTATATCTAAAATTTAAATTAATTATTTTAACCGCCCCGTACAGATGCCCACCCAGTACATCAATATAGGGCAATCAAGACGTCCAGCCAGCATGCTCAGGATGCCGTTACTGCTACTCCTCACGCGTCTTAGCATCGAGGCGACTCTTTTTCGACGAATAGCGTGAAAGCCGTCAGTCTGTGCCTCCGCAAACATGCCGGATGCACTACAGTGGCGAGGGAGCTTAAACAGCATCCTGAATATGTTGTTGTACTGGACACGCAACGTATTATATGTGCGCTTCGTATGTTTCACCCATAGACTGCACGAGTTTTTGCCGACGATGAACTATTAAGCAAGTAATTCTTAGAAAATCTTTAAATGCAGAATTACTAACTTTTAGAAATAGCATAAAGTCTCCTTTCAGCAAAATATCCTATATAATAATCAAAGTCTTTTTTCAGAACATACTCACAAAATTTCATGAGAATCGATTGAGAAATTCGACATTAAGGCAAGAAAAGCCGGTAATGGACATCCAAACGTCCGGGCATACGAAAGAATTTGTTGGCCAATGCTGAAACGGAAATGCTTTGCTCGCTCGGTCAATTACTTTAATTAACATTATTTGGGAAACAAACACAAACGTCACCTCACTGAGCAAAGTGATTCAGCGGCCGGCGGAGTCAGGCGAGCGACGCCATATTGCCAACCGTGCCGACTGCCGAGTGCACCCGACGTTAACCGAACGCGACCCGAAAGTACGATGTTGGAAGTTTCGGCGCGGCCGAAAGCTTCGGCTGTTTTTTGGCCGAAACCGAACCTTTGGCCGAAACATGATTTTTAGGCCGAAACTGGCCGAAACCGAAACCGAAACCGAAACTTCGGTCGGTCACTACTTTAAACATACATACAATGCAAGTTAAATAAAAGCTTGTAAAATCGCCATGCCTATTCTTGTTATATATAACAACGGCCGGTTCTTTCGACGCGGGTACACGTTTTTAGAACCCTTGTTCGCTATAAAGCTGGCTTACTATACTATTACCTGTACGCTAGTGGACATTCAGCAACCGACTTATAGTTTTTTTTACTGCTGTAGCCTCCAGTAGTCTAGGAGTACTTTGTCTGATGTTTATTGCCCTAATAACATCCTTACCAGCCCGGGCACGACATCGGTCCCAGTCCACCACCTCTAGCACAACTGTGACTCTTTCTCGCGCGAGTAATATTACCCATCTCTTTCTATCACTTAACAAGAAAACCCGACTTCAATGAAATAAACACAAAAGTAATTTTCCAAATCGGTCTAACCGTTTTCGAATTATCGGGGAAAAAACCCGACAAACTAAGAACCTACTTCGTTTTTGTCGTCGTCGGTAGAAAATACAGCGTTAACGAGCTCATACGACTTATGGTGCTGACTACTTCTGGTAGTTCTATAAAGTATCCGCTACGCTACAGGCGCTGTACAAGTTCTCCATACAAATCCGTTACGCTGTCGCAAGTGAGTATGGTATTTGTAAACTCATGGTAGAGGTACAGTACAGAGCAGGCGTGGAAACAATTTTTGTTTTGATGATTTCAATCGATACTGTTTTTATTGGGATCAAATGTCTATATGGGACTATATACGTTTAAAGTGGTCTAAGAGTCAGAAATTATAATTATTATTATTAGTTGAATTATTAAATTTCTGATAACAATTTCAAATTTGGTTTCAAAAGTCTTAAAATTTACGTACCCTTGAACCCCCACATATTTCAGTTTTTTTTCTATAGGTATTTCAAGACACATTGAAAGTTTTTCTTTATATAATTATAGTATGTTGTATAATTTAACATCATTTCCACCTCTATTAACTCGAATATTCAACGCTCGGAATATTGAGGTTCGTGGAATTATTGAAAAGTCAGCTGTGTAATTCAGGGGTGCTTATGTTAACAAGTATCAAGGCCAAATGTCAATTAGAGGCAGCCCTTTTAATTATTGTGAAACATAATTATAGGCATACGTTAGGCTCGTTGGTTTACTAGAAGAGGTTTCGGTTCATCTCTAAGGGAAATTCGACTCACTTGAACTTCTGCCATTCACATTGTACTTTTTGTTAGTATTACATCGAAACCGATTTCACTCATTTATTATGAATAAATGTTCTTTTTTACTTTGTGCGCCTATTTTTAGCGATATTTAAGAAAATTTTCAAGAAAAATACGGTCTAAAATTACGTCACATGATGGAATAAAGATGTAGACTCATGTTGAAGTATACCTATGTTATTATATAAAATTAAAATAAATACATACGTCATGAAATAAAGAAAAATAACCAAAAAATAATAATGTCTTAAAATATATGACTTCAAATCAAAGGTAGGTGCGCAAATATTATGTTTTTTAAATCCAAAACCGGCCAAGTGCGAGTCGGACTCGCGCACCGAGGGTTCCGTACAAACACTTTCCATCCCTAAGGTTAAGTTTGCACCTGGTTTGTATAGCGCCCCATATAAATTTTTCATTTTCTTATTTTAGAAGTTAAAGGGGGGGGGGACCAACTTTTTTCCACTTTGGAAGCGTCTGTCACTCAAACTATTCGGTTTAGAAAAAAAAATATTCTAGAAACCTCGATATCATTTTTGAATGCCTATCCATAGATACCCCACACGTATGTATTTGATGAAAAAAAATTTTTGAGTTTCAGTTCTAAGTATGGGGAGCCCCCAATATTTATTATATTTTTTTTTATTTTTGCATCAAAATCTTAATGCGGTTCACAGAATACATCTACCTACCAAGTCTCAACAGTATAGCTCTTATAGTTTCGGAAAAAAATGGCTGTGACATACGGACGGACAGACGGACAGACAGACAGACATGACGAATCTATAAGGGGTTCCGTTTTTTGCCATTTGGCTACGGAACCCTAAAAACTGTATTCAAATTCTAATAATTCAACAAAATAATTATTGTAAGTAAAACAACCACTTTTTCACGGCCAAAATAGCAATTTTTTTTTTCGTTGGAATGACTAACTTTATGTAACTATAATTTCTGACTTTTACAAACTTAGTTGGTCCCATGTAGATACTTGAATCCAATAAAAATAGGATCGAATGACATCTTAAAAAAAATACATCCCAATTGTGACAGTCACAAAGCATAAGAAAAACTAGTGACAGTAAATACTTTTGGTTTTGATTAATTTTCTACGATGTGACCGGTGTTGTCATACCGTTAGCATTTATGGCCATAAAGCATTTTCGTTTTTATCTGATAGATAAATAAAAATCTTTAATATTTTCTTGTTACCATTTCCATTTACATACATCTATGGAGGCGCCAAAGATCTCCCATGATAGCTTTGTAATCATTTCATTGATTATGGCGCGTCACAAACTGAATGGAGAGATAATTAATGGACACCCTGGTTTAATATATAACTAGTTTTCCCACGCAACGTCGCCCACGAGCTAAAAGTCGCGCATCTACATCCTGAAAACTACTTCTCTGATTCATTAAGCAAATTTTCAAGACAGCTCGTTATTGTAGGCATTCTTTATAGCCTGTTTAGGTGTCCCACTGCTGGGTAAAGGCCTCCCCGTATATATGTTCTCCATTCGATCCTATTGCCAGTGCGGATCTGCCATTCTCTGCAGAACGCGTCCAGATCATCCCGCCTTCTCCTTTTCGGTCTGCCTCTGTCCCGATATCCATCTTGTGGGATCCATTGGGTTGCTATTACCTTTCCGGATGCATGCGACCGACATGCCCAGCTCAGTCCAATTTCAGTTTTGCGACTTTTGCGGTCTTATGTCACCCACATCCACTACACCAGTTATGGAGCGCAATTCCGTGAATTGTAGGCATACAAAGGATTAATTTATCACTATTTGCACAACTGCATAAGTCTATGACGTGGATGCAATTATTTTGACTCATCTTTCATAGACATCATTCCGCCATCATGACGCATCATCATCATTTTAGGGAGCCGTCGGTCCTTGGTTCGAATCTCAGCAAGGGCAAATATTTCACTGGCAAATGTGTGACGAACTCGAATATATAATCCTGGGTCATGGATGTTGTATCTATTTAAGTTTGTATAAGCCTAGCCATATTGCGGATTTTTAGTGCTAGTATTTTTGGCAACGACATATTTTTGGTAACTGACATTGAAAACCAATAAACAAAGAGGAAATATTCCGCCAATTACAAATAATGTTTGCGTAATAAAGCTATAACTACCCACAGTGATGAAAATCAAGTTTGTTTTCAATAGGATTCAGTAATTATTTAGGAAGAAGAACGGAGGATTGAACGGCATTGCGGTAATCAATGTTTTGAATTTAGTTGATGACAAATCCTTGAGAAATCGCCGACGACGTTTTGTAATACAAATATTATGACGTATGCACATTATTGCCATATAAAACCTGTTTGTAGTGCCACTATCCCTGGGCAGGACCGACACGTGTTTAGGCTAGTCGTGCGTGTTCAGATATTTTTGTTCTCGTAAGTGTGTAGATGTAAATGAACTCGACTGTACTTCATTTGGTATAAAACACTTTTCATCCATTAAACAGTTGAGTGAAGGTCGTTTTTAAGTCGTATCCTTCACTGTTAAGCCTACGAAATAAAAGCAAAGCAAGAAAAGATACCCAAATTCTTTTCAGAATTGAATTCTAAATTTAACCACCCATGTATTTTCGTAACCCGTCGATTGGTTTCTATTTAATTTGCATGGAAATTAATTTCATTGGTACTGTTGTCTTAATTTTGACGTCTTGGCCCGGAGGGGCGAGTCAGGTGATATTGTGACGTTTTCCGATACCTACCTAATATGAAATTAGGAAGTATTTTACAAGCCTTTAGCTTTATAAACCCCTGAGGTTTTCGGTGCACGAATCATTTAAGAGACCTTCATCTACATCATCATCATATCAGCCTATAGACGTCCACTGCTGGACAAAGGCCTCCCCCAAAGTTCTCCACAACGATCGATCTTGCGCCGCCCTCATCCAATATCTACCCGCGATCTTAACCAGGTCGTCGGTCCACCTTGCTGGAGGCCTTCCAACGCTGCGTCTTCCGGTCCGCGGTTGCCACTCAAAAACCTTTCTGCCCCAACGGCCATCGATTCTACGAGCAATGTGCCCGCCCACTGCCACTTTTAAGTTTGGCGACTGTCTGAGCTATATCTACAACCTTGGTAAGTAAGAGGCCTTATTCCTTTTAAAATGTTTTTTTTATCATATTATGACAAATATATTGATAATTACAACCAACTTTTTGAAGTGTATAATACTTTTCCCCGAGTTCTAGGTAGTAACATAGCTATTTCATGACTTCATTGCGTGCAGTCGAAAATAAGTAGAAAAAACAAATTTTCCGCGTGAATTTTGTCAAAGTCAAGTAGTTTTTGAAACAATTTTTTTTAATGAAAAATTCAAACTGTAAGTTTCAAATATATGCCAATAAATTCCAATAGCCCTGTTCTAGGTAGTTACATCAATAACATGTTAAGAAACATGTATGATCATAGTGAAAAATGTCTAAAAAAATCAGCATTTCAAAAGAATACTAAACACTGAAATAAAACAAAGCAAATATCAAAATGTATTTGTGTTTCATACAAATTCTTCTCCTCTCTCAATTCGCTCGCTCTTGGCAGAACGGTCGTGGTCACATTGATCCACGTCGATAGTAGAAGCGGACACAGGTCTCCATCGGCGATATCCCATGGCTATATCTCCCTGTTGGCACTGGCAGACTGTCTGGCGCAGTCAGATACGCACTTTCCTACTGCTGATTTTATCTGGTCAGTCCAACGCATAGGTGACCTGCTCTTCGACTCCTTCCACTTTTCCCAGCATGGAGTTGTTATCCCGCCTAGAGATATGGCCAAAGAAATGGAGTATGCGAGTTGTACTGCCGATATACGCTTGGTGATGCCCTGCAGTTCCTGGAGTATGGAAACGTTGGTGCGGAGCTCCTTCCAATATATTCCGAGCATCTTTATCCAGCAGCACATTTCCAGAGCATCTAAATCTCTCTTCCCCTTTTCCAACTCTTACACTGTCCGGGGAGCCTATATGATGGTCGTTTTAATCACGCGATAAATAAGTGACAGAGCATCCGTCACGTTTTGACAAAATGCGAGTGTGAGTGACAGATGCTTTGTCACTTATTTATCACGTATCAGGCCCACAGGGGACCTATGATGGTTACGTTGACCACGTGATAAATAAGTGACAAAGCATCTGTCACACTCATTCGCATTTTGTCAAAACGTTAGGCAGGGTTAGCATAATATCTTGTTACTACTTCGTTTGTCGCGCGCCTCAGCGTCACCGTCTTGCTTGCACGGCATTGGAAAGATAGTGACAGACAATATTTGTAGCGCTAGATGTACCTACAGGGGGCCTATGATGGTTGCTTTTATCATGGGATAAATAAGTGACAAAGCATCCGTCACGTTTTGTTATAATGTGAAGTGACAGATGCTTTGTCACTTATTTATCATGTGATAAAAGCAACCATCATAGGCTCGCAGATCGCCTTTGATAATAATAACTAATGCCATATAACCGTTTCATAAAAAAGTTGTTGGGGAAAACACGAATGGAAAATTTCCTAGAATTGAAGATTTTTGAGAAATTATATTACAAGCCTCCATGATTACCTCTGTATGTTTAAAAATTGTGGTGGACTATTCTAAGCAAAATGGTGCGCGTTGATGGTTTGAACCACAAAAATTGCGTTCCAACAAATTTCTTTTGCATAATATAACAGATAATACGAAGGCATAGCAAGACGCAAGACTTCGCGATGTGTTTCCTAGCTTACCTAATCTAATATTTAATAATACTAAGATTTTATCTAGAACTTTCCTTTCGCTATTTTATATACCTAATCGAATTAATTTTTTTCTTACCACAGACATTCATTGAGCGAGCGAACCGTTTCTGATTCAGCTTAGCCAAAAATTATTTATTATATCCGGACATTTGAATGTTCGGATGTCCAGTTTTCCAGAGTTGTTCTTGCCTCTCTCTCTTTTCAATTGTTCCTTCACTGCTGAGGATCGTGACTCCAGCCAATCTAGCACAACTTGGTTTCGCGACTCTTGCCGCGCGACATAGCATCGCCCGTCACTCTCTCACAGTACTATGAAGAAAGAGACAGGTAATATTTCTCGCACGAAAAAGAGTCTCGTTTCACAGTTGAGAGTTGTTGATTCCGTCAACTAGTTGCCTCCATCGGTTACGTTCCGTTGCTTGGTGGAGTGCAGCACTGACTGATATGTCCAGCTCTTCAGATATTCTTGCCTACAGGTCGCATTTGTCAACCGATTATCATGAAATTTTGTGAGCAAGCTCGATAAGTAAATACATTTTATTTTATCGATTCAGTTTTTCAAAATAACGGTGAAACAAACTCGTTGTATACAGCTCACGTTAGAGCCACTAGTTATATGTATTTACTGAGACTTTTCTCTATAGGTGTTTCATTATCATATAATAGATATACATTCAAAGATATACATTTAAAGGTATGTTTAATTTATGGTGCAAAAGATAGTGACCTCAAATGATCGCGACCCTTAGTCATGAGAAAGCGAGGAAGAAGAGAAGAATACATTTATAGGTACATAATAATATTAGTATATTTTCAAACAAAACCCAGAAAACTTGCATAATATTTCAATACAATAAGATTACGTACGTACACAATACGTTATCAAACATCTTAATAAAAATACATTCTATATTATGTTGAGTGAAACTTGCACTTTCGCTCGTTATCACATCAAATTTGGAATTATATGGATCAACTCGTTCCATGGTCTTGGAACGGGTCATGACAAGGAGACCGGAACGTCGGAAAAATACGACACGAAAACATAAATAAAATTGGGCAAGTGCGAGCCCGACTCGCGCATGAAGGGTTCCGTACCTATACATATATATAATCTATAACAAGTTTGTTGTATGGGAGCCCCCCTTAAATATTTATTTTATTTTATTTTTAGTATTTGTTGTTATAGCGGCAATAGAAATACATCATCTGTGAAAATTTCAACTGTCTAGCTATCACCGTTGTTGAGATACAGCCTGGTGACAGACGGACGGACGGACGGACGGACGGACGGACGGACGGACGGACGGACGGCGAAGTCTCAGTAATAGGGTCCCGTTTTTACCCTTTGGGTACGGAACCCTAAAAATAACAAATGTACGGGATTGAAACACAAAAAAAAAACTAAGGTCAAAAGATATTCATAAAACTAAGACCACTCGGTAGGGTGCCCATGACGCAGGCAGCATTCCCACGCTATAGACTTTATATCAATACGTAGTTGCCGATGTCCTTCAAAATTGAACTTTTTTGAATCTTGGAGTGAAGTTAGGATCGAGTGTTCTGGTAGAAATCAGGTTTTTGTACCATATCGCTGATAGTCTAGCTCGTCTCCTCTTGTTCTCGGCTTCATGATCTACTTTGAAGAGACCGAACTTGGGACTGTAAAAGAAAATAATAGTAAGTTTATATTTGAGTATGCAAAGGATATTGCATGTAGAAGTCTAATGGTGTAAGCTCTCTACGTTGATGTTTGTGAGCAACAGATACTAAGTTTCAACCCCCGGCGAAAAGGAGGAGTGTGATAAGTTTAACATTTGTATCTGTGTGTCTGTCTGTGGCATCTTAGCTCCCAAACGGATGGACCAATTTGAGTGTTTTTTTTTATCGAAAGACTTGTCAGTCGAGATGGTTCTTAGTTATATTTGGTGGAAATAGGACCAGAAGTTTCCAAGATATTAAATGGAACAAGTGATAAGATCTCAGCCAATACTGAAGCTAAGAATTCAAAAGGTTTTTAGTTACGTTCTGTTTTAGTAGCATTTACTGTGTCACTCATTCAATGAGGGCCTCAAAATGACCAGTTACTAGTGTCGGGAGTATTGAATAGACGTTCATAACAATCATCTGTCTCAAATGCGAGCTAGTCGTCAATTCACTTTGATTGGAGCCTCGCCACGGTGCGTCTTCCAATATGTGGTCACGACTCAAGAACCTTTCTGCTGCCACGGAAATAGGTTCTACGAGATAATATATGTACCCCCCTTACTATCACCTAAATCAACCACGTCTTTGAGCTATGTCAGCGTCCGTGTTTTCCTGCGGATCTCCATATTTCTGATTTGGATACACAAGGATACTCCGAGCAGAACTCGCTCCACTTTCAATCCGTGCGGCTATTTACAAGCTAGTCATAAATTCTCCACTTACCCATAACCGTCACCAAACTCAAAGTTGTCCATCAAACTCCACGCAGCATAACAGGTCACGTTCACTCCATCCAAGTAGATAGCATCAAGCATATTACTAAGGTATTTCTTCAAATAGTCGATCCTCTTAGGATCCGTAAGGTCCTCGTCGGTAGCCACTCCATTCTCCGTGATTCGGATAGCAGGGTTGTTGTAAGTATCTTTTACCCATTTCAGTGCCCGTCTCATTCCGTGGGGAATGACCTGAAAAGTTGACAAATGTTTCATGTGATGTTATGTGTCATGTGAAGAAAGGTATGTTGCAAAGAAGAGATTAAGAACTGGGTAGGATTTACAGTCGAATCTTGGACAATTTATATCGCGAAAACGTTTGAGGGGAAATGAGATAGTGAGAGAAAAATACTTGTGCTCATAGGAAGTACCTAACTAGGTTCACTGACCAATAAAAGAAAATAACACAAGATAACAACTTAATAGAAATGCCACAAATAATAAAACCGGTCAAGTGCGAGTTGGACTCGCGCACCGAGGGTTCCGTACAAACACATTCCATCCTTAAGTGGTTAAGTTAAGTTTGCACCTGGTATGTATAGCGCCCCATACAAATGAGGTGCAAAGTTAACGCAACCAATCCCGTTTGTTGTATGGGAGCCCCCCATAAATATTTATTTTATTTATTTTTAGTATTTTTTGTTATAGCAGCAATAGAAATACATCATCTGGGAAAATTTCAACTGTCTAGCGATCACCGTTCTTGAGATACAGCCTGGTGACAGACGGACGGACGGACGGACGGACAGCGAAGTCTCAGTAATAGGGTCCCGTTTTTACCCTTTGGGTACGGAACCCAAAAAATGACAATGTAGTAATTTTGCGACTGCCTGTTTCATTACAAAGCGCTATAATAGATACAGGCCGTGAGGTCTCAGATTGCGAATCGGGTTTGGGTGAAAACGGAGAGGTTTCGCGTACAGTGTTGCCAACTCCAATGGTTCAAATATGCTAGATTGAAGTTGAAAAAATGCTAATAATATGCCAAGTTAATTTTTAATGTGCCAAAAAAAATGACAAATTAAAATGTAAGTATGAATAAAAACAATAAATATCAAAAATATTGCTTGTAATTTTGATGGATATTTAATAACCTAGGACTTTTTAAGGAACGTGCACTTTATCTGAACTAAGATGAGACAACTGAGACAGAGAGTCGTTATGAATTAAGAATCTTTCTCATTCCTTTTTACAGTACCAGAGAGCGAGCCGCGGAACGACGCAATAGTTTTTCTATGATATTGTCGTTGGGAATTCCCCTTTTATATTTTTAGAGAAATCCCCCGCGAACCGTTAGAAAACACATAGGTAATTAATTTACAGTTTTTATAGTAGAACTTTCTTTTAAATAACATCGTTATATTCGGTTGTCTTGTTTCGTATAAATATGCAAAAAAATGCTAATAATTCAGTGAATAAAGGATTTTGACCTTACAAACGGTCCGGTAATTTTGAATTTTTGATATGTTGTCTAGGATGGTTAGTCAGTGTTTAAAATGCAAAATGCACAATTCCCCCCCTCCGCGCCCGCCGCCATTTTGAAAAAACCGGCACGTTCTTCATATTTTTGCTCATATCTTCCTTTAGGAGCATTTTAGCTAGAAAAAAGCTTGGACAATGTTATAGAGAGATAAATTTACTACATTTTCCATTTTATATTTTGTTTCTAGGACAGATAGTTACGGAGATATGCACATTTAAAAAAACTTAAGAAATTGCAATTTCCAACTCAAAAACAAACTTCTGGATTATATCTTCGTTTAGGAGCATTTTAGCTAGAACAAAGCTTGGGCAATGTTTTAGAGAATTAAATTTACTATAATTTACATTTCAAATTTTGTTTCTAGGACAGATAATTACGGAGATATGCACATTTAAAAAACAGAAAAAGTCGAATTTTCCGGAAATTTCTCAAAATTCTTGGTTTAGAACACTGTCATTCAGTTACGGACTAGTCTAGGACACATTAAAACATGTAGGAAATATAATTGCTTATAAAACTCATGTCCATTTTTACATACATGTGACTTTATTTTTTACATATTTCCGTAATCATCTGTCCTAGAAACCAAATTTGAAATGTAAATTATAGTAAACTTAATTCTCTACAACATTGCCCAAGCACTGTTCGAGCTAAAATGCTCCTAAACGAAGATATAATCCAGAAGTTTGTTTTTGAGTTGGAAATTGCAATTTCTTAAGTTTTTTTAAATGTGCATATCTCCGTAACTATCTGTCCTAGAAACAAAATATAAAATGGAAAATGTAGTAAATTTAACTCTCTATAACATTGTCGAAGCTTTTTTCTAGCTAAAATGCTCCTAAAGGAAGATATAAGCAAAAATATGAAGAACGTGCCGGTTTTTTCAAAATGGCGGCGTGCGCGGAGGGGGGGGAATTGTGCATTTTGCATTTTAAACACTGACTAACCATCCTAGACAACATATCAAAAATTCAAAACTACCGGACCGTTTGTAAGGTCACACATAGTACTTTAGTCTGTATCCACCGTATTATAATTGAAGTTATAATGTGCTAGATAAAGCATAAAAATGCTAAATTGGCAACACTGATCGCGTAAAAGCGAGCGAGACAGGTATAAAACGCGAATGGCATTCTGACAGCTCACGCACTGTATTCTTTTTCTATCAGTAAGTACTTAATTGAAATTCATACGTACCGCGATGTGTTCGGATGCAGTTCTTGGATAATTCTTAAAAGTACCCTTGGCACCGAGATCATCTTCCATGGATGGTATATCCTTTCCGGGTTTGTACGTTCGCCTTGTATAATATTTAGTCGAATAGTGGTTGAATCCATAGAAATCACTTGTTCCTGAAAATTTAAGACGGAGTTATGAACATTTTTATTGTACAGGTCTTTGTGTTTAAAAGGAGAAGAAAAATAGTACTTGTAGCACTAACAACTTTCTTCTGGTTTAATTAAACAAGCATGATGTAATTAACACACATTCTTATAGTTAAACTAGAAGACGCCCGCAACTTGGTACGCGTAAAACTTTTTTCTTTGCCGAAGTTGGGTAAAAAAGTGTCCTTTAACCATTTTTGGATGTTCGTCTATCTCTGTACCAAAACTGGTAAAAATCTGTACAGGCGCGTCGGCGTGATGAGAGGACAAAGAAAATTTTATCAACAGATGTCGCTGTACGGCGGTTGCCACGCTGCTGCATCGCGCTATTAAGATTTTTCCTGAAATAATGACCCCTATCCATAGAAAACTGAGTTTCAATACAATTTTTTAATAGTATACATAGATAAATTAGGGTTTCAAACCTTTGCAGTATTCTATCTCCTCAGGCGTGAAGTCAAGAAGTCTGCTTCGAGGATATCCCTGCTGTTTACTCTTTTCAGCCACCAGTTGTACCACCCTTGGCGGCCACCCTCCCGTAGATGAGAATATTGGTTGAGCAAAAATTCCCACAGTAAAGTCTAATGCGTCGTAGGCCGCTTGGATATCATCTGGATGATCTGTGAGGCCTTCGTAATAATCTGTTGCTATCGTAATGCCAATGGAGCCTATAATAAAAATGATTATTTATTTAAAGAGCCTAGACTGTCTCGCTGCTATGCAGAGATTTTTCGTTCTTCCACATGTCCCGCTTAGCAATCTCCCCCCAATAGTATTTGAGGAAGGAAAAGTCCAAGACACCGGACAATATTTTATGGATGCCATTAGATACTTAGTCACTTAAGTCTACAAGTGGTCCAGCAGATAGGGTTATCGGGCCAGTCCAGTCCAGTTCGTTTTTGAATCTCTGAGTGTTATGCCGTCTTCGGCTACTTAAAACAAGACACATTTGCAAAAAAAACATTACCTTGTTACGCTTTTGATAAACGTCTTTTAGAGGTTTTTGCAGTTTTATAGTAATAAAAAGGTACCTTTTTGTCTTGGCCTAAACTCCTTATCGTACAAATGCCAAACGCGTGCATGGCCCATTATCTCATTCTTCGCCACTATATAATCTATTGTTCCATGACCATCCTTTAAACCCGGCGCCATCTTATTAGATCCGTATCCTATAAGATGTATATTCGGCTCATTGAGTGTTATCCAGAATTTGACACGATCGCCGAAGTTATCAAATAGAACTCTCGCATAATCTTCGATCCACATGGTTACATCAGGATTTGCCCAACCGCCTAAATCTTGGAGGCACTGGGGTAAATCCCAATGGTAGATAGTCACGACCGGTTCGATAGCATTCCATAGAAGATCATCAATGACATCATTGTAATGATTTATTCCTTCCTGGTTAACGTAATTCGCGGTGCCATTGGGAAGTATTCTTGGCCAAGAGATGGAAAACCTGTAGAAGTCGACGCCTAAATATCTGAGCATCGCTGAATCACATTTATACTTGTAGTATGATTGGCAAGCGTCGTCGCCTGTAGAATTGTCCTTGGTTGTTCCTGGTGTGTGGGTGAACTTGTCCCAAATACTTGGTGATTTTCCTGAGAAGTGCAAGAGGATATGTTTATAACAACGTTACATTTGTCGTCCAGGGTACCAGAGGGTAAACGAATTATAAGTATTAATACGTAACAATAAATTAAACCAATCTCAGAATCACTACATAGTATAAAACAAAGTCGCCTTCTGCTGTCGGTCTGTCCCTATGTATGCTTATTTATATCTTTCACTTAAAACTACGCAACGGGTTTTGATGCGGTTTTTAGGGTTCCGTACACAAAGGGTAAAAATTGGGCAAGTGCGAGTCCGACTCGCGCATGAAGGGTTCCGTATCATAATCTATAACATTTCAACTGTCTAGCTATCACCGTTCTTGAGATACAGCCTGGTGACAGACGGACGGACGGACGGACAGCGAAGTCTCAGTAATAGGGTCCCATTTTTAGGATTCCGTACCCAAAGGGTAAAAACGGGACCCTATTGTTAGATTATTTTATGATGTTGGCAAGATTATTATTCTCTAGATTAATACAGTACTGCCAACATAACTGTGATTGGTTGGTCTTTTACTTTTTTATGCTAACTGTCAGCTACTGAAAAAATATTCTCATCAATAAAACACATTAGTCAATTACGCTGATTTGATTTCTTATTTTATTTCCATAAAATAAAAGGTTATGGGCGACTTGCAAATGGAAAATAAAAAGGAAAATTAGTCAGCCAGAGGGCATAGTAGATTAGTCCGGGTATTTTAAGATTTTTTCAGGTAATAAAAATAATTTCAAATTGTAACGGCAAATTTAGTACAAAATGGCTTCCATGGTAATGCCGCAACTTGATGAGAAACAAAATTTTTCGAATTGGAAATTTAGGATACAGATTTTATTGAACGAAAAAGACGTCTCAAATGCTTTAATAGAAGATCCGCCTGTGGAAAAAGATAAATATGCAAGTTTTATGCTTAAAGACGCGAAAGCGAAATCGAAGATCGTACAATACGTATCAGATAAATACTTAGATATTATTAAAAAGGCAGAGACGAGTAAACAAATGATTAAAAAGCTAGAAGAGATATTTGAAAGAAAAAGCGTGTTCAATAAATTACACCTAAAGAAGAAACTGTTATCTTTAAAATGTACGGGTAATTTACAAGACCATTTCTTGAAATTTGACTCGATCATAAGTAAGATGGAAGCCGCGGGCTGCAAGCTGGACGAAAGTGACAAGGTAGCACATTTATTATTTACTTTACCTGATTCATACGAAACTGTTATTACAACTCTTGAAACTATGAGTGTAGAAAAAGAATTATGCGAAGATTTTGTAAAATCCCGACTATTAGATGCCGAACTGAAGAATAGTGGCAAAGAAACAATGCCCGAATTAACATTTATGGCCTGCTTTAAGTGTGGTAAAAGAGGCCACAAGGCCACAGATTGTTTTAGTAACTACAACAATAATTTTAACCAACAAAGAGGCCGAACTATGTACCGAGGCCAAAACTCTTACAGAGGCAGAAGTTCATTTAGAGGTAGAAGTAACAGAGGTACATTTAGAGGACAAAGTCAAAGCCCACATCATTCAAAAGATAAGTTATCATTCATTGCAATGGCTGCAATCGAAAATACAGACCATTTTATCCTCGATTCTGGCGCAACGAACCACATGGTAAAAGAGGAATGCGAGAAGTTTATTACAAATATAACAGAACTGTCAACATCAATTAAGATACAAATTGCCAATGGACAGGTTCTGACAGCGAGAAGAAAAGGCATTTTGACAGCCGATTATCAAAGCTCACGTACAATACAAATCGATATGGAAGTATTATTGGTAGAAGGATTACGACATAACTTATTATCAATTAACAAGTTGACAGAAAAAGGTTTCAACATCACATTCACCAACGATGGTGTATTGATAAGAAAAGACAACGTTTGTATTAAAGGAAACAAATCGAATAATTTGTACATATTAAAACTTGATGTCAACATTGAAAATGCTTATGTGGCAAGCGAGAACAGCGACTTATGGCACAAAAGACTTGGCCATATAAACTATAATGATTTAAAACTATTAAATTTACCTATACCTGACAAGATCTGCGACACATGTATTGAGGGAAAGAGCACACGAAGAAGCTTCTACTACCAGAAAAGCAATAGTAAACAAATTGGAGATTTAATACATTCAGACATTTGTGGACCCATAGAGCCTATAAGTATATATGGATTCCGATACTTTCAAGTACTTATTGATGATTACTCACACTACCTGGTAGTCCGTTTACTGAAAACGAAAGATGAAGCAGAGGGTAATATAATAAATTTTATAAGATATATTAAAACCCAATTTGGATTTAAAACAAAGAGCTTAAGACTCGATAATGGTGGCGAATTCAGTTCCAACAAATTTAAAAGATACTGTACGGACAAGGGAATACGAATTGAATACACAGCACCATATACGCCACAGCAAAACGGAACTTCAGAACGAATGAATCGCACATTAATAAATAAATTACGGACAAAATTGATTGAAACAAAATTACCAAAAGAACTGTGGAGCGAAGCAGTGATGACATCTGCGTATGAGATAAATAGAAGTCCAATTACAGCATTAAATGGAAAAACACCATCAATGTTATGGTATGGCAACAACAATTTGACGAAGCTAAGAGTCTTCGGCAGCCAAGCATGAGCTGTAACTTGCCTAAACCAAGAAAATTAGAGCCAAGAGCTAAGAAATTGATAATGGTCGGATATTGCGGTTCGGGATACAGACTTTTTGATCCCAAAGAAAATAAAATCGTAATATCAACAGACGTAAAGTTTAATGAAAATGAAATCGTATTTAAAAATGAAGAGAAAGACGAAAATGCAAAAATATTTAGACCTTATGTTCATAATGATGAAGAAGAAGAAATTGAAATATACGAAGAAAATAAAATAGTACATGAGAAAGAAAATGACAAGATTGAAACTGAAAAAGACACTGAAAATAAAGAAAGTAGACAAAATGAAGAAGAAATTGAAGAAAATGATACCAGCTATGATGAAGCAGAAGAAGAAATGGAAGCGTATCAAAATTGTCCAAATGATGTAACCATGAATACCAGAGCAGGAAGACAAATAAATAAGCCAAAACACTTAAATGATTATGAAATATATATGGCATACTGTTTAATATCCTCGGAAGACCCAATACATTATGAAGAAGCGATTAAAGACAAAGAATGGGAAGAAGCAATTGCGAAAGAAATAAATTCATTAGAAAAGTTGGAAACTTGGGAAGTAGTTGACGCTAAAGGCAAAAAGGCAATTGATACGAAATGGGTATTTAAAACTAAAGACAATGGTTTAAAGAAGGCTAGATTAGTAGCAAAAGGTTTTCAGCAGAAAGAAAGTTATTTTGGGAATAATTATTCACCGGTAGCGAGGATGAATACAATTAGAATGTTTTTAGCACATGCAGTAAGAAATGATTATGAAATAAGTCAATTTGATATTCCCACAGCCTTTTTAAATGGATTTTTAGAAAATGAAGTTTACATTAAAGTACCGAAAGGAGTGAAGGTTGAGAAGAACAAAGTATTAAAATTAAAAAGAAGTCTATATGGATTGAAAGAAAGCCCCAAGTGCTGGAATGAAAGGCTTAATGATTTCTTAACAAAGACCGTCGGATTAAAGCGGTCTCAACATGATTTTTGCTTATACTACAATAGTAAAGTATGGTTTTTAGTGTTTGTTGACGACATTCTACTAACAGGGGAAGTCGAAGCGATAAATAAAGTAACAGAGATGCTACATAAAGAATTTAATGCAAAAGATTTGGGAAAAATCAATAAATTTTTAGGTATGGAAATTACCAGAAATGAAGAAGGAATGAAAATAAATCAAAGCAAACAAATTGAAAAAATGTTACAGAAGTTTAATATGACTGACTGCAATGGAGTAAAAACGCCAATGGAAAAGGATTTACAAATAAAAGCAACTAATGATAAAATAGACGTACCGTATAGAGAAATAATTGGAAGTTTAATGTTTTTGGCAACCGTCACAAGACCAGACATAAGTTATGCGGTCTCATATCTAAGTCAATTTTTGGACAAGCCTGATATCCAATGTTGGAAACAAGCGAAAAGAATAATCAGATACATAAAGCAAACGAATGAGTATGGACTAAACTACAAAAGGCAGAATGATAACTGCACTATTAATGCCTATTCAGATGCCGATTGGGCAGGGCAAAAGACTGATAGAAAAAGCATGAGTGGATGTGTCATCATGTATTATGGTAATGTTATCGGATGGTTTTCTAGAAAACAAAGCTGCGTGGCACTTTCTACAGCGGAGGCTGAATATGTCGCACTAGCTACAGCGTGCAGCGAAGTCATTAATATCAAAGGGTTAGCCAAGGATTTTGGTGAGTGTTTAACACCTGAAATTTATGTAGACAATATGGGAGCTATATCAATGTCCAACAGCTATGAAAATAGCAAACGTGCAAAACACATCGATATTAAATATCACTTTGTTAAAGATTTGATCAGAAAAAAGATAATCACTCTATACCATGTCGACTCTTATAACAATGCAGCTGACATTTTTACTAAAATATTGTCATTAGATAAGTTTTCTCATAATAGAGATCTGTTATGTGTATACTAGTAATATTAATCTTGAGTATTTTTAAATGAATATTAGTTTGATAATTAAGGAGGAGTCAGTACAAATAATGTGCATGAGCGAATTTTATTAGACATAATGTTACTTGATTGATTGCATTAGCGAATGATACTTATTTAATTTAATGTTATTTATTGCTTTAGCGAATGTCACTAATTTAATTCTATGTTCTTTTGTATAATTTGTTTGGAATGCGATTGTAAATGTTTTTGCAAAGTTTGAGCATCACATCTACAATCGAGGAGGAGTGTTAGATTATTTTATGATGTTGGCAAGATTATTATTCTCTAGATTAATACAGTACTGCCAACATAACTGTGATCGGTTGGTCTTTTACTTTTTTATGCTAACTGTCAGCTACTGAAAAAATATTCTCATCAATAAAACACATTAGTCAATTACGCTGATTTGATTTCTTATTTTATTTCCATAAAATAAAACCTATTACTGAGACTTCGCTGTCCGTCCGTCCGTCCGTCTGTCACCAGGCTGTATCTCAAGAACGGTGATAGCTAGACAGTTGAAATTTTCACAGATGATGTATTTCCATTGCCGCTATAACAACAAATCCTAAAAATAAAATAAAATAAATATTTAAGGGGGACTCCCATACAACAAACTTACAGATAATGGTACGGAACCCTTCGTGCGCGAGTCCTACTCGCACTTTGCCGATTTTTTTTTTAATATTCTTCTTAGATAGAGTAATTCAGGAAGGTTTATATGTATAGGTAATACATGCTTAATTTATCAGCATTACACCCGTGCGAAGCCGGGACGGGTCGCTAGTTTATTATATTTGTAAGAAGTTCAATGTTTCATTGGAGTAGGTGATAATAATATTACAGGCTTGCTGTGTAGTGTGTGTAGAACCCGATTTCCAGTGCCTTTGCTACGGCTGCTTCTTGAATAAAAAGTAAGTCAAATATACCCATCTATCACAACTGTGCTCACAAAACTAAATAGGTGAAGATAAGAAATATTTGGTCACACGAAAGAGTCAGCGAGGGTCCAGTTTGTCCGAGAATACCTTTTTAAATATTGGAGAGTATCTAAAGGCTCATTCATACCTGAAACATTCCATGCTCCTTCAATCTGGTAAGCAGCTGTAGCGGTTCCTAACAAAAAACCAGGAGGGAAGGCCTTTTTCCGAGTAGGCGCACTGTGAAAAAAGCAAATTACCTTATAAGGCTGTGTTTCCCAATGTATAGCAAGTATTTTTGCTAGCTGAGCGAGGACAAGTAAATTAAGTTATTCCATTGGTTAACAAAAACACTCCCTCGATATAGTCGGGCCACGCTTACTCTTCCAAGCAAATGAACTGTCAAACCATACAAATTGACTCACTTTGTATGGTTTGACAGTTCATTTGCTTGGAAGAGTAAGCGTGGTCCGACTATACAGTATACACATCTCTGAAGGAAACGTAACCTTAATAAAATAAAAGGTTAAAAACTTTAAACCCGACTACGGAGAAACGAACTAAAAAGTTAAAAACAAGGTAGAAAAATCGGGTATCATCGCCTTATTCCACAAGATAAGACATTTGACATGTAAAATGTTCTTGTATATTTTTTTCTACTGAAATTTTCTGTTAGTTAACAACAATAACATTATAATTGAATTCAAATGCCGTAGTCGTGCGTTGTGGCATTAACTACCCACGATACAATCTTCCTTTTACATATCTCCAAACAGTAAAAGAGCAAACATGCATATATCATACACGAATTAAACCGCTTATATAATTATAGTAGCCGTAGCAGCAAAATTTATTTTATTTAGTGTTCTTAGTTTTTTTAAAACATGGAATTTTGTGTAGCAACTAGCAACAAAACCTACCTATAGTGTCTAGTTGTCGAGAATAAAACGGACGCACAGCATTATTACACGGCTACACATCGTTATCATATTGATATCAAGAAGAGTTTGATGATGATGGCGATCTAACTAAAAATACGGAAACTTCGTTGAATAGTTGCAGTTTTTTTAATAGTCGACAACGCACGACTACGGCATTTGAATTCAATTATAATGTTATTGTTGTTAACTAACAGAAAATTTCAGTAGAAAAAAATGTACAAGAACATTTTACATGTCAAATGTCTTATCTTGTGGAATAAGGCGATGATACCCGATTTTTCTACCTTGTTTTTAACTTTTTAGTTCGTTTCTCCGTAGTCGGGTTTAAAGTTTTTAACCTTTTATTTTATTTCAATATTTTCAGTTTTTACATAATATGATGCAGTAAAGAATATATAAATGCATATGTAAGTTAAAAAAATGTCGCTGTATAGCTACATCCTCCTTTGAAGTCTGATAAAATATACTCAGTAATCAAAATCTGTCGAGTAGTTTAAGCGCTATCGTGGAACATACATAAATGACATGACTTAATACTTTTCCCTATGACTTTACGAGTACCATAGTCGGGCAAAACTAAGAATAATTTATACGCAAACGTTGAATACCAACGTCGAATTTCAGCTATCGACACCAACCAGTGCTTCTATCGTATTGTGGACCTGTAGACGACTGAAACTTTATGATGGAAAACAAACGATAAAAACAACAATTTCATACACCTCTAATATTTTTACGCAAAAAGAGATTATTCGTTTGTATATTTTTTTCAATGCCACAATATCTAAATATTAAATATAATCACGTCTTAACGACAATTATTTACATTTGACGACACAACATTTTCAGCAATTTAAAAAGCAAAACAGAAAAAACTATTTGGAAATCCATATAATATCACTACCATCTTTTATGTCACCATCTCCTAGGTTAACTCAAAAGTTTCCCCGAGCCCCCCGTGTTTTATGTGACCATCTCCTCCGTTACCACAAAAGTTTCATAAGATCTGCTACTTTGTATCCGTTTAAGGATAACGTATTCTTTTTATTGCGGGGGTTCCACCGCCCATCTCCTCTATCCCCATCTCTTAGTTTAACTGATAAGTTTAGATGCGACCCCAATACCCGTCCCATGTTTTATGTCACCATTGCCTCCGTAGACTCAAAAGTTTCATAAGATTTGCTTCCTTGTTGCCGTTTTAGAACATTGTAGTTTTTTATGGCGGGGGGCTCTGCCCCCCGAGCCCCCGTCGTTTTGTGTCACCATTGCCTCCGTAGTCTCAAAAGTTTCATAAGATTTGCTTCCTTGTTGCCGTTTTAGAATATTGTAGTTTTTTATGGAGGGGGGCTCCGCCCCCCGAGCCCCCCATGTTTTATGTCACCATTGCCTCCGTAGACTCAAAAGTTTCAGAAGATTTGCTTCCTTGTTGCCGTTCTAGAACATTGTAGTTTTTTATGGCGGGGGGCTCCGCCCCCCGAGCCCCCCATGTTTTATGTCACCATTGCCTCCGTACACTCAAAAGTTTCATAAGATTTGCTTCCTTGTTGCCGTTTTAGAACGTTGTAGCTTTTATGGCGGGGGGCTCCGCCCCCAGAGCCCCCCATGTTTAATGCTACCATTGCCTGCGTAGACTCAAAACTTTTATAAAATTTGTTTCCTTGTTGCCGTTTTAAAATGTTGTATTTTTTAAGGCGGGGGGCTCCGCCCCCCGAGCCCCCGTCGTTTTGTGTCACCATTGCCTCCGTAGTCTCAAAAGTTTCATAAGATTTGCTTCCTTGTTGCCGTTTTAGAACATTGTAGTTTTTTATGGCGGGGGGCTCCGCCCCCCGAGCCCCCCATGTTTTATGTCACCATTGCCTCCGTAGACTCAAAAGTTTCAGAAGATTTGCTTCCTTGTTGCCGTTTTAGAACATTGTAGTTTTTTATGGCGGGGGGCTCCACCCCCCGGGCCCCCCATGTTTTATGTCACCATTGCCTCCGTACACTCAAAAGTTTCATAAGATTTGCTTCCTTGTTGCCGTTTTAGAACGTTGTAGTTTTTATGGCGGGGGGCTCCGCCCCCCGAGCCCCCCATGTTTAATGCTACCATTGCCTGCGTAGACTCAAAACTTTTATAAGATTTGCTTCCTTGTTGCCGTTTTAGAACGTTGTAGTTTTTATGGCGGGGGGCTCCGCCCCCCGAGCCCCCCATGTTTAATGCTACCATTGCCTGCGTAGACTCAAAACTTTTATAAAATTTGTTTCCTTGTTGCCGTTTTTAAATGTTGTATTTTTTAAGGCGGGGGGCTCCGCCCCCCGAGCCCCCGTCGTTTTGTGTCACCATTGCCTCCGTATACTCAAAAGTTTCATAAGATTTGCTTCCTTGTTGCCGTTTTAGAACATTGTAGTTTTTTATGGCGGGGGGCTCTGCCCCCCGAGCCCCCGTCGTTTTGTGTCACCATTGCCTCCGTAGTCTCAAAAGTTTCATAAGATTTGCTTCCTTGTTGCCGTTTTAGAATATTGTAGTTTTTTAGGGCGGGGGGCTCCGCCCGCCGAGCCCCCCATGTTTTATGTCACCATTGCCTCCGTAGACTCAAAAGTTTTAGAAGATTTGCTTCCTTGTTGCCGTTTTAGAATATTGTAGTTTTTTATGGCGGGGGGCTCCGCCCGCCGAGCCCCCCATGTTTTATGTCACCATTGCCTCCGTACACTCAAAAGTTTCATAAGATTTGCTTCCTTGTTGCCGTTTTAGAACGTTGTAGTTTTTATAGCGGGGGGCTCCGCCCCCCGAGCCCCCCATGTTTAATGCTACCATTGCCTGCGTAGACTCAAAACTTTTGTAAAATTTGCTTCCTTGTTGCCGTTTTAGAACATTGTAGTTTTTTATGGCGGGGGGCTCCGCCCCCCGAGCCCCCCATGTTTTATGTCACCATTGCCTCCGTAGACTCAAAAGTTTCAGAAGATTTGCTTCCTTGTTGCCGTTTTAGAACATTGTAGTTTTTTTTTAGGCGGGGGGCTCCGCCCCCCGAGCCCCCCATGTTTTATGTCACCATTGCCTCCGTATACTCAAAAGTTTCGTAAGATTTGCTTCCTTGTTGCCGTTTTAGAACGTTGTAGTTTTTATAGCGGGGGGCTCCGCCCCCCGAGCCCCCCATGTTTAATGCTGCCATTGCCTGCGTAGACTCAAAACTTTTGTAAAATTTGTTTCCTTGTTGCCGTTTTAAATGTTGTATTTTTTAAGGCGGGGGGCTCTGCCCCCCGAGCCCCCGTCGTTTTGTGTCACCATTGCCTCCGTAGTCTCAAAAGTTTCATAAGATTTGCTTCCTTGTTGCCGTTTTAGAACATTGTAGTTTTTTATGGCGGGGGGCTCCGCCCCCCGAGCCCCCCATGTTTTATGTCACCATTACCTCCATAGACTGAAAAGTTTCAGAAGATTTGCTTCCTTGTTGCCGTTTTAGAACATTGTAGTTTTTTATGGCGGGGGGCTCCGCCCCCCGAGCCCCCCATGTTTTATGTCACCATTGCCTCCGTACACTCAAAAAATTCATAAGATTTGCTTCCTTGTGGCCGTTTTAGAACGTTGTAGTTTTTATGGCGGGGGGCTCCGCCCCCCGAGCCCCGCATGTTTAATGCTACCATTGCCTGCGTAGACTCAAAACTTTTATAAAATTTGTTTCCTTGTTGCCGTTTTTAAATGTTGTATTTTTTAAGGCGGGGGGCTCCGCCCCCCGAGCCCCCGTCGTTTTGTGTCACCATTGCCTCCGTAGACTCAAAAGTTTCATAAGATTTGCTTCCTTGTTGCCGTTTTAGAACATTGTAGTTTTTTATTGCGGGGGGCTCTGCCCCCCGAGCCCCCGTCGTTTTGTGTCACCATTGCCTCCGTAGTCTCAAAAGTTTCATAAGATTTGCTTCCTTGTTGCCGTTTTAGAATATTGTAGTTTTTTATGGCGGGGGGCTCCGCCCGCCGAGCCCCCCATGTTTTATGTCACCATTGCCTCCGTAGACTCAAAAGTTTTAGAAGATTTGCTTCCTTGTTGCCGTTTTAGAACATTGTAGTTTTTTTATGGCGGGGGGCTCCGCCCCCCGAGCCCCCCATGTTTTATGTCACCATTGCCTCCGTACACTCAAAAGTTTCATAAGATTTGCTTCCTTGTTGCCGTTTTAGAACGTTGTAGTTTTTATGGCGGGGGGCTCCGCCCCCCGAGCCCCCCATGTTTAATGCTACCATTGCCTGCGTAGACTCAAAACTTTTATAAAATTTGTTTCCTTGTTGCCGTTTTTAAATGTTGTATTTTTTAAGGCGGGGGGCTCCGCCCCCCGAGCCCCCGTCGTTTTGTGTCACCATTGCCTCCGTAGACTCAAAAGTTTCATAAGATTTGCTTCCTTGTTGCCGTTTTAGAACATTGTAGTTTTTTATGGCGGGGGGCTCCGCCCCCCGAGCCCCCCATGTTTTATGTCACCATGGCCTCCGTAGACTCAAAAGTTTCATAATATTTGCTTCGCTGTCGCCGTTTTAAAATATTGTATTTTTTAAGGCGGGGGGTCCGCCCCCCGAGCCCCCCATGTTTTATGTCACCATTGCCTCCGTAGACTCAAAAGTTTCATAAGATTTGCTTCGTTGTTGCCGTTTTAGAACGTTGTAGTTTTTTATGGCGGGGGGCCCCGCCCCCCGAGCCCCCCATGTTTTATGTCACCACTGCCTCCGTAAACTCAAAAGTTTTATAATATTTGCTTCCTTGTTGCCGTTTTAGAATTTTGTGTTTTTTAAGAGCCCCCCCCCCCCCCATGTTTTAAGTCACCATTGCCTCCGTAGACTCAAAAGTTTTATAAGATTTGCTCCTTTTTTGCCGTTGGAGTCTGGAGCTGCTAGTTTTCTTATGATGGTTTTCCTACGTTTTCCATGTTCTTATCATAATAGTATTTGGTTTCATTATTACTATTCTGTTGGTACCTCTTTCATCAAATTGGTTTAGTACGTTACGCGTCATCAAATCATGTAAGATATTTGAATACGAATATAAATAAAGTATTAGTTACTTTACTAAGACTGTGCCTTATTCGGGTAAAAGTAATGACTGAAATCGGTTTTATTGTAAGCAGTATACTTAACCACACCATCACTTTTTGAAGTCGGTTAAAAATATGGCCTACGCAATGTAAACCGTTATAACAAATCGATGGACATGTTATAGATCAAAATCGGTAAGTAGTGTTAGCGCTCTGCTAGAGCATACTTGAATAGGTACAAACATATAGTTCCAATCACCTTTCGTGGTCTTCTGCATCAGTTCCACTTGGTCACATTATGCTTTCTGACAACAGATACCTGAATCACTTGAGAAAATAATAAAGAAATTGTACTTGTTACTTTTATATTTACAGAGTTCCGTCGATTTCTGATGGATTCCATCATCAGAAATTTACCATATTTCTAAGAGATAATAACTGAAGTGTTAACTTTCCAACAAAAAAAGAATTTTTGACATCTGTTGATTTTTTTATTTTTTTTCTGTAGAATTTTTGCTCTCACTCGTCCTCCTTTTTTGAAGTCTGTTAAAAATGTAGCCTATGTCACCCGGACTGTAATAACGAATTGATAGACACCTCGATCACTAAAATCGGTTGAGTAGTTTTCGCGCTATGCTGGAACACACTTACATATAAATATACATACATACATAGACTGCTAAACTTATAACCCTTCCTTTTGGCTTTGCCGTAGTCGGGTAAAAAAGTTAATAGTTTATGACTAATTTAGTTATTATCATCATCATCTCAGCCGGACTGAACACACACACGTCGTTAAATGATTCTACGATACTCGTAAGCAACAGCTTCCCGTGATCTTCACAAAGTTATCTATACATTTTGTAGGAGGCCAGCCAACTTATAAATGCTGATCATAGACCGAGCGAGCAAAGCATCTCCATCTCAGTTTGCATTAAATTCATTCGCTTACGATGTTCATTCGGATGTAATGTTCTGATGTCTAGCTGTCCAGATTTCCGGTTCTTGCTTACAGGTCGCCTTCTTCACCCGATTCTCATGAATTTTTGTGTAGGTGCGACAAGTATACATAGTTTTTTCGTCGATTCAGTGTTTCGATTTTTTTTTAATGACGGAAATATGGCGGTTGATTACAAACTCGCGAGGTCTTCAGCTCACAGAGCTATTAGTGTTTTCGGAATAGATAGATAAAGAAAAACCTTATCACGGAGCGAGACTTTTCAGAACTTTTACAAAACAAACTCAACCCTTGGTATGTCAAAGCACGGATCAGTGCAAAGTAAGTACCTATTTAAATCCTATATAAACATATCATTGAGCTTCTATTTAACTGCCAAATTATTAACATAGATGAAGGGTTAATCCTTTACCTGTCGTTGTCCATTGGGTTGGACTGGCCAGCGCTGCAAGATACGAGCAAAAACAATGCAAGGCCGCGGACGGCCATTTGTGGTAACATCTTCGCTGCTGCTGAATTCTCCTGAGTCCTGGATAAGTTAGAAACTGTTTAAACTACGATTTTCACATGGGTGGGGTTTCATACCCTCATCTGGCAGAAAATTGTTTTGCCGAACGGTAATGTTTCGCATAATGCTCATTTCGCAGAAATTTTCTTCTGCTGTAACGGGAAATATATTTTTAAATGCTTTCATGTATCCTGGTAGATGAGGATAGGTTAGGTTACGTTTATTTTATAACTTTTCAGAAAAGTTAATGGTATCATGGTAAGTTAAAATCAGGTAAGTTAATGGAAATGAGCATTATGCGAGACATTACGTTCGGTAAAACACTTTTCTGCGAAACATTAGTTAACCTTTTTACACATTTACATTAAAAAAACCATTAGTGTGTTCTTGTTTATTTTAATTTTTAGGTTTAGTTTTATTGTTTAGTCAATTACTTATTTTTACGGCATAATATTTTTATAATTCAATAAAAATTATACATACTAAAAAACCATAGAATAAAACACATCCAAGAAGGGTTTGTGATTGGCGGTCCCGCGGTATGTCTTAATAGATCTAATTAGAATCCCATAATCGTAGTTTAGTAATTACTAATTAGATATGAAGTACTCTGTACTACTTACCATTAATGAGGGGCGGTAAATAACATCATCATGATATCCCAATGTTATGAAATAACAACACTGATTTATTTCCTCCATGTCTTGCCGCCGCTGCTGCATAGTAACGTAGGTACCTACCGTATCTAAACTTGTTATAAGTCGTAATTGCATTTCATAAAAACAGAAAATGGTTATCTTTAATAGTTTTAATGCCATCCGTTATACAAACTACTAAACAATTAACGTATCACTCGTAAAGTCTCCATTATGATATCGATAACAGTTAATATAATTCAGTAAGATTAGCTGAAAATTTGGCAAAATGAAAGGACAACTTTTATCTATCAGGATATGTAGGTTATAGAGCCAAGTTTAATTTTATCTACTCTCCCCCCCTCTCAGGGGTGAGCGTCACCCCCCCGCGCCCTCGAATGTGTCCCGGAGCGCGGTATTTTCCACTTTAGAAGAAAACCGTGTACGATACATACAAAGTGTATGAGAACGAAATAATCCTGACTAAATTTACTATAAACCTTTCATACATACAAAAGCGATAGCACTTATACAATCAGCGCAATCTGTTACCAAATACTAACGTTTTTAATTATTGATCTTTTTTTTCTGCTAAAAGGTTAGTTATCTCAAAAACTACACACTTCTCGGCCAAAATATGTATGACAAAAGTAAAGAATGGACAATGTTCTTTCTAAAAATGTATAATTTATTTGTGTTACTCTTTAATTTACCGTTGCAATGCTATTTTTAAAATTTAAGTCATTTGGCCATTATGCGAAATATAAATATTCGTACTAGTTAAACGGTGTTAATTGCGATACCATAGACTTCTGATATGTTTTTCTGTAATCTACAAATATTGAACTATATCCTGTATTTTTTTTTTTTTAGACTTACTATTTAAGGAAATAAGGGGTGTGTGGGGAAATCGTCAAGTTTTGCTCGTTTTTCGTAAATAACTTCAAAACCGTTTAATTTTGAATTATTAAATATATATATTTGAGATATTCATAATAAACTCTTTCATTTGATATGTCACACGATATACTTTGCTATTTTTTTTTTCTAATTTACCCCTCAAATCGGGCCCCCATGTTTCAAATTACTTGATTTACTTTACGTTACGTTACATTTCCATATTTGGGGCATCAATTTACATACGTGTACTAAATTTCAACTCAATCGGTCCAGTAGTTTCGGAGAAAATTCGCTATGATTATAGTAGGATCCCTCGTGTGTCTGTCTCAGACCGTCCGTCGGTCATAGCCAATTTGCTCCGAAACTACTGGACCGATTGAGTTGAAATTTTGTACACGTATGTAAATTGATGACCCAAACATGGACGTGTAACGTAACGTAACACAAATAAATAAATTTTGACATGAGGGCCAGTTTAGGGAGCAAAATAGAAAAAAAAATGGCATAGTATATCGTGTGACATATCAAATGAAAGGGTACATTATGTACATCTCAAATATATGTATTATATAATTCTAAATTAAACGGTTTTGAAGTTATTTACGAAAATGAGCAAAACTTGACGATTTCCCCACACACCCCTTATTTCCTAAAATAGTGAGGCTAAGTAAAAAAAAAAATACAGAATATAGTTCAATACTTGTAGATTACAGAAAAACATATAAGAAGTCTATGGTATTGCAAGTAACACCGTTTAACTAGTACGAATATTTATATTTCGCATAATGGCCAAATGACATAAATTTTAAAAATAGCATTGCAACGGTAAATGAAAGAGAAACAGAAATAAATTATACATTTTTAGAAAGAACATTGTCCATTCTTTACTTTTGTCATACATATTTTGGCCGAGAAGTGTGCAGTTTTTGAGATAACTAACCTTTTAGTAGAAAAAAAAGATCAATAATTAAAAACGTTAGTATTTGGTAACAGATTGCGCCGATTGTATAAGTGCTATCGCTTTTGTATGTATAAAAGGTTTATAGTAAATTTATTCAGGATTATTTCGTTCATATACTTTTTGTATGTATCGTACACGGTTTTCTTCTAAAGTGGAAAATACCGCGCTCCGGGACACATTCGAGGGCGCGGGGGGGTGACGCTCACCCCTGAGAGGGGGGGAGAGTAGATAAAATTAAACTTGGCTCTATAACCTACATATCCTGATAGATAAAAGTTGTCCTTTAATTTTGCCAAATTTTCCATATATTGCAATCTAATTTTCTTGGATTAATAGACGATATTTATGATTTCGTTTATTATTTTGTAGTTTATAATAAAAAATTGTAAGCAACTTACTCCTCGGAACTCGACAGGAAAAGGCCAGTACACTTCACAATGTCTTTATTTAAACATCTGTAATGTAGCTAATAAAGTAATTTACTTGCGACGTGTACCTAATGTATTGTATTAGGTACACGTCGCAAGTAAACAAATATTTAAGGTGTTACTAGATTGAATAAAAAAAAATATATACACCATTCACCGTTATAAACTACTAACTATCTAATTTATAAGAAAACTTACTTACTTATAAACAAAAAGATAAATACAAATGGATGTGATAAAAAAATAACTAAGAAAAAGTTCGTTATTCTTGCAGGTTGTAGATAGGGTGGTTTTCTAAATACTGATTGACAATGACACGTCAAAATTCTAATATGGCAATACTAAAATAATGATGACAAGTGGAGATAATGCACACCTGTGCATATAAAATAGGCATGTATTTAAATCGATATCTGTATATTCCCTTTTTTCGATCAAAATATTTGAAAGTTTCACCAAAAATACTGACTTGCACACTAATTATGCCCACTAAATGATGCGAATTCAATATACTATTTAAAGGTATTTGCAAAACTGTTTTACTGATATATTGGCCGTGGAAGGTGACAAGGCAACCATACCGTATGTGTCTGATGCCCGGGATGCTTGGATGGCTCTCAACCCGAATAGTACCTAGTGCGCCTGAAAGGCCGGACCGCCAGCGCTTGTGGGACGACGCAGGGGTGGCGCGGATACTGTGCTCTCTTGTCGATGGCGCGGAGGGGGTGGATAGGGCAAGGTTGAGAGCCGTGTCGAAGCCGGAGTCTGGGGCGTGGTTACATGTGCTTCCCTCCCCCCACCTAGGCACTCTGCTCGACGACGACTCGATGCGGGTGGCTGTGGCTCTCCGCCTGGGCTGCGATGTTTGTGAACCACATTTATGCATCTGCGGTACCAGGGTGGAGAGCAACGGGCACCATGCGTTGAGTTGCTGTCGTTGCGCGGGGAGATTCTCGCGCCATCACGCTCTGAACGACATCGTGCGGAGGGCGCTAGTGTCAGCCAACATACCGTGTGTCCTGGAGCCTTCAGGGTTGAGTAGATCGGATGGGAAAAGGCCGGATGGTTTGACCTTGGTGCCGTGGCAGAAGGGCAAGTCCCTGCTGTGGGACGCAACATGCGTCAGCACTTTCGCTGCCTCGCACCTGGGTCGTACCATCTGTGCGGCCGGAGCGGCGGCCGAGACGGCTGCCCTTAGAAAGCGGGGCAAGTACTCCGCCCTGACAAATTACTTATTTGTCCCTCTCGCGGTGGAGACAACTGGCTGCTGGTGCTCAGAAGCCAGAACGTTCTTGACGGAAGTCGGGCGCCGTCTGCGGGAGAGAGGTCATGACCCCCGTGCCGGGTCAAAGGCTGTCGATTGCGATTCAACGCGGTAATGCAGCGAGCGTGATGGGCACCTTTGCTCCCGGAATGACTCGGGGCGGGTTATTTGATTAATACCTACTTATTTGGGTTGTGTTAGGTTAAGTGACTATACCTATTGACATTTTGTGTTATTTTTGAATAAAGATTTTTTTTTTTTTTTTACCGGATATTAAAAAAAAAAACTAACCTAACCTAACCCGGCCGAGTCAGATCTTAGTGTGCAGTGCGAGGATAAATTAGTGTGCAAGTCAGTATTTTTGGTGTAACTTTCAAATATATCCGATGTACGAACCATATTTTTGGTGTGAATTCGGTTAAAAAGGTCATCTCGTTTTGTATGATGTTTAAAAAAGTTGTTTTTTGTAGGACATGTTCAGTTAATCAATTGTTTTTTTTGCACAGCATTAGTTTTTATGGTATGCATTCAGTTAATTAGTGGAGTTACCTAGTGTACTGAAAAATTATACAGATGTGCATTTAAATATATCCCTATAAAATATATTAAAATAACTAGCTTTTGCCCGCGGCTTCGCACGCGTAAACACAATATCATACGTTTACTACACTTATTGCGAGGCCAAAGGCCGAGCTCCGCGTAGCACCGAAGGTGCGGAGCGTCCTAAGGAAGCCGCCCACCCACTTAATTTAAGTCGAAGTAACTTAATGCGAGGCCGAAGGCCGAGCTCCGCGTAGCACCGTAGGTGCGGAGCGTCCCAAGAAAGCCGTCCACCCACTTAATATAAATCGAAGTAACTTAATGCGAGGCCGAAGGCCGAGCTCCGCGTAGCACCGTAGGTGCGGAGCGTCCCAAGGAAGCCGCCCACCCACTTAATATAAGTTGAAGTAACTTAATGCGAGGCCGCAGGCCGAGCTCCGCGTAGCACCGCAGGTGCGGAGCGTCCCAAGAAAGCCGCCCACCCACTTAATATAAGTTGAAGTAACTTAATGCGAGGCCGCAGGCCGAGCTCCGCGTAGCACTGAAGGTGCGGAGCGTCGCAAAGAAGCCGCCACCCACTTAATATAAGTTGAAGTAACTTAATGCGAGGCCGAAGGCCGAGCTCCGCGTAGCACCGTAGGTGCGGAGCGTCTCAAAAAGCCGCCCACCCACTTAATATAAATCGGAGTAACTTAATGCGAGGCCGAAGGCCGAGCTCCGCGTAGCACCGTAGGTGCGGAGCGTCCCAAAAAGCCGCCCACCCACTTAATATAAATCGAAGTAACTTAATGCGAGGCCGAAGGCCGAGCTCCGCGTAGCACCGTAGGTGCGGAGCGTCCCAAGAAAGCCGCCCACCCACTTAATATAAGTTTAAGTAACTTAATGTGAGGCCGTAGGCCGAGCTCCGCGTAGCACCGAAGGTGCGGAGCGTCGCAAAAAAGCCGCCACCCACTTAATATAAGTTGAAGTAACTTAATGCGAGGCCGAAGGCTGAGCTCCGCGTAGCACCGTGGGTGCGGAGCGTCCCAAGGAAGCCGCCCACCCACTTAATATAAGTTGAAGTAACTTAATGCGAGGCCGCAGGCTGAGCTCCGCGTAGCACCGCAGGTGCGGAGCGTCCCAAGTAAACCGCCCACCCACTTAATATAAGTTGAAGTAACTTAATGCGAGGCCGCAGGCCGAGCTCCGCGTAGCACCGAAGGTGCGGAGCGTCGCAAAGAAGCCGCCCACCCACTTAATATAACTTGAAGTAACGTCATGCGAGGCCGAAAAAAATGTATGAGCGGCTTTCCTGGGACGCTCTGCACCTTCGGTGCTATGTGAAGCTCGGCCTACGGCCTCGCATTAAGTTACTTCTTATATTAGTGGGTGGGCGCCTTCCCTAGGACGCTCCGCACCTGCGGTGCTACGCTTGTGAACATGATCTTGGTTTAATTAAAATTGAGGCAAGACTTATGTTTAAAAAATTGTTTTGAATATTTATTGTCTATTGTCGATTTAAATAACTTAATGCGAAGCCACCCACCTACTTAATATAAGTTGAAATAACGTCATGCGAGGCCGAAGAAAATGTATGAGCGGCTTTCCTGGGACGCTCTGCACCTTCGTTGCTATGTGAAGCTCGGCCTACGGCCTCGCATTAAGTTACTACTTATATTAGTGGGTGGGCGCCTTCCCTAGGACGCTCCGCACCTGCGGTGCTACGCTTGTGAACATGATCTTGGTTTAATTAAAATTAAGGCAAGACTTATGTTTAAAAAATTGTTTTGAATATTTATTGTAGATTTAAATAACTTAATGCGAAGCCGTCCACCTACTTAATATAAGTTGAAGTGTGTGAGTGGCTTCCCTGGGACGCTCTGCACCTTCGGTGCTACGTGGAGCTCGGCCTACGGCCTCGCATTAAGTTACTACTTATATTAGTGGGTGGGCGACTTCCCTAGAACGCTCCGCACCTTCGGTGCTTCGCTTGTGAACATCATCTTGGTTTAATTAAGATTGAGTCAAAACTTAGGTATGTTTAAAAGATCGTTTTTAATATTTATTGTCTATTGTAGATTTAAAAAACTTAATGCGAGGCCGCCCACACACTTAATATAAGCTTAAATGTGTGAGCGGCATCCCTGGGACGCTCTGCACCTTCGGTGCTACGTAGAGCTCGGCCTACGGCCTCGCATTAAGTTACTACTTAAATTAGTGGGTGGGCGACTTTCCTAGAACGCTCCGCACCTTCGGTGCTACGCTTGTGAACATCATCTTGGTTTAGTTTAAATTGAGGCTAGACTTATGTTTATATATTGTTTTGAATATTTATTGTTTATTGTAGATAACTATTCAAAGCACCTTGAAAAATAATTAGCTCATAGTCCTACCTGAACATAATATATTAATGACATCTATTAAGATGACAATAAATTATTTTCGTCTACAATGGTACTAATACTAATATAATAATATAACCTGTCATAATAATTTCCTAAGTAACGCCATAAGATTCAGGTGCCAACTTAACTCAATCGAGCGTACGTCAATAATGGCGACAGCACCACTGAACGGATACGTGATGGCGTGAGGCCCGTGTTTTGTTATCCGTGGTATAATGAATAAGGAAGCAAAGGAAAACGCATGAGATGACACGGTTATTATTTCAGTAGGTTCTGGGTTCAAATCCCGGCTAGGTGAAATCCTTTCTACATTGTAAATGTAATATTTTTTTCTTGTCTCGAATCTTGGTTGTTTTTCATACAAAATGCATACATTGTCGAGCAGCAACTCTCAATAACCTGATACACTGCTACTTACATTTGTATGCGTTCAATATTCAACAACTTCGGTAGTAATTCTCGAAGTCCGGGCTAACCATCACAACTGCATCCTAGCTTGTGCCAAATCGTGGTCACAGGCACGCAACGACGTGGACCCTTGGCCTTGATGTCGAGGCGACTCATCAATTGCTCTAATACGTAACATGTATGGAGCTGGTGTTATTAACTCAGGAAAAATCTTAACAGCGCGATGCAGCCGTTAGTATGGAGATTTTGCCAAAGTAACAACGCCATCTAGCGGAAAAGAACAAAATCTCAACACACCGTTAAAAATAAAGAATGACTGATATTTATTACTTTGAATCGATTTTATATATAAAAAAACTACATAGATGCAAAATTGTGGCTAAATACATCGTATATTTTTCGTTTATTATACATTTCGCTACCTTATTAGTACGTTAGGCCTAACACAAACAATACCAAAATTTGCGCCTAATGTTCTAAATGTTGGTTGGTAAAACATATTTAGAAATGTATTTAACCCTTTAACGCGCAAGATATTTTTTTTTACTTTTTTTTAGTTTTGGGCATGAAAATAAGTTAATAGGGTAATTGTAAGCCTAGGAAAAATAAAATAAAAAATGTTGTATGTAAACTTTTTTAGAAAATGTATGTTAAGTATACTTAACATTGTCCAACATTGAACATACCACTCATGTTGAGCATTCTTAACATTGCGCATTATGTGGAAGTTGCAATAGATGACTCATTTATGTTTTCTGTGAGAAAAAAATATAAATTTAGCTACATGAAACGAGTAAAAACACTATTTCTTCGAAACAAGACACGTCTTACTTTATATTTTGAACGTTGCAAGTTTGTGATGCCATTATTGCAATAATTGTATCGTCCGTAGGTCGTGAACCCTGGTAAGTGTCCCGTATTATCATATTGTCTGCAGTAGGAGGTCTCGGGACTGCAGCTGTTTTTTGGCACGCATTGCCATGTCCGTGTCCAAAAGTCCAATTCTATTTTTCTTCAGCAGCTCCATTGCTATTTGAATCCGATACTTCTACAACGGCATTTTCTTTTGTTCTCTGTTATACTGTTCGTTCGCTCTAGCCTTCTTTGACAGTACTTTTTCCGAGGAGCATTTGTCCTGACGACTCCTAAGGCGGTTGTTTTTTATTGTCCCAAGACTAAAGATTCCATATTTATTACGGAGTAGACGTATCAGCTCCAGGGACGTGAAAAAAATATCGAAATATACGATAGCTAGCTGGCTGGTTAGTCTGTAAATGAACAGAATCAAAACGTGTCTTCTCCAGCATATGGAAGGAAGTCATAACCGAGTCCAAATATTCCAGCACGTACAAATAATTTGAATCCCCATTTCTTCGGCTTTTTTGGCTGATATTGGCGTCTGCAACCCGCTCTCGTTCCTTTATATGGACCATCAATTCATCTATGCTAAGCCGCCTTTCTTCTTCAAGTTTCAAACAATTTTGTCTAAGTTTTTCCATGAATGGACGTATCTTGAAGTAGAGGTTATTATCGATATTGCAATTATCCGCGAAATGTAGATGCCTCGTTACGTTTTCATGTGTTTTAAGGGCAAATATCTACGACCGGTGCGTTGCATGTCTCACCAAGATATGTCTAGGTTCTTCATCTGTGCTCTCTAACAAATTTAGTTTTTCTAGAGAAGGTGGTATCGATCGCGGTTCAAAGTTTGCATCAGCATCAGACAGGTTCTGAGAGTTAATATTTTGGTTAGCCTCAATTTTTCGTCAGAATGATTGCTGCTGTCTGAAGATTCTGCAATTCTTGGCTCATTTTATTTAACCATGGAGCACGCACCACATCCAGGCAACATGTCAATAAATAAACATGCAATATTAGGCACAAAAACAGCTTTTGGCATATACATACGGAAAATATATTATGTACCCTTTATCATTTATATAACCTTAACTTCGCAATGTTAAAAATACTCAACAATTTAAGCAGAGTGTATATTGTGCGTAGATGGACAATGTTGAGAATACTCAACATGCAATGAAGTAGGTGTGTCTCTCAAAGTTTCGCAATGTTGAGAATACTCAACACGCATATTGGGAACCAAATAACGTTCAAGTCTTACACCCAAATTGTTAGAAATATACCAGAACACAAAGCTCATACCCTTAAAAATCAATTGTAAGCGTAATTCAATCGATATTATGGTGATAAATATTTATTATGAATTATTATTTACCTTACTTCCCACAGTCATCGGTTCTTTCGGCACCATTTTGCCGCGAATTGACAAAATATGTGCGTCCGGGCAATAAACATAGTCGGTAAAGATTCGTTAGGAAATAAGGAAATATTTTATAACTATAAGTTCTGAATATAATCGAAAACAACTTGGCAGGATTTTTTTGTTTTGGGCGTTGAGTATACTTAACGTTGCGAGAAAGAGGGTTAATTTACTTAAATTGATTTGAAATACTTTTATTTCAATTACACTCTATAAAATAGCATAAAAAAAACAGTTTTATTCATTAACATTCTTTATTGCGTCTCCGGGCTTTTTTATGGTCAATACTTACAAACTACAGAAGAATATAATTGCATATTCAATAAAAGAGCATTAGTTCCTATTGTCGCAAATTGTGTTTTTAAAGAAATGTATGTTTTTTTTTTGAGCATGAGACAATTTACAACGAACATTGCACTCTGAATATTTTCGTCTGTGTTGGTCGATAATTGGCGCCATCTTTCCTATCTAACACGGTTTCCGTAACTCAACGCCTCAAACAACCTTAACCTTATTGTTAATACCGGTGGGCCGCGCGGAGGTATTATTGTCGAATTCATACTTTTTAGTTTTTGTACACGTAAGAGCCACGCGGGGGTCGCGTCGTTCTAAATTCAAAATCACAAACGCTGTCATTATAAGGTTACACATTGTAAGGAAAATATTTCATGGAATTTATGTTTTCAGAGATATTATATTAATCATAATAAAAAGTATCCTATAACCATCTTTGGATGTTCAGCTATTCCTGTACCAAAATTGGTAACTTTTTATCCAGCCGTTTCGGCGTGATGCGAGGACAACGGTTTTTTTGAAAACAGATGGCGCCAGGTTGGCACGGCGAAGCGTGTCCATACAAAACAACTATCCGGCTGCATCACGCTATCGAGATTTTTCCTGAAATCATGACCTCCCTCCATAGAAAATTTATTTTTATACAAATTTAGGATTTTATAATAGTATAGATAGATTATATTTCCTACATGTTTTAATTTGTCCTAGACTAGTCCATAACTGAATGACAGCGTTCTAAACCAAGAATCTGAGAAATTTTCAGATAATTCGACTTTTCCTGTTTTTTTAATGTGCATATCTCCGTAACTAACCGTCCTTGAAACAAAATTTGAAGTGTAAATTATAGTAAATTTAATTCTCTACAACATTGCCCAAGCTTTGTTGTAGCTAAAATGCTCCTAAACGAAGATATAATCCAGAAGTTTGTTTTTCAGTAGGAAATTGCAATTTTTACGTTTTTTTAAATGTGGATATCTCCGTAACTATCTGTCCTAGAAAAAAAATATAAAATGTAGAATGTAGTAAATTTAACTCTCTATAACATTGTCGAAGCTTTCTTCTAGCTAAAATGCTCCTAAAGGAAGATATGAGCAAAAATATGAAGAGAGTGCCGGTTTTTTCAAAATGGCGGCGGGCGCGGAGGGGGGGGAATTGTGCATTTTGCATTTTAAGCACTGACTAACCATCCTAGACAACATATCAAAAATTCAAAACTACCGGACCGTTTGTAAGGTCACACATAGTACTTTAGTCTCTATTCACTGTATTATGGGGAGGGGGAATAGAAAGAGACAGAGCGAGAGTGAAAAATCTTGTCTTAAAGAAACAATATGAGTTTACTAAAAATCAATTTCTACCCCTTCCTAATTTCATTTCCACATTACGAAGTTTCACTTCTTCCGCGCGGAGTGACTCCATGCACTATTTTTTTTATCTTCATACAAGTCACCTAAAACTGTTCCGTAGAGTCGGGTAAATAGGGTATAACACAACATTGTCCATTGTAATAAACTGGAAAACTTAAAAACAGCAAGATGTCCCCAGTAGGAATTATGACCTCGTGAGCGTTGCAGGGAGTCGAATCCGGTCTGAACAGGGTCGCACCTCGTGGCGAACTATAGGGGAGGCCTATGTGCAGCAGTAGACATCTGCGGCTGCTAAATAGATGGATAGACTGTCACTAGGGGGCCTAGTGTATTTGCGACATTTAAACCTCGCGAGAACATTTATCGAAATGGCTGAATTACGTTTCACGTTTATAACCCCCCTCCGCCTTTTTGAAAATTTCGAAAATCTATATTGATAATAAAAACAAATAATTATTGAATCGGCACACAAAATTTCACTTGAATCGGTTGAGACATGCGACCTGCAGACGAGAACAGCCAGACATCCGGATCCGGACATACGAACGCATTTTTGCCCCAAGCTGAAACGCTTCGCGCGCTCTACGTGCTCGCTCAGTAAAACCTAAATTTATGCTGAGAATACATTTTGTAAGGTGTAAAAAAACTTAAACCCCTTCTTTATCTTAGGATATCTCCTGCCGTCTAACAAATGTGCATAGATTCATATTATTATTAGATAAACCAAACATAACAGTAACGTTCTATATTGAAATAAATTGTCCTTCATTATTAATACACTTACTCCAATAGACGACGATAATTTGTACATGAAAATTCCTAGAATATTTTGTAAAATATCAGGTCTACGGCAAAGAATATATATACTAACGTAAAAAGAAACGACAGCGACACTTGTGTGCAGTAACAAAACTCGCGGCTATGTGTGCGTGTCGAGGGGCTAGCGCGGGCGAGTTCAAGACGCGCGCGGTGGTGAAGGGCATTCACGTGAATACCTCGTCGAAGGATTCAGCATTACAAGGTCACCGACGCCCGAGTTACACCGATAGGCCGCTGTCGCGCCTGTGTCTATGGCTAAAATCACTTAAATAAAAACAGGCCCAAGCTACCGGTGATTCCCGGTAGCAGAGAGAGGAACGCTCTTTCCAGGAGTACTTCCGGGGGAAAACGTTCTCGGGAACATTTCCCATACAAATCGGAAAACGTCGTCGAGAATGGCACATCTCTCCGCGAGCGAGAGGGTGTTTAGTTTATCAATACTCTTCGCTATAAGGCCGTTTGCCAAAACAAATATAAGGATAGCAGTCACCTCGGGAGCCAACTCAAAGCTATTAGGTACTTAGGGCTTGTGCACAAATCACGTGAGGTTTTTTCGGCTACTTTTTGACCCCCCCGCCCCTCTGGTGATATTTGGTGAGGTTCTTTGCTAACCCCCCTCCCCCTCACAACCTCACGTGTATTTTTTTTCCGCCAAAATTTCGTAAAATAGACTCTCTCTTTTGAAGTATTTAACAAGTGAAGACTTATTTTTAACAAAACCGAAAAAAAAATATCAATTTTTTCTTTGTTCGTTCACTGTGGACAAATACACGTGAGGTCCGCTTATACCCCCCCTCCCCCAACGTGATAGAGCGTGATTTTTTCGTGACCCCCCCCCCCGCCTCCCCCCGGTTATTTCTAACTTTTAGAGCAGTCTCAGTTTAGTAAGTAAGTACTGATAATTTAATGTAAGTAATGAATTTTCGTTTAAACTAAACTATTATAAAAGCCTAAATTTGTATTGAAAATAAATTTTCTATGGAGGGAGGTCATGATTTCAGGAAAAATCTCGATAGCGTGATGCAGCCGGATAGTTGTTTTGTATGGACACGCTTCGCCGTGCCAAACTGGCGCCATCTGTTTTCAAAAAAACCGTTGTCCTCGCATCACGCCGAAACGGCTGTATAAAAAGTTACCAATTTTGGTACAGGAATAGCTGAACATCCAAAGGTGGTTATAGGATACTTTTTATTATGATTAATATTTATCTCTGAAAACATAAATTCCATGAAATATTTTCCTTACAATGTGTAACCTTATAATGACAGCGTTTGTGATTTTGAATTTAGAACGACGCGACCCCCGCCCCGCGTGGCTCTTACGTGTACAAAAACTAAAAAGTATGAATTCGACAATAATACCTCCGCGCGGCCCACCGGTATTAACAATAAGGTTAAGGTTGTTTGAGGCGTTGAGTTACGGAAACCGTGTTAGTTAGATAGGAAAGATGGCGCCAATTATCGACCAACACAGACGAAAATATGAGTGCAATGTTCGTTGTAAATTGTCTCATGCTCAAAAAAAAACATACATTTCTTTAAAAACACAATTTGCGACAATAGGAACTAATGCTCTTTTATTGAATATGCAATTATATTCTTCTGTAGTTTGTAAGTATTGACCATAAAAAAGCCCGGAGACGGAATAAAGAATGTTAATGAATAAAACAGTTTTTTTTATGCTATTTTATAGTGTAATTGAAATAAAAGTATTTCAAATCAATTTAAGTAAATTAAATACATTTCTAAATATGTTTTACCAACCAACATTTAGAACATTAGGCGCAAATTTTGGTATCGTTTGTGTTAGGCCTAACGTACTAATAAGGTAGCGAAATGTATAATAAACGAAAAATATACGATGTATTTAGCCACAATTTGGCATCTATGTAGTTTTTTTATATATAAAATCTATTCAAAGTAATAAATATCAGTCATTCTTTATTTTTAACGGTGTGTTGAGATTTTGTTCTTTTCCGCTAGATGGCGTTGTTACTTTGGCAAAATCTCCATACTAACGGCTGCATCGCGCTGTTAAGATTTTTCCTGAGTTAATAACACCAGCTCCATACATGTTGGAGCTATTGATGGGTCTCCTCGACACCGAGGCCAAGGATTCACGCACGTCGTTGCTTGCCTGTGGCCACGATTCGCCACAAGCTAGGGTGTAGCTGTGATGGGTTAACCTGGACTTCCAGAATGACTATTGAAGTTTTTGAATATTGATCGCATACCTAATATAAGCAGCAGTGTATCAGTTATTGAGAGCTGCTGCTCGACAAAGTATGCATTTTGTATGAAAAACAACCATGATTCGAGACAAGACAAAATTATTAAATTTACGATGTAGAAAGGATTTCACCTAGCCGGGATTTGAACCCAGAACCTACTGAAATAATAACCGTGTCATCTCATGCGTTTTCCTTTGCTTCCTTATTCATTATACCACGGATAACAAAACACGGGCCTCACGCCATCACGTATCCGTTCAGTGGTGCTGTCGCCATTATTGACGTACGCTCGATTGAGTTAAGTTGGCACCTGAATCTTATGGCGTTACTTAGGAAATTATTATGACAGGTTATATTATTATATTAGTATTAGTACAATTGTAGACGAAAATAATTTATTGTCATCTTAATAGATGTCATTAATATATGTTCAGGTAGGACTATGAGCTAATTATTTTTCAAGGTGCTTTGAATAGTTATCTACAATAAACAATAAATATTCAAAACCATATATAAACATAAGTCTAGCCTCAATTTAAACTAAACCAAGATGATGTTCACAAGCGTAGCACGGAAGGTGCGGAGCGTTCTAGGAAAGTCGCCCACCCACTAATTTAAGTAGTAACTTAATGCGAGGCCGTAGGCCGAGCTCTACGTAGCACCGAAGGTGCAGAGCGTCCCAGGGATGCCGCTCACACATTTAAGCTTATATTAAGTGTGTGGGCGGCCTCGCATTAAGTTTTTTAAATCTACAATAGACAATAAATATTAAAAACGATCTTTTAAACATACCTAAGTCTTGACTCAATCTTAATTAAACCAAGATGATGTTCACAAGCGAAGCACCGAAGGTGCGGAGCGTTCTAGGGAAGTCGCCCACCCACTAATATAAGTAGTAACTTAATGCGAGGCCGTAGGCCGAGCTCCACGTAGCACCGAAGGTGCAGAGCGTCCCAGGGAAGCCACTCATACATTTTCTTCGGCCTCGCATGACGTTATTTCAACTTATATTAAGTAGGTGGGCGGCTTCGCATTAAGTAATTTAAATCTACAATAGACAATAAATATTCAAAACAATTTTTTAAACATAAGTCTTGCCTCAATTTTAATTAAACCAAGATCATGTTCACAAGCGTAGCACCGCAGGTGCGGAGCGTCCTAGGGAAGGCGCCCACCCACTAATATAAGAAGTAACTTAATGCGAGGCCGTAGGCCGAGCTTCACATAGCACCGAAGGTGCAGAGCGTCTCAAGAAAGCCGCCCACCCACTTAATGTAAGTTGAAGTAAGTCAATGCGAGGCCGAAGGCCGACCACTCACTTAATATAAGTTAAAGTAACTTAATGCGAGGCCAAAGGCCGAGGCCGGTGCGGAGCGTCTCAAAAAAGCCGCCCACCCACTTAATATAAGTTGAAGTAACTTAATGCGAGGCCGCCCACCCACTTAATATAAGTTGAAGTAACTTAATGCGAGGCCGCAGGCCGAGCTCCGCGTAGCACCGCAGGTGCGGAGCGTCCCAAGAAAGCCGCCCACCCACTTAATATAAGTTGAAGTAACTTAATGCGAGGCCGCAGGCCGAGCTCCGCGTAGCACCGTAGGTGCGGAGCGTCCCAAGGAAGCCGCCCACCCACTTAATATATGTTGAAGTAACTTAATGCGAGGCCGCAGGCCGACCTCGGCCTTTGGCCTTTGGCCTCGCATTAAGTTACTTTAACTTATATTAAGTGAGTGGTCGGCCTTCGGCCTCGCATTGACTTACTTCAACTTACATTAAGTGGGTGGGCGGCTTTCTTGAGACGCTCCGCACCTGCGGTGCTACGCGGAGCTCGGCCTTCGGCCTCGCATTAAGTTACTTCGACTTAAATTAAGTGGGTGGGCGGCTTCCTTAGGACGCTCCGCACCTTCGGTGCTACGCGGAGCTCGGCCTTTGGCCTCGCAATAAGTGTAGTAAACGTATGATATTGTGTTTACGCGTGCGAAGCCGCGGGCAAAAGCTAGTTTAATAATATAATGTAAATAATGCAATAATGTACCTATATTACCTAGTTCAATTAATGATGTATGTATTCTTCTAACAACTAACAATTAGCACGTAAGGTTCAGCTGTTAGTGCTAATTCTGTATAATAAATAAAAAAATAAAAAAAAAATAAAAAAAATTAATAAAAAAAAAATGCTTTAATGTTTGCGATGCTAAAGGCACCAGGGTAAATCGTAGTTAGGTACTTGGCCGGTTGTTTTGATTGGACTACGCTGTTCCTTATTCCAAACCTTAGGCAAGAAAATTAAAGAGTTAGGTTACTTGAGTTCAAGTTCATTGCCAGTGGCGTGAGCGTTCACAGATAAAATGCAAAATGAATGGATTCTAACGAAGCTTCGTTTTCAACTGTTATAATTAAATTAATTTCAGAATTGACACCATTTCATATTTTTAAGACTACAGTTTTATTACTTTTCCGAATTTTGCTTAGAAAGTTGAAGTAATCTCTGTTTTTATATTTTCTCTGAAATAACTATTTATTTTATTATTAATTTATAAAAACTTAGGTACTCAAAACTATGACTCAATGGAACGGTTACTTTAGTCCGATTTCTAATAAAAAAACGGAATGACGTTGAGGTTGACATGATTATCAAAATTCAAAATTGTCTGTTTTGTTTGATTCCAGTAATAGATCAGTAGGTAAATTACTGATCTATTACTGATTCTGGAAATGAAATGAAATGAAATGAAATGAAATGAAATGAAATGAAATAATTTATTCAGTAAGTAGGCCACAGGGGCACTTTTACAAGTCAGATTGTGAATCTACCGGCATTTCGCAAGAGGAGACCGCTGTTGAGAAGAAAGCCGAAAGAAACTCAACAGTAAGTCATTTTTTCGTAAATAATTCTTAAAACAATTACATAATACATTTGTGTTATAACTAATTACACTGGTATACACGTAAAGTGGCCAAAATCAATGTTAAATAGGAACATTAAAATGAAAATTTAACGATAAATTAAAAATATTAAATATTCCCAGAGATGACGTATAGTCTCTGGGTGTCACAACATGCAATAAAATATAATTACTTAATTAATCAAATTCCTTAGAGATGTATAAGGTCTCTAGGCGTCAACATGAATAATTTACAATAGAAAATAATTATTAAACCTAAATTTCTTTGAGATGTATATGGTCTCTAGGCGTCATAACATGCAATAAAATATTTTAAAATTATTTAATTTCCTCAGAGATGTATAAAGTCTCTGAGTGTCATACTATACTAAGCTGTTTCTTAGAGATGTATACAGTCTCTAAGGGTTCAAAAAGTTAAAATCAACATTGAATAACTTCAATCGAGTACAGGATGAAGTTTCTCACGTTTGCTTAATTTAACACTAGTATGCGGTTCCTACATATTTAATTTGGCCCTTGCAAGCATGAACAGACCGGACCCCACAAACGGCACCCGTTCACGAGTATGACGCATATCTCAGCCATCGCCTCCCTCAACCATATTATAGGGAAGGCTGCGACCCGATCAACGACGCCACCGTAAGCAAAGACCTTTAAGCGAGCATGACATGCTCAAGCTGCCGGGCATACTTGACTATAATACTATTTGCCCGGTGAGAAACAACAAATTGTGCTCTCATGTTACATTAAAAATTACCCACCAAAATAATGCTTATTTAAAAATTTACTATTTACACACAACACTAAACTACTGGCTTAAAGGCATCACTGTCGTTTAGAAAGTCATTGACAGTATAATAAGCTTTATTCAATAAGTGACGTTTTATTTGCGCTTTAAATTTGCTACAGGGCAATTTTGCTACATCAATAGGTATTTTATTGTAGAAGCGTACACAGTTCCCCACGAACGACGAGCTAACCTTACGGAGACGGTGGGCAGGTATTGCGAGCTTGTCCTTACTTCTCGTATTGTAGTGGTGAATGTCACTGTTGAGCTTGAATTCATGGAGATTTTTCCGCACATACATGATATTCTCAAGAATGTATTGAGATGCTACGGTGAGAATGTTTGTTTCCTTGAATTTCTCTCTTAGTGACGTACGACCTCCTAGTGCATAAATGGCGCGTACAGCTCGTTTTTGTAGCACAAAGATGGTTTGGATGTCCGCCGCTCTTCCCCATAATAAAATTCCATATGACATAACACTATGGAAATAACTGAAATATACAATCTTTGCCGTCTCGACGTTTGTCAGCTGCCTGATTCGCCTAACTGCATAGGCCGCGGAGCTAAGCTTACCTGCAAGAGTGGCTATATGCGCACTCCATTGCAGTTTAGAGTCTAAAGTAATACCCAGGAATACTGTTTTTTCTTCAAATTCCAGTACTTCGCCTTTCAGTTTTACCTTGGCACAATTTACTTGTTTCACATTTGGTAATGTAAATTTAATGCACTTAGTTTTCTTGTCATTTAAAAGTAAATTATTTGCAGTAAACCAATCCACAATAGAGGACAGTGCATCATTTATCACATCGAAGTTGTTTTCTTGCCTTTTTACTTTAAAAAGAAGAGATGTGTCATCTGCAAATAGTACTATATCATGTTTATCTCGCACAAGGTTTGGTAAATCGTTAATATACACTAGAAAAAGAAAGGGACCCAGAATTGAACCCTGAGGTACCCCCATAGCAACAGCTGACCCAGTCGATTGAGTCCCATTGATATCTACCCGTTGCGTTCTGCCTGAAAGATATGACGAGACAAGGTCAAGGGCATTGTTTTTGACTCCGTAGTGTTCTAGCTTACGTATTAAATTCTCATGATCAACGCAATCAAATGCTTTGGATAGATCACAAAAAACTCCAATAGCATCTTGAGCCTTCTCCCAGGCATCAAAGATATGTTTAACTAGTACCACGCCAGCGTCAGTGGTGGAGCGACCTTTAGTGAACCCGAATTGATTGCTGTGGAGTAGGTTATTCCGATTGAAATGAGATAAAAGTTGATTTAGAATAATCTTCTCAAAAACTTTGCTTGATGCTGGTAGTATTGATATAGGTCTAAAATTTGTGGGGTCTGATTTTGTACCTGATTTGAATAAGGGAATAATTTTGCCATGCTTCATCAAATCAGGAAATACTCCAGTATCAATACATTTATTAAAGATATCAGCTAAATATGGTGCAATAGATTCAACAATTGAATGTAACACTTTTACAGATAGGCCCCACAGATCCTCAGTCTTCTTTAAATTTAGCGATTTAAATGCTTTAATAATAGTGGTAGGGGTTACATAAATTAATTTAAAGATAGTTGTACATTCTGCTACATTCGTTTTCAATAGTAATTCTGCGACATCGGGCGATGAATTTAAAGACTTTGTTGTCTCTACAGGTATATTGCAGAAGAATTGCTCAAAGTGATGGGCAATTTCAACATCGGAACTTATTACAGTATCGTCGATTCGAAGACTGTAATGGCGATCTTTTGGTTTCGTTTTCCCAGTTTCATCATAGATTACCTTCCAAATAGTTTTCACCTTATCACAGGAATTTGTGATCTTTTTAGACAAGTGATCAGCTTTAGCGGCGGCACACATTTGCTTAAAGGATTTGGAAAACATTTTCACGTACTCTAGGAACTCCGGTCTCTTGTCGGTTGTCCTTTGTTCATATAGATCGTAGAGACGACGTCTTTTTTCATGAATATCAGGTGTAGCCCAGTCGCTGAATTTAGTTTTAACCCTGTCTTGTACTTTCTTTAACTTGAAACAGGCATCAAATTATTTTTTGATGCAGTTAAACAAGACCGAACACATACAGTTAGCATCCTCTTGAGTAAATGTAACATAACATAGTCTCCTCTGAATGTTATGGTTAAATAAATCTAAGCGATTTTCAGAGATAGGTCTGCACATGGCGTCTTGTGAATCACTTTCAATATTTCCACTGAAGTTGAAGGAGGCATATTGTCCGCAATGGTCAGAGCTTAGTTTGTTTATGATAGATTTATCAATCGCATCAACACTACTAAATATGTTATCAATACACGTTGAACTGGTAGCTGTGATTCTGGTAGACTCAAAAAACAAATTCACTAGGCCAAAAGAATTAAAAGTGTTCAATTAACTCACACTCATAGATGATTCTTCACACAAATTAACATTAAAATCACCACACACAATAATACACTTATTACTTGAGAATGTACTATTGAGCACTTCATCCATGGTTGACTCAAATATACTATAGTCCGCTGATGGGGGTCTGTATACGCATATAATTATAAATTGTTCCAATTCAATACACGACAGTTCAATCTGACGCTCAATGGACATGTTAACAATATCTTTGCGTTCTTTATGCTTTAAATCATGTTTTACCATAATCAAAGATCCACCGCGGATGTGAACTTCTCTAGAGAAAGAACTTACTATACTATGATTGTTAAAATTGAACATAAATTCATGACCTTTAAGCCAGTGTTCAGTTATACACAAGATATGAATATTATGATTATCTATAAATAAACCAATTTCAAGTTCTTTACTATTAAAACCTTGTATATTTTGGTGAACTATATTAATCGCATTATTATCAAAACTACTACTAGTGTTAAAATCGTCGGGGGGCGCAGAGCCGGCGGGGACACACGTTGTCGAAGAAATCAGTTTAAATCACCCGCAGACTCCGTCCCAGGAGATCCCGCGGTGCTACAACGTAACGCAAGATTCACCCTAGCACTACTATCACAAGTCATGCTAGTCATGACGGCGTCTATAATATTATATGCTAACAGATTAGCACAATCACGTAAGCATCTTCTCGAAAGATACATACGATTTCGAGTCAGGACAAAGTTTTTAATAAATTTATTCGTATCAAAATACGAAATCGTGGAGGTATACAGACTGAGTCTATAGAATAGGGAATTGAAATATTCTATCTTATTATATATGTTTTCAGACGTTTTGTCCGGAAACGGTAACGCACACACAATAATTTTACCCACACCTCGGTCGACAACACCGGCGAGAGTCTCGCAGAAGTCGACCACGTCACGCTTGGTATAATCCAAACTGTCTCCCAGCATGATCGCGACGGTGGTGTGTCGGTCGAACGCGTCGGCAGAAATAGACGAGGCGATGCGGCCGAGAGGAGCGCCCGGCAGACAGTTGTTGGTGACCGGCTGCTGCAGGCGCCCGGCCAGCAGCGCGCCGAGCCCGACACCGACCCGGTCCGTGTACAGCACCGTGCGGGGCGCGCCGGCGCATGGGGCGGCGCGGGGCGCGGGCGAGCGCCGCGGCGGCGGGGCCGGCGCGGGCGCGCAGCACGGGGTGCTCGGAGTGTGGCGCGGCGTCGGTGTCGGCGCATCGGGCGCGCGCGGCGCGCGGCGGGTGCGGGGCGTGAGCGGCGCGAACGAGACGCGGCGCGGCGCCGGCACCGGGTGTGCGCGGCGCGGGCCCCGGGTCGGCTCGGCTCCGGGAGTGAGGCCGGCGGCGCGCGGCGTGGGCGCGGGCAGGCGCGGCACGCGGGGCGTGCGGCGCGCAGGGGTCGCGCAGACGTCGCAGCGCGACGCGGGCGAGGCCGACCCGCAGCGACAGGCGGCGTCGCCCCGGCCCGAGTCGACGGCACTCACCAGGGAGTCGATGCGGTCCGCGTTGCTGTTCCCCAGGTCTATAATACAGTTCATAAACCCGATGTAATCCCGCATTTGGTTGCACGACAACTCGTACTTATCGTTGACGTCTTTCAAATTTGATTCTAGAGTTTTGAGCTCTTCGTTCCTATTATTTAGGGCTTCGAGAGCACGGTCCAGTTCATTTTGACCACTTAAGAGATCATTCATCAAAGCGACATTGTTTTGTTTGAGAGAAACTGATTTAAATAGTGATTTGTGTCTTTTTAATAATATCTTTGATCTATTAATAAATCTTTTCAATTTAAGATATTTCTTAATTTTATTCGATCCTTGGATGGTTTCATTTTCATTACTGCGGTAATAACTACATGGAATTTGTCAAATCTATGGTTTCAATTTCCGGTGCATTTATTATAGTATCATTTAATATGTCTATATTCTCACAGCTGTTCATTTCTGCATATATACTTAAATTATTGTCTGCTTGTTCGGAGCAAATTTTACAGGTAACAGATGCATTTGACTTTCTTTCCAGCTCCTCAAGCTGTTGTTCAAGGTCCCGAATACGTTGGAGTGCATGTTCATGAGTAGCAAAACACTCTTGGAACTGCTCCAGGGTTCTTTGGAGGCCATCATGCTGTCCCCGTAGGTCCTCGAATTGTGCATCCTGTTCTGCAAGCTTAGTTTTGAGGGCTGTATTGGATCTTATAATCCGCTCCACCTCCTCTTCGCTCTCCTCACGTTCTTGCAGAAGTCTCTCATTAAGCTCCTTGGCCTCTTTGAGCTCCAACTGTGTTTGCCGCAGTCTAGCAGCCAAAACATCCCTCCTAGTGAATCTATATATATAAACGGATTTGTCCTGACTGACTGACATATCAACGCAGAGCCGAAACTACTGAACTTAGAACTTTGAAAATTCTGCAGTAGGTCAAGTATATTATGTAGGCAAGGAATAAGAAGGGATATTTCAAAACTCATCCCCTGAGGGGTTAAATTGGGGTTGAAAGTTTGTATGGAAAATGCGTAATTTTAGAGTAAGAGTCTTAATACTTTGCATACACACTTTAAATATAGAATGAAGAAAAGTAATTTCAGCATTTTTGAAAATTCATCCTGCAATGGGGTCTAATTGGGGTTGAAATTTTGTATGAGAAAAATTGCAGTTTTTGAGTAAGAGCGATTATATTTCGTATTTAGGCCGTGCATTAAAAAATATTAAAACTAATTTCAGCATTTTTTTAAATTCATCCCCTAAATTGTTCAAAATAAAGATTAAATTTTGTATAAGAAACGTAGCATTCTTTGAGTATGAGGTATATTTTGGGGGTATAGACTCTTACTTTTTAACCGACTTCAAAAAAGAAGGAGGTTCTCAAATATACCTATTTTTTTTTTTTTTCTATGAATGTTACTCGATATCTCCGAGAATCGTGAACCGATTTTCAATTTTTTTTTTTATCGAAAGGGTATAACTCCGAGTTGGTCCCGTTGGCACTAAGTCGGGATCTGATGATGGAATCTTGGAGAAATCGAGGGAACTCTTCAAATGTTATAGGGACATGTACGGCGCTTTCGGTAATTTATTGATAAAGTCAAGAATTTACATTCAGTAAATAGGATTTGGTGTAAGGAAACTGATGATGAACACACATACGAATCACTAAAAAGCAAAAAAAAAAAAAATTTAACAAAAAAAAGAACCGACTTCAGTAAAACTAAAAAGCCAACAATAACCCGTTTAAGTACAGATTACATTTGACTCACCCTTCGAAGTCGGTGCCAAACCTCGCGTAAACTATAAATATAAGAACTGAGTGGTTTCAGGTTTTTTGAAAATTCAACCCCTAAGAGGGAGAAATGTGGTAACAAAGTCTGAAAATCAGCATGGGTATTGTTTTTATGGTTTATCGGGTCGCTGATTACGAAAACCGCAACGATTTTAAAATCCAACGTGTCGGACGTGAGTTACCATCTCCCCTGTTGGGGTGAAACGGGGTTGAAATGTCTAAATACTAAACCGCTGGTTCTAGAGAGTTCAAATTTGGCACGTAGGTTCCTCATAAGGTGTAGGGGTGCACTAAGAAAGGATTTTCAAAACTCACCCCCTAAAGGGGTGAAATTGGGTTCCAAAGTTTGTATGGGGAAACAAGATTAGTTAGACTATTTTATTCGAAACTTTACAGGAGTATTTTTAACGATAAATGAGTAAACACCTGTTTCAGGTTTTTTGAAAATTCAACCCCTATAAGGGAGAAATGTGCTGACAAAGTCTGAAAATCAGCATGATTATTGTTTTTATGGTTTATCGGGTTGCTGATTACGAAAACCGCAACGATTTTAAAATCCAACGTGGCGGACTTGAGTTACCATCTCCCCTGTTGGGGTGAAATGGGATTGAAATGTCTAAATGCTAAACCGCTGGTTCTAGAGAGTCCAATTTGGCACGTAGGTTCCTTATAAGGTGTAGGGGTGCACTAAGAGAGAATTTTTCAAAAATCACCCCCCAAAGGGGTGAAATGGAGGTCCAAAGTTTGTATGGGGAAACAAGATTAGATAAACGGGAGTAAATGGAGTTGAAATGTCTAAATACTAAACCGCTGGTTCCAGAGAGTCCAATTTGGCACGTAGGTTCCTAATAAGGTGTAGGGGTGCACTAAGAGATAATTTCTCAAAAGTCACCCCCAAAGGGGTGAAATGGGGGTCCAAAGTTTGTATGGGGAAACAAGATTAGTTAAACTATTTTATTCGAAACTTCACAGGAGTATTTCTAACGATAAATGAAAAAACACGTGTTTCAGGTTTTTTTTTATTCAACCCCTAAAATGGAGAAATGTGGTGACAAAGTCTGAAAATCCATTGGTAATGCTTTTATGGTTTATCGGGTCGCTGATTACGAAAACCGCAATAAAATCCAACGTGGCGGTCGTGAATTAACATCTCCCCTAATGGGGTGAAATAGGGTTGAAATGTCTAAATACTAAACCGCTGGTTTAGAGAGTCGATACTTGGAACCTACGTGTCCTTATAAAGTCTAGGGGTGCAATAAAAGAAGCATTTGTCAAAAGTCATCCCCCAAAGGGGTGAAATGGGGTTCGTAAGTTTGTCTGGGGAAAAAAGATTAGTTAGACTATTTTATTGAAAACTTCCAAGGAGTATTTCTAACGATAAATGAGTAAGCACGTGTTTCATGTTTTTTTGAGAATTCAACCCCTAAAGGAGGAGATTATGGTGCCAAAGTCTAAAAATCAACAAGAGTAATGTTTCTATGGTTTATCGGGTCGCTGATTACCAAAACAACAACGATTTAATAAACAAACGTGGTGGACGTGAAATACCGTCTCGCCTGTTGGGGTGAGATGGGGTTGAAATGACTAAATATGAGTATGGGTGTAATTTTTATGGTTTCCTGGGACGTTAATTACGAAAATGCCACCGAATTTGAAATTTTATATTGTGGTCATGAAAATTCTTGAAAGCATTTGCGCCAAATTGCAATTTAATCGGTCCAGTAGTTTTGCAGCAAATCGGTTGTAACAGACGGACTGACAGACAGCTACACGTGCTCCTATAAGGGGGTTCTATTTTTGCTTTTGAGGTATGGATAGAGACCTGCGTTATCCTAATAGATTAAAAAAATAGTATTTGGTGGCATCTCGATCGTCGTCAATCGGTACCTATAGGCGGGTGGCGCGTTGGGACGGGAGGAGTAATGATCGGGAAACTTCCTGCATCCGTAATAAATACATTCAAGCTTTTCAATAATTATGTCATTTCAGAATTCTGAATTACGTTTATCTGGCTCAGTATAATACATGTTTCATTCATCAACGAAGAGAACCTCAATGTCTTACAATAGAACATGACGTAACTTAGAACATGGCGAATATCCCAAGTCGATAAGCGGAGGCTCGGGACATTATAAAAGCTTTATACAAATAAAATGCACACATATCCCGGTGTCTTAGCTTCACTTCGAGTTATGAATTTTGAAGTGAACTTTATTTGGATATGGATACAGTTAAAGCTGAGATCGCTTGATTTGAGTGCTTGAGTTTTCGGTTTGATTTGTTAAAGTGGAGTTATGATAAAATAAAAAGTATTTCCCAGTAATATTACAAAAGCGAAAGTCTGTGTATGTTTTGTTACTTCTTCACGCTAAAACGGCTGGACGGAAATGCATGAGGGAAATGCAGATTGCAGATTATACCCAAATAGCCTACTTTTAATACTGAAAAAAAGAGCATTGTTCCCGTAGGATGATGTATATTATATAGGCACGCGAGCGAAGCCGCGGGTTACTGCTAGTATGTTTATATTTGGACTAAAAACTTATATGCAAGACAACTTGTAAGTACCTAGTAAATATTATAAAATAAAAGGAAGTTAGTATAGTGTAATACAACTATTTATTTACTACAAATGCTAACACAGTTCAATGATAAAGGTTCTTAAATGAAATTTTATGTGTCTTTTTAGCTTTAAGACACTATTTTATTGTATGTACACACTTTATTTATATTCATTTGTCCAAAAAGAAATAAAACAATACTACCTAACCAATCAAAAGAAACCAGTTTATATGGTTTAAATGTATGACAAAACAAATAGAAGCCGAGAGAAGGCAATAAGTAATGAGAAAAATATACTCCCTGGTTCCAATTTTTATGCAAATTGAATAATAAAATTCAAACTGTTAGCCGGTAAGTATAACAGTGACAGTTGGTTCCTTTGTGTAAATTGTTCCGGCACTTAATAACTGTTTCTTGGACACCAACACCTTGAATAATATTCTCACAGGATATTTGTACACCGAGAATCACTTTACATCTAAAAATAAGTAGTTAATAAGTGATTTAATATTTAATATACAATTTCTCAAAAACTATTGGTACATCAAGATGGTCTTCGCAGATAAATAACAGTCTCTGTGGCACAACCAATTTCCCCACTGCTCGACATCAATCTGCTTTATTATTATTGTGGCACATGAAAGAAATGTTTATCGGGTGTATTCCTTGAATCGTTTGTGCAGTCCGGCACAAAACAATACTTGGTGTATTTTGGAGGATACCTTATCAACCCATACGGGTGCGAGGCTATCCATTTTTGTAAATATGTTGTTCAGTTCGAAGGGTAATGTTGTTTATTTTTGCTCCTATTACAGGCAACACCCTGTATAATTATCGAACCTGCTCACAAAATTTCGCGAAAATCGGTTGAGAAATGCAATCTATAGGCGAGATCAGCCGAATATCCGGAATTTGGACATTTAAAAGAATTGTTGGCCAAGCTGAAACGAAAACACTTCGCTCGCTCGGTCAATCAGGTCAAGAGATTGCTTAATAGGTGATATCGCAAAGCACCGTCGAATTTGAGCCGAGAAACCTTACCAGCCAAGGACCTAATTAATTCGCAATGCACTCAAAGGCAGTTGAAATTGGCTAAATTGTTGTACTTAAAACAAAATAAGTAGGTATTCCTAATTGAAACGGGGTTATTACCTAATAGTAGCTTTAGTTTCCATGCGGGATCGAATCCGGAATGATGATTGATGAGATAGGTATGCAAGAGAACCAAGGTTGAAGATATAGCTCAAACAGTCGCCAAACTTAAGTGGCAGTGGGCGGGGCACATTGCTCGTAGTTCTAGTTGGAGGTTCTTGAGTGGCGACCGCCGACCGGAAGACGCAGCGTTGGAAGGCCTCCAACAAGGCGGACCGACGGCTTGGTTAAGATCGCAGGTAGAAATTGGATGAGGGCGGCGCGAGATCGATCGTTGTGGAGAACTTTGGAGGAGGCCTTTGTCCAGCAGTGGACGTCTATCGGCTGATATGATGATGATGATGAGTACCTTAGGGCAGGGCCGGGGTTTTCGGTGCGGGAATAATCGACAGTAGGTGTCAAATTGCCACTGTCCCTTAGGAGTCTGCAGAGTGCCCATGCGGTGAGGACAACGAGAGCCGGGATCACGCCCTCTGGGAGTGCAGTCTGTATGCGGACGAGAGATCGGAGATGCTGGATTCTTTGATAAGGACAGTTAGTGGCCCAGTTTACCACGGAGAACTAGTTTCGTGTTGGCAGAACTTCGATGCGTTGCGCAAGTTTGCACACTCCTGGCACACCAAGCGAAGATTTTTTGAAGAGTGAACAACCACAAGATGTGATGTACGACGCTGAGTAAAGTTTCGTGTATGTCGCGCCCCATTAGGGGGAGAACGACGATTAGTAGTGTAAGACTGCCCCTACTGAGGTGGAGAATAGCTGGGACGGAATTAGATTTACAATTTGTAGGGAGTCAAGAAAGCTGCCACGGGAAAAAGATGCCAAAGGCGAGTACCGTGCGCAGTCTCCCACGATTCGGTCTGTACGCCGTGAGGCAGGAAAGACCATGAGGAGGTGGAGGGGTTGTCCCTTAGGAAGTCTCCGTCTGTAGCAGCGCTCAAGACGAATCTAAAGAAGTTATAGCTTAATTTCCAATGACTTGTGAAGTCGTAGCGGAGACGCTTTGCTCGCTCAGTCAATAATCCGCCGCCAATGGCTTGGTTTCAGTTATTCGGCCAAACAACTATTATAAATACATATCTAAGCTACGCTTCTGTTTAAGAGGCCTTATTCCTTTTTTTTTTTCATATGATCACAAATATATTGATAATTTCAACCAACTTTTTGATGTGAATAGGTAATACTTTTCCCCGAGTACCTACTAGGTAGTAATAGTAACATAGGTAGCTATTTCATGCTTTTATTGCGTGCAGTCGAAAATAAGTTGAAAAAACTAATTGTCCGCTTGAATACTTATTGTCAATTTCGAGTAGTTTTTGAAACAAAAATTATCAATGAAAAATTCAAACTGTAGGTTTCAAATATATACCAATAAATCCTAATAGCCCTGTTCTAGTTGGTAACATTTGTTAAGATTTGTTAAGAAACATGTTTATTAATAGAGAAAAAAATCTAAAACAATCAGCATTTTTAAAGGAATAAAAGGCATCTTAAAGGAGATTCGAATGTAGGTAAAAATTTAGTGTAGCGAAAATAAAAATAACCTCTATGAAATGAATAACGTTGAGTTATCCACGGCTTTAACGCTATTGTATATTTGCATCATTACACATCCACACTATCGTATCTCCCCGTGACTTACGGGTCTAACGGTTGAAGAACCAGACCAGCACCTCTGCGTCTAGCACAACTGTGACACGTAGGGTTGCCAGATCGAATGACCCTATTATCGGGAGAAACATTTTTTTTCGGGAAACTAAAAATATTAAAAACAACGTTGCCGATATAAATGTACATAAAATTAGTAGGTAACAAAAAAAAACATAAAATGGTTTTCGCATTCTTATAATTTTATCTATAATATAATCTACAAAATGTAATAAGGTAATTTATTTATAGTACTTATGGAAAAATTAGCATTGGTATTTCCTTTCAAAATTATAGTTTTATAAAGAGAACTTGTTTTTTGGGAGATTTTTTACTTTGTCGGGAGTCGGGGGAACATACGAAAATTCGGGAGAATCCCGCCAAATCCCGACCATCTGGCAACCCTAGAGTGTGAGAGTGATGGGCAAGGCTATGGCGCAAGACAAGAGCGAAGCGTAGTTGTGCTAGACTGGCAAACGTTCTTGTTGCGCGGCATAGCATCACCTGTCACTGTCTCACAGTACTGCACAGATAGAGATAGATGAATATCTCGCGCGAGAAACAGTCGCGCATCATAGTAAAATTGTGCTAGAGGTTGAGGCTGGATCAAATATTTGACCAAGTATTCGTACTCAGTATAGTCTCTAGTCTCTATTAGGGGCACCTTTAATTTTATCTAACTAATAGGGATGAGGACTGATGTTAAATTTTATAGTATACTGTAGATGAATACAATTTGCTCAATATGTCATGAAACAGAAAAAAAGTCCAAAAACATGACTTAAAAGGTACGAAAATTTTATAATATTTTTTTTTTAATTCCAAAAGAAGTTTTGAAATTGATTTCAGAATCCTCATAATTTACCAAAACAATAATTATATCACAACCATGAACTTAACGCACTTTTTCATGGTGAAAATGCCAAATTACTTATTATCTCCATGCAATTATTGGTACCCAACTCACAAATGACGTCACATGTAGGTGGCCATTTGTATGGAGCGTTTTAGCGCTCCGTAAGAATGTTGAACTTTGACGGTCATTTCTGACTTTTAGAGCTGTCTAAGTGTAGTGTGTAGCCTTTTGTTCCTAATAAAAACGGAATCAAAAGACATCCTCAAAAAAAATGTTTACACGCCTATTTAACCGACTTCAAAAAAGGAGGAGGTTCTCAATTCGACCTAATTTTTTTTATTTTTTTTCTATGTAGGTATGTTACTCGATATCTCCGAGAATCGTGAACCGATTTTCAATTTTTTTTTGTTTTGTTCGAAAGGGTATAACTCCGAGTTGGTCCCGTTGGCACTAAGTCGGGATCTGATGATGGAATCTTGGAGAAATCGAGGGAACTCTTCAAATGTTATAGGGACATGTACGGCGCTTTCGGTAATTTATTGATAAAGTCAAGAATTTACATTCAGTAAATAGGATTTGGTGTAAGGAAACTGATGATGAACACACATACGAATCACTAAAAACTAAAAAGCAAACAAAAAAATTTTTAACAAAAAAAAGAACCGACTTCAGTAAAACTAAAAAGCCAACAATAACCCGTTCAAGTACAGATTACATTTGACTCACCCTTCGAAGTCGGTGCCAAACCTCGCGTAAACTATAATATATAAATATAAGAACTGAGTGGTTTGGGATCGACTTCGAAGGGTGAGTCAAATGTAATCTGTACTTGAACGGGTTATTGTTGGCTTTTTAGTTTTACTGAAGTCGGTTCTTTTTTTTGTTAAATTTTTTTTTTATCTAACGAATGTAATTATGTTGCAATCCAATAGGTAATACTTTTTATTTAATTGACAATAAAATTTGCCAAATGATTATTAATTACTTGATAATTAAGTACCTACATTACAACATTAAAAAAAACGTAAGAGCTATATTTGATGGGTGCTCCCCGTAAGATAATTTTATTTATGGACATGCCACTAAGACTGCGTAGGCAAGCGGCAGCGTCGAGTGGCTGCCATAGGTGGGAGCGAAAGGTCCGAGCGCGGCGGCCATGCGAGTAAGCGAGACGGTTGCAGTTGTGGCCGGGCTGTTACGTTCACCATTCTTCGACGCCGTATGTCGTTTTGAAACAACCTCCTACAACATTGTTAGAGGCGATACTAGACATAATATATTTAAATATATAAAAGAGAAAAATTATTCCTCTTTTGTACCTACGGATTTTAATAACCTTTAAGTCGGTGCTAAGCCATTATTATTAACACAGAACCTACGTAGGTATAAAGTGTCGCAGAACAAAATGTGACCTAGTTGTACAGTCAACCAATTTGATTCCTAGGCCATTTCGTATTCGTACCTTGTCACAGTAAACGTCAATATGAAAGCCGCTTGAAATCTCATATCAATTGTCAATGTGACAAGGTTCTATAGTGGCCTAAAAATCAAATTGGTTGACTATAGTCATTTATATAGTCATTTTTGTATTAAATATGTAGATATGTTACTTACTTTTTAAGATAAGTAAATACGTGTATAGGTATTTATGGGCCACAGTGGCCTGCAATAAATGATTTCACTGGAATATTAAATTTCACAAGCCTTTAATTATTACGATGGAAAATAAATAATGTTACATACTAAAACTTAATTAAAAAGAATCCCCCAGTACTGAGGCCGTCTGAGGCATCGTCCCCAGCACGCTCGCCGCGTTTCCCCTTTGAATAGCGAGGCTCAGTCTTTGAGCGAAAAAGGAGATTATTATTATTACGATATTTGGTTAATATAATACGAGTAATTTTGTTGGATAAAGAAGTTTATTCAGATTGGCATCGACTACAGAGGGCGATCAAAATTTCATCCGTAGAAAAATAACTTTTTGGCCTTTCACTTATTTAGGGTTCCGTAGTCAACTAGGAACCCTTATAGTTTCGCCATGTCCGTCTGTCCGTCCGTCCGCGGCTTAGCTCCGTGATCATTAGTATACTAGAAAGCTGAAATTTGGTATGAGTACCTATGTATCACGCCGACAAAACGGTAAAAAAAAAAACTTTATTCGGGTACCTCTCGAACACCTAAAAGTGGGGGTGAATTATTTCTTCCTTTCAATACTAGTGTGTGGGGTGTCGTTGAATAGGTCTTTTAAAAATAATAGGGGTTATCGCATGCATTATTTTTTGATCAAGTCAGCAGTTTTGTAAAAATTCGCACCGAAAATAAAAACAATAGCGCCTCCCCCCTCTAACTTTTTATTTACGGGTCAAAAAAATATGGAAAAATAAATGAAAATGAGGCCTTATACCTAAGTACTTTCAATGAAAACTAGGTATATTGAATAAAATCGGTTTTTGCGTTATGGCAAAATTTCAAAATTTTCTTTAAAATGACGTAAGTGCCGCGCGGTGTCCTTATACTTCGAACGTTAACCATATTAGTTAAGTGCCATACTGCATTAAAACATTCCGCTCAATCTGGCGCGCATAATTTCTCAATTTTTTCCATAATAGAAACTTTGAGGGTGTTGTTTCACGAAATCGGCAATTATAGAAAAACTAACCAACAAAATGGCGGCAATTTTGACATTTAACTTCAGAAAAGAATAAAGTTGTAGTACCAAGGAGGTTTTAAAAATAAGTTTTTATTCATTGTGAGGCCAGAAACTTTTGAGACGACCCTCGTATACCTAAAAAGAAAAAAGGCACCAGTACAGCTACAGATATTGTAATCTAAAATAAGTTACTGAATAAATTATTTGTAAAAAATATCCCACCAAAAACATTTCATGTAAAATTGGCGGCCCAAGACTCACATGCTCATAACACTTTCGCTGTAAAAAAGTTATTAGATCCCAGGAAAAGCCAAGCCCCTATTAAGCCCTGGCTTTACTGACCCTACCACCTTGGTTTAAAAAGTGTGGTATCAACTGGCTTCAAGCCCCTAAGCTCTGAGTTTACTGACCCTACAGTCCCTACACCTTGGTTTCAAAAGTATATGGCTTCGCCGTTTCATAGAGTACCGTAAATAAGTCCAACGGACCGTCTGGCCCATATGGTATCAAGAAATTAAGTTTATGTATTCATGATAATATATTTCATTTCATTTTATTTTAATTTTATTTCATATCATTTCATTTTAATTTCATTTCATTTCATATGTTCCCTAACTGCATCTTAACCTGTGAATTTGGGCGCTCTGGTGTTAACTGCGACGAAGCTATGAAGGTTTGAAAAGGAGACGAAACGGTTCGAGAAAAGTTAGTTAATGCCCCGCTTCTTTTTGTTCGTCTAGGCGGGGGCACTACCGTGCCCCCAGATTTATAGTAGGTACTTATAGTTTATATTTCCACTTCTTAGACAATTTACTCATCGAATCGCATTAAATAACTCCATAAAATAATATAACAATGTTTCACGCAAAATAGGCGCATTGTAAGACGTCGAGTTGCGGAAAACTAGCTCGCGATAATCTAACCTATTACAATGTTTAATAAAAAAAATTGGGCAAGTGCGAGCCCGACTCGCGCATGAAGGGTTCCGTACTTATACATATATATAATTTATAACAAGTTTGTTGTATGGGAGCCCCCCTTAAATATTTATTTTATTTTATTTTTAGTATTTGTTGTTATAGCGGCAATATAGAAATACATCATCTGTGAAAATTTCAACTGTCTAGCTATCACCGTTGTTGAGATACAGCCTGGTGACAGACGGACGGACGGACGGACGGACGGACGGATGGACGGACGGACGGACGGACGGACAGCGAAGTCTCAGTAATAGGGTCCCGTTTTTACCCTTTGGGTACGGAACCCTAAAAATTATATAGTCGAACATAGTTACGTGGGTGGCGCCTGATGTAATCACGAGAGCACTGTACAAGAAACCCATTACTTGTTGATTCTGTACTATCAGGCGCGTAACATGTAATAAAAGAGAAAAGAAGGTAGGTATAAAGTATATATATTTTTTTTTGTATCGAAGTATCGTGCCATCCCTCTTACTCACGCTTTAAAAGTTTACAAATTTAATGACCGCCGTGACGGTACGATACGCGCTACCCAGTGCTACCCCTCTAGCTCACGTGTTAAGTTGAATGAGTGGGTGGTGCGACTGGTGCGGTACAAATGGGTACAAAATATACGAATTTAGATACTAATACGATACGAACTCTAATTTAGCATATTATTTTAATTTTTGGTTAATCAACGACAATAATTATTAATGTAAAGATTTATAGGATTTAACATTACGAAGGTGATTAGGATTACGATGTCGTTTGTTTGAGACATTGTTAAACATGCCACACAACATTTTGCAAGTATTTTCGCCGTTTATTTTTAATAGTGGTCCCCGCTTGTGAAATCCCGGTAGACTCAGACATGCAAAATTGCCCTTTTGGCTTACTTCCAGAATAAAGTTAATTCTTTCATTATATGCGTCAAATATTTATGTTTGATTATGGTATTAGTGATTCATTGTGACTGTGTTGCTAGCTGGAAAAATAAACTGCATTGTGAATGAACGAAACAAAAATATCTCTCGATCTCTCGTCTCATTGGGTCATTCATTCAGTTCAGTCTGCATGAGTGAACGTGAACGCGAATCGTGGAAACATGTCCGCCGTTTATGTTGTTTGACGTAAATATTGGCAAAAATTATAATTATTTTGCATCCGTGTAGTGATTTTCGGTGCTAATAAGTTGTAATCATGTGTGTGATCGTGTGGTGATCTGTTCATATGCGGCTGTTGTACAAAACTGGTCCAATGGAGTCTCTCAGAAAATGGTTCTACAAACCAAAGGTATGTCAAAACAATTTTCTATCCTAATTCCTACAGTGTGTCGCAATGACCTTAAATGCGTTAATTTTAGGATTATTCAATCGACCTAATACAGTTTTAGTTGTTATACTCGCTTAGTTTAGAAATGTGTATTTGTAAATCGAATATCAAAGTATAGCCTTTGTTGTCACAGATGGGTATGATTCAGACGTTGTTTCTCTTTAATTTCGCTCGTACCGACCATTGTTCTGTTTGTTAGTGGATTCGAGAGTTATTTCACTTCCTTGTGGGCTAGTTTTTATGTTTTCAAAGCTTCTATAGGCGTTTTAACTTTGAGTTTAAGAACCTTACGTCACGACGTGAGACTGGCACAAATTTCCGTTTGCTATGCCCATTTCGCGATCTTAGACAGGTATTACGCGTTCAACTGGCATAAATTAACAATCTTGTTTACTCTCGCACGCAGGCATTTATATTTATCTTCATTTGTTTTTGTTTGCATGTGAAACTCGTATAGTTATATTTCCATATTTTTTTACCAGTAGATAACTTATTAGGTGGTCACTGGCGTTTGGTTAGCTTAAGGAGCATTTACCTGACAATTTAGATAAGAATGCTGTGTATTTGGCACAGATCATTAGAAAGGGCATGTTTGATTGTTTGTTTATGCTTAATGTAAAATAGTGATAGCAGTCAATTATCAGATGTGTCAAGTAACCTTTAGAATAACAATTTTCTAGTTTTTTAAGAGGTATAAACAGTTTAAACAGTATTGGATGATCATCTTTTTCTTGTTGTTGTTTTGTTAAATGACCCACAGGGCAAAAGTGATTAAACTTCTTAGAAAAGTATGGAGATAGTCTACAGAATAATGAGCTTTTAACCAGGTCTTGGATACAGTTATTCGGCTCTATACCAAATACTGTAAAATTCAATTTCGGTTTTTCGCTTATTATTACACCTTTTTTTATTATAGTGGGCTAATTTCAAAGATCTATATCTATAACGAAATTCTATTTAATAACATACAAAAAAAGGAAAAACTGTAAAGATACATATTTCAATTTTAATGAATACCACCATTGATCCCTGCTTTTAACTGTTGCAATTACAAAGTTTTTGGTACATATAACAACGGAAAATCCAAATTTTAAAGAGTGGTCCAGGAGACATCAGCATTGTAACATGCAACAGAAAAAGTTGATTGACCCGTTTAACTGCCAATATTAATTTATAGTCATGGCTTTAAAAGTTGCAACAGTTTCTCAAGTTTGTAGTTCAGAAAAATCTGGCTGTACATTGACCCAAATTTATTGTCCTGTAAAGTAATAATAATATAATAAGCCCCTTTATTCTGAATTGGAAAATTGATGGTTATTTGATAGTTGGTAAATCAGTACAATTCAGCGTGCCTTTTGGCAAGAGCCTCCTCCAGCTTGTATGCTAGAGGGTGATGGTCATTTTCTCCCTCGGTGACGAGCCGTGGTGGGAGAGGTTTTTAAATTAATTTATTTCATTCTTTACGTTACTATCGGCATAATTGCCTATTATGTATGTGTTTTTCTTCTTCTCTTTTTGTTTATTTTATGTTATAGTATGTCTCTCAGTTCTGTATGTCGTCTGGCAAAGGCTTCCTCCAGTTGTTTCCATTGTACTCTATCACGAGCAACTCTTCTCCAGTTGGGTCCCGCTGTTAGTTTTAATTCGTCTTCCCATCTCCTTTGTTGTTTTCCTGTAAAGTATTTTCTAATAAACAATCATGTAAGGCTAGCTTCAGTGCGCTGAATATGTATATAAATAAATATAAATATTAAGGGACAATCCTTCCATTTGTCAAATATTCACCTCCGGTTTTGTACCAACTTCAAAAAAGGAAGAGTTTCGTAATTTGTAAGAATATTTTGATACCTTAGAGTACATGTACAATCATACTAACTTTTCGGAAAAAGTAGTTGCAATTAGGATGTTAGTGCACAACTCTATGTGGCTTAAATTCCATATGCAAAATAATTGTAATTAGTATGAGTTTGAATAACGTATTGATTTGTTAAGTAAAAAAAAACAACAACAAAATTATAAAGCAGGGGATGATGCCTCAGACGGCCTCAGTACTGGGGGATTCCTTTTAATTAAGTTTTATTATGTATAATTTTAATTTGTTTTTACATTGTAATTTTTAAATACTGTAGTAAAAGAAAGTGATGTTATCAATATTTTCCAAATACAGCATATCTATATTATCTTATATTACCATAATCTGTACTTGATAATTATGACTAATCTATACTTGATAGTAAAATTATGAATGTATTGTATTCTAAACAAGGCTCTGCAATGTTGTTTGTGAATAAATTATGTGATTACTTACAGTATTTTAATTAATTAATAAATATCGGACTACCTCACACAAATCGATCTAGTCCCAAATTAAGCTCATATTCGAGTTCATCACACAAGTATTTGCCCTGGCTGGGATTCGAACACGGGACCGCCGGCTCAGTAACTAAAACTACGCGTCGGCAAAAATTATGGCTCCCCCAAAAATCATATGAGTTTTTTGCAGTACTGCTGGATTATCTAAATTGTACTTTACATTGTATGTTCATTTGCATATTCAAGTATGTAAGTATGTCGTTGTCTAGTGTCCACACAAGCCTAATATAATAAGTAACATATACCTACTTAAAACAAAGCCTCATATCTCGGTGTCAATATACTTACTACATACGAGGTTTCGAAAGAGCAGTGTCAGAAATTTAAGTGAGTTTTGGTTGGCACCACGCGATATAGCTTACTGTGGGACTAGATTGATTGGGTGTGAGGGTGTCCAATATTTACTTGCCTCTCTTCACATGTGATAGAAATAAAAATAAAATAAATATTATGGGACAATCATACACAAATCAACCTAGTCCCAAACTAAGCAAAGCTTGTACTATGGGTACTAGACGACGATATACATAATATATATAAATACTTATATAGATAACATCCATGACCCAAGAACAAAACAAATATTAGAGTTCACACAAATATTTGCTCCGGCCGGGAAAATGGAGTTGAAACACTATTTAACCAACCTGAATCATGTGAACATTAAGTAGGTCATGTGATTGAACCACAGAGCTGCATTGATTAAGTTTTTGGTGTAGCCACTGATGCTTTATTATTACATTCATCCATTTATTGTTCACTTGATTCTAATTCAACCATAATCACATTTAATCACATGATTTGTTTATCGTCAAAGTAGATGACTAGTGACCTAAAGGTTGGTGTCATTGTCACATACTGTTTGAATGGTCAAGGAAATTGAAACACCTTTTTGAGCCTTATTGTCATTGTGACAAGGGCGAAAAAGGTACATGTTTCAAATGCCTTGACTGTACAATGTATAAAGGTGGCTCATCATCATTTACATTTCTTGTATTTATCTATATAAGTATGTATATTGTCGTCTAGTATCCATAAAACAAGCCTAATAGAGCTCACTGTGGGACTAGAATGATTTGGGTGAGGTTGACTGATATTTGTTTATTTATATCAATGAGGAAAATAACAATCAATAATAACTTATTTATTTTTATTATAATATAACGCACCCTTAGAATTATAGTGACTGTAGGCGACGTAATGCTATTTATGTATTAGTTAGATATAAGTGAAAACTCACAGTATAAATATATAAGTATCGTCAGATGGCGCGATTAACTTGTTATGATATTATTTAAGATTGTTTCAAAATTAAAAGCCAATATTCTGTTTACTATTAAAAAACCATATTAAATTGTTTCCAACTGTCCTGTCAAAGTTTAATCCAAAGAAAATAATGCCTAGACTATAAAAATAATATAAGCTTAAACTTAATTACTGCATACTAACGCCATCTATGTAAAGCATGTGCAACTTATTAAAATAAAGCCGAAGAGGGCGCTGGTGTGACCCGCGCAACGAACATAACCTCTTACTCGATACGACACGCGAGCACTCTCTTCTTTTCAAATTTATCAAAGTTGTCGTTTTAATCATTTTCTGCCTGCGTACCCAACAATAAAAGTTGGTCTTCGAACCGAATCATTAATCAGTGACCTAAATGATATGTTTAATACGCCACCTCTTCAGAAAATGGTTCTTACCCGACGACAACGTGAATTGGCCCAACGGTCAGAGTCGGAACCCAAACCTCATTTAGTGCCATTGGATGCAGTGCCCGGAACTTCTAGGTCTGGAATCAAGTCTTCGCATTCTGTCGCAAGCACAAGCAAAAGATCGACAGCATCATCAATAGCAAGGCGCAAACTTCTGGAGTTGGAGGCTGCCGAGGCTAAGGCCCGCATCCAGATGGAGTTGATCGACAAGCGTTTGGAAGCTGACCTAGCCGCTGCCGATGCTGAGGATCAAGAACAAGGCGGATCTGACCGCACCAGCTTGAAGGAGGTGAACGAGCGATTGTCGAACTGGTTAATCCAAGAGCAACAAGAACCACAAGAACAGCATGTTGACGAGTACCGCCCACCTGTGAATACCAAGCCGGCCGCGCCCGATACCGACCGTGCAGCACCCACACAGCATGTGGACACCGCCAGCAGCATACTGGACTTGGCGAACACCTTGAAGAGTATGATGGATCAATCATCATCGCAACGCGAAGAACGTTTACTCAGCCGCCTCGCTACTCCGCGTGATTTACCAACATTCAGTGGAGACAGCAGTATCGAGTGGCTGCATTTTAAAAGTGCTTATTATGAGTCTGTATCCTCGTGCAGTTTCACCGAGTACGAGAACCTGTCCCGACTTCGACGAGCGCTGCGAGGCGAAGCTAAAGAGGCCGTCACTAATCTACTGATTGGCAATACTTCATCTACTGTTGTTATGGACGCGCTAGCACTTAAGTATGGACGACCTGAGACCATTATTTGCAACATAACATCGCAACTGCGTAAGTTACAACCACTACCAATATATTACCAGCAAGATTTAGTCAACTTCGCTACAAAGGTAAATAACTGCGTTGCTACTATACGTGCACTAAAACAGAGTGACCATTTACGTAACCCAGAACTCGTGTCAGCTGTTACTAGCAAACTACCGAGTACGCTATTGGGAAAGTGGACTGAATATGCCTACGATAAGATTTTAGCCGGTGAGTCGAAGCTGGAACTCCTGGCACAATTTTTAAGAAAAGAAGCGGAAATGACCCTCGTTACTGGTGCTGTGCAGCCTCGTGAGTTTAGAAAGCCAGCGCCAACCGAGCCTTTCAAACGAGCCGATGACAAGAATCGTCATTTGCGACCCATACTTACCACTATGCGCACTGAAAATAATATGTGTTTATTTTGCAAAAAAGGCGCACATGCATTACCTGAATGCCGTATATTTAAACGTGCAATGCGCCGAGACAAGTGGAAGTATGTGAAAACACAAAGATTGTGCTTCAAATGTTTAATCGCACGCCACGATATAAATACCTGCGTGGCCCCTGTATGCGACATAGAAGAGTGTGGTTTGAATCATCACCGCCTCTTGCACTGGAATAGAACGACATCCACAACATCATCATACGTCGAGACACCGAGCGCGCCGACGCCGTCGTCGCCGAGCGCACCGTCCGCGGCACCGCGCGCGCCCGCGGCCGACGCCGACGCCGACCGAGCTACCGTAGCTCATATCGCGACGCCCGGTACCAGCGTGACATCCGAGCCGGAGAGTGACGTTCTGTTAAAAGTAGTACCTGTGAGATTGTGTGGACCCAACCGTGTAATAGAAACGTATGCGTTACTAGACGATGCCGCTTCTGTCTCCATAATAGACTCCGATTTAGCCGACGATCTTGGTTTAAAGTGTGAAAGTTCAAGTCCGGTGCGGTTCGTGGACGCGTTCGGCATCGAAGTGTTTCAATCCGATGCGCCTAAAGTGCGTAGCAAAATAATGGGACTGGACAATTCTGTTTACGATATAAGTTTACGTAAGGTTTCTAAATTAAATTTGCCTCCACAAAATTTGTCACCTGTAGATCAAATTACGTGCGATAAATTGTCAAAACTAAAAAATATTGTTTGCAATAAACGTGTAGTGCCGCGCTTACTCATAGGTGAGGATAATTATTATGTAATAGCACCGGTCGAGATCATCCATGGTGGAAAAAATGCCCCATATGGAACTCGCTGTCGTCTGGGATGGTGCATTCACGGCTACTGTGGTCGCGCTCACTCCTCACTGCCACAGGTAAGTCACAACATTTGCCATCTCGCTCACTTCAATGATGGGATCGACAGCACTGCACAAGATATTAAGGCACTCAATGAACTAGTGAAACAATCATATGATATTGATTCTCTGGGGATTTCGACCGTATGTCGTGAAAATACGGCACATCAGCGTGCCATACAAATTTTAGACGAAACTGCCCGTCTTGTTGATAATCGGTGGGAAGTAGGTTTACCGTTTAAGCAGGATAACTTCACCATGCCCGATACCTATAACTATGCATTATCTCGGATGCAATCCTTATTACGTAAGTTCGAACATGATCGTGTCTATGCCGATAGGTATCAACAAGAAATAAACAAGCTATTAGCTGAGGGATACGCGCGCGAGTTGCGGGACAATGAGCCGTCGGTCAAGCACATATGGTATCTTCCGCATTTCGGGGTTCAAAATGTAAACAAACCCGGAAAATTGAGATTAGTTTTTGACTCGTCCGCTAAGGTTCAAAATATGTGCTTGAACGATTACCTACTCACTGGCCCTGACTTATACAATTCGCTTTTAGGTATAATGTTGAGATTCCGCGAAAACGAATTTATTTTAATAGGAGACATTAAAGACATGTTTTTACGCGTGAAAATTCTTCCCGAGGATCAACATGTTTTCCGATTTCTATGGCAAACGTCGAGTAGTACTCCGTTGAAGATATATGTCATGGAAAGCCTTGTGTTTGGCGCCATGACGAGTCCGTTTATCGCGCAATATATAAAAAACAAAAACGCTCTGAAATATGATGACCAGTTTCCCGAGGCCGTTCAAGTTATATTGAACTCGCATTACATGGACGATTGTTATTATTCGACCACAAGTGAACAAAATGCAATAAAACTAATTAAAGATATAACGTACATTCATAAACAGGGCGGCTTCGAGATCCGTGGTTGGTCGAGCAATAGCAGAGAGGTGTTGAATGCGATACCTACCGATGCGCTCGCGCAATCAGCTGTTAGATTCAAGGACGGAGCTACTAACATGACTGAGCGCGCGCTTGGATTGATGTACCACCCCGCGGATGACACTTTTAGCATTAAAGTGACGACTAATCAAATTTCGCCCGAAATATTAAACGGAAGCGTACCACCGACTAAGGCGAAAATGCTTAGCATAATTATGTCAATTTATGATATACACGGTTTTCTTACGCCGTTTATAATAAAAAGTAAAATATTGTTTCAAGATGTCCATCGAAGTGGAGTTGACTGGACATGCCGTATCCGACCGGAAGAGCACACACGTTGGATGGAGTGGCTCGATGAATTAAAGCAATTAGGATCGCTGCGTATACCGCGCTGGTACCTACGTGCCGCTGCCTGGACGCCATGCTACGACTTCCCATGTACTTCATCGTCTTGTGAGAAGATCATAGACACTCAGATGCACATTTTTTGTGATTCTTCTATTAAGGCCTATGCGACAGTAATATATTGGCGATTTACGCGCGCTGACGGTTCCGTACTTGTTAGTTTCGCAGCCAGTAAAAGCCGCGTGAGCTCTTTGCGCCCCGTATCGGTCCCTCGATTGGAACTACAAGGAGCTTTGCTGGGAGCACGTCTCGCGAAAACTGTAACCACAGAACAAAAGGATGTACAGCCAAGTACGCGTTATTATTGGACTGATTCGAGTACTGTTCTACAATGGATTCGGAGTGACCCCAGGAGTTATAAGCCTTATGTAGGACATAGGCTAGGAGAAATTGATGAGCTCACGAACATAAATGAATGGCGTTATGTCCCATCTAGCTTAAACATAGCCGACGTAGCTACAAAAACAGAAAGTTCTCCGCTTAACTACGATGACGTATGGTTTCAGGGCCCGGCTTTTCTGCGTCAAACCGAAAACCACTGGCCGAAGGACTTGAAGAACGCGAAGATCGTCGAAGAGGCTACCTGTGAACAAAGAAATATAAATGTAGTATGTACACAAAAAATGGACTTACCTGTACCAGATGAAGAACGGTTTTCCAGCTGGATCCGACTCGTACGCACTGCTGCAAGAGTAATATATTTCATAAAAATATGTAAACAAAAATGTAAGGAGAGGAAAATGAAAAAAGCAGAAGGAAAAAGAAAAACAAGGGAAAATTACACGGTACAGTTAGATTGTGATATGATGAGAACTGCTGAAAAATATATAATTAAAAAGTGCCAAGAAGATACCTTTGCCGCTGAAATCACTTGTCTAGTGCGAGGCCAACCACTGTCCCCGAGTAGTCGTCTGCTGAAACTAACGCCATATTTGGATGACGACAAAATTTTGCGTGTTGGTGGCCGCATAGACCGAGTTGCAGGTGTGGAAGTGGCTACTACGCGACCTCCTATTCTGGATGGTAAACATAAAATTACGTGTTTGTTAGTTGAACACTATCACAGACGCGCCATGCACACAGCGCACGAACACGTCGTGAATGAATTACGTCAGTCTTACTGGATAGTAAATCTGCGCCCGACTGTACGCGGAGTAGCAGCGCGCTGCCTGTTTTGTCGTTACCGGCGCGCCAGGCCACAGCCGCAGCGTATGGGTGATCTACCTGCTGCGCGATTGCAGCATAACAGAAGACCGTTTTCATTCACAGGATGTGACTTTTTCGGCCCTATGGAGACGACAATAGGCCGCGGAAGACAAAAAAGATATGGCATGTTATTTACGTGTCTCACAGTTCGCGCCATTCACATTGAGATTACCGAGTCATTAAGTACGGACTCTGCTATAATGGCACTCAGGCGGATGTCGGCCCGCCGTGGTGCTCCCCTGGTAATTTATTCAGATAATGGCACGAATCTGCGAGGATCTGCCAACGAGCTGAAGAAGAGCCTAGAGGAACTAAACACTGACAGATTGCGTGATGACGGTGCTGTACGTGGAATTGAGTGGCGTTTTGTGCCGCCGGCAGCACCTGAAATGGCTGGAGCATGGGAACGAATGATCCGGACTGTAAAGGTGGCCTTGAAGGTCGTTCTGAAGGAGCGTGCGCCACACCCGGAAACCCTGTCTACGCTGATGGCAGAAGTCGAAGCCCTCGTAAACAGCCGCCCTATCACGCACGTGTCGACTGATCCCGGATATCCTGAGGCTTTGACACCGAATCACTTTTTGATCGGCAATTCGTCTGCCGGCCCCGCCTTTGGTAAGTACGACGATGCGGACCTCTGTCTACGAAAGAGGTGGCGCATAGCGCAGCGCCTTACTGATATGTTTTGGGTTAGGTGGACTAAGGAATATTTACCCACTCTCTTGCCCCGGCAGAAGTGGAATAAAGAGGCTAGACCGTTACAAGTAGGTGACTACGTAGTGCTGGTCGATCCCAATTTAGAGCGCGGTTCCTGGCGGCATGGAGTGGTGAGCGCGGTGCACGCTGGTCGTGACAACCGTGTTCGCGTCGTGGATGTACGTACACGCTTAGGCATGCTGCGCAGGCCGGCTACACGCGTTGCATTACTCTCCCCAGCTGATGATTAGTGCTTGATAGCACTAAGGGGCGGGAATGTAGGCGACGTAATGCTATTTATGTATTAGTTAGATATAAGTGAAAACTCACAGTATAAATATATAAGTATCGTCAGATGGCGCGATTAACTTGTTATGATATTATTTAAGATTGTTTCAAAATTAAAAGCCAATATTCTGTTTACTATTAAAAAACCATATTAAATTGTTTCCAACTGTCCTGTCAAAGTTTAATCCAAAGAAAATAATGCCTAGACTATAAAAATAATATAAGCTTAAACTTAATTACTGCATACTAACGCCATCTATGTAAAGCATGTGCAACTTATTAAAATAAAGCCGAAGAGGGCGCTGGTGTGACCCGCGCAACGAACATAACCTCTTACTCGATACGACACGCGAGCACTCTCTTCTTTTCAAATTTATCAAAGTTGTCGTTTTAATCATTTTCTGCCTGCGTACCCAACAGTGACCTAATTCAAAATCTTGGAGTTTTAGAATTCGGTTTAAAGAATCTTTATTTGTCGTCTAAAGAAATTACAATAATTTCACTTACTTAATATAATTTCACTTTAATTCTAAATATAATTGAAAATGGAAGTGTCGACGTTTTTGAATTAGGTCACTATAATTCTAAAGGTGCGAGTAGGTAACAGCACCAATATTCACACCAATGAGTAACCACAAATGTATTTACAGTTTGTTCAACCACATGTAGCATGTCATTATTATATCAATCTCAATATGAAATTTGATCAGCTATTTGTGACCTAGTTCAAGACAATGTAGGGCGCTCGTTTAACTGAATCTGAATCGTCATTTCTCACATTAAGTGCTAACAGTGGTCCTGTGAGCTGTAGACACCGCAATTTTTTTATAAAATATAAATGCGAATCATTTATTTCGGACTTTGAATCCATGTTAGTGGTTACAAACTTAGAGCTAGGTTAGTTGGTTAGTATTTTTATAATAGGATGCAACTGATGTTGAATTATATAACATAGTGTAGTTATATGAATAAAATGAGCTCAATATGTGATGATACAAAGGAAAAAAAATTTTTTTTTTTAATATGTGACTTCAAAATGATGAAAATTTTATGATCTCTTTTTTAGGGTTCCGTAGCCAAATGGCAAAAAACGGAACCCTTATAGATTCGTCATTTCTGTCTGTCTGTCCGTCCGTATGTCACAGCCATTTTTTTCCGAAACTATAAGAGTTATACTGTTGAAACTTGGTAGGTAGATGTATTCTGTGAACCGCATTAAGATTTTGATGCAAAAATAAAAAAATAATAATAAATATTGGGGGCTCCCCATACTTAGAACTGAAACTCCAACATTTTTTTTTCATCAAACACATACGTGTGTGTGGGTAGGTATCTATGGATAGGTCTTCAAAAATGATACCGAGGTTTCTAAAATATTTTTTTTTCTAAACCGAATAGTTTGCGTGACAGACGCTTCCAAAGTGGAAAAAAGTTGGCCCCTCCCCCTCTCTTCTAAAATAAAAAAATGAAAAATAAAAATAAAAACATATGATGTACATTACTATAAAAACTACCAACGAAAATTGTTTTGAACGGGATCTAGTAAGTAGTTTTTTTTTAATACCTAACTGCACCTAATTTATATGGGGCGCTTGGCGCTATACTTACCAGGTGCAAACTTAACTTAACCACTTAGGGATGGAAAGTGTTTGTACGGAACCCTCGGTGCGCGAGTCCGACTCGCACTTGGCCGGTTTTTTTTATCCAAAAGAAATTTTGAAATTTCATGTCACGTGATCACGTCACACTAAGTATGGCGCGACCGAAAATAAACGACTCAAAAATGAAAAAAATACGCTCGTCTGGCTTCACCCTAAAACGAGCCGACAAGAACATAATCTATGAAACAAAACAACCACAAAAATATAATTTTTTATCAAATGCCTTTGCAATGAAGTAAAAATGCATACAATCTTTTTATCACTGAGTGTTCACAATAAGCTTAGAACAATCGATAGAGATACCGCTATCAATGAATCATAGTCTAAATAGCTGAGTATATTTCCATTACATCGCAGTTCATTCAACAGTTATTTAGTATCTAATGATTTGGTACAAGTTATAAGCGAAACTTATTACGGACAAGAAGAGGAGAAAGGCCGATCATGAAATGTTTATAACACACTTTGCCTTTCCTTACCTTCTGTATCCTTTTTGTCTTCTTTATCGTTTATTTTTTGATCAGCAGACTGGTAATGACCGCGTTTGTCACGCGATAGATAAATAAAAGACGCAGAGATTAATAAATCAGTTTGATATATTTATTTCATTATTTCACTATAAAGCCTGGACCTGGAGTAGGATTGCCGCATCAAGATCAGGTTGGAAATCCATGCAAGAGGCATATGTCCAGCAGTGGACGCATATATGCTGAGACGAAGAAGGAAGAAGGACTATAAATGCATTAATTAGAAGCAATCCATAAGTAACCATTCTTGTATGGTAAACACTCAACTTTTATACTCGTAAGAACTCGGACAGCGACGGACTCTTTATCGCTTATGCCTCGTGATAAACTTCGGCATCTTACCTAGGTATACAGTCTTTACAGGTTATGATTAAGACTATCTCACTCTCAATCCTGTCGTGCGAAGGCAATACATGCCCGCTTGTGATGTCCTCCCATACAAAACGCTCAAAGTTCGACTCACTCCCACTAGTAGAGGACGCGCCAGCTGTTGTTTAATGCAATCGGCTATGTAGTTAAACACTCTTCATGCGTCGCCTATCGCACTTACGTGCGTCCTTCTCCGCTGTCGCTACCGCTTCCGCGTTCCCCCTTATCTTACACCACAGACTGTTTACATACCTACTAATCACTTTGTTGGACTGTAATTAGTTCTGTGTAAATTTTCTCGAGTCGCCCTGATTTCCGTTGATATTTTTGTTTTAACGTATTGTTATTGTTATGTAATTTGAAGTTATATGATAATGATGATTTAATAGGAAGTAGGTTTTGATGTTAGTTTAAGTAAAATTTATTCATACAATGTTTGTTCTTTTGAGATTGTGTGTTTATATCTTGACAAGTTAGCTGTCTGTTTTGTTTGTTTGTATTATGACATATCTATTTATTTACGTAACAACAAGAACTCTGGGCAAGCCGGGGTAGATTTAGCTTACTTTTAGTTTAGTAGCAATAGAATGGTACTAAATCGACCCGAAGTGGTCAAGCCGGTGGGAATCAGGTTGTATGGACGCCACTGCTATGTACGTATGTATATCGTCTAGTACCCGTAACACGAGTCTATCAGAGCTTAATTTCGTACAGATCGATTTGTGTAAGTATTGTCTGATATTATTTTGTTAATTATCTTATCACTTACTAATTCTGAGTTTCTCAGGAATTTCCAATTAATGAATTATGTTTACTTTTATTAATTCCACCTTTACCGAAATTAGTTAATCATCCGTCCGATTTAACATCCTCGAAGGCAATCAAACACAATTTCGGCTATTACCCGTCCCGTTTTTAATCACCGCCGTTACCATCTCACCGTCTCGCTCTCAGCTTTCACTTTTTTTGTCGCTTTCCCAATAGGTGCCGAGAAACTCGGTCGTTATGCCAAATGTTTTGCGAATGTTGCCAGGGGCGACGGAACCACGCGAACGGAACACGTGAAACTGTCGATAATAGGTTTTATTTCAATGTCAGTACAAAACGTGACGTGTAGCATGTTTGTGTTGGGATTAGTCGCATATGAAGTTGCGTTTTCAATCGACTTTATAATGTAGGTTCTCAATTCGGTTGTACTATATATTTTTTATATGTTTGTTACCGATTTTGGTTTTTACCTTCAATTTCCAAAATTTCGTCGCGATAAATTTGTTAAGTTTTGAAGGAGGAAACAGTCAAGAACGGAACCTAAGCAGTGGTAATTCCTCTTAATAATTCTCTAGCGGGCGTTGAGCAGGTTAAAAACTTATTATTGATGAACCAATTTTTGCACGGTTGCAATTGCAAAAATGGTTCATGTTTCAAAATGGTTCATAGTTTTAAATGGTCTATTCGTATATACCAATGAAGGAAAATTATAGCAAGAGCGGGTTGCGCGATTGCCAGGTCCAAAAACAATGCCGAATAATTGGGCCGGACTTTTTACCTTTAAAGCCACACGTTTTTTGGGACATTCGTGGCTTTAATAGAATTCGAATTTCGACTCGCCGCCCAGACAAAAAGGCTAACAAGACGGCCGGACGCGTCCGCAAAAAGCCAAACATGTCCGGCTAAAACCGGACTCCTGGCAACTAGGATTGTAGGTAATCTGTAATTAATCCAAGTTCGGAAAAATCCCTGTGTTGATTAAGTGTGATAGACAAAGTGTATTACTTGTACTGTACATCTCCCGCTCTCGTCATCATCATCATCATCATCATCAGCCCGGAGTGGTCCACTGCTGGACATAGGCCTTTCCCAGTTCGCGCCACCATACCCGGTCCTTAATAGCTTTCCGCATCCAACCGCTTCCCGCCACTCTTTTTAGGTCGTCGGTCCACCTGGCGGGAGGCCGTCCTACAGGGCTCCCGCTCTCGTGGGATAAAAATTCTATCCGATGGATTTAATCCCCGACAATAAAAGAGGGAGGGTATAAGTTTAACATGTGTATGTGTGTGTCTGTCTCTGGCATCGTAGGTCACAAACGGATGGTACGATTTGAATTTTTTTTTTTTTAATGATAGCCTTGTCTGTCTAGATGGTTCTTAGCTAAGTCTAGTTAGGTCGGGTCGGGGGTTTATAAAATGTTGAATTTAGGTTATTCTTTCAATAATCTCTTTTTAACAAAGAAAACCATTTCAACGACCGGTAATCATATTTTGGGAGCAGATGTCAGAGTTCGTAAGGAAATCGTTAACATTTCTTCCAATATTAAGGGTAACGGCCATTGACATTGGACCTAAAAGTAAATCATATTCATATATCTTATCAGGTCACGTCCACTTCCATTTCATTGTTTGATAACATTGTAATTATACCTGTATGGCTGGCGAGCTAATGTAGATTAGATAGCTTTGTTGCCTTTTCCAACAGTGATGTCAGCTAATTATATTCTCAGATAGTTCTCGGAGAATGTCGGGAGTAATCTGAGATGGTTGCTAATGCATCCTTTTCTCGCCTACACGCGGTAATATTTAAATGTATAAACCACGAACGATACAGTTAATTTAATATAACAAATTCAGACACTGTGTAAATTACCTACACAACGCAGTGGCGGCTGGCAAATCAAATGCATGTACTTGTTCTGAACTAGCATATTATATGCATATCGTTTAATTACTATTGAATACTGTACATACTATAAATAACAATAACACCCTGTAACAAGATATAAGTATTCTTGCAAATAAACATATTGTATTCTCTATTCTATAACTGTACATACATAATTAGGGCCTAAACACTCGTGTGATCCTATTATGAAATTGGGCCGTTCGTGACAATTTCACTTGATGTAAACCACTTTTTTAGATTTATTTATTCAAAACGAAGAACTTAGAAATTGAAGTGAAAACCGGCACATCTTTCTCTTAAGGTGCTTCTAAACGGGCTATGACAATGACAATGTATGACCAATACAAATAAATAAATGATATGATATATGATATGTTTTGCTGCAATTTGTGGCCTGCCATTATTTGCATCTTGCTCTAGCGTAGGGTAGGTAGCGTTGTCAGAGAGGGACGGCCATAGTTGCCGGCCACAAATTGCAGTAAAATATGGCCCGTTTAGAAGCCCCATTACAATGCTTCGGCTCAAATACCTATGCAAGTATGTATAAATTAAGGCACAGCTTAAGGCTCCTTATCCGTTCAAGAATGCTGATTGTTTTAAACATTTTTCCTTATGATCAAACATGGCTGCATTCGATTTATTGGTATATATATTTGAAACCAACCGTTTGAATATTTCCATTGATAATTTTTGTTTCAAAAACCACTCGAAATTTACAAAATTCACGCAGAAAAATGGTTTTATCAACTTATTTTTGACTGCACGCACTAAAAGCATGAAACAGCTATGTTACTATCTAGAACTCAGGTTAAAGTATTATTCACTTTAAAAAGTGACGTTTGGTCCGTCCCACTTGACTCACACCATTAGAACTGCTGGGGCGGCCGCGGAGTGTGCGGCAAGAGTGAAACACACTAAATACAATGCCTTGGAGCCAGCGTACGATTTTGTACCTATTGCAGTGGAGACTGGTGGACCTTGGGGATCGGAGGCCAAGGATTTCATTAAGGAATTGGGCCGCCGGCTTAGGGATAGGGGCTGTGACCCGCGCTCCGGATCGTACCTGGAGCAACAAATTTCGTTGGCCATTCAGCGTGGTAACGCCGCCAGTGTAATGGGTACGTTTGGGCCAGCTACGATTCGGGGGGTGCCTTATTAACGAAATTGACGAAGCCTGTTGTGGATCATATCATTGGTTTGTATTTGACGAAGCCTGTTGCTGATTTGTTGTTGTATCTCACCTGACGAAGCCTGCGATGCGGATCAGAACTTATTGTAATTTTTCCTTTCGTGTGTCTTTTAATAAATGATTGTTTACTTTAAAAAGTTGGTAGAAATTATCAATATATTTGTCATAATATGAAAAACATACATTTTAAAATGTATAAGGCCTCCTGATACATTTAGGTACTGTGGTCCAACGTCGATTTTTTCCTAAAATATTGCAGAAGCGTCACAAAGCGTACGTCTTAAATCATCATCATCAGCCTATTCTTGTCCACTGCTGGACATAGGCCTCTCCAACTGCACGCCATTGTGAACGATCCTCGGCTACTCTCATCCAGCTCTTGCCAGCCACCCTGCAAAGATCATCGCTCCACCTAGTCTGAGGGCGTCCCACACTACGCTTGCCGATCCGCGGTCTCCACTCAAGAACACGTTTACCCCACCGGTTATCAGTTCTTCGGCTAATATGGCCAGCCCACTGCCACTTCAAATTGCTAATACGCCGAGCTATGTCGGTAACTTTGGTTCTCTGGCGGATCACTTCGTTCCGAATCCGATCCTTCAAAGAAACTCTGAGCATTGCCTTTTCCATACTGTACTGTGTACTTAAATCACTAGTCGAGAATGCTTAAAAATTGGGCAAGTGCGAGTCCGACTCGCGCATGAAGGGTTCCGTACCATTAATCTATAACAAGTTTGTTGTATGGGAGCCCCCCTTAAATATTTATTTTATTTTATTTTTAGTATTTGTAGTTATAGCAAGGGGGTTTCACTCCGCTGAAGTGTCAAAAATTATACCTACTAATTTCGGGTCACAATTGTGACCCGGCCCGCCCATCGTCCCGCCTTTATTCGGCTAGGGTCGGCACGTTCGAAGCGAAGACAACGCATCGTATATATTTTTATTATTGTTTATATATTATTATGATTTTTTATTATTTTTAACCGACTTTAAAACGGAAGAGATTCAGTGTTCGCTACATTGAATCGTTTTGTACGTAAGTTCACCGATTATCTCAGTAAAGTGTAAATATTTTTTTTTATTTTTATTGATAAGACAATACGGTTACTATTACGGTTTTTCCATCGACATTAAGTCATGATCTGATGATGGAACATTTACCTACTGGATCTCGGGACTAGTTCAACGTAGACAAGTATGGTTTTCGTTTTTCCACTCACTTTAATGAACATTTACATCCAGTATCATAAAATTGACCTGGTGATGGGCTCTGGAAATATGGACTGGATCTCAAGATTGGTTCAACGCATATACATGTGCGGCTTTCACATTTCGATTTACCATAATGAACATTTAGACCCAGTATAATAAAATTTACCTGACAATATGACTCTTTGTCGTGTCCTCATCATCATATCAGGCGACAAACGTCCACTGCTGAACAAAGGCCTCCCCAAAGTTCTTCACAACGATCGGTCGTGCGCCGCCCTCATCCAATTTCTGCTCACGATCCTAACCAGATTGTCGGTCTATCTTGTTGGGGGCCTTCCTTCGCTGCGTCTTCTAGTGCGCGGTTGTTCCATGAGTAATGTGCCCTTCTCACTTTTATTTCTCTACCTAATTTAATTTGTGCATAGATTATAGTAATGTTATGTTTATGTCTTGGTATGTCGAAAATCTAAAACCGCACATTTCTACGTTGAATCAATCTTGAGATCCAGTAGAAACTTCTGGGGTCCATCATTAGGTCGATTTTATGATACTGGCTCTAATTGCTCATCAAAGTGAATCAGAATACGAAAACTGCACGTGACTGCGTTGAACCAGTCCTGAGATCTAGTAAGCACTTCCAGGATACAAAATCCGGTCAATTTTATAATACTGGATCTTAATGCTAATCAAAATGGTTTGGAAAGCAAAAACCGCACATGTTAACGTTAAACCAATCCAAAGATCAGTAGGCACTCTTAGAGCCCATCATTATAAAGATCGCGCTAGGTCCGTCTTATATTGAACGTATTTTGTTAAAAGTAGCTTTTAAAATAATTACACACATATATAATTATACACAGAGAAGTAGTTTCCCTTTTTCTAAGGCAACCCTAGGAGTATGACACGCCCCAAAGAAGCTACGAGGGCGAATCAAAAAGTTCTTAGAACAGCATGGTGGTAAAACCTTTTTAAATGTAGTTTATTTTTATTTTATTTTAGCTATCCTTACGACATAATATGACGACAATTTTTTTTTGATTACGTATACCAATAACACATAATTAATTATTTTGTGAAGCAAATCGCTCAAAATCTGTCATAATGGACAAAAATGAGTTACGTGCCGTGATTAAGTATCTGTGTTTGAAAAAAATGTCCACTAAGGAAATTCATTTGGATATTCAGCAGACTAAAGGTACTAATGCTGTACCATATTCCACAGTTGCTTGCTGGGTTGCCGAATTTAATAGAGGTAGGCCCAAGTGTGAAGATGACCTTCGCTCCGGCCGGCCTTCCACCTCTGTTACTGATGACAACGTGGCGAGAATCAAAAAATTGGTATTAGAAGATAGAAGAATTAGCATCAAACAGTTAGCAGAGATCCTACACATTTCTTTTGACAGCGGATAATATTGACGGACGTTTTGGGGTTTAAAAAAGTTTCGCTAAGATGGGTTCCGCGAATGTTAACTGAGGTAAACAAAGAACAGCGTGCGGAGGTTTCGAAGCGGAATCTCGAAATCATCGAACGTGACCCGGATGCGTTTTATCGCCGATTTGTAACCCTGGACGAAACATGGCTCCACCATTTTGATCCCGAAGAAAAAAAACAAAGCATGTCCTGGAAACGACCATCTTCTTCAGCTGATAAAAAATTTCGAGATTTTCCGACGGCGGGCAAAATTAGGGAATCTATATTCTAGGATGCGGAAGGAATCCTGTTTATTGACTACCTGCCGAAAGGAAAAACTATTACAGGTCCCTATTATAAAGAATTAATCCCGAAAGTGCGGCAAGTGATCATAGAAAATCGCCGGGGAAAATGGTCTACAGGCGCACTGTTTCACCACGACAACGGCCCAGCTCATCGCTCACAATTGGCAATCACTGCGATCCGCCAAGCTGGCTTCAAGCTGTTCGACCACCCGCCATATTCTCCGGACTATGACTAGGAAATAATTTTCACATATTCCCGAAATTAAAAGCACATCCGCGGAATAAAATTCCGAGATGATAATGCCATAGTGGGTGCTGTACAGGAGTTTTTCGAGTCCCAAGGAAAATCTTATTTTATGATGGAATAAAAAAAAAATTAAAACAGTACTTAAAGTGTATAAGAATAACAAGGAGACAATGTAGAAAAATAAAAGATAGAAAAACAATTTTCTTTTGTTTTTCACCCTTATTCTAAGAACTTTTTGATTTACCCTCGTACAACCAACAGCGTTGTACGTCATTAAAAATTGACAATCAGATACGAGTAGGCTAATGCTTTTGCAAAAGCGGCAAATAACAAAAGAGTGCGGCTTCTGTAGTGTCTTTATTCTGTGGTTATAGCGGCAATAGAAATACATCATCTGTGAAATTTTCAACTGTCTAGCTATCACCGTTCTTGGGATACAGCCTGGTGACAGACGGACGGACGGACTTACGGACGGACAACGAAGTCTCAGTAATAGGGTCCCGTTTTTACCCTTTGATAACGGAACCCTAAAAAGTGTCAAAGCTGAAAGCCAGGTGGCCGGTATAGTTGCAGGTTAGCCTGCATACGACTCAAAGAGAAAACTCAACTTCATCTCGGAGCTCAATAGAACCATTGTTAAGTGTATAAGGGTGCGCCTATAACCTGTAATATTTGTTTTTTATTAGTGTATAGAACTGTCCCACTGGTGGCCAAAGGCTGCTCCCATAGATTTCCACACAACCCGATTAAGTGCTTCCTCCGACCAGTTGAGCAACGTGTCCAGATCGTCCCGCCATCTCCGTCTAGGTCTACCCCGTCTGCGCTGTCCGAATACTTGCGGAGAGTTAAAGTTAATCGCTCGATACAGATTATCTTTTCGTTGGAGCGATACTCAGTGCTTTCATAGTTTGTACTGAACCCTCAAGTCAGACTCGCACTTAACCTGGTTTTAAGGCCCTGCGATGTGAACGTTTACTGAACCCCAATACTAATTTATAATTTTAGCATTTCTACAAAACATTGTAGATTATTCATTATATATATATACTTACCGTATTGTCGTAAACGGTTTGTATAATAAACGCGATGATAAGTACCAAACACGACATAACAGATAATAAACCTGTACAATGACGTCACTAATTGTGTTATTTGTGCTGACAGTTTGATTGCTAAGGTCGTTGCACATTGGTCAAGGATTTTATTATTCAGCACTTGACAGTTGACAGCTGTCATTTGCTTTTGTTTTTCAGGTATGAGGTGCAAATGATGCGATGCATGTTTTTAGATCGACATGAAAGCGCTTTATTCTTAGTTATGCCCTTGTTATGAACTGCGACTTTAACGAAAACACCGGCCAAGTGCGAGTCTGATTCGCGCACCGACGGTTCCGTACAAGTAAATATTTTTAAACTTTTGTTTTCTGTATTTTTTGTTAAAGCGGCAACAGAAATACATCATCTGTGATAATGAGGCTTAGTAATAGGTTCCCGTCCTGCAGCAAAGCAAGCAGCTGGGGCCGACATTGTTGGAGCAAATTTCTGCTGTCGGGCGCAGCCGTCTTTGTGGCGTTTAAAAGGTGAAATATATCCAGTTCATCAAGTCCAGTTCAGCACACTAATAGGTACTTGCCCTTGCCAGAATTCGAACAATTATTTATTACTTAATTTCGCTTACAAAAACCGTATTAATATTACTTACATAAACTTAACAACGTATTCGCTTATCATCAGGGAATCCCTGCAGGTAATGAACGCAAGGCAATCTAAGGGCATTCTTTTCCTTATTGGCTATAGTAACCTAGTGAACGAGGTGGCCTGCATTGCTTTTATGTACGTATTAAGTTGCTCTACAACTTATGTCTAAGCCGGTTAGGAGGAAAGAATCCTCCAATACCGAGGAATATGATTGCATGGTCCATTTTGCACATCTCCGCTCCGCTCAGTTTTGTGGACGAAACAAATCACCTCAGTGTATGAGGTGAGTTGTTTCGTTTTGACGCTAGAACTATTTTTGTGTTGCTTCCAAGTGATAGAACTATGCAGTTTCAGACGTATTTGTGACCTAGTTATCGAGAACTACTGAGATGCTAGTAGGTGTATCGTGAAGTTAGCATCTTATATTTTTTTTGGTTTTTGGGCCAGAACTTTTGCTGTGCTGGCTTCAGGCGATAGAACTATGCAGTTTCTCACGTATTTATGGTCTAGCAATCAAGAACTGCTGAGATGCTGATCGGGGTAGTGTGAAGTTAGCATCTCATTTTAAAATTATTATTTTTCAGAAAACTGAACAGAACTTTTGAAAAAAAATATTAGGAACTGGAGAAATTAAATTGTGAGATTCTAACATTTGACATGCTAGGTTCACACACATGACAGGCAGCTTAAGGGCCTTGTCACACTTGCGATTTGCGAGCGAATTTTGTATGAACTGTATGAAGGCGATCAGGCGGCGAGTTCTTTAAGGCTCTAAGAGTATATAACTCTAGTGGAAATGCAGACTGCGATATCAGTGTTGCTGTATTTTATCTATTTTTATATACATATTATGTTTGATTAGGGGGTTTACCTTACGGTATACCGCGCTTATAATATCGATTGTCATGTGTACCTAGATGTAACATTCTGCATGAATGGTTGTTAGGGCTGTGATATGTCTTAAAATATTATATCTATTCTTACGTTACTTCGTAATACAGGTTTATGGAATTATCGTAATAATATGTAGATGCAGAATTACGACTGCCATAAAATCTTTGTATAGCAGCTGTTAGCCATCTCAACAAGAAATAAATACAAACGCGGAAAATCTTATGCTTAACAATAGAGAATACGACAGTAGGCGGACTTATGGAAATAGCCATGTCATTAACTTGATTTCATTATCCATTGTGAATTTAAATAACAGTTTAATTAATAAAATATTTCTAGTAGTGCCAATAATCTTGGCTAATTTGACATAAAAATAACGTTGCTATATATTCTGTCTCTTTCGGTTTAATACTTTCAGTTATCTAGATATCTATTAAAAACCCTTACGTAATACTGTTTTTGATAAAACTATAGCTAAATTAGTCCCGGCTATCCACGAATGACACTGTATACTTTCGCGTGAACACATGATAAACACAAATTATAGTAGATTATGAAGGTAAATAAGGAATATCGCGATAGACCCGTTATAACTTGTGTTAATTATATCCACGAATGTTGGTCGACTTACCATTGAAACAGCTGCCGGCAAACTTAGAGCATAACCTTGACTGCACAGTAGCCGATTTACGTACAAAATGTACATGCGCAGATCCGCCATTTTTGTTCTAAAAGTTTGCCGGCAACTATAACCTCCTTGCTTTCATTTGTGACACCCCTACCGGATGGAACAGCTTCATTCAACGGTCACAATGTCCAAACAATCGATTCAGTCCGTTTGACAACTAGGCCTCAGGAACGGCTCTTGAATAGGTTATTTAAAATACCTAGCCCCACCTTATCTAATCGCTAAATAACTTTCACTATTAACAAGTAATGTACGGTGAGCAAAGTTGATGTACGTAAGAAATATTTGCGGTCATCTCATCACGAGACGATGGAACTGAGTCTAGGTTTTACGGTTTATAATGAAGCGTGTAGGTAGCTAATACTGTAGGTTATGCCAGGTGTTATAAATAAATCAGACAACCTTACACAAATCGATGTAGTCCCAAATTAAGCTCAAGAAGGTTGTAAGTATATCGTATACATACGACGAAGCGTTGAAATATTCGAGTTCATCACAAATATTTTCCCTTACCGGGATTCGAACCCTTGACCGCCGGCTCAGTAGGCAGGGGAACTGCAAACTGCGCTAACCGCGTCGTCATGTTTCTGTGATGTTATGTTGCCATTGCGATTTGGACTCCCCTTTTCGCTTACAAGCAGGCAAAGTGAAGTCACATATATGGAATCAAAGATATGGTGTGATTGACGTAACCATGTGATAGCTCATTTGGGAGAACACTACGCCCGAAACGTAGGGTCGCAGGTTCGATCCTGCTTACATTGCTGTGAATCACGTTACATCTTTCTTTCACAATTTACCTTTTATATGTTAATGGTCTCTTCAACTGGTACTGCCAAAACTAGTAGAAGTAAGTAGGTTAAAATGGAGATAATGTTTCATTGATTTAGACTCGAGCTAAGCCAGAAGGGCGACACTGCCATCCCTCTCGATCTCGCGTCTAAAAACATTTCAATGAGCGGGACAGGACGATACGAAAGTTCGAATTTTGAACATAACCCTCCAGATGCAAACCATATGACAAGTCCAAGTTTGGTGGATAATGGTGAATCATAGTCGTAGGTTGAGTGAATGGCTTCAGATCAAGGTCCGTCACACCCGATTGATTTCATGCCTTTAACATTTGCGATTACTTTTATGTATCTAATACCTTAATAGTTCCTTTCCTGCCTTTCTAAAGGTTCTTTACGAAACGCAATCGATGTCTCTTCTTTTGAACCGAATTCAAAAATGGTGAGGTTCTCACTCTCAGGTTATTTTTTTTTATTTTTTTTACCTCATTAGAACGCCGTCATTAATGGACCGATTTTAGTTTTTGAGAGTGCATCTACTAAGTTGGATTCATACATTATGAAGATTTGATGACGAAATGCATGAGTAATCGATGAATTTCTTCATATATTATAGGCACATCTATGACGCTTTTTCTAAACATAACCGTACAATTTACAATTACCTCAGAAAAAGTTCGGTTCTGTGAAAAAAATATGTAGGTATTATTTCTTGTCGCTAGATCAATCTGGTCTAACTTAGACCAGGCAAGGTTTATTTAAATATCATGACATAGATAAAACAGTAATTTTGTTATTTAATTGCTACTAAACGTATACTAAAGTTAGTGCTTATAAAAAGAATGTTGGTGACCTCGATGACGTCTTATTTGGCTTAAAATTAGCCAACATGGAAATTGGGATCACTCACAAATTCCGAACTTCAATTTATCCGAAATCATCAATATTCCGAATTTCCATAACATTTTATAACATAACTTAATATTTTTATCTATATAGAATTATGAAAATTCGGAATGATGATGAATTCGGACAAATAAAACTTCGGAGAATATAAAAGAAGTGTACCCATGAAAATTACCTTTTAGGTAATTTTTCTTTACATCTAGAATAAGGAATAACCCATGATCTTTTGTAAATGAATGCTTGGCTAATGGCTAACAAGTGTCGGTTCTGCCCACAGCGGTGCTCAAACAGCTTCAATATGGCATTAATAAAATACGTGATATATTTGCATTATTAAACGTCAGTAGCGATTTGTCATCAACTAAATTCAAAACATTGTTTACCGGATTGGACACAATCCTTCCTTCTTGCTGCGAAATAAATACCGAATCCAATAAAATAAAAGCTAGTTATGCAAAAGATACTTGAAATTTGCAGAGTATTTAGTACTGTTTAGTCTTTGTTATCAGTGACATTCACTGACTTTCAACGTCAGTTACCAAAAAATTGTCGTTGCCAGTAAAATAAATTAGTATCACAAAAAATCCGCAATATGGCGTACGCTGACAAATACCCTGGGTTTATTTACGATAAATAAACAAAACAATATATATTAAGGGACAATACGCACATCGACCTAGTCCCAAACTATGCAATGCTTGTACTATGGGTATTAGACGACAATATACATGAAACATGGTCATGGACGTTATCACATTCATGACCCAGGAACAAATATTCGAGTTCATCACACAAATATTTGCCCTGGCCGGGATTCGAACCCAGGGCCGCCGGCTCAGTAGGCAGGTGCACTACAAACTGCGCCTAATGCATCATCAATATCAACTAAGACCCACCCGTAGCTACATATTTTGACGTAAATTCTAAGACGAATCCAAATAGCCTGATGACTACGATATGAATTGACTGGAAGTCAGAGTCGCAGCTGCAATTTTTTGTGCACAAATCATATTAATAATGTTTTCTTTGGGTTGAGACGTTGGGTTCCTTAACAAACTGATAAACAGGACAAATCTTTCGACAGTATACCTACTAAAAAAATTGGGCAAGTGCGAGCCCGACTCACGCATGAAGGGTTCCGTACCTATATATATATATATATATATATATAATCTATAACAAGTTTGTTGTATGGGAGCCCCCCTTAAATATTTATTTTATTTTATTTTTAGTATTTGTTGTTATAGCGGCAATAGAAATACATCATCTGTGAAAATTTCAACTGTCTAGCTATCACCGTTGTTGAGATATAGCCTGGTGACAGACGGACGGACGGACGGACGGACGGACGGACGGACAGCGAAGTCTCAGTAATAGGGTCCCGTTTTTACCCTTTGGGTACGGAACCCTAAAAAGAGAGAGATAGGTGATAGTGATGAACTTACATCAACATTGAACTTTCTTTTCCAGAGAGATGACCGGTCACTGCTCGCTCAATTCTTCTTCGCCGACGATGCTCTCAACATGGTGGCAGCGGAGCTGGACTCCTTTGACGGACGGAAGGACCCGGAGAGGTGTTCTACGCTCGTCAACCAGCTGAGACATGCCCAGGTGAGTTAGGCTCTTTTTCGCGCGTTAAACGTATGCTATGGTGTCAGCCGACCTGGACCTGAACGACCTGGTTAGAGTTGCGGGGACTCGCTGGATACGGGTCGCTGCTATCCGGCCCATGTGGAAGTCTATGTGGCGGAAATGATGATGATGATGATGGTGGTATCAGCAAAAGAACAGTGGTGGCGAGCGAGTACGGTCACTGTAAACTCATGGTAAGGGTACGGATGTCCGGTCGCATTTCACAAGTCATTTGTATCGACTCGTGAAATTTTTGAGGTCCGTGAAGTAGATTTTATTTGTCGATTCAGTTTTCTGAAATTTTCAAATTGGCGGTTACTCTGCCATGAATTTCGAAACAATCTCGCGACTATGCAGCTCAAAATGCCACTAGAATCTGTTTGTAAGTATGTCTATCTTGTGTATGTTATCGAACAAATTATTTTTCCTCAAAATTGTCCTAAATATCATCAATCGAATTAAACATACTACCCGAATCTATTCTCGGATTACGTTGTTTATATGCATAAGTACTAGTAGTGACCCTGCGTACGTTTCGGAGAGTTCCGAATGAGAAAACCTACACTCTCAAGTTTGCGTTCAGGTTAAACGATAGGCAGTTTCAATAATTGCAAATCTAAAGTGAAGCGGCCTCGAGAACAGTATTGACATGCGTACATAATAACGACTGTTAACATAAGTGCATTCAATCCTTATCATGCAAGGAGGATTATGCATATCTATCTGTTTAGTAACAACATAACATGACAGACAAGTGGTGTGTCGCGAACAGCCGTATCAGTGCCGATGATATGTTAAGAAACAAGTTATTCGATTGTAATGCTGTCTTACAATTCGTACCAAGTCACGACCCGTTGAACTAACACCTCGAAAAAAGTACTGCTATCTTTGAGTTATATTAGTAATCACAATCCAAACAAATGACGAAAACCTGGCTCCATTGTCATATACAGTGGTGCCAATAACGCTAATTTATAGGTAATAATACATCAACAGAATTATTTAACACTAAAAATAACTCATCAAAAATATCGAAGATATAAATAACATTGTTACAAGCACGTTTGAGACAATTTTGCGTCAAAAGCAAACTTACACTTGTAGCCTTAGCTTGTGTCTCTCTGGTGGTTAAAATGCAAGTTGTTGAAGGTTTAAGGCACCTTGCTATGATCTTCCGTTCATGCAAATGCAACTTAACAGGAAGTATATGAACCTCTTGCGCTCGTTGCAACCTTGGTGCGCAAAAGGTTACGAAGAAAATCCCTTTAAGAGATAAACCAATGTGTCCTTGGAACACAAGTACAAAGTTGCTATGATTGCACCTATTATGCTATTGAATGAGTAACTTGGGATTTATGATTATGACTCATGATGTTGCGTTGTTGTTAAAGACAGTGGATTTGCTACCTCCATTCGACGTACTGTGGAACAGAAATTACCCACAGTACGTCGAATGGACTTAAATTGTAATTTCTGTTGATCAACAATATCATATTGTTGAACAACAGAAATTACCCACAGTACGCTACAGGGAAAACTTGAAGGTCTTGAAGTCTTTGGACTTGAATTCTACGCATCTGTTGTTGGAAATATACTTGCAGAATTACAATACTTACCTAACCAGTGGAACTGGAGATGATAGTTATTTAAATTTCAAATTAGCCAACGTCACGGTTTTATTCGTTTAATTATTTTCGGATGTTGAAAAATATAAATAACCTTAGCGGTGCGTGGATACTTTGTTTACTAACTATTGAGATTGCCTTGCTTCTTGATGGCTTATCAACGAATGACGTGAGCGGATGGTATAACTTTAATATCAAGAGGAATGAAGAAATATCTATTTGGATTTGTTTCAAGTGCAATCTAGATTTCCTGGTACATGTGGAGAGACGGAAAATCTAGTTTAATATCTGCTAATTCGTGAACTGTGCGTTTGGTAACAATGAGTTTGTTTGGCGTCGTGACTTGGAAGTTAGCAACATTGTTATGATTTAAATATTAATAATGCAAAATATGTGTTAAACTGTTACTTGGTGGAACTGTGCTTTCTTTGTCGTCTTTATTGTGTAGCAAAACGGACTTACTTCGCCCTGATTTCCGCGATGATGCCTATAGCTTTATTCCATACACTAGGCGGACAGTAGACGTCAAATCATTACCTCCACCGAAAACCCGGGGTATGTTATAATAGACTGGTAGTTCAAATCAAAATTTTCAAGTCTAACGGCATTTTGTGAGCCATTTTGGCAACATGACTTTTTCGAAGTAAAAAAGCCTGCTGAATTCGATTCTGGATGTTGCCAAGCCGAATTTTGCCCCCCTCCCCCCATTTCCCCCTTTTTACCTCAAAATATGTCCCTAATCACGGTTTTTACGGTTTTATACAAAAAGTATTACAGCTACAAAAAAAGGGTCAAAGACAAGAATGATCTCTATAAAATTTCCTATAATATGGTGTATAAACTTTTTTAGTAGGCCTTATGGTTTGTGAGCAATATCTTCCCGAACTTCATAGACTAGTAGAAAATTCTAAATATCGGCTTCCTTTACCGTGCTAACGGCATTTTGGGATCTATTTTGGCAACATGACTTTTCCGATGTAAAAAAGCCTGCTGAATTCGGTTCCGAATGTTGCCAAGCCGAATTTTGCCCCCCTCCCCCCATTTCCCCCCTTTTTGACCTCAAAATATGTCCCTAATCACGATTTTCACGGTTTTATACAAAAAGTATTACAGCTAGAAAAAAAAGGTCAGACAAGAATGATCTCTATAAAATGTCCTATAACATGGTGTATAAACTTTTTTAGTAGGCCTTGTGGTTTGTGAGCAATATCTTCTCGAACTTCATTATTATTTTTTTAAATTGATTAACATGGTCGAGTGGATGCTCACCTCATTAATGATGGACAGGTGCTGGTCATGGCCTTCGGGGACTAAAAGATGTCCATACTTTCGGAGACTTGGCCTTTGCAGTGTGCTAACGCATAAAAACTATAAGTGTAGGGTTTCAAAGAGTGGACTTAGTGTTCGATAGGTATAGACTTTGTTTCTTCATGTGTTCATTTTTTTTTTTTTACGAATACTGGTCCCTTAACATTACGGCTGCAACGGAACAGAAACGGTAATTATCAGCTCGCCAGATCCGGAAGAAGATTGATTCAAGAACCATGCCATTCCTTAAAAATTACTCAATACCTTCAAACAAGGTTGGGCTCGCAGTTTTTATCCCGCGAAATTATCGCCTCTGATTTTGGCGGGATTAATGTGGTCGTAGTGCGAGGATTTGCAGACGAGACTAAGGTTCAAGCGTCACCAACTGAGGTCGATACCTCAAAATTACGTGCAATTCATGAGGAAACCGACACTCGACATGTGCTCCACGCTGTGCATAGCCCACCCAGAAGACTGGTTATTAGTGTTGTTGTTGCTTATGATTCATCATCATGACAAAATTAAGGGACTGCTTTAGAACGTCAGAATATTCTGGCGTTTTACTCAGGCACTGGCGATTCGAACGGCTTTATTGCAGGTAATAAAATAATTAAATTAATCATTTGCGTTTCTAAAACATTTACCTAGACACTCCTTTGATAAAAAGTATTACTTTTTCCGTTATCGAAAGCAATGTGAACTACTCAATGAGATCGGCATACACCCCATGAGCGAAAGGCTGAGAAGTTCCTGTCCCTGCTGTACAAGTCGAGTATGTGACGATGCAGGCTATGCTTTGTTTGGCACCACTCCAGCGCCTGAGCGTTTTCCCCCCACATCAGACGCAAATATGGTAGATTTTGAACGACCTGCCTTGTACAGGACTTGAAGGTCGGGCCTTTGTTCATTTTGAACTTTGCTTTGTATTGTAGACCTGCTGTTGGTGAGCCTTTCGGAAACAAACTTCGTTACTTAGAGTGAGCCAAGCTATGCTTAGCAGTGAGAATTCAGACTTTATTTTTTTTCTGTTGCAAGATCCTGCGTAACTGCTTGCATTTCTAAGGCACATTTCTGGAGAATCTGGCGTAGAACTGAGCATTTCGAAGGACTTCATGGTCAGAAGCAAAGCATTTTTATTCTCTTTTAGCCCGACTTGGGTATGGTTCTGCGTGTAAATCTGACGACTGCTTATGACTGAAAGCCTCGTGAGTCTTGACTGATAATAAGCAGCACGCCAACTGGATATCAGCGTCAATCCCTGCAGAGCGGCTGGATCCTGTGAGATACCAATTATCCCAAAATAAGTATATTTCACTGCCTCGACCAAGTTTATCAATTTTTAAAAAAATAATGAAGTTCGGGAAGATATTGCTCACAAACCATAAAGCCTACAAAAAAAGTTTATATACCATGTTATAGGACATTTTATACAGATCATTCTTGTCTTTGACCTTTTTTTTTAGCTGTAATACTTTTTGTATAAAACCGTAAAAATCGTGATTAGGGACATATTTTGAGGTCAAAAGGGGGGGAAATGGGGGGAGGGGGCAAAATTCGGCTTGGCAACATTCAGAACCGAATTCAGTAGGCTGTTTTACATCGGAAAAGTCATGTTGCCAAAATGGATCCCAAAATGCCGTTAGCACGGTAAAGGAAGCCGATATTTAGAATTTTCTACCAGTCTATGAAGTTCGGGAAGATATTGCTCACAAACCATAAGGCCTACTAAAAAAGTTTATACACCATGTTATAGGAAATTTTATAGAGATCATTCTTGTGTTTGACCCTTTTTTTCTAGCTGTAATACTTTTTGTATAAAACCGTAAAAACCGTGATTAGGGACATATTTTGAGGTAAAAGGGGGGGAAATGGGGGGAGGGGGGCAAAATTCGGCTTGGCAACATCCAGAATCGAATTCAGCAGGCTTTTTTACATCGGAAAAGTCATGTTGCCAAAATGGCTCACAAAATGCCGTTAGAACGGTAAAGGAAGCCGATATTTGGATTTTTCTACCAGTCTATAACACACCACAGTGATGGTTTCGCCCTCGGATTTTATTCAGGCACTTCGGGCGCGATCGCCGAGCGTCCGTTGCCACTGATACTGTCGCACACGCATCGGTTGCGTTGCCGGATCTCATAGCCAATAGAATTTTAGAATAGATATAGTTCTCAGGTGATATGGTGAGAATCAAAGCAGAGAACCTGAACCTGTATGTCTAGCATAACTGTGACTCGCGACTCTTTACTATCCGTTACTTTTCTTTCAATACCGTGCGAGCAAGACAGGCGCTGCAGAGTCGCGCGACAAACGAAGTCCCGGCAAGATATGCTAGCCCTGCTGCAGTAGTGATTTATTCTGTGTTGGTAGTTATTTAACACTTTAATCGATGATGTTACCTCTCTTATTTAGTAAATCATAATTTAACCCTGCTGCAAATAACATGTTCGTCAATCTGAATTCCTTAATTAAAAAAAAAAACATAGTGTAGGTATTTTGTGTAATTTATTTGATTTCTCTGTTTAATGTCATAATACTGACTAATCTGTATGGAACCCACCATAAACGTATATTCAACAACGTACGTATATACTTTGTTGCACATGAAACAAAACAGAATAAATACATTGTACAGTACAGATTAACACTGAAATAGTTGTTTACGTTAATATGTGACGTGACCATGTCTTTTTCCTTGAAATAAGCGATTGAACCAGCACAGGGGATGACTGTTAAATTCAATACAATGGGTGTTTCATTCATTATTACGTCATCAAATCACGTACAACTCTACCATGGACTTGTTCAATAAACTAGCTAATCTTTTTGGGTGCGTAGGTAATAACGTTACGTATATTTTCACTGGATATAACAACATTATTATTGTAACTAATGTATCATTTGATATAATAGCAACAATAAGTATAACTTCATTTAATATAATATTGGTATAAAATAAAAGATATTTGATATAACGTTGATATTCGCAAGATATACTACTAACACTCCTCGCTTCGTTCATCGTCGTACTACGAGTACCTTAACCCTTAACTGTGATTATGTGTTAGTTTTTCTTCTTTGTTTGAGCAATTATGGTCTGCTATATGACATATACCATATGAGATTATACCAAATGTTATTATATCATTAGTTAACACATTCACTGCCAGGGGCGTGGCCTAGGAGCAAACTTGTATGACGGTGTACGTACCTATACAATATGCGTCGCTGGCAGTAAATGCGTTAATAATTAATTATATCCTTTGATCATTATATTGACCAATTATATATCATCAGCCAGCGATCTTTGCGCACGTTACAGTTGCAATGCCAACAGGCTATTTTAATGTTTCACAGAACCTTGATAATTTGTCAAGCTTTTGTTACTGGGTTGACTCAATCCAAAAATGGATTTCGGCATCTGTACCAGAAAACGCCTTTGTCTTCTCTGTTGCTTGTCTATGGCCATTAGAATTCTGCTTTATACCTATGTGTTAGGGTGTTTCATCTTTGTATGGAAAAAAAAAAACTGTGTATTTTTTATGACTTTGCTTGGGGATCGAGTCTCTATAATAAAGTAAATATTTGTTCCAAATTTCAAGAAAATTTGAGGACGTTTAGAGGTTGCGCAAACTGACCACTTTTACAACAAATGTTAAAATTCGTAATAGTTCTAAAGTACTGATTTTATATTTTATACGAAGTTAAACATAAATATCTCTGTTTGGAAGTAAAGAGTAATACCCGTAGAGAAGTTTAAATGTAAGTAATTAAACTATTGTTCAATTTCTATAAAGTCAGAGCCTTCAAGATAAACGTGTAATTTTACCATTTATAGAAAAAAGGGAAAAAATACAGCAAACGCTTTCTAGAGCAGATACATCAGCGTTTTCGATATCACTTAGAATATAGAAGAAGTCTAGTATTTTTAATACGACGAGAGATAATTTACATCATATTTTGCAAAAATATAGAATAAAATAACATACAAAAAGCAAAATCGTAGAGCTTTGGAGCTCTGAACCTATACACAAAAAATAAAAAAGTTAAGAAGCCTGAAAATATAATGTATTTGTATAATTTGCTGTTGTTTATCAATATGTAATGCATTTCAGTATAGCATACTATACAAAAATAACATATTCTTCATGTCCCAAAGTGATAATGGCTCTATATATATTATGAGCAATCCGCGTATCGTACTTGCACTCAAAAATTCAACTGAAAAATGTACTTTTGTGTTTTTCTTTCTATACAGAAATATTGCACATCCTTTCTTCTTTAAGTTCTTACCAGATCTTGACATATAATTGTATGATATTATTTTCATTATTTTTTTTGTCATAATGAGTGTATACTAAAACTATATACTTTTCTTTGAAAGAGCCTATGTTTATAGAAATTCATTAGAAGAAGCTTTACTGAACGTTGAATTATCGCTTTTTTATGCCAGATAAGTTTTTTTTTTTAATTTAATAACCCAAAAATGCTAAATACCTTATTTGAATAATGCTCAAAAATTTACGTATATCTTAAATTCCGCAATGTTGCGCAACCTCTAAATAATGTTCAATTAAGCTGAAATTTGGCACAGAGGCCTTTTAGGTAAGTGCGATCAAGGATTTGAGCAGTCACATGAAAATCAAACTTTTTGAAATATGAAACACCCTACTATGTGTATATGAAATAGTGTATTGATTTGATGGTCGAATTTTATTTCACTTTTATACGTTGGTGTCACAACGTCTGTATTTCGACTAGCTAAGTAAAGTTAGCCTTCAAATATACTAAGAAGTCTATTAAAATGGCCAGTGGTCGCCAACTGCGTCTATTACCAACCAACAAACCAGACATTTCAACTAGTTGGACAGTCAGTACTTATTTTTCCCAAGCGACAACCTGGTTTGCGGTAATGACATACGGTGCCGAGACGTGGACACTCACGGTTGGGCTGGTCCACAAATTAAGTCGCTTATAGAGCAATGGACAGGGCGATGCTCGGAGTTTCTCCGAAGAATCGAATTCGGAACGAAGTGAAGTGATCCGTCAGAGAACCAAAGTTACCGACATAGCTCACCGTATTAGCAATTTAAAGTGGCAGCGGGCTGGCCATATTAGCCAAAGAACCGATAACCGGTGGGGTAAACGTGTTCTTGAGTGGAGACCGCAGATCGGCAAGCGTAGTGTGGGACGCCCTCAGACAATGTGGAGCGATGATCTTTGCGGGTGGCTGGCAAGAGCTTGATGAGAGTAGCCGACGATCGTTCACAATGGCGTGCAGTTGGAGAGGCATATGTCCAGCAGTGGACAAGAATAGGCTGATGATGACGATGAACCTGGTTTGCAGGTTAATAATAGACATTCCCGAGCTGCACCCTGAACAGAGAAAGCGTGGGCAGCTAAGCAACGTCAGCAGCTGTTACATATTTTATCTGCTATACTACCTCCTATAAATGTAATATACTTACAATCGATAACGCCGACAAGAGGTTTTTACCCAAATATTGACTCTGTGTATTTATGTAAGTTGATTAGTCGGAATGACAGCCAAGGTTGATTTCGAGTGACCGATATCCATCGATTTTGTAATGTTCATAACAATGACACGTATGTATTAAATATGACGGAGTATCATATGGAATAGCATTAGGAATGTTTTGGGCTTTTTATTTATTTAGGGTGCTTGCTCACTTCGCTTACAAATGTAATGCAGTTTATTCTATGGTATTTATATTTACATTACACGGGCGAATGCTCGCGGCACCCTTAGACGTTGAACTTTTTTTTTGTGAAAAGACAAGGATTTTCTTACAACATTGGATGTCATTTGGCTCAGATGTTATGATGATGATGAAAGGCGTTAATAAAATAAGTGTACAAGTATGGAAAATTTAATTCAACAGGGTTATAGTTTCTTTTAATCGACTTTCAAAAAGGAAGGGTTCTCTATTCGGTTGTGTTTTTTTCTTATGTTTGTTAGGTACTTGTTTATGAACTAATTTGGAAAATGACTTACGTTCGAGTGTAGGTAATTAAATTAGTTACAAATTTAAGGAAAAAGTGCAACTGTTTCGATTAAACTTGTTATTTTTCCAATATTGACTTTGCTAATACATACGAGTAACATGCAGTACATAGAAATAAAACGCAATATACTCTTACACTACTTATCTATGATAAGAACATACCTACTTTAAAGCATCTAACAAATCTAAAAAGCGGCCCACGCACATCAGTTCGTTCGATTCATAAGACCTTCTACAATCGTATGGTTAATATGTCATCACACTCATACATGCGTGCGGTAGATGTAAATAAACAACTTTTGTATGTAGTTGCAATCTCGTAATCCTTGAGCACAAGCGGTTTGCGTATTTTTGTTTCAAACGGAGGTCGGATGATGTCATAATGCTCGGATGGTATGGAGATATCCATGAGAAAGTTTAATTTAGTCCATTGCAAAACGTGTCCTTTTTCCTCTTGTGCAGAAAAACGTTTTTAATGGCCGCGTCTAAATGTGATTAAATAACCAGTTTCGTTACTTCTTCGTTTGACGTGATTTGTGATGGCTTATAAATTATAAATACGAGGTTAACATTAAATCAGTCAGTTAGTGTTCTATGGAGAGCGGTAATTATTTCGGGATTTAACAGTTTATACATGATCTTCAAAATCACACTCATAGGGGGTCAAGGGAGCGTACATTTCATTCACCAAATTGATTAATAAATAATCTTACGAGTGAGAAAGAAACATGTGATGCATTTGCCTTCTCGTAATCCTTGAACTGTATTAATGGTCTGTGAATTGTTACTGAACGTTTGCATTGCGGAGGTCAACGTATGTGACGTCATCACACAACGAAAATTAAGGGAGATGCGACGAACTAGGTCTTAGCGGCCATTAGCGCGGCGCGTGGTACGTGTGTCTCGTTCACTCGTATGGCCGCGGCCGGCCGCCGCTCGGATCTCTCGCTCAATCGCTCGCCGCGCAAAGTCGTACCATCTCCGTAAGTTAGGTACAATGTTTTTTTAGAAAATTGAAATTGGCATCATTAAATCGAAAGACATAGACCACTTGTCTTTTGAAATTAAACTCATCAACAAATTATTATATCAATGGAAAGACACCAACTGTTAGACATACAGAGATGCCATAATCACTACTCTGCGCAACCAGCGAGTAGTGGTCATGGCATCTCCTTAGCGGCGTGGCGAGCGGTTGAGTGAGCGAGACAGACGTACCGAGCACCGCTACCGCTGTCGCGCAAAGTCGTGGCATCTTCGATAGGCCTCTCCAAAGTATTTCCATGAATACACGTCCATCTAATATACTAACTGCTGGACTAATGTCTCTCCCAAGGCGTGAAGATCCACGTTTACCTTGCACTCAGCGGTACATAATACCTATATCGTCGGGGATAGTGAAATACCGCGTAAATAATAGCTGTCGATAAAGTTCTCATTTCAGTAAATACTTAGCATTTGTTTGAATATTGATTCGTATCTAAACTTGTTACTTACGCGGTATTGCACTATCCCCGACGATATGTCATCCATTCCATTCAGTAGCGAATCATTTTTGTAAATCCGCCACTCTTTATATCCTCTGCAAAATTCAGGATTTTTCTGAAACTGTGATTGACGCAGAATGAATAGATTTTCCTTAACCGATGACATTGTTTTGTATCTGACCTACGTCATATTGGTCCAGTCAGTGAGGTATTTATATAAATTCAGTTCTATGGCTCTTAGTTTCGTCAAACGTCAGAATTTTTGCACACATGATTAAAGTAAAGGCGTGTTAAGTTGTCCGTCAATAACAAATTGCGTTACATCTCTTAACGGTAGCGTGGTGTCCATAGAACCGATTCCCACCGGCTTACCCATTTTAAAATATGTTGGCTATTTTTTTTTGGGAAAAAAAGGAAGCTAAATCAGTCACGGTTTGCACAGAGATTTTTAAGCCATGCCACGCCACTGTTACTTATTGAATAAGGCCACAGAATGAAAGAAGGTCCTCTTGTTTGATCTTTACAAAAGCCGCCTGAGAATTGTTATTGGCGGTCGGTGTGTCGGTGGGTGTGCGGGGCCAGTGGCTATTTATTATAGAATGTGTATACTAGGCGTCCGTTTGCGCGGAATTTTGTACAAAAACACGCCTAGTACATATTTTTTTATAAAATAAGGTCAAAAATGGAAACGATCCGACACAGAACATTGTCTTCCTGTTCAGTTCCTAAAATTTCGCAAACATGGTCATGTTTCGGAGGACGAAAAACCTCGATTTGTATTGAAAAATAAACAGTCAGCCGTCATTCACTAAAATACAGTCTTCTACTTTACATTGTATGCAGAGGGCCGCCTTTTAAAAAATCACGGCAGCAGTGGTATTTCTTCTTAACGTACATGGAAAGCAAAGTGCCAGGGTTTAGCTGAACACCCTAATGTGTAATAAAACGATAGGCATCATCGCGGTGCTTGACATAAAGTGAAGTGAGCTTGGAACCTGGTAAGCTTTAAGAGGCCTTATTCCTTTTAAAATGCAGATTGTTTACACATTTTTCTCTATGATCAAACATGTTTCGTAACATATTACTATTGATGTTACTACCTAGAACAGGGCTATTGGGATTTATTGGTATATATTTGAAATCTACAGTTTGAATTTTTCTTTGATAATTTTTGTTTCAAAAACTACTCGAAATTGACAAAATTCACGCGTAAAATTAGTTTTTTCAACTTATTTTCGGCTGCACGCAATGAAAGCATGAAATAGCTATGTTACTACCTAGAACTCGGGAAAAAGTATCGTTCACTCCAAAAATTTGGTTGAAATTATCAATATATTTGTCATGATATGAAAAAATAAATTTCAAAAGGAATAAGCCTCTTAATAACTTGCACTCTGTGTTATGCTGCATGCCCACTGACGCGGATCCGAGAAAATTAACCAATCGGATTGTGAGTTCAGAAAAAGTGCATAAATTTGAGGAATGTGATTGGTCCATTTTAGACAGCTCCCCTCCGCGCAGGCAGCCTTAGAGTATGTTTATAACTTATATAGGGAGCAAACGTGCAAACGGATCGCCTGATGGAAAGCGATTACCGTCGCCCATAGACACCTGCAACACCAGAGTGTCTATTTTCTGCCACTCGTTGCCATGGTGATGTCCCCTGGGTCACTTATTAAAACTACGATTTTCCGTGGTTATATTAGCATAAGCGTGGTTAAATTAGCAAAAGATTTGTAATTTAAGCAGTTATATGCCCATCCTTATGTAGACTGTCTTGTGTTAATACCAGTAATATAAAATATCAACACTTCGAAGTTTAATCACTATTGTCCCCTGGGTCACGGGACAGAATAACAGCAAGAAAAAGTTGATCCACCCAGATGCAACATTGATATTGATATTTAACACACAATGTACTATGTACCGTATCAGCAATCGGTTTTCCGTTTTCCCTTGAAGATAAGAAGTAGAAAAACACGTGTTTCAACATAAATTATCTCGTCGATCTTAATCATTTCCTTATAGGGCTTTAGTAAACGTTGTCGCATTTATTTGTTTGTATTATAATTTATGAAGTCATTATTGCTAACCGTTGCTTGCTATCCATGTATTTAATTGTCTGAGTATTATTTAATAAGTATACCTACGTTAGAATTCTTCAATGATGTTTTAATATGTCTCAAGAGAACTAACCCTGACCTGTCTTTATATAGGTACACCCATATAAAATCAGGTCAGGTTTATATAGGTACACTTATATAAAATCAGGTCCGTTTTTAAGCAGTGTCGTTTTAGCTCATTAGGAACTTGTAGGTTAGCTAACAAACTGGGATTCACGAGCCACGTGCTGACCAGAAACAGTTGACAGGGTGTCGACGTTGACGGATATGTCATGGACAGGACAGAACAGGACATCATTTTGGTTAGCAAGGGCAACTAAAGACACTTACATGTGGATATATATGGTCCCGTATAGAAGAAGAACGAAAGACTAATGGGCGGGAAAAGGACCTAAGTGTTCTGCAGGTCTGTAAGTTAAAATGATAGTTAAAATGTTATTTTAATATTCCTACCTAACATTGATTTGGAGTATCTATATATATCCTATACGTGTACGCATGTAATAATTAGTTATAACACTAATGTAATGTAATTGTTCTAAGTATTATTTACGAAAAAATTACTTACTGTTGAGTTTCTTTCGGTTAATATTAAAGCTAAGAATTTCAAATTTTGTTATGTTTTGGTTTAGTAGCATTTTTATCCCACTTATTAAATGAGGGTCTCGTGATATCTTGTATCGGTTTTTGAAGTGAAACTTCTAATGCGACTTCCAACAAGGTTGCGTTAAACGTTTAACGGTTGCGTTAAACGTTTAACGCTACCGTGGAGGGGGTAGGAAAGCACTGTTGCGTTAAACGTTCAACGCTCCTGGAGAGGGGGAATAGAAAAAGACAGAGCGAGAGTGAAGAAGTTTGTCTTAAAGAAACAATATGAGTTCACTAAAAACCAATTTCTACCTTCATCTCCATTCCTATTTTCATCTCCACATTACGAAGTTTCACTTCTTCCGCGCGGAGGGACTCCACGCACTATTTTTTTTATTATTTTGAATTTAGGTTACTTATATATATTATATAAATCACATATGGGTTTTCTCATGTTATAGTAATCGGTGGGCTGAATTTACAAACATAATATTGATTTCCTCGAATCACTCTGATCATAAGCCAATTCGATGATGCCGAGTTCCAGAGAGTTAGTATATCTAGCTCACTATCTTCGAAACGAATTGTGAGGCATTCCGTGCGGTTGAAAACGGGACAGTGACAGGAGCGGCCATTTTATTGAGATAAATGTACGGAGACATTGAATTAATACAAAATGCACCAGTTCCGCAACTTTCCAATTGTAGGACACCGCCCAGTTCGGCCTGGTCACAAACTGTAGAAAGTTCCTACTGCTGCTTTCTTTACTTCTATACTATTATAAAATTCTAGACTTGTATTGAAAATCACTTTTCTATGGAGAGCGGTCATGATTTCAGGAAATATCTTAATAGCGTGATGCAGGATCGTCATTTGTTTTGTATAGGCATCTGTTTTCATAATTTCCTTTGCTCTCATCACGTCGAGACGGCTGGACTCATATTAAGCAATTTTGGTATAGGGATAGTTGGACGCCCAAAGATGGTTATAGGATACTTTTTATTCGTCTATGGTATATAAAAAAATACGCGGGCGAAGTTGCGGGCACCACCTTAGTCTTTTATATGCCTTTTCGCCTATTTTTTTTCGCAAAGTATTCATTTGGCAGACTGTTTCATTTCCCAACTCACGATTTTCTCTGAAAGCAAAATAAAATCTCAGTGTATTTTTTATGTTCTTATAGAATACAGTAGGTTAGGTTAGGTTTGTTTTATGAAAGTTCCGAAAAAAATATGGTTTCAGAGAAAATCGTGAGTTGGGAAATGAAACAGTTTGCCAAAAGAATACTTTGCGAATTTTTTTTAGGCGATACGGCAGAGAACCCTTTTACATAGTTACTACGAGTAGGTATACTAAGATTGAAAAGAAAAGAAATTAAATCATTTATTCAGTAAGTAGGCCACTTTTACAAGTCAGATTGTGAGTCTACCGGCATTTCGCAACAGGAGACCGCTTTTGAGAAGAAAGCCGAAAGAAACAGTAAGTCACTGTTTCGTCAATCATACTTAAGTAAGACGATCATTTACATTTATGGTATAAATACATCGGTACATGTAAAGGATACCAGACGGATTACAAGGAATACCAGATGGGATTTTTTACCAATTACATAACCCGGGGTTTTGGGTGCATGAATGATTTGACGCCTATTGTTGGCCTAGTGTGCACCGAAATCCCGGGGTATCCAATCAATCACTGATGACTTTAGTGCTCTAGTACCAATCAATGTTCTTATGGAATATCACTTCATTACAACCTGATTACAGTATAATAGGTACGTTCCGGAGTTCTACCCGTTTAGCACACTACGTCACGCGACTCTTGTCGCGCGACATAGCGTCGCCCGTCACTCTCTCACAGTACAGCGAAGAAAGAGACAGGTGATATTTCTCGCGCGAGAAAGAGCCACGTGTCACAGTTGTGCTTGTTCATGGTTAGAACACTTACAATTACGTGCTAAATGTCCGTCTCATAAAATGGTTGCTATGACTACGTATAAATACAAAACTTCTGTTTTATGAAATAAGGGTCGCATAAATTAGCTATACCATAAACTAAATCACGCCGTTTTCTGAGGTTCAGTCACCCGGTCTAGCAGCCCATAAGGCAGACTGTAACTGGGTGAATGTCAACATTGGTAGAAAGTGCATAGTGGCATTAAGTCCGCCTTTTGCACGACTGACTCGTCACGCCGAAACGGCTGGATGGATTTTAACCATTTTGGTATAGAGATAGTTAAACATCCAAGGATACTTATAGGATATTTTTTATGTTACCCGTCAAGTAAAGAAGTCTTACGTGGACTATGTTGCCTTCTTGTAAATTTCGCAGAAGATATCCTTCACAACTCATAACGTTAACGTGTAACGTTTTGCCAAATTTTCATTTTTCCGAAAGTACTTATTCTAATAATGAAATAGTAAATAATGAAATAATGAACTTTATTCTGCAAGTAGGCCACAAGGGCACTTTTATATGTCTGAGTCTACCGGCATTTCACAAGAGGAGACCACTGTTGAGAAGAAACGCCGAAAGAAACTCAACAGTCAGTCATTTTTTTCTTTTTCTGGAACCCGTAATTTTTTCAGTGTTTTATTAAACATCGTTTGAACCCATTAGGTTAGGTTAGGTTTGTTTTATAATTTATCTTAAAAATTAACAGTTTTGCAAAAATAATGGCTTTCGGACAAATGGAATTTGGCGAAACGTTACGGAGGGGAAACAAAAATTCGGACTTAGGATAGGTATAAATATACCTGCTGCTATAAATATACAGAATATTAGGTAGATCATCGTTTCTCATTGAATCCATACTAATATTATAAATGCGAAAGTGTGTCTGTCTGTCTGTTACCTCTTCACGCTTTAAACCGCTGAATCGATTTTGATGAAATTTGGCATAGAGATAGTTTAAGATCCGATGAAGGACATAGGATAGTTTTCATCCTGGAAATTATACCTAAAAAGATTGAAAAGTGGGTGAACATTTCTGTTGGGGTGCGGTGACCCTGTAGGAAATGTAATTATTAGACCAAAAGCACAATTGCTCTTACATTTGCTTAGGCGCTTTTAATAATCCCTTTTATCAAGTTCCACGCGTACGTAGTCGCGGGCAAAAGCTAGTTACCTGTAATTTTCTCACTTCGAGCTTCTGCCTGTGATATGTAGAATATTTATATTTTCTCAAATTGTACGAACCCGGGTAAATTTTTAGGAAGACAATTAAGAATACTTTTTTATTTCGATAGTATTTGCCGTACAAACTGCAGGTCTTTAATTTTTCTTTGCCATGGTTTTTAAAAGATTTTTTAAATTGTCAGTTTGACAGTCAAATTGTTTTTTTTTTTACCATGGTAAGAGCTTTCGCCTTCAGCTCGTTTCATAAAACCACACTCGTGCTTTAATACATCTCATTACGTTACAGTTGCATAAACGTATTATGTTAGAGACACATATCCAAGTGTACTGCCTGCTATCCATGTTACAAAGAAGAAATAATAAAATGCATAAATGTTGTGCATAGTTATCCTTGCTAAGCAGTAGAATAAACTCATCGTTTATACTTATAAATATTTCACGATTAGAGTCCGAGTATTATTACTGAATTCTCTGAACAAAGATACAGCACATAATTGGCCCAGTAACTATGACTCATACGGTTAACGCTAGCACGTGTATCATAATGTCATTCGGAATGCACCTTGTACTTTACAAAAAGACGTATCATGGCATGAAAAAGTGCGTAACATACGACATTATATAAACGAAAGCTGGCATATGTTTACAACTTCAACTTACAAAAAGGCATATCGCAGTAAGAAAAGGGCGTAACATATGACGTTCTGTAAACGAAAAGTAGGGTAACACACGCTCTATCAATCATGAATGAATGTGATTTATGAATTAATAATTTTCGTAACCTCTTATTTCATTCTAATAAAAACACTAGATATTGGATAATAATATATTTTAGTAAGTACAGAACAATAACCGATCTTAATCAAGGTCTATGACGCTACGCTCACAATACGCGGCTATATCGCTGTCAAACTCTTGGGTTGCCAGCGCCCAAAGTACGTTCCGAAATAACGTTCTAACAATCGGCCATCCTGAAGAAACCTTCGTCCACGAAGGCCATCTTCAACTTGACCAACAGCATCAGCACGCTCCTCTCAGCAAGCTGCCCTCGCATCAGTCGTAGCGGACTCCTTCTCTGCTCGTCATCTTGGCTCTGCGAGTAGACCAAAGACATATTTAGGGGAACCGTTACAACCGGCTTGAGGCGTACTTGGGCTACGATATATTTACTTTATTCTGATTCAAAAGGATTTCAATTAGAGATGGAATTGTGTTGAAATGTATCTAACGTACATTATTCTACCCAAATTATATCATAATTTGACATCACCAATTTGTCTGATACAATGACTAATCAGTTATGATGTCATTGCATTTTTTTTATATTAATTTCACAATTACAACTCTGATCTCTCATTTGCCCAAAGATTAACTGGAAGAAATCCCTTATAGGGATAAGTTCGCCTTTGTACATATCATCCGTTTAATGTCCTTGCTAATTGCTATTTATATATATATTTTTTTAAACGTACAATAAAGAGCTTACATACAAACATACAACTCTGCAATTGTACGGTATAAATACTAGGATGAATTGACATCAATCGAATCCACCAAAGTGAAGTTCATTTGCGCAGCCGACACTGTTATTCTGAAAAACCGTATACTCATTCACCCAGGTCGATTCCCTATCAGGTATGGAACGAACTCACAGTTTAATCCAGTATAGTAAAGGCGACTTCCACTCGCATAATCAGCCTTGGGTGACTCGCTTTCAATCCACCAAGACGTGCAGAAACAGCTCATGCAGTCTGCCACAGCAGTTCGTAGCAGCTCTCGCGTAGCTACAGCTCATGGAAACAAAAGACATTTCATGTACCTATATTCATTGCTGGAACGGACAGTTCGGCTGAGATTAAAGGTTCTTCATCTACAGTCTGCACTACATTGAATATTGGTTCTGGATTAGCAGTTTGGCATATTAGTTGAGTTGATAAATGAGATTAATACATACATCAATGACAGACTAATTCATGTATTCGTACTTCTATTGCAGTAATAACTAGTATATATTCGCTTCCAACGGGATTTAATATTACATCGTACATCAGCTTGGTATTATGGTGTCTGTCTGGCCTAACGCTCGCTTAGCGAAACGATGCAATAAAAGTTGCAACGTGTAGACACGTCGATAATTTGAATAAGTAGAAACCGACTTATGTCCTGGTAATAATCATAATAATTTAACAGTATCTCCTTTTATTTACTCTTTACAATATCCTGGACGTCGACGTGATTTCCTAACATTCTAACGTTAACGATATAAGCAAGAAGGTGCAACTACTCGCCGACACAATAACATCATCTGTGCATACTCAAGGTGGAGAGAAATACAAACTCGTAGTGTGGTTCGACACAAGCGTTACTGTGCCACAACTTCAAAAGCTCGCGTCATGTCTCCTCTACGTCAAAAACTACCGGCCTCCATATCTACAAAACCATCTAAGAACGCACATCGCCATCAAATTACTGATAAATACGTAATAACACGGTGAATAGAGACTAAAGTACTATGTGTGACCTTACAAACGGTCCGGTAGTTTTGAATTTTTGATATGTTGTATAGGATGTTTAGTCAGTTTTAAAATGCAAAATGCACAATTCCCCCCCCTCCGCGCCCGCCGCCATATTGAAAAAACCGGCACTTTCTTCATATTTTTGCTCATATCTTCCTTTAGGAGCATTTTAGCTAGAAAAAAGCTTCCACAATGTTATAGAGAGTAAAATTTACTACATTTTCCATTTTATATATTTTTTCTAGGACAGATAGTTACGGAGATATCCACATTTAAAAAAACGTAAAAAATCGCAATTTCCTACTGAAAAACAAACTTCTGGATTATATCTTCGTTTAGGAGCATTTTAGCTACAACAAAGCTTGGGCAATGTTGTAGAGAATTAAATTTACTATAATTTACATTTCAAATTTTGTTTCAAGGACGGTTAGTTACGGAGATATGCACATTTAAAAAACAGGAAAAGTCGAATTTTCCGAAAATTTCTCAAAATTCTTGGTTTAGAACGCTGTCATTCAGTTACGGACTAGTCTAGGACAAATTAAAACATGTAGGAAATATATAATTGGTTATAAAACTCATGTCCATTTTTACATACATTTTCGGAAAATGTGACTTTATTTTTTACATATCTCCGTAATTATCTGTCCTAGAAACAAAATTTTAAATATAAATTATAGTAAATTTAATTCTCTACAAAATTACCCAAGCACTGTTCTAGCTAAAATGCTCCTAAACGAAGATATAATCCAGAAGTTTGTTTTTGAGTTGGAAATTGCAATTTCTTAAGTTTTTTTAAATGTGCATATATCCGTAACTATCTGTCCTAGAAACAAAATATAAAATGGAAAATGTAGTAAATTTAACTTTCTATAACATTGTCGAAGCTTTCTTCTAGCTAAAATGCTCCTAAAGGAAGATATGAGCAAAAATATGAAGAGAGTGCTGGTTTTTTCAATATGGCGGCGGGCGCGGAGGGGGGGGAATTGTGCATTTTGCATTTTAAACACTGACTAACCATCCTAGACAACATATCAAAAATTCAAAACTACCGGACCGTTTGTAAGGTCAAAATCCTTTATTCACTGAATTAGTAAATTAACAACTGAAACGTAAGCCGAAACACAATCCTATTGTCGTCATGCTCGATCTCATTTCGCTCCTACTTCAATTCTTACCGACGACCTTTCTCGTGATGCTAGACGTGGCGTTATTGTCATAATACACAGAACTTAGATCAATATGCATATAAATAAAATAAACCACATTTAAAATTATTGTTTGGTCACATATTTGAAATACGTACTTGAAGTTCATAGTAATGTGCCTCAGTGTTCATAATTAGTGGCAACGAGTCTGACCAGATTATGCCTTAACAGTCAGGGTTGACTTACCACCAAAATTATATTTTATGTTAGATCATATGAAGCTAATAGGTATAAGGATTGGCCTTGCCATTAACAAGTCTAAAACCAAGATCATGGTGGAAGATCGCACGAACCAGTTAGGGCTCAGCGCGACACTGAATCTACAATATATGAACAACTTTTATACCTGAGCTCTACCATATGCAATAATGCCTCGTGTGAGCAAGACATGGGTACGCAAACGTATCGGCATAGCAAAGAGCGCGATGACCCGCAATTACCCGATTCAGCAAGATATGGGCAGACAGATCGATCTCGCTTAAGACCAAAATCGGCCTAGTAAGGACACTGGTGTTTTCAATCTTCCTGTATGGCACCGAACATGGACCCTCAAAAAATAGCTCACGCATTGACGGCCCGCCGCACCAATGCATCCATCCTTCAGGATTTGGAAATCACAATGAGACTGTCCAGCATCTGCCTCCGTAGAATCCTTGAGTTCTTCGGTCATGTAGCAACGAAGAAAAATGTCAACTTGGAAAAGCTCTTAGTGACAGGAAAGATTTAAGGAGAAGATCAAGAGGCAGGAGTCGCATGCGCTGGACCGATCAGATTCGAGACACAACAGTCACCAAGTTTCCCGACGCCATGCGGTCTGCAGGAAATGGAAATAAGTGGAGAGCGATCGTCCGAAGAGTGATTAATAGAGGCCATGACATGACCCACCCTCAGCAATGAGAAATATGATACAAAGAAGATGAAGAATTCAAACAATATTGAAGTCTACTAAACACAAACAGTTAAATATATTAGCATTAGTACACAAAACAGCAATGTTATTTTTAGATATTGAAATGTACATCTTTTTTAACTAGCTACCTAAATCAAATACTCAGTAATAACATTCGCTATCTTAAAACAAGAAGTTTGCAACCAGGTTGCCTAATATAATTAAGTAGAATAAAAATTAAAGTAAGAACATGACTAACTACATGCAATCATGTATGTCGCATCAACATATTCATGCCACGTTAGTAACAACTTTCTGACTGAAAACGAAAAGATTAAATAGTTACATTGACAGTACACAGGTAGGAAATCACACTTGTTAATATTACGTTCGGCCATCCGCAACTAATTGAATGAAATGAAATGAAATGAAATGAAATGAAATGAAATGAAATGAAATAATGAAATGAAATAATTTATTCAGTAAGTAGGCCACAGGGGCACTTTTACAAGTCAGATTGTGAATCTACCGGCATTTCGCAAGAGGAGACCGCTGTTGAGAAGAAAGCCGAAAGAAACTCAACAGTAAGTCATTTTTTCGTAAATAATACTTAAAACAATTACATAATACATTTGTGTTATAACTAATTACACTGGTACACGTAAAGGAGATGTATAGATACTCCAAATCAATGTTAATTAGGAACATTAAAATGAAAATTTAACGATAAATTAAAAATATTAAATATATCCAGAGATGTATAAAGTCTCTGGGTGTCACAACATGCAATAGAATATAATCACTTAATTAATTAAATTCCTTAGAGATGTATAAGGTCTCTAGGCGTCAACGTGAATAATTTACAATAGAAAATAATTATTAAACCTAAATTTCTTAGAGATGTATATGGTCTCTAGGCGTCATAACATGCAATAAAATATTTTAAAATGATTTAATTTCCTCAGAGATGTATAAAGTCTCCGAGTGTCATACTATACTAAGCTGTTTCTTAGAGATGTATACAGTCTCTAAGAGTTCAAAAAGTTAAAATCAACATTGAATAACTTCAATCGAGTACAGGATGAAGTTTCTCACGTTTGCTTAATTTAACACTAGTATGCGGTTCCTACATATTTAATTTGGCCCTTGCTAGCATGAACAGACCGGACCCCACAAACGGCACCCGTTCACGAGTATGACGCATATCTCAGCCATCGCCTCCCTCAACCATATTATAGGGAAGGCTGCGACCCGATCAACGACGCCACCGTAAGCAAAGACCTTTAAGCGAGCATGACATGCTCAAGCTGCCGGGCATACTTGACTAATACTATTTGCCCGGTGAGAAACAACAAATTGTGCTCTCATGTTACATTAAAATTACCCACCAAAATAATGCTTATTTACAAATTTACTATTGACACAACACTAAACAACTGGCTTAAAGGCATCACTGTCGTTTATAAAGTCATTGACAGTATAATAAGCTTTATTCAATAAGTGACGTTTTATTTGCGCTTTAAATTTGCTACAGGGCAATTTTACTACATCAATAGGTATTTTATTGTAGAAGCGTACACAGTTCCCCACGAACGACGAGCTAACCTTACGGAGACGGTGGGCAGGTATTGCGAGCTTGTCCTTACTTCTCGTATTGTAGTGGTGAATGTCACTGTTGAGCTTGAATTCATGGAGATTTTTCCGCACATACATGATATTCTCAAGAATGTATTGAGATGCTACGGTGAGAATGTTTGTTTCCTTGAATTTCTCTCTTAGTGACGTACGACCTCCTAGTGCATAAATTGCGCGTACAGCTCGTTTTTGTAGCACAAAGATGGTTTGGATGTCCGCCGCTCTTCCCCATAATAAAATTCCATATGACATAACACTATGGAAATAACTGAAATATACAATCTTTGCCGTCTCGACGTTTGTCAGCTGCCTGATTCGCCTAACTGCATAGGCAGCGGAGCTAAGCTTACCTGCAAGAGTGGCTATATGCGCACTCCATTGCAGTTTAGAGTCTAAAGTAACACCCAGGAATACTGTTTTTTCTTCAAATTCCAGTACTTCACCTTTCAGTTTTACCTTGGCACAATTTACTTGTTTCACATTTGGTAATGTAAATTTAATGCACTTAGTTTTCTTGGCATTTAAAAGTAAATTATTTGCAGTAAACCAATCCACAATAGAGGACAGTGCATCATTTATCACATCGAAGTTGTTTTCTTGCCTTTTTACTTTAAAAAGAAGAGATGTGTCATCTGCAAATAGTACTATATCATGTTTATCTCGCACAAGGTTTGGTAAATCGTTAATATACACTAGAAAAAGAAAGGGACCCAGAATTGAACCCTGAGGTACCCCCATAGCAACAGCTGACCCAGTCGATTGAGTCCCATTGATATCTACCCGTTGCGTTCTGCCTGAAAGATATGACGAGACAAGGTCAAGGGCATTGTTTTTGACTCCGTAGTGTTCTAGCTTACGAATTAAATTCTCATGATCAACGCAATCAAATGCTTTGGATAGATCACAAAAAACTCCAATAGCATCTTGAGCCTTCTCCCAGGCATCAAAGATATGTTTAACTAGTACCACGCCAGCGTCAGTGGTAGAGCGACCTTTAGTGAACCCGAATTGATTGCTGTGGAGTAGGTTATTCCGATTGAAATGAGATATAAGTTGATTTAGAATAATCTTCTCAAAAACTTTGCTTGAATGACCCCATTCAATATTTTTGAAACAAGAACCAAGGCTATGGTAGGTCGCAGCTCCACTCACTTGCTTCGAAATTAGACTTGCACTCTATTTATATAATAAAGAGTTATATGTTGTGGTTGCAACTGCCTGAGGTAGGCCACCGTCTTACCATCTTTGTCCAGGGTAGGTACTTTTACCGGGTCTAGCGAACGCCGACGAATACTTCGTGTTATCTTGCCCGGTGCGCTCGCAGGGCGAATCCGCCTTCGGTGTGTAGCCATCATGTTGTGGAAGGGACTCACGAGGTACAGCAGCATCTCATGTCTTTCATTATGCTTGTTACCGCGTACATGCGCAGGATGTATCGGCCTCAGGCAAGCTTAGTGAAGTAAATTACCGCGTACACGCACAGGGTGTATCGGCCTCAGCAGCCGAACTGTGGTCGGGTGAGTCGTCTTGTTGCCGCGTACACACGCAGGGTGTATCGGCCCCAGCAGCCGAACAGTGGTCGGGTCAGTCATCTTGTTGCCGCGTACACACGCAGGGTGTATCGGCCTCCAGAATACTAGAAACAGACACAGAACACCAGAACAGTTTTGGTATGCATATCACACTAAGCCTGTAATTTACAGGTAATGGAATCAAACTGAACATTACCATTTAACCAATAGCTTTCATATTAGTCCACAGCACCTCTAGCATAACCGTCATATGCGACTATTTCTCGGGCGAGACAATCACCCGCCTCTATCTGTACAATAATGTGAGAGAGTGACGGGTAGCGCTATCTCGCGCGACAAGAGTCGCGAAGCATAGTTGTGCTAGACGGGCTGGTCTCAGATCACTTTATCAAAAAGCTAAAAAGTAGTATGAGAATGCTTTCTCACTGCTGCTTTAACTTTTAATTTGAACTGCTTTTCCCAAAATTTTACTAAACGGACTATATATTCTCAAATAGGTACTTCTATTACTCTATATCATCCACTGATATCCTTACAAGGTCATCGATCTAGCCCGAAAGGGAACCGACAGAAGATAAGTGTGGTCATGTTTACACTAGAACTCGGGCAACCTTCTCAAAACCTTAGTGTTGAGTTTCTTTCGGCGTTTCTTCTCAACAGTGGTCTCCTCTTGTGAAATGCCGGTAGACTCAGAAATGTAAAGGTGCCCTTGTGTCCTACTTGCAGAATAAAGTTCATTATTTCATTATTATTTCATACCTATTTATTATTCATTATTTATATCAATGATTTGCCACAAGCAATCGAGTACCCCATGGTTCTCTTTGCGGATGACAGCACCATACTGTTCGCTTGTAAAGATCCAGCAACTTATGAATATGATATATGCAAGACATTGGAAACAGTAATTCATTGGTTAACTAATAATAATTTAAAAATTAATTTAGATAAAACTAAGATAATGCCATTTTAAAATAGACAAGATTTTCCATATAATTTAAATATCACTACATAGTATAAAACAAAGTCGCTTTCTCTGTCCCTATGTCCCTTTGTATGCTTAAATCTTTAAAACTACGCAACGGATCCTGATGCGGTTTTTTTTTTTAAAATCGATAGATTGATTCAGGGGAAGGTTTATATGTATAATACATGCACCCGTGCGAAGCCGGGGCGGGTCGCTAGTATCATATAAGGGACAGCAAGTAGAGGAAACAGATGTGACAACATTTTTAGGAATAAGAGTAGATCATAGGTTGACATGGAGGAATCAAATTGACAATATATTTAAGAAATTGAATAAATTTACATATGTCCTATATAATTTAAGAAAAATTGTGGACCAATCGATAGTTTTAACGGCCTATCTAGCCTATGTAACGTCGACGCTAAGATATGGCATCATATTCTGGGCTAACTCCGTTGAAAGAGATGTTGCATTTAAAGCACAAAAAAAAAATGCATCAGATCACTATGTGGACTTAAGCAACAAGATTCATGTAAGCCATACTTTATAAAATTAAGCATACTAACTCTTCCTTGTCTTTATATTTTGAAACAGTAATACAATACAATACAACAATTCTTGATTGCACACCAACAAGTTTTTTTTTTTTTTTTTTTTAATGGAAAATTTAATTTATAAATGGTAGACAATAAGCGGCAATATAGTAATGTTTGTTAAAAGAAATTTGCAATTGTTTAAACAGTTTAGGAGTGTATGTCTTAGGAATAAAATAAGTGTCATGCCTTCCAAAACAGCATTATACAGAAAAAGTGTACTTGGTATGGCTCCAAAAATTTATAACAATGTTCCAAGTCATATAAGTAGTATAGAGGATATAACTACATTTAAAGCCAAATTGTTTAAATTTTTTACTGGACAAAGCATATTATTCAGTAAATGATTTTTTTGTCTGACTGCATTTAATGCTGACTGTACGCCCCGGTGAAACAGTCTATTATAGTTAAAATTTGTATGCCTTGCGGCCCAACATGGTGATGTAGCTTTTTATTTTAAAAGATCTGTGCCTATGTACAATTGTTTACCCGTGTGGAACAAATAAACTATTTGTATTTACCTACATAAAAATAATCCTTTTTGCTTTCGTTTCATACATATTGCATAGGTATTCAATGAAACTATTTGTGTGTATAGAATGTATTTGTATAGAATCTTTTTATCGATTCTATATTTGTATAGAATGTGTAATTAATTCATTTAATTGTCTACTAAAAAAATAATGTAATTAATTAATAATGCATGATAAGCTATAATTTAATTTAATGACTTATTGACAGAAAGTGGAGAATCTAGTCATAGTTAAGATTGTTTATGTATACTACTTTTGACAAATAAATGTTCCAAATGCACGGTAACTCAGTTTTAGTAAACAGTCTAGAGTGATATTTTACCATATTAACCCATTTTCATTTTTTTTTTGAAGCAGTAAATCATTCCATAACAATTGAGAATATACTGTAAGTAACACACTGTTGACTGTGAAATCAACACACTACAATAATTGTTTTATATTAGGCACTCACTTTTCAAACATCATGTTGATTATGATTTATGATCAATAATCCATGTGAAACATAAGTTCTTAAATGAAATCACAGTACTAGGCTTAATTCATTAACACCATTATTTAAACTTTAAATTTCAACCACTCAAAGCAGATTATTTAAGTGCTTGATTGCCAAACACTTTATGGTTCACTTTTAGATATTCACTTATTTCGAATGAGTACTAAACAACTTATAAGTATCTGCGTAACCTTCAAAAGACATGCACATAGCCAGGGGCCTAAATTAAAACAAAGCCTAATTGACCCCTGTGCAACGACAGTTACCCATATCTTTTGTATGAGCCACCGTCGCAACACAAAAGACGCGACCATAATGCTGCTTTAACCAAGCCGCCAACCATGCACACGCTTCCCAAAATTACTCATTTGACAAATTCACATATATATATAAACACACACATAAACACATAAGTTGCACCAATTATTGCAATGAACTCTTGTACATACTGTTCGTCTTACACTTATATTTCACTCTTGACTTTTTCCCATACAAATTGAGTATTTTATGTAACTCTTGTTTAGCCTTTGAATCACTTTTTATCTATGATGATATATGTTTCCAAATTTCTCTGTACCGTTTAGATATCCATGTTCATTACTCATAATGTAATCAATAAATGTTGTCATTTTATATTGTCTTGATGATATGTACCACTTGGGGTACCCAATATTCAGGTTTACTATAAGTTGCTTTATTCCAATTTGTGGTCAATACTATATTGATAATGGTTTTTAAATACATATAAGTACCTAACTTGAATAAGTAATATTAAATAAACAAATACTCATACCTAGTTCTATCTACCATTTTGCTTACTAACAATGCAACCCTTGCAATACCTTGTCTTACTTACCTCTTTTTTTCTACACAACTGTACTAATTGTTACCTTCATATGGAAGAGCGGTGCCCCTTAGCACAGGTATTATTTTTACTTAACAAGGGGACACCAGCACATGTAAAATAATGTACCTACTACTTAGGAAAGAAATAAATCATTTTTCATTTTCATTTTCAACTATTTAGATCGGTGAACTAGATATTTTCATCAACAAACATCCTGTCCGGGTTTCAATAAAATATAAAATACAGTTCACCTGAAACACTTAGAAGCAAAACCACACACCCCACCAAGATTATGTAACAAAATGCATATATATTATGAAAACTTGCTGTAAAACCCACATTAAACAGGTAAATAACAAACCCAGTCATAATAAAATCAGTATGTCATATCATAGAGCGATTAAGATGCAATTAGTACACTGCCAGGTTGTAGGTATGGCTTTAATTTTAATGTCCCACTCAAAGACACAAAGTGATATTATAGAAAGCCACATTCAATGCAACACACATACAGTTTATTCACCCATAATATCCAAAGAAATGTAAAATACCTTACCAATTTATTATAGATGCAAGATACACCGGCCAATTTCTTATGGATTGCAGTTTTGAAGACCTTAGGTACCGCGTCTTCGCTTACCGACTTACACAAACGAACGCCAACAGAGGAGTTGAAGCAGTCGCCGTGACCGAAAACGGTCAGGAGGATATATATACTTACACAAATTCTTAATGAAAGACTTTCAAATATATAATGTTTCGTTACTATCCAATAAGTAGTGCTCTCATAAAATACGAAGTAGTACAAGAACGCAAAGTGTCATTCTTTTGTTTTACGAGACAATCAAGATTTCATATGATAATCAATTTAGTAGACCGAAATATTTTGTAGGCATGTAAATTAGTCGATCCCAGTTCTGACATAATAAAAACACTAGATATTGGATAATAATATATTTTAGTAAGTACAGAACAATAACCGATCTTAATCAAGGTCTATGACGCTACGCTCACAATACGCGGCTATATCGCTGTCAAACTCTTGGGTTGCCAGCGCCCAAAGTACGTTCCGAAATAACGTTCTAACAATTCGATCACTAGAAGGTGCCCGCAACTTCGTCCGCGGTTTTTTTTTTGTTTACCAAAGTCTGTCTGCTATCAGTACAAACATTTTTAAGCCGATTCGGCGTGATGAGCGTACAAATAAATGTTTACCAACAGATGGCTCTATCTCTATTGAAAACTGATTTTCAATACAATTTCAAAATTGTGTAATAATAGTATAGATATCGGTTATATATGATAACTAGCGACCCGCCCCGGCTTCGCACGGGTGGAATGCTGATAAATTATGCATGGTATTTATACATAATAAAACTTCCTCTTAAATCACTCTATATCTATTTAAACAAACCGCATCATAATCCGTTGCGTAGTTTTAAAGATCTAAGTATACATAGGGACAGACAGACATACAGCAGGAAGCGACTTTGTTTTATACTATGTTGTGCTAATAAGGACCGAGTGCGAATGACATACGGAACAGGACTTATTTCATAATGAAGTAAGTAGCTATCAGTGTAACATATCGTCGATAAATTGTCTACGTAATTATTTTATCGTTACCAATGGTAATTACCTATTAATCAAAAAATGATAACCCCATCATTTTTTTCTCTAGTGAACGGAGTTAAAAACAAAAAGAAAATACTTTTATTAACGGAATAACATACTTAGTTTTTCTCTAGATAAAAAAAAAATGTGACACAAAATATAAAATGTGTTGGAAGGATATTGATGAACTAATAACAGAAGAGTTGCACATATTGTGATAATAAAGTAGTTACATTTGATAAAAACTGTTATTTATGCTCGCTACTTATACAAGAGATAATTGGTATCAATTAATTACTTGAGTCTTGAATGTCAAGTCCAAAATATTACCTTAAAATAATAAACACGCGCAATTGATTGAATTAATTTATAATGACGGGGACAAATGCATAGTCATCCTTCGTTTAGTAGTTTCCAAACATATATTCAAAATAATATCAATTAAAATTTGCTGGTAGCTGGTCATCATGAGACCCTCATTCAATGAATGATAGAAAATGCTACAATAATTTAACATAAATACGAAACTTTGAATTCTTAGCTTCAATATTGAGATCTTGTCACTTGTTCCAATTAAAGTTGAATATCTTGAAAACCACTGGTCCTATTTCCACCAAACATAGCTAAGAACCATCTCGACGGACAAGCCTTTCTATAAAAAAAATCGCACTCAAATTGGTCCGTTTAGGAGCTACGATGCCACTCACAGATACACAACTTAAAGTTAAAACCCCCTCTTTTTTCGACGGGGGTTAAATTAGAACGTGCCCGCGGCAATACCGGTCCTTCAAGCACATCTATACTTCGCGACTCTTGTCGCTCGACAGCGCAACCCGTCACTCTCTCACATTACTGCACAAAAAGAGAGGGGTAATTATCTCGCGCGACAAATAGTCGCGTATGACAGTTATGCTTGAGGTGCTGTAAACTAGAACTTACTACTATAGAACGTGTACCTAAATTTATGAAACATGTAATGTCTAATTTTTTTAATGTGGCTACACGCCACAATTTTTACATTAAACCGTTGATACAAAGATCAAAGCTTAAAGAAAAATTTAAATGTTACCTGGTTGGAAGTGACCGGGAATCGAAACCGGTGCCTCTGGATTGCCGGTCCAGCGCGTTAACCATTTCGCCACCCTAACTCCCAATCGAATTGTTCCTTATGCTTTGTGTATCGATCTTTGCATTGTTCATTCCAATTTTTTCTCTAAGCTTTGATATTTATATAAATGGTTTACTATAGAACCTTCTGTATTTTTTGATTCCTAGACAGACAATACGTCAAACTGCGTGCTACAAAAGCGTTAGGAGCTACACTAAACGAAATAAACTGAAGCCTTATGAGACAGTTCTGTATAATTTATTGGGTGCAAAGTCACCCTTAAAGGTTGAACGTGACCTGGCATAATGCCAGTTCTGGCCTATGTTTTTTCACTAACGAGGTCGCCCTAATAAATGCAGATTAATTTATGCTGACTTTTTGTGTTTATCACACATCCCACTAGATATTTAATTTGGTAGTTGTTTTTACCTCTGAAGGTTTTAATTCATGCGCGTCAGAAAACTGTAACCTTCGTATTCTTAGTAACCTAATTGTTCTGCACACGTTCGAAATACAGGTACCAAATTATGTTTTTTTTTCTAGACATTAGGCACTGATGTGTTTCACTAAAATGTTACGATTCTCGATTATCGTATGTGTTAAGTTACGGTCATATTAAACTGTCAACCTACGGCTTCATGTAATTTACCAAGAATTAAGTGTCCTTTTATTCTTATCATGATCTGGTTTATCGGGCTGAAACATCAAAATCCGTTTTTCCTTGGAAAAAGAAAATGTTAGGTATTTAATAACGTATAAACCATACGATATTAATTTGTATTCCAAATTACGACTGCTGATATAACTTCCAATTATGACAGCTACTCGGTAGTTGTTTGTTTAACTCTTAACAACACTTTTGACCCAATTTGATGGCAAGACTACCAGCACGTCCAGCATAACTGTGACACGCGACTCTTTGTCGCGCGACAAATACTACCCGTCACTTTCCTGTCAATACCGTGCAAGCAGGACAGGTGACGCTAAGTCGCGCGACAAGCGAAGTCGCGTCAAGATATGCTTGCCCCGCAGGTCTCGCAAGGTGAAACATTTTGCATTGTAATCTTTACATCAATGAATCCACAATATGATTGAACCAATATCTTCTTTCCAGGATCGCGTGCTGAACATCATCAGTCAGATCATGGACCAGCTTCTCGGCGACGAGCGGGTGGCGCGGGGCTTTCGCGTGAAGTTCCCAGAAGACGTGCTGCAGGATAACCTGGCTGGCCAACTGTGGTTCGGAGCTGAGGTCAGTTTAAACTTTTATTCTGAACTAGAAGATCTTCGTTCGCATAACCCTCTTTTTTCTTTGCCGTTACTGGATACAAAGTATTATTTGACCATCTTTAGATGTCCATGTTCGATGTGAAATTATTCCTTTACCGAAATTGGTTACAATCCGTTCAGTTATTTTGGGGTGAAAATTAGAAACTTCTCAATCGCTACCTCAGCTTTCGTTAAGATTTCCGTCTATACTTCGTAACGAAACTGAGGTAGCAGTTGAGAGGCTTCTGACTTTCACCCTTTAATGTGACGAAGCTCAAAATAGGTATATTCTCACTGCGTTGTAATCATGTGCATAGGGCTGTTAAGATTTTGCATCCTTTATGTTCATTCTAAAAATCGATCAGCGTTGGTCGAATTGAACCTGCTTGGGACGAAATCTTGAAGTAAACTTTAATGGATGTATTTTTTTTTATTATGAGCAGTGTCTAGCAGCCGGTTCGTCGATTATGAATCGCGAGGAAGAATCAGCGGCCATGCGTCCCCTGGCCAAAGCCCTCACGAGGAGTTTGGAGACCGTCAGGTCTCTGCTTCGGGAACAGTGTTTGCGGCCGAGGGGGCTGGCGCTTTCTCAGCATGACGATATGCTGCATGAGAGCTTGAGGATATTTGATAAGTAAGTACATATTAAGAAAAAAACTAATATATAGGATTCAGACGGGGCAGGCTCATACTGTGGGCAGAATACTTGGCTTGGACGTATTCTTCGGAGGAAGTATCAGACAGGGACCTGTAGAAATCTAAGGGTGAGACCTAAAGGTAAACCCATAAGTGGGACACTCTTCTATTATAGCCAAATACAAAAGTATTGAATATGCCAGTAGCGCTCGAGACCAGATTCAGGTGGAATAGGGCCGGACTCTTTGCCAAAGCTTTCACGAGGAGTTTGCAGACCCTAGTTCTTTACTACGGGAACAATGCTTGTGATCGAGAGGGTTGGCTCTCTCACAGCATAACAGTATGCTGTACGAGAACTTGAGGATATTCAACGAGTAAGTATTTTAGTATTTGAAGAATTTAATACGACACGACGCAGAAATAATAGAGGCAAGGAGAGTCATTAATCATTATATAAGGGAACGACAAAAGCAAGTTGGGCTTAGCTTATTCTTATTTTATCTTATGATATAAGAATCTAAGTTGCTATAACTACACAATAGTAGCAAAAATTGTCCAAGACCTGATAATTCTTATTCTATCCAATTATCTGAAAAAATCGCTTAAGAAGCTTAGCCTTCAACGTGAAACGACTGAAAACACAAACAAAAATCTTGCAAAAACAGTCCACTATTATTTAAGTGATATATTGGAAACTAGCGACCCGCGCCGTCTTCGCACGGGTGCAATGCTGATAAATTATGCAAATACATATAAATCTTCCTCTTGAATCACTCTATCTATTAAAAAAACTGCATCAAAATCCGTTGCGTAGTTCTAAAGATCTAAGCTTCCATAGGGACACAGCAGGAAGCGACTTTGTTTTATACTATGTAGTGATTCATCATTTCTCCCTCGTTTCAGGTTATTCGCAGAGTTTGAGCTGTGCTACGTAAGCGCCATGGTGAACGTCAAGACCCCGCACGAGTTCGAAGCTCAGCAATTAATATGTGTGCTGTTTTCCGAGAGTTTGCGTAGGGCTCTCAAACAGTCGCTGCTTACCCAGGAACAGGTTCGGTATTCATTGTATCTTTCCTTTAACCTTACAACCTAGCCTGCTAAATCAATCAGGCAACTGTGGCCCATGGATAAATACATTAAAACTTAACATACATGTCGTAATATAATCATAAACACGTTAGCTTGGCGACGTCCGACGTAACTTCTGGGTGTCGGATAACCGTTCGCGAGATCACAGGAAGGGTCGATTGCAAAAAAATTTTACATAGTTAAAAGATTAGTTAACAAAAATCACGATCGCTTCCTTTGTGTGACGAAAGTTATTCATACAAAATGTATGGGTAACTTTCGTCACACAAAGGAATCAATTAAGTTTTGTTTTAATTAAAGCCCTTAACTATGTAAAAAAAATTTGCAATCGACCCGGAACACGACACTTTTTGGCCAGAATTCCTCCTGCAGGAAGGTTGACAGCTTGATAGTAGGCACCCTCATTACAAATGAAGCGAAGTTTATACCGTGACGAGACTCCAACTGTTCGATCCTCAGGGTGAAGTTGATCTTTACTCGCAAATACTCGACGATATTATCTGCTTTTTGGACACATACAACAGTGTCGTCGGGGCCGCAGGCTGTAGAAGACGTTACGATCCAGTCAGTGCAGTTCCACACTGGTTGTGACAAGCCGGCTTCTTTTTCTCCACCAAGGTGAAGCTATCACCGTCGCAACCCTGCGTACCAAATTCCAACGCACGACTAGTCTAAATGGGCCTTAAAAGATAAGAAAAAGATAGATTCGCCAATGCCGGGGGTAATCCCCTATAGTCTTTCTAAATATTAATTAAATACCCTATGTTCCAGGTGGACTCATATGATCCAGCGCTGATGTTCGCTGTGCCGCGTCTGGCCATCGTCAGCGGGCTTCTAATATACTCCAGTGGACCCTTGAGTATAGACAAGTCGCCTGGTAAGTTTGATTGTCTGTTTGTAATGATTTTTGGGTTTTATTCTTTCAGTATCGTTTACAACTGGACGTTAAGCATTCGGGTCATTGTTAGATTTAGGTGCGCGTCTTTCCGGTGGACATTTGCGAAATTAAGGATTCCAGGGCCTAATTTTCTGATTAAATACATGTGAGAATAAAGAACGTTCCCTCTTCTATAATCCTACGTAATAGCAACATAACCTAGATTCATACAAGCTCTTAACTTTTGACCACCGAAGGGACAAATTTTGTTTTTTGAACTGACAATGACCCATTCATACTTGAATTCACTTAATCGACAGCTGTTCTAAAAAAGTGCGTGTGATTATGGATGTGACTTACCGAGCTATTCTTATATTTATAAGTTTTTGGCTAAAATATATTTCCCTATTTTCCCTGGTTTACTTGTTAATCTGAATGTATTCCTTTAATAGCGCTGAAATTGTACCCTACAAAGTGTATTTTCCAAATTGGATTTTAAAAGTCAGAGCGCATGATCCATGTTCATCGTTTTATACCTTGAAGGGAAGGCTTTTTTTGGCTCTATCGCCAAAAATTCCCATCCATCGTAATAATAATTTACGTCACCCTAGCCAAGAAGCCAAGACGTAAAACCTTAGGCAAACCGCGAGCGGTAATTCGTAAAGCCCCAGATCGCATATTTATGGCCCCCACTTTCGGTTCGGGCCACAAACACCTTCGACCTGTGACACTCAGCAATTCACCGTCCTAGGTATGTTATGTACTATTGTGTTCGTATTTCAGAGGAGATGTCAGACATGTTCCGTCCATTCCGTACTCTGCTCCACAAGATCCGGTCACTTCTCTGGACGCTGGACCGTCGAGAGCTGATAGCGCTGGAGCGACTGCTGTGCACTAACGAAGACGTGTCCAGCCTGGCTGGCCTGGAGATCCCACATGGTAAGGAACTTTACGAAGATGTTACAGATATGTACTATGGGCTGCACAAATGCATGACATTCATTCATAAATGGATTATGCAATGTGCAGCTCATTGCACTGAAGCGATTGTTGAAGCAGTCTCAAGACGACCAAAAAAGAAGTCTCAAGTCTGGCTGGGTTGGATATTCGACATGTCTCGACAAATCTCAAAATTTCGGCGATCTGTAAGGGGCAGAGGTTTTCCCTGTGTGATATAGTATGGGATTATTTATTCGCAGAGTAAATAAGTTCTTAATGATCGGCAGATACGCATTGGCGTATCTAAGATTATTTTACAGACAGGGCCTGGCCAATGAGATGAAGCCATGAATTTCTATCGGAAACCCAACATCCTGGGGTGGGCGGGATATTAGGGCACCCGGCCATCCTCCTAAATACGCCTATGCAGATACGAGATTTCTTTTTCTGATTTTTTTCCTCAATCTGTGCTTATTTGAAGGTAAATAGTGGAACAAAATTTTTGGTTCCTTCCACAGGTGCAGAGCAGCCTTCTGACGACCCGGCTTGTCAGTACCCTGACATCGGCGAGTTTGTGTCGCGGTTCTACGCTGACCACGCGCACTGCCGCGACCTCTACACGCAAAGGTAAGTAGATATAATTTAAAGACAGAAGTAAATATGCATTAACCCAGCGTTCCAAACGATCTACACACGCCTTGGGAATAAACTCTGAGCAGATCTGTTAAGGGCGCTATTCTGGGTATATAGCTGCTGAATCAACTATATGTACGATCTACAAAATAGAAACGATTTCGTTGTGAATAGGACTAACCCATAATTTCGTCTTCCACAGTTCCAGCGAACCTACCATAACCGACAGCGACTACCTTCCCGACTACATAGAAGTGATGACTCCCATCATCGACGGTTTGCGTCGGCTCAGCGAGACCACGGCCGACACGGAAGATACCGACGACACCAAGCCTCTGGATCGACACTCCGACACAACAAGCACTGACACATTCCACACCAACGAATTCCTGGACGCTAACAGTAAAACGAGGAAAACCAGCAGAGCAGAAAGCAGTGACTTATCTTCTTTAAGAAATCTCTCGACCAACGGCCTTATGATGTTTGATCCTTTAGTCATAAACGCTGGAAATTCAGGGGAGACAACTAACAGACAAATGCCTGATCACGATTTAGTGACGTCACTAAACGAACAAGTCACAGAGATAGCCGATAGACTATCTTCCATAGTCGCTAGTGACGTAGATATACTTGATCATAACCAAATCCATTCATTCTCGACTAATGATGTGCCTACGCTTATTTCCACTGAGACTACAGAACCGTATTTCAGCGGACCTAAGAATGAACAGCTCAGTTGCATGCCTTCAACTAGTCACGGATATTTGATACCAAATGCAATAAGCCAAGAACCAGTAGTTTTAGCTTCCCTATCGCATAATAATTCAGCTGTTTTCAACCAAGAAGAAGACAATAACAGCAGTGCAATAACGACAGATCTCCCATTAATTATACCTGACAATATTGACGCAGACATTGTAAATACTAACATATGTATAGCTAACGCTAATCTAAGCTCACTATTACTTACTAACGAAGAATTCAGACAGAACTTTATTGATAATAATGAAGTTGCGCAAGACAATACTAGTTTCTCATCAGCGAAGACTCATATAGAAAAAGACAGTGATGAGGATAGAGTGAAGTTCATGCTTGGTTATGAAAGTGACCACGAATCGCCGGTAGATTCCGGTGTCAGCACTGAAAACACTAGCTTAGATAGATCCCCAGACACGGAGAGCAAAGAAATCAAAGAAAACCATTTCATGCAACAGAACAGGGTATTAAAAAGTCCAGAAGACGACAGATTCAAAGCGGACAACACTCTAGAAAGTTCCTTCTCAAGTGTAAATAACGGTGATGTTAGTGTTAATATAAACTATGTGGAGCAGGATACTCAGAAAAACGAAGCTTCATCATCGAATATAAATGTAAATATAGATCGGTTAGAAGAAGCGAGTTCTAATGTAAATAATGATAAGCAGAATTGGACTGACGATGAACTCGGGACGATAAATGAAGTGTTTACTGAGCTGAGGAGACATATAGTTTCAGATAGGAATATTAGTACGCTAGTTGACGACAATAATTCTAATTTGCCTAACTGTTCGCACAGTGGTATTTCTAGACAGAAGAAGGTGCGGAAGTCGACGAGTAAGAGTAAGAAGAAGAAGACAAAGATGTGGTCGCCAGGGACGGTGATCTTGGACAACCGGTCTGCTCAGACCCAGAGTCCGTTGAGGCTGAACTTGGACCATTTTGTTGACGAAAGGTGATATAATTTATAATTATTAATTAACAATAACTCTTATTTTCACTGCCACACGATCTTGTGTATGTGCAAATTTTAGTGATTTAAATCTCCTTTGTTACTCAAAGTTTACCTAAGTTGTATCTGTTTGCCTGTCTCCATTATTTGACAACCATCATTTGGTAGCTTCTTTTATTCTCATAATCTTGTTGCTTAATAAATTACATTTGCATGTTGTTACAGCGGCACATCAGAGTGCGCGGACGACGAGCAGATTGCTTTAGCGCTGCAGGCGCAAGAACTCGCCGCGAGGCAACAGGCGCGGGGGAAGTTCAAGTAAGTTCTACACTTCACGGACAGCGGTAAATATACAAGCAAATATGCAAATGTATTGCCGTCTTATGTCTCGTTAATGTAAAGGTAAATGAAAAAATATATATTCGTTAAAATTCGTTAAAGAAATCAATTGAACTATACTGGCTATACTGCCATTGTACATACTGCCAGAATTAGAATTACCACCGCAGAAAAAAAAATGGTTTAAGGGTTAAAGTAAAATGGGAACCTTTATGCTCAACTTTACTATTCTGTTATACTTTGGCTAGTGTTTCATCATAATATGAGTGGCTGTAACGCAACTATTAGACATCTTTAAGCAAACATTAAACGCAAAGAGAAAGAGGTTTATTATATTTGTATAAATCAACAGGTAATGCCAAGAAAATCACAACACATTATACAATCCATTCGACAGATGTATGAAGATTTCTCACCCTGATTGAATGTTTCAGATCCAGCGAAGACCTGATCCACCGACTGTTCGTCTGCATAGCCGGTGTAGCGGACCAACTGCAAACCAACTTCGCGGCGGATCTCCGGAACATACTCAAATCGGTGTTCTTAATGAATCAGACACCTGATGCGCCGGAACCTGAACCTGAACCGGAGCCGGAGCAGACGAAGTGTGATATTGAATACGCGGCGACTGAGGATCAGGTTATTCAGAACGGTAAGATTAGATTTCTATGAGGAATCCTACTAGTGGTCTATTAACCTGCGATATCCAGTAAACAGCCACAATTCAGAACCACAATTCAGAAATAAAGCTCCGTTCTGAATTGTAGCTGTTTACTGGATATCGCAGGTTAATAGATTGTCTAAGGACAACGAGAAAGAACGTTGCTAAAAGTAACGAAATCACAGCTTTATCCAGTAGAATATTCTAGACTCGAAAATTTAAGACTTCTTTCGGTGTCTTGCTCTCTGCTGCATTTCATAAAGTCCTAAGAAAAGCGGACACTGTAACTGATCTGAAAAGATTTCTGCATCCACCAACGATTCACGACAAAGATCATGAATGGCCTCACTTTTTCCCTAATAATATATCTTATATCGTCGGGTTACAATCAAAACTTTACTAAGTACCTAATTGACACAAAGGATATACAATTTATTTTATATTTTATGCTCTTATCCATACTAATATTATAAATGCGAAAGTGTGTCTGTCTGTCTGTCTGTCTGTTACCTCTTCACGCTTAAACCGCTGAATCGATTTTGATGAAATTTGGCATGGAGATAGTTTAAGATCCGAGGAAGGACATAGGATAGTTTTCATCCTGGAAATTATCCCTAAAAAGATTTTAAAGTAAGTAAGTAATTCATGATGACATTGATTCCCCTGTCGAAAATGTAATTATTAGACCAAAAGCACAATTGCTCTTACAGTTGCTTAGGCGCTCTTAATAATCCCTTTTATTAAGTAAGGTGATTAGGCGGATATCTATCGTGTTGTACGAGGTTGCTTCCATACTTCCAAGTTCCACGCGGACGTAGTCGCGGGCAAAAGCTAGTTCTAAATAAATCTCACCAAAATCTTAACATTACAGGCAGTTCATTCGACAGCGTATACTCGGCCGAGGAAGTATACGCGGACAGTACGTCGGACTCGCCGTCCGAGGGCTCCCTGTGCCGGCGGAACACGGTCAACAACGCCAGGACAGAGGCCAACAAGGCTGCGGAGCGGCCGGGCGGGCTGCAGAGCTCGGTGTCTACTGGAGACCTCACTTACAGGTATGTCACTAGTCTGTGAGGTTCATTCGACAGCGTATACTCGGCCGAGGAAGTATACGCGGACAGTACGTCGGACTCGCCGTCCGAGGGCTCCCTGTGCCGGCGGAACACGGTCAACAACGCCAGGACAGAGGCCAACAAGGCTGCGGAGCGGCCGGGCGGGCTGCAGAGCTCGGTGTCTACTGGAGACCTCACTTACAGGTATGTCACTAGTCTGTGAGGTTCATTCGACAGCGTATACTCGGCCGAGGAAGTATACGCGGACAGTACGTCGGACTCGCCGTCCGAGGGCTCCCTGTGCCGGCGGAACACGGTCAACAACGCCAGGACAGAGGCCAACAAGGCTGCGGAGCGGCCGGGCGGGCTGCAGAGCTCGGTGTCTACTGGAGACCTCACTTACAGGTATGTCACTAGTCTGTGAGGTTCATTCGACAGCGTATACTCGTTAGAGGAAGTATACGCGGACAGTACGTCGGACTCGCCGTCCGAGGGCTCCCTGTGCCGGCGGAACACGGTCAACAACGCCAGGACAGAGGCCAACAAGGCTGCGGAGCGGCCGGGCGGGCTGCAGAGCTCGGTGTCTACTGGAGACCTCACTTACAGGTATGTCTATGACCTCTCTATAGTCGTATTGTTTAAAATTTTTGAACACGAGGCATAAAAACCCAGTACCAGGGTAGTATGTCTTGTCGCGACTTCGTTTGTCGCCTGACTCAGCATCACCAGTCTTGCTCGTACGGTATTGACCGGAAAGTGACTCGCAGTATTTGTCGCGTGAGAAAGATTCGCTTGTCAGAGTTATGCTAGACGTATTGGTACGCTAAAGTGGCATTGATATTGTCGACTAAGGGTCAGCTCACACCGAGACGCGACGCGACGCCGCGCGCACATTTCAATAGAGCGACTCAAAATTATACTTTATTTACTACGCCGCGAGGCATCTCGAGGCGCAGCGCTGCGTGGCGCAACGTATTTTGAATTCTCACGATGAAATGTGTCCCTTTTAATGTAGTAAATAAAGTATAATTTTGAGTCGCTCTATTGAAATGTGCGCGCAGCGTCGCGTCGCGTCGCGTCTCGGTGTGAGCTGACCCTTAACGGGCACTGTCTACCACCAGACAAAAGTACTGTAATTCTCACCGTATAGAATTCTTACAATGATACCATGCTGACCAAATTATGCTAAACACTTGTATTTGTATCCGCAGAGAGCGAGCGGAAGAGCAGCCGACGGAGCGCGTGGAGCGAGCGCCCGAGTGGGTGCCCGACATCGCGGCGCCGGCCTGCATGCGCTGCGACTCGCACTTCACCGCCTTCCGCCGCCGCCACCACTGTCGCAACTGCGGTGCGTACTTGTATCCGCAGAGAGCAGCCGACGGAGCGCGTGGAGCGAGCGCCCGAGTGGGTGCCCGACATCGCGGCGCCGGCCTGCATGCGCTGCGACTCGCACTTCACCGCCTTCCGCCGCCGCCACCACTGTCGCAACTGCGGTGCGTACTTGTATCCGCAGAGAGCAGCCGACGGAGCGCGTGGAGCGAGCGCCCGAGTGGGTGCCCGACATCGCGGCGCCGGCCTGCATGCGCTGCGACTCGCACTTCACCGCCTTCCGCCGCCGCCACCACTGTCGCAACTGCGGTGCGTACTTGTATCCGCAGAGAGCAGCCGACGGAGCGCGTGGAGCGAGCGCCCGAGTGGGTGCCCGACATCGCGGCGCCGGCCTGCATGCGCTGCGACTCGCACTTCACCGCCTTCCGCCGCCGCCACCACTGCCGCAACTGCGGTGCGTACTTGTATTAAGGCTTACGTATCCATACTAATATTATAAAAGCGGTGGTAGCCTAGTGGTTAGGGCATGCGACTTTCAATCCGGAGGTCGCGGGTTCGAACCCGGCCCGTACCAATGAGTTTTTCGGAACTTATGTACGGAATGTCATTTGATATTTACCACTCGCTTTTCGGTGAAGGAAAACATCGTGAGGAAACCACCTAAAGCCCAATAAGGCCTAGTTTCCCCTCTGGGTTGGAAGGTCAGATGGCAGGTCGCTTTCGTAAAAACTAGTGCCTACGCCACATCTTGGGATTTAGGTAGCCGACCCCGATTGAGAATTCATTCTCAAAAAATGGGACAAAGGCTAGGAGGATGATGACTAATATTATAAAAGCGAAAGTGTGTCTGTCTGTCTGTCTGTTACCTCTTCACGCTTAAACCGCTGAACCGATTTGGATGAAATTTGGTATATAGATAGTTTCAGTCCTGGGGAAGGACATAGGATACTTTTCATCCCGAATAAATTTAGTGTTCCCATGGGATGAGCGAGTATCACCGCGGGGCACAGCTAGTATTATAAATGCGAAAGTGTGTCTGTCTGTCTGTCTGTCTGTTACCTCTTCACGCTTAAACCGCTGAATCGATTTTGATGAAATTTGGCATGGAGATAATTTAAGATCCGAGGAAGGACATATGATAGTTTTCATCCTGGAAATTATACCTAAAAAGGTTGAAAAGTGAGTAAGTAATTCATGATGACATTGATGACCCTGTAGGAAATGTAATTATTAGACCAAAAGCACAATTGCTCTTACATTTGCTGAGGCACTTTTAATAATCCCTTTTATTAATTAAGGTGATTAGGTGGATATGGATATCTATCGTGTTGTACGAGGTTGCTTCCATACTTCCAAGTTCCACGCGGACGTAGTGGCGGGCAAAAGCTAGTACGTTTATATATTACTAGCTGTGCCCCGCGGTGTTACCCGCTCATCCCACGGGAACACTAAATTTATTCGGGATGAAAAGTATCCTATGTCCTTTCCCGGGTCTCAAACTATCTCCATACCAAATTTCATCTAAGTCGGTTCAGCGGTTTAAGCGTGAAGAGGTAACAGACAGACAGACAGACACACTTTCGCATTTATAATATTAGTATGGATTATCTCTCATACTTTACCTTCTCACTGTCCACTTTACTTGCTTACCGCGTACTACCTACCTCATACTGACTCTTGCCCTTATTCTTTGTATAATCTTCTCCAGTCTTTTCCCTTTTAATTCCTTGCATTTTAAGCGCTTTCAATAAGGAGATTATCCACCCATAAATCCCAGCTATTTACTCTCAAATTATTGTACTAATTCAATTGAAAGTCTGAATCAAGATTCGTTAACCTTCTGAACCCCAAATTCTGCTGTGGCTGGCAATTAAAAGTCATGCCATTGACGCCACATCGGCCATCGTTGTCATCAATTTTATGTTTAAACCTTATATACAAACACTATGACGTCGTTTGTTACCTGGCGCCTGAGGCATAGTTGCCTGCCAGTGGGCTGGGTGCTCAAAAGGTTATACCGGGACCACACGCTTGCCAAGCCTCGGCAAAACTACAGGACGCAGTTATATGTTAGAGTGAGACGGAACTATATCGTGTTCACTCTAACGTAACTGCGTCCTTTAGGCTTGCCTCGGCAAGCGTGTGGTCCGGGCATGAATATTCCACACCTAAGTGATTGCGACGTGCCAGCCAATACTTTCAGATAAGAAATAATCCATACTAATATTATAAATGCGAAAGTGTGTCTGTATGTCTTGTCTGTCTGTTACCTCTTCACGCTTAAACCGCTGAACCGACTGAGATGAAATTTGGTATGGAGATAGTTTGAGACCCGGGAAAGGACATAGGATACTTTTCATCCCGAATAAATTTAGTGTTCCCGTGGGATGAGCGGGTAACACCGCGGGGCACAGCTAGTAATAATTATAATTCTTCTTTAACAGGCAAAGTATTCTGCGCATCGTGCAGCTCAAACTCCATCCCGCTCCCCCGCTTCGGCCAGATGAAGCCGGTGCGCGTGTGCGAGGAGTGCTTCCGATCCATCGCGCACAGCTGTCGGCGCGCGCAGCAATACCGGTGAAACGAAACAGACGGGCACAGAATAATAAGGTCTTGAATGTTTGAGTCTTCTAGGTGATGAGATAACTGAAGCCATAATAAGCGAAAGTTAGAACGACGAATTTTGACCGACAAATTTGTCCACAACTTTTAAATTTCGTTGTAAAATTTCAACTTTAGTTGTGCCTTGTCTATGTTTAACACTTTCGCTACCAGGAACCCGCCTGGTAGGCACTCGTAATCGTTGCTCAGATGCCGGTCACGTATTTTTGCTTAAAGAGCTACCCACCTAGCGGGCTCTCGGTTTCTGGGGTAGGGTTAAATTTTATATCTGGTTGCGAAAGTGTTAAAGGATCGACACCGCTGCTCAAAAAACGGCGACGGTGCGTTACGCAGTGACGTATCCGTAACGTCTTTTACGTCGTCTTAGGCCGTGGTCACTTCCTGCACGTCTAACATAACTTTGACACGCGACTCATGTCGCGCGAGATAGCATCATCCGTCACTATCTCATAGTACTGTACAGATAGAGACAGGTAGTATATCTCGCGCGAGAAAGAGTCGCGTGTCAAAGTTATGCTAGCCGTGCTGGCCAAGGCAAGACGTAGAACTTTAGACAAACCACCGTTTGGTTTTTGACACCGTTGTTTTAGCGGCAACAGAAATACATCGATGAAAATTTCAACTGTCTAGCTATCACGGTTCATGAGATACAGCCTGGTGACAGACATACAGATGGACAGACAGTCGACAGAAAAGCACGATTTTTCTCAACTCACCATACGTGTGCGATTGGCAACGAGACATTGGCAGTAATGGTCGCTTAACTGTGACAGGTTGCCATCTTTTTAAAATAAAATAGAATAGATCCAGACTTCCAAAGGCATTATCATATGATTTAAAATCATGAGTAAAAAGTTAAAAGATTTAAAGTGGCAGTCCGTAGCCTTCGACGGCTTTCCAGCGTCCATGGGAGACACCAGCAGGGCTTCATAGGCTTAGAAGAATGTACAAACTCTAGTCTTGATAAAGATAGACCACGCAATAAAAAGAAAAAGCCAGAAAAGAAACGAAAAAACATTGACACAGTAGAAGAATCTGCAGTTAAGCAAATTCCAAATAAGAAAACAACACTTAGTAATGGATTTATTGTTGAATCATGTGATTCAGTCACTCCTTCCCTTACTAATGAAGATACTACCACAGAAATAAGTATAAATATTAAAGAATCAAGCAAAACTGGGACTTTTCTTAGTAATTTGGGGTACGCAACCCTAAAAATATAAATTCTGTGATCCATTAGAAATATCGATAAATTTGTTAAACTGTCATCACAACATTAAGTTTGCACCTGATATCTAATATATCGCATACGAACGAGGTGCCAACTTAACTCAATCATTCGCCAATGATTCTTACACAAGAATCAGCCTTGTTTATTCTGTGCCTAAAGCATTATATGAGCATGAAGCCTGCTCATTATGCTTAATAAAATTGACAAGAAATTAATTCGTCCTGCGGGTATGTTTTTCTAATGATAGAATGATAAATCAACCACTATCGCATTCATATCCTCACCAGATAAAAACGGATGCTTTATCATTTGTCTATCATTCGATAAACGGGACGACCGTTATGAAACTCGAGAAAGAAAATTTGTATAGAAACGGAAAGCGCCCGTAAAAGCGGCTCATTAAGTTATGAGGCCAAGTCTCAGGTTTTATCGAGATGGTTGTTTGAGATCACATGAAAATGGGTGGTATATAATATTACGATGACCCGAAATTTGGCTTCGGTGGTTACGTTAGAAATTCGAAGTTCGTTGTGTGGCGCTCTCCTGTTATTATATCGCCTAGTGACATCCAAAACGCAATAAAATTTCTGTCACTGTTCTTTAAAACCTCCTATCTAATAAGTAATTTGACACTGATATACGAGCTATTTTTTAAGTACATATTTGTTACTTAGTGAGTTTTGGTTGTCAACAGACGATACTTGAATCAGCGGATCAACATGACACGAATTTCGGACCAAGAGTTTCGGCGTAGACCAGGTCTAAATCGTCACTGCTTTGAGGAAAATTTGTATCTCAAGTCAACCTTAGGAAAAGTAATACATGAACGGATAATTAAAGACTACCCCAAAGTACCCTTACCATGAGTTCACGTGAACGTACTCGCTAGTGACTGCGTAAACTATTTGAATGGAGAATAGTACAGTGCCCCTAGCGGTAACTTTGTAGAATTACAATTCGCTAGTGTGTACGTCACTGTAAATTCATGTACAGGCGGGTGGATCAACTTTTTCTTGTTGTTATTCTCTCCCGTAACTCAGGAGACACTGGTGATTAAACTTCTAAGAAAAGTGTTGATAATTTATAATATTGGTATTTTCAAGAGAGATCCATACTAATATTATAAAAGCGAAAGTGTGTCGGTCTGTCTGTCTGTCTGTTACCTCTTCACGCTTAAACCGCTGAACCGACTTAGATGAAATTTGGTATGGAGATAGTTTGAGACCCGGGAAAGGACATTGGATGCTTTTCATCCCGAATAAATTTAGTGTTCCCGTGGGATGAGCGGGTAACACCGCGGGGCACAGCTAGTTCTAAATAAGAATGGCATTATAACTGCTGCAATTACAATTTTTTTGTTAAATATTGCCGCCGAAAATTGCAACAAAAAAAAGTTGATTGACCCAGGTCATGAAGCGATCTGTTTGGTGGAGCATTAAGGTCAGTTGGAGTAAGCGCACCACACGGTTGGATAAGTGCACTTACATATATATATCGAAAAGTATAGATGTTATACTACTAACGCCATTCTAAAACCTTAAGAGTCCGCAGCAAGGTCCGCTCAACTCCGCGTTGAGATCGCGCGCTTACGCTTTAAAATGTTGTTGTTTCACCTAGAGGAAGACAGGGCGCTAGCAGTAAAGCGAGAGCGCGCTAGGAGCAAAGAGTATGTAATCACTACGTTTTAAGAGACGGGAGTGCCATACAAAAAGCAAACTCATGACATAATGCCAACATCAAGAACAAAATAGGGATGTCACATGTTACACAAATTATCGAATTATCGATATCGATATCGGTATTTAAAAAAAATGGTTCAGGCGGGGTTCGCATTCGCACCCGCGTCTCCAACGGCTTTCCGGTAATTTAAATCATTAAATATTTCGCTTCAATGTAAACATTTGGTTTACTTTAGGTTACTGACTTCATAAAAAAAAACAAGTGTGCAAATAATTTTATTTCGTTCAAACTTTGCTTGGCTTGCTGATAAACATAGACGAAAAAAGCCGTTTCATCACTCCAGTCTGTGCTCCAGGTTGGAAGTTCTGCAACACAAATAATACAGGGTAAACAGAAAATTACAGAGTAAAAATGAATCTGTTTGTCCAGATGAAACCGTACCATTCATAGTCCATTGAAGATTTTTCGTAAAATATTTCTGTGACCATAATCTAACTCAAACTGGCATAAAAAGTAGTGATAATAATGTCTTATCCTCTCATCTGAGACGGCTTTAACAGCTGTATTCAAGTGCACACTTTTGTATAAGTACACATACCAATAGGCTTTTGCTTGAAGAAAGATATTCCGTGTTTACCCAGGTATTTTTCACTTCAAATGAAAATTATCGATAAAACTTACATACAGCACTATTGTTTACATACGTATAAGGGTATGTATTATTTTACCCGAAATACCAAGTTTTCAATGAAACTTACGATTAACATGGTTATAACACGCAGTAATTAAGTATATTTTTTACTTACCGATCTTCGAACGGTGGAAATCTTGCCATGAATAGTATTTTTTGACCGTCCATTCGACACGTTTTCATTCTGCATATTTCGCACTTTTTCCTTTTCAATCCACTCATTTTTGCAATTGTGATTGTCTTGTGTACCTTCTAGACGACCACTACACCCAAAGAATGCAAATTATTAGATTATTTGTGAAATTTGAATTATTTGAAAAGATCGCAGAACCTTGACAGAAGTGACAGACTACACAACAAAATAGAAACGTCATCTAACATGGCATGGCGGACAAAAATGGCGGCTGAAGTACAACCCGCCTAAATTCGATTGTCGCCAATTATCTAATGCTTTGTAGGTTTCAACGTTCTTTCAAACTTAGGTAAAAAATTCACCTCCGTTTCATACAGCCGTTGTCGATCGTTTTTTACCTTGAGAGTTGCGCGAGGCTGGCTAAGAGTAGCTATGATAAGGGCGGTGCTTACCGCCGCCCCCCCGGACCGTTCCCCGCGCTAGAGTAATTCGCTGCAGTTTCGCAACAATTTTTTGTAATTTATTTTAAGGTTTTCGTAGTTACGCTCTCATTTTAAAACTACGAGATCAATTTTGATAAATCTTTTTTCTTATCAAACTGCATAGTTTAATCGACACCGGAAATAGGTTTTGACTTCAATCTAAACTATATTTTGGTCGTAGTATGCCGCCAAACTGAACAACTTTCTGGGGTCTAAAAATGCAAAACTTGTACTCGCTCTATTTTCTTTCTATTAACATTTCAAGAGTCATAAACTAGTTTTAGCCCTAGATATATCTTATCTCATTATATTTAGAGAATTTCATGATAATGTGACATGTTATATTAAAATAAGGACGTAACTACGTTTGTATGAAGAATCGAGCTTGCTGCGGACTCTTAAATAAATAAATAAATACTAAGGGACAATCTTACACAAATCGACCTAGTCCCAAACTAAGCAAAGCTTGTACTATGGGTATCAGACTACGATATATATAAATACATATCGTCGGGGATAGTGCAACACCGCGTAAGTAACAACTGTAGATACAAATCAATATTCAAACAAATGCTAAGCATTTTATTGCAATGAGAACTTTATCAACAGCTGTTATTTACGCGGTATTGCACTATCCCCGACGATATATAAATAACATACATGACCCAGGAACGAATATCCGAGTTCATCACACAAATATTTGCCCCGGCCGGGGTTCGAACCTAGGACCGCCGGCTCAGTAGTCAGGTGTTCTACAAACTGAGCCAATCGCGTCGTCAAACCAACCGTGCTACTAACATCTGTACTTTTCAATATTTTTATGGTAGGAGCGCTTAGCCCCTTGTCTCCACTGACCTTATGAGATACAAGGTTTTTCAAAGTAGATTTATATTGAATGTAGTCCATGTTTGTGGCAGGTCACAAATATCGACTGGCGACGCAATGTCGCTATTTTACCAATATTACGAACATTATTACCTATATCACATTCAAAGTTTATTCCAAAAGTATCTTTTTAATAAATACTTTAGTATCTCATAGATTGTTGGATAAATGTAATGGAGTTTTGTTAAATAAAAATATGGATAGGTATAATTCTCAATATTGACTGATATAAAAAAAATATTTAATGATTCTATAAAAGTTTTCCATTGTCATAGGTAGCTCTCTAATAAATGAATATTTTAAAAGTGTTATCAATGCATAATTATACCTATTTCATGTTATACAACACAGAGGCGGTATTAATTGCAGTCACTTCCATAGTTCACGTTGATACGTCATGTTTTTATTATGTTTATCCTTAGTTATAGTGCAGTAACTAAAACACTCAAGAAATTAGCTTGAAAGAAGACTAGTTGGGACAAGTGCGATAGCGGGGCAAGTGCAGATGTTACTACTAACGCCATCTTACAACCACGAAACTGTACTAAATTGGTAAAAGTAAGGCGTTAGTAGTACATCTGCACCTCTAGCATAACTGTTACACGCTACTCTTTCCCGCGCGAATAATGCTCTCTAGCGTGTTGTGCTAGACGGGTTGTACTTTTAGATATTTTGATATGGTGGACGTATCCCGAATGACCTTAAGTGATTTAAATGTTTATAGTGAACCTAAAAATTTAAAAATTTAATGGTTCAGCTAGGATTCGAACCTGCGTTTCCAACGGCTTTCCGGGCCAAGACGGGCGTCCTACCAACTGCACCACCGAACCAGATGTCAGAGCCAGTTTAATAAAAATAATTAATTCGGGTGTAGCCCATCGTTACTATCGATTCTCAACCAATTTGAGGTCTTCCGAACAGTATTCATCTGTCATACTTATTCATATTTTTACGTCACCCTAAGCCTGTAAGTGGGATTTACTGCCCGCTACGCGAGAAAATCTCACCTCCTGGCCAAGTGAAAACGTAAAACATTAGACAAACCACGGGTGGTAACTCGTAAAGCCCCATATATACACTTGCGATCTGGGACGTTCCCGAAATCACAGGTATGTATTTTACTATTTAAGATTTGATATTTGTATAATATTCACAACATACCACATAAATGTGCAAAGTTTGACGAAATATCTTGTTTATTTATTCATGACAAACTTTGAACTGTTGACATGTGTCATAAAGATATTATAACGCCCACAAGAGATAAAGTTGTATTTTTCCTCAGTTACTCCTTACTAAGCATTAGTGGTATGATATTTAACTTCTACCACGAAACACTGAGCAACTAAAACTGTCGCAAATCGGGTGTGATTCAAACGAGATATACCTATCGCTTTTGTCGTAATATCTCTTGGTACAGGACAGCTACATTGTCTCTAGTGGGCTTTAATATAGGAACCGGCCATTAGTTTTAGTATAAAACGTGACTGCAAATAAACGCCTGCCCCAGAATTCATTAAATATCTAGAATAAGTAGCGACGTTAGAAAAAAAAACTATTTTATTAATACATTAAAGCGTTTATATTTTTAACTCTTTAAACCCTTTGAAATATTCCACTTTTGTAACCAACGGTGTTAGGTTAGTATAATGTAAGTAATGTTAATTTGTGTATGTAAATTTTGTAAAAGTTATGTAATGTTAGCGCGTACCCTCAGGTATGTATGTAGCGTTTGTAATATAGGGTTG